>CM060920.1:507311360-508588860 GCA_030737875.1 Allium sativum | reverse complement strand
GATGCGGTGCTCTAGTAGTATTCTCCACTAAGTCGGATGGTTCACTTCGCTTATGCGTGGATTACAGGGAGTTGAATAAGATTACTAAGAAAAATAGGCACCCACTTCCGAGGATAGATGATCTGTTTGACCAGCTTGTTGGTGCATCCGTTTTCTCCCAGTTAGACTTGGCCATGGGGTTTCATCAGTTGTGGGTGGCCGAGGACAGTATAGACAAGACCGCTTTTAGGACTCCAGATGGATTCTTTGAGCGGCTCATAATGTCGTTTGGGTTGACGAATGCAATCGCCTATTTTGTGGATCTGATGAGTAGGGTGTTTCGGGAGTTTCTAAATAAGTTCGTTTTGGTTTTTGTTGATGACATCATGATTTTCTCGAAGAATGAAGAAGAGCATGCTCTACATTTAAGGGAGATTTTGAAAACTCTCTGAGCGCACCAGCTTAAGGCAAAATTCTCCAAATGTCATTTTTTGAGCAAGGAAGTGAGATTTCAAGGGCATATGGTCTCTAAGGATGAGATAGCAGTGGATCCTGCGAAAGTGGTTGCTGTTCAAGAGTGGAAGATTCCAAAGAATGCAACGGGGGTAAGGAGTTTTCTTGGTTTAGCGGGCTATTATTGGAAGCTCATTAAGGACTTCGCAAAGATATCAGCCCCACTCACCAGACTGATGAAGAAGAATCTGACATTTTCTTGGAATATGGACTGAGGATGCTTTTCAGCAATTGAAGAGGGCTCTGACAACAACTCCAGTCTTGACTTTGCCTGGTGGGAACAAAGTGTTCACAGTATACACGGATGCATGTGGTACAGGTCTTGGTGCTGTTTTGATGAAAGAGGGAAGGGTAGTAAGTTATGGAGGTATACAATTGAGAGTTCATGAGAAGAACTACCCTACCCATGACTTAGAGTTGGCTGCCATTGTATTCGCTCTTAAGACTTGGCGCCATTATCTTCTTGGAGAGAAGATCGAGTTGTATACCGATCATAAATCTCTCAAGTATTTGTTCTCGTAGAAGGATCAATCTCAATTTAAGGCAATAGAGATGGATGGAGTTCCTAGCGTCCTATGAATTTGAGATTGCTTATACCTTAACAAGGGTAATGTGGGGCAGACGCACTGAGTAGGCAGAGGATGACTTTGAGTCCACTATTCGTAGAGAGGTAGAGCTTGGAGTATATATCGACCTTTGATTTTAGGCCATCTGTGGATCTTGTACCCGGTTTGTTGGCATCCTTAGAGGTGTGACCTACTCTTTTGGATCAGATAGGGACTTCGCAGCGAGAGGACCCACAGATAGTAGACATCTTATATAGGCTCAGTAGAGGGGAGACTTCTAGTCACCTCAGTAGATATTCCACGGATGATAGAGGGAGGTTGCGATGAGATGGAAGGCTTTACGTTCCCCGAGTTGGGAATCTGTTAAGACAGTCCTTGAGGAAGCCCATCATTCTAGGATGACTATCCATCCAGGCGGTGATAAGATGTATAGAGATATGAAGAGGGTTTTCTTTTGAGCTGAGATGAAGAAAGATGTAGCAGAGTTTTTTTCTCGATGTTTGATTTGCCAGCAAGTCAAAGCTGAGCAAAAGAAGCCCGGTGGTTTACCTCATCCTTTGGAGGTCCTATAGTGGAAGTGGGAGAGCGTCTCTATGGATTTCATTTATGGTTTGCCTAGATCGAGGAAAGGCAACACCAGTATTTGGGTTTTAGTTGACATGCTTACTAAGAGCGCTCATTTCATTCCTGTTAAAAGTAAGAGGACAACAGCATGGTTAGCAGCGGTTTATCTTAGTGAGATAGTCTGTCAACATGGAGTACCTTCCAGTATAGTGAGTGATCGTGACCTCATATTCACTAGTGAGTTTTAGAGGGTCTTGCAAGAGTCATTAGGTACACAGTTGTGTTTGAGCACCGCTTATCACCCTCAGACTGATGGACGGACGGAAAGGGTGAATAGAGTTCTTGAGGATCTTTTAAGACTGTGTATCCTAGACTTCAGAGGGACTTGGGAAGAGCATCATCCATTGGTATAGTTTCCCTACAGCAATAGTTATCAAGCTAGTATTGGCATAGCACCCTTAGAGGAATTGTATGGACGACCCTGTAGATCACCGACTTTTTGGTGGGAGCCTACAGAAAGGCTTGTACTTGGACCTGAGATGATTAGGGAAACTTCAGAGAAGATTAATCTTATTCACAGACGCATGAAGATAGCTCAGGAAAGGCATAAGTCCTACACGGTTAAGAGAAGAACTGATATTGGGTTTAAGGTGCGAGACATGGTTTTCATTAAGGTATCACCTTTGAGGAATGTGGTTCGCTTTGGATCTGTAAGGAAATTGGCGCCAAGTGTGACGGCTCACCTCGCACCATCAGACATTTCCCTGAAATGCGCTGTGCAAATGTCCAACTAGCACGCGACAATCGTCAAAAGAAAGGGATTTGAAATGATGAATCATCAAGAACCTATATTATATCTCACAGTGCATGGAATAAAATATAATAATAACATAACTTGACATAAAACAGGCGAGACAGTGCGTAAGCTGGAAACTAAACAATCATAGCAGCGGAATCCAAAATACAGCTTATGATCCAATCCATTATTACAACTTCAAAATGCTGTCTCTGAAAAGGAAATAAAAGAGGTACACTACTAATACCCAAAGAAGTGACCAACAATAACACATGGATAATATATGTAAATATTACGTGGGAGCCTCCTGCTCGTCTCCGGACAGCTACTCGTGCATAACCACCTGACTTGTCTCTAGTCTGCTCATTTAGGAGCACCCAGAGTAATAAGAAGAGACATAAAACTCCGGGTCAGACAAAACTCTGGTATGAGCGATAGCAGCAAAATAAAACAATATCAGGTATAAATAATCATACCTGACCTGGACCTGCAACCAAAGAGTTAGCACAACAAGATGTACAATGCTCTAAGGTAACACTAACATATAGTATAAAGATGGGAGTGTGTGTGTCATGGTGATAACAAACATCAAACATAGCAATCATCCTCGCATCTCTCACTCAGTGCGTAAAGCGTACGATATCCACTGTTTGATCACCAGACCATCAGGGCCGTGACGGAGTCCAACTCCGTACAACTATCACTATGACCACTTTTCCCTTTTGGGCCCTGACGGAGTCCTACTCCATACAACCTCTGACCCCATACAACCTCTGACCCCATTGCACTGGTCCATAGTCATTGGCCCTTCACAATGGTGAACCAAAGTTAAAGATATCGATAACCCCTTTGCACACGTCCTGCAACAAAGCCCAACTCTAGAAGTTAACTCGTTGGTTCCCAACTGGATCCTGAGTAATAACTTCCTACTTGGACTTCCTTTACATCTCGGATTTTGGTCGAATTGGAGTTAATCTTCAGAAGAGTCGTCGCGTAGAAGTAGAATTCCAAATTTGGTTTGGTTCGGTCAATTCTGTTCGGTACTCAAGCCCATATTTCTGTTCGGTTCGTTCACTTTTGTTCGGTTCGTTCACTTCTGTTTGGTTCAGTACTCAAGCCCATAGTTCGGTTCGATTCGGCTTCCTCCTCTTGAAATCCTAGTTCGGTTCGGTACTCAAGGCTGGGTTCAGTTCGTGGTCATTGGTTTGGTTCGTGGATACTCCTTTAGTTCGATTCATGGATGCTCCTCCGGTTCGGTTCGGTGTATGCCAATCCATCCCTACGCCCTTCAGCTGCTCCGATCCGATCCCAACTCCAATCCAATCCAGACGGCCTTCCTTTTTTCCATGCTTCCTTATGCTCAGGCTTCAGTTCGGCTCAGCTGTTCAATTTACCCAGTTGGACCCTCATCCGATCCGACTGGCTCGCACCCTCCGATTTGATCCGAAGTCCTGGCAATTTTCAGCAAGCTTTTATCGTCTATTCTCGCCATACGATGGCGTTTTAAACCATTCTAACTTCACTAAACAATCATAAAGCATCCCAAACAACAGTAGCAGCGTATAGGTTCAACCAAAAAGATCAAAACATCAATCACATAGGCTATTTTAGATCAAACATAGCCAAATCCATGATTCTCCCCATAATCCCCTAAATTCCGGGATTAGCAAACTTAATCCAAATTGACCCAAATTTTTAACAGTGACATAAAATAATATTTTAGAATTTTTCCATAATTTTCTGACTCATAATTTCACTAATTATCACTAATCATCCCTAATTAGTGAATACAAATGTTAATCACTCACCTTAGCCAATAATTAATGTTGGATCTGAAACTCTCACTGATTTGGCACGAATTCCTATGTAGTGCAGCAACTTTACCTCGAATTTGATGCTAATCCGACTTGATTTGATGTTGATTTGCTTAATATGTGATTAGAAAGCGGTTAAAGAGCGATTTGGAAGATGGAGGCCATTACTAGGGTTAGAGAAATTTTTGTGGCAGCTGAAAAAATGAAAGGGAATGTTTCTCCAAACCCTTTCAGCCCTCCCACAATCTTAATCCCGAAATGGGTTATGGACCTAGCTGCTAAATACCCTGTTAAGCCCGATTAAGCTATTTTTCATCTTCCAAACCTTAATTCAGCCATATCTCCCAAATGGTAAGTCCGTTTGGTTAATGTGGCCACTTTATGGAATGGGAAACCATCATCTGAATTCAATGGAAGTGGTTTGAGGTCAAAACTCCTTACTAATCAAAAGTTATAGGCGAAAAAATTCGCTAAGGGCAAAATGGTCATTTAAAATTCAGCAAAAATCGTGAATGTGGGAAATGACCCCAACAGTCGTTTCCCAAGGTTAAAAGCCATATGACTTCGTATGAAAATAAAATAAATATTCTACGATCCTCTGATACGTAGAATGCGGGTCGTTACACTCTCCCTCCTTAAGAAATTTCGCCCCTGAAATTCCTCAACCAAGAAAACATACAATGGTTGCCCGCATGCCTATAAGCCATTTACAAACAATCGAACATACATAATAACACAACAAGCCTATCCTAGCATGCAGTTTACTAACAAGAGAGTAACTATATCGTGATTTTATCTTGCCGGTAAAGAGCTCTGGATATGACTCCCTTATGCTCTCCTCGGTTTCCCAAGTACAGTCATTCTCGTTATCACCCCACTGGACCTTAACTAGTTTCACCGTCTTCCTCCGAAGTTGCTTCGTATCGTGTCCGACAATATGAATCGGCCTGCGGTTTCCAACTCCTCGGGTCCTACCTCGATATCATCCATCTGATCTAGTGAAATAGCCATATCAGAATTGTGCACAAACTTCCTTAATTGAGAAACATGAAATATGTTGTGCACTGCCACCATCTTGTTAGGTAATCCAATTTTATACGCTAAATTCCCAACTTATTTGAGAACTGGAAATGGACCAAGAAACCTTGGTGCTAACTTACCTCTCCTACCAAATCGAATCACACTCTTCAACGGAGAGATCTTGACGAATACCAAGTCATTAATGGAGAATTTCAAATCTCTTCGTCTTTTATCAACATAACTCTTCTGCCTATCTCGGGCACCCTTCATTCGCTGTTCAATCACCTTGATATTATCTGAATTTTCTCTTATTACATTTGGCCCAAGCACAAATTTCTCACCAGTTTCCAACCAACATGATGGTGAGTTGCACGGTCTTCTGTACAAAGCTTCAAATGGAGCCATACCAATACTGGACTGATAACTATTATTATATGCGAACTCGACCAGATGCAAGTGGTCATCCCATGACCCTCCAAAATCCAATATACAAGCTCTCAAGAGATCCTCTAATACATGATTCACCCTCTCTGTTTGACCGTCGGTTTGAGATGGTAAGTAGTACTGAGATGTAATTCTGACCCTAAAGCCTCTTGTAAGCTCTTCCAAAACCCACTAGTGAATAATGGATCTTGGCCACTCACAATGCCTTTAGGAACTCCATGAAATCTCATTACCCACTTCATATACAGCTCCTCTAACTTAGTTGTCGTTCTATTCGACTTGACCGGTATAAACCTTGCACTTTTGGTCAATTGATCCACAATCACCCGAATACTATCATGACCTGATCCAGTCCTTGGTAATCCATCCATGAAATCCATTGAGACTTGTTCCCATTTCCATTTGGGGATTTACAGTGGTTGTAACAAACCACTTGGCTTCTTTTGTTCGGCTTTAACCAACTAGCAATTCATGCACTTGGATATAAACTTCCCAACGTCTCCCTAAGCACTTCATCTCTCAATCCATTAACGTTGGGTACAACCAGTCTCCCGTTCTTTCAAATCCATCCCTCTCGATCAAGTCTATACTTGTTCATTTCCTCAACGTTGATACCCATCTCTATCCTGGAGATGATTCCCAATAGGTTAGGATCGTCCCTCTGACTAGAATCAATCTGCTCAATCAAAATGGGTCTGATCGTCAAACTTGCTAGCATCTCTGGATCCAATTCGCACTTAGGTTTGAAATCATATCATGCGATATACTCCAGTTGGTTCCATTCAAGAAACATAGCACCCAAATTGGCATATCTCTCCTACTTAATGCATCAGCTACTACATTGCCCTTCCCGTGTGTGTATGCGATATTGAAATCATATGAAGCCAAGAACTCTAACCATCTCCGCTGACGAAGATTTAAATCCTTTTGAGAGAAAAGATACTTTAATGACTTATGATCGGTAAACAACTCGAATCTTTCTCCCAAGAGATAGTGTCTCCACATCTTCAATGCGAACACGATCGTTGCCGATTCCAAATCATGGGTAGGATATTTTTTCTCATGCTGTTTTAGTTGCCGACTAGCATAAGCTACAACCCTATCTCCTTGCATCAGTACAACACCTAGTCCAGTACCATATGCATCCGTGTATACCATCATCTCTTCGTTCCCTTTAGGAATAACTAACATTGGTGCACACGTTAACTTCTCCTTTAGACTTTTAAATGCATTCTCACACCTTTCGTCCTAAGTAAAAGCTTGATTCTTCTTGGTTAACTGAGTTAACAGTGTCACTATCTTGGAGAAGTCTTGGATAAACTTACGATAGTATCCAGCTAACCCCAAGAAACTTCTCATGTTCATTGCATTCTTGGGCATAGACCAATCTTGCATCGTAGTCACCTTTGCAGGATCCACGACAATGCCATTCTCTGAAACAACATGGCCCAAGAACCTCACTTCCCTCCTCCAGAAGTGACACTTAGAAAACTTTGCTTTCAATTGGTGTTTCCTCAACACCTTCATCACTATCCTCAAATGTTCCCTGTGTTCTTCCTCTGTCCTCGAGTAAACCAAGATATCGTCCATGAACACAAGAACAAACTTATTTAGTTAATCTTTGAATACCCTATTCATAAGATCCACAAAATATGTGGGTGCTTTACGCAACCCGAATGACATGACCAACCACTCATAGAATCCAAACGTCGTCCGAAATGTCGTTTTAGGTATACTCTCAACTGCTACTCGGAGCTGTTGAAAACCTATCGTGCGATCCAATTGGGAGAACACTCTTGCTCCACTCAATTGGTCAAATAAATCATCTATCCATGGAAGAGGATACTTATTCTTCCTAGTCACCTTATTCAACTCGCGGTAGTCCACACATAAGCGAAGGGAACCATCGGCCTTAGTAGCAAATACAACTGGTGCTCCCCACTCGGAAACATTCTTCAGATAAATCCCTTCTTCAAAAGATCGCCAACTTGCATCTCGAGCTTTCGCTGCTCCCTTAGTGCCATACGACGAAGTGGCATCACTATAGGTCTGGCATCTTTTACTAAATCAATCTGAAATTCGATCTCTCGGTGTGGTGGAAGTCCGTCCACTACCCCGAAAATGTTCGGATACTCGCCAGCAATGGGCACCTATGAAGACTCATCATGTGAGATGTCGAGAGAATTTAGAAAACTAGCCATCACCCCATCACTAGCTAGGCAGCCCAATACCACCCTCCATCCATCATCCGATCAAGTGGCCACCGAAAACCCCTCATAGTCTACCACCACTGTAACACCCTGTAATTCTGTAACATTAACTTTCACAAATTAAAGTATAATTAAATTTTAGAAGAAGAATTAAGGGAAATGGGTTACGCCATTGCGTTCATCTCGAAATTCTGCTTGAGATAGAGTCCGAGTTTGCGTAAATCGGACTCCGTATAAAGAAGTTATGACCTCCAGAAATTTCAGAATTCAATTTAAAATTCAAACAGCTCAAAATTCAGTTCAAAATTCGAAAACAGACCCAAACTGGGCTGGGCGGGAAAATTCCCGCCCAGGACCCAGGTCGACCAGGGGGTCGACCAGGGGGTCGACCTAGGTACCCGGGTTGACCAGAGGGTCGACCTGGTCAGGTCTGGACCATTTTCTGGTTCGTGCTGAGTCACCTGGGCCTTCTGGATAACTCTGAACTGATCTGATGGTCGTGGGTAATTCTAGGGTTCATCTAGCGGCTCTAATCAAATTGAAATCCTATATATACAACCTAGTACTCAACCTAAATTCACACAAATTCTCTTAGGCATCTACATGCTGCTTCTCTCTATTCTAACCTCCATCATTAAAGTAAATCCAATTCTCCATTAAAATAAGTTTTCTTCTTCAAATTGGAGATTCAAATCAAGATTAAAGCTTTAAGAAAAGAATCAAAGGCTAATTCAACGGTTGCGAGCAACGTCATGCAAATCATAGCAAATCACCAACGCTATCTGATTATCATTTTCTGAAACCGATCAATGTAAGTCGGTTACTTTTTAGATTTGAACATCTAGATCTATTTATGGCATGAAATTAAATGAATATAAGAATATGCCTAATCCTTTCATTTGAATCTGTGCTTGTATACGCCCTTGGATCTAATTCAGAACTATTGTGGTCAATTACTGATGAGACGATGCCTATGCCTATGACTATGAACATAAGACCATTGCCTACAACCATGATTCATGACTATGAGATTATTGCCTATAACTATGAACATAAGACCATTGCCTGCGACCATGATTCATGAATATGAGATTATTGCCTATGACTATGAACATAAGACTATTGTCTATGACCATGACTTTGAAATTATTACAGTTAATTGCCTATGACTATTTAGGATAATTGCCTAGGACTATTTTGGTTAATTATCCATGACTATTGTGGTTAATCGCCTATGATTCATAACTATGAGAATTCTACCTATGACCATGACTTTGACTATTGTGGTTAATTGCCTAAGACTATTATGGTTAATTGTGTATGCCCATAACACTATAGTTACAATACCTATCTAATGTGGGTGGTTAGAGCATTGAGCCCAAAAGGACCCGAGGTTAGACTGAGTTGCGGTGTAAATCTACCCAGAATCGACCGGCACATCCAGTGACCGCAACAATATCTATCTAATGTGAGTGGTGGGTGCTTTAAATGAATAACTTAAAGCTAAGAAACAGTTAAGCTAGAATGGGAGGGTTAAGTCCATAGGAACACTTAACCAACTTAACATGTTAACAAGACAAGACTTGTAGGGATTAAATAACCGTTATAACATGTTGACTAGACAAGTGGGTGAGGTTAAGAAAAGGTTTAACTGTTATAACATGTTAACTAGACTAGAAGGTGGGGTTAAGTAAAATACACTTAGCCAATTTAACATGTTAACTAGACTAGAAGGTGGAGTTAAGTAAACTTAGAACACTTAGCCGTTATAACATGATAAATGAACAAGGTTAATGAGGAACACTTAACCAATATAACAAGATGAATGGCTAAGGTTAAGTTAATAGAAAGCACTTAACCAGTGTAGTATGATGAATGGGTAGGGTTAAGTTAAACACAAGAAAGCCAACACTTAACCAGAGTGATAAACCTTAGTTAAAGAGAGCTAAGTAAATAACGAGAAGGAGAACTAAGCAATAAAACTTAGTTAAGAAGACTAAGGTTGACCTTAGTTAAGAAAGTTAACGATTCAGGAAACTAAGTGGTAAACCTTAGTTAAGAGGACTAAGTAGTAAACCTTAGTCAAGAAAACCAAGTAGAACACGAGAAGGAGCGAACGTCCACCTGATCATGAAGAAGGCTCCAACGAATTTGGGTTACAAAGCACGCGGCTTCGAGGGGATGTGAGGGTACTCTGTATCCCTCTGTGAGGCTGCAGATGATCCTCCTGGGCTCACAGAGGTTAAGGTCTGCGTTAGAAGAACCAAGGGTATTCCTTGGTTGCAATATAAGGCAACTTAAAGACTAGGATGGACCAGCGTGATTCGGCGAGACCAGCAGCCCTGTGATAGCAACTCGTCGTCTACCTACTATCTTGAGTCATTCGAGATACGTACAGCGGAAAGGCTGAGAACTCGAAAATTCCATTGCTATCTAGTTATGGGTGCGGATGGCCATAGGTTAGTGGGGGCACAGAGGGTCTGCGTATATTTCTCATTTTTTTCAAGGGTAGCCTTTCATTAGTTGAGGGAGGGGTCAAGTGGAACCATAGCCACTGGAAAAAAGACCTTAGCATGTGCATCGGCTGATATCTGAAAAGCTCCCGACCGAGTTCCGTGTTTCTTGATTAGCCCTGCCACGGGACTCGGGTCGCACATATAGAGGACATGTGCATCTAGACAGCGATAACGATTCGCGACACATACGTGGGGAAAAGTCTAGGAACATATACCACTCTAGGTAGTGTGTCCTAGACCAGGGTGCATTGTTCGATAGGTAGCATAATCCCTAGTTGGACCTAGGTCGCATAAACCCTAAATACAGCATTCAATAGGTAGCATAAACCCTAGTTGGACCTAGGTAGCGTAAACCCTGGTTGAATCTGGGAGGCGTTCGATAAATAAACCCTAGATTAGATCTAGGTAATAAATAATAGATGTACACCTGAAAGCAACCACAATTTCGAGGATTGGGATCACGTTATCATGTTAAGCAGATTACTAGTTGGGACACTAGTTAGGTGGTGCAGAGACCTAGAAATTAGAGTAACAAGGTAGAAGCGAAGCAGAGAAAGTATAGAAGTGCATCCAGTTTATCTTACCTTATCTTATCTTGTGCTAACCTTATGATTCCCGTCACCATGGTGTTGTCTTGTATTAAGTTAACTCATGTCATGTTGCTTTTACCTGTTCACATGCTGGAAGTTACTGAACTTACCAGACTTTATGTCTGACTCTGTTTTCTTTCGCTTTCTTGTCTTCCGTCCCCCTCCCCCCGAGGTTCGCAGGGAGGGAATATTACTTCTTAGCTCAGTTTTCTTTCCAAGCTTGAAGATTAGTCAAAGTTTTGCTTGGATTCTCTTTTCCACTGCTATGGCTGGCTCATGCTACATTGGGGAATATAAATGTTATTTTATGCTTCTTTATTTTGTAAGACAGATACTATTGTATTGGAAAACAATTGTTGTACAAACTATTTTATCAATAAAATGAAGTTTTATTTTCCGTTGTTTTAATTTTGTTTGTCTTGTAGTTTATCTGCATCTTTTACCTATAATGCTTCACAGAACTTAGTGCATTCCCTTGGTGAGTGACACTAACGGATGTGGGGTGTTACAACCACCCCATACCTTTGGAGCCAATCAACTCCCAAAATAATGCCAAACCCAGTAAAGCCCAAAACAAAACAATCACAAGCAAACATACATCCATGACTCGATACGACCAAATTACGACAAATCATGCAAATGCTAGTCGAACCACCAATCGGGTTCGTTACAACTAAAGGTCTATCGACAATCTAAGGTTCCAATTCCAACTATCTACCAGGTCACTAGACACGAAGGAATGGGAAGTCCCGGCATCAAACAATACTCGAACAAGAACAACATAAATGGAAAGCATACTGTAACAAAGCAGAAAATTCGATGCTCGAATTTTCGACACATATACATCTCGTGTCCAAACTCGAGTGCCGAAAATCCAGAACGTTAAAGAAAGAAGTTAAAGGATGAGAAATAGAAAGAAAGAAATGTTAGAATGGAAGAAAAAGAAGAAGAACATCAGAATCTCACAGCAGAACGAACAAAATATAATATATCAAATCTCTTTATACAAAAAGAAACTGTACACATACCAATCATCAGAGTACATCATATATCAGACACAGTGGAAATAAACTCTAAATAATTAAAGGTGAAGCCTCCTGCTTCCAGCTCCTGAACTTCAAGCGGAACCTAACCTGGAAAATATGTTCGGTCTAACCCAAGCACATTTTGAAGCAAAGCAAAAACACCCGGATCAGTCTGAAATACTTTCAGTGGTAAATTCATAGCATAACAACTTGTTTAACTTTGGAAATCCTTTGAAAGAAAGGATAATAGTAAGACCAGTCCATATATAAATACAGATGGTTTTTACCTTACCATGACCCAAAGCATTTTTGAAATCAATATATTTTCTGATATTATAATAGTGTCTATCAAATCACAAATAAGTAATCATCTAGTAGAACGCTTGCATCTCACCTCTACATATATAGTATACAAACAAAACTGCGACGCTTATTGGAGATTGGATTCTAACTATGTCACGGTATGAATCCACCTGTCGATAGTGTATCTCTAGAGAGGAATACACTGGGTTCAACAAGAACGTCTTGCAACCCGGCCACACATGACCGACCACTCATTTCTCTTGAGTGTATCGAATATACTGTCACCTATGGCTGCGTAGCTACCGTTTTCCCGGGAGATACAGAAATTAAAAGAAGTAACAAATATGAATATTCTCTAGATAGTGACAATACACCCTAATGGGAATGACCCACATAGCCACGTTGCCTCCCCAATTTTTGTCATTTCCCGGTTGTGAAGCTTGAGGTTGTAATCGTTTGATCATCTGGCCACCATTTACTTCGTCCATACAAGTCATCCAGGAATAGGATGAACCGAAGGCACCCTCCTACTGCATCCTTATATAGGAACCACCCCAAGGATCAGTAGCGAGTATCCCTTGCAATCCGTAAATTCCAATCACGACAGAACCACAGTGTATCTCTTTTTAACGGAGCTGCCTAGAGATTATAAGTAGTTCTTCCGTTTCATGAAGATCTACGGTCTTCAATGCTCCATCTTCATTTGCTGCCAGTTAGTTTCGTACGTAACGTTGGATCGAAGTGGTTTTGGGTCTAGTTCCCATCTCGGTCTCTTCGAAACAACACGTCAAAAGGTCCAATAATATATTCACTGATAGTTGGGTTTTTAACTATCAATTCACACAGTACGGTTAAGTATATTAGCAGCTCTGATTCATTCATTAAAACCATTTCATCGATTCTTAGAAATCGATTTCATATTCTCTTGTCTTAATCTTGTTATTCGTTACATTGAAAACAATAGCGTATTTTATTTACCAAACTCCATTTCATTCCTTTATTTCATAACTATATATCGCCAAATCTCTTACATTACCTTTTTCTTGCGTAAACCTCCATATATCTTATCCCAAAGATAAATAAATTTATACTTCAAAGTTGATCGAACGATGTTAAACTTATACATCGCTTACTATTAAGCTTACTAGTTAAAGATCTTGCAATTTCAATATTCTCTGGTAACAATAATAAACCAATATAACCGTTACAAACTAGTATTATCCTTTGATAATAGTGAAGCCATTCAAGTTGTGGTATTTTAATTACCTCTCGGACCTTGACCGACAACCTTCTTATCTCAGAATAAATAAAAGTTTGAAACACAAAACCTATCATCATACTTCCTATCCATCCACTTTACCATTTTATTCAATACTTGGTTTATATAACCATTCCTTTATTTGACATATTTATTCCTAAAATAATTCTCCTTTACTTTTTATTTAAGTAAAACTGTCGAACGCATATTCTTTTGCTTTAAATCTTTATAATATAATTCATTTCCATGTGGATTTAATTTAGACCCATTTACTAAGTTCCTTACACAGACTTCAACTGAGTTCTGACCCTTTTCAAATCCTTTCCAAATCCTTTCCAAATAAAACAAATCCATTTCATTTAAACTAATTCTTTGAATAAAAGCTCATTTCGAATTCATCACTCGAGTTTAACTTTGTTTGCGAAGCTTGGAATAGAATTCTTTTTATTACTATATTAATCTTCCTCCTTTGAAATCACATTTTCCATTCTACTTTTGTTTACTAATTTTAACAATTAAGTAAACAAAAATCTCATTAAAATCTTTTATTACATATCCTTTATATTTGAAAACTTTTTTCAATCTCTTTGCTTGTACTTAATCCAACTATTAAGTAACATTTAACCGCAAATGGTGTATTAGTTTCCATATGACTTCGCCTTAACATTATTCAGTTAAGTTTTACTCCAACTTAGAAACCTATGCAATACTTGGAATTCCCTTACCAATCTACTTTTCAATTTAATTAATTTGAATTCAAATCCTCTTATGGAGTCCATTAGCGTTTCCTTTTTGAAGTCATACTCCACTTCAATTTACTTAAATAATTAAGTAAAAACAATCCTTATTAAAATCCTTACATTACTCGACTCTCCATAAACTCTTAATTTTAATTGAATTTCTTTATCCAATCTCTTACGATAAATCTCTTTTCGATCTTCTTAATTATGGTATCTTAGCTTCACAACTTGTTTATATTTTTGGTATAACATTTTTCTTAACATGGTTTAATTTAAACTCAATCATGCACTTCTTAATTTACTTTCATTTAAGAAGTAAATTACTTATTAATTACCATAATTAATTAACTTCATTATTAACTAAAGTGGAATTGTTTACTTCAATAAAATATAGATCAACTAATTGCTTACCAATATTTTTAAACAATAAATACTTCATTAATGATTTTTCAATTGATAAGCAACTTTAAATACCATTAAACAAATAGATAATTAATATTTAAGAAATATTATTAAAATAAAAATAATTATTCGTTAAACCATTTTCATTAGATTAATCGAAGACCGATTAATATAATTATCAACTCTAATTAACCAGTCGACTTTTCAGTTATTTATCGACTGATTTCGCTTACTTCCCTTATTAGATTAATATAATTAATCAAATTAGATTGTTTAACTGTTTATACTTAAACAGTTATTTTCAAACAATAACCCGTAGGTCAAATTCTGACTTCTGTACTTACCGAAATTGCTGCGAAATATTATATAACTATTTTTATAAAACTATTTATAAATATCATCTTATTTTTAATCTTTTATTGTAAAAAGATAATCACTTTTAAAACTTAACTTCAATTATAAAATAAATTTTATAATTGCAATTACATCCATTCACCTACCGGTGAACTAACGGTTTAAAAACAGCGTTTCAGATTATTTGCTGCCAATATCTTAATCAATACCGTTTATTGATTAAAAACATCACACAACGTTGAATTTCAATTCAACGTTCAGTATCCAATCCATAATCAACATTCAAACAGAATGTAATGTTATTTGGGGGTAAACAGTTCATATTTGGATGATATGAAAAAATAAACAACATATAAAATATTTGAGGAATCCGGTCGGATCCCTCCAACATGTTCTTCCCTTCACAACAATTAATAATATTGTTTAACACTTGCATATGAAATGAGAATTATAATATCATGCATTTTAATGACCAATTCATAATTGCAGACAAATAATCAACCAATAATTAAATAGAAATCATCCATAGCATCCATTCAGCCAATTTTATACTTATTAATAATAATACGAATTTAACGCATCATAGTAATCCAGAAGTGTGAGAATTAACTCACATTTGTTTACAATTGACGGTTTCAGCGTTGTCCGTTTAATTTTAAAACAAACATTTAAAATCAAACGAAATTCCGGTTGCATCCGAACCTCTCTGTTCCAGCTTGACAGCGTAGCCTTTTTACTGCGATTCAAACAGTTCTGATTTCATGCAATTCTGATGACAGTTAAACGAATTATAGTTAATAATGTTATGCTTAAATTTAAATATTATAACTTAAATAATATTTCTCTCTAACTTAATTTGAAAATATTAATTACTATTACCTTAATTGCACGTTTACTATTCTCTACCTCGCTGGTACAGCTCACGCCCCCTATAGTTCCTTCAACCTAAAACGTGATGGTCCCTGAACGAATTAAACTCGAACCCGACAATCCTTCTTTTCAAACACATGACAACCCCGGCCACCTTGAACGTGCGATCCCCTGCCAGTGACCATCGTGTTCCCGTGTACTTCGCCGTCTGACCACTAACCCAATATCTTTTCTCCTACCACTTCTAGTTCCATTTGAAAGCAGCACAGTCCCTATACTCCTTCCCTCCTTTTCCTTCTCCAAACCCACTACAGTTTCTCAAAGCCATCTCCGCTGAGAAGACCGTGTTCTGCTGACCTCCCCACACAGAACTCCTCACAACATGACAACCACTTCCAGTCACTGAAGATTGATTAAACTCCACCCGTTCGAGCACTGTAGTGCCGTCGACCTGCTCGAGCACTCCTGATGAACTCGGTTCTCCAAGTCGCCGTATTTCTGTCCACGGACGGCGGGACTTCAAGAGCCGATTCCGATCACGATGCTTAATGAAATGACACCCTAACCGTTAAGCTCTTATCGATCTCTAGGATATTATAGTTGGAAGCTGTTGGTTTTAGTTAGCGGATATGGGAAGTAAAATTTTGCTGGGTAGATGGGTTGCTCTCAGCCGGTCCTTGAACGTGATGTATATATATACACGATGGTTAAAAGGGATAGAAACAAAGTCAATTCAAATGGTACAAGTAGGAGTGATTTTTTTTTTCTTTAGGTCTGCCTAATTTCTCCAAAGCGTGTATGTTTCCATGTGCTCATTAAATTTCAGAATGACATATTGATGGCTGTCTATGCCACTAGAAAGAAATAGAGAATAAAGTAGCACGTTGTATGGTGTAAGTTATTTTTGTTTTCTATCTTTTGATTTTGCCAAGACATAAATTCGACCATTTCCTACAATAGGGTAGGACGTGCTGAGATTAATGAGAAAAGAAATATTAGGGTAAGTCAATTTCTTAGATTAGCGAAAAATTTTGAACAAGACATGTATCGCTCCTTGTTTTGTCATTTCAAAGTGTAATTGATTTCAAAAAATGGGTACAGACATGGATGTTTTTTCTTTGGTAGGTCTATTTAGGAAATGGGGGACAATTCACTCTGAATGCGTGTGGCCATGTATTGTCATTTACTCATCTAAGAGAACATCACGAACAAGTTGATTTTAACGTTCCATATGTTTCATTGTTTAGTTGCCGTGTAGAAAACATAATTTAAAGATACACATGCATGTTTTATGTCAGGTCAACACGCGCTTTGAATTACTGTTGTGTCGAACAATGCCCCACGATTCCAAAAATATAATAATATCGGTAGGTTAACTTATATTGTGAAACCCCAAAATGCCGATATAGGGTGCAAAATACTCCAAATAAAAAGTGGCGTATTTTCCACATTAAAAATTACAGTAAAATTCTAAAAATTAAACTATAACTGTGTCTCAAAGATCTACTCCAAATTCGAAACCAATATTTAATTATATTAAATTATCGTTATCGCTTATAAACGATTCCATAGCGATTTTCTAAAAATTTGAATTGGACATAACTTGCAATATATACTATGAAATCTTGATTTCTCTATTTCATTAGAAAAATATAATCAAATAGATTCAAATGTTTTTTGTTTCACTGAAATCCGATTTATATCGGATCCTGTTTATTCAATTGAATTTCGAACTTCAATATTACGAATTGTCGCATCGTTTCGATCTTGTTTTAATTATATTATAAATTATATATATTCGAACTTCATTTTATAAAATAGATTCGATGTAAAATCCATTATATTTCCAATATATATAAAACAGATTTTAATATTCCAATTTAAATGACCAAAAAATCTGGGATGTTACATATACCTTGAATAACGACACCTTTTCCTTTCTCCGCCGCAGTTAGGGCATTCGACGAAGAAGGAATAGCGTTGATAGCATATGCTTTCACGATCTGCTTTTCCTTAGGAGGTTGTGGACGTTTATCCTTGTGATGTCCCACTTGGCTGTAATTGAAGTACTTCCTGTCCGCTGGCTTTGCTCGACAGTCTCTTGCATAGTGGCCCTTCTTGTCGTAGCTATATCACTCGGTATCTTTCTTATCCTTCTTTTTCTGACTATCCTTGGTCTGGTTCTGCTTCCTCTTGTTCTGGGAATTCTTCTTGCTTTCACTGCTTGCCTGTGGGTTTGGCTCCCTACAGATGCAATAACAACCTCAGTCTTAGACTTAGGGTAAAGGCTCTTTGATCTCAATGCCTATCCCAAAATAGATTCGAAAGTCTTGTTGATATGGTTTATAAGTCTTTCCCCCAAGTACTCATGTAAGAAAATTATAAACTTCTCATTCTTCTTTTCGGCAGTATCGATAAGAGATAATCCATACTTTAATAAGTTATCAAATTCAGCAATATATTCCGAGACCTCCCTACCATTCTGCTTAAGCTCTAGAAATTTCCTAAACAATTCTGATTTCTGAGCAGTTGGAATAAACTTGTCACTGAAGCAAGTCTTAAACTGATTCCAAGTAACTTGGTCCTTGGGAGTAGCTGCTTTAATGGCATTCCACCAATTCATAGCCTGTCCTTGAAGCTGATGCGATGCTAACTTTCTCTTTATTGCATCATCGATCCCCAAATCCTCGAAGATGCACTCACAACTATCAAGCCAATCTTGAGCCTCCGTAGCCGATTCTGTTCCATGGAACGACTTCCCACCAAGACTAGTATAATCCTTGTTAAGCTTGGCGAAATCAGCTCTAGGGGCTTGTACTACTGCACCACCACCGTTAGTAGCATTAGGAATTGCTCCCTGAGTATCCCTAAGCATCTCTCGCATGAAGGCAGTAAACATCATCCTTATATCAGGGACATTCCCATTGTTGGGCCCTGAACTCGCTTCCTCTTCAACTCCCAGTGTGGGGTTCCTCACCATGCTTCTCGTATTTCGGCTCGTCGTTCGATCTGTAAAGAGAAAACGATTAACCATCTCCTTAGTGGTGCTAGTGCAGTGCGACTTCATCCTTAAATATACTAATAGCATATATATAGCTTTTGAAAACCAAAATATCATAAATATGCGCTCTCGTATACATATACTATCTCTCCCTGATGTCTTCCCCTAAGTTAAACTACACAACCTAGGCTCTGATACCAAGTGTGATGGCCCGCCCTGCACCATCAGACGTTTCCCTGAAATGCATTGTGCAAATGTCCAACTAGCGCGGGACAGTCGTCAAAAGAACGAGATTTGAAACGATGAATCATCAAGAACCTGTAGTATATCTCACAGCGTCTGGAATAAAATATAATAATAACATAACTTGACATAAAACAGGCGAGACAGTGCGTAAGCTGAAAACTAAACCATCATATCAGCGGAATCCAAAATACAACTTATGATCCAAACCATTATTACAACTTCAAAGTACTGTCTCTAAAAAGGAAATATAAGAGGTACACTACTAATACCCAAAGCAGTGACTAGCAACAACACAGGGAGAATAAATGTAAATAGTACGTGGAAGCCTCCTTCTCATCTCCGGACAGCTACTAGCGCATAACCACTTGACATGTCTCTAGTCTGATCGTTTAGGAGCACCCAGAGTAATAAGAAGAGACATAAAACTCTGGCTCAGACAAAAGTTTGGTATGAGCGATAACAACAAAATAAAACAATAACAGGTATAAATAATCATACCTGACCTATACCTGCAACCAAAGAATTAGCACAACAAGATGTACAATGCTCTAAGGTAACACTAAAAATATAGTATAAAGATGGGAGTGTGCGTGTCATGGTGATAACAAACATCAAACATAGCAATCATCCTCGCATCTCTCACTTAGTGCGTAAAGCGCACGATATCCACCGCTTTGATCACCAAACCATCGGGGCCATAACGTAGTCCAACTTCATACAACTATCACTGCGACCACTTTGCCCTTTGGGGCCCTAACGGAGTCCTACTCCATACAACCTCTGACCCCACTGCACTGGTCCATAGTCAGTAGCCCCTCTCACAATGGTGAACCAAAGTTATAGACATCGATAACACCTTTGCACACGTCCCGTAGCAAAGCCCAACTCTAGAAGTTAACTTGTTGGTTCCTAGTTGGATCCTGAGTAATAACTTCCCACTAGGACTTCCTTTGCATCTTGGGTTTCTTTTGAATTGGAGTTGATCTTCAGAAGAGTCGTCGTGTAGAAGTAGAATTCCAAATTCGGTTCAGTCACTTCTGTTTGGTTCAGTACTTAAGCTCATAATTCGGTTCGGTTCGGTCAATTTTGTTCGGTTCGGTACTCAAGCCAATAGTTCAGTTCGGCTTCCTCCTCACCAAATCGTGGTTCGGTTCAGTACTCAAGTCTGGGTTCAGTTCATGGTCATCAGTTCGGTTCGTGGATACTCCTCTAATTCGATTCGTGGATGCTCCTCTGGTCCGGTTCGGTGTATGCCGATCCGTCCCTACGCCCTTCGGCTGCTCCGATCCGATCCTAACTCCAATCCAATCTAGACGACCTTCCTTTTTGCCATGCTTCCTTATGCTCAGGCTTCAATTCGGCTCAGCTATTCAACCTACCCAGTTGGACCCCCATCCGATCCGACCAGCTCGCCCCCTTCGATCCGAAGTCCTGACAATTTTCAGCAAGCTTGTATCGTCAATTCTCACTGTATGCCAGCATTTTCAACCATTCTAACTTCACTAAACAATCATAAAACTCCCAAACAATAGTAACAACATATAGGTTTAACCAAAAAGATCAAAACATTAATCACATAGGCTATTTTAGATCAAAAATACCCAAATCCTTGATTTTCCCCTTAATCCCCTAAATTCCGGGATTAGCAAATTTAATCCAAATTTTTACCCGTGACATAAAATAATATTTCAGAATTTTTCCATATTTTTCTAAGTCATAATTTTGCTAATTATCAGTAATCACCCCTAATTAGCCATAATTAGTGAACAAACATGCAATCGCTCACCTTTGCTAATAATTAATGTAGGATATGAAATTCTCACTGATTTGGCATGGATTTCTATGTAGTGAAGCAACTCTACCTCGAATTTGATGCTAATCCGACTTGATTTGATGTTGATTTGCTTAATATGTGATTAGAAAGCGATTAAAGAGAGATTTGGAAGATGGAGGCCATTACTAGGGTTAGAGAAATGTTTGCGGCGACTGGAAAAATGAAAGGGAATGTTTCTCCAAACCCTTTCAGCCCTCCCATAACCCTAATCCCGAAATGGATTATGGGCCTAGCTGCTAATCACCCTATTAAGCCCGATTAAGCTGTTTTTCATCTTTCAAACCTTATTTCAGCCATATCTCCCAACCGGTAAGTCCGTTTGGTTAATGTTACCACTCTACGGAATGAGAAACCATCATTTAAATCCAATGGAAGTGGTTTCAGGTCGAAACTCCTTACCAATCAAAAGTTATAGGCGAAACAAAATTCTCCAAGGGCAAAACGGTCATTTAAATTCGGCAAAAATCGTGAATGTGGGAAATGATCCCAATAGTCGTTTCCCAATGTTACACGACTAAATGACTTCGTATGAAAATAAAATAAATATTCTAAAATCCTCCGATACATAGAATGTGGGTCGTTACACCAAGGTTTGTAGGGCCATTTCCCATAACAGAATGGATTAGCCAAATGGCTTGTAGGGTGAAGCTACTAGAGAGATTGACAGGTGTTCATGATGTTTTCCATGTTTCTCATTTACAGAAGTGCCTGCATGATACTGCAAAAGTAGTTGAGCCGAGTATGCTTGAGGAAGTAGAGGTGGAATGGGAGGGGACAGTTAGACGAATTCCTACCCGCATTCTTGGATCAAAGGTTAAGAAGCTACGCAACCGAGAGGTCAAGTTGATGAAAGTTCAGTGGGGAGATGACCGAGAGGATGCGATTTGGAAGACTGAAGACAAGATTCGTACTTCGTACCCTTTTCTTTTCAAGGGTATGTTCTTAACTTCTTTTCCAAAGCTTTTATTCGTACTTGCTTCTGTCATTTAAATATATCCTATCGATCGAATCTTCGACCTTCAGGTAGGGAACCAATGGATGTAAACATGTGTCTGAGACATGTTATGTTTGATGGATGCAAGTGTTTTCTAGTGGTTGCTCGTGGATGCATGTACACACACATTAGGCACTAGATCGGCTTAATCACTCTCACACCGCATATGGATGCGTGTGCATTTTCTTTTTTATGGATGAAAATGAGTGTACCATCATATGGATGTTGCACTTGGATGGATGATTGTCCATGCATATAGCATTTACATGATATATTAGGATTATTTGCATACATGTTGGATTCATGGCACTGACATACATTGCATTAAGGAGGTCGACTGAATTAGTAGGCCGCTTGATCTTTCGCATTAGCATAGGGACATACACACACACACTCTATTACATATGTTCATATAAGCATTAGAAATCTTTTTAAGGACAATGGATGCCTGTGACTGGTGGATGAGTAGATGGATGTTAGGATATACATTTTTCTTAACATAGAGTTTTTGGGGACGAAATCCTTTAAGTAGAGGAGAATGTAACACCCCGTAATTTTAAAAGAACGCTATAATGATAAACTAAAGAATACCTAATTAAATATTGGGAATTAAGCAGAACGGACTGTGCCATTGCGTTCGTCTCAGAATTCTGCTTAAGATAGACTCCAAGCTTGCGTTAAATGGACATCATAAGAAGAAGATATTAGGGTTTGAAGTTTGTATAAACATAGGTAAAATATATATACACACAAACTCAAGTCTAGAAAATCAAAAATCGAAGAGCGGGAAAGGGAGGGAAATCGGCCCATTAGGGGTCGACCCCATGCCTTATGGGTGTCGACCTATGGGTTTACCCTACAGGGGGTGTCGACCGTAGGGCCGACCCCACCCAGATCTGGGGCAGATCCATTCTTTGAACCGGGATTTGTTTCTTGACTAGATTCGTTGACAGTGGGTTATAAATAAGACCTCATTTCTATAGTTTATTTATCAAAAACAATGGAGACAACGAGGTGCTGCCCCAACTCAGATTGAATTAGTCTATTCTACTGCAACAACAACTTATACGTATACAAAAATCTCTGCTACAACATCAACACTCTTTTCTTAGTTTTTTTGATCCAGTCACTGTGAATTCATGTTGCTTTTAGATATAAACATTTAATAAGTAATCCTGAAATGTTTGTAAGTTTGGATCTAAACCTATGCCTGTTAGTAACTTGAATCATAACTAAACAGATCTGTCATTACTTGTACACCTGATCCTCTGTTTAGTTCTTACATGCCTATCTCTATTATGCATATTATGTCATTATGACCATTTCTGTCGCCATATGCCTATCTGTTAGTATGCCTATTTCTGTTATCATATGCCTGTTTTGTTATTATGCCTATTTATGTTCTCTTCTCTCCCTCCTTCCCTTTTTATTTTCATAGCCAGGCTACCTTCGAGCCTTGGCCTATTGCTGAAATATGCGAATGAACGAAATTGGGAATGGTTAGGAATGATAAATCGGAGCATAACTTGTACTGTAAAACATGACTGGGATTTGGGGGCATAATCTATACCGTGACCTAAGACTTTAATTTAGGCATATCGTACATAATGATTTATGGCTTTGAGTGTAAGGGAATGAAAAACCTGTAAAGAACATGAATAATTGTTTAAGAATGAACATGCCTAAATTTACAGTAAATAGAAACTGTAACCGCACTTAGACACGAGGTCAGATTACACTTGCGGTAAAAGTCTGTCTGGAACCGCCGGGAAAATCCAGCATCCACAAGTGGTTAATCTAGTGTGTGGAGTCTAATGTGTAAATGTACTCGTAATGGTGCTAAGACACGAGGTTAAGTCCGACTGGTGGTAGAAGTCTGCCCGGAACCGCCCGACATATCCAACATCCATAAGTGGTCAACTTAATATGAGAGGTCTAGTGCAATAACAGACATGAATGAAATAATGATAATAACCTGTAATATTAACCTGTTTAAATCTGTGGGGGTTATATATGAACCTGTCAAAATTGTGTAAGGGTTAAGTAAACTTGCTTGAGTCAATGAGGGTTAAGTAAATCTTGGGGGGGGGGGGGCTATATAAACCCGACAAACTTAACCTGTTTTATATGGTGGTGTTATGCAGGCTTATTAATCTGTTAGGCATAACCTGTTAAAATCCTAGTAGTAGGGATGCAAGCCCAGAGGGTGGCTTATATCATCTGCTGTGCGGGACTCGTATCAGTCAGTAACCAATCTTGGTATCAAAAGGGAGACCTGAACAAGGTTGGGTCAGGGCATGCTTACTGAATTGGTTATAAGAGGTTCATTTGAGTGGGGGTGTCTAATGGCGCATTCTGATGAACTCATGTGAGTGCATGAATCCGCTTGCATAGGATAATAAGACGTTATAACACCGGTAGAAATGGTTGTGCCTCTCAAAAAAGGGGTTGCCACTTTAGGAAGTGATACATCCTACTGTGGGGCCAGCACAGGGTATCTACAGGATAGGGAGCCGATCGATTGGGGTAGTAATTAGGGTACATCTAGTCCTGCTTGTTTAGAAGCCCATTATTATCGTTGGAGGTAACACCTGTCATTTATTGTGACACCCCACGTCCGTTAATGTCACTCACAAAGGGAATGCATTAAGTTTCGTGAAGCGTTATACGTAAACAGGCACAGAATATTACAAGGTAGATATAATTAAGATAGCAACAGAAATTCAAATTTTTATTTCAAACAGAGATCATGCATCGTGGTCCAAAATACCATAAGTCACAAAAACCATTACAACAATATAATTTCTATCTTTTACCATCAGAGTACATAATACTTAAAAGAAAACATAATTCCCTAAATAAAAGGGACAAAGACATAGTAGAGATAAGAACTTGAGCCATACTTCAAAAGCAGCTTTAGCAAGATGATAACTGAGTCCTGACTAAGCTTGCGTATTCCCACCCTGAGAACCTGTAGGGGAGGGGGAACGGAAGAAAGAAGAGGAAACACAAAGGGTCAGACATAAAGTCTGGCAAGTCTAGTTACTTTTAGCAAGTAAATAAATAAAAGTAGCATAACATGCATATAAAGTGGATAAGAGAGATCACTACATAAATGGCAGGTGTGACAAGGTGGACAGGATAAGGTGTATACGTGTCTCTAATGATTACGCTGCACTATTACTAGTATACGCAGAATGAGATGATCCCTTCCACTATAAGGTGGTAAACTTAGGCATATGTCCAAATGTACCCTACTACTACCCTGATCGATCGGCTCCCTACTCTGTAGATACTCTGAGCCGACCCCACAGTAGGATGTATCACGTCCTAAAGTGGCAACCCCTAGCTGATATGCACAGCCCCATATCTACAGGTGTCACGGTCGTCCTATCCCCTTCGGCCCAGCTCATGCACGCACATGGCCCGGTCGGTTTGCGCCGCCAACACCACCTCCATGTTTAGATCTCTTACAATCAGTCAGTAAGCATGTCCCTTCTTCGACCTAGTTCGGAGTTCTCTACTCGATACATACTCCGGGTTACTGATTGAAACGGGTCCCACACAATATGATACAAGCTCTCCCCTTTGTCTTGTATCCCCTACTAGGTTTTCCACAGGCTATATTTACCCTAAAGGTGTCTTTAATTATATAACCCCGATCTTTCTCCCGGTTATGCTTACCACTAGGTGTCTTTAATTACAAAACCTTATCGGGCTAAGTTTGTGAGCCTATATGTAAATATTACCCCCCTCAGAATAACTTAACCCACCCATTGTCCAACCAATTTTACTTAACCCTAACTTTAGTTCATAATCATATAATCCCTATGGATTAGATTAGGTTAAGTAGTCCAATTCATTACCATGTCCATTTATGGTTTATAATGGGCTAGACCTCCCACATTAGGCTTACAACTTGTGGATGCTGGATATGTCGGTCGGGTCCGGGAAGAATTCTTCCACAAGTTGGGCCTAACCTTGTGTTATAGCCCAATTCGTATTGGCGCACTTAGACCTCTCACATTAGGTTCAAACATTAGTGGCTGCTGGATATGCCAGTCGGGTCCGAGCAGACTTCCACCACTAATGCAACCTAATCTCGTGTCATAAGTGCAAATACAATTCCTAATTGTAATTATTATACATTTCATTCTTATCCAATTCTTACCTATGATTTTATAGGCGATTATGTCCCCTTTTTGAATTATATCTCCAATTCATAAACATTACTTAAATTGTGCAATTCTAGCCTTTTTCCCCCATTCCCTAGTTAATGCATTCGCATATATTTGGCGATATCTAGGCTAGAAAGTAGCCTAGTCATAAACAATAAAAGGAAAAGTGATGGGAGTATGACAAAGGTGACTGTTTTGGCATAAACATAAACTAGCATGGTGATAAGGTGGACATATAAGCATAAACCTAATGAACTTGTGGCAGTTAATTGATTCTAAAAATCATAACTATGATGTCATAATAAGCATAATAAGATCTAAATTAACAATTTAGATGTCCAACTGGTTTAGATCTAATATGATAGGCATAAGATGATAAACTAGATTTGATTAGCAATTTAGGTGTCCACATAATTCAGATCCAATAGTTAAAACTAGATCTAACACAAATAGGGTCAAGATCCACATCATAGAATGTTACAATAGATCCAACAAGATAAAGATTTAGACCAATTGTTAAAAATAGATCTAACACAAATAAGTCAAGATCCACATCATAGAATGCCACAAAAGTTACAATAGATCCAACAAGATAGAGATTTAGATCCAAGTTATACTCAATTTAGAATGTCATATGTTCGCAACTTACTATGGATCCAATAATATAAGCACATGAACAAATCCAAACTATTTTCATATCACGTTTACTTTTATATATTTAAATCTAAAAGCAACTAGGAACTCATAGAGTTTGGATTAGAAAATAGAGAAAGAATGGATCTTGAATCTCTAACTGATTTGCTTAGGTTGATCGTTGTAGGAGATTAACGGACCCAATTCAGTTCACGCACCGGCAGAGTTTGGCCCCCATGAATTCTCAATGAGGAAAACAGGAGGAATGGACACATAGTTATAGCTGCAGCACCTCTGAAACCGACTGCCACATCAGCCCTAGGGGTGTCGACACCCCTGTAGGTGGGTCGACCCAGGTGTTGACACCCCTCTAGGGGTGTCGACACCCCTCTAGGGGTGTCGACCCCCTAGAGTGGGAAATTTGCTGCCTTCTTATTTTTTCAATTTTAAACGGTTTTCGATAGGGTCTGACTCATATCTAACTCGTATGTATATATATAATTTTTCTGCACGTATACAAACTTAAAACC
Source organism: Allium sativum (assembly GCA_030737875.1). Taxonomy (NCBI): domain Eukaryota; kingdom Viridiplantae; phylum Streptophyta; class Magnoliopsida; order Asparagales; family Amaryllidaceae; genus Allium; species Allium sativum. The sequence continues at coordinate 508,561,480 of CM060920.1, read as the reverse complement.
CTTATAACTTCTTCATACGATGTTTGTTTTATGCAAACCAAATGTCTATCTTGACCAGAATTTCGAGACGGACGCAATGGAGCAGTCTGTTTTCCTTAATTCTGAATATTAAATTAGTTATTATTTAATTTATCCTCTTTTTGTGTTATTAAAATTTCGGTGTGTTACATTCTCCCCTACTTAAAGGATTTCATCCCCGAAATCTCTAGGTTGAGAAGAATGTATCCTACCATACATCATCCATCTACTCATCCACCAATCACAGGCATCCATTGTCCTTAAAACTTTTTAATGCTTATATGAACATATGCAAAGGTGTGTGTATATGTCCCAACACTAATGCGAAAGATCAGGCGGTCTACTGATTCAGTTGACCTCCTTAAAGCAATGTATGTTAGTGCCATGAATCCAATATGTATGCAAATAATACTATTATAATATTTAAATTCTATATGTGTGCACATTCATTCGTCAAAATGCAACTTCCATATGCTAATACATTCATTTCCACCCATAAAAGAAAAGAAAATGCACACACATCCATATGCAGTATGAGACTGATTGAGCCGATCTAGTGCCTAATGTATGTGTATATGCATCCACAGGCAACCACTAGCAAACACTTGCATCCACTTGCATCCATCAAACATAACATGTCTCAAACACATGTTTACATCCATAGGATTCCTATCTAAAGGTTGAAAATACTATAGATATGATATATTCAAATGATAGAAACAAGACTGATAAAACTTTGGAAAAAGGAGTTAAGAACATACCCTCGAAAAGGAAAGGGTACGAAGCATGAATCTTGTCTTCGGTCTACCAAGTCGCATCCTCTGGGTTATCTCCCCATTGAACCTTTATCAACTTGATCTCTTTATTGCGTAGCTTTTGATCCTAGAATACGGATAGGGACTCATCTACCTGTCGCTTCCCGTTCCACTTCTACTTCTTCCAATACACTCGGCTCAATTATTTCTGCGGTGTCATGCAAGCACTTCCGCAGATGAGAAACGTGGAAAACATCATGAACGCCGGATAGATTTTTTGGGGGCTTTACTCTATAGGCCATTTGGCCAATCCTCTCAGTTATGGGAGATGGTCACACAAACCTGGGTGCCAACTTTCCTACAGATCCGAAGTGAACCACATTTCTTAAAGGTGATACTTTGATAAAAACCAAGTCTCCCACTTCAAATTCTATGTCAGTCCTTCTCTTGTCTGCATAGGACTTCTACCTATCCTGAGCTGTCTTCATCCGCCGTCGAATAAGGTCAATCTTTTCAGACGTTTCCCTAAGCATATCTGGTCCAAGTAATAATCTTTCTGTAGATTCCCACCAACAAGTTGGTCTTCTACAGGGTCGTCCGTACAATGCTTCGAAGGGTGCCATGCCCATGCTAGCTTGATAGCTGTTGCTATAGGCAAACTCTACTAAAGGAAGGTGCTCTTCCCAAGTCCCTCCTAAGTCTAGGATACACAACCTTGAAAGATCCTCTAGGATTCTATTCACCCTCTCCGTCTGCCCATTGGTCTAAGGATGATAAGTGGTGCTCAAACTCAACTGTGTACCTATTGCTTCTTGCAAGCTCCTCCAAAATTCACCGGTAAAGATGGGGTCACGATCGCTTACGATGCTGGAAGGTACTCCATGAAGACGAACTATCTCCCAAACATAAATTGCTGCCAACTATGATGCCGCCCTCTTACTCTTCACTGGAATGAAATGAGCTCTCTTAGTCAATCTGTCCACTACTACCCAAATACTGGTGTTGCCTTTCTTTGATCTAGGAAAACCATTTATGAAGTCCATGGAGACGCTCTCCCATTTCCACTGTGTAATCTCCAAAGGACGAAGTAAGCCACCGGGCTTCTTTTGCTCAGCTTTAACTTGCTGGCAAACCAAACATTGAGAATCAAATTCGGCCACATCTTTCTTCATCCCAGCCAAAAAGAAAACCCTCTTTATGACTCTGTACATTTTATCACCACCTGGATGAATGGTCATATTAAAATAGTGGGCTTCTTCTAGGACTGCCTTTATTAAGCTTCCAGTTTGAGGAACACAAATCCTTCCATGTCATCGCAACCACCCCTTTTCATCTATGTATATCTACTGAGGTGATTAGAAGTCTCCCCTTTTCTGAGCTTTTCCATGATGTCTAAAATCCGTGGGTCACCTTGCTGCGAAGCTCCTATCTGATCCATAAGAGTTGGTTGTATCTCCAAGGATGCAAACAAATCAAGCAAAATCTCGATGGAGGGTCTAAAATCAAAAGCTGATATGAACTCCCAGCTCTTCCTCTCCACAAACAGAGGACTCAAGGCCATCCTTTGCCTACTTAGTGCGTCTGCCACCACATTACCCTTGACAGGGGTATAAGCAATCTCAAAATCATAAGAAGCTAGGAACTCCATCCACCGTTGTTGCCTTAAATTGAGATCCTTCTACGAGAACAAATACTTGAGAGATTTATGATTGGTATACACTCGAACCTCTCTCCAAGCAAATAATGGTGCCACGTCTTAAGCGCGAATACTATGGAAGCAAGCTCCAGATCATGGATGGGGTAGTTCTTCTCATGAACTCTCAACTATCTACCCCCATGACACACTACTTTCCCTTCTTGCATCAGAACCGCACCAAGCCCTGTACCATATGCATAAGTGTAAACGGTAAACACTTTACTTCACAATTGATATCCCATGAAAACGCCAAATTCTTCTTTGTAAGCCTAGTGAGTGGGGCTAATATCTTTGCGAAGTCCTTAATGAACTTCCTATATTAACCTGCCAACCCAAGAAAGCTTCTCAACTCGGTTGCATTTTTAGGAATCTGCCAATCTTGTACTGCAACCACCTTTGCGGGGTCTATAGCTATTGCTTATTTGGAGACCACATGCCCTAAGTATCTCACCTCTTTTTTCCAAAAATGGCATTTGGAGAATTTCGCCTTAAGCTGATGCGCACAGAGAGTTTTCAAGACTTCTCTCAAATGTTGGGCATGCTCTTCTTCACTTTTGGAGAAGGTCAAAATATCGTCAACAAAGACCATGACAAATTTGTTTAGAAACTCCCGAAACACCTTACTCATCAGATCAACAAAATAGGCGGCGCATTCGTCAACCCAAAAGGCATAACTAGCCATTCAAAGAAACCATCCGGAGTTCTAAAAGCGGTCTTATCTCTGCTGTCCTTAACAACCCTTAATTGATGAAATCACATGGCCAAGTCTAACTGAGAAAATACCGAGACACCAACAAGCTGGTTAAATAAATCATCAATCCTCAGGAGCGGGTGCCTATTCTTCTTAGTGAGTTTATTCAACTCTCAATAGTCAACACACAAACGAAGCGAACCATCCGCCTTAGTTGCAAATACAGCTGGAGCACCCCATTCAGATATGCTTCGTCTGATAAATCCTTTCTCAAGTAGCTCCCCTACTTGCTTACTCAGCTCCCTTCTTTCCCTTGGAGCCATATAGCGCATTAGTAATGCAACTGGCTTTGCATTGTTCACCAGATATATACAAAAATCAGTCTCTCGCCTCGGAGGTAAACCCCGTACCTCATCAAAAACATCGGAATAACCTTGGACCACCGGAATAGATTGCAGATCATCGATAGATGCATCAAGAGACTCTAGGAAACTAAGCATAACCGACCCTTGTGGGTCACAAGAAAACTCGAGGATCCTCCCATGACAAGTCAGAAGCCGAACAACCCTCTTCTCACAATCCAAAATGGCACCATACATGGTCAGCCAATCCATTCCTAGAATCAACCCATAACCCATAAACCCGAGCATATACACGTCACACTCAAACTCGACACCTAACACAGATATCGTCAAACCTCGACAAATCATAGATAAATGAGCCGAACCACCAATGGGGTTTGAGACAACTACGGGATCCACTACCATACTAGTAATTAAGTGCAGAGATTCAACCACAGAACTAGATATAAATGAATGTGAAGCGCCAGAATCAAAAAGTGTTCTAATAGGATGGTTTGAAAGAGAAATTAAACCTTCCACAGAAACTTTTCTACCTCTATCAGGGGAATTGATCGCGAAAGCATGCACCCACCCTCCAGAAGTTCCTGCCCTTTGACCTTGTCCCCGCGATCCCTGTTTCTTCGGGCTCTCCCTAGCAAAGTGTCCGACCTCTCCACAATTATAGCAAGTGTTATTCCTTCTCTTGTAGTCTTTGACCAAGTGACCCTCTTTCCCACAACTGTGACATTTTATCCTATCCTTGCCCTTGTCGTTCTTTCCACCTTTCTTCTGCAGTTGTTGTTGTTGTTGTTGCCCCTTCTTAGGCCACACCTTCTTATTTTGCGATGTTTCCTCAGCCTTTACTTCCTTATTTACCCCCTTGCCTTCCTTATGCATTAGGGCCATATCGACAAGCTTTTCAAAAGTGGCTCCCATTGAAATATAGGACATGGCTAACCCATGAACGGGTTCATTTAGCCCTTTAGCAAACCGCAATGCGTTCTTGTGCGGAGTATCCACCAATTCTAACCCGAGCCTTACTAGCTGGTTGAATTTGTTCACTTATTCTTTCACCATCAAGTTACCTTGTCCGAGTGCCAAGAATCTCTTCATCTGCATGCTTTTATCGGCTTAGGAAAGATATTTTATTTCAAATCTATGTCTAAAATCCTCCTAAGTTTCCACCAGACGTCCATCTTGGTTAACTTCCCATCAAAATGGGGCTTCGTCTTTCAGTAGCCAAGCAGCTGATTGAATCTTCCTTCTATCCTCTATTTCTAAAATTACGAACAAGTCCTCGGTCTCCTTGAGCCAATTCCGTACTTTTATGAATGTCTCATTCCCATGGAATGGCTTCCCTCCCATAGCCCGGAAGTCTTTGCAGATTTTAGCAAAATTATCTACTCTTGGAGGGGGGGGGGGGGAGGAGGAATGACTAGTGTAGCTGGGGGAGGAACGTTTCCTTGGCTTTCGGCAGGCGCCGTGGCCTCCAGATACCTACGGAACCATCCGGGTATCGTAACGCCCTCTGTAATGTTAGGAATGTTTGGTTCCCCAGACATGCTGAAAAGAAAAAGGAAGAGATTTAGACAAAGGACCGAAGGACATTACATATGGCTTTTGGGGAATGTTTTTCTCAAAACAGACTTTTCTTTTTGAAAATTCTTTCTTTTAAAACCTTTTTGAAAATAATTTTCAAAAACTTTATCCAATCTGGTAACCTTCAGCTCTGATACCAAGTGTGACACCCCATGTCCGTTAATGTCACTCACAAAAGGAATGCATTAAGTTTCGTGAATCTTTATAGGCAAACAGACACAGAATATTACAAGACAGATATAATTAAGATAGCAACGGAAATTCAATTTTTTTATTTCAAACACAAATCATACATCATGGTCCAAAATACCATAAGTCACAAAAACCATTACAACAATATAACTTCTGTCTTTTACCGTCAGAGTACATAAATACTTAAAAGAAAACATAATTCCCCAAATAAAAGAGACAATGCCATAGTAGAGATAAGAACTTGAGCCATACTTCGAAAGCAGCTCTAGCAAGATGATAACTGAGTCCTGACTAAGCTTGAGTATTCCCACCCTGAGAACCTGGGAGGGGGGGGGGGGGAATGGAAGAAAGAAGAGGAAACAAAAAGGGTCAGACATAAAGTCTGGCGAGTCTAGTTACTTTTAGCAAGTAAATAAATAAAAGTAGAATGACAGACATATAAAGTGGATAAGAGAGATCACTACATAAATGGCAGGTGTGATAAGGTGGACAGGATAAGGTGTATACGCGTCTCTGATGATTACTCTGCACTATTACCAGTATACCCGAATGAGATGATCCCTTCCACTATAAGGTGGAAGACATAGGCATACGTCCAAATGTACCCTACTACTACCCTGATCGATCGGCTCCCTACTCCGTAGATACTCTGTGCCGGCCCCACAGTAGGATGTATCATGTCCTAAAGTGGCAACCCCTCGCTGATATGCACAACCCCATATCTACAGGTGTCACGGTCGTCTTATCCCCTTCTGCCCGGCTCATGCACACACATGGCCCGGTCGATTTGCGCCGCCAACACCGCCTCCACGTTTGGATCTCTTACAATCAGTCAGTAAGCATGTCCATTCTCCGACCTAGTTCGGAGTTCTCTACTCGATACATACTCCGGGTTACTGATTGAAACGGATCACACACAATATGATACAAGTTCTCCCCTTTGTCTTGTATCCCCCACTAGGTTTTCCACAGGTTATATTTATCCTAAAGGTGTCTTTAATTATATAACCCCAATCTTTCTACCGGTTATGCTTACCACTAGGTGTCTTTAATTACATAACCTTATTGGGCTAAGTTTGTGGGCCTATATGTAAATATTACCCACCCCCTCATAATTACTTAACCCATGCACTGTCTAACCAATTTTACTTAACCCTAACTTTAGTTCATAATCATACAATACCTATGGATTAGATTAGGTTAAGTAGCCCAATTCATTACCATGTCCATTTATGGTTTATAATGGGCTAGACTTCCTACATTAGGCCTACAACTTGTGGATGCTAGATATGTCGGTCGAGTCCGGGCAGACTTCTTCCACAAGTTGGGCCTAACCTCGTGTCATAGCCCGATTCGTATTGGCATACTTAGACCTCTCACATTAGGTTCAACATTAGTGGCTACTGGATATGCCGGTCGGGTCCGGGCAGACTTCCACCACTAATGCAACCTAACCTCGTGTCATAAGTGCAATTACAATTCCTAATTGTAATTATTAAAAATTTCATTCTTATCCAATTCTTACCTATTGTAACGACCAGTAATTTACGTATCGAAGGATCGTAGAATATTTATTTCTTTTTCATATGAGGTCGTATGGTCGTGTAACTTTGGGGAACGACCACTGGGGTCATTTCCCATGTTCACGATTTTTGCTGATTTTTAAATGACCATTTTGCCCCTGGCAAATCTTGTTTCGCCTATAACTTTTGATTGGTAAGGAGTTTTGACCTGATACCACTTCCATTAGATCCGGATGATGGTTTACCTTTCCGTAGAGTGGTCACATTAATCAAACAGACTTACCGTTTGGGAGATATGGCTGAATTAAGGTTTGGAAGGTGAAAAACAGCTTAAATGGGCTTAATAGGGCAATTAACAGCTCGGTCCATTGGGGATTTCGGAATTTGAGCAATATAAGGGCTGATTAGGGTTAGAGAAACATTTTCTTTGTCATTTTCCAGCCGCCACTTACCTCTCTTCAACCCTAACAATTGCCTCCAACACCCGAATCACCTTCTAATCACCGTTTAATCAAGTATTAACCTAATCTACATCAGACCAAGGCAAATTAGTATAGAATTTGGGATAGAGCTATTGGAAAACATAGAGATTCAACCCAAATCAGAGATACTTTCAGATCCATAAATTATTTGCGGCTAAGGAGAGTGATTTGTATTGTTTTTCACTAGTTACGGCTAATTAAGGGAGATTAGTGATAAGTAGCGAAATTATGGTTCTAAAAAATCTGGAAAAATTTGTAAAATTCTAAAATATTATTTTAGGCTCTGATAAAAATTTGGGTTAATTTGGAGTAAGTTTACTAATACTATCATTAGTTATAGTTAAACATGATTAAGGGGAAAACCATGGGTTTTGGGGTATGTTTGATCTGTATTGACATGTTAAATTGCTATTTTGGTGTTTATTGTTGATTCTCTATGTTGCTATGGCTGTATGGTATGCTTTGTGATTGATTAGAAAAGTTAGAATGGTCGAAAACGCCGTCGTATGGCGTAAAACAGTCGTTGGAAAAGTTATAGGAAATGTGCAGGGTTTCGGATCGGATTGGATATGGGGCTCGGATCAGATAAGAGAACTGGGCAAGGGATTCGATTCGGATCAGAACTTGGCACTAGATGGGTCTTAGCAAGAAGGAAGGCTAGCCACATAGAATTGGAGTTGGGACGTGGGATCGGATCGGAACAACAGGAGGGCATGAGATCAGATCAGACTAACTGGAGAGCTAGAGGACCGAACCGTATCCAAGCAGAAGCACCCGAACCGAACCTAGTTGGAGGATGGCACTCGAACCAAACCGAATGGAGGATGGCACCCAAACCGAACCGAATGGGGGAACTGGAACACTATACAACAGAACTGAACCGGACGTGTACTTCTATTCCTACTCGATGACTCTTTTGAAGACCAACTCCAATTCAACTATAACCCGAGATGCAATGGAAGTCCAAATGGGAAGTTATTACTTAGGATCCAGACGGGAACCAACAAATCAACTTCATGAATTGGGTTTGGCTGCGGGACCTGTGCTAAGGGGTTATCGACGTCCATAACTTTGATTCACCACCAAGACGAATGTTAGGCTACGGATCAGTGCAGTGGGGTAGTTATTACTCCATGGGGGCAGAGTGTTCATAGCATGGATACGAGCCAGTGCAGTGGAGTCGTCATGACTTCATGGGGCAGAGTGGACATAGCAAGGGATTAGTGGCTATGGATCAGTGCAGTGGAGCCATCATGACTCCATGGGGCAGAGTGATCATAACAAAGGATTTGGGTGGTTAAAGCAGTGGATATCGTGTGCTTTACGCACTGAGTGAGAGTTGTGAGGATGTTTGCTATGCTTGATTGTTTGACATCACTATGACATGCACACCCCTCCCCCGTATCTTTACACCATATGTTAGTGTCACCTTAGAGTATTGTACATCCTGTTGTGCTAACTCTTTGGTTGCAGGTCCAGGTTCAGGTATGGTTATGTATACATGTTATTGTTCTGTTTTTGCTGCTTATCGCTCATACCAGACTTTTGTCTGACCCACAGTTTTATGTCTCTTCTTATTACTCTGGGTTCTCTTAAACGTGGGTGCTCTTAAACGGGCAGACTAGAGACAGGTCAGGTGATTACGCACGAGTAGCTGTACCGGAGACGAGCAGGAGGCTCCCACGTATGTGTGTGTGTATACTCCCTGTGTTGTTGCTGGTCACGACTTTGGGCAATAGTAGTGTACCTTCCTATTTTGCTTTAGAGACAGTTTTAAAGTTGTAATAAAGATGGTTTGGATCATAAGCTGTACTTTGAATTTTCCGCTGCTATGATGGTTTAGTCCGTTTTCGGGGACTATCTTGACCAGAATTTCGAGATGGACGCAATGGTGCAGTCCGTTTTCCTTAATTATGAATATTAAATTAGTTATTATTTATTTATCCTCTTTTTGTGTTGTTAAAATTTTGGGGTGTTATATTTATGTCGGGTTACCTGTTATTATTGTTGGGGGTAAAACCTGCCACTAGAAGTACACCTACGTCTACCTTCTGTTTCTGTTGGGATCATTCTGTTTCTGTTATACTAGTATTGGTGTAGAGAAAAGTACTTGAGAAGCGCAACATATTTTGTTTTGTTTATTCTGTTTATCATGCTCATTATTTTATACCTGACTTTTGATACTGTTATCTCTCTCATCCAGTTTATATGCATGTCAAGATGTTTTACTTATTTATATACTAAAAGTAACTGGACTCACCAAACTTTATGTCTGACCCATTTTGTTTCCATTTCTCTCTCTTTCTTTCTCCCAGGTTCTCAGGGTGGGAATACTAGGGCTTGATTAGGATTCTTTCTCTTTCGTTCTGCCTGGAGCTGCTTAGATGTACTGCTCGATTTCCTGTCTACCTTGCTATGGCTATTCTTTTTGGGGACTATGCTTTTATATTACTGTACTCTGATGATTTTAGTACAAGGCAGATATTTTAATTTGATGTAATGTGTTTTCTTTACTTCAGACTTATGTTGTAACTGGTTTTTGGACCACGATGTTTTCTATTTGGAAAATAAAGTTTTAAATTTCGCTGTTATTTTATATTTGTCTTTTGATGTTCTGTTTCTGTTTACCTATAAAGCTTCATGAAACTTAATGCATTCTATTAAAGAATGACATCAACGGACGTCAGGCGTCACATCTATTACTCTTGATAAATCCATGAGATACTCCATTCATAATGACGGAAAAAGTAGGAGTGAAGATGCATGGATGACGAAATTATAAAGGAGAGGAGTTAATTAATTATTGATTGATGATTTGTACGACGATGTGATACATATACATATGCTTGTAAGTCAACGGTGATAACATGTAAAACAGGAAAGATTGTAAATTAGGCAAATAATACAAGTTGGACTGGGTAATGTAAGATAAATAGAATACTGGGCTTGACCCAATATGTTTGCTGAATAACGAGATGCTTTCAGGCCTTGTACTTGTATTTGTGGGCTTTGTATGGATGGATAATATATCGATAACTATCACGTGGGATTCATTATCTCCAATATTCCCCTTTTAATCCAAGCTAGGGTTTCTTTTGTTCTCCATTACAATCTTTATTTTGCTCGATTCTCTTATCTGTTGTTGAAATCAGCTGGTTTGTTGTCATTTTCTGGCTGTTGGTTGTTTCTACTTTCTTCCCGTGATTTTAGTATTCTTTAATTTGTAGTTCTTTTCTTAATCTGATAAAATTGATAGCTGATAGTGGTTTCGTAAAAATATTTTCCTTCTAGAAATAGGAAGGTATATGATTTACTTCAAGTTGTTTGTTAATTACCCTCTCATGAACAAAATATAGATCCAGTTCCATGTGTTTTGTTCGTGAGTGAAGTATTGGGTTTGCTATAAGTGAAACTGTACTTAGATTATCACACCATATTACTGGTTTTCTACTAGTTTTGATTTTCAGTTCACTGAATAGAGATTCGATCCAAATTATTTCTGATGTTGTACTTGCTACACTCTTGAACTGTGCGCTGGAGCGAGATATCTTTGTTTGCTTTTTAGCGCACCATGAAATTGGATTGTCACTCATGTAAATGCAATACCATATGGTAGATTTTCTATCATCTAAATCATTTGCCCAATTTGCATATGCAAATCCAGTAATATTTAGATTGTTGCCAGATTTCATGTTTAATCCATAATCCATTGTTACTTTTAAGTATCTTAGTATTCTTTTGACTGCTTTCCAGTGGTCTGTTAATGGCTATTGCATCAATTGACTCACTTTGTTTACACTGAATGCCATATCTGGTCTTGTAATTGTAATATATTGTAATGCCCCCACCACACTTATGTATTGTTTATCATTTGATATTGCTTCTCCTTGATGTTTTGTCAAATTTAGATTGCTTATCATTGGTGTGCATAATGCATTTGATTTATCCATTCCAGATTTGTTGAGTACGTCTATCATGTATTCTCTTTAACATAGATGTAGTTCTGAACTTGATTTCCTTCTGACATTTATTCCAAGAAAGTGATTTAGTTCACCCAAATCCTTAATGGAAAATTGACTGTCAAGTTGTGTCACATGTTTGTTGATTTCCTCTTCACTGTTACCTGTCATAATAAAATCATCCACATAGATTAATATGTAAATGGTAATTTTATTAGAGATTTTGATTAAGAGAGAATTATCAGATTTGGTTGGTTGAAAACTTAATTCGGATAATATTGATTTAAGTTTGTTGAACCAAACCCTAGGAGCATGCTTTAACCCATAAATAGCTTTATTGAGCTTGCATACTATGTTGTCATTGCCATTTCTGAATCCCATGGGTTGTTGCATGTATACTTCTTCTTCTAATACTCCATTTAAGAATGTGTTGTTCACCTCTAGTTGTTTGATCATCTAGTTGTGTGTAATGTCAGTGTTAGAACAACTCTTACAGTAGTTGACTTTACAACTGGAGGAAATGTTTCATTGAAGTCTAGTCTTTTCTCTTGTGTGTAACCTTTTGCTACAAGTCTGGCTTTATACTTTTGAATTGTTGCATCTGAATTCTTTTTGATCCTGTAAGTCCATCTATTGCCTACTATGTTTTTGTCCTTTTGTTTTTCAACTAATTCCCAGGTTTTGTTTTTTATGAGTTCATTAATCTCTTCTTTCATTGCATTGTTCCAGTTATCATTGCTCATTGCTTGCTGTATATTTTCTGGTTCTTTTGTTTCCAGATTTATTGCATATATTTTGGGCTTGAAAATGCCACTCTTTGATTTGGCAGTCATGTGTGTACTGGTCTTTGACTTGTTGTAGTTACACCTATATCTTCAGTATTTCTTGACTGGTTTTCAGATGTTGATTCTGCACTTTGATTGCTTGGTGTAGAATTAACATTGAAATCTGAAGGCATTGGTGTTACTTCAGGCATGTGATATGCACTGTGATCATGTATGCCATGTTGATGATCTGATATGCTCTGGTCTTCTTCTTCGTTTTCTTGACATATGGTATATTAGTTATTGAAAATTGAGGGTTGTACACTTTTTGGGATGTTTTGATTATTTTACTAGCAAATGGAAACACTTGTTCATTGAATACAACATGTTTAGATACTATTATTTTTCCATTGCTAGTTAAACATTTATAACCTTTCTGATTGCTTGCATATCCCAAAAAGGTACTTGGGGAGGACCTGAATTCTAGCTTATGCTTATTGTATGGTCTTAGATGAGGAAAACACAGTCGACCAAATACTCTCAGCATTGAATAATCTGGTTTTACATGAAATAATTTTTCTGTAGGGCTTGAACCATTCAACACTTTACTTGGTAATTTATGATGAGGTATACTGCTGTGTTGAATGATTCAGGCCATAATTTCAGTGGTAAATAGGTTTGGGCTAGTAATGTAAGCCTAGTTTCTACTATATGTCTGTGTTTTCTCTCAGCTAATCCATTTTGTTTAGATGTGTAGGGACATGTCACTCTGTGAATAATTCCTTTTTCTGGAAGTATTCACAGAGTGGTTTATACTATGTTCCTCCATCTGATTATAGAATCTTCAGCTTGTGGCCCGTAAGCCTTTTAGCTAAATCTATGAATTGCATAACTATTTTACCTGTTTTAGATTTGTTTCTGAGGAAATATATCCATGTATACCTGGATTATGCATCTATGAAAGATATATAATATGAAAAACCAAAGTCAGAGTTGATTGGTGTTGGACCCCATAGGTCTGTTACAACCAGTTCAACTGTGTGGTTGCATTTGGTTGTTGAGTCATCAAAAGCAAGTTTGTGACTCTTCCCCATTTTACCGAATGTGCACACATAAGGTAAATCGATACTACTAAACTTTATATTATTATTATTATTATTCAAAACTTGTTTTACAATGGTTAGGTTGGGGTGTCCCAATTTGCAGTGCCACATGTCTACAGTTTTTTTTGAAAACCGAGGAGAACCCGGCGGGCCGGTAAACTCCTGAGGAGGGTACAGTAAAGTCGTCTGCTAATCCAAGGCCCCATACCCACAGGTGAATTTATATAGGATGGGGAAGCACATGGTAAAAATTGAACCTGCGACCTATTACCAAGAAGTTAGGTCTATAGTCTTATTACATTGCAATTCAGATGGATTACTACTTATATCTCTATTCCTAGGGTTTCTTTAATGATTTTTAGATTCTTTGGCATTAGAGTCTTGCAATCTCACAAAATTAAATCTGTAGAGACCATTCCACTCTTCACCCTGCAAGAGTATGTCATTAGTTTGCATATCTTTTACAAGGCAGTATGTAGGATAAAATATAAATAGACATTGTTATCACTTGCAAATTTTGAAACACTTAGATTTTTTTCTTTATTTGGGGTACCATAAGTAAGTTATTTAAGAATAGTTGTTTTCACCATTTAAACAAGCAACATCAATGTGAGTGATTTTAACAAACTGACCACCACCCATAGAGATGAATTTGTTACCACTGTACTGCCTGTTACCAATGTTGAGATTTTCAAGGTTGTTTGTTACATGGTTGGTTACTCCACTATCTAGGTACCATGCTACATCACCTATGTCATCAATACTTGCTGAGTTACTGGTTGTAGTCTGAAGTTTGTTGCCCTGCATACTTGCCATATTTGCAATATAATTCCTTGAATTGTTGTTAGGGTTAGCCGAAGTCTATTGTTTTTCTTGAGCATTGTTTTGGCCAGTGTTTACATTGTTGTCAAATCTCAAGTAGCACTTATTTGTTGTATGTCCTATTTTTCCACAAATTTGACATCTGGGTGTAGTTATTATTGCCATACCTGCCACCTCGACCTCTGCCTCTTAGACTTTGTCCACCTCTTTGGAAATTACGGTTTCCTCTTTGAAAATTATGATTGAAGTTTTGATTATTTCTTTGACTATTTGCATTGAAGTTAGGGTTTATGTTCTTTGCTTGAGATTGAGTGGCAAGGTTTACTGACATGTCCATGTTGAATTTCTTTTGTTCAATTCTACCTTCATGAGCCATCAATGTTGAGTGAACATATTCTATATTGGGTACATTGGGTAAAGAAAGAATAACTGCTGTTACAGCTTCATAATCATCATCTAATCCATTCATAATGTAAAGTACTTTCTCATTATCTGATACTTTATTACCGGTGCTTTCTAATAGATCACATAGTGTCTTCATTTTAATCAACTATTCTCTCATTGATAGGTTATCTTTCTTTAAACTTTGAATCTGCCTCTTATAGTGTAGATTCTTTGCTGATGATTGAGTGTTAAATATTTGCTATCTTTGACCAGATTTCCTGAGCAGTTTTACATCCCACTATTTGTGGTAAGAAGCTTGATCCGATGGATGACATTAGCCAGGCACTTAGCAGGCTATCTTGTCTGATGTATTTGATGTAATCCTTGTTGCTGAGAATTTGTTCATTGGTTTCAACAAATTTTGGTGGTACTGATGCAGTCCCTTTGATGAAGTTTGTCAAACCATAGCCATTGATGGATGTATCCACTTGATACTTCCAAGATAAATAGTTATTCTCATCTAATAGATGAGTTATCAGCTGTGTATGGGGATTACTGATAGTTTTTAAACTGTCATCAATACTTGGCACTTGATAATTATTATTTGCTGATTGCAGAGGATCATCAATAGTCCCTTCGGCCATGCTGGATGGATACGATAGTGGGTTTCAGAAAATTGCAGAAAGCAGAAAGGGAAGAAGAGTAAAAGTTTGAAATTCGATTGCAGAGATTCATTCTTAGGATGGCATAATAGAAGTTTGATTTATTGATTAACTTCTAGATGTTGCAACCGAGAATTGAGCCTAATTAAATTCAGATCGAAAAATAAGAATAGTCTTCTTCATCTTCAAAAAGTGCACTAGATCTTTGGTGATTAGGGCTCTCTTCAATGATGAATGAGTCTTCGGATGACTATAGATGTAAGCTATCTGCAACCAGACTTGAAAACTGAGAAGAGAGGTATAATCTCCCCAAGGATAGATCCCAATAGTGAATTATGCCGTTAGGCATTTGATATGCTCTGAAACCATGAGGAAATTATAAAGGAGAGGATTTTATTAATTATTGATTGATGATTTGTACAAAGGTGTTGTAACACCCCGTAATTTGATAACATAAAATTTCACAAATTAAAGTATACTTAATTTTTAGAAAAGAATTAAGTGAAATGGGTTGCTCAGAGAAATATATATATATTGATATATATATATATATAATTGAAAATTAAATAAATAAATATGCAAAAATGTTCAAAATAGCGAATTGGGAGAGGGGAATAACCGAACCGGCCGATTTTTGAGGTCGACCCGAGCTCGCTGGGTCGACTAGGGGTTAATCCAGGGTGTTTGGCTGTCAACCCGTGGGCCGATTCGCTCAAATGCAGATTTTGCATTTGAATGGTTCTCATGGTTCAGCTTTAATCTAAAGGCCCTAGATGGTTCCTACACTTGACCTCTTCCCCAAGACATGCTTTGATGGCTAGGATCTAAACTAAGGTTTATCCTATGGCTAAAACTATCCTAGTCTTCTATAAAAAGACCCCTAACCTAAACCTAAATGCTCATTATTCAATCCTATAGCTAAACTATGCCAAAATGTTCTCTCATGGCCTCCACCCTCATCCTCTTGTCATAATCTCCATCTCTAATCATATGAGAGAGTTTCTAAAGAAGTATAAGAGTTCCTAAGCTTGCTTAAGTGTTTCTAAGTTTGATTCAAGGCTTTTCTTCATCAAAGCTAGGATCTTTATTATTGATTTGGCTCAAGGGTTTTCATTTGGAGCATTCTTATTTGGAGTTTTTGAGTTGATAGCTTAGTGGCTTCGTCTCAATCTTTTAATATATTCATAAGAAGGCTAATCAACAAGTTGTGAGTTTCTATAGCCTTAATGACCAATTATTGAAATGATTATGATAGGATATAATGAGGTTATGGCTATGAATGTGGATTAATGCATGTATGTTATCATATGCTATGTTATGCAAGTTAGATGTTTGATTATATGCAAGTTAGCATATGCTATGTTATGCAAGTTAGATGTTTGATTTTATGCAAGTTAGCATATGACATGTATGCAAGTTAGATGTTTGATTATATGCAAGTTAGCATATGCTATGTTATGCAAGTTAAGTGTTTGATTATATGTAAGTTGACATATAATATGCTATGCAAGTTTGGTGGTTGTTAATATGCAAGTTCACCTATGACATGTTATGCAAGTTTGGTGTTTGTTAATATGCAAGTTCACCTATGACATGTTATGCAAGTTTGGTGTTTGTTAATATGCAAGTTCACCTATGACATGTTATGCAAGTTAAGTGTTTGATTATATGTAAGTTGACATATAATATGCTATGCAAGTTTGGTGTTTGTTAATATGCAAGTTCACCTATGACATGTTATGCAAGTTTGGTGTTTGTTAATATGCAAGTTCACCTATGACATGTTATGCAAGTTTGGTGTTTGTTAATATGCAAGTTCACCTATGACATGTTATGCAAGTTAAGTGTTTGATTATATGTAAGTTGACATATAATATGCTATGCAAGTTTGGTGTTTGTTAATATGCAAGTTCACCTATGACATGTTATGCAAGTTTGGTGTTTGTTAATATGCAAGTTCACCTATGACATGTTATGCAAGTTTGGTGTTTGTTTATATGCAAGTGACATATGACATGTTATGCAAGTTTACCCCTTTGTATGTCATACATACATATGCAAGTTTAACCCTTTGTATGACATACATAAAAATGCAAGTTACCCTCTTTATGACATATGTGATTCATGCAAGTTTGGGTTAATGATTTATGCTAGTTGGGTTTAATGTATGATGCAAGTTGACACCTTTTAAACCCATGTTAATGCAAGTGTTATGCTAAGTTGAACCCATTATATTTATGATGAATCTTCCCAATTATATGTCATGTTATGAGAGCGAATTACGTGGGAACGATGGGGTTAATCATATAAACATGTTATGATAAATTATGTGAAGTTGGTATGATTATACATACCATAAAGTGGATGGACATAATTGGGAATTTACCTATTAAGTTAGGTCTACCCATATTATGGAATTGGGAATTTACCTATTGAGTTAGGTCTACCCGTATTCTTGAAAACTTGAATATGAACATGGATAATTAATACAAATTATGGGGGTGATTAATTAGGTGTAATTAATCGACTAAGACACGAGGTTGGACTCATTTGTAGCATAAGACTGCCCGGACCCAACCGGCTTAACCAGCTACTACAAATGTTAGCCCAACGTGAGAGGTCTTAGGCACAAACTAAAAACGTGATTAAAGTAAAGACACGAGGTTAGACCCTTTTATGACGTAAGGCTGCCCGGACCCAACCGGCATATCCAACGGTCATAAAAGGTGGTCTAATGTGAGAGGTCTTTATGAGGTCATGATCTCAATTAATTAATTAAGAAACACTTAACCATATTAGCATGTAGAGGGACATGAGGGGTTAAGTGGGTGCCTTGGGTGGCATGTGGAAAATCTAGTGGTTGCCTTGGGTGGCAATAGAAAATACGATTAAAATACTTAACCAAAGTGGAACATGTAATTAAACATGATTAAAGGGTTAAGTAAGTGCCTTGGGTGGCATGTGGGAATCAAGTAAGTGCCTTGGGTGGCATGTGGAAATCTAGTGGGTGCCTTGAGTGGCAATTAAAATATGATTAAATGACTTAACCAAAATTTATAACATGTAAGTGAACATGGTTAAAGGGTTAAGTGGGATTCACTAGAAAGGACAAGCTTAGGTGGGTAGCTTGTGGGGGCCCATTTCAACCAATATCCCAAACGTATCTTTGTGGGCTCGACCCAAGTCGAGGACGGGACACGCATATTGGGTTTGTCTATAAGAGGCCAAAACGGGTTAGCGGTGGCAACGCAAGTCCAATGGGTTTCATATGCGTGTGTGGACCCGGGCTGGTAGGTAAGACGTTGTTGCATCGTGTAGGTATAAGCCATGCACCGTTGATATTATCAGGTTGCCACTTTGGGGGATGATACACCCCACTGTGGGGCCAGCACGAGTATCTACGTTAGGGAGCCGATCGCTTGGGGAGTAGTGGGTACACCTATGTAGTCAGCTAGGGGTACACGAAACTACTAATTATATATTACTAAGTATACTTAGTGGGATCAACCTTTAAATTAGGAATAACTGGTGTGGTGCAGTGTAGTAATTATCCTTGGGTGGGTAGATGTGTCATTACCGTTATCTTAGTTAATTCTAAGTCTAGTTGACTGCTTAGTGTAGTCATTTATCCCCAGTCGTACCGTACCAGGTTTATATCATACCCTAATTACTTTAGTAATTGTATTGTTAAGATTATAGGACTCGCTCAGACTTATGTCTGACCCCGTTGTTTTTATCCTTTTCCCAACCCTTAGGTTATCAGAGTGGGCCTAGCACTAGTGGGCTTTGACCGGATTGCTTTATCTATCTTTTGGAGCTTGGACCGTGGATGTAAAGCTCAGTTTATCTTTTCTATTATGGCTATTAGTTATGTAGTGGGATTATGTACTTTTGTTTTATCAGGATGGATATTATGTACTTGACTCTTGTTTATGGTTTTGTGATGTAACCAAACATATTTTACTTTCCGCTGCAATGAAATGATGTTTTAAATTCTCAAGTATTACTTATATCTGTCTTGTTGTAATTTTTCTGTTCTATATTCACTTAAAATACTCCACCGATGCTATGGCATTCCCTTAGTGAGTGACCGTAGCGGGTATGGGGTGTTACAGGTGTGATACACATATATAGGCTTCTAAGCCAATGGTAATAACATGTAAAACATGAAAGATTGTAAGTTAGGCAAATAATACAAGTTGGACTGAGTAATGTAAAATAAATAGAATACTAGGCTTGACCCAATATGTGTGCTGAATAATGAGATGCTTTCGACCCTTGTACTTGTATTTGTGGGCTTTGTATAAATGGATAATATATTGGTGACTATCATGTGCGATTCATTATCTCCAATAATGGATGTACAATGTTAGATTTCGTGATGCAATATTTCCATTTGCATAAGATTTGGAAGATATTATTGATTATGGTGATACAATATTTCCATTTAGAGAACATTTGGGAAATATTGTTAATTAGAGTAATATAATATTTTCAACTGTAGAAGATTTGGAAGATATCAGAAAATTTATTGCCTCTTTTGTAAAATTAGATAAGGCAATAAATTACCTACAAAGGTGGAAGAATATGAAGAAGTTTTTTTTGGGATTTTGAAGTAAGGAATTAATTCTCTGATTGGTTTATTAAACAAGGAATCTTATCAGGATCAAATAAATTGGAGAATTAATTAGGCATTGATTTATACCCATAAATCAATTACTTCAACCCTAAGTATTAATTCTTATACAGGGATAGGGATTAGGTAAATGTATGGATCATCTCTAAAAGTTGTATTTCTTCATTTTCTTATCTATTATCAGTCTTGTAATTTTTTCTTATTTAAAAAAGTAATAAAATCTCCTATCCCCAAGTGGACGTACACTTGTGTTCTTTCTTTTATTGCTTAATCCGTAATTGTTTTGCTGTTGACTATCTGTTGTTTGTTTTGCCTCACCATCAATCCATTCCTATTTATTTTTCCTCAGGGTTGGGTTTTATTCCCAAGGCGTTTTTTGGGAAATTTCCCCCGAACAATTGGTATCGGAGCTACGAGGTTGATTGAGAAAGGGTGTTAGGCATTATGGTAGGAGATGAGGAGAATTCAACAATTGTATCAAGGTCATATGTCAAAGGGACATATATGGCAGCAAGATCTCGGTTTGTAATAGAAAGATGGAATGGGGATAAAGTCTTCGAGAAGTGGCAATGAAGGCTGAAAGCTTTTCTGATGAGGAGCAATGTTCATCCCGTGGTGTTTGCTCCTGAGGAGTTGATGGATGATATTTCAGATGTGGAAAAGAAGAGATGGAACGAGGGGCATTTACTACTTCACAATTAGCAATAGGAGAAAATGTCATTTCAGTGATTAGCGGTGAGACCACTTCCGAGGACATTTGGACCAAGCCGGAAAAACTCTATCTAAAGAAGTCACTAACCAACCGTCTGATTTTGCTGAAGACGTTTTTCACCATGCAGATGAGAGATGGTACTTCAGTGAAGGCACATCTAAGCTTCTTCGATGATCTCATGATGAAGACGAAGACCGTTGACTTAAAAGTGGATGAGGACAAATAGCAATGATTCTTTTGTGTTCTCTTCTGGGGCAATACATAGGTTTCGCTAATAGTCTTATCTATGCCAGAGATACACTAACAGTAGATGATGGAAAGGTAGGTCTTCTATCTGAGGACTTGAGGGATCAGATGAAGGGGTTGAGTGAAGGTAGAGGAGGAAGCAGTACCGAAGCCTTATTAGCTGTTATGGAGAAAGGTGAGAAGAAAAAGAAAATAAAGTCAAGAGATGGGAAGCGCTACATTTGCAAGAAAACAGGCCATTGGAAGAGCAAATGAGGCCGGAAATTCATCGGTTGTGGTGGAGGAATTTTTGTCTGATGACTTGTTGACAGCGGTAGTATCAGACCATTGGGTGCTAGATGCGGGGGCGTCTTTTCATATGACACTGAATAAGAATTATTTCAGTCTTTTTAAAAGAAAATGAGGGAACCTGATTCTTATGGGAAATGTGTTAGTTGTAGAGTCATGGGCGAAGGTATTGTGCAGATTCACATGTATGACAGGTAATACGCACCTTGACAGGTGTCCATTATGTTCCAGGTCTTCGGAAGTCAATGATATCTCTTGGGCAGTTGGCATCCAAAGGATGTGAGGTGACTATTAATAAGGATAGTCTAAGGGTGCATTTGTAATGATGGAGGGAGATATGTTTCATAACTTGTATCTGCTTAGGGGAAGCACTGTACTTGGAGAGTCAAGGGTTGGAGTCTATAGTTCTCGTGAAAAAATGTCAAAGCTTGGCATACGAGAAGGGACTTTGAGTTTCTGCATAGGTAGAGTATGATCAAAGGGGAAAGCTTCAACAAGGAGGGATTTTTCCAAAAGGATGTGCTTGATAAGAGGAAGAAGGGATCGTCCGAAGTTGGTCGGAGTTCAAAGGAGAAAGCAGTGGATATGCATAAGTCTTTGCAAGCTGCTAAGTTCGGACATTGCTCGAGCTGGAATAACTTATCGAAATGCTAGGTGCCACGCAGTGGCACGGTGTGGGGAGAGAGTTGAGATGGTTCGTGGAGACGTTTGTTTTTATGGTGAAGATTGATAGGCCTTACATGAAGAAGGTACTTTAAACACTTTGTTGGCAGGTGGTGGCATTACCGGATTTTGTTGACATAGTGCAATGGGTGATGGTCATGCCGAAGCTCATTGGGGGAAGTAACCATGGTGTCTTGTCTGAGAAGAAGCTTAGAGTAAGAGGATGTTGGAGGAGTTGGTAAGCTTTCAAGGAAATATATTATCAAGGTGGAGACCGTTAGATTTCGTGATACAATATTTCCATTTGCAGAAAGACTTGGAAGATATTATTGATTACGGTGATACAATATTTCCATTTATAGATGATTTGTGAAATATTTTTAAGATTTGTCATATAATATTTTCTACTGCAGAAGATTCGGAAGATATCAAGTAAATTTATTACCTCTTTTGTTAAATTAGATAAGGCAATAAATTACCTACATAGATGGAAGAATATGAAGAAGTTTTTTTAGGATATTGAAGTAAGGAATTAATTCTCTGATTAGTTTATTAAATAAGGAATCTTATCAGGATCAAATAAATTAGGGAATTAATTAGGCATTGATTTATAACCATAAATCAATTACTTCAACCCCTAGTATTAATTCTTATATAAGGATAGAGATTAGGTAAATGTATGGATTATCTCTAAAAGTTTTATTTTTTCTTGTTCTTCTCTATTATCTGTCTTGTAATATTTTCTTATTTAAAAAGGTAATAAAATCACCCGACCCTCCTAGCTCAGTTGGTTAAAGGTGGGCGAATTGGGATGAGACATAGGTTTTAGGTTCGAGGGCCACATCTGCCAATTTCTAGGGGTGACTACCTAGGTAGTGTGAAGGCATTGAAAAATCAGGGTATATCACTACCCGTGGGGTTTACTAAGACCGACAAGCGATGACTTGAGTAAGTCTTAGGTTCCACACGTAAATTAAAAAAGTAATAAAATCTCCTCTCCCCAAGTGGACGTACACTAACAAGCCGTTAGTGGAACCACTATAAATCTCTTTTGTTCTTTCTTTTATTGCTTGATCCGTGGTTGTTTTGCTGGTGACGATCTGTTGTTTGATTTGCATCACCATCAATCCGTTCCTATTTATTTTTCTGCAAGATTGGGTTTTATTCCCAAGGCATTTTTTGGGAAATTCCCCCCCAACAATTGGTATCAGAGCTACGAGGTTGACTGAGAAAGGTTGTTAGGCATTATGTGTAACACCCCGTAAATCAGTTAATACTAATATTCACAAATGAAAGAATAATTAATTTCAAATATAAGAATATTGGGAAACGGGCTGCGCCATTGTGTTCGTCTCGGAAAAATACACGAAATAGAGTCCGAAATTTTGTAAATCGGAGTTCGTATGACCGAGATATGGCCTCGAGAAGTTTCACGAAAAATTCAAATTTTAAAAACAGATTTCAAAAACGCAGAAATAGAGGCAGGCGGGAAAACTCCCGCCCAGACCAGGTCGACCTGGGGGTCGACTTGGGAGTCGACCTGGGGGGGGGGGGGGGCAGGTCGACACTAGAGTCGACCTGGGTGTCGACCTCCCTGGTCGAGCCCAGGTGACCTGGGTGCATCTGGTTGGGTTTTCGGGCTGTGTTTTGAGGGCTGGTCGAAATCTAATGGCTCTAATCTATTCTAGGGTTAATCTAATGGCTTAAATGCATCCTAACATCTATAAATAAGTGGGTAGACTCTAACCCTAAATCACTTGAAAAATTGGAGAGCTACCGACATGCCGTTGCCATGGAGTTCAGCGTAGCCGTCACAAACTAAAGAAGAAGAAGGCCTAATCTACAAACTAAATCTACTCAAATCAAATCAAAAGCTCTCTCTCTTTCTATTTCTCTTCTTTGAAATAGTGAGTATGATGAATCTCACAATATTATTATAAAATAATTTGATTAAGTTATGAATGGATCACAAGAAAGTGATATGAATTGTTATGTATTTGTAAATTATGTTGTGGATCTCTTGTTATGCTATTATGTCATCATATATATGTTGTTATGTTGTAGTGATTATGTTGTAAATAATCCTATGCTATGTCATATGTGATTAATCATGCTATGCTATGTTATAAATCATGTTATGCCATGTTGTAAATCATGCTATGCTATGTTGTAAATCTTATATATGTTGTAGATCTCATATTATCACATATGTTGAAATACTTATGTTATATGATAATGATGTCATGTTAAGTTGTGTTGAATCATACAAGTTGTAAAATCATGATGTTATTATTTATGCGAATTGGATCATGTTTAAAGTTTATGTTTTTTTTATAATAGATCTTGATTATGGGAATTTGCCTATTGAGTTAGGTGTACCCATATACATGAATCTACAAATTAATTTGATCTTGATTATGGGAATTTGCCTATTGAGTTAGGTGTACCCATATACATGAATCTACAAATTAATTGGATCTTGATTTTTGGGAATTTGCCTATTGAGTTAGGTGTACCCATATAAAACCATATTGTTAATGATGTTGATTCACACATGTCCTATACAAGTTTATGAAATTTGATCAAAATCATATTATGTGAATTATGAATAAGTTGACACCCTTAGATCCATGATATGTATAACCTTATGCAAGTTGTAATTTTGGATGTATGCAAGTTTCACCCCTTGTTATGATTTATTTAGTCATATATACATGTTGTTATTGTGATAATCTCTTTTATGCTATGAGTTAGACTATTCGAGTCTAATATATATATTTTGCGAATAAACGTTCAAACGTGGGGCAGGGGTGATATTAGGAAATTAATAAATTGGGGTGCAATTGATATGATTTTGCATGCCTTAAATGGATGTCCATAATTGAGTCAATTATGGACATTGCTAAATTTGGAATTAATTAATAATTCAAATAGGGAATTATTAAAATTGGGGAAAGTGGATTATTAATAATAATCAATGCTTAGGGCACGAGGTTGGACCCGTTTGTGACGTAAACCTGCCCGAACCCGCCCGACAAATCCAGTAGTCACAAATGTCGGCCCAATGTGAGAGGTCCTAGGCCCAAACTAAAGCATAACAGTTGTAAAGACACGAGGTTAGACTCTTTTATGGTGTAAGACAGCCCGGACCCGCCCGGCAAATCCAGCTGCCATAATTTCCAGTCTAATGCGAGAGGTCTTTATGAGGTTATGGCCTTAATGAATTAAGAAATACTTAGCCAGATAATCATGTAAGGTGGGACATGGGGGTTAAGTAGGTGCCTTGGGTGGCATGAGGAATCTAGTGGTTGCCTTTAGAGGCATTTGAAATACGATTAGACTTAACCAAATACACATGTAAATGAACATGACTAAGTGGGTTAAGTGGATGGACTAATGGGACAAGCTTAGGTGGAATGCTTGTGGGAAATAATGGGGGGCCATTTCAACCAGTATCCCAAAACGTATCTTTGTGGGCTCGACCCAAGTCGAGGACGGGACACGCATACTGGGTTTGACTATAAGAGGCCAAAACAGGGAGCGGTGGCAACGCAAGTCCAACGGGTTTCATATGCGTGTGTGGACCCGGGCTGGTAGGTAAGACGTTGTTGCATCGTGTAGGTATAAGCCGTGCATCTCCGTTATATCGGGTTGCCACTTTAGGGGAATGATACACCCCACTGTGGGGCCAGCACGGGTATCTACGAGTAGGGAGCCGATCGAAAAATAGAAAGTGGGGTACACCTAGTGGAGATAGGGGCAGGCGGCACCTATGTAGTCAGCTAGGAGTACGTAAAGTCATTAAGAAAGTTTCTAAGTGAAGCTAAGTGGGATCAATCTTTAGGGTGACTGGTGTGGTGCAGTATAGTGTTTATCCTTTAGTATTTAGGAGCGCCTATAACGTTGCCTTTAGCGATTGTCTATTTCCTTAATCTGCTCTTCATAGACATTTCCTTGTTTTCCAGCTCATGCCTTAGTCCAGTTATTTTGATAGTAGTATTGTAGAATTATCATACTCGCCAGACTTTATGTCTGACCCCCTCTTTTCCATCTTTTTCTCCCTTCAGGTCCACAGGTTGGGCCAAGTTCTAGTGGAGTCTAATTGGATCACTTATCTCTTGGAAAGCTTGGACTGCAGAAGTAAAGTCCAGCTTGTTATCTTTCTTTTTAATGGCTATTTATTGTAATGGGATTATGTATTTTGTTTTTGTGGAGACGGATGTTGTACTTGGTTATAATCTATGGTTTTATGATGTAACAGACATATTTAATTTCCGCTGCAATAAAATGAAGTTTTAGATTTCCAAGTGCTATTTATTATCTGTCTTGTTGTAATTTCTCTGTTCTATATTCACTTATGACCTCCATGGAAGTTAATGCATTCCCTTTGTGAGTGACATTAATGGACGTGGGGTGTTACACGTGGTATCAGAGCATAAGGTTACCAGAACAGATAAATTTTTTAGAAAAATATTTTTCTAAAGTATTTTTGGGAAGAAGTGTTTTCAAAAACATTTTATTTAAAGAGAGTTTTTATGAAAAACATAATCCCAAATAGCCATATCCTTATCTTTATCTTTCGAATTCTCCATTTTGAATATTTTCTTTTCCGTTTTAGCATGGCTGAAGATCTTAATCTCCCAGAAGGTGTGACGGTTCCAGGGTGGTTTAGGAGATATTTGGAGGCTAGGGCCACCACTGCAGGCCCAGCAGATGCTCCTCCACCCCCAGTTGCACCCATTCCTCCTCCTCGTGTTGACACTTTTGCAAAGACGTGCAAGGAATTTAAGGCTATGGGAGGAAAAACTTTTCAAGGGACTGAGACGTTTGTGGAGGCCAGAGACTGGCTTAAGGAGACTGAGGAATTGTTCGATATCTTTGAAGTGGAAGATGGGAGGAAAGTCCGTTTAGCTGCTTGGTTAATGAAGGGAGAGGCCTCGTTTTGGTGGGAGGTCACTAACGAGGAACGTCCAGTTGATTCATGGGCGGATTTCAGACGAAGGTTTGAGGCAAAGTTTCTTTCAAGGGCAGAGGAGAATTTAAATATGAAAAAATTCCTGACATTAAAGCAAGGGAGCTTATCAGTGAAGGAATATGTCAATAAATTTAATCAGTTAGCAAGGTTTGGCTTGGAGTTGGTGAACACGCCAGAGAAGAAAGCTTTGAGGTTCGTTAGAGGCTTGAATGAACCGTTGCAAGGGTTGGCTATGACCCACATCCCTATGGGAGCCACCTTTGAAAGGCTAGTAGAAATGGCACTTATGCATGAGGATAAGGCAGTTGAAAAGAAATGGGATCAGAAGAAACCCCAACAGCAAAATAAGAAGGGTGGTAAAAACAATAATGGCAAAGGGAAGAAGAGATGCTTCAATTGTGGGACACCTGGCCATCTCAGCAAAGATTGTAGAAAGAAAAAGAAGACTGGTTGTTTTCATTGTGGAGATGCGGGACATTTGGTGAAGGACTGCCCAAAGAAGGGGCAGAGGGCAGGGTATACCTCGGGAGGACAGGTGCAGCCTCTTATGGCACCAGGGCAGGCAAGGGGGCAAGTTCAGGCTATTGCGGCCCCACCGCTGCAAGAAAGAGGTAGAACAATTTCTGTTGAAAGCTTAGTTTTTCTGTTTGATCATCCTGTCCGTACCTTATTCGATTCTGGCGCATCTCATTCGTTTATCTCTGCATCATTAGTTGAATCACTGCACTTGAACACCAGTTTAGTAGAGGATCCCTTGGTTGTTTCAAATCCAATTGGGGGTTCGGCTCATTTGACCATGATATGTTTGGATTTGAAAATCTCTATACTTAGCGTTGAATTTAGATGTGATGCTTATGTATTGGGCTTCACGGGCTATGGGCTAATTTTAGGAATGGATTGGTTATCTAGAAATGGGGCCATTCTTGATTGTGAAAGGAGAGTAGTTAGGCTTGTGACTCGCCTTGGTAACACTCTCGACATCTTTTGTAATCCCATAGATTCCATTATGCTAAGTTATCTTGAATCGCTTGACGCGTCTGTAGAGAATCTGCGATCGGTAGAGGTGGTCCGCGAATATCCGGATGTGTTTGAGGAGGTGAAGGGCTTACCTCCAAAGCGGGAAATAGACTTTCGAATTTATCTTGTGGATAATGCTAAACCCGTATCTTTGCCAGTGCGCCACATGGCTCCTCGTGAAAGGAGGGAACTCAATAAGCAAGTGAAGGAGTTGCTTGAGAAGGGGTTCATAAGACGTAGTATATCGGAGTGGGGTGCTCCAGTAGTATTTGCCACAAAGGCGGATGGGTCCCTTAGACTTTGTGTGGACTATAGAGAACTAAACAAGCTTACTAAAAAGAACCGACACCCACTACCGAGGATTGACGATCTCTTTGATCAGTTAGTGGGCGCCTCAGTGTTTTCGCAGTTGGACTTAGCCACTGGCTTTCATCAACTGAGAGTGGCTGAGGATAGTATAGATAAGACTGCTTTTAGGACTCCTGACGGATTTTATGAATGGCTAGTGATGCCCTTTGGTTTGACAAACGCCCCCGCATATTTTGTTGATTTGATGAGTAGGGTGTTTAGGGAATACCTTAACAAATTCGTGGTAGTCTTTGTGGATGACATCTTAGTCTTTTCTAAGAACAAAGAAGAGCATGCCCTACATCTTAGGGAAGTGTTGGAAACCCTTCGAGCGCATAACCTTAAGGCAAAATTTTCTAAGTGTCACTTCTGGAGGAAAGAAGTACGGTTCTTAGGGCACGTGGTTTCCAAGGAAGGGATAGCAGTGGATCCCGCAAAGGTGGTGGCCATCCAAGATTGGAAGATCCCTAAAAATGTAACCGAAGTAAGAAGTTTCTTGGGGTTGGCTGGCTATTATAGGAAGTTTATCAAAGACTTCGCAAAAATATCAGCTCCATTAACACGGTTAACGAAGAAGAACCTGGTTTTTACGTGGGACGAAGATTGTGATGATGCGTTCCAACGTTTAAAGAGAGCCTTAACTTCAGCCCCAGTCTTAGTGCTGCCAAACGGGAATAAGCCGTTTACCATCTATACTGATGCTTGTGGGACGGGACTTGGCGCGGTCCTCATGCAAGAGGGAAGAGTAATAGCCTATGGTGGAAGGCAGTTGAGGGTTCATGAAAAGAATTACCCTACACATGACCTTGAGTTAGCCGCAATTGTTTTCGCGCTTAAGTCTTGGCGTCACTATCTTCTTGGTGAGAAATTCGAACTGTTCACTGACCACAAATCATTAAAATACTTATTCTCTCAGAAGGATTTGAATTTAAGGCAGCAACGGTGGATGGAATTCTTAGCCTCCTACGATTTTGAAATAGCATATACCCCGGGCAAGGGTAACGTGGTAGCAGACGCCTTAAGTAGGAAAAGGTTGTCCTTGAGTCCGTTGTTTGTTGAACGACGAAGCTTAGAATTCATCTCCATGTTTGACTTTAGACCCGCCGTTGACCTAGTACCTGGTTTGTTAGCATCCTTGGAGGTTAGACCTACACTTCTAGGACGAGTTGGTGAGGCACAACAAGACGACCCACAGTTGGTTGAGATAGTAGAAAAGCTCAAAGGAGGGGAGTCGTCTAGCCATTTTCGTAGGTATACCCTAGACGATAAGGGTTGGTTACGAAGGGATAATAGACTTTGTGTACCACAAGACGGAGACTTAAGGAAGGCCATTCTTGATGATGCTCATCGCTCAAAGGTGACCATTCATCCCGGCGGAGACAAGATGTACAAAGATATGAAGCGGGTTTTCTTTTGGGCCGGTATGAAAAAGGATGTGGCCGAGTACGTCGCTAGATGCTTGGTGTGCCAACGAGTAAAAGCGAAACAAAAGAAACCCGGTGGGTTGCTTCACCCATTGGAAGTTCCACTATGGAAATGGGAAAACGTCTCAATGGATTTTGTGGATGGATTACCAAGATCAAGGACGGGTAATACGGGGATTTGGGTTATAGTAGATAGACTTACTAAGAGCGCCCATTTTATTCCCGTGAAAAGTAAGAGGACTGCTCCGTGGTTGGCTTCTGTATACATTAAAGAGATAGTTCGTTTGCACGGTATTCCTTCTAGTATAGTAAGCGACCGTGATCCCATCTTCACTAGCGAATTTTGGAAGAGTTTACAAGAGGCGGTAGGGACTCAGCTATGTTTGAGCACCGCATATCATCCTCAGACGGACGACCAGACCGAGAGGGTGAATCGTATTCTAGAGGATCTTTTAAGGCTTTGTATCCTAGACTTTGGGGGTACATGGGAAGAGCACCTTCCGTTGGTAGAATTCGCATATAATAATAGCTTTCAGTCTAGTATTGGCATGGCACCTTTCGAAGCTCTTTATGGAAGGCCTTGCCGTTCGCCTACATGCTGGTGGGAATCTACCGATAAAATCCTACTTGGGCCCGATATGGTTAGGGAAACCTCGGAGAAGATTGATTTGATTCGAAGGAGGATGAAAGCAGCACAAGATAGGCAGAAATCGTATGCTGATAAGAGGAGGACAGATCTTGAGTTTGACATTGGGGACATGGTTTTTATCAAAGTATCTCCGTTACGGAATGTTGTTCGCTTTGGGTCCGTTGGGAAATTAGCGCCAAGGTTTGTAGGGCCGTTTCCTATAAAAGACAGGATTGGGAAGATGGCGTATAGGGTGGAGTTGCCTGAGAAACTTAGTGGAGTACACGACGTATTCCATGTATCACATTTGAGGAAGTGTTTGCATAAGACCGCGGAGGTGGTAGAGCCGAGCTTGCTTAAAGAGGTGGAAATAGAGCGTGATGCAACAATTAGACGAGCTCCTACATGCATTCTTGGGTCGGAGATCAAAAAGTTGAGGAACCGAGAGGTCAGACTAGTTAAAGTGCAATGGGGAGATGATGAGAGCAACGCTACTTGGGAGACAGAAGAGAAGATGCGTTCGTTGTACCCTTTTCTTTTTGAGGGTATGTCTTTTAATTTCTCCATTATCGCTTAGCTTATCTTATCTTATCTTTAGTATATCCTCTCGTTAGTATCTTTGACCTTTAGTTAGGATAAATCCTATGGTTGAAACATGTGTTTGAGACATGTTATGTATGATGGATGCAAAATGGACGCAAGTGTTTGCTAGTGGTTGCTCGTGGATGCATATATACACACACTTTAGGCACTAGATCGGCTCAGTCACTACATATTGCATATTGCATAAATGAATGTATTTAGTATAATGGATGTATAATGGTTGTACCATCATATGGATGCTGCATTTGGTTTAATGGATGTGCACGCATATAGAGGTAGTATGTAAGCAATTAGGATCTTTTGCATACATAATGGATGCATGACACTATCATGAATTGCATTAAGGAGGTCAACTGAATCAGTGGACCGCCTGATTTTGCATTAGATACAGACATATACACACACTATGCATTTAAACATAAAAGCATTAGAAGTCTATAAGGACAGTGGATGCCAGTGTTTGATGATTGAGTAGATGGTTGATTGGATGTTAGGTTAAACATTCTTCTTGACTTGAAGATTTCGGGGTCGAAATCCTTTAAGGAGGGGAGAATGTAACACCCCGTAAATCAGTTAATACTAATATTCACAAATGAAAGAATAATTAATTTCAAATATAAGAATATTGGGAAACGGGCTGCGCCATTGTGTTCGTCTCGGAAAAATACGCGAAATAGAGTCCGAAATTTTGTAAATCGGAGTTCGTATGACCGAGATATGGCCTCGAGAAGTTTCACGAAAAATTCAAATTTTAAAAACAGATTTCAAAAACGCAGAAATAGAGGCAGGCGGGAAAACTCCCGCCCAGACCAGGTCGACCTGGGGATCGACTTGGGAGTCAACCTGGGGGGAGGGGGGCAGGTCGACACTAGAGTCGACCTGGGTGTCGACCTCCCTGGTCGAGCCCAGGTGACCTGGGTGCATCTGGTTGGGTTTTCGGGCTGTGTTTTGAGGGCTGGTCGAAATCTAATGGCTCTAATCTATTCTAGGGTTAATCTAATGGCTTAAATGCATCCTAACATCTATAAATAAGTGGGTAGACTCTAACCCTAAATCACTTGAAAAATTGGAGAGCTACCGACATGCCGTTGCCATGGAGTTCAGCGTAGCCGTCACAAACTAAAGAAGAAGAAGGCCTAATCTACAAACTAAATCTACTCAAATCAAATCAAAAGCTCTCTCTCTCTTTCTATTTCTCTTCTTTGAAATAGTGAGTATGATGAATCTCACAATATTATTATAAAATAATTTGATTAAGTTATGAATGGATCACAAGAAAGTGATATGAATTGTTATGTATTTGTAAATTATGTTGTGGATCTCTTGTTATGCTATTATGTCATCATATATATGTTGTTATGTTGTAGTGATTATGTTGTAAATAATCCTATGCTATGTCATATGTGATTAATCATGCTATGCTATGTTATAAATCATGTTATGCCATGTTGTAAATCATGTTATGCTATGTTGTAAATCTTATATATGTTGTAGATCTCATATTATCACATATGTTGAAATACTTATGTTATATGATAATGATGTCATGTTAAGTTGTGTTGAATCATACAAGTTGTAAAATCATGATGTTATTATTTATGCGAATTGGATCATGTTTAAAGTTTATGTTTTTTTTATAATAGATCTTGATTATGGGAATTTGCCTATTGAGTTAGGTGTACCCATATACATGAATCTACAAATTAATTTGATCTTGATTATGGGAATTTGCCTATTGAGTTAGGTGTACCCATATACATGAATCTACAAATTAATTGGATCTTGATTTTTGGGAATTTGCCTATTGAGTTAGGTGTACCCATATAAAACCATATTGTTAATGATGTTGATTCACACATGTCCTATACAAGTTTATGAAATTTGATCAAAATCATATTATGTGAATTATGAATAAGTTGACACCCTTAGATCCATGACATGTATAACCTTATGCAAGTTGTAATTTTGGATGTATGCAAGTTTCACCCCTTGTTATGATTTATTTAGTCATATATACATGTTGTTATTGTGATAATCTCTTTTATGCTATGAGTTAGACTATTCGAGTCTAATATATTTATTTTGCGAATAAACGTTCAAACGTGGGGTAGGGGTGATATTAGGAAATTAATAAATTGGGGTGCAATTGATATGATTTTGCATGCCTTAAATGGATGTCCATAATTGAGTCAATTATGGACATTGCTAAATTTGGAATTAATTAATAATTCAAATAGGGAATTATTAAAATTGGGGAAAGTGGATTATTAATAATAATCAATGCTTAGGACACGAGGTTGGACCCGTTTGTGACGTAAACCTGCCCGGACCTGCCCGGCAAATCCAGTAGTCACAAATGTCGGCCCAATGTGAGAGGTCCTAGGCCCAAACTAAAGCATAACAGTTGTAAAGACACGAGGTTAGACTCTTTTATGGTGTAAGACTGCCCGGACCCGCCCGGCAAATCCAGCTGCCATAAATGCCAGTCTAATGTGAGAGGTCTTTATGAGGTTATGGCCTTAATGAATTAAGAAATACTTAGCCAGATAATCATGTAAGGTGGGACATGGGGGTTAAGTAGGTGCCTTGGGTGGCATGAGGAATCTAGTGGTTGCCTTTAGAGGCATTTGAAATACGATTAGACTTAACCAAATACACATGTAAATGAACATGACTAAGTGGGTTAAGTGGATGGACTAATGGGACAAGCTTAGGTGGAATGCTTATGGGAAATAATGGGGGCCCATTTCAACCAGTATCCCAAAACGTATCTTTGTGGGCTCGACCCAAGTCGAGGACGGGACACGCATACTGGGTTTGACTATAAGAGGCCAAAACAGGGAGCGGTGGCAACGCAAGTCCAACGGGTTTCATATGCGTGTGTGGACCCGGGCTGGTAGGTAAGACGTTGTTGCATCGTGTAGGTATAAGCCGTGCATCTCCGTTATATCGGGTTGCCACTTTAGGGGAATGATACACCCCACTGTGGGGCCAGCACGGGTATCTACGAGTAGGGAGCCGATCGAAAAATAGAAAGTGGGGTACACCTAGTGGAGATAGGGGCAGGCGGCATCTATGTAGTCAGCTAGGAGTACGTAAAGTCATTAAGAAAGTTTCTAAGTGAAGCTAAGTGGGATCAATCTTTAGGGTGACTGGTGTGGTGCAGTATAGTGTTTATCCTTTAGTATTTAGGAGCGCCTATAACGTTGCCTTTAGCGATTGTCTATGTCCTTAATCTGCTCTTCATAGATATTTCCTTGTTTTCCAGCTCATGCCTTAGTCCAGTTATTTTGATAGTAGTATTGTAGAATTATCATACTCGCCAGACTTTATGTCTGACCCCCTCTTTTCCATCTTTTTCTCCCTTCAGGTCCTCAGGTTGGGCCAAGTTCTAGTGGAGTCTAATTGGATCGCTTATCTCTTGGAAAGCTTGGACTGCAGAAGTAAAGTCCAGCTTGTTATCTTTCTTTTTAATGGCTATTTATTGTAATGGGATTATGTATTTTGTTTTTGTGGAGACGGATGTTGTACTTGGTTATAATCTATGGTTTTATGATGTAACAGACATATTTAATTTCCGCTGCAATAAAATGAAGTTTTAGATTTCCAAGTGCTATTTATTATTTGTCTTGTTGTAATTTCTCTGTTTTATATTCACTTATGACCTCCATGGAAGTTAATGCATTCCCTTTGTGAGTGACATTAATGGACGTGGGGTGTTACATTATGGCAGGAGATGAGGAGAATTCAACAACTGTATCAAGGTCATATGTCAAAGGGACATATATGGCAGTAGGATCTCAGTTAGTAATAGAAAGATGGAATGGGGATAAAGTCTTCAAGAAGTTGCAATGGGGGATGAAAGCTGTTCTGATGAGGAGCAATGTTCATCTGTGGTGTTTGCTCTTGAGGAGTTGACGGATGATATTTCAGACGTGGAAAGCAAGAGATGGAACGATGGGAATGTACTACTTTACAATTAGTAGTAGGAGAAAATGTCATTTTAGAGATTAGCGGTGAGACCACTGCCGAGGACATTTGGACCAAGCTGGAAAAACTCTATTTAAAGAAGTCACTAACCAACCATCTGATTTTGTTGAAGACGTTTTTCACCATGCGGATGAGAGAGGGTACTTTAGTGAAGGCACATCTAAGCTTCTTCGACGATCTCGTGATGAAGATGAAGACTGTTGACTTGAAAGTGGATGAGGGGCAAATAGCAATGCACTACACTATAACAGCCAATTTGGCACAGATGGATGCGAAGATATAATACGGATTAAAGCCGTATCATATTTGATAGTGCTCAGATCTGTATCAAACTACATTTTGCGATCCGCACTACCCCAAATTCCATAAATCTGACCGTCCATCAACGAAGCCCCGGATTAGTTATTTTGATACGACTTTGGGCCAAATCGAATTCGTATCATATTGTGCATCACATTAGGCACTCGGAATAAAATTTTTGGCCACTCCCTTTTCCATTTGTTTTACTTTAATGGTGACCAAGAACACAAATTAGGGATTTCGGTCACCAAATCATGCCTCCTCCTTCGACATATACGAACAACCCTCTCCTTCGATAGAAACGCAACAACCTATGGTCTCCCTAGCCCTCCTTTGACAGTGCAGGTATGTGTTTTAATTGAATTTTGGCATGCATGATTGATAGTAGGGAACAAATTGAAATCTTTATGTGATAGTTGATTGCTACTTTGTGTTAGTGTTAGTGGCAGAGCCACTGTGTCCCTAGCTAGGGCACAAGCCCTAGCTCAAAATTATACATCCTATGTAAAAATTGTCATTTTTGTCCAACTGAAAATGATTTGTGAGCAGTTTTTTTATTTCTGCCCTATCTGGAAAAATCCTCAGCTCTGCTACTAGTTAGTGTGTTAGCTGTTTCAATTGAATTGGTTTGTGTAAGTATGTTACCTAATTGCTACTTTGTGTTAGGTACAGATCTATGGTTATACCCTAAAATCAGAGAAATCAAATTTGAATCATGATTTTTGATAATGTAAAAAACATCTGAATTGTTATTGGAAACATGTATGGTATAATTTTAGATTGCGGTATATCCATGAAACAAAGAAATAACAATGAGTTAATTTGTCATGATTTCATCGTCATTTGACTGTTTGTTTACCTTATGCTTGAAATTTAAATTGCGTTGTCTTATAACAAGTTTACTCTGTTTTGAGAGATAACATTTGTACTGAAATATTTTAACAGGTTTGTTGAAAATTTTGGTAGATGGATGATTAATAGACTTTCTGGTTAATATATTACTAGGCAATCCACCAGGTGGATGCATTTTAGCTCACGCGTAGGGTCGGGTATCCATGCCTATTAGGTTTATCCAAGTGTCGGCTGCTGCTGCACTTAACCTTAGTAAAAAGCTGCTTTCACTAGCAACTTTCCCCTACTTTGTAGCAGACTGTAGTGTAAGTTAACTTGCACTACACAGTCTACTTCAAGGAAACTGAAAGTTGTAAGTGAAAGCAGCTTTTTCCAAATGTTATGTGAAGGGGGATTCGACATTCGTATAAAGCTAATAAGCATGGATTACTGACCCTGCGCGTGAGCTAATATGCATCCACCTGGTGGATCGCCCAGTAAATTCTTAATCAGAAAGTCTAGTATGTGTCTCATCCGAAGATGTTGGAGCAGGTATGTATTATTTTACACTTAACCAGAAAGCCCAGTAAATTCTTAATCAGAAAGTTGACATTTGGTTTATTTGTTCCTTTTTGTGTGTATAGGAGGATGTTATGTATGCTAGGGTACAAGCTACCGGTGTTGCAGATCGACTACAGTTCAGGTGATTCTTCTTTTGGGTTTGCATTTTTAGTGACTATCAATTTTCCATTCCTATGTACAACTAATTTCATTTAAAAGCCTATGGTCATAGCAAAACTAATTTATAATGTGTATTCATTCATTTTTGAAACATATACTGATCAAACCGAATGCTATTTTAGTTTGTGTTAATTCATGTGTACAATGTCGATCTCCTATATACAATGTTGGAGGTCATGTTAAACCACAAAGCATGTGAGATGCTGGTATGTTTCTAGGTTGTCTATGCAAGTTCACTATTATCAGTACGATGCTCGACTAGTCGATTCGATTGACTAGGTTGTTATTGGTGTCCAGTGAAGTATTTGTACACAAACACACTGATCGACTACCATGAAATTACACAAACACACTGATCGACACGATATGCCCTTCACTGTTATTGATGTCCAGTGAAATTACACAAACACACTGATTGACATACACTTATCTGATTTGTATTCATGTTTGCATCTTAGTCACGGTGAGTTATAATGACGATCTCCTGTCCAGTAAAGTATTTGTAACTTGTTTCTTGTATTTTATAGGCAGTTCGGCTAGAGATTTTGGTGCTTTTGTGCTGCTGGAACTCAGGCTGTAAGCTTTATACATCACGATTCAGTTATGTTTGTATGTTGGTGCTTTAGTGCTGCTAGAACTCAGGATGCAGTCCTGTTGGAGATTTTGATGCTTTTTTGTTAGTTCGTAATGTGATGAAAATCTGTTTCCTTTTATTGTATATGTTTATGTTTGTATGTACATTGTGTTCATGTTATGACAAAACTTGTAATGCTTTGAGTGTTTATATATATATATATATATATATATATATACAAATTGTGTTATTCTCGTGTATAATTTGTGATATATATGCTCTGTGTTATGAAAAATATGTGCTACAATTTCTGTTTATATATATATATACATACACATATTTGATATATATACACACATGCATATGCATATATGTGTACACATACATATATATAAATATGGTCCAAGGCCGTTTCTGATTACACTTTAGATTCGGCTAAAAGCCGTATGTAATGTCAAATAAGATACGGTTTATAGCCGTATCTAATAATTTAACACACCAGCTTTTGATATGGCTTATTACTGTGCCTAACTGCTTTAGATACGGCTAAAAACACAACCTAATTAGCATATATGGTGTAGTGATGATTCTTTTGTGTTCTCTTTCAGAGTGATACACAGGTTTCGCTAACAGTCTTATCTATGCCAGAGATACACTAACAGTAGATGATGTGAAGGAAGGTCTTCTATCTGAGGACTTGAGGGATCAGATGAAGGGGTTGAGTGAAGGTAGAGGAGGAAGCAGTACTGAAGCCTGATTAGCTGGTATGGAGAAATGGGAGAAGAAAGAGAAAATAGAGTCAAGAGATGGGAAGTGCTACATTTGCAAGAAACCAGGCCATTGGAAGAGAGATTGTCCGGACTTGAAGAAAAAAATTGAGGCTGGAAATTCATCGGTTGTGGTGGTGGAATTTTTGTCTGATGACTTGTTGACAGCGGTAGTATCAGACCATTGGGTGCTAGATACAGTGGCGTCTTTTCATATGATACCGAATAAGAATTATTTCAGTCTTTTTAAAAGAAAACGAAGGAAACTGATTCTTATGGGAAATGCGTTAGTTGTAGAGTCATGGGCGAAGGTACTGTGCAGATTCGCATGTATGACAGGTAATACACACCTTGACAGGTGTCCATTATGTTCCAGGTCTTCGGAAGTCAATGATATCTCGTGGGCAGTTGGCATCCAAAGGATGTGAGGTGACTATTAATAAGGATAGTGTAAGGACCCGTAACTTCCCCGTGAAGGAAAGAGCGGATACTATGAGAACAACACACAAAAGAACACAAACAGAAGAACATTTCATTGTATATTACAACAATTCCATCAGAATACAATAATATACAGAGTATGAATAAATGTTACACAGAAAATATCAGAGATTTAAATTACATTTAAATACATCACTACAGCGGAAAATAATACAAAACATAACTGAAGGAGATATACAGATACAAAGCTTTCCGAATATCATTCCAGCTGTAAACCAGGATCCTGTGAATATAAATTTGCAAAACCAAAACTACTAGCTGCTCATGCGGAAATAGGGGCACCCAGAGTTTAGGTTAAAACAATAAACTCCAGGTCAGTCATGTGATTGGTGTGAGAACTAAAACAGTTATAAATCTTTATTTTAAAGTTAGGTAAATCAAGGGACCACGCCGCTAACGCGGAACGGATTTCCTCCCAAGAATACTAGTGCATAAAACAAACAGCGCAATGCTAAATAAAGAAAAATGAAGCTATTATAAGACCCAGGTCCCATCATACAATGCAACGCAAGCCGAAGGATAGGGTTTTTACCTTATAATAGCCAAAAAATGCTTGATACGCTAAATTTCATCTTTTGATTCTTAATCAGACTCCAACTGTAAATTAGTAAGAGAACGATTCCCTAAGTATTAACCCCGAAGGCCGAAACCAACATCAGACCAATACCCAGAAAACCACCCATCTTAGCTCGTTTCCAGTTAGTTTCTGATTTTATGTACAATCATAAATATCAATCATAGGTGGCATGAATGTCCCATACCACTATGTCGCCATATATAGGTATACAGTCAAAACCGAAAAATGTCGTATTGGAAGTTGGGTTATCATTTATGATATGAACCGAGGCTAGGGATTGTCCTCACCGATTCGAGAGCCTCTAGTCCGCCACTCAGGAACAGAATGCATCGTCCCTTGGACTCAAGGCCGGTCCACCGATGTGGATTATAATTCCTGAACACTACGTTTCCCCGCTATATGGGGCGTAAATGAGCCAACAAATGACTCCATCTGCTTCACATAGTCACCGATATATCCGAGGCGCCTCGCAACAGCAACAACCACATAAGTCAAACTCGTCAGGGCGTGTAAAACCACTGACGCCACTTCTAACTAGAAGGAAACGCATGCCCTCCCTGAGGTCCTTCTCCCGTTTCTGGTTCATACCGGGTGTGAAACTCGCGAATTAAACGTTACTCAAAGCTATGCCATAAAGGTCGTGCTTTGATCATCAACCACAAGACTCTGCTTTTCAACAGAAGCCTTGATCATTTTCCACTTAGGCATGCCACACAGGAAATTCACTCTAGCATTTGATATCCATCAGTATATAACCCCTGAGCTCGTACGTCTCAGAGAAGGGCGTTAAGCAAAAGAATAAATTCTCCGCCGCCAAAAAGATATATATTTAATAGAAATCAATCACACAGAATAAAATCCAATGTCAGACACACAGTCCATTTACAAGTTCGTTCTGGGTCTGAACGAAACCGAAGGCACCTAGTACCCCGCCTATCCATCGATCTCCAAGTACGTCTGGACGACCACTAACTGATTCTCTCCTCTTGGGTGTACGGCCCAATCAAGATCATCAGTAACCACCCAAACGACGTGAAGAACTCCGGTCTTCGACCACCGTCTTCATCTTCGACTTATCGTCGTATCAGTTATTCAGAATGGGATAAACCCGATCTTTCCGAATAAATCGCGTATATAATAAACAAGTGTTACACAAACACAACATACGCCTCATTCCAGTTCATCAGTCGCTAACCGTAAATTAGTAAGAGAACAATTCCCCAAATATTAACCCCGAAGGCTGAAACCAACATCAGATCAATACACAGGAAACCATTCTACTTAACTAATCTCCAGTTAGTTTCTAAATTTCACATTCTTAGGGAAAGTTCCCATTAACTTTATCAAAGATAAATTCTTCTAAATTTATTCTTTAATCTTCTTTTGAATATCAATTCAAACTAGTCGGGATTAGCGAACCACACCGAAGTAATCATTTATTCTATTTCCCAATCCCAACCTATTCATCCCATGAAGTAAAACTGGTAATACTTCATATGTAACACCACGGTGTTATTGGTAAATTCAATTACCATTTCACGTTCAAATCTAATTAAAGATTTAACTATCGCCTGGAGCAAAACTGGTGATACTCCATTCTCGATCTTTTCAATCTAATTAAAGATTCATTAAAACTCCACTTAGTTTTAATCTTTAACCGAGTTAAAGAATCAATGTCATTTAAAACACGGTTCACGATAAACCCAAAATCACATCACATTTCAATCGGTCCCTAACCGTAAATTAGCAAATGAGCAATTCCCTAAGTATTAACCCCGAAGGCCGAAACCAGCATCAGATCAATACCCAAGAAACCATTCAACTTAACTAATCTCCAGTTAGTTTCTGATTTTCTTAACTCCGTTGGGTCTAAGAACAGTATTATTGAAGATACCATTCACGACAACCCAAAATCAATTCTAATTCAATTCCAATTAAATATATTAGAAATTCTGGTTATTTAAAACCCATTTCAAATCCAATTTATTTATTTAAAAATAAATGGGTTTTAATTCTAGTTCAAAACTAGTTCATTTCGATAAAAATCTATTTTTATCTTTTCAAATATGGAGTTTTTCATCCCAATTCTTCACAAATCATTTATTATGATTTTACACAAATTATTGATATTTTTAATAATTTTATCAAGGCTCATACAGTCGATTTCCTTCAACGGCCATCGAACTGCACCTACATCGACCTTTTCTGAAATTGATTTGGACATATCTCCAAATCCAACCGTGAGATTTCAAATTTCTAATATTCGTTAGAAAGCTCTTTTCGATACGAACCCAATGTTCCGGTTTTAGGAGAATCCGACGGTCGGATCTCCCGTAATGTCCGTTCGAAATCAATGGTCGAAATTCACGAACTGCCGCGGCGCGTTCTATTCAGGCCATTATATTATATATATAATATATATTTTGTCGATTTCCTTTTTAAAATGAATTTTATAAATCGTTTTAAATTCGTTTCAAAAACAATTTCAACTTCCATTTCAAATTCAAATCAAAATTGAATTTTTCCTTATAAATTCGTTTTAAATTCATTTCAAATTGGTTTCAATTCAAATCGATTTTAATTTGAATTTCAATTCATTTCAATTAAATTCGAATTTCAAATCTATTCAATATAATTTAATTCGAATTTCAAATCTATTCAATATAATTTAATTCAAATTTCAAATCTATTCAATATAATTTAATTTCAAAATCACTTTCAATATACATCGAAAAAGAATAAAATCGATATAAATATCGTTCACATCAAAATGGCGTCAATCTAATCAACACGGCTTCATATATTTCTATTTTCAAATATTTTATTTCAAATATTTCTGTTTCAAATATTTCCATTTCAAATATTTCTTTTTCAAATGTTTCCATTTCAAATATTTATATTCGAATATTCTATTTCAAATATTATATTTCAAAACTGGAATGAGGCCCAATCAATTACCATATAATGTTAATTATATGGATTTTCTACAAAACATGTATAAAATAACAACGATAAATAATCAACCATCATGCAGAGTGCGTTCTACACTGTATAAGCATCAAATATAAATATTTAACGCTTATAACAGCCTGTCAATCAATCGATCGACATACAACTAATTATTGGGACTAGCGTATGTCATATATTATCCCAATACCCATGTGGGGTTTTCAAACAATCAAACAGAGATTTTATTTGTGCAGTTGGGCGATGTGTAAAATTTATCGTCCCAATCGATATCAGTCAAATGCGTGTATATAAACAAATCCTTCAATTTGTTTATATTTATTTCATTTTAAATACACGTTAAAAATTCTATTTTCAACTATAAAATATTTTTTAATTATATAAATATTTTATTTCATTTCACATCACATCACACAATCAACTACACATCAAAATCAAACAAACAAGCATACAAGCCGTCCATGGTCTGTGGACGACTGGTGTCGGGTGCTACTAAACACTGTTTGCATCCTAGTATATATTTTTAACTAGAAATTTAAATTAAAGGAGAGGAGTTCTCACCGAGGGTTCCACTCCTCCATTCTTTCTTTTTGAGCGGTCTGGATTCTGTTTCGCTTTCAGTCAGTTCCATCGCAATCTGTTTCACGCGGTATATGTTAAAAATTATATTTTTAACAACGCTACTTCCTATATAAAGATTATATTTTTATATCGCCAATCATATAAAAATCACATTTTTATATTCTCTAGTATATAAAAATCATATCTTTACCTCACTACTTATATAAAAATCACATTTTTATTTTTACGCTATAAAAATCACATTTTTATTTTTATGCTATAAAAATCACATTTTTATTTCACTATATTTCTAATAAAAATCAGATTTTTATTTCGCTACATATATAAAAATCGTATTTTTATATTCTCTATTATATAAAAATTCTATTTTTATCCTTTCAAAATCAAATTCTATTTTATATTTTTAAACAATGTCTTCTTATATTTTTAAAACAACTTCTAATTTTATATTTCAAAACATCGCTAACTTATCTTTTCAAAAATATCGCTATTTATATTTTTATAACAAATTATATTTTATAGTTTCAAAACAAAGTACATTTCTATTTTCAAAAAAATAATTCATACTTCATTTTCAGATTTTAAAACAATAATTATAAAAAAAAGAGAAGGGCTCACTGTATAACTTCACTGTTAACCGCCTGAACACCAAACCCATCCACATCGAACTAGGGTTTGATTTTTACCACCACTTGAAGCCACCTGGACATGATCTGAGGGGCCCATGTTATAGAGCTTTGAAAACCCCACATGCGCCTACCCATCTCCTCCAACTCGACGCCGGCAGGAGGAAGAAATCTGGGCGCGAGCGACGCGACTTTGTGGCGAGACCCAGAGCTCCACACTTCACGATTCTTCATTAGACGGGTCTTGATTTGAAGATTGAAGAGAGTATTTTGATTTGTTTTAGGATTGTCGAATTTTATTGAACAAATTGCAAGGAATCAAAAGGGGAAAGTTCGAGCGTTTTCCGCCCTCGAGATAGAGCTGACGGCGGTTTTGAAATGGAAATAGAAATTAGGGTTTAAGAATTCTGATTGGCCCATTAAATATATATTTATATTTTAATATTTTCAATCCTTTTAATTCGTAAATTACCTGATTAACATCATG
The DNA here is from genome assembly GCA_030737875.1 of Allium sativum. Taxonomy (NCBI): domain Eukaryota; kingdom Viridiplantae; phylum Streptophyta; class Magnoliopsida; order Asparagales; family Amaryllidaceae; genus Allium; species Allium sativum. The sequence goes on along the minus strand of CM060920.1, from coordinate 508,518,006 downwards.
AACTCCAAACGAATTCCAACGACTGTCGCCCCTAGCTAATTACCCCCATTCCGAACACAATGGGTTATGTCCCGCTGGCCAATTCGACCATTACGAGCAGTTTTGATCAAAATTAAAATATAATTCTATATATATTTAATTTAAACGGACATTTCAATTTACCGGGGCCACATGCTAACTCTAAAAATTCCCGAGTAATATTTTCAAATCTTCGTATCGACGATACGGTCCTAACAAAACTAGTTTCATCGAATTCTGAGACCGTCTGAAAAATGGCCATTTTCCAGTCGATTAAAATCAACTGAAACTGGTCAAATGCGTTTTCCTTTTCCACGCTCACATATCGATTCGAAAAATTATGAATTTTGAAACCTAGCGATAACTTGACATCACGGATCCAACAAAAGTGGTTTCATCGAAAACCGAGGTCGTTTGCAAAATGTCTATTTTTAAGGGCCGAAATTCCATAGCGACTATTCTGAAATTTCAACTGGACATATCTTTTTATCCCTGCTATGAAATTTTGATTTTTCGGATTCGTTGGAAAGATATTCTCAATTAGATTCAAATATTTTTGGTTTCACCAAAATCCGGTTTATTTTGAATCCTGTACATTCATTTGAAATTTGAAATCGAATTTTCAAACTACCACGCCATTTTCAATTCCTTTTATAATTATAAATAATTATTTATATTATAACGTCGATTCAAATAAATATACGTTCTAATTCTATTCGAATTAAATTTCTCGTCAATATTATTTAAAATAACCCATTTTAAATATTCAAAATTCGCTAAAATAGCCAAAATAATTTTTTTAAATTGGCTCGGATTTCCGGGTTATTACAGATAGTCTAAGGGTGCGTTTGTAATGATGGAGGGAGATATGTTTCATAACTTGTATCTCTTTAGGGGAAACACTGTACTTGGAGAGTCAAGGGTTGGAGTCTATAGTTCTTGTGAAAAAAATGTCAAAGCTAGGCATACAAGAAGGGACTTTGAGTTTCTGCATAGGTAGAATATGATCAAAGGGGAAAGCTTCAACAAGGCGGGATTTTTCCAAAAGAATGTGCTTGATAAGAGGAAGAAGGGATCGTCTGAAGTTGGTCGGAGATCAAAGGAGAAAGCAGTGGATATGCATAAGTTTATGCAGACTGCTAAGTTCGGGTGGAATCACTTCTAGAAATGCTAGATGCCACGCGGTGGCACGGTGTAGGGAGAGAGTTGAGATTGTTTCTGGAGACGCTTGTTTTCATGGTGAAGATTGATAGGTCTTACATGAAGGGGGTACTTTGAACACTTTGTTGGCAGGCGGTGGCGTTGCCGGATTTTGTTGACAAAGTGCAATGGGTGATGGTCATGCCGAAGCTCATTGGGGGAAGTAACCATGGTGTCTTGTCTAGAAGATGCTTAGAGTAAGAGGATGTAGGTGGAGTTGGTATGCTTTCAAGGAAATATAGTATCAAGGTGGAGACTGTTAGATTTGTGATACATTATTTCCATTTGCAGAAGATTTGGAAGATATTATTGATTATGGTGATACAATATTTCCATTTAGAGAAGATTTGGGAAATATTGTTAATTTGAGTAATATAATATTTCCAACAACAGAAGATTTGGAAGATATCAGAAAATTTATTGCCTCTTCTGTAAAATTAGATAGGGCAACAAATTACTTACATAAGTGAAAGAATATGAAGAAGTTTTTTTGGGATATTGAAGTAAGCAATTAATTCTCTGATTGATTTATTAAACAAGGAATCTTATCAGGAACAAATAAATTGGAGAATTAATTAGGCATTGATTTATAATTATAAATCAATTACTTCAACCCCAAGTATTAATTCTTATATAAGGATAGGGATTTGGTACATGTGTGGATTATCTCTAAAACTTGTATTTCTTCTTGTTATTCTCTATTATCAGTCTTGTGATATTTTCTTATTTAGAAAAGTAATACACCTCTCCCCAAGTGGACGTACACTAACAAGACGTTAGTGGAACCACTATGAATCTCTTGTGCTCTTTCTTTTATTGCTTGATCTATGGTTTTTTTTCTAAAAGTTGTATTTCTTCTTGTTCTTCTCTATTATCAATCTTGTGATATTTTCTTATTTAGAAAAGTAATACACCTCTCCCCAAGTGGACGTACACTAACAAGACGTTAGTGGAACCACCATGAATCTCTTGTGCTCTTTCTTTTATTGCTTGATCTGTGGTTTTTTTGCTGGTGAATGTTTGTTGTTTGCTTTGCCTCACCATCAATCCGTTCCTATTTGGTTTTCCACAAGGTTGAGTTTTATTCCCAAGGCGTTTTTTGAGAAATTTTCCCCCAACATACAGTATTGCATAAATTAGAAGAGAAACCCATTTTTTCCATGACATAAATGATAAAATCTATATTTAATTTATAGAAAGCCTTTTGCAAATCAATTTTAGGAAGAAAAAAATTCCTGAATCTTTTCTATTGAAGCCTCTTACCATTTCATTAGCTAATAGATTATTTTCAGCCATGTATCTTCCTGGAATGTAAGCATTCTAATTTATGAAATGAGGTCAGGAAGAAGCAACTTGGTTCTATTACTCAACAATTGGCTGAAAATTTTGTATATCACGTTACAACATGAAATTTAGTCTATATTCATGTGGTGTATTAGCATTCTGATGCTTAGGAACTAAAATTATAAATGTGTGATTTATTTATTTTATAATTTTACCTTTATGGAAAACATCATTAAAAGCCTGAACAAGATCTTCTTTAATGATATTCCAATGCAGTTTAAAACATTTACCTCCTAAACTATTGGGACCTGGGCTACTATCATCTTTAATACCAAAAACTACTTTATGAATATCCTCTAGGGAAAAATCTTCAAATAACATTTGCTTTCTTGCTGCTGAAATGATTCTCTTTGGAGTAATTTCTGGGAAGTTTTCTATTTTGTTGATGGAATTAAATAGTTCTTGGAAGTATTGAACGACCTTACTCGCAAAACTATTATTATCAATGGCAGTATTGCTATTGTCATCAATCACATAATTGATTTTAAGTCTTTCCTTATTCGCTGACATTTTAGCATGAAAAAATTTGGTTGGAAGATCTCCATCAATAAGCCATTTTAATTTAGCTCTTTGCTTTAAATCCATTGATTTCTTATATAAGTTTTCTTAAAGAAGCCGCAAATTATTCTGGTAGACTTTTTATAATATGTTGATCATTAGGATTAGCGATAATTTGATTACATAAACCCTCATTCACCTGCTTTATATGATCAATTTGCCTGGAAAGGCGAGGTAAGCTTTAATTCCAACTTTTCAGATGATATTTGACCAGTTTAAGATTTTTGACAATAGAAAAAAGAGGGGAACCATCTATATGCGGCCTCCATATATTTGAGAAAATATCATCATAACCATGTCTAAGATACCAACTGTTTTTATACTTAGAATAAATTTTTTTATCGCTTCACCGCTAATGTTATTGCAGGAAAGATTGATGAAGATAAGAGTATGATCACTTATAGAATGATTTAGACTTTGCATAGAAACATATGGGAAAAAATTTGCCAATCTCTGATTGAAGAAGACTCTATCCATTCTGGAATGGATATTAAAATTATAACCACCTCTCTAGGTAAAATACTTTCCTTTTACAATCAGTTCCATGATATTTAGTTAAGAAAAACATTGAAAAAATTCATTGTTGACACTTGTGTTTTGATAAAAACTGCTAATTCCAAACAAGATATCATTAAAGTCACCTGCTATGATCCAAGCAATGTTATCCAATGGTTTATTTCTTATAAGATGCTTCCATAATGGTCCTATCTGGAATTAGCAGTTAGATCCATTAACTGATGATATACAAACATTGAAACCTCCAATATTAGTAAGAATACATGTAATACATCGAGGGTCAATAATGCAGATTTAAGACTCCAATAATTATTATTATAACCAACAAGAATTCTTCATTTGCATTGATTCGTATTATTGTCAATGAAATTTAATTTTTGAATTTATGAGAGTATGTAATAATTGACTGATTAGAAAGCTTGTGCTCGGAAATCACCATAAATTTTGTATCTTTATTTTTCAACAGAATGTATAAATCTCTTTGCCTAGTAACTGAATTTAAACCTCTGATATTCTACAATAGAAAGGCCATAGGAATTTTTTTTGGAGATGTTCCTAGTTTTCACACCCTTAGGAAGGCAAACCGTCTTCTTTAAAAAATTTCACTCTGGATTTAGATTTAGCTTGTGTGATTAAATTATTCCATTTAGGATTATTTTCAACAAATGGCTCACCATGGATAAAGACTTCTTTTCCATTCAAGTTGTTTAGATTTAATTTATTCATTCTTCTTTTAACTCAAGATCACAAATCAAATCAATAGTGAATGGCTCCAACATCACATGTTAAAAATTCTGAATCAATTTAAAAGAAAACATTAACTAAATTCTTTCAACTGAAGAAATGAAAAATAAGTAATCTCAAAAGTCATACATGGTTTCGTTAATTGATTAAGAAATGAGTTGGATCAACATGAAAAAGTATGGATTTTACCTTCTAGATTATATGTGACTTTTATTCACAGATAGTGTTGATAACTTGGTGTTGCAAATAATAAAAAGGTAAGAAACCATTAAAGAAAACGATAGGATGAACTTTATTTTTTTTCAAATATAAACATACAATATAACGGGATACGATGAAGCTCTGTTTATATGTATGTCATAAAAAAAATAACAATGCCTATGTTACATTTATCTTATTGCCCTTACGATTTAAATATGGGGACAACTACATAAACATAAAATTAGATGGAATGCAAGAGATCTAGACCGTTGGTTCTTTATATTCTAACATGGTGGTTAGAAATTGGAAGCCATCTAATGAAGGATATATATTGTGCCATTAGTTGTGTATGCATCGATAGACTAGTCTTTTATTATTGAGTAACAATGTAGCCAAACCCGAATAAGTTTTGACACTTCAACAACGTTTCTCCAATTGATTCATATTTTTTTAAAAATCATTTTTTGGCACCAATTTATAGTTTAACTGCATAATGGTTAATTGCATTTAATTTTGCCATAAATACATTAAATGCAGTCATTATAGCAATAAAATATTATATATTATTATCATAAATGCACTAAATGCATTGAATATAGTAAATTAAATGATAATGTATGTTTATATTTTGATTAAAAATGAGCATATGGTTAATTATTTGATGAATTTGTTTTTGAAAGCAATGCATGATATAATGGAAGAAATATGTTTGATAAACAACTTAAAGTAGCAGGCGTAAAGTTTTTAAACCATAAGTTGTGTAATTATTTGATGCACTTGTTTTTGCAAGCAATGTCTGATATAATGGAAGAAATACGTTTGAACAACAATTTAAAATAGTGAGAGTAAAAATTTTAGACCATAAGTTGTGTAATTAAATTTTTTAGACCTATAGTCTTAAACCACGCAAAATAATTATCATTAATTGAAGCCTTATTAATATTTCTTTTGATACACAAAACATATTATCTTCTAAACCTAAAGTTTGTACAAGCTAAGAGAACCTACATTATGCCGTTAATCAATGAACTTGAAATAATTCATGAATTAGTAACTCAAACCTTTATTGAAACAGTGTGAAATTATAAGATTTGCATCGACCTGAAATTCCATTAAAATAATGTTTTTAATTGAAATTTAATATTAAAATTTAATTTTAAATTTAATTATGAAATTTGAGATTTTAAATATGTTTAATTAACAGTTCGAAGGAATAAATTTCATAGTCAAATTTGCAAGTTTGTTCCATTCATGTAAATTTAGTTAAAGGGGTGGTAAACTCGTTGAAAAAAAAGTTGATGAATTCATTTTTTTTAATTACTAGACATTTTCCAAGAATAACGTTATTTTTCATTTTGTTAAATTTGAACGTTCATTGCTTCGAATGTACGATTTTTTCTGCAAAATTAGTTAACATAACCTGTGTGTATCTGTAACCACTTAGGCCCAACAAACATAGCATCACCTATTTATGGTTTTTTTTATAATCCTAGCCATCATTTTCTTTTTCTCAACTAACAAATTTCTTCTCAAATCCCGAAATTTCTTTTGGTAGAAAAAATAACGTTCATCAGATCTGAAAATAAAATGTTAAAATTCAAAATTTTCAAACCATGTCATATTCGATATCGTTGGAAAGGTCTCGACGATCGTAGCCTAAATCTACAATTCGTTTTTCGGTGCGATGCTTATTTCATTCGCAAATCGCGGTCAAAGTTGAAAAGTTCGAAATCATGTCAAATTGGGGATTTTTGATTCAGACGATTATTGAAGAAATCAAGATATGGGTTTTATAGAGATCTGCGATTGGAGTTGAATGGTGGTGCTAGCTTGGCCTAAAGTTGGATGTGGTGGTCGGATTTTTTTGTTTAAGGTTCGAAACCTAATTTCTTTGCAGTGGCGGCGACGCCTGGGGCGTGAAGATGGTGGATGGTCGGGTGCTAGAGGTGGAGGTCGACGAGCTCTGTCGATTGGCGATGGTCGAAGGCTGTGGATCGCGACGAGGCAACGACGAAGTCCGGTCAAAGTGGCAGGCTTTGAACGATATGGGTTGTGGCTTTCTACAGATCACTATAACATTGTTTGATAGGGTGGGTGGGAAGAAGTAATAACGTGGCTAAATGCGAGACAGGATTGTTTTTTTTTTTTGATTTAAATTTTAAATGCTTGAACATCAATAACTTCTTCATACAAACTTAGATTGGCATGCAGTTTTCTCCTCCGGATTCGTATTGAAATTCTGGAAGACGTGGAATTGGTTTAGGATTCATTCGACAAATTTCCGGATGATTTGGAGATTGTTAAATTTTTGACATTCGTTTAGGTTCCAGGTTCGATGAAAAATCAAAGGTGAACATCTTAAACCATTCATGACGTACTAAAATTGCTATGTAAGTTAAAATTAAAAAAAATGATATGTTAAAATCCATTTAATTGACATTCGGGAATTTTAATTCGACTCCAAAATTGATTTAACTACTAATTGACACCTGATTTGTGATAAATTGGCATGAATGTGAAATATTGTTTGATTGACTGATTAAAAATTTGATACATGTCTAACTTAAATTTAAATTGATTAACTATGAATTATTAGTAAATTGTCATTTATACGAATTGATATTTAATTAATGCTGAAATTAAATTACCTGTTAAACACTGATATTAGATAAGTGACACTATTGTGATATATATTGATTGTTAGGATGATGATTACATGATATATTTTGTCGGCGTGAGAAATTGGTTATTTGCGCACACCAACCCCCAAGTGTAGGTTTGAATGTAAACTTATAATCCAAACATCCAAAGTATGAGAAATGCAAAGAAATAAACAACTTTTTATAGTGGTTCGGCACTAACGCCTACATTCACATTATAGTAATCATTCATCATATTTCTGTCGATTACAGTGATTGTACAAGTTCAAGCAATTCATGTGTACAAAGTTGTATAATAGAACAACAAATGGCTTGTTAATTCTAAACTTTGATTAAAATGCCCTTCTTCTTCGTTAAGGCGAATTACGTGCCAATGTCCAAGAAATAGCTCCAATATCCAAAAGTGTGAAAATACATGCAAAAGCATGCCAAAAGTCCAATTGAATGTCCAAAAGTAGTAGGCAAACATTTATGTAGTGTCTACAAGTCCACGGAGATGTCCAAAGAGATGAAGATGATAATGGAAGCTATTAATGGTTTTTGAGAGCTCCAATCTCATATGCCATAGCCTAAGAAAAGTCCAAATGGGCCACCCTCTAAGAATGCCAAGTATGGGGGTATTTAAAGGTGAAGTTTGGAGGCTTCAGCCTGAATTTCGTATCCCAAGGGAACACAAAATTCGCATTCCGAAAACTTAGCCAAAAAACCATGTTGCTCTTCAGAATTTTGCATCCTGGGTTGCGCACAAGAAAATAGGTGATTGGCATGAGACTATTAATGAAAAAGAGGTGATCTACATGAGGTGGAATTGGCCAAGTCCAGGTAAATTTCGCATCCCATTGATGGGATCCGAAATTTGTATTCCCCCGATGGGTTGCGAAGTCGAGAAGAAAAGAGGATGCATTGATGTGATTCGCCATTTTTCGAGTTGCCGAAGCTAAGAGTGTGATGTATCCCATGAGGAATATGAAATCGTATCCCCGAGGGGATACAGTTTCGTTTCCCTGGGGATACGAAATGCATATTTTGCATCCCATGAGGGATGTGAAATACGTATTTTCGCATCCCAGAGGATACAAAAATTCTGGGATGCCCATGCATCTTTGCCAAACTTGAACCGTGTCGGGGCCGATGTGAAGCAAAGCTTTTACCTGATCGTACCGCATCGATCGCTGATTTTTGGTGTGCCAGATCTTGAGTTTGCCAAGTTACCAGATTGAGTTGCGCAACTGTTTTTAAGTGACTGGCGCAGTGCGCGCAAGCCTTTTTGAGTGATCGGCACGCATTTTCCACACGTGATCGAATCGACGTTGATTCCTAGAATGAAATATTATTTAAACTCGATTCCGAGCGCGTTGTTGAGTATGAACTTGACCTGTGACTACTTTGAAGCACGTCAATACTTTGCCCCCCAAACGCGTCTTTCTTGATTGAAGGAAGATGTGTTTTGTAAGTAGTCCGGAAATTCATAAATCTATGAGCTGAGATTTGAGAGAAGTCTGACGACATTGAGATCATAATGGAATAGGAATCCGACGATCATTGAGATCGCAATAGAATAGAACTTCGAAGACTATCAACATTGTATTAAAATTGAAAATTCGATGATCACTGAGATCGCAGTAAGATTGAGCATCGACGATTGCTAAGATCGTATTAGAATGGACGTTTGATGATCATTGAGATTGTATTTGAGTACAAAGCCAACGACTACTGAGGTCGTAATAGATTAGAAACTCGACGATCGCTGAGATCGTATTATAGTGGAAATCTGACGATCGTATTAGAATGCAGTGTTGAGTCCGGAATGCTTGGGATCCAGAAAGTGAGAAGCCGTAGGCTTGCTGAGTCTTATCGAAGCAAGTATGTACCTGCAAGTAGGGTTTTTGTACTTGGCGAACCATGTTATGTGATGCTACACACTTTGACGAGCCAGGTTGTTAAGATTCTCGTGCCGAGGGGGTTAAGACAAGGAACTTCTGGATCTGGCGGACCAAGTCGTGAAGTTGTTATGCTTGGTGGTCCCTTTTGGAGAATCTTAACACCCGAAAGCCCAAGATTTTGAGAAGTTGTTGACCGGAGTCCAAATTTACTAACAGGAGTTCGAAGTTTATGCTTGACTTGTCAAGTGGGGACCGAAGTCCCACTTTTATACCTAGCGGACCAAGTGTGGAGCCGGAGCTTGAATTTTATACTAGATTGACCCATTGTGGAGCCATAGCCCTATTTTTATACTGGACCGATCCAGTGTGGAGATGGAACCCTATTTTTATACTGGACGGATCCGGTGTTGAGCCGAAGCCCTATTTTATACTGGATGGATTCAATGTGGACAATAGCCCTATTTTTATACTAGCGGATCTAGTATGGAGTTGAAGCCCTATTTTTATACTGGACGGATAGAGTGTGGAGTCGGAGGCCTATTTTTATACTAGGCAGATCTAGTGTGGGCCGGAGTCCCATTCTTTATTGATACCACAGAAGTACAACGGTCGATAGTAAAACCCAGAGCACGACTGGATATCACAAGTCGATTCCGTGCATGTATGGGCTGATGTTGCCGCTTTGATTACATGTAGAGAAAGTTAAAAAGGTAATAAGTTGCCAATAACAAGAACAAACATGAGTGTCAGACCATGGCCCGGAAAATCCAGAAGAACCAGTAGGGCCGGATCAGTTGATGACAATGCCTTGGGGGCATCTAGTCCTGCCCCTATATTTAGATGTTGTAGGAGGTTGAGCATGTGGCACTGTTGTTGCGGGATTTCTGACGTACCGTGGTTGTTCGCCACGCCTGACGCGTGCCTCAATGAGGTCGCGAAACCGCCTGCAGTGGTCGGTGTCATGACCTGGCAGTTCATCGAAAATGCAATACTTGTCAGAGCTTGCCTGATACAGAGTCTGGTCCCTCTTGGGAGGCTTCTGGAAAGGCATGGTCTTGTGGATGTCGAGATAAATCCTTTCCAGGCCATGAGTGAGTTCATTGTATGTCGGGAACTTTAGCTGGAAGTGAGGCCGCGAGTTCCGATTGTCCTAAATTTTACCTTTTCCTTTTTCGGGAGCAGACGTCCTATGCCCGCTGTAGAGTTGATTTGATGCACGGGTTTTTCATCATGGGAGTCTTCCTCCCTAAAAAATCATTCTTCTTCAAAGTAGAATTCAGCAAGATCCCTTGGCGGGTCTCGTCACACTGAGATTTTGAAGTCTGTTTTATCGAGAATGCTTGAGACGACGACCATCAGAACCATGGACGGTTCTGGCATGTCAATAGAGGCCACCGTCACGTCGAATCATTCAAGAATTTTGCGCAGATTTCGCCTATCCTATGCCTAACTGCTGTCAAAGTCATGACACTCCTTGGTTGGGCGATATGAACTCTAAATTACTTGACGAACTTCCCGACAAAGACGTTCTAATTATTAATAGATTTGGGTTCTAACTGTCTAAACCACAAAGAAACAATGTCTGTGAGGTAAAGTGGAAAGAACTTTTCCATAACGTTGTCTGAAGCTGAGTGCACTTCCATATGGTGCATGTAGCGCATGAGATGAACTGTAGGATCCTTCCTACCATCGAAAGCTTCTAACACCGGCAATTTGAAGTTCGATGGGTTTTGAGAATTCCTGATGTCTTGAGAGAAAGGGTTGCGAGTAACGCAGTCCAAACTTGCATGGGGAGCCCCGTCCCGACTGTACCATTGAATAATGTCGGCGACTTGACTTTCACTGCCCATGCCAAGAAATTGGTTAAATTATGCATATTGATGTCGATATCCCCATCATCAAGTCCAACATTAGCGAAAGGTCGAGCGCCAAGCAGAATATCTGGCTCGATCCTGATTTGAGGTGCCTCGGTTGGCACGAACCCAACATTTGGAACTATAGGAGTTCCTATATCTAAAGTTGCACGCACCGGAGCTTGAGTGATATTTCCAATATTGATCCTGCAAATTGGTTGATTGCAACCTAAGTTGAGCCTTGTATGGGATTAGGGGTGTTTCCCCCGGGATTAACCGATCCGGTAGCTGTCTGCGGATTGGTGTCGACACAGGGTTGTTGTTTAGGAATTGCCCCAAGTCTTGGGCTAATCCTAGCGGAACACTAACACTTGTTCCCATCATGTTTCCTTGGCCCGACTGCCTTGTAGATCCTTCGTGTCGAGTGAGAAGAGCGGCCATAGTGGCTTCCTGTCGATGGAAGTGTTCCTCTTGTTGTTCCAAGCGAGAAGTAAGATCTTTAGTTAAATCTTTGACGACTCCGTCGATGTTGTCGCGAGTAACATAGTGTAACGAATGTCCGATCGAGGAGACTTTTTGATCTTCCCCCATACCTGCTCCTTCTGAGCGAGCAAACAGTTTTCTTTTAACCATAGCGAGAACCGAGTAAGGTTCGTTTCCAAAGTGAAGTCGAAGTCGAATTCCAAAATCGAATACCAAAAGTCGAGGGTTAAGATCGAGAACTAAAGCTGAAAAGTTGAGAATTGAAGCTGAAGCTGTATGCCTCCTATTTGGCGCGCCAAAGTGTTGACATGGGAAATTGGTTATTTGCGCACGCCAACCCCCAAGCGTAAGTTTAAATGTAAACTTATAATCCAAACACCCAAAGTACGAGAAATGTAAAGGAACACACAACTTTTTATAGTGGTTCGTTACTAACGCCTACATCCACTTTATAGTAATCATTCATCATATATATGTAGGTTACAGTGATTGTACAAGTTTGGGCAATTTCTGTGTACAAAGTTGTATAATAGAACAACAAATGGATTGTTAATTCTAAACTTTTACCAAAACGCCATTATTTTTCTTCTTTGAGTCAAGATATGTGTCAATGTTCAAGAAATAACTCTAATATATAAAAGTATGAAAGTACATCCAAAAGCATGCTAAAAATCCAATTGAATACCTAAAAGTAGTACACAAATGTTTATGTAGTGCCTACAAGTCCATGGAGACGTCCAACGTGATGAAGATGATGATGGCAGCCATTAATGATGCTTGAGAGCTCCAATCTCGTATGCCAAAGCTTATGCAAAGTCCAAATGAGCCAACTCTTAAGAATGCCAAGCATAGGGGTACTTGTAGGTGAAATTTGGAGGTTTCAGCCCGAACTTCGTATCCCAAGGGGATGCGAAATTCGCATCTCGGAAACTTAGCCAAAAAGCCACGTTGCTCTTTAGATTTTCGCATCCTGGGTTGCGCACAGGAAAATAGATGACCTACATGAGTCGATCAATGAAAAGGAGGTGTTCTGCACGGGGTTGGCACGAGGTGGAATTGGCCAAGTCCACGTAAATTTCACATCCCTATTGATGGGATGTGAAATTTATATCCCATGGTGGGATATGAACTCTGTATCCCTCTAATGTGATACGAAATTCGTATCCCCTAGGAGGATGCGACGCCGTGCTCCACCGTGCCAATCCCTAGTCTTAGGATGCGAAGTCGTGAAGAAATGAAGCCGCACTAACGTGCCTCGCCATTTTTCGAGTTGTCGAAGCAAGAGTGTGTCGTATCCCTTGAGGGATACGAAATCGTGTCCCCGAGGGGATACGATTTCTTACCCCTGGGGATGAAAAATGCGTATTTCGCATCCCATGAGGGATGCGAACTATTTATTTTCGCATCCTAGAGGATACAAAAATTCTAGGATGCCCATGTATCTTTGCCAAACTTGAACCGTGCTAGGGCCGATGCGAAGCAAAGGCTTTGCCTGATCGTGCCGCGTTGATCGCTGGTTTTTGATGTGCCAGATCTTGAGTTTACTAGGTTGCTAGATTGAATTGCACAGCTGTTTCAAAGTGATCGACGCGGTGCGCGAAAGCCTTTGTGAGTGACCGACATGCGTTTTACACACATGATCGAATCGACACTGATTTCAAGAATGAAATATTATTTTAACTCGATTCCAAGAGCGTTGTTTAGTATGAACTTGACGTGTGACTACTTTGACCAAAAAGCACGTCAACATATTATTTGTTGTCATGATGATTGATTGGATATAATTGCCAATGGTTATTGATTATGATGTATACATGTCACCCTATATGTCACAAAAATGAGATAAGCTGGTAAATTTTCATCCTTGGACATTGAATACTTGAAACTGAAAATAGGTGGAAGTGATATGTACCTACGACATGCGATACGAGTTAAAATGGTATATATTTGTGAAATTTAAATTCAAATCCAATGAACACCTGGACATATGGTAGAAAATTAAATACGGACACTGTGGTCAAATGATATATTTTTATAATAAACTAATTTACTTAAAATGATTTCTATTTTACTATTTATTTTCATAATTTTTATATACTTTATAACTGTTTTAATTAAACTATTTTACATTATATTTAACTATATATATATATATCTTCTTTATAATAATACTAATACTTTTCCGTGGTGAAGCTTTTTAGGATTGACAATAAAAACCCTTTGCTCTCAAACCAACTCAAATCACGTACACCATTTAACAGAAGGGCGAAATGGTACTTCCAACCACACATATGCCATACCCACTGCTTCGTCGGTTGGTCAAACTCTTTTTTTCCTCCACTTTTCCAATCCGTTCTTCTCGTCTTCCTTCGTCTTTTTTTTCCTAGGCAAATTCTATTTCAACCCACAAATTTAGTTAGTAGCCCCCCATTTCATCAAAAAAAAAATGATGACCAAAATACCATTTTTCTATTATATTTTTTTCCATCTTTTTGAACACCTCGTAGTTGTACTACGTGGTTTCTCGGTGTACCTCGTAGTAATCCTACGTGGTCCATGACCGAACCACGGAGATTATCTACGTGGTGCTTTGATGAACCATGTAGGACAACTACGAGGTACACCGAAAAACCACGTAGTCCCCATACACGAAAGAGTATTTTTGTTTTTTTTTTAAAAATGGGAGGCTACTAACTAAATTTGGGGGTATACCGATTATTTCATAATTTGGGGGGCTACTAACTAAATTTGTGGGTTGAAATAGAATTTGCCTTTTTCCTAACCGTTTTTTCTGCCCACTTTCTTTTGTAATTCCTTAACATCTCCGCATTTTTTTGTCTCCATCACTTCCACAGTCCCAACCTTCACAGCACCGAAAATCAATTACCAACTAGAATGAGGCCCGTGCTTCGCATACGGGCCATTGATTTTTTCGCAGATCTTAGCTGTGGCATGTGTACATGGTTAGAGATTGTAGGAAGTATAGAGTGGAGAGTAACTTTGGTTTTTCATGTGTCCATAGTGGTACCGAAATGAACGCTACGGTATTGTAGAGTTATGGTCATATGTCGATAAGTAGGAAATATCATATATATAAATATTTAGAAGAAAATGTTTAGACATTTATTTGCAGGTCGAAGTGCTGCTGGGAGTAGGTATAAATTTTGTTTAAGGCAGGAATGCATGTATAGAGTCATGCTAGTTAAGTTATACATGAAAGTTGGAACACACAATTATTAAAGGGTGTGACGACGTGCACAAATGGTTAAATTCAATAAAGTACCAAACCATTGTAATATTAATCCCAACTGTGTTAGTACGTAATCATCAAATAATTTACAGAAAAATATCAAAGTGCAAGTATCTCATACGCAGTACGAAAATGGTTATAACTACATATACAACACATAATATTACATTGTTAATGAACATAGCTTAGTTCAGTGAGATGAACGACTGTTAATTTGTGTACACATTTAGGCATCATCATAATCGGCGCAAGGTATGATGTAAGTGGACGGAGAGAGATCAATTTTTGTTTCTCTACTCCCGTGTTGTAGATGCTGTTGACATCGTATCAATGTTATCTTTCTCAACTTCCTGAAATCATTAAGTGCGAAAGAGAGCTAGTTAGACTGATATGAAGAAAATGGACTGGTTAAAAACGTGAAAGCCAAAGAGAAAAATGGAACAAAAATTGCAGGATTAAATTGAATTGTATAAAGAAAATAATATGACCAACATGTGCGAAAAGGGAGGAAAAAATATATGGTAAATGAAACGGTTATAAGACAAATGTCCAGTTGTGATTTAGTACATAATCCGTAAGGTGAGCGTAAATGGTTATAGTAGCTAATGCGGTGAAAGAATTGGTATGTACCTAAAAAGAGATAACTATCAACTTAGTAGCCAACAGGGGGTTGGATAAGAAAATGAATATTGGAAAATATCTGAGGCATCAAGGCATTCACCTATGAATATAATGGTAAATAATTGGATTAACCTGTTATTCCAAAAAAATCATACAAAATCATAATGGGTCAACAAATAAATAACCTGATATCGCAGGTGGTTCATATCCAATATTTGATGAATTCCTATACGAAGCTCTGTTTTTGTCATCTTTACATGCGTCCAACAACCGTAGAAAGTTAAGATTTGACCAAACTCGAGTGTAACAATGCGAACATTGTTTTGTAAGATCGGTCTTGGAGTATCTTAGAGTATGAATAATATGACTTAAATGTTAGTTGCACTGGGATATGATGATGTGATAATGTCAACTTTAAGTTTAGTTGAACATAGACAGCTGCTTAATCCAATATATTACAATCAACTACACTACACAACATTGTATGGGCTATATCATATGACCCTCCCCTAATATTATATCAGTTTTGCTAATTTGCATTTTGCTGGATTAATACTTGTGTGTTTATATGGGACAAACAAAGATAAACATGCATGCAGACATGTAAACACGTCGCTCGTATACTTAAAATAAGGACGTCAGATATTAAAAGAAAAAAGAAAAAGAGAGTTGATATAGCCTCCTGAGTGTCTCTATTGGTAACAGGGTTAGTTTCGTTGTTTTCGGATATTATGTGTCAAAAGCTAATATTTGGAACGCCCATAATTACGTGCCATTTCACGAAAAGCTGCAATTCCATTCTCTAGTTGCCAGGGCTGACCGTTACAACAATACAACAAAGTTATTAGCATTAACCTCCATTTGAGTTTACCCTTAAATGGTTTTATGTAATACAAGTACCCTATTTTCTATTAAAAAAGAAAGAATGAAAAACCAGCTAGTATATAATGCAAAGGCAAAGGCTAAGGCCAATTTACAAAAGAATCAATGTTTTATGAAATTGCTTCCCTATTCCTTTTCTCTTTTTGCTGTTTGGAGGGGGGTACCGCATAATTCATCAGTTTATGAACCAATGAGTAACCAATGCTTCGTACACAAAAAAAGAAAATATCGGTTGATGTCACTGTTGTTTCGTTGGCAACGTATGATATCCGCATCGGTTGTTTAGAGTTCACATGATTGAGTAGCGGACATCAGTGCACAAAACTAACATTTCAGCACAATATCAAACATACTGTCTCACTTAAGACATGATTATTTCTAGAATCATGTTCATGGAAGCTGGTTATAAGTTGTAATCCCATTTGAGCAATTTCAACAATATTACTATTTTTAAGAAAGCACCATTGTTAGGTTGGATGCTTGGTAATTGGCTTGTATTATAAATAAGTAGATTGACAGAGTCCACAAAACTAACAGTAGACTAACATTCAGGCTTCAGGCAAGTATCATGTCATTTTTTGATAATGGTAACTTGATGTGCTTAATATAGATGCGATTTTAGTAAATCAGTCATTGATCGCAGTAGATGATGTATGGATATGATTTGCATTTGTACACCGCTTACATATTTGTCAAACTATTCTGATTTTATTTTTTGAATTTACTTCATTTTCTTAATGTAGTAATATATAAAGCCCTTAAAAATACAACAATTATCCTCAAGCGAAACTGAATGCAATGCACATTGAAATAGTATACATTAACAAAACACGATGGAAGAAATAACATCATGTAGAAAAAAATACAGGTAATATAGCCAAGTTCGTGTTAAAGCTAAAAGAGGATTGTTTTTTTGCTATGTGTCCAGGTAACATTAGAAATGCAGCAATATAAACACATTCGGTAGCACTACTCAATCAGATAATGTTTATTTTAGAGATGCGGCCTATATGAAATTCTGAATACTCTTTTATTGATGGAGATGCGCTGTGTCCTCTATACTTTCTTGACGGATGGTTTTTTCAAAGTTTAAAAATTGAAAGAGGAGAAATTGGGATGTGTTTATGTATTTATTTGTTGTAAAAGTGCAGAGAATAAGAAAAAGTAGCGATGAAAGTGCAGATGAAGTAATAATAGCAAGAAAGAAAACGTTACTGTATTGAGAGGAGAGATTACCTCAGTTACCTAGTTTATGGGGACTATTAAAAAGCACATGTTTATTAATAATATAAAACATTATAAATAGTAATACTCGGTAGGGATTTTTAGGCACTACCAATAAGATAAGTTATACGGTTTGAGAGGTTCAGAACCCAACATGTAAATGTAAGGCACACCTAGATAGCAAGTTACTATTAGAAACCACAATAATAATATTAAAAATCTTTATTAACGATTGTCTTGGGAGCGCAAAGTTTTGGTCCGACCGTGAACTTCCTAAAATGCCCTTACGTATGAGTTTTTAAATATAGTAAATTGTCATTTAACCTTATCTCCCCAATAAAATAGGCATTTAATGTCAGTTAAATTAGGAACTGATAAAAAATTCAATAAATTAAAAATACCCCTCTAATATCGCCTAAAAAGAGGATATGTAATTAGGCTTTCATTAAAAATTTAACTGCTTCTCTATATGTATTATCAAAACTTAACAGTACTTAAAAGTAGGATCTACCAAATAAATTGTAGTCGCCAAAACATAATTATTTGACATATTCAACATCCCTTTTAAGCAAATCATCAATTGAAAAAAGAAACTGTGTAACCGTCAAAAGATTCAAACTTTACTGCACTACCTATTTATTCAAATTTTAACTTTTGAATTTGTTTGTACTGTTTAATATTTCTATTTTTTTCTTGAGTGATAGTTTACAAATTATGCAACATTCTTACAATTCACGTGCAAACAAATGTAAAATCATAATATTTCAAAAACAACAATCCACGTGCGAAGTACGTGCCGTTATGCGCGTATAATAATAAACGCCAATAAGATACTTATTCAAAAAAATCAAAGTCAAGATATCATGTTCATATTGGCTAGGTCACTAATTATTTCGCCAATAGGCAACTCTATATTTTTAAGCTTGCAGTGACAGTTGGGTTTCATATCTTCTGTATTATAAGAGCATTGTAAAGACGTAGTAAATATTATTTTGTAGACGTATACATATCAAGGAATAACGTGTTTCTTCAGTACCAATCGATTCCATAAGCCGAACATGCAACTTCAACAAAAGGGGTGGTAGACACCTTATTCCAGATCCGTGGACCCTGAGAAAATATTAACTTTACAATTGAGAAATATAAGGTATTAAAGGGAAGTATACCTTCATTTAGATTTGCATTCCGTAAACATAACTTCACTAACCTTATTGACTTTTTTCTAACTCCTTTCTATGGACACATATTATATCTATTCTGTACGACCTAAGTCAAGCACGTAGCAATGACTGCTTATGTGGTCTTTAAGTATGAACACAATAAATATCTTCGATTCAAAGTGAACCAAAATCAGACAATAACAATTAGGTAGCGTTTGATTTCTCAACTGGGCAGTTAATGTTCGCGTCCGACGCGTCCACGATGGGTCCCACACATTTGCCCCTTCAAGCTTTACGGTTGGAATTATAGCTTTAACGTCTGACGCGGCGGACGCGTCAGACGCCAACAGAAAACTTTCAAAATGGTTATATTTTGCCAAGTTATAAATCCAACCTCTTCCCTTCACCAATTCTCACCATTTCTTTCAACAATTCAAACCGCAAACTCATCATTTTTTTATCGACAATGGCTGAAGTAAATCGTCCGAAAACAACATTTCGCCGTCCTCCGAAAGTATGGTCTTCGTTTGCAACTTCAGAGTTTCTTCGTGTAGCTGTGGAACATTACCAAGTTGCTGGAAAGAACAAAAAAGGGATACACAAGAAGATTACAGCTGCTCTGAACGAGTCCTTAGCTACATCACCGACCGAAATACCAGTCTCTACTGAACAAGTGACGGCTAAGTACGATGCTTTTAAAAAGAAATGGACTGTATGGCGCAATTTGAATGACAAAACGGGCGCCGGATGAGATCCTAAATACGGAACAGTGAGTGGAAGAGAAAGTTGGTGGGTTGATCGAGTGGCGGTAAAATATTGTTAACTCTTTTTTTTGTAAATTTACAAGTTCAGTACCGTATTTCATATACTAATTTACAACTTAAACGCCTATTTAGGAGTACGACCCTATGGTGTTAAAGTACAAGACGTCCCCAATAGAAAATTTACACGAACTGGAGCAAATTTTCACCAACAGCATTGCAACAGGATCTGGCGCTTATACTCCAGGTTGTACTAGTCAAAACGTGCAACCGCAGCCACATTCTCCTCCACCCGAGTTCGTACATCCTACGTACTTCTTCGATGAAAATCAAGTGCCACTAGAAGACATCCAGACTCAACAATCGATTCCTGAGCCTCCTCACTAACAACGGGGTGCAGGTTCTTCATCTAAACCTCGGTCTGGCAGAAGAGGTAGAACTGAAACTTCTTCGAAGTTGGAAGAAATTGTTGATATTATACACTCCAGGCAAATTAGCAAGAAATCTCGTTTTGACTCCGACAGTCCGAATTCACATCCTGATACGTTTGCTAGTAATTCGCCGTCAAACGCAAGCCCACTTTGTACTGAAATTGTAAAGGTTAAGTAAGCAATAGACCGTGCAAGAACATTTGATGGAATTGACATGCCCCACACAATATCAATTCTCACAAGTAAGGATAAGCAAGATACGTTCATGATTCTTCCTGATGACAAAAAGGCTGGTTGCGTTTTGAAATCGAGGTCCGCAAGCAAGCATTACGATACAGACAGTTTAAGATGAGTCCCCCTCCGTATCCACCCCAGTACGCACCCCAGTATCCACCCCAGTAACTTGTTTTCTGTATTTAATAATTATGTAATTTGTATTCTGCAATTATGTAATTTTATTTCAGTAATTTGTATTCCGTAATTTGTATTTTGCAATTTGTATTCTGCGTTCTACTATTCTGTTCAACTATAAAGAAACTCCATTCACAAACAATTAAAAATAATATATACAAAAACAATAAAATAATAACTCTGCCCCTTCCAAAATGCCCCTTCCGTAAAAAGAACACATTTCCCGTTCCCAACAATTCCCCTTCCAATGCCCCTTCCAAATGCCCCTTCCCGTTCAAAATCAAACGGACCCTTAAGCTTTAGGAAAAAACATGCAGTGGTCCGAATTGGAATTATAGGAAAAACTGCTGCGTAAATTTCACAAAAAAGAAGCGGGTTAATATTTCTTTCTTTTGCAGCCAACTCCAGTAAGTGTTTTGATATTGATTGTTGTACGTGATGGCGGTAAAAGTGGTAGGACGGAAGCAGAAACTGATTGCAGAGAACAGTTTACTTCATCAAATTAGAAAGTCCGTTTTTTTTTTCCGCTGAATATGTCAAAGATAGCCAACATGTATGATGGGTTAAATAAAATACAGACATCATAGCATTTGTATTCAGTTTGTAAATTGTCAAATATATAATGGATGCATGGATTTTGTTTGTAAGTTGGAGCTTAAATATATCAACTAAGTTACTAATGATATACTGCCGAACATGACATCCATGGAAAAGAGGTTAGTTGTTTGTAGGAAATGGTTATAAAAGCAGCAACTTTTATTGGTGATAACAATCTTTATTTTAGAATTGTGTGATGGAATGGTAACTCCAAATAGAAAAATGTATAAAAACATCTTGTTAAATTGTACTGTCAAATTTGTATGTTCCTTTCTGCTATAATCAGATTGAAGGTGCAGTTTTGTACTATACTAAATTAATCAAGTTAGCCATGGCTTATAAGGGAAATTCATTCTGAACCATCACATATGGCAGTAGATAGATTAGTCTAACCTTTTTATGAAATATAAAATACTTGGCACTTAATGTAGCACGCTTAAAAGATAGAAATCAGAATAACGAATTTTTTACAAAGAAAAATCAACCATTTATGTTTTTCCATTTGCAAAAGGACAGGTATTGTTTATATCCATTACAAAGAGTATTTTATCAATCATATTTAATGTGATACATAATGAATAATAATCAATGAACTAATTACAGTACACAGGGTCATAGGATTGGTCTCTTAAAGTTTGCTTTTATTGGTAACTCCTCACCAATTTTGGTATGATAAATCAAATAACGAAGATTTTTTGTAATATAAACCATTAAAAATAAAAATAATTTACATAAATAAACATACAAGATAGTGTACGTTGAAAAGAAGAGTTTTTGATAAGGAAATGAAACCGTTCATTCTTAGCAAATTTACCAATAATTTTATTAGGGGAATTGAATACATGTAAAATATTTCCAAAGATACGGCATAATATGTTAATATAAATTAGAAAACTTTCTCACAGATGAGAGATTAAATCATTTTATGCATTGGCATGTTAATAGAATTTATTAAGAGCAATAAATTTGATGTTACCAATAAATTTACTGAAAGCATTAGATACTTAACATGATTTTAGAAAGTTACGTTCATGAATATGCACCGTTAATGTCCCTCTTTCCATCATCAAAGGAACATGTCAAGTTGAGAATTAAAAGAACTATTAACATAATAACGAAATGATGTTCAGTAGGAATTAAAAAAAGTAGTATAAACATTCATGGAAAAAACTGTATGACAACAACAAAATTGCTAGCTATATTGAACAGTGAACCAAGACTGAAACCACTATGATTCCATAAAGGAATACAGCATATCAGATAGCATGTAATCAACTTATGTTCATCTACATGTTATACTGATAAAACAGGTGAGGGAAAAAGAAATCTTTTACTTTAAGTTAAAGACTTTGGTCGGTTAGGGAATATACTAATCAACTTAGGTACATATATTGTTAAGAAACTAAAATTTAATACCAGATACTAAGGTAGCAACTTTTGACCTGCGAACAAATCTATCATCAACCAGTTCGTCTAACAATGCAGACATCCATCAACGATTCTCCGAAATGTAATATATGGCAACTTGATTTGAACTCATAAAAAAGGAAGATGACGACAGCTGTGCGTAAAAAACAACAATGATACATTATTATCGTACACAGTTGAATTAGAAGAGGATTGAACAGTATGGTGTAAGTCAGTATGATGGCAGTCAAGTTTGGCAGCAATCATTAACGGTTGCAACAGTAAGAAAGATAGGAAAAGAAAATAAAAAATAAAAAAAATAAACATGTGAGCCATTGATTTTACACATTATGATTGGTAATTAGTAGCACAAACTGTAAACTGGAAAGGATAATTTGTGCAAAATAAACTTACCCAATAACTTGCTAGTACTCCATTACCACGTAGAAGTAAGGAGATGACGTGGTCATCTATGGAATTTGGATCCAATGAATTCAGGATAATGTTTGGGCCATGAAAATAGAAGAAAAAACACATTAGCAAAGGGCGGTATGTTTTAAAAAATCCAGTGTCCAAGTTTGGAGAATATACCTGGGTTGTTGTGTAAATCTGGTAGGGCAAAGGTTTTGTTCTTCAAAGTTCAAACTGGCGGTAGGAAGACAAACCATCATCAGATGGAAGTTGCGTATGCGAACAATTAAATTGCTTTAATTCAGTGAAAAAATAATTCAATCTCTAACCTTGTACAAATGTCAAAACTAAGATCAGTGAGAAAAACAATGGTCTGTGTGTGAAAGCACAAGCCTCATTCTAGGTAGTAACATGTAAATTGATCTCTCTCCTCTAAATCACCCATTCAAAGGTACACTCAATTAACTTAAGTTATAAAATTACGACCGAACACAACCAACAAATTGCATATTAAAGTCGAAGAAAGTTTCCAACTACTAATCAATTTTAACAGTATAACTTTATAGAGAACAAACCTTGGCTTTAGTCAAGTCGACGACGCTTAGGATTAGAGCAGTGCAATTGGTCGGACCAGCTGCCTTCAGTCGATGACTGATGGGTTCAAACATTCATGAAACGTTTCTGTTAATCGGAACGGAAGACGGATGTAGCGAGGTTTCCTGATAATTGTTAATATTCGATTGCGGAAGAAGGGTAATCCGATAGCTTAAGATGGGTAGGGCTTCTGATTTTCTACGTCTTTGATTACATAGTGGTAGAAAGAGACCGTGTTAAAACATGTATGGTGAACAGAAGGAAAAGCGGCGGGCGTACAAATTTCATCCGACTGATCGTAAATAGTGGGAGAAGATGTCAATTTCTTGTTCCTTCGTACTTCGCCGAGTGGAGGACCGATCTTCGCATATGAAAAGAAGTAAATAAGAACAGTGTAATGATAATCGGGAGAAGAAGATTGGAAGGGTGTGGCTGGGTTGAAGAAGATTAGGAATGAATTTGTTTAGGGGTTGGGCGAAACGGGGGCAGAAACGGATTTGGGGACTTGAAACTAAAAGAGTGATTGAACTGTCGCCATTTTCAAAAACTTGGGAGATCAGGTTGCCACGTAAACATCCTCGATTTCCTGCTTTCTTGTTTAAGTAATAGATAGATTCAACTGCCAACGAGATGCCTAAATCAAAATCAGAGCACCCACGCCATCATCGATCCCAATCTTTCTCCACTTATTTCAGTTGCTTGGAACCCCAGTTCCGAAGCCTAGAACCGGAAGCAAGATTCAACGCAGTTGCTTGGAACCCCAGTTCCGACGCCTAGAACCGGAAGCAAGTTTCAACGCAATTGAATACTTTTGAGGTAATTTAATTAATCTTCTTACCGCTATGGTTATGTTTAGTATCAGTAACAAATTGAATGCTCCCAAAACTAGGGGTGGCAATCAGACCCGACCCGATGGACCCGGACCCGACCCAGCGGGTCTCGGTTCTAGGCGGGTCGGGTTTTGTCGGGTATAAACTATACATTTCAAAAATCTGGACCCGACCCGACCCGAGCTTCGGTTCGGGTCGGGTCGGGTTAAAGTTCGGGTCGGGTCGGGTCGGTTCGGGTCCGATTGAATAATAACACTAAAAATACATATATTTTAATGTTTTTTGGTCGGGTCTTTCGGGTTCGGGTCTATGCGGGTCGGGTTTGATCGGGTCTTGATGATATTTTTCATCACCTAGACCCGACCCGAGACCCATCGGGTTCGGTTCGGGTTCGGGTCTTTTCGGGTCGGTTCGGTTCGGGTTTTCGGTTCTCGGTTCTAATTGCCAGCCCTACCCAAAACTTATTTCAACTTTATTTTTGTTAATTGATTGATAATGAATACAACTAGGTATAGTGACTGTATAAACATATAATTTCAGTTTTGTTAGTGATACTTCACAGAATACTTGTCCAATCGTTTTAGAGTTGGGCTTCTGTTATTTACTATTACAATTTCATAATTAAATTCAAGTTACCTTTCTAGATTATTTATGTATTATTGTCTACTTTTCCCAAATGTTTGTTTTCATCTTGGAAAGGGAGATGATGCTACAGTGTGAACAATAGTTGCTGTCTGCTGTTTTATATAATAATTTAGGGAAAAAATTTCAGGTGCTACTTCGGTTTGTGATTTCAAAATTCAGATCTTTGATAATCAGTTAATTGAATTGGTTTTACAAAAATGAAAATAATCGTCCATATGTATTTGTAATCGAGCTGAATTGGGTTTGTGCTTTTGTAGGTTTCTACAGTTTGTTTTCTATGGCAGATAGTGTTCAAGAAGGAAAGCACTTCTCCCAGATAGTCTAAACACACCATCAGCCAGTACAAAGATGTCATCCACGGTACAAATCTAAGAAACTGACAGTTTGTTCTTTTTCGATTTATACATTATTGATTTTTCTATTTTGCTTTCGCTTTCAAGTGCTCTCTATTAACAGAATCCAAAACAATTTCTTTTAAATGATTTGGTTTCTGATTTTGGGGTTTGAGGCATAAATCTACGAGAGAAAGCAATAAGTTAGGTAAGCTAATATTTTTGGGTTTATGTCATTTATTGCTTCATTTGCATCTTGGTTTGGAAGATTATTTGTTCATTGTTAGTTAAAATAACTGTATTTCTGACCGGTCTTGAGTTTTATGTCCTCACATTTTTTTTCCTTTACATTTTCTTTGTTTCTTTGAATTAGTGCCATGTTTTAACTCCAGAATCGAAGTTGGAAATGGCCTAAACCTCCTCATTCTCAAGAATCTTCTTGCTAGATCTCAAATTCTGCACTTTCAATAACCCAATTGGTAATGATTTATGCTCTTCTTGCTTTGTTTTCAATTTTTAATGTCTTTGATAATATGTTTGTTTACATGACTAAAAAACGTGATGACTCTAAACATTAAGCTTTATTTTTGAACTGTGAACATGACAGACCAATCTATTTCTCATAAGGTGTGGTGTTGCGATTCTTTGTTTTTGGAGCTTTATTTTGTTGAACATCAACAAACGATATTGATTTTTTATCTAAGTGCCATAGAAACCCAGTATAATTCATATGCATGAACCGATGTCATATATTGTGTAGCTTTATATAGTATTCTTTCACCAGCATTAGACACTAAATTCAAACACATGCCTATTATGCAGTGCATGCATGTGCGTAGAGGATAAAGTTATTAGTCGTTCAAATTAGATCATAATGGTAACACATTAAGTTTGGATTATAAAGCCATTTACCTCCGTATATGCTTGATTTAGGTAGTCTTGATGTTTTAGTGCTTGAATTGACAAGCACGGTATGTTTTTCTAATACGATGGATATGAAATGGATTAATTAGTTAAACCTAAGCCCATTTTTTGACTTAAGGAGCAAGTTCATTTCACCATTCAAATATTCATTACTAGGCCATTTTATTTTATATATGATGGCAAATTGCAAGCTGCTGTTGACATATATGATCACATGATTACATATATTTTGTTAATCCATCTACTAAGACATATAACACAATAATTAGTTAATCATAAGGTAGTCACAAATATAATTTCCAACAGCCATGCTTCACAAATGATCAAAGTTCTATTTTTGTTTGTTGAGTTTAATGGTAGATTGAATGGTTTCACGCCTGTTGTTTGGATATAGAATATGAATTGTCAGTTTGGGTATTTTTAACTTTAATAAGTATGATATAAATTTCAAAATAGGTATGCCAAAGGACACATAGGGACCTTCGTGATGTTTTTAATAATGGCTTAAACACCTTATTTTAAGTTTCTTTCCTTCTGTCATATATTACTTTCCTAATTGCCAACTAAACGAGTGCATGTGATAATTCATGAGATTTATTGAACTTTGTTTCTATTATGTCTATAGTGCATTTAGAGAAGTTGATTACTGTATGGACTGCATGGGCATTTTTAGCTTTAATCGGTATTATATACATCCCATAATCGGTTTGACAATGGACATTCTATTAAGTTTTTTCCTTTTGTCAAATACTTCTTTCCTATTTGTCAAATAAATGCATGTTGTTCAATAAATCATGACATTTATTGAACTTTGTTTGTATTGTGTACACGGTGAATCGGAGAAATTGATTTGTGTTAGTTTTTCATTGCTTCAAATGGAAGGTGGAAGACAGGGACTGCCTTCACTTGAGACTACATTCTTTGGAGTTCAATTCATAGGTGCGTGTGCAAATTGATGGGAGAAACATGATCTGAGATATAGGTCATAAACCATTTCAATTAACATGGGTCTTTTCATACTAACTGAATTATGCAATATGAACGAACCGAAGTGATTAAAGCAGGATCAACAAAGTATACACTCAAACATGCCCTACTATAGACAGTCTACAACTTAATTTCCATTTCTGTAATTTTATTTTCAATTTACAGCATACTTTATTTGGAAATAAGAAAAGGCACATGGTCAAAGGGAGAGATAGGACAACGTTTTCCCCAAAGGAAAAGCAGCCGACGCAAAAGCTGCTTCTTCTATGGTTAGCCTATATGAGGTAGCTATTCTGTAAATAAGAAATTTGACCTTTGAATGATTTACATGGATATTTTTTGAAAGGCAAGTGAAAGTTTTTATTCACTACTTCAAGAGTTACAAACAACTATATATTTAAATGAATACAGACTCTCGAAATTTCCTAGCCTTAGAGTGTCCATAACTGAAAATATAAAACCCAATACATTATTGCATATATTATCAAGATGAAGTTACATTGTCCAGGCTGAGAAGCAGCAGTATCCCAATGTCAAATGTACCAACATCAAGCTGAAGCATTTCTTCATCCGAAAAAAGAAGTAGCCTCAAAAATGATTACAGCAGCAACAAGCGTTATGCCAAAACAGACAATACTTGCTAATCTAAAGAGCAAACTGAATAACTATTATCAGCAACCAGATTCAAACAAAGGGGAAGGATTCCTCCTGGTGTGTCTTTTGTGTGACTTTACATTTGAGCCAGCTGGTAGGATATCATCAAGATTAAAATTCTGCCCTTCATCCAAATCATCAGCCCAGAATTTACCTTTTAGCTTTTTGCTCTTTGAGCTGAAAGATGGCATAGCACTGGTAGGTTTAGCTGAAGATAACTGAGCCATTGTAGAGGTAACATTAGGAGAGGTTAGGCCGGATCCTGTTACTGGAGGAGGCAATTTAAAGTGATCAGGCGGCCTTAAGTTTTCATAAGGTGATCTGGGCTTCGCTGCATCCCCAGATGATGAAGACGGAGCTTTCAAAGAGGAATTAGATGGCGAACTATGACTGAAAGTTGATGAGCATGACATTGTGGCGGCTAGAGTTGAACAAGCTGATGATATATTATTTGCACCAGAAGATCCAGAATCCTTTGCACCAGCAGAATTACTTCTATCATTAGGAGTACTATCAATATTATTGTTAATATTAATCCCATTATCCATGTCATGCTGATCCTCGATGCTTTCATTAGTTTTTGGATCAGTACTCTCATTTTCAACCACTGGTTGAACATCACTAATTCGCCCATCGTTCTCTATTGTTGAATTGTTCAAAATTTCGAAAGAATTATTATTTCCATTTCCTACTTCTTGCACATTAACTGTTTCTTTCTTTTTCCAGTATTTCTTCTTCTTTGAATTTACCGTGTTCCAATTATTCTGGTTTGTATACACTTGCTTCCCCTGTCTTTGATTTCCAGTGTTTACATTAACATCATCACGTTGACCTCCATCCCTTGTAACCGACTGATTGCCATTATTATGCTCATTGCTTTTATTTAGCTCGCAAGAAATAGTTTCATGGCCAAAAACTTTGCACGCTGTACAAATCATTGGCTTCCAATCATAAGATAGAATAACTGGTGGACAATTTTCCCCTAAAGCAGCTATTGGGATAGATTCAGGCAGTTCAAAGTCAGGGGAAATTTCAACCAAGGCCTTAGCATATCTAAACCTATTCATTCTTTCTGTACTATTGTCAAAGCATATCAATTTTCCTATATGACACACTAACCAGTTAATCCCAATTAGTGTCCAAAGGATAGTAGGAATTCGATAAAAATGTATCCACACTGGGACTTTCCTTATTTGTGATTGAGCATTTCCTATCATTGGATCCCATTTAGTCAGTATAAACATTCTGCCTCGAATAAAAATTGGATCAGCATTAAGAACCCTTTCTTTTTCAAAATCATTGGAAAATTTGAAATAAAAGAATCTGCCATCGAATTTGATTTCAACATCCCCCTTTAATTTCCAATACTTCCTCAGAAAATTAGCTACTGCGAGATAATTCAGGGTGCCATCGAGGAAAAAACCTACTAAATAGTTACTCCAATAATTCATACCTGCTTGTGTGACCAAATCCGGTAGCGATTTAGGAGGAGCATCCCTAGGAATGTCAAAATGTTGTGGCTCATAAACTCCAGCGTTCCGCGGCAAGGAATTGAAGAGAGACGCGAAGTCACATTTCGTGAGAGATGCCTTCGATGTATTAAAATTTGATGCTAGCGGAATCTGAGTAGAATGATCCATTCCAATGGATTCCAAATTTTCGTGGTTCAGATCTGAAGAATTCACAGTTGTAGAATTAACGATGGGAGGTGTTGGATTGACATTCGGATGTGGAGGATCTGGTGGATCTGGAGGAGGGCGTGATGGGAGAGGAGGAAAGGTGGATTTGGAGGCTAGGTTGGGCGTGTTGGATTTACATGGATATTTAGTGTACCAAACAATGAACATGCTTATATCATTTAAGCTTGATGGTTGAACGTATGAAAGTTTGGCGAACTGATACTTAATAACCTTATGTTGTATTTCACATAGTCAGCCTTCCATTAAATTTGTTTGAATTTCTACTTATATATATATATATTTTGTATTTCACAAATTCAGCCTTTTGTTAGTTTTATCTTTGAATTTCTATTCATAATTTTATTAACTCTTTGCTGTATTTGTTTGCACATGTACCGTTATTACTGTAAATTGGTAAGGCAATTCAATATGGTCAATTGCTTATCCGAGAAGCATGAGTAATTCGAATTAATTTCAATCAACTCGGACCATATAACCTGCTCCACGTCACTTCTTCAATGTTTTTTTAATACTCTTTGTATTGTGTGTTAAACATGTGAGCACATAACTAAATAACCATTCAACAAGATAATAATTATATTATACTGTTCATGTTTGCATATGGGTAAGGGCAGCTGAAGTTCTGCTTCATCTTTGTCAAGAAGCTGCTTGCTAGATCTCAAACTAGGTACTTCCGATAAACCTAATTGTTAGCAATTTATACTCTTTTTTGCTTTGCTGTTGAATTTTGATAAATTTTGTCCTTTTTTTTTTAATCGCTGAAAAACATGATGGCTCTAAACGTATACTTAGTGAAAGAGACAGGTTGATTTATATCTGATAAGGTGCAATGTTGTGATTTTTGTTTCTCACAACTTTACTGTTAAACAAACGAGGTATTCCTATTTTTCCAAGCATATGATTAGAAATATGTGATCTTTTTTTCATTTTGTTATTGTTGGATTAGTCCAAAATCATATTTCGTTTTCATTGTAGTTTCGAAAAATCATGTCAGTAGCCGCAAGCGCTGAAGCGATATTAGGTGATGCTCCACCTCCTCAAGAATCTCAGGACGTGATTGTACAGTACGTGGTGCTCCGTCGGGATCTGATCGACAAGTGGCCACTTGGCAGCATAGTCACCCAGGGTTGCCATGCGTCAGTCGCTGCTTTATGGTCTCACAGCCAGAGGAAAGATACGCTCGATTATGTGTCCGATGATAACATTAATTCTATGCACAAGGTTTGACAAAGAATGAATCTTCTGGCAGCAATGATACACCCACTGACATACCTCACGACCTTCACCTCAGCACCTCTCGCTTACCAGCACATACTGCTAATGACGTTTCCCACCTTGCTGAGACTTCACATACTGCACCTACTCATGATGGTGTGGACAACATAGATGATTTGGATGCCTTTTGCTCCAACCCGCAAGTGGTTAGATATGTTTTATTTTCTCCTGCTGTTCTTAAAACCACCAATACTCCCTGTTTAAAAACTGACGTTTGAACTTCCATTTTTCCTTCCATGTAGATTGCAGAAATAGATTAAAAAATTGATGAGCTTGAAAACCGTTCGCGTAAAAGCTGATGTTGATACTTGCCTATGCTGATGCTGCTTGCCACTTTTCCATTCTTTTTGTGTTTTATCTGTTCTATCTTTTTTTTCATTCACTTCCACAAATAACATTTACTACCTGCTATGTACTTCAAATGAACATAATGCAAACTTTCTAGTTTTCAGTTCTTTATGTTCTTCGATTATTATGGTACTTCATAGCATGCACGTGCAGAATAGGACTGCTCAATGTTTCTGACTACTTATTCTCCTGCTGTACAATTTCACAGCAGTTTCTATCTGCATAATTACTTCATTTCCTTTTTTTTGCTTTTTTTGTGTGCTTGCGATTGACTTAATGCTCCGCGTGCTGTTGCATCAGGCAGTACTTGTGTTTAACATTTTATGCAACGGTCGTCATTTGCTTGATCAGTTTATGCATCCGTCCAACGGACGTGTCTAAGTACCGGTTTGTGTGTATATTATATATATATATATGTATATGTATGTATATATAGGGAAAGTCTATTTGAACACAACAAATAGATACAAATAAGGGGACACAAAATCTACACCATTGGATCTCCCCCTGAATTCCACCTATCCACATAAAGACAAAAAGATCCAATGGTCATGATTTTGTGTCTCCATGTTTGTGTCTAGTTTTGTGCCCCAATAGCCGCCCCCATATATATATATATATATATATATATAAGGTTCAATGACACCCCAAATAGTGAACATCCTTTAGCCTCTCACTTTTCCATCATTCATTTCGCACTAACTCCCCTTCTCTTTTCTTCCACCGGCTCTCTCAGTTTCCACTCACTTTCTTTAATATAAATGAGAGGTTGAAATCAGGGGACTTTTGAGGTGCTTCATTCTTGGGGTGCAACGAAACGCTTGCCATATATACATCCCAAATAGTGTAGCATCCCTATAGCCTCCTGATTTCCACCACACATTTCTGTTTCTCTCTCTTCCCACTAACTCTCTCTCTATGCATTAAGTTATTTTAATATAAATGTTTGACTAGTATTAAGGGGCAAATGGGAACAATAGGGGTGCCCTGGATCCTCCCTCCCTCCCTCTCTCTCTCTCTCTATATATATATATTTGAAAATTGGTACTCTTTATTTCATTTCAAATAGAAACATACAACATACAAAACAAAACACAAGAAAAGCACCAATCAAACAAAATAAAGCCCATTTCACACAGCCCATAGACGACCTATAATCACTACCTCCCAAATACACTGGTAACCTGGATTAGCCGGTATCTAGTAAGTCAACACCCCATCGATCTAAAATAGATGAATTCCTCAAGTTCCTCTCAGATCTACTTCCATTATTTTGAACCAGAAATTTAATTTCTTTTTCAATATGACACAATATAACTGAAGCAGTGGATTTCTTATTCTGGATGACACGAAGATTTCTTTCTTTCTAGATGAAATATATGGCAGAAGTGAAAGCATCACAAGCAATGTCTCGGATTTGATCAGAAGCTTTGAAAGCAGAGTGAATAACCCTAGCTTCGTCCATCAAATTATCTTCAATCACCGAAGGAAGATAAAGCTTCAATCTTAAAGCCAACCAGATGAAGGAGGAGAAATTACACTCAAAAAACAAGTGATTATTTGATTCAGGGGAATTATCACATAATACACACACATTATTTGTAATATTACCATAGCGGATGATTCTATCCATAGTGTTGAGACGATTCATAATAGGTAGATAAGAAATAAAAGCCATTTTCTTGCAATTTTTCTTATGCCAAATCACTTCAAAAGCAGAATCTTTTGCTTCATGAACTCGAACAAATTCCCAAGCTTTATGAAAAGAGAATTTTTCACCATTTTCCCATTCATAAGAGTCACTTTTATCATTTGGGTGAAGATTGACAGAACTGATCTCGTTAATCAATTCTCTTGTTACAGGATGAATGTTAGGGGCTAGTTCTTCATTACTAATGATAACACTAACTTTCTGATTAGAATGACCCAGAAGATGTAGTCTATCAAAACCCAATAAGTCAACAAGGCATTGACAATTTATCCAAGGTTCATGCCAGAGGTATGTATCTTCACCATTTGCAATTCTTTTATTAAAAAGCTGTTTTGATCGTGAACGAAGTCTCAACATACATTTCCAAGTAGAGGATGCATTGTTATCTCTAGCAATAGTCCAAAAGAATTTATCCTTACAATATCTGTTACTTGTCCACTTACTCCATAACGAATCACTTGACAAATATTTCCATATTAGTTTGATACAAGCAGCTCTTTTAAGATTTGAAAAGTTTTTTAAACCAACACCACCTTCACACTTTGGTTTACATAGAGAATTCCATGCAACCTTTTGAACAGAATCCCCCCAGAAAAAGTCAGCGCACATAGACTTTAATTTTTCCAAAGTAAATTCAGGAATTTGATAAATGAAGAGCCAATATAGAATAATAGGAGTAATAATACCATTAATCAATTCAGCTCTACCAGCAAAAGATAATGGTTTGGTCTCCCAACCTTGAATTTTGCTTTGCAATCTCTGAATTAATGAATTACATTCAGCATAATGTAAGTAGTTAGAGGATAATGGCACCCCTAAATACTTAATAGGCAGCAACCCCCTTTCAAAGCCAAGAATACTCAACACTTCATCTGAATTTCTCACTGAAGAACTGAAAAAAACTTTTGTTTTATCAGCATTAACCATAAGACCTGCATGCACCTTTAGGTTATGAAATATTTGCTTTAGAATTCTAGCATTTTGCAAAGAGGATTTTCCAAAAATCATTAGGTCATCCGCATATAAAAGACGAGACACAATTGGCATAACAGAACTGTTAGGCTGAAAACTTCTAGAATAAGTAGCTTCATCCATTTGATATGTAAAATATTGCATGGCAATGGCAAAAAGATAAGGAGACAAAGGATCTCCTTGTCGAAATCCTCTAGAAGACTTGATAAAACCCCTTGGAACACCTTGAATTAGAATAGAGAAAGTAGCAGTAGTCATACATTCATAAATCAGATTTATGAAATGAATAGGAAATTTCGTTAAGCTCATTATTTGACAAATACATTCTCTGCTAACTTTGTCATATGCCTTTTGAAGATCTACTTTAACACAAAACTTTGGCATACCTCCTTTTTTAAAGTCTCTAAGCAATTCATGAGCTAGAAGAATATTATTTCCAATATATCTTCCTTTAATAAATGCACTTTGATTTTCAGAAATTAAAAAAGGAAGAAAATGTTTTAATCTATTGCATAGGACTTTAGCAAAGATTTTATAGTAAACATTACAATAGGATATTAGTCTATAATGGGAAATAACAGTGGGTTTATCATTTTTTGGCACCAATGTAATGAAAGTATGATTCATAGACTTTGGCAGTTTACCAGAGGAGAAAATATCAGAAATAGCATTGAAAAGATCACCTTTTAACTCATCCCAGTGATGTTTCATAAATTTTGAGTTAAGACCATCAGGTCCAGGACTTGTATCATCCCTAATTGAAAACAAAGATTTTTGAATTTCTTCCAGTGACACATTCTTCATTAGAAAATTCTGGCCTTGTGAATTGACAGTTGCAATGGGTTGAAAATTGATAATGGGAGTAGTGCAAACACCATTGAACAAATCATTAAAATAGCTAAGAGCTTCTGCCTCAATCTCAACAGGATTATATAAAAGATTCCCACCCTGATCAATCAAAGCTCTTATATGATTAAAAAATCTTCTATTCTTGCATAAA
Organism: Allium sativum; assembly: GCA_030737875.1. Classification (NCBI taxonomy): domain Eukaryota; kingdom Viridiplantae; phylum Streptophyta; class Magnoliopsida; order Asparagales; family Amaryllidaceae; genus Allium; species Allium sativum. The sequence continues at coordinate 508,483,419 of CM060920.1, read as the reverse complement.
AGAACTTTGAATTTGTATCACGATGTTGTAGCCAAGTCACTTTAGATTGCTGTTTAAACCCATCCAAATGAATTTTATGTAATCTTTGATATTCTTGTTTAGCCTCCAGGTAATTATCATATAGAAGAAGATCCTCAGGAGATTGATCAACTGCTAGTTCAAGATTATATAAAGCCTCCTCAGCAGTTTTCAGGTTTGAATTATTTCTCTCTCGAATTTTATTCTAGTTTTTAAGCTCAGACTTACAACTTTGAAGCTTTTGAAGAAACTGATAGCTTTGAAAACCCCATGTAACACAGCTTAAACCCTTTGAAATTGCTTCATTATAACCAGAAAAATTTGGCCATTCATTTTTGAACCTGAATGGAAATCCCTTCACTGAAACGGTAGGAATAAGGTCCAAAAGTATAGGATTGTGATCACTGGAATTTTGAGAGAGTGATAATGCTTTTAAACCTAAAAATTGGTTTAAACAGCAAATATTTACCAGTATTTTATCAAAATGAGTAGCTATGCCTTTTCTTCTCCAAGTAAATTGAAATCCAAAAGGCTTAACTTCATTCAGATCAGATTGCAAAATGAATTTTTGAAACTCTCTGATATGTTGTTAAGGTACTGGAAGTCCACCACATTTATCAGTAGGAGATAACACATTATTGAAATCACCCCTTAAAATCCAAGCATTATTAGCTAAATTTGAATCCCCAATCAAAGACTGCCATAAAATGACTCTGTCATTAAAAAAATTACTGGCATAGACCACAGTAAGCATCATATTAAAACCTCCCTTATTTAGAGCAGAAAAGGACAAATGTTGAAAGGAAGTAGCTACACAATTCAAATCCCAGACATTAGAATCCCAAATCACAAGAACACGCCCTCTTGAACTATCAGAATTATTAGTAGTATATTTCCAGTTGTTAGGAAGCATAGAGATGAACAAGGCTAAATTTAAATTTGACAATTTATTTTCAACCAACCCAACAATTGTTGGTTTGGCAAGAGTTAGGAATTTGAATATCTCTTTCATACGTAAAAGAGAATTCATACCTCTAACATTCTAGACTATAATTGTCATTTAATTGAACTTGAACCCCTTCCTGATCTTCTAGGAGGGGGGATTTTTGGAGAATCATCACTGCCATTATTCTGCAAATAGTTTGGATCTTTATCCACAAAACCTGATACATCAATTTGTTTGCCTTTCTCTTTATTAAACTGGTTACTATCATCAGGAATTGCTTCAGCTACTTTCTGGATACCATCAGGAATAATTTCAGAAGGAAGCTTATCATGCATATTCAGATCATCCAAAGAAATTGATGAGACTCTATCAGAATCAATTGCAACTTCAGGCATTTTCTCATTAATTTATGATATTTTCTCACCATCATTTAAATGATCACCATCTAAATGATCATCGTCCAAACCAGCTGATGAAGTACTTGCAATATTTTTAGAAGAATTCCATCTAGATTCCTTAGATTCATCATGGATGCTACTGTCATGCCCAAATACTTTGCGTTGAGAACATTTTACAGGTACAAATTCATATTCAACTGTAATTTCAGATTTCTGACCATTATGCATTTGAATATGCACTGAAAATCTGAGATCCACCTGAGTATTAATCGAAATTAAAACTCTAGCATATTTAGTGAATTTCCTCTCAAAAGTATTCTCATCAATTAAAATAGGACTAGCAATAAAACTGGCCACCATTTGAATTGCATCAATAGTCCATAATTCCATTGGAAGATCATGAAGACGAATCCAGATCTGGACTTCATCACTTCGAATATTATTAAAATCAAACCCAGGAAACCATGCTTTAACCAATAGTAATGACCAAAATAAGAATAGGTTGAGCATTCAATAATTCTTGCAAAATCAGACTGATTCTCAAATTGAACAGAGAAATTATATGTCGAGTTCACATGAATATTAATTACCTGAAGGCCTCCAGACTTTGGTTATATAATCCTTCAATTTAACTGTCGATAGCCTAAAATATATTGGAATAAGAGCTACTGTATGGATCCAAGCTGATTCTGATTTGTTATAAGTTTCTTCAGGGATGAAGACAAAATCTGCTGAAGGCTTAATATATTTCAAGAGACGATTACTCAAATCAACAACTCGAGCAGCATTTGGATCTGGAATCTCAGGCGGATTTACATGAATCGAGGATGAAGAAGTAGTATTCACAGTAGAATTAGCTTTAGATCTGAGATTGTAATGTGAATTTCGAGGATTTGGAATTTTAGCGGGACCCGCCATTGATTTGTAAAACAGAAGGAATTATATATATATATATATATATATATATATATATATATATATATATATATGCAGGGCCAACCTGTTTTTATAATGATCTATAACACTCTTTTTATTACAACATATAATGAGTACATAATAACACATGAGATAGGAAGATTGTCTATCTCCTATAGACATTATCCTAGCCTTACCTACAAGATAAAACTAAAAGATTTAAGCACCACACATGGTGATAACCAAAGTACAGAACATTGCAAGCTAAACATGCTAAAGTAACACTACCCAAAGGTAATACAATACAACACTGATCTACACAACAGGTTGCAAGAGAAATCCATAAAACAGGTTGCAACCAGTCCCACAAACACTTACAAAAAGCAAGCAAGACAATACAAACAAGCACTACAACACATAAGCTTGACCAAGGCATTAACTACAACATGCACCACACAAGGCAACCGACGCAACACGGTTCACCTCCACTACTCACCACCATCAAACTCACCTTCACACAATATCACCTCTACACACTACACTACTCACCACCTCATTACTCACCTCGAACTATCATCTACCTGCCCCACAATGAGGCAGATAACCTAGTGAATCACATACACTAAATAACATCACAAATAGGTACCAAACAGAACGACAAAGAACCACAAAACACTACCTCAACAGCAAGATAGAGAACTCCAGCAAAGCCAATAACCCAATATGATAATCCTCACTTAAACCACACCATTATTACACACAGGCTAAAAAACCACAGCTAATAAACATACGAAGCTAAAACCCCAAAAAATCAACAAAAAAACTTAGAGAAAGGACTCCAACCAACAAGTTGACTATTCGATCCACATATGAAAGCTTGCACTTTGGAGGATCCTGAACTATAACCTAAAAATGCTGATAAGGAAGTAAGGCGACGTAGAAGTCATGACAGTAGAGCTCGCAGTTACTAGTAACAAGAAGGGAATAAGCAGGGATACTGCACGGGGAAAGGAGATGGATGTTGGGAATGAGTCCCTTCCTACGTGGAAAAACTCCTATTTAATTGATTGGAGTAATAAGTGTTGCTACGGTATTTCGTGCTTTTATTTGAATATGTGACTATTTGATTTTTGGTGTGCTTTGTTAATTGCACCTTTATGGGAATTGTCATTTTATTAAATATGGTGGTTGAATGGAGACTTCAAGGTGCCTTTTTGGTGGCTATATATACATCCATTCTTGGGTAGCAAACATACACAAGATATAAGGCAACAACATCAAAACTTTGTCAGTTTCTCCAAGACTTTATAGGCTGCTTCTACTACTTTGAGATTGCCCTTTGTTGGAGTGTTTGTGCGAGATCTCTCGGCTTTTCTAAACTCTGCTTCCCGGTGATATTTTTTACTTTTCTCGCTTTTGTTTTGATGCTGTCATTGCTAGTTATTGTTGGATAATTTGTGTATCCACTTTGTGACTTGGATTTGGATTTGTGTACTACTCCATTTTCATAGTAAGAGAAGTTTGGGAGGACCCCCTTCATTGGTCCCGTGCTTTTTACTCTTCAAATCGAAGAGGTTTTCCATTTTAAAAATTCGTGTGTTCTTACTTTATTATTATCTCTTGTTCTGTTGATTATTTGCATTAATCATTGGTGATTGTGGTGCATTTTGCTGGGTTTGTCTGTGTCATTCATAACAAACTGGTATCAAAGCAAGGTTGGTTAACTTATAATATCCCATGATGGATTCTAGTAATATCAACACTAGTAGAATGATTAGTTTGAATGGTGCTAACTATCATATTTGGAAGAGAAAAATGAGAGACTTGTTGTATGTCAAAAGTTGGCATTTATCTGTGTTTAGTGATGAAAAACCAGAAGATAAAACTGATGATCAGTGGCAATTTGAACATGAACAGGTGTGTGGATTTATTCGTCAGTGGGTTGATGATAATGTTTTGAATCATATAAATGATGATGTTCATGCAAGATCACTATGGCAAAAACTTGAATCTCTTTATGCTAATAAGTCTGGAAATAATAAATTATACCTTATCAAGCAATTGATGGGATTGAAGTACAATTCAAGCAAGTCTCTTTCTGATCACCTGAATGATTTTCATGGTATTATTCAACAATTATCAGCTATGGATATAAATTTTGATGATGAAATTCAGGGACTTTTGTTACTTGGCACTCTTCCTGATTCATGTGACACTTTCAGAATGACACTTTGCAACTTAGCACCACATGGCAAAGTTACTCTGGATATTGTCAAAGTTAGTATTTTGAATGAGGAGATGAGGAAGAAATCTCATGGTGTGTCTTCTTCATCCGAGGAAGAATATGTTGCTGAAAACAGAGGAAGAAGAAAGAGTAAAGATCCAGTTTCCAGAGACTAAAGAAGAAGCAAATCTCATGGAATATACGCTAATATGAAGTGCCATTATTGTGATAAATCCAGTCACATAAAGAAATATTGCTGCAAGTGGAAAAGAGACAACAAGGGTGGTAAAGGCATGGAAGATAAGAAGCAAGATCAAAAGGATTACGATAATGATGATAGAGCTGCTACTGCAACTGGCGGTGATCTTATCATTGTACATGATGAGAGCTATGTGAACCTTGCTAAATATGAGTCGAGTTGGGTCATTGACAGTGGAGCATCACTACATGTGAAGGAATTCTTCACATCTTATTCACCTAGTGACTTTGGGGTGTTGAAGATGGGTAATGATGGTGTGACTCAGGTTGTGGGCATTGGAGATGTATGTTTGGTGACCAATGTTGGAGCAAAGTTAATGCTTAAAAATGTAAGACATGTTCCAGAAATCCGATTAAACTTGATCTCTACTGGAAAACTCGATGATGATGGCTACTGCAACACTTTTCATTGCGATCAATGGAAGCTTACTAAAGGAAACATGGTGCTAGCTCGTGCGAAGAAGCACACAAGCCTGTACTTGCTACAAGCCACAATTCCCACTGATTTTGTAAATGTGGCAAATGACGATCTTGCAAAATTGTGGCATAGAAGACTTTGTCGTATATGTGAAAATGGGCTAAGTTGTTTGATGAAGTAAAATGCACTACCTGATTTGAAGTATGTAAAATTGGACAAATGTTCTCATTGTTTTGCGGGAAAGCAGAATTGGGTCTCCATTAAGAGACACCCTCCTTCAAGAAAATCAGGTTTGCTTGATCTTGTTCATTCTGATGTTTGTGGTCCATTAAAAGTTAAGACCTTTAGCGGTGCACTTTGCTTTGTTACTTTTATTGATGATTGTTCAAAGAAATTGTGGACATATGCTTTAAAAACAAAAGATCAGGAACTTGATGTTTTTAAGCAGTTTCAAGCCTTGGATGAAAGGCAATCTGGTAAAAAGCTAAAGTGTTTACGTTTTGACAATGGTGGTGAGTACATCGGTCCACTTAATGAATATTGTAAGGCTCAAGGTATTCGACATCAGTTTACACCAAAGAAGACTCCACAGCTGAATGGTGTAGCAGAGAGAATGAATAGGACTTTGTTAGAGAGAATGAGGTGCATGTTTTCAGAGGTTAAGTTGCCAAAACACTTTTGGGGTGAAGCTTTATTTACAGCTACACATGTGATTAATTTGTCACCTTGTTTTTCGTTGAATGGTTTGGCTTGGCAAGGAGGTTTCTTACAGTCATTTACGCGTTTTTGGGTGTAAGGCGTTTGTGCATGTGCCTAATGATGAAAGATCGAAGCTGGATTCCAAGACTCACCAATGCATCTTTGTAGGCTATGGTCTTGACAAGTTTGGCTATAGGTTTTATGATCCTATATAGAAGAAATTGATTCGTAGCAAGGATGCAGAATTTGTTGAAGACCAAACAATTGAAGATATTCAGAAACCACACGAAGCTGCATCACATAGTGGCTATGATCTGGTTGATCTAGATCTTCCTCCTTTGACTCCTACAACTCCTTCACCAGCTCCAACTGAACAAGTACAAGAAAATGACAATGAAGGTCATGTACTTGAGGAAGATGATCCCTATAATGAAGATGCTAAAATTGATCATCATGCTTCTCCTGAAACTCAAACAACCTTTGTAAGGTGATCTACCAGGGAACGACGTCCTTCCACTAGGTATCCTTCTTCCGAGTATGTTCTCTTAACCGACGGAGGAGAACCTGAGAGCTTTAAGGAAACTATAGACGTCGATGATAAGCAACTTTGGTTGGATGCAATGAAAGAAGAGATGAAGTCGTTGCATGATAACAAAACTTTTGATCTAGTGAAACTACCGAAGGAAAAGAAGGCTTTGAAGAATCGTTGGGTTTACAAGCTGAAGCAAGATGAAAATGCAAAGACGCTTCGGTACAAAGAAAGGCTTGTTGTAAAAGGATGCAACCAAAGAAAGGAAATTGACTTTGAAGAGATATTTGCACCGGTTATCAAGATGTCTTCCATTAGAGTTGTTTTGGGTCTTGCTGCTAATTTGAACTTAGAAGTTGAGCAGTTAGATGTGAAGACCGCATTTCTTCATGGTGACCTTGAAGAAGACATTTACATGGAACAACCAGAGGGCTTCAAAGTTAAAGGGAAGGAAGAATATGTGTGCAAATTGAAGAAGAGTTTGTATGGTCTAAAACAATCTCCAAGGCAATGGTATTGCAAATTTGATTCTTTTATGGGGGAGCAAGGCTACAAAAAGACATATAATGATCATTGCGTTTTCTTGAAGAAATTTGCTAACGATGATTTTATCATTTTGCTACTTTATGTTGATGACATGCTTATTGTAGTGCAAAATGTAGATCGGATTGCTTGTTTGAAGCAACAGCTGAGCAAGACATTCTCCATGAAGGAACTTGGTCCGGCGAAGAACATTTTAGGAATGAGAATTATTCGTGATCGCAAGGCTCGAAAGTTATGGCTATCACAGGAAGCATATATTCAGAGAGTGCTTAAAAGGTTCAATATGGAGAAAGCAATGCCTGTGAGTACTCCACTTGCTATGCATTTTACGTTGAATTCTCAACAGTGTCCTTCCACAACTGAAGAGAAGGAGAAGATGACGCATGTTCCTTATGCTTCCGCCGTGGGTAGTTTGATGTATGCAATGGTTTGCACTCGGCCTGATATAGCTCATGCTGTAGATTTGGGTAGTAGATTTCTTTCTAATCCAGGTAAAGAGCATTGGAATGCTGTGAAGTGGATTATCAGATACTTACAGGGTACTGCTGATATGAAGCTTTGTTTTGGGAGTGACAAGCTTTGTCTTGTTGGTTATTCAGATTCTGATATGGCTGGTGATATTGACTCGAGAAAATCTACTTCGGGTTATTTGATTACTTTTGTAGGGGGAGCAGTGTCTTGGCAATATAGGCTACAAAAATGTGTGGGTTTGTCTACTACTGCGTCGGAGTTTATTGCAGTTACAGAGGCATGTAAGGAGTTATTGTGGATGAAGCAGTTTGTTCGTCAGCTTGGATTTACACAAAAGAGGTATGTGTAATATTGTGATAATCAAAGTGTTATCCATCTTGCTAAGAATTCCACTTTTCATGCAACGTCGAAGCATATTGATGTGAGATATCATTGGATACGTGATGTTCTGGATGATAAGTTAATTGAGCTTGAGAAAATTCATACCGATGACAATGGTTCCGACATGATGACTAAAGCTTTGGTAAAAGACAAATTTGAGACTTGTCGTTCGATGACTGGAATGGCAACCACCTCCACATAGTCGGGAGGGGGAGATTTGTTGGGAATGGGTCTCTTCCTATGTGGAAAAACTCATATTTAATTGATTGGAGCAATAAGTGTTGCTACGGTATTTCGTGCTTTTATTTAATAGGTGACTATTTGATTTTTGGTGTGCTTAGTTAATTGCACCTTTATGGGAATTGTCATCTTATTAAATATGGTGGTTGAACGGAGACTTCAAGGTGCCAATTTGGTGGCTATATATACATCCATTCTTGGGTAGCAAACATACACACAAAATACAAGACAACAACATCAAAACTTTGTCAGTTTCTCCAAGACTTTGTGGGCTGCTTCTACAACTTTGAGATTGCCCTTTGTTGGAGTGTTTGTGCGAGATCTCTCAGCTTTTCTAAGCTCTGCTTCCCGGTGATATTTTTCACTTTTCTCGCTTTTGTTTTGATGCTGTTATTGCTAGCTATTATTGGATAATTTGTGTATCCACTTTGTGACTTGGATTTGGATTTGTGTACTACTCCATTTTCATAGTAAGCGAAGTTTGGGAGGACCCTCGTCATTGGTCCCGTGCTTTTTACTCTTCACATCGAAGAGGTTTTCCACGTTAAAAATTCGTGTGTTCTTACTTTATTATTGTAACGACCCGTATTCTACGCATCTTAGGATCGTAGGATATTTATTTCTTTCACATACGAAGTCGTATGGTCATGTAACTTTGGGAGACGACTATTGGGGTCATTTCCCATGTTCATGATTTTTCCCGATTTTTAAATGACCATTTTACCCCTAGTTGGCACTGTTTTGGCCATAACTTTTGACTGGAAATGAATTTTGACCTGAAACCACTTCCATTGGCTTTGGATGATGGTTTCTCTTTCCGTAGAGTGGTCACATTAGCCAAACGGACTTACCGTTTGGGAGATATGGCTGAAACAAGTTTCAGATGGTGAAAAAAACAGCTTAATTGGGCTTATCCGGGTGATTAACAGCTAGGCCCAAGGGGAATTTCGGGATTAGGGGTATATAGGGGCTGATTAGGGTTAGAAAACATTTCTTTAGACATTTTCCAGTCGCCACTTTCATTCCTCTTAACCTAGCCATGGCCTCCACTCTCTAAATCTCTCTCAAAACACCCAAAATCACTTCCTAATCAAGGATTAAGGCTTAGAGGCATCAAATTAAGAAGAAAAAGCACCAAAGCAAGGTTAGAGCTGCTGTTGGACATCAGTATTCGCCCAAATCAGAGGAGTTTCAGTTCTGAGAATTTTGTTTGTGGCCAAGGTGAGTGATTAGCATTGTTTTGACACTAATTACAGTTAATTAAGGCGATTAGTGATAATTAGTAAATTCTTACACTATAAAATTCTGGAAAAATATTCTAAAATTCTGAAATGTTATTTTAGACCTCTGTTAGAAGTTTGTGATGATTTGGTTAGGTTTTGCTAATCGTACCCTTAGATTTGCTTAAACATGCTTAAAGGGAAAAACATGGGTTTTGGTGTTTATGGTCGATTTTATATGTTGTATGACTGTTTGGAATGATTTATGATTGATTAGAAAAGTTAGATTGGTCAAAAACGTCGTCGTATGGCGTAAATAGCTTGCTGGAAGAGTTGCAGGAATTTAGACCAGATCGGATCGCCCCCACACTCGGACCGTGGGGTATGACCACGATCCCACACTCGGATCGTGGGGTATGACCACGAACCGCACACCTGGAGCGTGACGAAGTATAGCGATCCGCACACCTGGAGCGTGACGAAGTATAGCGATCCGCACACCTGGAGCGTGACGAAGTATAGCGATCCGCACACCTGGAGCGTGACGAAGTATAGCGATCCGCACACCTGGAGTGTGAGGAAGACCACGATCCGCACACCGCGACTGTGAGGAAGACCACGATCCGCACACCGCGACCGTGAGGAAGGCAAGGAGCTTGGATACGAGAAGACTAAAACCCGAGATGCAAAGGTAGTCCAAGTTTGAAGTTAGAGCTCAGGATCCAGATGGGAACCAATGAGTTCACTTCATGAGTTGGCTTTGCTGCGGGACGCGTGCCAAGGGGTTATCGACGTCTATAGCTTTGGACCACTATGGTAGGAGGTACGAAGGCGGATTCAGGGCTATTATGGCATAGGTAGGACCAAGGGCTACAACCAATGAAGTGGGTCATTGAAATGTTTGGTCATGACTCCGTATGTTTAGCTTGGTCATAGCAGGGTTTCTACAAGACGGGATTCGTCGTTACCTCAGTTTGTCTAGTGTTCCAAAGTGGTAGATGTCGTACGCTTTACGCACTGAGCGAGAGATGTGAGGATGGTTGCTATGGATGATTTGTTTGCTATCATTGTGACATGCACACCCCACCCCCGTATTCTTACACTATTCATTATGGCGCCTTGGAGTATTGTACGGTATGTGGTACTAACTCTTTGGTTGCAGGTCCAGGTTCAGGTATGTTTTAGTGTACCTGTTATTATTCTGTTTAGATGCTTATCGCTCATACCAGGCTTTATGTCTGACCCAGAGTTTTATGTCTCCTCTTATTACTCTGGGTGCTCACACGAGCAGACTAGAGACAGGTTAGCTGGTGGTGCACGGGTAGATGATCCGGAGACGAGCAGGAGGCTTCCACGTAAAATATATTCATAATATTCTCCCTGTGTTGTTGAAGATCGCTGCTTGGGCATTGGCGGTGCACCTTCTACTTTAGCTTTCTTTTGTTTTAGAGACAGTAAATTTGAAAAATTGTAATAAGCTGTATTTGGATTTCCGCTGCTCTGATGATTGGTGTTGATTTTAGTTATCAGCTTATGCACTGTCTCACCTGTTTTATGTCAAGTATATTATTATTATTATATTTTACCCCATGCGCTGTGAGACATTCTACAGGTTCCTTGATTAGTTCATTCCTTTCTTTCCTTTCTTTGGCGACCGTTCCGTGCTAACTGGACATGTATACAGCGCACTTTCGGAGGAAATGCCGGTTGGTACGGAGCGGGCCGTCACACTTGGTATCAGAGCTCTAGGTTGCGTAGTTAACCTAGGGAAGTTATCAGGGAGAGATAATATACGTATACGAGAGAGCGTATTTGGGATTACTTTGGTTTTTAAAAGATATATATATATACTATTGGTAGTATAAGAATGAAGTCGTACTGCACTAGCACCACTATGGAGTCGTTAATCGTTTCCTTTTTCAGATTGACGATGAGCCGATATACTAGAGGTGCTGGTAGGGGAGCCAACAATGGGAATGCTGCTGACATGAGGACGATGTTTACTGACCTCATGAGAGAGATGCTTAGAGATGTACAGAGGGCAGCTCCCAATGGTGGAAATGGTGGTGGTCCAATAGTGCAGGCGCCAAGAGTCGACTTCGCCAAGCTGAATAAGGATTATACTAGCCTTGGTGGGAAGCCGTTCCACGGAACGGAGTCGGCTACGGATGTTCAAGATTGGTTGGATAGCTGCGAACGTATCTTCGAGGATTTGGGTATCGAGGATGCGATGAAGAGAAAGCTAGCGTCCCGTCAGCTGCAAGGGCGGGCAATGAATTGGTGGAATGCTATAAAGGCAGCTACTCCCGAAGATCAGATTACTTGGGAGCAGTTTAAGGCTCGTTTTAGTGAGAAGTTCATTCCGGCTGCTCAGAAGTCAGTGCTGTTCAAGAAATTCTTGGAGCTCAAGCAGAATGGCAGAGCTGTCTCGGAGTATATTGCTGAATTTGACACTTTGTCAAAATATGGGTTATCTCTTATTGATACTGCCGAGAAGAAGAATGAGAAATTCATAATTGGTTTGGATCGGTACTTGGGGGAAAAACTTATTAACCACATCGATGAGACGTTTGAATCGATTGTGGGGAAAGCGTTAAGGTCAGAAAGTCTCTACCCTAAGCCGAAGACTGAGGTTGCATCCGCAGATGAGCCAAAGCCACAAGCAAGTGGTGGAGGCAAAGGTGGTTCCCAGAATAAGAGAAAGCAGAATCAGGCTAAGGATGGCCAGAAGAAAAAGAATAAGCAAGATGTGGAGTGCTTCAGCTGTGGTAAGAAGGGCCATTATGCTAGTAATTGTCGGGCCAAGCCAGCAGATAGGAAGTGCTTCAACTGTGGCCAAATGGGACATCACAAGGACAAGTGTCCACAGCCCCCTAAGGAAAAGCAAATGGTGAAAGCATACGCTCTTAATGCTATTCCTTCTTCGTCGAATGCCCCAACTGCGGCGGAAAAGGGAAAGAATGTCGTCATTCAAGGTATGCTTTCTGTTTATGATGTTCCTGTTAGAGTTTTGTTTGATACCGGAGCTTCCAGTTCTTTCATATCTAGTGACCTGGTAGATAGGTTGGGATTGGAGCCCGAGATTGTCGATAGATCTTTAGTAGTGACGAACCCGATTGGTGGTTCGACTAGCCTTAGCATGATTTGTCGTAATGTGGTCTTATCGAGTCATGGATGCATGTTTGTTTGTGATTGCTTTGTTTTGGGCTTTACTGGGTTTGGCATTATTTTGGGAGTAGATTGGCTCCAAAGATACGGGGTGGTGGTAGACTGTGAGGGCTTGTTGGTGACAGCTAGAGCGGATGATGGGCGGAGGATAGTGTTTGGTGGTCTACCCAGTAAGGGGGTATTGGCTAGTTTTCTAAACTCCCTCGACATTCCGCATAGTGAGTTGTCAGGTTTGCCCGTGGTTGGCCAGTATCCGGATGTTTTCGAAGAAGTGACCGGACTTCCACCACACCGAGAGATTGAGTTTCGTATTGATTTGGTAAAGGATGCCAGGCCTATAGTGATGCCACTTCGTCGTATGGCACCAAGGGAGCAGCGAAAGCTCGAGGTGCAAGTCAGCGATCTTTTGAAGAAGGGATTTATCAGAAGGAGTGTTTCTGAATGGGGAGCACCAGTTGTGTTTGCTACCAAGGCGGATGGTTCCCTTCGTTTGTGTGTAGACTACCGCGAGTTGAATAAAGTGACGAGGAAGAACAAGTATCCTCTACCGCGGATAGATGATTTGTTCGATCAGTTGAGTGGCGCGAGAATATTTTCTCAGTTGGATCTCGCGACAGGTTTTCATCAGCTTAGAGTGGAAGCTGAGAGTATAGCTAAAACGGCATTTCGAACGCCGTCTGGATTTTATGAGTGGTTGGTTATGCCATTTGGGCTGACTAATGCCCCGGCATATTTTGTGGATCTTATAAATAGGGTATTCAGAGATCAGTTGAATAAGTCTGTCCTTGTGTTCGTTGATGATATTTTGGTCTATTCGAGGACAGAGGAAGAACACAAAGAACATTTAAGAGTAGCGATGGAGGTGTTGAGAAAACACCAATTGAAAGCCAAGTTTTCTAAGTGTCACTTCTGGAAGAGAGAAGTGAGGTTCTTGGGCCATGTTGTATCAGAGAATGGTATTGCCGTGGACCCGGCGAAGGTGGCTACGGTACAAGATTGGCCTACGCCCAAGAACGCAACAGATGTAAGAAGTTTCTTGGGATTAGCCGGATATTATCGTAAGTTTATCCAAGGGTTCTCCAAGATAGCAGCACCATTGACCCAGTTGACCAAGAAGAATCAAGCTTTTGCCTGGGATGAAAGGTGCGAGAATGCATTCAAAAGTCTAAAGGACAAGTTGACAAGCGCACCAGTGTTAGTCATTCCTAAGGGGGATGAAGAGATGACGGTATACACGGATGCCTGTGGTACCGGACTGGGTGCTGTATTGATGCAAGGCGGTAGGGTTGTAGCTTACGCAAGTCGGCAATTGAAACCGCACGAGAGAAGATACCCTACCCATGATTTCGAATTGGCAGCGATCGTGTTCGCGTTAAAGATGTGGAGACACTATCTCTTGGGAGAAAGATTTGAGCTGTTTACAGATCATAAGTCGTTAAAGTATCTCTTCTCTCAGAAAGATCTGAATCTCCGTCAGCAGAGATGGTTAGAGTTCTTAGCTTCCTATGATTTTGACATCGCATACACACCGGGAAAGGGCAATGCGGTGTGAGACGACCCGTAACTTCCCCGTAAAGGAAAGCGGCGGATAGTTCAAGAACAAACCACAACAGAACACATACAGAAGAACTTTTCATTGTATATTACAACAATGCATCTGATTACAAGAATATACAGAGTATAAAAGAATATTACACAGAAATATCAGAGATTTAAATTACATTTAAATACATAGCAGCGGAAAATAATACAATACACAACTAGAAGAAGATATACGGATACAAAGCTTTCCGGATATCGTTCCAGCTGAAAACCAGGATCCTGTGAATATAAATCTGCAAAACCAAAACTACTAGCTGCCCGTGTCAAAATAAGGGCACCCAGAGTTTAGGTTAAAACAATAAACTCCAGGTCAGTCATGTGACTGGTGTGAGAACTAAAACAGTTATTAATCTTTATTTTAAATCATTAGGTAAATCAAGGGACCACGCCGTATAACACGGAACGGGTTTCCTCCCAAGAATACCAGTGCCTAAAACAAACAGCGCAATGCTAAATAAAGAAAAATGAAGCTGTTATAAGACCCAGGTCCCATCACACAATGCAACGCAGCCGAGGATAGGGTTTTCCCTTATAACAGCCAAAGAATGCTTGATACGTTTAAAACAAATCATTTGATACTATTATAAGTGCATAGTGTATAAAACAACTTCAAATCATAAGTATCAATCATAGGCGGCATGAGCGCCCCATCCCACTATGTCGCCATACTAGGCTCTACAAATAAAACCGCAAATGTCACGTATTTGGAAATTGGATTTCCGTCTATGAACCGAGGCAAAAGATAGTCCTCAACCGATTCGAGACAATCTAGCCTACCATGTCTCAGGATCAGAGCTCGAGTGACCCTAGGAGCGACAGGGCCGGTCCACCGATGTGGATTAAAATGCCTGAACACTACGTTTCCCCGCCCTTTGGGGCGCAAACGAGCCAACGAATGACTCCATCGGACCCGGATCGTCCGATCTAACCGAGGCGCCTCGCAACAGCAACAACCACACAGGTGAAAAGTATATAAATGTCAGGGCTGGTAGGTCACTGACACCACCCTAGCTAGAAAGAAACGCATGTCCTCCCTGAGGTCCTTCCTCCCTTTTTGGTTCACAACCGGGGTGCGAAACTCGCGAAGTAAACGTTACACAAAGCTACGCCACAAAGGCCGTGCTTTGATCATCACCACAAGACTTTGCTTTTCAACAGAAGCCTTGATCATTTGCCACTTAGGCATGCCACACAGGCAATTCACTCCATGCGTTTGATATCCATCAGTATATAACCCCTGAGCTCGTACGTCTCAGAGAAGGGCGTTAAGCAAGAGAATAAATTCTCCGCCGCCAAGCAGATATATATTTAATAGAAATCAATCGCACGGACTAAAATCCAATGTCAGACACACAGTCCATTTACAAGTCCGTTCTGGGTTTGAACAAAACCGGAGGCACCTAGTACCTCGCATATCCATCGATCTCCAAGTACGTATGGACGATCACAAACTGTTTCCATCTTCTTGGGTGTACAGCCCAATCAAGATCATCAGTAATCACCCAAACGACGTGAAGACTTCTGGTCTTCGACCACCGTCTTTATCTTCGACACCACGTCGAATCAGTTATTCAGAATGGGATAAACCCGGTCTTCCTGAATAACTCGCGTATATATTATAAAAGTGTTACACAAACACAACATACGCCTCATTCCAATTCAGAATATTCTTTTATTCAAAATTTCCTATACTTTGGGAAAAGTTCCCATTAATTTTATCCAAGATAAATTCTTTAAATTTATTCTTTAATCTCCTTTGAATATCAATTCAAACTAGTCGGGATTAGCGAACCACACCGAAGTAATCATTTATTTTATTTCCCAATCCCAACCTATTCATCCCATGAAGTAAAACTGGTAGTACTTCATATCTAACACCACGGTGTTATCGGTAAATTCAATTACCATTTCACGTTCAAATCTAATTAAAGATTTAACCATCGCCTGGAGCAAAACTGGTGATACTCCATTTTCGATCATTTCAATCTAATTAAAGATTCATTAAAACTCCACTTAGTTTTAATCTTTAACTGGATTAAAGAATCAGTGTCATTTAAAACACGGTTCACGATAAACCCAAAATCACATTCCATTAATTATCGGGTTAAAGAACAAGTGTTATTTAAAACACTGTTCACGATAAACCCAAAAATCAATACCAATTCAATTCCAATTAAATATCGTTTAATTGGTACACTTCATTAAATCTAAATAAAAAGATTTAATCTTTTCTCAACTGGGTTCAAGAACAGTGTTAGTGAAGACACCATTCACGACAAACCCAAATCACATTTGATATTCAATACAAGGCTCTGAATAGAAAATATCCCGGCTTATATTCAATATCAAATTCTACGATTAACAAATGTCATATTGGAAATAACGATATAAATATATATCTTTCAAATTTCCATAACACATCTGTATAATCACGAATTCCAACATCGAAATATTCCGAAGACAATTTCGATTCAAATCCACTCCAATGCAATCATTGGAAATTCTGGTTATTTTTAAAACCCTTTTCAAATTCAATTTATTTACTTAAAAATAAATAGAATTATAATTCTAGTTCAAAACTAGTTTATTTCGATAAAAATCTATTTTTATCTTTTCAAACATGAAGTTTTTCATCCCAAATCTTCACAAATCATTTCTTATGATTTTACACAAATTATTACTATTTTTAATAATTTTATCAAGGCCCGTACAGTCGATTTCCATCAATGGCCATCGAACTGCACTTACAGCGACCTTTTTCAAATTTGATTTGGACATAATTCCAAATCCAACCGTTAGATTTCAAATTTCTAACATTCGTTAGAAAGCTCTTTTCGATACGAACCCAACGGTTCCGGTTTTAGGAGAATCCGACGGTCGGATCTCCCGTAATGTCCGTTTGAAATAAATGGTCGAAATTCACGAACTGCCGCGGCGCGGCGCGTTCTATTCAGGCCATTATATTATATAAATAATATATATAATATATACTTCGTCGATTTCTATTTAAAACGAATTATATGAATAGTTTTAAAATCGTTTCAAAAGCAATTTCAACTTCCATTTCAATTCAAATCAAAATTGAATTCTTCTTTATAAATTCGTTTCAAAATTCATTTCTATTCAATTCAATTCAATTTGAATTCATTTCAATTCGCTTTCAATTCAATTTGAATTCGTTTTCAATTCAATTCATTTCGAAATCGTTTTCAATTCAATTCATTTCGAAATCGTTTTCAATTCATTTCATTTCGAAATCGTTTTCAATTCAATTCATTTCGAAATCGTTTTCAATTCAATTCATTTCGAAATCGTTTTCAATTCAATTCATTTCGAAATCGTTTTCAATTCAATTCATTTCGAAATCGTTTTCAATTCAATTCATTTCGAAATCATTTTCAATTCAATTCATTTCGAAATCGTTCGAATTTCAAATCTATTCAATTTCAAATCTATTCAATTTCAATTCCAATTCGAATTCATTTACAATCAATTCTTTTCAAAATATCAGATTTTGAAATCACTTTCGATATTCATTATAAAATGAATAAAATCGATATAAATATCGTTCACGTCTAAATGGCGTCAATCTAATCAACACGGCTTCATATATTGATATTTTCAAATATTCCATTTCGAATATTTCTATTTCAAATATTTCTATTTCAAAACTGGAATGAGGCCCAATCAATTACCATATAAAGTTAATTATATGGATTTTCATACAACACATGTATATAATAGCATGGAAAAATAATCAACCATCAACCAAAGTGCACTACACTGTATAAGCATCAAATATAGATATCCAACGCTTAAAACAGCCTGTCAATCAACCGATCGACATATTCAATCAATCAGGATGAGTGAACTTCAAATTTCATCCCAACACCCGTGTGGGGTTTCAAACAATCAAACACATATTTTATTTGTGCAGTTGGGCGATGTGTAAAATTTATCGTCCCAATCAATGTCCTTCAAATAGGTGTGCATACACAAACCGTCCGGTTTGTAAATGAATATTTTATTTTATTCACTTCACGTTAAAAATTATATTTTTAACGATAAAACATTTTATTCTAACATATGAATTTCTATTCAGTTCATTCATTCAATAAAATGATATTTTTATTTTTCTAACATATTTTAGAAAATTTCGGCGGCATAACGGCACGATACTAGAAACGGGACAAGGCCTAGCCTTATCCCCGGTCTAGTGAAGGCCCACGCCATTCACACATCAATCAAATTCACCAAACAACCAAATTCAAATCAAATCATATAACTAAGCTATGCAACCAAACAAACAAGTCCATGGTCTGTGGACGATTGTGTCGGGTGCTACTAAGCACCGTCTGCATCCTAGTATATATCTATATATAGAAATGAAATTGAAAGGTGAGAAATTCTCACAAATAGCTATCCTAGCTCCACGGCACTTCTAATGCAGGAAATCTTCGCCAACTCGCCTTTTGTCGCTTTCGTTGTCCGCTTTCACTACATATATAAAAATTGAATTTTTACTACGCTATTCAATATATAAAAATCGAATTTTTACTACGCTATTCAATATATAAAAATCGAATTTTTACTACGCTATTCAATATATAAAAATCGAATTTTTACTACGCTATTCAATATATAAAAATCGAATTTTTACTATGCTATTCAATATATAAAAATCGAATTTTTATATTCTCTACCTTATAAAAATTATATTTTTATAATCTCTACTTTATAAAAATCATATTTTTATTATTCCTACTTTACAAAAATCATATTTTTATTATTCCTACTTACATAAAAATTATAATTTTCATTTATTTCAAAATCAAATCTTTATTTCATCATCAGTTTTAATCACTATATAAAATTAGTTTTTAAATTCTTAAAAATCAGTTTTAAAATTCTTAAAAAACCAGTTTTTAAATTCTTAAAAAAAATCAGTTTATGCATCTTTAAAAAAACAGTTTTTGCATCTTTAAAAAAAAAACAGAAATTAGTTTTTAATATTCTTAAAAAATCAGTTTTAACTTCCTAAAAAAAAATCAGTTTTAACTTTATATAAAAATCAGTTTTAACTTTATATAAAAATCAGTTTTTCTTTTTATTAAAAATCAGATTTTCAGAATTGAAAATAAAAATAAAATAAAATAAAGTAAAGAAAAAAAAACTTACTGCATCGAAGAAAAAAGGGGGGGGTGGCTTCGCTGTTGAGCTTCGAAGGGGGGGGGGGAAGATGGCGACGGGAAGGGAGGGCTAGGGTTAGGGTCTTCCTGGGGGTGCGGTGCTCGATTGCCGACTGGGGGGGGGGGGGGGGGGTGCTGCGCGTTGCGGTCGAGGTGGAAGAGAGGGGGGAGGGTCTCCGATGAGGCGCAGTGGCCCTTGGGGAGGGCGGCGGCTCCTCCCCGCCTTCTTCGCCTCCGTCATCTTCTTCTTCTCTTTTTTTTTCTTTTCTAGAATGAAACGAACGGGGGGGGGGGGCAGAAAGATAAAGGGAGGAGAGTTTTTTTTTATTATTATTTTATTATTTAATTCAACCTAAAGTTGACTTTTTCATACGACCTCGAAACGAGGCCCACCGCCTGTCGTCCCTAGCGTTTTACCCCCATTCCGAACACAATGGGATGTGTATCGTAAGCCGATCCGATTGTTACAATCAGTTTCCTTTGAATTTTCATTTAAATCACTATATTGAATTTTAAACGTACATTTCAAATTACCGGGGTCACATACTAACTAGAAAAATTCCAGAAAAATATTTTCTAGCTTCGTATTGACGATACGGTCCTAACAAAACTAGTTTCGTCGAATTTTGAGACCGTTTGAAAAATGGCCAATTTCCAGTCGATTAAAATCAACTGAAACCGGTCAAACGCGTTTTCCTTTGCCGCGCTCATATATTGATTCGAAAAATTATGAAATTTAAAACCTAGCAATAACTTTACATCCCGAACCCAACAAAACTGGTTTCGTCGAAATCCGAGGCCGTTTGCAAAATGTCCATTTTTAAGGGCCTGAATTCCATAGCGACTATTCAGAATTTTCAACTGGACATATCTTTTGATTCCCGATATGAAATCTCGATTTGTCGGATTCGTTGGAAAGATATTATCAATTAGATCCTATTGTCTTTGGTTTCTCTAAAATCCGGATTGTTTTGCACCCGGTACATCCAATGGAAGTTTGAAATCGAATTATCGAACTACCGCGCCATTTTCAATTCTATTTATAATTTAAAATAAATATTTATATTCTAACGACGACGCGTATAATATATACGTTGAATTCTATTCAAAATAAATTTCTCGTCGATATTATTTAAAATAATTCATTTTAAATAATCAAAATTTACTAAAATTGCCAAAATAAAAATTTCAAACTGGCTCGCATTTTACGGGTTGTTACAATCTCCCCCACTTAAAACTTTTCGTTCCCGAAAAGGAACAAAGTCGAAAGTGGTTTGATTAATCAACTCTACATTCGATCCGGCTTCCATTCTCCAACTTTTCAGTTTTTGAGAATTTTCTAAATTTCAAAAATTTGGCTAACACCCTAAATTTCCGAAAAATTTCGCCATAACCTCCCCTGCACCGGGAGCATCGGGGAATTTCAAATAGCTTCCCCGGTCCTTCAGATCTCAAAAAGAAAAAGAAAAAGCCAAGCGGCTAGCCAATAGGCTCATAAAATCATCATCACCCAAGCAAAACAGTAAATTATGTAGTAAACATGTACCTATTTGTCGGGCAAACAAATTTTATTCTCTGCTCTAGCCTCTTTGCTATGACCTGTTCAATGTAAGTACATGTATATGCAAGCAAATGCGACCAATTTCAATACAATTCAATATTTGATATAATTAGGCTAAATGGTTCAAAATTATCAAACAATTAAACAAAATACACAAACATCAATCAATTAGTGAATTAACGTTTCAAATTCATAATTTTGATATATATACAAAAATCATGTTTTTGATGCCAATTCACAACAATAGGCCCTATCTAATTTTGGTTCTCACACCAGTCAATAGGAAATATATAGAAAATCACACATTCGAAACTCGAACATAAATGTTGATGATGCGATCGCTATCATCAATATCATCTTCGGGCGACTAGAGTGTGATGCTATATCTATCCAATATATTAAAACTTTGAATACACGCGGATCAGACGTATACGCAAAATCTTTATATACTAGACTGTCCAACTCAATATAAATAGATAATCAGATACGAATAATTGATTTAAATTTTCAAAATAAAAATTGTTTTCATTTGAAAGATATACTCTTCACACTCGTTCTAGGATACTACTGATCCCATCTCTAACAAGTCATTCTCGTTGGATATTACTAATCCAATATCTGATGAATTCTTTCGTATGGTTCTAATGTGTCTTGTTCTCTAAGCTTTGTAAACCAAAGCTCTGATACCAAAATGAAACGACCCGTAACTTCCCCGTAAAGGAAAGCGGCGGATAGTTCGAGAACAAACCACAGCAGATCACATACAGAAGAACTTTTCATTGTATATTACAACAATGCATCAGATTACAAGAATATACAGAGTATAAAAGAATATTACACAGAAATATCAGAGATTTAAATTACATTTAAATACATAGCAGCGGAAAATAATACAATACACAACTAGAAGAAGATATACGGATACAAAGCTTTCCGGATATCGTTCCAGCTGAAAACCAGGATCCTGTGAATATAAATCTGCAAAACCAAAACTACTAGCTGCCCGTGTCAAAATAAGGGCACCCAGAGTTTAGGTTAAAACAATAAACTCCAGGTCAGTCATGTGACTGGTGTGAGAACTAAAACAGTTATTAATCTTTATTTTAAATCATTAGGTAAATCAAGGGACCACGCCGTATAACACGGAACGGGTTTCCTCCCAAGAATACCAGTGCCTAAAACAAACAGCGCAATGCTAAATAAAGAAAAATGAAGCTGTTATAAGACCCAGGTCCCATCACACAATGCAACGCAGCCGAGGATAGGGTTTTCCCTTATAACAGCCAAAGAATGCTTGATACGTTTAAAACAAATCATTTGATACTATTATAAGTGCATAGTGTATAAAACAACTTCAAATCATAAGTATCAATCATAGGCGGCATGAGCGCCCCATCCCACTATGTCGCCATACTAGGCTCTACAAATAAAACCGCAAATGTCACGTATTTGGAAATTGGATTTCCGTCTATGAACCGAGGCAAAAGATAGTCCTCAACCGATTCGAGACAATCTAGCCTACCATGTCTCAGGATCAGAGCTCGAGTGACCCTAGGAGCGACAGGGCCGGTCCACCGATGTGGATTAAAATGCCTGAACACTACGTTTCCCCGCCCTTTGGGGCGCAAACGAGCCAACGAATGACTCCATCGGACCCGGATCGTCCGATCTAACCGAGGCGCCTCACAACAGCAACAACCACACAGGTGAAAAGTATATAAATGTCAGGGCTGGTAGGTCACTGACACCACCCTAGCTAGAAAGAAACGCATGTCCTCCCTGAGGTCCTTCCTCCCGTTTTTGGTTCACAACCGGGGTGCGAAACTCGCGAAGTAAACGTTACACAAAGCTACGCCACAAAGGCCGTGCTTTGATCATCACCACAAGACTTTGCTTTTCAACAGAAGCCTTGATCATTTGCCACTTAGGCATGCCACACAGGCAATTCACTCCATGCGTTTGATATCCATCAGTATATAACCCCTGAGCTCGTACGTCTCAGAGAAGGGCGTTAAGCAAGAGAATAAATTCTCCGCCGCCAAGCAGATATATATTTAATAGAAATCAATCGCACGGACTAAAATCCAATGTCAGACACACAGTCCATTTACAAGTCCGTTCTGGGTCTGAACGAAACCGGAGGCACCTAGTACCTCGCATATCCATCGATCTCCAAGTACGTCTGGACGATCACAAACTGTTTCCATCTTCTTGGGTGTACAGCCCAATCAAGATCATCAGTAATCACCCAAACGACGTGAAGACTTCTGGTCTTCGACCACCGTCTTTATCTTCGACACCACGTCGAATCAGTTATTCAGAATGGGATAAACCCGGTCTTCCTGAATAACTCGCGTATATATTATAAAAGTGTTACACAAACACAACATACGCCTCATTCCAATTCAGAATATTCTTTTATTCAAAATTTCCTATACTTTGGGAAAAGTTCCCATTAATTTTATCCAAGATAAATTCTTTAAATTTATTCTTTAATCTCCTTTGAATATCAATTCAAACTAGTCGGGATTAGCGAACCACACCGAAGTAATCATTTATTTTATTTCCCAATCCCAACCTATTCATCCCATGAAGTAAAACTGGTAGTACTTCATATCTAACACCACGGTGTTATCGGTAAATTCAATTACCATTTCACGTTCAAATCTAATTAAAGATTTAACCATCGCCTGGAGCAAAACTGGTGATACTCCATTTTCGATCATTTCAATCTAATTAAAGATTCATTAAAACTCCACTTAGTTTTAATCTTTAACTGGATTAAAGAATCAGTGTCATTTAAAACACGGTTCACGATAAACCCAAAATCACATTCCATTAATTATCGGGTTAAAGAACAAGTGTTATTTAAAACACTGTTCACGATAAACCCAAAAATCAATACCAATTCAATTCCAATTAAATATCGTTTAATTGGTACACTTCATTAAATCTAAATAAAAAGATTTAATCTTTTCTCAACTGGGTTCAAGAACAGTGTTAGTGAAGACACCATTCACGACAAACCCAAATCACATTTGATATTCAATACAAGGCTCTGAATAGAAAATATCCCGGCTTATATTCAATATCAAATTCTACGATTAACAAATGTCATATTGGAAATAACGATATAAATATATATCTTTCAAATTTCCATAACACATCTGTATAATCACGAATTCCAACATCGAAATATTCCGAAGACAATTTCGATTCAAATCCACTCCAATGCAATCATTGGAAATTCTGGTTATTTTTAAAACCCTTTTCAAATTCTATTTATTTACTTAAAAATAAATAGAATTATAATTCTAGTTCAAAACTAGTTTATTTCGATAAAAATCTATTTTTATCTTTTCAAACATGAAGTTTTTCATCCCAAATCTTCACAAATCATTTCTTATGATTTTACACAAATTATTACTATTTTTAATAATTTTATCAAGGCCCGTACAGTCGATTTCCATCAATGGCCATCGAACTGCACTTACAGCGACCTTTTTCAAATTTGATTTGGACATAATTCCAAATCCAACCGTTAGATTTCAAATTTCTAACATTCGTTAGAAAGCTCTTTTCGATACGAACCCAACGGTTCCGGTTTTAGGAGAATCCGACGGTCGGATCTCCCGTAATGTCCGTTTGAAATAAATGGTCGAAATTCACGAACTGCCGCGGCGCGGCGCGTTCTATTCAGGCCATTATATTATATATATAATATATATAATATATACTTCGTCGATTTCTATTTAAAACGAATTATATGAATAGTTTTAAAATCGTTTCAAAAGCAATTTCAACTTCCATTTCAATTCAAATCAAAATTGAATTCTTCTTTATAAATTCGTTTCAAAATTCATTTCTATTCAATTCAATTCAATTTAAATTCATTTCAATTCGCTTTCAATTCAATTTGAATTCGTTTTCAATTCAATTCATTTCGAAATCGTTTTCAATTCAATTCATTTCGAAATCGTTTTCAATTCATTTCATTTTGAAATCGTTTTCAATTCAATTCATTTCGAAATCGTTTTCAATTCAATTCATTTCGAAATCGTTTTCAATTCAATACATTTCGAAATCGTTTTCAATTCAATTCATTTCGAAATCGTTTTCAATTCAATTCATTTCGAAATCGTTCGAATTTCAAATCTATTCAATTTCAAATCTATTCAATTTCAATTCCAATTCGAATTCATTTACAATCAATTCTTTTCAAAATATCAGATTTTGAAATCACTTTCGATATTCATTATAAAATGAATAAAATCGATATAAATATCGTTCACGTCTAAATGGCGTCAATCTAATCAACACGGCTTCATATATTGATATTTTCAAATATTCCATTTCGAATATTTCTATTTCAAATATTTCTATTTCAAAACTGGAATGAGGCCCAATCAATTACCATATAAAGTTAATTATATGGATTTTCATACAACACATGTATATAATAGCATGGAAAAATAATCAACCATCAACCAAAGTGCACTACACTGTATAAGCATCAAATATAGATATCCAACGCTTAAAACAGCCTGTCAATCAACCGATCGACATATTCAATCAATCAGGATGAGTGAACTTCAAATTTCATCCCAACACCCGTGTGGGGTTTCAAACAATCAAACACATATTTTATTTGTGCAGTTGGGCGATGTGTAAAATTTATCGTCCCAATCAATGTCCTTCAAATAGGTGTGCATACACAAACCGTCCGGTTTGTAAATGAATATTTTATTTTATTCACTTCACGTTAAAAATTATATTTTTAACGATAAAACATTTTATTCTAACATATGAATTTCTATTCAGTTCATTCATTCAATAAAATGATATTTTTATTTTTCTAACATATTTTAGAAAATTTCGGCGGCATAACGGCACGATACTAGAAACGGGACAAGGCCTAGCCTTATCCCCGGTCTAGTGAAGGCCCACGCCATTCACACATCAATCAAATTCACCAAACAACCAAATTCAAATCAAATCATATAACTAAGCTATGCAACCAAACAAACAAGTCCATGGCCTGTGGACGATTGTGTCGGGTGCTACTAAGCACCGTCTGCATCCTAGTATATATCTATATATAGAAATGAAATTGTAAGGTGAGAAATTCTCACAAATAGCTATCCTAGCTCCACGGCACTTCTAATGCAGGAAATCTTCGCCAACTCGCCTTTTGTCGCTTTCGTTGTCCGCTTTCACTACATATATAAAAATTGAATTTTTACTACGCTATTCAATATATAAAAATCGAATTTTCACTACGCTATTCAATATATAAAAATCGAATTTTTACTACGCTATTCAATATATAAAAATCGAATTTTTACTACGCTATTCAATATATAAAAATCGAATTTTTACTATGCTATTCAATATATAAAAATCGAATTTTTATATTCTCTACCTTATAAAAATTATATTTTTATAATCTCTACTTTATAAAAATCATATTTTTATTATTCCTACTTTATAAAAATCATATTTTTATTATTCCTACTTACATAAAAATTATAATTTTCATTTATTTCAAAATCAAATCTTTATTTCATCATCAGTTTTAATCACTATATAAAATTAGTTTTTAAATTCTTAAAAATCAGTTTTAAAATTCTTAAAAAACTAGTTTTTAAATTCTTAAAAAAAATCAGTTTATGCATCTTTAAAAAAACAGTTTTTGCATCTTTTAAAAAAAAACAGAAATTAGTTTTTAATATTCTTAAAAAATCAGTTTTAACTTCCTAAAAAAAAATCAGTTTTAACTTTATATAAAAATCAGTTTTAACTTTATATAAAAATCAGTTTTTCTTTTTATTAAAAATCAGATTTTCAGAATTGAAAATAAAAATAAAATAAAATAAAGTAAAGAAAAAAAAACTTACTGCATCGAAGAAAAAAGGGGGGTGGCTTCGCTGTTGAGCTTCGAAGGGGGGGGGGGGGGAAGATGGCGACGGGAAGGGAGGGCTAGGGTTAGGGTCTTCCTGGGGGTGCGGTGCTCGATTGCCGACTGGGGGGGGGGGGGGTGCTGCGCGTTGCGGTCGAGGTGGAAGAGAGGGGGGGGGGTCTCCGATGAGGCGCGGTGGCCCTTGGGGAGGGCGGCGGCTCCTCCCCGCCTTCTTCGCCTCCGTCATCTTCTTCTTCTCTTCTTTTTTTTTTCTTTTCTAGAATGAAACGAACGGGGGGGGGGGGGCAGAAAGATAAAGGGAGGAGAGTTTTTTTTTTATTATTATTTAATTCAACCTAAAGTTGACTTTTTCATACGACCTCGAAACGAGGCCCACCGCCTGTCGTCCCTAGCGTTTTACCCCCATTCCGAACACAATGGGATGTGTATCGTAAGCCGATCCGATTGTTACAATCAGTTTCCTTTGAATTTACATTTAAATCACTATATTGAATTTTAAACGTACATTTCAAATTACCGGGGTCACATACTAACTAGAAAAATTCCAGAAAAATATTTTCTAGCTTCGTATTGACGATACGGTCCTAACAAAACTAGTTTCGTCGAATTCTGAGACCGTTTGAAAAATGGCCAATTTCCAGTCGATTAAAATCAACTGAAACCGGTCAAACGCGTTTTCCTTTGCCGCGCTCACATATTGATTCGAAAAATTATGAAATTTAAAACCTAGCAATAACTTTACATCCCGAACCCAACAAAACTGGTTTCGTCGAAATCCGAGGCCGTTTGCAAAATGTCCATTTTTAAGGGCCTGAATTCCATAGCGACTATTCAGAATTTTCAACTGGACATATCTTTTGATTCCCGATATGAAATCTCGATTTGTCGGATTCGTTGGAAAGATATTATCAATTAGATCCTATTGTCTTTGGTTTCTCTAAAATCCGGATTGTTTTGCACCCGGTACATCCAATGGAAGTTTGAAATCGAATTATCGAACTACCGCGCCATTTTCAATTCTATTTATAATTTAAAATAAATATTTATATTCTAACGACGACGCGTATAATATATACGTTGAATTCTATTCAAAATAAATTTCTCGTCGATATTATTTAAAATAATTCATTTTAAATAATCAAAATTTACTAAAATTGCCAAAATAAAAATTTCAAACTGGCTCGCATTTTACGGGTTGTTACACGGTGGCTGATGCATTGAGTAGAAGACATGCCAGCTTAGGGGCTATGTTCCTTGAATGGAAGCAACTGGAGTATATCGCGGGGTTTGATTTCAGACCAAAGTGCGAATTGGATCCAGAAATGTTAGCAAGTTTGACGATCAGACCCACTTTAATTGAGCGGATCGGCTCTAGTCAGAGGGACGATCCTAACCTGTTGGAAATCATCTCCAAGTTAGAGATGTGTGTCGATGAGGAGGTGAACAAGTACGGGCTTGATCGAGATGGATGGCTTAGAAAGAATGGAAAGCTTGTTGTACCCAATGTCAATGGATTGAGGGATGAAGTGCTTAGAGAATGTCATCACTCAAAACTGACTATACATCCCGGTGGTAATAAGATGTATCGAGATATGAAGCAGACTTACTACTGGGAAGGGATGAAAAGAGACGTTGGGAAATTTATATCCAAGTGCATGAATTGCCAGCTAGTTAAAGCTGAGCAAAAGAAGCCTAGTGGATTACTGCAACCATTAGAAATTCCCGAATGGAAATGGGAGCAAGTCTCGATGGATTTCATTGATGGTTTGCCAAGGACTAGATCGGGACATGATAGCATTTGGGTAGTTGTGGACCGACTGACTAAAAGTGCAAGATTTATACCCGTCAAATCGACCAGAACGGCAGCCAAGTTGGCAGAATTGTATATGAAGTGGGTAGTGAGATTTCATGGGGTACCCAAAAGCATTGTGAGCGACCGAGACCCGTTGTTCACCAGTGGGTTTTGGAAGAGCTTACAAGAGGCTCTAGGGTCAGAGTTACATCTCAGTACCGCATATCATCCTCAGACCGACGGTCAGACAGAGAGGGTGAACCGTATTTTGGAAGACCTCTTGAGAGCATGTATATTGGATTTTGGTGGATCATGGGATGACCATTTGCATCTAGTAGAGTTTGCATATAATAATAGCTACCAATCCAGTATCGGTATGGCTCCGTTTGAAGCTTTGTACGGAAGACCGTGTAACTCACCATCATGTTGGATAGAGACTGGCGAGAAGTTTATGCTTGGACCAGATGTGGTGAGGGAAACTTCAGATAAGATCAAGATCATTCAACAACGAATGAAGGCTGCCCAAGATAGGCAGAAGAGTTATGCTGATAAAAGGAGAAGAGACTTAAAATTCTCCGTTGGTGACTTGGTGTTTGTCAAGATTTCTCCGTTGAAGAGCGTAATACGATTTGGCAGGAGGGGCAAGTTGGCACCAAGGTTTGTTGGCCCATTCCCTATTCTTGAACTAGTCGGGAATTTGGCATATAGAATTGACTTACCAGAGAAAATGGCGGGAGTTCACAACGTATTTCATGTTTCCCAACTAAGGAAGTTCGTTCACGACTCAGAAATGACTATTTCACCTGATCAGTTAGAGGACTTCGAAGTAGAACCCGAGGCGGTTGGGAACCGCAAGCCGGCCCGTATTGTCGCACACGACATGAAGCAACTTCGAAGGAAGGCGGTGAAGCTAGTCAAGGTACAGTGGAGCGAGGACGAGAATGATTGTACTTGGGAAACAGAGGAGAACATTAGGAAGTCACACCCAGAACTCTTTGCCTGGTAAGATTTTGACTTCGATTTAGTTTTCCGCATGCTAGGATAGGCTTGTTTGCTTGTTTTGCATGTTTGATTGCTGTATGTGGTTGTTAGGCATGCGGGATCTTTTGTATGTTTTGGGTTAAGGAATTTCGGGGACGAAATTTCTTAAGGGGGGGAGAGTGTAACGACCCGTATTCTACGCATCTTAGGATCGTAGGATATTTATTTCTTTCACATACGAAGTCGTATGGTCATGTAACTTTGGGAGACGACTATTGGGGTCATTTCCCATGTTCATGATTTTTCCCGATTTTTAAATGACCATTTTACCCCTAGTTGGCACTGTTTTGGCCATAACTTTTGACTGGAAATGAATTTTGACCTGAAACCACTTCCATTGGCTTCGGATGATGGTTTCTCTTTCCGTAGAGTGGTCACATTAGCCAAACGGACTTACCGTTTGGGAGATATGGCTGAAACAAGTTTCAGATGGTGAAAAAAACAGCTTAATTGGGCTTAACCGGGTGATTAACAGCTAGGCCCAAGGGGAATTTCGGGATTAGGGGTATATAGGGGCTGATTAGGGTTAGAAAACATTTCTTTAGACATTTTCCAGCCGCCACTTTCATTCCTCTTAACCTAGCCATGGCCTCCACTCTCTAAATCTCTCTCAAAACACCCAAAATCACTTCCTAATCAAGGATTAAGGCTTAGAGGCATCAAATTAAGAAGAAAAAGCACCAAAGCAAGGTTAGAGCTGCTGTTGGACATCAGTATTCGCCCAAATCAGAGGAGTTTCAGTTCTGAGAATTTTGTTTGTGGCCAAGGTGAGTGATTAGCATTGTTTTGACACTAATTATAGTTAATTAAGGCGATTAGTGATAATTAGTAAATTCTTACACTATAAAATTCTGGAAAAATATTCTAAAATTCTGAAATGTTATTTTAGACCTCTGTTAGAAGTTTGTGATGATTTGGTTAGGTTTTGCTAATCGTACCCTTAGATTTGCTTAAACATGCTTAAAGGGAAAAACATGGGTTTTGGTGTTTATTGTCGATTTTATATGTTGTATGACTGTTTGGAATGATTTATGATTGATTAGAAAAGTTAGATTGGTCAAAAACGTCGTCGTATGGCGTAAATAGCTTGCTGGAAGAGTTGCAGGAATTTGGACCAGATCGGATCGCCCCCACACTCGGACCGTGGGGTATGACCACGATCCCACACTCGGATCGTGGGGTATGACCACGAACCGCACACCTGGAGCGTGACGAAGTATAGCGATCCGCACACCTGGAGCGTGACGAAGTATAGCGATCCGCACACCTGGAGTG
The DNA here is from genome assembly GCA_030737875.1 of Allium sativum. Taxonomy (NCBI): domain Eukaryota; kingdom Viridiplantae; phylum Streptophyta; class Magnoliopsida; order Asparagales; family Amaryllidaceae; genus Allium; species Allium sativum. Next base: position 508,452,611 of record CM060920.1, on the reverse strand, counting down.
TGAGGAAGACCACGATCCGCACACCGCGACTGTGAGGAAGACCACGATCCGCACACCGCGACCGTGAGGAAGGCAAGGAGCTTGGATACGAGAAGACTAAAACCCGAGATGCAAAGGTAGTCCAAGTTTGAAGTTAGAGCTCAGGATCCAGATGGGAACCAATGAGTTCACTTCATGAGTTGGGCTTTGCTGCGGGACGCGTGCCAAGGGGTTATCGACGTCTATAGCTTTGGACCACTATGGTAGGAGGTACGAAGGCGGATTCAGGGCTATTATGGCATAGGTAGGACCAAGGGCTACAACCAATGAAGTGGGTCATTGAAATGTTTGGTCATGACTCCGTATGTTTAGCTTGGTCATAGCAGGGTTTCTACAAGGCGGGATTCGTCGTTACCTCAGTTTGTCTAGTGTTCCAAAGTGGTAGATGTCGTACGCTTTACGCACTGAGCGAGAGATGTGAGGATGGTTGCTATGGATGATTTGTTTGCTATCATTGTGACATGCACACCCCACCCCCGTATTCTTACACTATTCATTATGGCGCCTTGGAGTATTGTACGGTATGTGGTACTAACTCTTTGGTTGCAGGTCCAGGTTCAGGTATGGTTTAGTGTACCTGTTATTATTCTGTTTAGATGCTTATCGCTCATACCAGGCTTTATGTCTGACCCAGAGTTTTATGTCTCCTCTTATTACTCTGGGTGCTCACACGAGCAGACTAGAGACAGGTTAGCTGGTGGTGCACGGGTAGATGATCCGGAGACGAGCAGGAGGCTTCCACGTAAAATATATTCATAATATTCTCCCTGTGTTGTTGAAGATCGCTGCTTGGGCATTGGCGGTGCATCTTCTACTTTAGCTTTCTTTTGTTTTAGAGACAGTAAATTTGAAAAATTGTAATAAGCTGTATTTGGATTTCCGCTGCTCTGATGATTGGTGTTGATTTTAGTTATCAGCTTATGCACTGTCTCACCTGTTTTATGTCAAGTATATTATTATTATTATATTTTACCCCATGCGCTGTGAGACATTCTACAGGTTCCTTGATTAGTTCATTCCTTTCTTTGGCGACCGTTCCGTGCTAACTGGACATGTATACAGCGCACTTTCGGAGGAAATGCCGGTTGGTACGGAGCGGGCCGTCACAATTATTATCTCTTGTTCTGTTGATTATTTGCATTAATCATTGGTGATTGTGGTGCATTTTGCTGGGTTTGTCTGTGTCATTCGTAACAATGGAGCGGTGGTTAAAAAGTGGGAAGTGAAGCGCAGTTCAGATCTGTATTGGTAGAAAAGTCAAGGCACAAAACCGAAAAGGGAAATGAGTGTCAATTCTCACAGAAACGGGGAGAGCAAAAAAGAAGGCGAAAAGTGAAAGAAGAATGAGGGGAAAGCGTTAGATTGAGAGAAGAGGGAGGCGATGGAGAAATTAAAATGGCAGGATTCTAGTCCCCATTGATGCGAGAAAAGAGGAAACTTGTAAATGATTTATAACTATTTAAATTAAACTGTTTTGTTTTAAAATCAAACTGTTATATTTTATAGCTATTTTACTAAAATATTTTATATTAATTTAACTAATTTATTTTATAACTGTTTTAATCAAACTGCTATGTTTTATAGCCATTTTAATTAAATTATTTTATATTAAAATTAATTGTTATTTTTATAACTATTTTAATAAAATTATTTTATATTAAATTTAACTATTATCTTTATAACTATCGTAACAGAAATATTTATATTAATTTAACTATTATATTTTTATAACTTTTTTTAAATCAAACCATTATATATTAAATTTAACTATTATCTTTATGACTAGTTTAATAAAACTATTTATATTAATTGAACTATTATATTTTTATAATTAATTTAAATCAAACTATTTTATATTACATTTAACTATTTAAAATTAAATTTTATTTCTAAACCGAGTAAATGAATTTTGATTATTATTATAAAGATTCATTTGAATACCAATATTCGTAACATTGAAATCTAGACCTGAAATTTGAATTTTGATAGTGAACCATTTTGAGATATGAGGTTTGAAACTTAATCCAATATTGAACTAATTTTGAGTAAATAATAATAAAATCATTCCTGAATTACCAGATTTATGATATTTGAATAAGATATTTTTAGATATAAATGACCACAATGTGAAATAAGCGTTTGGTTATTAAAGAGACCGGTGTTGGATATTGGCATACACTTTGTCAATACCAGGAACCACTTTAACAATTGTATACGTGGTGTATGAATCCAGAACAGAGTAGGATGGTTTGGTGAATGCTACTGGAATGAAGTAAGAGAACGATGATGGATAGCCTTGACTTTTAGGTCATAATTAATATAACTAAAACAGGAGATACACCGTGACCAAGTGAGTTTGCTTCCATGATCGACAACGACTTCTTCTTGATTGTCTCAACTCCTCAATTTGATTTGATTTGATGCACATCCTTGATTATGGAGTGTTGTTTGAGGTAGGCTGTAGATGCAGCTATGCGTTACCACCAATCCAAGAGGGCAAAACAGTAGATTCACAACCAGGGCATTGCTTCGTGCTCCTTGTCATATTTATCTGGTCAAGCCCACTACGACTTTGTTTTGTGTGTTGTACATATGGAGTGACCTCTGGTTACCACCAGTTTATGGTGAAATCTACGGTATTTGTATGTACAACATTGCTTATAAAGCATGTTAAAGTAAAAAATATAACTCCTTAATGTTATTTTCAATGCTATACTTTGTTGATAGACATTACTATAAAGCGTATTGTATTATATGTAAATAGTTTAATGGATCTTTTGGAGATGAGAATTCCCATAACATCTCTTAAGTTATTGCACTTATGTATACATCGATAGGAGATGGAAAATCCCGTAAACACTTCTGATGTTACTACATACATATTTCATTTGGTTTGATTTGACTTACATGAGATATTTTAGTCCTGACTCGATTGTATTGTTTTCATTATGGTCGGGTCAGCCTGAGTTGTTTCATTTTAGCGAAGAACTCGCTACGAAGATGAAGATGGAGTTTGATAGATATATTTGTCTAATATTATTCTTCCGTAGTTATTTGGTACGTTGATGATTGTTTAACTATAATATTGAAAATGTATAATGTAAACTGATAAATGTATTTATTATGTTTTTTTTTATATTTTGTCCTTCTGTTATGAGATTCCTTATTTTGTTTCTTTCTCTTTTATTTTTTATATTAAGTCCCCATTAATAATTCACCATTTTAAATGGTTTAGGTCTGACATGTGTGGTTTATTGTCCATCTAAATCATTTAAAAGTCGCGGATCGTTACAAGATTGTAGTTCTTAAAGAAGTTGAACTGCTAAACACATCTTCATGTAAGATGAGGGTAATGAATTCAATAGATTTGAATGAAAGAAAAATCTCAAATGAGCTATTTCTAACTCTATGTGGTTACATTTACATATTATATTGACTAGGTATCTGGAAGATACTATGTTATATGACCTTATAAGTGTCCGCAGATTGAAAATTAATTATTAATTTAGCCTTAGAGAAGGATGCTCATTTTTTCATAAAGTATGAATTCAAAGGACATTTCAGTTCATATTTCTCTTATTTCATTTCAGTTTTATGTTATTTTTAGTGTTGGCTATTTTCCTTCATTGTTTGTTAGGAAAGTATACATGGTCAATTTGTATGTTTTATGCAATGCAAGGTCTAATTTCATTTCAATAACTTCAATTTAATTATCGACTATGTTGCTTTCTCATTGATAAATCTAGTATAAGTCAAACTTGAAGTTTCATGAGTACTATATACTAATTAATATATTTGGTTTTTACCAATCATGTTATGTTGTGAAACCTTATGCTTTGATAAATTATTTCTATGTACATACATCTAGCCATTTAGTTGAAGAAATGCATTTCAGTATTAATCAGAGGATATTTCCATTGTGAGTAAAGATATTATCCTCTTAAACATGGTTTTAGAGTTATACTTATATTTACGTAGCAGAATCCAATATCCTAAAAGAGATGCTATAGAAAATTTATTTTAGTTAAATTGTAATTTATTATAAAGAAATGTTATATCTCGCGTAGAAACATCGTATAAAACTCTAGAAACAGTGATAATAGTTTAGCTATAAATAAAATACTATTACACTCTTGAAGTACCATTTTTATCTCTTACATCTTAATTTTATTTAACACATATAATTTTGTTATTATATGTAAAGCTGAATAATTCATTTCAAAGGTAGAAACAACAAAAATCTCTAGTAGAGATATATGCTGCTGTAAAAGTAGTAATTATACAGTTTATGTAGAATAAGATATTATATACTAATATGACATTTTAAAAATAGTGCATACAAAGTATTTTTAAAAGAGAAATATAATGCTCGAGAAGAGGTGGTGGAAAAATATCTCCACAAGAGATTAGTGAAATATATCTGAAAGAGAAAAAGCGTATTACTATGATACAATACAACTAGAGGATTGACATAATAATTTACCATAACACCCCAAAAGGCATGTTTGCAAACTATCTCCAAAAGATATGTTATATCTTTGTACAACACTATAAAGGCATTATCGATAAAATATTTTTAAATATGATATAACACTTCAAGAAGTGATGTGATGATAATGTAACAACCCGAAAATCTGGGCCAGTTTGAAATTTTTATTTTGGCAATTTTAGCGAATTTTAATTATTTAAAATGAATTATTTTAAATAATATCGAAGAGAAATTCATTTTTGAATAGAATTCGATCGTATATATTATACGCGTCGTCGTTAGAATATAAATATTTATGTATAATTATAAATAGAATTGAAAATGGCGCGGTAGTTCGATAATTCGATTTCAAACTTCAATTGAATGTACCGGGTGCAAAACAATCCGGATTTTAGTGAAACCAAAAACATTAGGATCTAATTGATGATATCTTTCCAACGAATCTGGGAAATCAAAATTTCATAGCGGGAATCAAAAGATATGTCCGGTTGAAAATTCTGAATAGTCGCTATGGAATTCAGGCCCTTAAAAATAGACATTTTGCAAACGACCTCGGATTTCGACGAAACCAGTTTTGTTGGGTCCGTGATGTAAAGTTATTGCTAGATTCCAAATTTCATAATTTTTCGAATCAATATGTGAGCGTGGCAAAAGAAAACGCATTTGACCAGTTTCAGTTAATTTTAATCGACTGGAAAATGGCCATTTTTCAAACAGTCTCAGAATTTAACGAAACTAGTTTTGTTAGGACCGTATCGTCAATACGAAGCTAGAAAATATTTTTCTGGAAATTTTCTAGTTAGTATGTGACCCCGGTAATTTGAAATGTACGTTTAAAATTCAATATAGTGATTTAAATGTAAATTCAACGGAAACCGATTCAAACAGTCGAATCAGCCTATGATACATATCCCATTGTGTTCGGAATGGGGGTAAAATGCTATGGACGACAGGCGGTGGGCCTCGTTTCGAGGTCGTATGTAAAAGTCAACTTTTTGCAAATTATATAATTTAATAAATTAAAAATATATAATAATAAAAAAAAATCTCTTCCCACCCCCTTTAACTCTGCCCCCCTCCCCCCACGTTCAAAACAGGAATCATTAACAGAAAAAAAAAAAAAACTGCCACATCCCTTAATCGCCCATCGCCGGAGCACCAAGCGGCGCCACCGCTGGCACGCCCTCCCCACTTCTGTCGTCGCCCCCACTTCTGCGCCACCTCCTCCTCCTTTTAGCCTTCCCCAATTCGAACGAGAGGCCAAAGACCCCAATCCCGTCGCCATTGCCGTTCCAAGCCAACCGCCACCCACCTGTTAGCCGCCTGACGCCGCCGGAGCCCTCTTCCGCCGCCAACTCAGACCACAGACCCCTCCTATGAGCTAAAACAAAAGAAAAGTAAGTTTTTTTTTGCTTTAGTTAATTTAGTTTTTATATATATAATTAATTAATATAAAGATCTGTTTTCTTCTACATATTAGTATCATAAAAATTAGATTTTATATATATCTTAACATCACAAAGATTAAATTTTTATAATGTTTTCGTGGTAATAAAGATTTGATTTTTATATAAATAAAGGTTAGATCTTTAAAGTAAAAAAAATTAGGGTTTAGCTATCATAAAAGCGAAGAAAGATTATGTTTTTAATCATAGAAATAAGGGATTTATTTTTATATATGTGAAGGAAGTATGAAAATCGAATTTTTATATTAGAAAAGTTTGAATCTTTATATAGTTGAAATGGTGAAGTAAAAATATGATTTTTATATATTGAACATCGAAGTAAAAATTCGATTTTTATATATTGAATAGCGAAGTAAAAATTCGATTTTTATATATTGAATAGCGAAGTAAAAATTCAATTTTTATATATTGAATAGCGAAGTAAAAATTCGATTTTTATATATTGAATAGCGAAGTAAAAATTCGATTTTTATATATTGAATAGCGAAGTAAAAATTCGATTTTTACATATGTAGAGAATGCGGGCAACGAAGGTGACGAAGATGCGATAGCGATGAAGATTTCTATCAATGAAGTGCCGTGGAGCTAGGATAGCTATTTGTGAGAATTTCTCACCATTCAATTTCTTTTTCTAGTTATATATATATATATATATACTAGGATGCAGACGGTGATTAGTAGCACCCGACACAATCGTCCACAGACCATGGACTTGTTTGTTTGATTGCAAAAAATTATTTAGATTATTTGATTGAAATTGAATTGGTTGGTGAAATGAAATTGATTTGATTGATGTGTGAATGGCGTGGGCCTTCACTAGACCGGGGATAAGGCTAGGCCTTGTCCCGTTTCTAGTATCGTGCCGTTATGCCGCCGAAATTTTCTAAAATATGTTAGAAAAATAAAAATATCATTTTATTGGATAAATGAACCGAATAGAATATTCATAGGTTGAATAAAATGTTTTATCGTTAAAAATATAATTTTTAACGTGAAGTGAATAAAATAAAATATTCATTTACAAACCGGACGGTTTGTTTATATACACCTATTTGAAGGACTTTGATTGGGTCGATAAATTTCACACATCGCCCAACTGCACAAATAAAATCTGTGTTTGATTGTTTGAAACCCTACACGGGTGTTGGGATGAAATTTGAAGTTCACTCATCCTGATTGATTAAATATGTCGATCGATTGATTGACAGGCTGTTATAAGCGTTAGATATCTATATTTGATGCTTATACAGTGTAGTGCACTTTGGTTGATGGTTGATTATTTTTCAATGCTATTATATACATGTGTTGTATGAAAATCCATATAATTAATTTTATATGGTAATTGATTGGGCCTCATTCCAATTTAGAAAATAAAGAATATTATAAAATAAAGGTTCATGTGTTGACAATACTCATCCATTGAGATTGGTCATGTGTTGAAAGAAATATTTTAGTAATAAAATTTACATCTTTATCAATATAAAATAAAGGTTCATGTATTGACAGTACTCATCCATTGAGATTGGTCATGTGTTGAACGAAATATTTTAGTAATAAAATTTACATCTTTATCAATATAAAATAAAGGTTCATGTGTTGACAGTACTCATCCATTGAGATTGGTCATGTGTTGAACGAAATATTTTGATAATAACAACTATTTTGAAAAAGAAATATTTGAAATAGAATATTTGAAAATAGAAATTTATGAAGCCGTGTTGATTAGATTGACGCCATTTTGACGTAAACGATATTTATATCGATTTTATTCATTTTGAAATGAATTGAATTGAAAACGATTTCGAAATGAATTGAATTGAAAACGATTTCGAAATGAATTGAATTGAAAACGATTTCGAAATGAATTGAATTGAAAACGATTTCGAAATGAATTGAATTGAAAACGATTTCGAAATGAATTGAATTGAAAACGATTTCGAAATGAATTGAATTGAAAACGATTTCGAAATGAATTGAATTGAAAACGATTTCGAAATGAATTGAATTGAAAACGAATTCAAATTGAATTGAAAGCGAATTGAAATGAATTCAAATTGAATTGAAATTTGAATTGAATAGAAATGAATTTTAAAACGAATTTATAAAGAAGAATTCAATTTTGCTTTGGATTGAAATGGAAGTTGAAATTGTTTTTGAAACGAATTTAAAACTATTTATATAATTCGTTTTAAATAGAAATCGACGAAATATATATTATATATATAATATAATGGCCTGAATAGAACGTGCCGCGCCGCGGCAGTTCGCGAATTTCGACCATTTATTTCAAACGGACATAACGGGAGATCCGACCGTCGGATTCTCCTAAAACCGGAACCGTTGGGTTCGTATCGAAAAGAGCTTTCTAACGAATATTAGAAATTAGAAATCTAACGGTTGGATTTGGAATTATGTCCAAATCAAATTTGAAAAAGGTTGCTGTAAGTGCAGTTCGATGACCGTTGATGGAAATCGACTGTACAGGCCTCGATAAAATTATTAAAAATAGTAATAATTTGTGTAAAATCATAAGAAATGATTTAGAAAGAATTGGGATGAAAAACTCCATATTTGAAAAGATAAAAATAGATTTTTATCGAATTGAACTAGTTTGAACTAGAATTATAACTCTATTTATTTTTAAATAAATAAATTGAATTTAAAAATGGTTTTGAAAATAACCAGAATTTCCAATGATTGCATTGGAATGGATTTGAATCGAATTTGTCTTCGGAATATTTTGATGTTGGATTTCGTGATTATACGGATGTTGTTATGGGAATTTGAAAGATATACATATATATATTGTTATTTCCAACACGATATTTGTTAGTCGTAGAATTTGATATTGAATATAAGCCGGTATATTTTCTATTCAGAGCCTTGTATTTAATATCAAATGTGATTTGGGTTTGTCGTGAATGGTGTCTTCACTAACACTGTTCTTGAACCCAGTTGAGAAAAGATTAAATCTTTTTATTTAGATTTAATGAAGTGTACCAATTAAATAATATTTAATTGGAATTGAATTGATATTGATTTTTGGGTTTATCGTGAACAGTGTTTTTAAATAACACTTGTTCTTTAACCCGATAATTAATGGAATGATATTTTGGGTTTACCGTGAACCGTGTTTTAAATGACACTGATTCTTTAACCCAGTTAACGATTAAAACTAAGTGGAGTTTTAATGAATCTTTAATTAGATTGAAATGATCGAGAATGGAGTATCACCAATTTTGCTCCAGGCGATAGATAAATCTTTAATTAGATTTGAATGTGAAATGGTAATTGAATTTACCGATAACACTGTGGTGTTAGATATGAAGTATTACCAGTTTTACTTCATGGGATGTATAGGTTGGGATTGGGAAATTAAAATAAATGATTACTTCGGTAAGGTTCGCTAATCCCGACTAGTTTGAATTGAGATTCAAAAATAGAATAAAGAATAAATTCAAGGAATTTATCTTGGATAAAATTAATGGGAACCTTTCCCTATGAATATAAAATTTAGAAACTAACCGTCGGTTAACCTAGCAGAACGGTTTTTTGGATATTGATCTGATGTTGGTTTCGGCCTTCGGGGTTAATATTTGGGAAATTATTCTCTTGATTAATTTACGGTTAGTGACTGATGAATTGGAATGAGGCGTATGTTGTGTTTGTGTAACACTTATTTAAAATATACGCGAGTTATTCGGAAAGACCGGGTTTATCCCATTCTGAATAACTGATACGACGATAAGTCGAAGATGAAGACGATGGTCGAAGACCGGAGGTCTTCACGTCGTTTGGGTAATTACTGATGATCTTGATTGGGCTGTACACCCAAGAAGATGGAAACAGTTAGTGATCGTCCAGACGTACTTGGAGATCGATGGATATGCGGGGTACTAGGTGCCTCCGGTTTCGTTCAGACCCAGAACAGACTTGTAAATGGACTGTGTGTCTGACATTGGATTTTAGTCCGTGTGATTGATCTCTATTAAATATATATCTGTTTGGCGGCGGAGAATTTATTCTCTTGCTTAACACCCTTCTCTGAGACGTACGAGCTCAGGGGTTATATATTGATGGATATCAATCGCATGGAGTGAATTGCCTGTGTGGCATGCTTAAGTGGCAAATGATCAAGGCTTCTGTTGAAAAGCAAAGTCTTGTGGTTGATGATCGAAGCAAGGCCTTTGTGGCGTAGCTTTGTGTAACGTTTACCTCGCGAGTTTCACACCCGGTATGAACCAAAAACGGGAGACGGACCTCAGGGGGGACATGCGTTTTCTTTCTAGTTAGGAGTGGCGTCAGTGCTTGAACTGGCTGACGAGTTTGACTCATGTGGATGTTACTTATTATTACTTGCTGAAAAGCGAGGCGCCTCGTGATATCGGTTTCGGCCAATGCTTCTGGTCGGCTGACGGGCCAGACTTACGCCCCAAAGGGCGGAGAAACGTATTGTTCAGGCATTATAATCCACATCGGTGGACCGGCCCTGACGATCCAAGGGGCAGTTGCGGCTGTTCCTGAGGGGCGGACTAGAGCGTCTCGAATCGGTGAGGATCTTGCCCCTAGCCTCGGTTCATGCCATAATTGATAACCCAATTTCCAAATACGTGATTCTGCGGTTTTATTTGTAGATCCTAGTATGGCGACATAGTGGGATGGGGCACTTATGCAGTTGTTTTATACACTATGCACTTATAATAGTATCAAACGATTTGTTTTAAACGTATCAAGCATTCTTTGGCTGTTATAAGGGAAAACCCTATGCTCGGCTGCGTTGCATTGTGTGATGGGACCTGGGTCTTATAACAGCTTCATTTTTCTTTATTTAGCATTGCGCTGTTTGTTTTATGCACTGGTATTCTTGGGAGGAAACCCGTTCCGTGTTATACGGCGTGGTCCCTTGATTTACCTAACTTTAAAATAAAGATTAACTGTTTTAGTTCTCACACCAGTCACATGACTGACCTGGAGTTTATTGTTTTAACCTAAACTCTGGGTGCCCCTATTTTCCACACGGGCAGCTAGTAGTTTTGGTTTTGCAGATTTATATTCACAGGATCCTGGTTTACAGCTGGAACGATATCCGGAAAGCTTAGTATCCGTATATCTCCTCTAGTTGTGTATTGTATTATTTTCCGCTGCTATGTATTTAAATGTAATTTAAATCTTTGATATTTCTGTGTAATATTCATTTATACTCTGTATATCCTTGTAATCTGATGCATTGTTGTAATAACGATGAAATGTTCTTGTGTATGCGTTCTGTTTTGTCATGTTCTCAAACGATAGGGCGTTTCGAACGGTCTGGGTCGGTTTAGCGACTGGTTCGGACCGAGCGAAATTCCTTTTCATCACAGTTGGTATCAGAGCTTTGGTTTACAAAGCTAGAGAACAAGACACATTAGAACCGTACGAAAGAATTCATCAGATATTGGATTAGTAATATCCAACGGGAATGACTCGTTAGAGATGGGATCAGTAGTATCCTAGAACGAGTGTGAAGAGTATATTTTTAACGTGAAAACAAATTTTGTTTTGAAAATCTAAATCAATTATTCGTATTTGATTATTTATTTGTATTGATTTGGACAGTCCAGTATATAAAGATTTTGCATATGCGCCTTGCAAACGTATATTCGAAGTTTTAATATACTGGATAGATATAGAACCATACTCTAGTCACCCGGGGATGATCCTGATGATGGTGCATCATCATCAACATTTATATTCGAGTGTCGAAGGTGTGATATCTATATATTTCCATTAGACTGGTGTGAGAACCAAAATTAGATAGGGCCTATTGTTGTGATTTGGCATCAAAAATCTGATTTTTGACTATATATCAAAATTATGAATTTGAAACTCTAATTCACTAATTGATTGATGTTTGTGTTGTTTGTTTATTTGTTAGATAATTTTGAACCATTTTGCCTAATAGTATCAAATATTGAATTATATTGAAATTGGTCGCATTTGCTTGCATATACATATACTTACATTGAACAGGTCATAGCAAGGAGGCTAGAGCAGAGAATAAAATTTGTTTGCCCGACAAATAGGTACATGTTTACTACATAATTTACTGTTTTGTTTGGGTGATGATGATTTTATGAGCCAATTGGCTAGCCGCTTGGCTTTTTCTTTTTCTTTTTGAGATTAGAAGGACCGGGGAAGCTATTTGAAATTCCCCGATGCTCCCAGTGCAGGGGAGGTTATGGCGAAATTTTTCAAAAATTTAGGGTGTTAGCCAAATTTTTGAAAAATTTGAGAATTCTAAGAAACTGAAAAGTTGGAGAATGGAAGCCAGATCGAGCGTAGAGTTGAATGATCAAACCACTTTCGACTTTGTTCCTTTTCGGGGACGAAAAGTTTTAAGTGGGGGAGATTGTAACAACCCGAAAATCTGGGCCAGTTTGAAATTTTTATTTTGGCAATTTTAGCGAATTTTAATTATTTAAAATGAATTATTTTAAATAATATCGACGAGAAATTCATTTTTGAATAGAATTCGATCGTATATATTATACGCGTCATCGTTAGAATATAAATATTTATATATAATTATAAATAGAATTGAAAATGGCGCGGTAGTTCGATAATTCGATTTCAAACTTCAATTGAATGTACCGGGTGCAAAACAATCCGGATTTTAGTGAAACCAAAAACACTAGGATCTAATTGATGATATCTTTCCAACGAATCCGGGAAATCAAAATTTCATAGCGGGAATCAAAAGATATGTCCGGTTGAAAATTCTGAATAGTCGCTATGGAATTCAAGCCCTTAAAAATAGACATTTTGCAAACGACCTCGGATTTCGACGAAACTAGTTTTGTTGGGTCCGTGATGTAAAGTTATTGCTAGATTCCAAATTTCATAATTTTTCGAATCAATGTGTGAGCGTGGCAAAAGAAAACGCGTTTGACCAGTTTTAGTTAATTTTAATCGACTGGAAAATGGCCATTTTTCAAACGGTCTCAGAATTTGACGAAACTAGTTTTGTTAGGACCGTATCGTCAATACGAAGCTAGAAAATATTTTTCGGGAATTTTTCTAGTTAGTATGTGACCCCGGTAATTTGAAATGTACATTTAAAATTCAATATAGTGATTTAAATGTAAATTCAACGGAAACCGATTCAAACAGTCGAATCAGCCTACGATACATATCCCATTGTGTTCGTATGGGGGTAAAACGCTATGGACGACAGGCGGTGGGCCTCGTTTCGAGGTCGTATGTAAAAGTCAACTTTTTGCAAATTAAATAATTTAATAAATTAAAAATATATAATAATAAAAAAAATATCTCTTCCCACCCCCTTTAACTCTGCCCCCCCCCACGTTCAAAACAGGAAACATTAACAGAAAAAAAAAAAAACTGCCACATCCCTTAATCGCCCATCGCCGGAGCACCAAGCGGCGCCACCGCTGGCACGCCCTCCCCACTTCTGCCGTCGCCCCCACTTCTGCGCCACCTCCTCCTCCTTTTAGCCTTCCCCAATTCGAACGAGAGGCCAAAGACCCCAATCCCGTCGCCAGTGCCATTCCAAGCCAACCGCCACCCACCTGTTAGCCGCCTGACGCCGCCGGAGCCCTCTTCCGCCGCCAACTCAGACCATAGACCCCTCCTATGAGCTAAAACAAAAGAAAAGTAAGTTTTTTTTTTTGCTTTAGTTAATTTAGTTTTTATATATATAATTAATTAATATAAAGATATGTTTTCTTCTATATATTAGTATCATAAAAATTAGATTTTATATATATCTTAACATCACAAAGATTAAATTTTTATAATGTTTTCGTGGTAATAAAGATTTTATTTTTATATAAATAAAGGTTAGATCTTTAAAGTAGAAAAAATTAGGGTTTAGCTATCATAAAAGCGAAGAAAGATTATGTTTTTAATCATAGAAATAAGGGATTTATTTATATATATGTGAAGGAAGTATGAAAATCGAATTTTTATATTAGAAATGTTTGAATCTTTATATAGTTGAAATGGTGAAGTAAAAATATGAATTTTATATATTGAACATCGAAGTAAAAATTCGATTTTTATATATTGAATAGCGAAGTAAAAATTCGATTTTTATATATTGAATAGCGAAGTAAAAATTCGATTTTTATATATTGAATAGCGAAGTAAAAATTCGATTTTTATATATTGAATAGCGAAGTAAAAATTCGATTTTTATATATTGAATAGCGAAGTAAAAATTCGATTTTTATATATTGAATAGCGAAGTTAAAATTCGATTTTTACATATGTAGAGAATGCGGGCAACGAAGGTGACGAAGATGCGATAGCGATGAAGATTTCTATCAATGAAGTGCCGTGGAGCTAGGATAGCTATTTGTGAGAATTTCTCACCTTTCAATTTCTTTTTCTAGTTATATATATATATACTAGGATGCAGACGGTGCTTAGAAGCACCCGACACAATCGTCCACAGACCATGGACTTGTTTGTTTGATTGCAAAAAATTAATTAGATTATTTGATTGAAATTGAATTGGTTGGTGAAATGAAATTGATTTGATTGATGTGTGAATGGCGTGGGCCTTCACTAAACCGGGGATAAGGCTAGGCCTTGTCCCGTTTCTAGTATTGTGCCGTTATGCCGCCGAAATTTTCTAAAATATGTTAGAAAAATAAAAATATCATTTTATTGGATAAATGAACCGAATAGAATATTCATAGGTTGAATAAAATGTTTTATCGTTAAAAATATAATTTTTAACGTGAAGTGAATAAAATAAAATATTCATTTACAAACCGGACGGTTTGTTTATGTACACCTATTTGAAGGACTTTGATTGGGTCGATAAATTTCACACATCGCCCAACTGCACAAATAAAATCTGTGTTTGATTGTTTGAAACCCTACACGGGTGTTGGGATGAAATTTGAAGTTCACTCATCCTGATTGATTAAATATGTCGATCGATTGATTGACAGGCTGTTATAAGCGTTAGATATCTATATTTGATGCTTATACAGTGTAGTGCACTTTGGTTGATGGTTGATTATTTTTCAATGCTATTATATACATGTGTTGTATGAAAATCCATATAATTAATTTTATATGGTAATTGATTGGGCCTCATTCCAATTTAGAAAATAAAGAATATTATAAAATAAAGGTTCATGTGTTGACAGTACTCATCCATTGAGATTGGTCATGTGTTGAACGAAATATTTTAGTAATAAAATTTACATCTTTATCAATATAAAATAAAGGTTCATGTGTTGACAGTACTCATCCATTGAGATTGGTCATGTGTTGAACGAAATATTTTAGTAATAAAATTTACATCTTTATCAATATAAAATAAAGGTTCATGTGTTGACAGTACTCATCCATTGAGATTGGTCATGTGTTGAACGAAATATTTTGATAATAACAACTATTTTGAAAAAGAAATATTTGAAATAGAATATTCGAAAATAGAAATTTATGAAGCCGTGTTGATTAGATTGACGCCATTTTGACATAAACGATATTTATATCGATTTTATTCATTTTGAAATGAATTGAATTAAAAACGATTTCGAAATGAATTGAATTGAAAACGATTTCGAAATGAATTGAATTGAAAACGATTTCGAAATGAATTGAATTGAAAACGATTTCGAAATGAATTGAATTGAAAACGATTTCGAAATGAATTGAACTGAAAACGATTTCGAAATGAATTGAATTGAAAACGATTTCGAAATGAATTGAATTGAAAACGATTTCGAAATGAATTGAATTGAAAACGATTTCGAAATGAATTGAATTGAAAACGAATTCAAATTGAATTAAAAGCGAATTGAAATGAATTCAAATTGAATTGAAATTTGAATTGAATAGAAATGAATTTTAAAACGAATTTATAAAGAAGAATTCAATTTTGCTTTGGATTGAAATGGAAGTTGAAATTGTTTTTGAAACGAATTTAAAACTATTTATATAATTCGTTTTAAATAGAAATCGACGAAATATATATTATATATATAATATAATGGCCTGAATAGAACGTGCCGCGCCGCGGCAGTTCGCGAATTTCGACCATTTATTTCAAACGGACATAACGGGAGATCCGACCGTCGGATTCTCCTAAAACCGGAACCGTTGGTTTCGTATCGAAAAGAGCTTTCTAACGAATATTAGAAATCTAACGGTTGGATTTGGAATTATGTCCAAATCAAATTTGAAAAAGGTCGCTGTAAGTGCAGTTCGATGACCGTTGATGGAAATCGACTGTACAGGCCTCGATAAAATTATTAAAAATAGTAATAATTTGTGTAAAATCATAAGAAATGATTTAGAAAGAATTGGGATGAAAAACTCCATATTTGAAAAGATAAAAATAGATTTTTATCGAATTGAACTAGTTTGAACTAGAATTATAACTCTATTTATTTTTAAATAAATATATTGAATTTAAAAATGGTTTTGAAAATAACCAGAATTTCCAATGATTGCATTGGAATGGATTTGAATCGAAATTGTCTCCGGAATATTTCGATGTTGGATTTCGTGATTATACGGATGTTGTTATGGGAATTTGAAAGATATACATATATATATTGTTATTTCCAACACGATATTTGTTAGTCGTAGAATTTGATATTGAATATAAGCCGGTATATTTTCTATTCAGAGCCTTGTATTTAATATCAAATGTGATTTGGGTTTGTCGTGAATGGTGTCTTCACTAACACTGTTCTTGAACCCAGTTGAGAAAAGATTAAATCTTTTTATTTAGATTTAATGAAGTGTACCAATTAAATAATATTTAATTGGAATTGAATTGATATTGATTTTTGGGTTTATCGGGAACAGTGTTTTTAAATAACACTTGTTCTTTAACCCGATAATTAATGGAATGATATTTTGGGTTTACCGTGAACCGTGTTTTAAATGACACTGATTCTTTAACCCAGTTAACGATTAAAACTAAGTGGAGTTTTAATGAATCTTTAATTAGATTGAAATGATCGAGAATGGAGTATCACCAGTTTTGCTCCAGGCGATAGATAAATCTTTAATTAGATTTGAACGTGAAATGGTAATTGAATTTACCGATAACACTGTGGTGTTAGATATGAAGTATTACCAGTTTTACTTCATGGGATGAATAGGTTGGGATTGGGAAATTAAAATAAATGATTACTTCGGTAAGGTTCGCTAATCCCGTCTAGTTTGAATTGAGATTCAAAAATAGAATAAAGAATAAATTCAAGGAATTTATCTTGGATAAAATTAATGGGAACCTTTCCCTATGAATATAAAATTTAGAAACTAACCGTTGGTTAACCTAGCAGAACGGTTTTCTGGATATTGATCTGATGTTGGTTTCGGCCTTCGGGGTTAATATTTGGGAAATTATTCTCTTGATTAATTTACGGTTAGTGACTGATGAATTGGAATGAGGCGTATGTTGTGTTTGTGTAACACTTATTTAAAATATACGCGAGTTATTCGGAAAGACCGGGTTTATCCCATTCTGAATAACTGATACGACGATAAGTCGAAGATGAAGACGATGGTCGAAGACCGGAGGTCTTCACGTCGTTTGGGTAATTACTGATGATCTTGATTGGGCTGTACACCCAAGAAGATGGAAACAGTTAGTGATCGTCCAGACGTACTTGGAGATCGATGGATATGCGGGGTACTAGGTGCCTCCGGTTTCGTTCAGATCCAGAACGGACTTGTAAATGGACTGTGTGTCTGACATTGGATTTTAGTCCGTGTGATTGATCTCTATTAAATATATATCTGTTTGGCGGCGGAGAATTTATTCTCTTGCTTAACGCCCTTCTCTGAGACGTACGAGCTCAGGGGTTATATATTGATGGATATCAATCGCATGGAGTGAATTGCCTGTGTGGCATGCTTAAGTGGCAAATGATCAAGGCTTCTGTTGAAAAGCAAAGTCTTGTGGTTGATGATCGAAGCAAGGCCTTTGTGGCGTAGCTTTGTGTAACGTTTACCTCGCGAGTTTCACACCCGGTATGAACCAAAAACGGGAGACGGACCTCAGGGGGGACATGCGTTTTCTTTCTAGTTAGGAGTGGCGTCAGTGCTTGAACTGGCTGACGAGTTTGACTCATGTGGATGTTACTTATTATTACTTGCTGAAAAGCGAGGCGCCTCGTGATATAGGTTTCGGCCGATGCTTCTGGTCGGCTGACAGGCCAGACTTACGCCCCAAAGGGCGGAGAAACGTTTTTTTCAGGCATTATAATCCACATCGGTGGACCGGCCCTGACGATCCAAGGGGCAGTTGCAGCTGTTCCTGAGGGGCGGACTAGAGTGTCTCGAATCGGTGAGGATCTTGCCCCTAGCCTCGGTTCATACCATAAATGATAACCCAATTTCCAAATACGTGATTCTGCGGTTTTATTTGTAGAGCCTAGTATGGCGACATAATGGGATGGGGCACTTATGCCGTCTATGATTGATACATATGATTTGAAGTTGTTTTATACACTATGCACTAATAATAGTATCAAACGATTTGTTTTAAACGTATCAAGCATTCTTTGGCTGTTATAAGGGAAAACCCTATCCTCGGCTGTGTTGCATTGTGTGATGGGACCTGGGTCTTATAACAGCTTCATTTTTCTTTATTTAGCATTGCGCTGTTTGTTTTATGCACTGGTATTCTTGGGAGGAAACCCGTTCCGTGTTATACGGCGTGGTCCCTTGATTTACCTAACTTTAAAATAAAGATTAACTGTTTTAGTTCTCACACCAGTCACATGACTGACCTGGAGTTTATTGTTTTAACCTAAACTCTGGGTGCCCCTATTTTCCACACGGGCAGCTAGTAGTTTTGGTTTTGCAGATTTATATTCACAGGATCCTGGTTTACAGCTGGAACGATATCCGGAAAGCTTAGTATCCGTATATCTCCTCTAGTTGTGTATTGTATTATTTTCCGCTGCTATGTATTTAAATGTAATTTAAATCTCTGATACTTCTGTGTAATATTCATTTATACTCTGTATATCCTTGTAATCTGATGCATTGTTGTAATAACGATGAAATGTTCTTGTGTATGCGTTCTGTTTTGTCATGTTCTCAAACGATAGGGCGTTTCGAACGGTCTGGATCGGTTTAGCGACTGGTTCGGACCGAGCGAAATTCCTTTTCGTCACAGATAAATAGCCCAAACAAATCGAGATAGAACCAGTAGCAATGGATAAAAATATATTTAAATTTTTTTAATCCACCGTCATCATGGATCCGTAATGTATCGTGATTTTAACGTATCGAATTAGAGTATTTATGTAACAACCTAGAATTTTGGAACCAATTTAAAAAATATTTTTAATCGATTTTAATGAAAAATAAATATTTTATACGATTTATTTTGAGAATAATCGACTTAAAATTAATTTAAAGCAAAGTTTGAATGTATATATTAATATTAATTATAAAACGAGCTTGAAATGGCATGGTAGTTTGAAAATTTAGTTTTAAACTTTAAACGAGTATATAGAATTCGTTATAAATAAGAATTTGATGAAAAAAGAAACTTTAGGATCTAATTAATTATATCTTTCTAAGGAATGTAAGAAATTGAGATTTCATTTTATAAATTGAAAATTATGCCCAAATCAAAATTTCAAATAGTCGCTATGGAATTTATATATATTTTAATATTATATATAGCCCCTAAAAATGGCCATTTTGCAAATGGCATCCATTTTCTACAAAATTAATTATGTTGGATTCAAAATATTAAATTATTGCTAGATTCCAAATTTCATAATTTTTGGATATAGTATGTGGTCGTGCACAATAAATTGTGAATCGACTAGCTATTTGAACCCGAAATAGAGCTTTCTAAGCAAAAGGACTTGGAATTTGACGAAACAAGTTGTATTAGGACTGTATTGCCAAGACATAGCTGCATGTCAATTTTCATCGCCAATGGAGTTTGTACGTGATCGAGGCATAGATAAATGTCGATCGAAGAGAGCGTGAACTAAGGAAAAAGAAAAAAAATACTCAACCCTACTATATAAGATCTTTTCCTCTTCCCTTAGTCCTAATTATCCTTCTTCTTTGTAAAATGGCAGCTAACCCCTTCTACCTAAATACATTTTGCAAAATGACCCCGAACATTAAATAATTTTTATTTTCCAACCCATCAACAATTAGCCAAAGCCCATAAAAGGAAAATTTTAGATCACGATGATATCTACCTACAACAAAAATTCATGGCCCAAGGAGTTACGGATTCGCCGGAATCTCAGTTTAAAAGAAGAAAACTACTTTCGGTTTTTGGTGTTTCATGGCCTAACGAAGAGGAGTTAGATGATGGTGTTAAAGGGAAAGTTGTAAACCATGGGGAAGGGTTACAACATTGCTTCGGGTCAGTCGGTCTGAAACCGCCTGTGGTGCCGGAAAAATCAAGTTCAACGGAGGCGACGTTTTTCGGTTAGCAGCAAACAAACTTCACCGTTTTCCGGTGAAGTTCGACGTCGTCAAGCGATGGGGGCCGAAGGTCGGGGAAGCGAGGTGGCGAGGCGCGACTTTTGGGGGTGGTGTGCGACGCTGGCATGGCCGGAGGAGGAAGCAATTGACGTCGAAGTGTTTCTGGGGTTCAAGGGAAATTCCGATTGTCGGCGGTGATCTAGAGTAAGCAATAGCGGGCGCTAACGTGCCGTGGAAGGGGGAGGGGCTAGGGTGGTCAGCCATCCCGCCGGTGGCCTGACGGCGACGACGTAGGCAATAGTCAAGGGTGAACGGCGGGTTGAAGTTTTTGGGGAAGAAAAGTTTAATTTAATATTTAGTTAATTATTTAATTCATGTAATTAAAGTTCGAACGTTAATATCTTTTTGCCACGAACTCAGAATCACAAGAAACTAGATTCGTTGCGATCGTGGAGTCGAGAGCTCAGCAACAAAACTAATTTGGTCAAATTTGAAGCAAGTTGAATTTTTGGGTCAAATTAAACCCAAGTTTAATTTGATTTGAAAAGAAATCGGCAATCTGAGCCGATCAAAGTGAGAACTATTTCACTCAAATATTTTGTTATGTTATTAGATCATATTTAAAAAAAATTGATTATCTCTTCTGATTTTTATCTGTTAGATGCGATTTTCCTTGAGTTCAACACTTGAACTATTCATTAAGTTTATTTGTTATTAGAGCGTTGTTTGAATATACGACATTCGTATTTCAAACAATGTGGATGGACACTTTGCGGCGCCTTAAATTGAAATGGGTGATTATTTATGTTATGATTTGAACGGGAATTTGAAATAATTAACATGTTAAAAACGATGTTAATATATTTGTAGTAGTTGAAATTGGATATAAATATCCATTTATAAATGAACAGTGAATTAATTATTACTTGTTTAAGTAAAATTACTTAATTAGAAAAATAATTCGAATTGAATTAAAAATAATTAAATTCATGAATCAGTAATGAATTTAAATTGATTATTGTTGGTTGAAAACCCCACACGGGTCTCGGGATGATATTTGATTTACACATCTCCCTTGTATATAGTTCGTATGTTGATCGATTGATTAACAAAATGAAATAAGCGTCAATAAATTATTTGAAGCTTATATGAAAATAAAATGCACACCGGATGTCATTTTGGATGTTGATTTTTGTTTGCAACTATTGTTGGATGCATATGATGAATGTAATCCATATAAATTTTTTTATATGGATATTGGTTGAAATTTTATTCCAATCAGAAATAAATATGAATATTTTAATAATATAATATTCAACAAAATTTGAAGTTAATTTCGATGTTCGATTTTGGATGGACATAAAAATATCAAAATACCATTGAATATTTATAATGGAAATGAATTGATTTGAATACATTTTCATATAATTATGGTTTGTTCAAGTTATTGTGAAATGAATGGTATTCTAAAAACATGGGGCCGAGTTAAGTATATAAACGCCATTTTAACTCAGAAGGATTTTTATATCGATTTTATTCATTTTTATAATGAATATCGAGAAAAATAGTGGAATTTAAAATCTGACATTTTGAAATTATTATTATTTTTAGATTATAATAATATAGAAGATTCAACTTTAATTTATAATTGAAACGGAAGTGAAATTGTTTTTAAACGAATTTATAAACGTTTTATAAAATACATTTTAAATGGAAATCGATGAAATATATTAAATATATTTAAATGGTTTGAACAGAAAGTGTCCCGCAGTGACCGTTCGTGAATTTCGACCATTAACTTCGAATTGACGTAACGGAAGATCCGACCATCGGATTCTCCTAAAATTGAAACTGTTGTGTTCATATCGAAAAGATCTTTCAAATGAATGTATGAGATTCAAATTTGAACGGCTAGATTTTAAAATATCCCCAAATCAATTGCAGAAATGGTCGCTATGCATGCAGTCCGGTGGCTAATATTGGAAACCGACTGCAAGGTACTTAATAAAATTATTAAAAATATCAATAAATTATGTAAAATCATAATAAATGATTTGGAAAGATTTTGGATGAAAAATTCCAAGTTCTGAAAAGATAAAGGATTTTTATCTGAATGAACTAGTTAACATCTAAATTAGAAATCCAATGATTTTAAATTAATAAATTGGATTTAAGAATGGCTTTATTATAACCAGAATTTTCCAACATATATACATATATATATATATATTTGAATGGATTTGAATGGAAATTATCTTCGGATATTTCAATATTGAGTTCCGTGATTATACAGATATTGTTGTGGGAATTTGAAAGATATTTATATCATTATTCCCAAACGATACCTGTTAGTTTCAGAATTTGGTATAAATGTAAGTCAACATGATTTCCATTTAAGATCTTATATTTAATATAAAATTGGATTTTGGTTTTGTTGCGGATGATATCTTAAATAATACTGTTCTTAAACCCAATTGAAAAAGAACAAATCTTTTAAATATGAATTAAAACAATACAAGAAAACATTGATTTAGCGTCAAATATTTAAAAGCGGAAATTTCCATCGCTAATTTGCGACGGATTTCCATGTGATCTGCAAGGGATAATTTTTTGTTTTTTTGAACTTTTTTTCTTTTATTTAATACCATCGCCTTCTCTCATCCCTCATTAAGCCGTTGCAAATTGCGTCAACTTACCGACAGAATTTTTTTGTTGCCGCTTTCTGCTGCAAATCCAAGCGGAATACCGACAAATATTACCCGCTGCTATTTGTGATCTATGTAGTATTGATATCATCCGTTAGATCAAGTTACTAATCCAAGGATTGTTCATTGGACTATTTTGATCCGTTAGATTATATCCCAACACATCTAATTTTTCTTTTTCTTTTTTCATTAGTTTTGCTTAAAAGCTTTCACGACATTCATCCGTTATCTTCTATTCCGCCCCAAAATTTTCGTGAAAAACCTAACAGGGATGACGATTACACTCGAAGTCGAAAGATCGATAATGTCAAAGCCAAGATCCAGGTTTGATTCTTACCTATCCTTTTAATCTAAACCCTAATACTAAATTAATGACGACAACCACAATAATCTAGGTAGCCTCAGCAGTTTTGAAACAGTTGTAGAAGAACATGATTGGTCACATGAATAACGAGGACGTTGATAGTGAATCCGGCTTTCTATCTTCCAAACCCTCGAATTCAATCCCCTGCATTGGTGTAGGCGATAAAGTAAGTGATTGTAACGGCCTGTATTTTCTGCCTAATTATTCAAATTATTTTATTATTTAAAATATAGATTTGAATTTATATAATTGGATTTAATTATTTTATTTTAAATATTTATATTAATTATATAATAATATTTTAATTCCAAAATATTTGGAAAATGTTGAATTTGAAGTATAATGTGATCGGGATGTTTAAAATGGTTTAAAATTGTTTATATTAAAATTATAGTATCGATTTCGTTTATAAAACGACGGTTAAATATTTAAATTATAGTTTTAATATAAAACGAGCTGCAGCGGCGCTGTAGTTCGTAATATTGGGTTTTGAACTTTAACAGGCTGTACAGGATCCAAAATAAGTTGGATTTTCTCGAAACAAGAAACGTGTGAATCTGTTGGGTAATATTTTTCTAATGGAAGAGAAAAATCTAGTTTTCATAGCATAGATTTTGTTTTATGTCCAAACCAAGTTTTAAAATAATCGCTATGGAATTCCTATATATATTATAGCGATTTAATTATATAAAATAAAGTATTTTTATTTTTCTGAATATCGATTTGGCTTGAAACTCAACCCGGAATATTTTATTTTGGTAGTGTATGAAATTCTGGTCATGTATGGCCAATAACAATATTTTATTTATATTATACTGAGGTATTTTAAAATTGGTTTATTTTAATGTAAATTGGACCTTTTAAAAGGGACTTTATTTAAACGACCTCCGTTTTCGACGAAACAAATTTTGTTGAGACCGTAACAGTAAATTATTGCTAGATTTCGAGTTGCGCGTCAATTGGAGTTAATCTGTGAGCGTGGCAAAATAAAATGCAAATAAATAGATAATTTGGGCGTGAACGAGCGCGTTTGAGAAAACGGACTCGGAATTCGACGAAATAAGTTTCATTAGGACTGTAATGTCAAATTATACTATGACGTCCATTTCCAAGGCGAATGGAGTTTTTATATGAGCACAGGAGCCAAAAAAACAATGTTCGGAATTGCGATAGACACGAATAAAAGTATCGCTAGTCAACATCACAATTAAATAACATTTTTTCTACCTTTATATACACCTACCATTAGCCTAAATTACATTCATCCCGTCCAAATTCCATTTCCGTTCAACAATTTTGCAGAAAAGCCCTCCTTCACTAATTAATTTATTCCTTCCAATTTGTAATGAATCGGCCTAGGTGACCTGAAGTAAAGTTGTAGATCAGGTCGAGCTCTACTTGCTGAAAAACATTTGGGGATGGTCGGACGATTTTGGTGGTCGGAATTGCACGAAAACTGAGAAATGATGGTTTTGTTCTTTGCTGGTTTGGAGGAGTTGTGGTCGATTTCAGAAGCTCAGACCTGTGGGAGGATAAAGAGGAGAGATCATGGTTTCTTTTGGCACTGGTGTGGGGTCCTCTGGTGGACGGAGGAGGTCGTGGGAAGGAGATGAAAGAAGCGGGCTGTTTTGGGGTATTTTTCGAAAGCTGTGAAGGGAAACTCAGGTTTTATGGTGGCTGTGGTCATCGATGGTTTTGGGGGTCTGAAGGGGGAGTTGCGGGGTGGCGAGCTCTTTCGGTTGGCGGTGGTCCGGTCATCCACAACGGCCTGTGGTGGCGAAATTTTTGGGTTGAACGGATTTGGGTCTTTCGTGAAATCAGGCGTCATCGGCGACGGTGCGAGGACGGTGGTTGGGGCGCCAGTGCTGGACGTTGTGGGGAAGTCGATGGTCGGTCAGAGACGATCTCCGGTAGTCGGAGTAGCTGCCGGTGACGAGGAGTTCAAGTTGAAGAACAGTTTGAGTTCGGGTTTCCAGATTAAAAGAAGAAGACAGGTTTGAGGAAGAGAGAAAAAAGAAAACGCGTGAAGCGTTGATGATGTGTCAGTTATTAAGGTAATTAATAATAATTTATTTAATTAATTAATAGTTATGTCATTTTAATTTATACCAAAGCTAGAAAACGCGATATCTCTTTCATACGTTAACGGAATTGCGCGAAACAGGATCCGTTCGAATCACATGGACGAGGCCTGGACAATGGTGCTGACTAGGAATTGATTGGAGCTGTTTGAAATTTCGAATAATTTTGAACGTTCGTTTTAAATTTAATGCAATAGAATATCGACCGCCAACCGAAATAAAAACTTGTGAGTTAACTCTCACACCCTCTGAAATTCTGTGATGTGGTAAATTCACAGAAAATTATAATTTACTAATTAACAGTATAAATTGGTTGATTGGATGCTAAATTGGTTGTTTATTGTTTGTTTGGTCGTCGTTATTTCATTGTTTTAGATGCATTATATTTAATTCGAATATTTTTATCAACTGTTGTCTGCGATGCAGGGAAGGACAAGTTGGATGGATCCGACCGGATTCCTCAAATAAACTGTATATTCATCGTTATGCATATTTTCATGAATTATTCACCCAGAATGGTATTAGAACCCATTTGAATGTTGATGGTTGAATATATATTCATCATGCTTGTAATTGAAATCAATCAATGGTATTGATTGGGTAATTGGCAGTGAATGGCCTGAAATATAATGTTTTAGACGTCGGTCTACCGTCAGGTGAACTAATGTAGTTCTAAAAGTTATAAATTATTTTATAACTGAATTAAAGTTTCCAATTATTTTATATAAATAATTAAATTAGAAATTTATATATAAATACTTTAAATCAAGTTTATCAAAAAAATTATTGAAAATGTTGATGTAATAGAATCTTATGATTATACAAGTTCCAAAAGCAGGAAACCAAATAAATTACCTACGGGTTGGTAAAATAGAATAATTGTTTTTATAACAACAAAATAATGATTTTGAATTAATTAAGTTGTTTAATTAATTTAAAAAGGGAAATGACAAATGAAAATCAGTTAATAGTTAACTGATATGTACGATTGGTAAAATCGACCGTTGTTAATTGGAATTGATAATGGAATTAATTTAATTCAAATTTTCTGAATATTCATTAAATTTAACGAAGGGTGTTAAATGGTAGTTAATCTTCGATTAACTAGAATCCACAGTAATTATCGAGATGGTTTAGTGTTAAATATTAGTTAATATCCGATTAACTATAAATTAAGGAAATCATTGAATTGTTTAGTGTTAAATTATTAGTTAATCTCCGATTAACTATAAATTAAAGAAATTATTGAATTGGTTAGTGTTCATAACATTATTATTATAAAATAAGCTTTTAAAATGATAGTAATTGTAACAACCAAGGATTTTCGGCCCCAGAAATCGACATAAATACCTTTACCGTAACTCATGCCGATCTTCCAAGCACCAAAAACACTAGACGTTATTAGAAAGAATTTAGAGGGTGAGATGATAAAGAAAGAAATATTAGAATAGAAGAAGAAGAACCAACACAACACAGAGTCTCACATCGCAGCGGAACAAAATATAATACAGAAATAACTTTATTGAGAGCTTTAAATAAACTTACAATATCAGAGTACATCACACAACATGACAGTTATAATAACTTGTTTCCCATATACAACGCACAACGGAATATTAGCTATATAATATCATACGTATGAACTCTTCCAGCTCGTCTCTTTACAGCATTCGATAACCTGAACCTGTACACCCCGGGCTAACCCAAGCATTTACAAAACACCGGGTCAGTCAGGTGAACCAGATTGAGAAAAACTCGCACAGTATTAAGGGTATCACACACTTGATTTTTAAGGTAAAATCCTTTTGAAAGAAAAGGACAATTGTAAGACCAAATCCACACATAAATACAGATGGTTTTTACCTTACGATAACCCAAAACATTTTTGAAATCAATATCTTTCCTGATATTATAATAGTGTCTAAATACAAGTAAATAGAAATCTAGTGGAACGCTTGCATCTCACGCTCCACATATATAGTATACAATCAAAAATCGCGGGCGCTTATTGGAGATTGGATTCCAACCATGACAAGGTATAGGACCACCAGCCGATAGTGTATCTCTAGAGGCGAATACACTGGGTTCAACAAGAACGTCTTGCAACTCGGTCCTCACATGGCTGACCACTCATTTTGCTTGAGTGTATCGAATGTATATCACCAACGGTTGGGAGCTACCCACCGTCTTCCCGAAAAGGGACAACATCGAAATAGATTAAAGAATAAAAATGGAATTTCTCTAGATAGGTGATTATACACCCTAATGGGAACAACCCACATAGGCATGCTGCCTGCCCGATTTCTGTCATTTCCCGGTTGATGAGTCTTGAGGTTTCGATTAACTTTTTGGCCACCATTCACTTTGAATGCCACATCGTCAGATCCGTCAAGTCACTAATTGACGTCCATAAATATATTCTGGGTTTTTAAAGAAGTGCCCCTCTTTGCCACCACTCGGTATATTTGTGAAAATCAATGTACGTGGTTTCAGGAAATACTCTGTCAGACATTCGTCCATACGAGTCATCCAGGAACAAGATGAACCGAAGGTACTCTCCTACTGCATCCAATATAGGAATCACACCATGGATCAGTAGCGAGTAGTCCTTGCAACCCGTAGATTCCGACCACGACAGAACCACAGTACATCTCTGGCTGCAGACCAGAGATTATTAGCAGTTCCTCCGTTTATGAAAATCTACGGTCTTCAATGCTCCATCTCGATCATCTTCTAATATCTTCAAGTATTTGTTGGTCGGAATGGTTTTCGAATATAAATTCGATCCCGGTCTTTCCGTACCACCAATTGTATTGGACAGGTTTGATAGTCGGTGATTTAACTATCAAATAAATAGTGTTTCAATCATGACAACCTAATGAGTTCACTGGTTGGGTATTCAACACCACTTGGCCCTTTCTAATAAAACAAATATAATTTAAAACTCTTAAATACTTCGATATTTTAAATATAGTTTTCTCTTCTGATTATACATAAGATTATTCTATAAACAAATTCACTTTTAATACTTAGGAAGATCTTATATCATCATTTTATATATATTTTCCAAATTTTTATCAAAGTGTTGCGTTATTATTTCTCTAATGAAATAATAAATTTTACTAACCTCTTTTACCATTACAACTAATATCATCCTTAGATAATCCTGATGTCGTTCAAGTTGGGGTATTTTAATTCCCTCTCAGACCTTGATAAACAACGTTCATATCTAAAGACAAATACGAGTTGTAATACCAAACGCATATTTCATTCTAATATCAATATAAAATTCATTTAACTGAACTATTCAAAATATGGTTTTAGAAAACCTTCTTACACTTTGCAAATCTCTCTCTCGGATATGCCCACCTTTTCCTTAATTCAATAATTAAGCCACTTCCTTATAATTATCACTTTTAACTCGACCTCTTTAACCAAGCTCATTTAATTCAGATTTGATTATCAAATCCTACGATTCACTTCTACTACCAAATTCACTATTTCATAATTTCCTTTCCAAACTATTCAAATATCCTGCTTTGGAAATCTTAATTCAACTTTCCCCCTTACATAATCCGCTATTAAGTAACAACGCTTTAACACTTTAAACCTCACTAATGTAACCCTGGTTTATTATAAACCTTTTATCTAAATTTCTTTTTTCTTAATTTAAATAATTAAGTAACATTCATTTTAAGCTATAATATTTGCTTAAAATTTCATTATCATTTCGTTAAACTTAGGTTTAAAATAAAACCTGTTCATAACTTCTTTCACCAAATTCATTTGGATTTCATTCCACCTTCGATTACTTTTTAAATGAATTTCCATTAAAAAGTAATTTTCTAAATTTTTAATTAAAATTATAATTTACTTTGATCATTAACTACTTCCGCAGTTAATTTCTTTATTTACTAAATAGTAAATCCCTTTTTAAAATCTTATTAAAATTAATTAATATTCATTAAACTATTGTATTATATTAATTCCAATCAAAATAATTTGAAATCAATTCCAATTACAATGGTTAACTTAGTCAACTCAAGGCACGGTTGTTTTGTTAACCCATTCCAATCCATTCCCGCTTTAGATTAATTAATAATATAATTAATTCAAATCATTCTATTTAATTAATTCTAAATAACCAATTTTCCAAATTTTAACCGTTAATGTTAATTTCTATTCCCATATTTATAAATCCGATTAATCTCAGAATTTACTTTGTAAAATCAATTTATAGTTAATGAAAATGTTTATTTCCTTTTAATAAAGTTTTATTCAAAATAATATATCCCAAAATCCATCTCCAGTTGTAAAATAAATTTTATAACTCCATCTCTATCGACTCACCCGACGGTGAATCAATATAAACAAAACGATTTATCATTAGGCCATTTACTGCCGATTACTCAACCAATATAGCCCATTGGTTAAAACACAACACATATTGACTTTTCAGTCAATGATCACTACTAAAAACAATAACCCAATTATGACAGTTCATATGATAATATGAAAATAAATAATATATTTGAGGAATCCAGTTGGATCCCCCAACCTATTCTTCCCTGCATACACACAGTTATCACCACACAGTTTAAAACAATTCAAACAATCCAAACCATTAAACACGTTTATTGATAAACGTGACCAATAAGGTAAGTTACCTTTATTGGAACCAATCGTTAAAATAACGATTTGGTATTTTACTGAAATTAAACGATGGTTTAATTTCATCAGTTAAATCAACAAATAAACATATGACTAGCAAACAGTCAATCATCAGTAAACAAAGCACACAAAATAAAAACCCAATTTATATAAAATATAAATGGAGAAAACTGAGTGAGTTTAACTCACCTTGATTGAGTTCTGTCATTTAAACGTTGGTTTTAAATTAAATTAAACGAGTGTTTAATTTGATTTAAAAATCCCAGTTGATTCCAAATGCGTCCAAATCCTTTCCACAGCGAAATGCTCGTCAAGAGTGTTTCAACGCCACCCTCTTTGTCCAATTACTTAATATGGTGCGGTGGATTATAAACTCTTCTCGTCCGTT
Source organism: Allium sativum (assembly GCA_030737875.1). Taxonomy (NCBI): domain Eukaryota; kingdom Viridiplantae; phylum Streptophyta; class Magnoliopsida; order Asparagales; family Amaryllidaceae; genus Allium; species Allium sativum. The sequence continues at coordinate 508,421,966 of CM060920.1, read as the reverse complement.
CTTCCGATTTGTTCTCAACACAGTAAACATGTTTTGCCAACCCTGTATAATTAACTATGTAAGCCTACTTTAATAGTTAATTCCATAATCATGGTTTAATCTAATTAATTACTTGTTTAATTAGGCTTTAAATGTTAAAATAAATTATACTTAACAATAGGATTAACAGGGTCGGTTCCTCCCTGGTATAGTCCTCCACTCAAACCAGAACATCACCCCAAATTTTCGATCATTACCCCACTGCTCAATTCTCATGCTATTCCTGTTCAAATACCAATAGCAGTAAACTTTAATTAATATAAGCTTAACTTCCCTGATTATAAAATTAATTAGACCCGTACTTGTTTTTACGTTTAACAGAGACCAAGCTGATTCCTTCAAAGCCGATACCCACTGCGACCATTTCAATCCTCTCGTCTTTGTTATTCAGTTCCAACCCAATACTGTTTCTCACGTTAATTGGTTATGAACCCAAACCAATTCCTTCAGCTTCCCATCACCGTTCCAGTATTCCTGTTTTGATCCCAAAGCATGGGTTAACTATAATTATGCTTTAATATATTTTAAATAACAATACTCATTTATTGCGTCCAGTATTTGGATCGGACCCAAAACAATTTTCAATTTTTCACGAACCTGGTGCCTTCCTTTCTTAGTACCACGTCCAAGACTTTTTGCCCATCTCCTCTCTTACATTGAAGCTGCAAGTCTCCTACCCCCTTCACCGTGCTAATGTGCACTTTCTCCCTTACACAAGCCTTCGCCTCCCTTTCAACTGCTTCAGTTTTTTTTTCTTTTCTTTTTTTTCAGTTCGTTTTTTCGTTGCAGGGCAAATGGAAGATGGTCGGGTATTTATATAGGAAGAATGGAGGATAGAAACAACATCTTTCCAAGGGTGTTTTCATAGTCTGTGAATTAGAGAAGTTAGGGTAGGTGAGTGATTGATGGGATAAAACAATACAGACTGTTTTCTTTGCTGGAAAGGATGTGGCGGGATGGCGAAAGCTCATGTCTGTTGAGAGAAAAGAGTAGGCTTAGGCTCCAGTGTATTAGACTGTATTGATCCTTCTTTTCCATCTTAGTGTTGATTGATTAAGACGGCATAGAATAGCGAACGGTAGGTCATAGAAAGATAAGGCACTGTATTGTTTTTGGGTAGGCATGTGCTGTGTATATTTTTAGCTGCGCCAGTAATCTTTAGAGTAGGTTTTCATTGAGATTTCATGTGTGATGGTGAAGTGAAATAAAGGCTACGTGGAGTAGAAAAACCCATGTAGACACCTTAGGCATGTGCCATGCTATGTAGTTGTGCAGGGTGCCTTCTTTGATTTTATACTATAACTTGGATGCAACAATACCCTAGTGAAGGAATACGGTTTGCAAATATTTGGATGAAGTTATAATATTATAATGTACCACACTTCGTTGTGAGAAATCACATTAAAAACCACTACAAACGACTTCTGTTTTCTGACAAAAAGGATATTCTTAGTGTAAAACGTTATTCCGGACCCAATGGGACAAGTTTCGTCGAAATCCGGGGTCGTATGAAAAAAATTCCTTTATAAAACCAGAAACAAACACGTGTTTAATTTTTTCACGATCAACAGATAAATCAAATCAACTTGGAACCTTGCAATCCTACAATAATTTTTCAATACGAACACAACGGCACCAGTTTCGTCGCATTTTGAGACTGTTTCCCCGATAGGCTATTTTCACGCGCACTGCAATGCCATTTTGGTCACCAAATTTCACGGTCTTCAAAAATAACAAACTATATACCTATCCTGACTCTAATCGACGATACGAACTCAACGGAATTGGTCTTGCGGCCTAATTCCATTGTCTGTTCAAGTTATACCCAAATAACCCTTTATTAAATTAATTACGCACTACAGAAATTGAACAGGCGTTTATAGCTGTCATGGTCACATACGACATCGGTTTGCCATGCAACTCAACACCGTACAATAATTTAACGATACGGTTCCAATGAAACTGATTTCGTCGAAATCTGAGTCCATTTGCAAAACGGCTATTTTAACGCGTATATTTTAAATAACGATTTTCATAGCGACTATTTCAAAATTTGATTTGGCCATAACTAGAAAACTATAATATGAAATCTGAATTTTTCTCTTTCATATGAAAATTATCATCAATACGGTTCTAACGTTTCTTGTTTCATAGAAATCCAACTTATATCGGATCCTGTATTCTCAGTTGAAGTTCAAAACCAAATATTACAAACTACCGCGTGATTTCGAGCTCGTTTTATATGTATATTAATATATAACGTTCAATTTTGTTTTAAGTAACGAATTCAATATTAAATCCATAAATACTCCAAATATCATATTTAAAATAATAAATTAAATTAAATATTTAACGGCCAAAATACAGGTCGTTACATTCTTCCCCCCTTAAAATAATTTTGTCCTCGAAATTGCTAAGGTAAGAAAGAACATTACAACCCTTTGTCTTTATAATAATTATTAAATAAAAACTCCTTTTTATTTTCAAAACAAATCTAATTGGTTTTAAAAATAATTAAATTCAAATAAAAGAATTTTCCAAAAAAAAATTCTAACACCTTAAATTTTGGAATTTTTTTGGCAGAGTCTCCCTTGTACGGAGGACATCTGCAATATCGCAGGTTCAAGAAATATATATCCATCGACCAACAGGGTCGGAAAAATTCAAAAACCAAACTCAAAATTTAAATAAAAACCAAAATTTCGTATTCTACATAGGCGTACCTTTTTGCGAGCGTTATTATGCGGTAAGCTATATTTTATATTCGGGCTTGCTTAGTTATTATGCAGCTCTATTCAAACTGGATTCAATTAACTCTAGAAATTTTCTCTTGGATGGATTTTAAAGCTGAATTGGCACTTCTGCACCTGTTCTCAACTCAAACAAATTCCATTAGTCCCTAAAATAACATCAATTAGTTTCGAATATCCATATCACATGATCCAACCAGTTCTACACACAATCAAATCCACATGAGATTATAATTATTTATAATCACTTCATTTATTTCTTTAATCGTCCATTCAGGTTTATTAATCTGGATTGATTTATCTAACTTATTTATTTTATATTGGTTTCAAACCAAGTCTATCCTTTCAGATTTATATTCAAGCAATCAACAACACAATCCAAACATATCATTCAAATCAACCTTAGCAATTCAATCGATTTCCCATATTAAAATAAACTGAGAAAATCATTACTTTTATTATAAAATAAATTGGGCAAAAATAATTTCAAAAATAATAATAATTTTATATCAAATTACAAATACGCGCTCTCATATATATAACAAACTCAATCTAGGGTATTACTAACCCCATCTCTATCGAGTTACGCCACAAAGCCAAGGTTTTCACTAAACCAATAGCTCTGATACCACTGTAACGACCCAAGGATTTTCGGCCCTGGAAATCAACATAAATACCTTTACCGTAACTCATGCCGATCTTCCAGGCATCGAAAACACTGGACGTTATTAGAAAGAATTAAGAGGGTGAGATGATAAAGAAAGAAATATTAGAATAGAAGAAGAAGAAGAACCAACACAACACAGAGTCTCACATCGCAGTGGAACAAAATATAATACAGAAATAACTTTATTGAGAGCTTTAAATAAACTTACAATATCAGAGTACATCACACAACGGGACAGTTATAATAACCTGTTCCCATATACAACACACAGCGGAATAGTAGCTATATAATATCATACGTCTGAACTCTTCTAGCTCGTCTCTTTACAGCATTCAATAACCTGAACCTGTACACCACGGGCTAACCCGAGCATTTACAAAACACCGGGTCAGTTGGGTGAACCAGAGTGAGAAAAACTCACACAGTATTAAGGGTATCACATACTTGATTTTTAAGGTAAAATCCTTTCGAAAGAAAAGGATAATCGTAAGACCAAATCCACACATAAATACGGACGGTTTTTACCTTATGATAACCCAAAACATTTTTGAAATCAATATCTTTCCTGATATTATAATAGTGTCTAAATAAAGTAAATAGAAATCTAGTGGAACGCTTGCATCTCACGCTCCACCTATATAGTATACAATCAAAAACCGCGGGCGCTTATTGGAGATTGGATTCCAAGCATGACAAAGTAAGGGACCACCTGCCGATAGTGTATCTCTAGAGGCGAATACACTGGGTTCAACAAGAACGTCTTGCAACTCGGCCCTCACATGACCGACCACTCATTTCGCTTGAGTGTATCAAACGTATATCACCAACGGTTGGGAGCTACCCACCGTCTTTCCGAAAAAGGATAGCATCGAAATAGATTAAAGAATAAAAATGGAATTTCTCTAGATAGGTGATTATACACCCTAATGGGAGCGACCCACATAGGCATGCTACCTGCCCGATTTCTGTCATTTCCCGGTTGATGAGGCTTGAGGTTTAGATTAACTTTTTGGCCACCATTCACTTTGAATGCCACATCGTCAGATCCGTCAAGTCACTAATTGACGTCGATAAATATATTTTGGGTTTTTAAAGAAGTGCCCCTCTTTGCCACCACTTGGTATATTTGTGAAAATCAATGTACGTGGTTTCAGGAAATACTCTGTCAGACATTCGTCCATACGAGTCATCCAGGAACAAGATGAACCGAAGGTACTCTCCTACTGCATCCAATATAGGAATCACACCATGGATCAGTAGCGAGTAGTCCTTGCAACCCGTAGATTCCGACCACGACAGAACCACAGTACATCTCTGGCTGCAGACCAGAGATTATTAGCAGTTCCTCCGTTTATGAAAATCTACGGTCTTCAATGCTCCATCTCGATCATCTTCTAATATCTTCAAGTATTTGTTGGTCGGAATGGTTTTCGAATATAAATTCGATCCCGGTCTTTCCGTACCACCAATAGTATTGGACAGGTTTGATAGTCGGTGATTTAACTCGACCTCTTACACTTTGCAAATCTCTCTCTCGGATATGCCCACCTTTTCCTTAATTCAATAATTAAGCCACTTCCTTATAAACATCACTTTTCACTCGACCTCTTTAACTAAGCTCATTTAATTCAGATTTGGTTATCAAATCCTACGATTCACTTCTACTACCAAATTCTCTTTTTCCCAATTTCCTTTCCAAACTATTCAAACATCCCGCTTTGGAAATCTTAATTCAACTTTCCCCCTTACTTAATCCCACTATTAAGTAACAACGCTTTAACACTTTAAACCTCACTAATGTAACCCTGGTTTATTATAAACCTTTTATCTAAATTTCCTTTTTCTTAATTTAAATAATTAAGTAACATTCATTTTAAGCTATAATATTCGCTTAAAATTTCTTTATCATTTCGTTAAACTCAGGTTTAAAATAAAACTTGTACATAACTTCTTTCACCAAATTCATTTGGATTTCATTCCACCTTCGATTACTTTTTAAATGAATTTCCATTAAAAAGAAATTTTCTAAATTTTTAATTAAAATAATAATTTACTTCGATCATTAACTACTTCCGCAGTTAATTTCTTTATTTACTAAATAGTAAATCCCTTTTTAAAATCTTATTAAAATTAAATAATATTCATTAAACTATTTTATTATATTAATTCAAATCAAACTAATTTGAAATCAATTCCAATTACAATGGTTAACTTAGTCAACTCAAGGCACGGTTGTTTTGTTAACCCATTCCAATCCATTCTCACTTTAAATTAATTAATAATATAATTAATTCAAATCATTCCATTTAATTAATTCTAAATAACCAATTTTCCAAATTTTAACCATTAAGGTTAATTTCTATTCACATATTTATAAATCGGATTAATCTCAGAATTTACTTTGTAAAATCAATTTATAGTTAATAAAAATGTTTATTTCCTTTTAATAAAGTTTTATTCAAAATAATATATCCTAAAATCTATCTCCAGTTATAAAATAAATTTTATAACTTCATCTCTATCGACTCACCTGATGGTGAATCAATATAAACAAAACGATTTATTTTTAGGCCATTTACTGCCGATTACTCAACCAATATAGCCCATTGGTTAAAACACAACACATGTTGACTTTTCAGTTAATGATCACTACTAAAAACAATAACCCAATCATGACAGTTCATATGATAATATGAAAATAAATAATATATTTGAGGAATCCGGTTGGATCCCCCCAACCTATTCTTCCCTGTATACAAACAGTTATCACCACACAGTTTAAAACCATTCAAACAGTTCAAACAATCCAAACCATTAAACATGTTTATTGATAAACGTGACCAATAAGGTAAGTTACCTTTATGGGAACCAATCGTTAAAATAACGATTTGGTATTTTACTGAAATTAAATGACGGTTTAATTTCATTAGTTAAATCAACAAATAAACATATTACTAGCAAACAGTCAATCATCAGTAAACAAAGCACACAAAATAAAAACCCAATTTATATAAAATATAAATGGAGAAAACTGAGTGAGTTTAACTCACCTTGATTGAGTTCTATCGTTTAAACGGCTGGTTTTAAATTAAATTAAACGAGTGTTTAATTTAATTTAAAAATCCCAGTTGATTCCAAATACGTCCAAATCCTTTCCACAGCGAAATGCTCGTCAAGAGGGTTTCAACGCCACCCTCTTTGTCCAATTACTTAATATGGTGCGGTGGATTATAAACTCTTCTCGTCCGTTCTTCCGGTTTGTTCTCAATTCAGTAAACATGTTTTGCCAACCCTGCATAATTAACTATGTAAGCCTACGTTAATAGTTAGTTCCATAATCATGATTTAATATAATTAATTACTTGTTTAATTAGGGTTTAAATGTTAAAATAAATTATACTTAACAATAGGATTAACAGGGTCGGTTCCTCCCTGGTATAGTCCTCCACTCAAACCAGAACATCACCCCAAATTTTCGATCATTACCTCGCTGCTCAATTCTCACGCTATTCCTGTTCAAATACCAATAGCAGTAAACTTTAATTAATATAAGCTTAACTTCCCTGATTATAAAATTAATTAGACTCGTACTTGTTTTTACGTTTAACAGAGACCAAGCCAATTCCTTCAAAGCAGATAACCACTGCTACCATTTCAATCCTCTCGTCTTTGTTATTCAGTTACAACCCAATACTATTTCTCACGTTAATCGGTTATGAACCCAAACCAATTCCTTCAGCTTCCCATCACCGTTCCAGTATTCCTATTTTGATCCCAAAGCATGGGTTAACTATAATTATGCTTTAATATATTTTAATTAACAATACTCATTTATTGCGTCCAGTATTTTGATCGGACCCATAACATTTTTCCATTTTTCACGAACCTAGTGCCTTCCTTTCTCAGTACCACATCCAAGACTTTTTGCCCATCTCCTCTCTTACATTGAAGCCGCAAGTCTCCTACCCCCTTCACCATGCTGATGTGCACTTTCTCCCTTACACAAGCCTTCGCCTCCCTTTCAACTGCTTCAGTTTTTTTTTTTCAGTTCGTTTTTTCTTTGCAGGGCAAATGGAAGATGGTCGGGTATTTATATAGGAAGAACGGAGGATAGAAACAACGTCTTTCCAAGGGTGTTTTCATAGTCTATGAATTAGAGATGTTAGGGTAGGTGAGTGATTGATCGGATAAAACAAAACATACTGTTTTCTCTACTGGAAAGGATGTGGCGGGATGGCGAAAGCTCATGTTTGTTGAGAGAAAAGAGTAGGCTTAGGCTCCGGTGTATTAGACTGCATTGATCCCTCTTTTCCATCTCAGTGTTGATTGATTCAGACAGCATAGAATAGCGAAGGGTAGGTCATAGAAAGATAAGGCACTGTATTGTTTTTGGGTAGGCATGTGCTGTGTATATTTTTAGCTGCGTCAGTAATCTTTAGAGTAGGTTTTCATTGAGATTTCATGTGTGATGGTGAAGTGAAATAAAGGCTACGTGGAGTAGAAAAACCCATGTAGACACCTTAGGCATGTGCCATGCTGCGTAGTTGTGCAGGGTGCCTTCTTTGATTTTGTATTATAACTTGGATGCGGCAATACCCTGGTGAAGGAATACGGTTTGCAAATATTTGGATGAAGTTATAATATTATAATGTACCACACTTCGTCATGAGAAATCACGTTAAAAACCACTACAAACGATTTCTCTTTTCTGACAAAAAGGGCTATTCTTAGTGTAAAAAGGTATTCCGGACCCAAAGGGACAAGTTTCGTCGAAATCCGAGGTCGTGTGAAAAAAATTCCTTTATAAAACCAGAAATAAACACGCGCTTAATTTTTTCACGATCACCAGATAAATCAAATCAACTTGGAACCTTGCAATCCTACAATAATTTTTCAATACGAACCCAACGGCACCAATTTCATCGCATTCTGAGACTGTTTCCCCGGTAGACTATTTTCACGCGCACCGCAATGCCATTTTGGACACCAAATTTCACGGTCTTCAAAAATAACAAACTATATACCTATCCTGTCTCGAATCGACGATACGAACTCAACAGAATTGGTTTCACGGCCTAATTCTGTTGTCTGTTCAAGTTATACCCAAATAACCCTTTATTAAATTAATTACGCGCTACAGAAATTGAACGGGTGTTTATGGCTGTCGTGGTCACATACGACATCGGTTTGCCACACAACTCAACAACGTACAATAATTTAACGATACAGTTCCAATGATACAGATTTCGTTGAAATCTGAGATCATTTGCAAAACGGCTATTTTAACGCGTATATTTTAAATAACGATTCCCATAGCGACTATTTCAAAATTTGATTTGGCCATAACTAGCAAATTATAATATGAAATCTGAATTTTTCTTTTTCATATGAAAATTATCATCAATACGGTTCTAACATTTCTTGTTTCACAGAAATCTGATTTATATCGGATCCTGTATTCTCTGTTGAAGTTAAAAATCAAATATTACGAACTGCTGCGCGATTTCGAGCTCGTTTTATATTTATATTAATATATAATGTTAAAATTTGTTTTAAATAACGAATTAAATATTAAAATCCATAAATACTCCAAATATCATATTTAAAATAATAAATTAAATATTTAACGGCCAAAATACGGGTCGTTACAGTAATCCTATTTTTGATTAATATCAAAGTTAACCATTTCTAATGAAGTTAATAATAAAGTTAATTATTATTTTAATTAATAATAAATAAAACGATGGCTTTTAATTGGAATTCATTTGAGAAGTGACTAAGTGGCGATATGGTTTGACTAAAAGAGCGATAAGAGCTTATAAATGGATTTATAATCCAGGTTTCAAACGAGATTGGTTAATGGGATTTGTAAGTAGAATTCAAGGATTTAAATAAGATTTTTTCTTAATCGTTAAGTTAAGTAAAGTGAGTGCAAATGAAATGAAACTTTAAAAGGGAAAAGGTTAATAGATTAAGAATAGAATGAAGTATAGAGATGGTAAACAGATTTGTATAAGTGATCTAGAAGAGATCCAAGCAAGGTTTAAAATGAGGTTTTTAATATAAAAACAAAGTGATAACTTTAAATGTTAAAGAATTGAATCAAGCGAGCCCTGTAATTGAAGTAAGGTTTTCAACCGAAAAGAAAAATACATACAATTGGGTTGTGTTAAATATTGGTAAAGTGATTTTGGAAATAAAATCCAAGTAAAGAGTTCTGGTTGTAAAGAAGGTGGAGGATTTTTATCCAAGATAAGCTTTATTATAGCAATGCCTAAATAGATGGAATCAAATTATTTGACGAGGGATTTATATTATAAATAATAAATGTTATAAGTGAAATAATGTTTGAAGTTAAAAGTTGTGTTTAGGTGGATATTTTTTTAATTAAAGGAATTAAGTAAAAGATTATGGGACGAGAATTTCAAATATAAGAAACGGTTTTATAAAACCAGATCTGAAATCAAAGTGGTAAATGAGAATTCTAATATCAATGGTTAAGTGACAAACTGGTATTTATTCTAAGGTAAGAACGGGGTCGATCAAGGTCTGAGAGGTAAATAAAATACCCTAAATTGAACGGCTTCATTATTATCGAGGAATAGTATTAGTTTGAAATGGTAAAGGGTCTTGGAATTGGTGTGATGTCCCATACGAGAAATATTGAACATAAGGGCGAGATTTTGGAATATAGGGAATACTGCAATATTGGTTACAATGTAAATAAGGATATTTGGTTTTAATTATATAATTTGACATTTTCTTTACCCATATCATAATCGATAATTTATTTAATACCATTAAGTATTGTATACATATATGGGTATATATTAAGATACCTGGAGTTAGGGAAGTGTGGAGAAAGGGTTTTGAAGAGTATAACGACATTTTCTATGGTAAAGGAAATGGAAAGTTTGGGATATATGTATATACAAACTCGAAACCATATAAAGTAGTTTTATTATAATAAAATTTAGAATAACTATAATGTTTTAAAATAGATTGAAAGGATTAAAAGTTGATTAACCAATTATTAATTATTCTTTTTAAATAGGCCAAGTAATGCCAATTACTGAATCAGTGAGCCCCTTTTATTTACACGATTGTTATTTGATAGTTAAATCACCGACTATCAAAACCTGACCAATACGCTTATTGGTACGGAAAGACCGGGATTGAAATTATATTCAAAAACCATTCCAACCAACAGATACATGAAGATGGTAATTGAAGATGGTGCAAATGAAGATTGTGGATCTTCATAAGCGAAAGGACTACTTGTCGAATTTCTCTGGCTTGCAACTAGAGTTATTTGATTTGTGATTCTATCGTGGTTGGAATCTACGGATTGCAAGGACTACTCGCTATTAATCCATGGGCTGATTCCTATATCGGATGCGGTAGGAGGGTACCTTCGGTTCATCCTGTTCCTGGATGACTTGTATGGACGAATGTCTGACAGAGTATTTCCTTCAAACCACGTACGTTGATTTTTTGTAACAACCCGAAAATCTGGGCCAGTTTAAAATTTTTATTTTGGAAATTTTAGCGAATTTTGATTATTTAAAATTGATTATTTTAAATAATATCGACGAGAAATTTATTTTGAAATGAATTCGACGTATATATTATATACGTCGTCGTTAGAATATAAATATTTATTTTAAATTATCAATAGAATTGAAAATGGCGCGGTAGTTCGATAATTCAATTTCAAACTTCAATTGAATGTACCGAGTGCAAAACAATCCGGATTTTAGTGAAACCAAAAATAATAGAATCTAATTGGGAATATCTTTCCAACGAATCCGAAAAATCGAAATTTCATAGCGGGAGTCAAAAGATATGTCCAGTTGAAAATTCTGAATAGTCGCTATGGAATTCAGGCCCTTAAAAATTGCCATTTTGCAAACGACCTCGGATTTCGACGAAACCACTTTGGTTGGATCCGTGATGTCAAGTTATTGCTAGATTTCAAATTTCATAATTTTTCGAATCAATATGTGAGCGTGGCAGAGGAAAACGTGTTTGACCAGTTTCAGTTGATTTTAATCGACTGGAAAATGGCCATTTTTCCAACGGTCTTAGAATTCGACGAAACTAGTTTTATTAGGACCGTATCATCAATACGAATCTAGAAAATATTTTTCTGGAATTTTTAGAGTTAGTATGTGACCCCGGTAAATTGAAATGCGCGTTCAAATTCAATATATAGAGTTATATGTTGATTTTAACGGAAACTGATCGAAACGATCGAATCAGCTTGCGACACATATTCCATTGTGTTCGGAATGGGGGTAATTAGTTATGGACGACAGGCGGTGGGCCTCATTTCTAGATTGAAATAAAATTTACCTTTTTGAAATTAAATTAATTAATTAAATAAAAAAAATATATGTCCCTCCTTCTATACTATCTGCCCGACCCCCCCCCCAACGTTGAAATTCATTTCAGAATGAATAAAAAAAAACGCTGAAGACCATCGATCGCCAGCGCGAGGTCACCGCAGGCGCCGGACCTCGTCACCCCTGCCACCGCTCCGCTCACCCCTCCTCTCTCACGCGTCCTCTCTCCTTCCCCTTTCCCTCTCGTTTCCCTGAAGCTCCACAACCCAAATCGCCACTGCCAAGCCCTACCCCGCTGACGCCACCAACCGCCGACGAGGCCTCCAGCCTCGACCCTCCCCCTCTCTTCGACGTCAGCCCCTCCTCCATTCGAACCGAGAAACCCGAACCCCACAAACGCGACGCCCCCTTTCCAAGCCGCCACCGTCCAGCGTTCAACTCCTCCACCCTGATGCACCCCCCTGCAGCGAACCTCTTCCCCACCTAGTCCGATTCCAAAGTAAGCTCCTTTATTTTTATTTATTTAATTTCAGTTTTCTCTATATGAAATAAAAATAGAAAAGATTAGATTTTTAAAATAGAAAAGATTAGATTTTTAAAATAGAAAAGATTAGATTTTTAAAATAGACAAGATTAGATTTTTAAAATAGAAAAGACTAGATTTTTAAAATAGAAAAGATTAGATTTTTAAAATAGAAAAGATTAGATTTTTAAAATAGAAAAGATTAGATTTTTTTGAAATGGAAAAGGCGAAATCTTTATATTTGAAAAGGCGAAATCTTTATATATTGGATAGCGAAGTAAAAATTCGGTTTTTATATATTGAATAGCGAAGTAAAAATTCGATTTTTATATATTGAATAGCGAAGAAAAAATTCGATTTTTATATATTGAATAGCGAAGTAAAAATTTGATTTTTATATATTGAATAGCGAAGTAAAAATTCGATTTTTATATATTGAATAGCGAAGTAAAAATTTGATTTTTATATATTGAATAGCGAAGTAAAAATTCGATTTTTATATATTGAATAGTGAAGTAAAAATTCAATTTTTATATATAGAATAGCGAAGTAAAAATTCGATTTTTATATATGTAGTGAATACGGGCAATGAAAGTGACGCAGGGAGAGAACGACGAAGATTTCTAAATGAAGAGTCATGGAGTTAGGATAGCAATCGGTGAGAACTTCTCACTGTAAATTTCTTTTTCTAGTTATATATATATACTAGGATGCAGACGGTGCTTAGCAGCACCCAACACCCGTCATCCACAGACCATGGATGGCTTGTTTATTTGATTGATGTGTTGTGAAAATTTGTTTGTGATGTGGATGCGAAATCGATAATATAAATTAATGTGTTGAAATAAATTAATTATCGTTAAAAATATAATTTTTAACGTGAATGTGAGTAAATAAATATTTATAAACAAATCGGCCGATTTGTTTATATACACTGATTTGACTGATATTGATTGGGATGATAAATTTTACACGTCTCCCAACTGCACGAATAAAAATAGGTGTTTGTTGATTAGAAACCCCACACGGGTGTTGGGATGATATTGGGCGTACACTAATCCCAATTATTTAATTGTATGTCGATCGATTGGTCGACAGACTATGTAAGCGTTGATTATTTATATTTAATGCTTATGCAGTTGTGTGGTGCACTTTGGATGATGGTTGATTGGTTACCGTTGCTATTATATACATGTGTTGTATGGAATCCATATAATTAACATTATATGGTGATTGATTGGGCCTCATTCCAATCGGGAAAATAATGAATATTATAAAAGAAAATTCATGTGTTGAAACTATTTATGTGTTGAGTAAAATATTTTATATAATGAAATTTACATCTTTATCATATTTAAAATTAGAACTACTTCCTAGTAGGAGTCTAATTAAAAATCAAACGATAGATACCATAATTTTATAAAATATTTTACATAACAAAAATAGTGATGTGTTGACAGTACTCATTTGTTGAGATTAGTCAAGTGTTGAAAGAAATATAGATTCATGTGTTGAATAGAATAAATATTCATTTGTTGAATAGAATAAAGAAGTTTTTGAAAAATATAAAGCCGTGTGGATTAGAGATGCGTTATTTTGACGCGAACGATATTTATATCGATTTTATAATGAATATTGAAAAGTGATTTCAAAATTTAATATTTTGAAATGAAATTCAAATTAAATTAGATTAAAATTCAAATTGAAATTTTATTGAATAAATTTGTAATGAATTCGAATCGAATAGAAAGTGAATTTGAATTCGAACTGAATAGAAATGAATTCAAATTGAATTAAATTGAAATTGAATTAAAAACGAATTGAAATCGTTTTGAATGAAATTTAAAACGAACTGAAATTGAATTGAAATCAATTTGAAATGAATTCGAATTGAATTAAATAGAAAGTAAATTCAAATTGAATTGAATTGAAACGAATTAGAATTAAATAAAATGGAAATGAATTCGAATTGAATTGAAATCAAATCGATTTGAAATTGAATATAGAGTTGAAATGGTTTTGAAAACGAATTTAAAACGATTTATAAAATACGTTTTAAAAAGGAAATCGATGAAATATATATAATATTTATATATTATATATATAATGGCCGGAATAGAACACGCCGCGCCGCGGCAGTTCGTGAATTTCGACCATTGACTTCGAATTGACGTTGCGGGAGATCCGACCGTCGGATTCTCTAAAACCGGAACCATTGGGTTCGTAACGAAAAGAGCTTTCCAATGAATATTTGAAATTTGAAATCTAACGGTTGGATTTGAAATTATGTCCAAATCAAATTTGAAAAAGGTCGCTGTAAGTGCAGTTCGATGGCCGTTGATGGAAATCAACTGTACGAGCCTTGATAAAATTATTAAAAATATCTATAATTTGTGTAAAATCATAAGAAATGATTTGGGAAAAATTGGGCTGAAAAATTCCATATTTGAAAAGATAAAAATAGATTTTTGTCGAAATGAACTAGTTTTGAACTAGAATTAATATCAGTTTATTTTTGAAATAAATAAATTGAATTTGAAAGTGATTTGAAAAATAATCAATATTCCCAATACGTGAGATGGACTGGAATTGAATCGAAATAATCTTCGGAATATTTTGATGTTGGATTTCGTGATTATACAGATATTGCTATGGGAATTTGAAAGATATATTCATATCGTTATTTCCAATACGATATTTGTTGGTTTCAGAATTTGATATTGAATATAAGCCAATATATTTTCTATTCAGAGCCTTGTATTTAATATCAAATATGATTTGGGTTTATCGTGAATCGTGTTTTAGATGACATTGGTTCTTTAACCCAGTTAAAGACAAGATGTTGATTTTTGAGAAGATTAAAACTAAGTGGAGTTTTAATGAATCTTTGATTAGATTGAAATGTGAATTGATAATTTAAATTATCAAATCTGAAAGGTGATCGAGAATGGAGTACCACCAGTTTTACTCCAAAGCGATAGTTAAATCTTTAATTAAATCTGAACGTGAAATGGTAATTAACTTTACCGATAACACCGTGGTGTTAGATATGGAGTATTACCAGTTTTGCTCCATGGGATGAATAGGTTGGGATTGGGAAATAAAATAAATAATTACTTCGGTGTGGTTCGCTAATCCCGACTAGTTTGAAATGATATCCAAAGGAAGATTAAAGAATAAATTTAAAAGAATTTATCTTGGATAAAATTAATGGGAACCTTTCCCTAAGAATGTGATTTTGTGAATAAAAGAATATTCTGAATTGGAATGAGGCGTTTGTTGTGTTTTTGTAACATTCGTTTATTATATACGTGGGTTATTCAGAAAGGCCGGGTTTATACCCATTCTGAATAACCGATTCGACGAGATGTCGAAGATGAAGACGGTGGTTGAAGATCGGAAGTCTTCACATCGTTTGGGTGATTACTGATGATCTCGATTGGGATGTACACCCAAGATGAGGGAAACAGTTGGTGATCGTCCAGACGTACTTGGAGATGGATGGATATGCGAGGAAAGTGCCTCCGGTTTCGTTCAGACCCAGAACGAACTTGTAAATGGATTATGTGTCTGACATTGGATTTTATTCTGTGTTGATTGATCTCTATTAAATATACATCTGTTTAGCGGCGGAGAATTTATTCTCTTGCTTAACGCCCTTCTCTGAGACGTACGAGCTCAGAGGTTGTATATCGATGGACATCAGTCGCATGGAGTGAATTGCCAGTGTGGCACGCGTAAGTGGCAATTAATCAAGTCTTCTGTTGAAAAGCAAAGTCTTGTGGTTGATGATCAAAGCACGACCTGTGTGGCGTAGCTTTGCGTATAACGTGAATTCGCGAGCCTCACACCTCGGTATGAGTCAAAAAGGGAGACGGACCGCTGGGAGAGCACGACGTTTCTTTCGAGATAGGGTGGTGTCAGTGACCTACCAGCCCTAACATTTATATACTTTTCACCTGTGTGGTTGTTGGAATGCGAGGCGCCTCGGATATAGGTCTGTAAGGACTGGGAAACGTGTGTTCAGGAATAACTAATCCTCAAAAGTAAGAGAGGACCGGCCCAGCCGATTCCAAGGATCAAAGTGGGGTACTGGGACATTTGTTAGAGTGTCTCGAACGCGGAGAGGAGCTTGCCCCTTGCCTCGACTCATGATGGAATCCAATTTCCAATACGTGATGTTACGGTTTTATTTGTAGAACCTAGTATGGCGACATTGTGGTATGGGTCATTCATGCCGCCTATGATTGATATTTATGATTTAAATTGTTTTGACACTATACACTTATTATAGTATCAAATAATGTGTTTTAAACGTATCAAGCATGCTTTGGCTGTTATAAGGTAAAAACCCTATCCTCCGGCTTGCGTTGCATTGTGTGATGGGACCTGGGTCTTATAACAGCTTCATTTTTCTTTATTTAGCATTGCGCTGTTTGTTCTATGCACTGGTATTCTTGGGAGGAAACCCGTTCCGTGTTATACGGCGTGGTCCCTTGATTTACCTAACTTTAAAAATAAAGATTAATAACTGTTTTAGTTCTCACACCAGTCACATGACTGACCTGGAGTTTATTGTTTTAACCTAAACTCTGGGTGCCCCTATTTTCGACACGGGCAGCTAGTAGTTTTGGTTTTGCAGATTTATATTCACAGGGTCCTGATTTACAGCTGGAACGATATCCGGAAAGCTCTGTATCCGTGTATCTCTTGTGTTTTGTATATTTTTCCGCTGCTATGTAATTTATTGTAATCTCTGATATTTATCGAATGTAATTTATTCATTTATACTCTGTATATTCTTGTATCTGATGGAATTGTTGTAATAACAATGAAATGTTCTTCCGTCTGAGTTCCGATGTGTGTTGTTCTCAAAGTATCCGCTCTTTCCTTCACGGGGCAGTTACAGGTCCTTACAGTGGTATCAGAGCTTTGGTTTACAGAGCTCGAGAACAAGACACGTTAGAACCCTACGAAAGAATTCATCAGATATTGGATTAGTAATATCCAATTAGAATGACTCGTTAGAGATAGGATCAGTAGTATCCTAGAACGAGTGTGAAGAGTATATTTTTCAAATGAAAACAATTTTGTTTTGAAAATTTAAACCATTTTATACGTATTTGATTATTTATTTATTTTGAATTTGGACAATCCAGTATATAAAGGTTTTGCATATACGCGTCATGAACGTATATTCGAAGTTTTAATATACTGGATAGATATAGGATCACACTCTAGTTGCCCGGGGATGGTTCTGATAATGCTGCAGCGTTACTAGTATCTATTTTCGAGTGACGAAGGTGTGATATCTATATATTTCCATTAGACTGGTGTGAGAACCAAAACTTATATAGCTAGAATACATTGTTGTGAATTGGCATCAAAAACATGATTTTTGTATATATCAAAATTATGAATTTGAAACGTTAATCCACTAATTGATTGATGTTTGTGTTGTTTGTCTATTTATTTGATAATTTTGAACCATTTAGCCTAATTGTACCAAATATTGATATGTATTGAAAATTGGTCACATTTGCTTGCATATACATGTACTTACATTGAACAGGTCATAGCAAGGAGGCTAGAGCCGAAGAATAAAATTTGTTTGCCCGACAAATAGGTACATGTTTACTATAATTTACTGTTTTGTTTGGGTGATGATGATTTTATGAGCCGATTGGCTAGCCGCTTGGCTTTTTCTTTTTCCTTTTGAGATCAGAAGGCCTATATCTCAATTTCGGGATTTTCCCGTGGCTCCCGGAGCAGGGGAGGTTATGGCGAAATTTTTCGAAAATTCCGGGTGTTAGCCAAATTTTTGAAGAATTTGAAAATTCTCAGAAACTGAAAAGTTGGAGAATGGAAGCCAGATCGAACGTAGAGTTGATTAATCAAACCAATTTCGACTTTGTTCCTTTTCGGGGACGAAAAGTTTTAAGTGGGGGAGATTGTAACAACCCGAAAATCTGGGCCAGTTTAAAATTTTTATTTAGGCAATTTTAGCGAATTTTGATTATTTAAAATAGATTATTTTAAATAATATCGACGAGAAATTTATTTTGAAATGAATTCGACGTATATATTATATACGTCGTCGTTAGAATATAAATATATATTTTAAATTATAAATAGAATTGAAAATGGCGCGGTAGTCCGATAATTCGATTTCAAACTTCAATTGAATGTACCGGGTGCAAAACAATCAGGATTTTAGTGAAACCAAAAATAATAGAATCTAATTGGGAATATCTTTCCAACGAATCCGGAAAATCGAAATTTCATAGCGGGAGTCAAAAGATATGTCCAGTTGAAAATTCTGAATAGTCGCTATGGAATTCAGGCCCTTAAAAATAGCCATTTTTCAAACGACCTCGGATTTCGACGAAACTACTTTGGTTGGGTCCGTGATGTCAAGTTATTGCTAGATTTCAAATTTCATAATTTTTCGAATCAATATGTGAGCGTGGCAGAGGAAAACGTGTTTGACCAGTTTCAGTTGATTTTAATCGACTGAAAAATGGCCATTTTTCCAACGGTCTCAGAATTCGACGAAACTAGTTTTATTAGGACCGTATCATCAATACGAATCTAGAAAATATTTTTCTGGAATTTTTAGAGTTAGTATGTGACCCCGGTAAATTGAAATGCGCGTTCAAATTCAATATATAGAGTTATATGTTGATTTTAACGGAAACTGATCGAAACGATCGAATCAGCTTGCGATACATATTCCATTGTGTTCGGAATGGGGGTAATTAGCTATGGAAGACAGGCGGTGGGCCTCATTTCTAGATCGAAATAAAAAGTTACCTTTTTGAAATTAAATAAAAAAAATATCTCCCTCCTTCTATACTATCTGCCCCCCCCGTTGAAATTCATTTTAGAACGAATAATAAAAAGAAAAAAAAACGCTGAAGACCATCGATCGCCAGCGCGAGGCCACCGCAGGCGCCGGACCTCGTCACCCCCGGCCACCGCTCCGCTCACCCCTCCTCTCTCACGCGTCCTCTCTCCATCCCCTTTCCCTCTCGTTTCCCTGAAGCTCCACAACCCAAATCGCCACTGCCAAGCCCTACCCCACTGACGCCACCCACCGCCGACGAGGCCTCCAGCCTCGACCCTCCCCCTCTCTTCGACGTCAGCCCCTCCTCCATTCGCACCGAGAAACCTGAACCCCACAAACGCGACGCCCCCTTTCCAAGCTGCCACCGTCCAGCGTTCAACTCCTCCACCCTGATGCGCCCCCCCCGCAGCGAACCTCTTCCCCACCTGGTCCGATTCCAAAGTAAGCTCCTTTATTTTTATTTATTTAATTTTAGTTTTCTCTATATGAAATAAAAATAGAAAAGGTTAGATTTTTAAAATAGAAAAGATTAGATTTTTAAAATAGAAAAGATTGGATTTTTAAAATAGAAAAGATTAGATTTTTAAAATAGAAAAGTTTAGATTATTAAAATAGAAAAGACTAGATTTTTAAAATAGAAAAGATTATATTTTTAAAATAGAAAAGATTAGATTTTTAAAATAGAAATGATTAGATTTTTAAAATAGAAAAGATTAGATTTTTAAAATAGAAAAGATTAGATTTTTAAATTAGAAAAGATTAGATTTTTTGAAATGGAAAAGGCTAAATCTTTATATATTGAATAGCGAAGTAAAAATTTGGTTTTTATATATTGAACAGCGAAGTAAAAATTCGATTTTTATATATTGAATAGCGAAGTAAAAATTCGATTTTTATATATTGAATAGCGAAGTAAAAATTCGATTTTTATATATTGAATAGCGAAGAAAAAATTCGATTTTTATATATTGAATAGCGAAGTAATAATTCGATTTTTATATATTGAATAGCGAAGTAAAAATTCGATTTTTATATATTGAATAGCGAAGTAAAAATTCGATTTTTATATATTGAATAGCGAAGTAAAAATTCGATTTTTATATATTGAATAGCGAAGTAAAAATTCAATTTTTATATGTAGAATAGCGAAGTAAAAATTCGATTTTTATATATGTAGTGAATACGGGCAACGAAAGTGACGCAGGGAGAGAACGACGAAGATTTCTAAATGAAGAGTCGTGGAGTTAGGATAGCAATCGGTGAGAACTTCTCACTCTAAATTTCTTTTTATAGTTATATATATATACTAGGATGCAGACGGTGCTTAGCAGCACCCGACACCCGTCATCCACAGACCATGGATGGCTTGTTTGTTTGATTGATGTGTTGTGAAAATTTGTTTGTGATGTGGATGCGAAATCGATAATATAAATTAATGTGTTGAAATAAATTAATTATCGTTAAAAATATAATTTTTAACGTGAATGTGAGTAAATAAATATTTATAAACAAATCGGCCGATTTGTTTATATACACTGATTTGACTGATATTGATTGGGATGATAAATTTTACACATCACCAAACTGCACGAATAAAAATAGGTGTTTGTTGATTTGAAACCCCACAAGGGTGTTGGGATGATATTGGGCGTACACTAATCCCAATTATTTAATTGTATGTCGATCGATTGGTCGACAGACTGTGTAAGCGTTGATTATTTATATTTAATGCTTATGCAGTTGTGTGGTGCACTTTGGATGATGGTTGATTGGTTACCGTTGCTATTATATACATGTGTTGTATGGAATCCATATAATTAACATTATATGGTGATTGATTGGGCCTCATTCCAATCGGGAAAATAATGAATATTATAAAAGAAAATTCATGTATTGAAACTATTTATGTGTTGAGTAAAATATTTTATATAATGAAATTTACATCTTTATCATATTTAAAATTAGAACTACTTCCTAGTAGGAGTCTAATTAAAAATCAAACGATAGATACCATAATTTTATAAAATATTTTACATAACAAAAATAGTGATGTGTTGACAGTACTCATTTGTTGAGATTAGTCAAGTGTTGAAAGAAATATAGATTCATGTGTTGAATAGAATAAATATTCATTTGTTGAATAGAATAAAGAAGTTTTTGAAAAATATAAAGCCGTGTGGATTAGAGATGCGTTATTTTGACGCGAACGATATTTATATCGATTTTATAATGAATATTGAAAAGTGATTTCAAAATTTAATATTTTGAAATGAAATTCAAATTAAATTAGATTAAAATTCAAATTGAAATTTTATTGAATCAATTTGAAATGAATTCAAATCGAATAGAAAGTGAATTTGAACTGAATAGAAATGAATTAAAATTGAATTAAATTGAAATTGAATTAAAAACGAATTGAAATCGTTTTGAATGAAATTTAAAACGAACTGAAATTGAATTGAAATCAATTTGAAATGAATTCGAATTGAATTAAATAGAAAGTAAATTCAAATTGAATTGAATTGAAACGAATTAGAATTAAATAAAATGGAAATGAATTCGAATTGAATTGAAATCAAATCGATTTGAAATTGAATATAGAGTTGAAATGGTTTTGAAAACGAATTTAAAACGATTTATAAAATACGTTTTAAAAAGGAAATCGACGATATATATATAATATATATATTATATATATAATGGCCTGAATAGAACGCACCGCGCCGCTGCAGTTCGTGAATTTCGACCATTGACTTCGAATTGACGTTGCGGGAGATCCGACCGTCGGATTCTCTAAAACCGGAACCGTTGGGTTCGTATCGAAAAGAGCTTTCCAATGAATATTTGAAATTTGAAATCTAACGGTTGGATTTGGAATTATGTCCAAATCAAATTTGAAAAAGGTTGCTGTAAGTGCAGTTCGATGGCCGTTGATGGAAATCAACTGTACGGGTCTTGATAAAATTATTAAAAATATCTATAATTTGTGAAAAATCATAAGAAATAATTTGGGAAAAATTGGGTTGAAAAATTCCATATTTGAAAAGATAAAAATAGATTTTTGTCGAAATGAACTAGTTTTGAACTAGAATTAAAATCAGTTTATTTTTGAAATAAATAAATTGAATTTGAAAGTGATTTGAAAAATAATCAATATTCCCAATACGTGAGATGGACTGGAATTGAATCGAAATTATCTTCGGAATATTTCGATGTTGGATTTCGTGATTATACAGATATTGCTATGGGAATTTGAAAGATATATTCATATCGTTATTTCCAATACGATATTTGTTGGTTTCAGAATTTGATATTGAATATAAGCCAATATATTTTCTATTCAGAGCCTTGTATTTAATATCAAATATGATTTGGGTTTATCGTGAATCGTGTTTTAGATGACATTGGTTCTTTAACCCAGTTAAAGACAAGATGTTGATTTTTGAGAAGATTAAAACTAAGTGGAGTTTTAATGAATCTTTGATTAGATTGGAATGTGAATTGATAATTTAAATTATCAAATCTGAAAGGTGATCGAGAATGGAGTACCACCAGTTTTGCTCCAAAGCGATAGTTAAATCTTTAATTAGATCTGAACGTGAAATGGTAATTAACTTTACCGATAACACCGTGGTGTTAGATATGGAGTATTACCAGTTTTGCTCCATGGGATGAATAGGTTGGGATTGGGAAATAAAATAAATAATTACTTCGGTGTGGTTCGCTAATCCCGACTAGTTTGAAATGATATCCAAAGGAAGATTAAAGAATAAATTTAAAAGAATTTATCTTGGATAAAATTAATGGGAACCTTTCCCTAAGAATGTGATTTTGTGAATAAAAGAATATTCTGAATTGGAATGAGGCGTTTGTTGTGTTTGTGTAGCATTCATTTATTATATACGTGGGTTATTCAGAAAGGCCGGGTTTATACCCATTCTGAATAACCGATTCGACGAGATGTCGAAGATGAAGACGGTGGTTGAAGACCGGAAGTCTTCACATCGTTTGGGTGATTACTGATGATCTCGATTGGGCTGTACACCCAAGATGAGGGAAACAGTTGGTGATCGTCTAGACGTACTTGGAGATGGATGGATATGCGAGGAAAGTGCCTCCGGTTTCGTTCAGACCCAGAACGAACTTGTAAATGGATTGTGTGTCTGACATTGGATTTTATTCTGTGTTGATTGATCTCTATTAAATATACATCTGTTTGGCGGCGGAGAATTTATTCTCTTGCTTAACGCCCTTCTCTTAGACGTACGAGCTCAGAGGTTGTATATCGATGGACATCAGTCGCATGGAGTGAATTGCCAGTGTGGCACACGTAAGTGGCAATTGATCAAGGCTTCTGTTGAAAAGCAAAGTCTTGTGGTTGATGATCAAAGCACGGCCTGTGTGGCGTAGCTTTGTGTATAACGTGAATTCGCGAGCCTCACACCTCGGTATGAGTCAAAAACGGGAGACAGACCGCTGGGAGAGCACGACGTTTCTTTCTAGCTAGGGTGGTGTCAGTGACCTACCAGCCCTGACATTTATATACTTTTCACCTGTGTGGTTGTTGGAATGCGAGGCACCTCGGATATAGGTCTGTAAGGACTGGGAAACGTGTGTTCAGGAATAACTAATCCTCAAAAGTAAGAGAGGACCGGCCCAGCCGATTCCAAGGATCAAAGTGGGGTCCTGGGACATTTGCTAGAGTGTCTCGAACGCGGAGAGGAGCTTGCCCCTTGCCTCGACTCATGATGGAATCCAATTTCCAATACGTGATGTTTCGGTTTTATTTGTAGAACCTAGTATGGCGACATAGTGGTATGGGTCATTCATGCCGCCTATGATTGATATTTATGATTTAAATTGTTTTGACACTATACACTTATTATAGTATCAAATAATGTGTTTTAAACGTATCAAGCATGCTTTGGCTGTTATAAGGTAAAAACCCTATCCTCCGGCTTGCGTTGCATTGTGTGATGGGACCTGGGTCTTATAACAGCTTCATTTTTCTTTTTTTAGCATTGCGCTGTTTGTTCTATGCACTGGTATTCTTGGGAGGAAACCCGTTCCGTGTTATACGGCGTGGTCCCTTGATTTACCTAACTTTAAAAATAAAGATTAATAACTGTTTTAGTTCTCACACCAGTCACATGACTGACCTGGAGTTTATTGTTTTAACCTAAACTCTGGGTGCCCCTATTTTCGACACGGGCAGCTAGTAGTTTTGGTTTTGCAGATTTATATTCACAGGGTCCTGATTTACAGCTGGAACGATATCCGGAAAGCTCTGTATCCGTGTATCTCTTCTAGTTGTGTTTTGTATATTTTTCCGCTGCTATGTAATTTATTGTAATCTCTGATATTTATCGAATGTAATTTATTCATTTATACTCTGTATATTCTTGTATCTGATGGAATTGTTGTAATAACAATGAAATGTTCTTCCGTCTGAGTTCCGATGTGTGTTGTTCTCAAAGTATCCGCTCTTTCCTTCACGGGGAAGTTACGGGTCCTTACAGTGGTATCAGAGCTTTGGTTTACAGAGCTCGAGAACAAGACACGTTAGAACCCTACGAAAGAATTCATCAAATATTGGATTAGTAATATCCAACTAGAATGACTCATTAGAGATAGGATCAGTAGTATCCTAGAACGAGTGTGAAGAGTATATTTTTCAAATGAAAACAATTTTGTTTTGAAAATTTAAACCATTTTATACGTATTTGATTATTTATTTATTTTGAATTTGGACAATCCAGTATATAAAGGTTTTGCATATACGCGTCATGAACGTATATTCGAAGTTTTAATATACTGGATAGATATAGGATCACACTCTAGTTGCCCGGGGATGGTTCTGATAATGCTGCAGTGTTACCAATATCTATTTTCGAGTGACGAAGGTGTGATATCTATATATTTCCATTAGACTGGTGTGAGAACCAAAACTTATATAGCTAGAATACATTGTTGTGAATTGGCATCAAAAACATGATTTTTGTATATATCAAAATTATGAATTTGAAACGTTAATCCACTAATTGATTGATGTTTGTGTTGTTTGTCTATTTATTTGATAATTTTGAACCATTTAGCCTAATTGTACCAAATATTGATATGTATTGATAATTGGTCACATTTGCTTGCATATACATGTACTTACATTGAACAGGTCATAGCAAGGAGGCTAGAGCCGAAGAATAAAATTTTTTTGCCTGACAAATAAGTACATGTTTACTATAATTTACTGTTTTGTTTGGGTGATGATGATTTTATGAGCTGATTAGCTTTTTCTTTTTCTTTTTGAGATCAGAAGGCCTATATCTCAATTTCGGGATTTTCCCGTGGCTCCCGGTGCAGGGGAGGTTATGGCGAAATTTTTCGAAAATTCCGGGTGTTAGCCAAATTTTTGAAGAATTTGAAAATTCTCAGAAACTGAAAAATTGGAGAATGGAAGCCAGATCGAACGTAGAGTTGATTAATCAAACCACTTTCGACTTTGTTCCTTTTCGGGGACGAAAAGTTTTAAGTGGGGGAGATTGTAACAACCCGAAAATCTGGGCCAGTTTAAATTTTTTATTTTGGCAATTTTATCGAATTTTGATTATTTAAAATAGATTATTTTAAATAATATCGATGAGAAATTTATTTTGAAATGAATTCGACGTATATATTATATACGTCGTCGTTAGAATATAAATATTTATTTTAAATTATAAATAGAATTGAAAATGGCGCGGTAGTTCAATAATTTGATTTCAAACTTCAATTGAATGTACCGGGTGCAAAACAATCCGGATTTTAGTGGAACCAAAAATAATAGAATCTAATTGGGAATATCTTTCCAACGAATCCGAAAAATCGAAATTTCATAGCGGGAGTCAAAAGATATGTCCAGTTGAAAATTCTGAATAGTCGCTATGGAATTCAGGCCCTTAAAAATAGCCATTTTGCAAACGACCTCGGATTTCGACGAAACCACTTTGGTTGGGTCCGTGATGTCAAGTTATTGCTAGATTTCAAATTTCATAATTTTTCGAATCAATATGTGAGCGTGGCAGAGGAAAACGTGTTTGACCAGTTTCAGTTGATTTTAATCGACTGGAAAATGGCCATTTTTCCAACGTTCTCAGAATTCGACGAAACTAGTTTTATTAGGACTATATCGTCAATACGAATCTAGAAAATATTTTTATGGAATTTTTAGAGTTAGTATGTGACCCCGGTAAATTGAAATGCGCGTTCAAATTCAATATATAGAGTTATATGTTGATTTTAATGGAAACTGATCGAAACGATCGAATCAGCTTGCGATACATATTCCATTGTGTTCGGAATGGGGGTAATTAGCTATGGACGACAGGCGGTGGGCCTCATTTCTAGATCGAAATAAAAAGTTATCTTTTTGAAATTAAAAAAAAATATCTCCCTCCTTTTATACTATCTGCCCCCCCGTTGAAATTCATTTTAGAACGAATAATAAAAAGAAAAAAAACAAAATGCTGAGGACCATCGATCGCCAGCGCAGGCGCCGGACCTCTTCACCCCCTGCCACCGCTCTGCTCACCCCTCCTCTCTCACGCGTCCTCTCTCCATCCCCTTTCCCTCTCGTTTCCCCAAAGCTCCACAACCCAAATCGCCACTGCCAAGCCCTACCCCGCTGACGCCACCCACCGCCGATGAGGCCTCCAGCCTCGACCCTCCCCCTCTCTTCGACGTCAGCCCCTCCTCCATTCGCACCGAGAAACCCGAACCCCACAAACGCGACGTCCCCTTTCCAAGCCGCCACCGTCCAGCGTTCAACTCCTCCACCCTGATGCCCCCCCTGCAGCGAACCTCTTCCCCACCTAGTCCGATTCCAAAGTAAGCTCCTTTATTTTTATTTATTTAATTTCAGTTTTCTCTATATGAAATAAAAATAGAAAAGATTAGATTTTTAAAATAGAAAAGATTAGATTTTTAAAATAGAAAAGATTAGATTTTTAAAATAGAAAAGATTAGATTTTTAAAGTAGAAAAGATTAGATTTTTAAAATAGAAAAGATTAGATTTTTAAAATAGAAATGATTAGATTTTTAAAATAGAAAAGATTAGATTTTTAAAATAGAAAAGATTAGATTTTTAAAATAGAAAAGATTGGATTTTTTGAAATGGAAAAGGCGAAATCTTTATATTTGAAAAGACGAAATCTTTATATATTGAATAGCAAAGTAAAAATTCGGTTTTTATATATTGAATAGCGAAGTAAAAATTCGATTTTTATATATTGAATAGCGAAGTAAAAATTCGATTTTTATATATTGAATAGCGAAGAAAAAATTCGATTTCTATATATTGAATAGAGAAGTAATAATTCGATTTTTATATATTGAATAGCGAAGTAAAAATTCGATTTTTATATATTGAATAGCGAAGTAAAAATTCGATTTTTATATATTGAATAGAGAAGTAAAAATTCGATTTTTATATATTGAATAGCGAAGTAAAAATTCGATTTTTATATATAGAATAGCGAAGTAAAAATTCGATTTTTATATATGTAGTGAATACGGGCAACGAAAGTGACGCAGGGAGAGAACGACGAAGATTTCTAAATGAAGAGTCGTGGAGTTAGGATAACAATCGGTGAGAACTTCTCACTCTAAATTTCTTTTTCTAGTTATATATATATATACTAGGATGCAGACGGTGCTTAGCAGCACCCGACACCCGTCATCCACAGACCATGGATGGCTTTTTTGTTTGATTGATGTGTTGTGAAAATTTGTTTGTGATGTGGATGCGAAATCGATAATATAAATTAATGTGTTGAAATAAATTAATTATCGTTAAAAATATAATTTTTAACGTGAATGTGAGTAAATAAATATTTATAAACAAAATCGACCGATTTGTTTATATACACTGATTTGACTGATATTGATTGGGATGATAAATTTTACACATCGCCCAACTGCACGAATAAAAATAGGTGTTTGTTGATTTGAAACCCCACACGGGTGTTGGGATGATATTGGGCGTACATTAATCCCAATTATTTAATTGTATGTCGATCGATTGGTCGACAGACTGTGTAAGCGTTGATTATTTATATTTAATGCTTATGCAGTTGTGTGGTGCACTTTGGATGATGGTTGATTGGTTACCGTTGCTATTATATACATGTGTTGTATGGAATCCATATAATTAACATTATATGGTGATTGATTGGGCCTCATTCCAATCGGGAAAATAATGAATATTATAAAAGAAAATTCATGTGTTGAAACTATTTATGTGTTGAGTAAAATATTTTATATAATGAAATTTACATCTTTATCATATTTAAAATTAGAACTACTTCCTAGTAGGAGTCTAATTAAAAATCAAACGATAGATACCATAATTTTATAAAATATTTTACATAACAAAAATAGTGATGTTTTGACAGTACTCATTTGTTGAGATTAGTCAAGTGTTGAAAGAAATATAGATTCATGTGTTGAATAGAATAAATATTCATTTGTTGAATAGAATAAAGAAGTTTTTGAAAAATATAAAGCCGTGTGGATTAGAGATGCGTTATTTTGACGCGAACGATATTTATATCGATTTTATAATGAATATTGAAAAGTGATTTCAAAATTTAATATTTTGAAATGAAATTCAAATTAAATTAGATTAAAATTCAAATTGAAATTTTATTGAATCAATTTGAAATGAATTCGAATCGAATAGAAAGTGAATTTGAATTCGAACTGAATAGAAATGAATTCAAATTGAATTAAATTTAAATTGAATTAAAAACGAATTGAAATTGTTTTGAATGAAATTTAAAACGAACTGAAATTGAATTGAAATCAATTTGAAATGAATTCGATTGAATTAAATAGAAAGTAAATCCAAATTGAATTGAATTGAAACGAATTAGAATTAAATAAAATGGAAATGAATTCGAATTGAATTGAAATCAAATCGATTTGAAATTGAATATAGAGTTGAAATGGTTTTGAAAATGAATTTAAAACGATTTATAAAATACGTTTTAAAAAGGAAATCGACGAAATATATATAATATATATATATAATATATATAATGGCCTGAATAGAACGCGCCGTGCCGCGGCAGTTCGTGAATTTCGACCATTGACTTCGAATTGACGTTGCGGGAGATCCGACCGTCGGATTCTCTAAAACCGGAACCGTTGGGTTCGTATCGAAAAGAGCTTTCCAATGAATATTTGAAATTTGAAATCTAACGGTTGGATTTGGAATTATGTCCAAATCAAATTTGAAAAAGGTCGCTGTAAGTGCAGTTCGATGGCCGTTGATGGAAATCGACTGTACGGGCCTTGATAAAATTATTAAAAATATCTATAATTTGTGTAAAATCATAAGAAATGATTTGGGAAAAATTGGGCTGAAAAATTCCATAATTGAAAAGATAAAAATAGATTTTTGTCGAAATGAACTAGTTTTGAACTAGAATTAAAATCAGTTTATTTTTGAAATAAATAAATTGAATTTGAAAGTGATTTTAAAAATAATCAATATTCCCAATACGTGAGTTGGACTGGAATTGAATCGAAATTATTTTCGGAATATTTCGATGTTGGATTTCATGATTATACAGATATTGTTATGGGAATTTGAAAGATATATTCATATTGTTATTTCCAATACGATATTTGTTGGTTTCAGAATTTGATATTGAATATAAGCCGATATATTTTCTATTCAGAGCCTTGTATTTAATATCAAATATGATTTGGGTTTATCGTGAATCGTGTTTTAGATGACATTGGTTCTTTAACCCAGTTAAAGACAAGATGTTGATTTTTGAGAAGATTAAAACTAAGTGGAGTTTTAATGAATCTTTGATTAGATTGAAATGTGAATTGATAATTTAAATTATCAAATCTGAAAGGTGATCGAGAATGGAGTACCACCAGTTTTACTCCAAAGGAATAGTTAAATCTTTAATTAGATCTGAACGTGAAATGGTAATTAACTTTACCGATAACACCGTGGTGTTAGATATGGAGTATTACCAGTTTTGCTCCATGGGATGAATAGGTTGGGATTGGGAAATAAAATAAATAATTACTTCGGTGTGGTTCGCTAATCCCGACTAGTTTGAAATGATATCCAAAGGAAGATTAAAGAATAAATTTAAAAGAATTTATCTTGGATAAAATTAATGGGAACCTTTCCCTAAGAATGTGATTTTGTGAATAAAAGAATATTCTGAATTGGAATGAGGCGTTTGTTGTGTTTGTGTAACATTCGTTTATTATATACGTGGGTTATTCAAAAAGGTCGGGTTTATACCCATTCTGAATAACCGATTCGACGAGATGTCGAAGATGAAGACGGTGGTTGAAGACCGGAAGTCTTCACATCGTTTGGGTGATTACTGATGATCTCGATTGGGCTGTACACCCAAGATGAGGGAAACAGTTGGTGATCGTCCAGACGTACTTGGAGACGGATGGATATGCGTGGAAAGTGCCTCCGGTTTCATTCAGACCCAGAACGAACTTGTAAATGGATTGTGTGTCTGACATTGGATTTTATTCTGTGTTGATTGATCTCTATTAAATATACATCTGTTTGGCGGCGGAGAATTTATTCTCTTGCTTAAAGCCCTTCTCTGAGACGTACGAGCTCAGAGGTTGTATATCGATGGACATCAGTCGCATGGAGTGAATTGCCAGTGTGGCACGCGTAAGTGGCAATTGATCAAGGCTTCTGTTGAAAAGCAAAGTCTTGTGGTTGATGATCAAAGCACGGCCTGTGTGGCGTAGCTTTGTGTATAACGTGAATTCGCGAGCCTCACACCTCGGTATGAGTCAAAAACGGGAGACGGACCGCTGGGAGAGCACGACGTTTCTTTCTAGCTAGGGTGGTGTCAGTGACCTACCAGCCCTGACATTTATATACTTTTCACCTGTGTGGTTGTTGGAATGTGAGCCGCCTCGGATATAGGTCTGTAAGGACCGGGAAATGTGTGTTCAGGAATAACTAATCCTCAAAAGTAAGAGGGGACCGGCCCAGCCGATTCCAAGGATCAAAGTGGGGTCCTGGGACATTTGCTAGAGTGTCTCGAACGCGGAGAGGAGCTTGCCCCTTTCCTCGACTCATGATGGAATCCAATTTCCAATACGTGATGTTTCGGTTTTATTTGTAGAACCTAGTATGGCGACATAGTGGTATGGGTCATTCATGCCGCCTATGATTGATATTTATGATTTAAATTGTTTTGACACTATACACTTATTATAGTATCAAATAATGTGTTTTAAACGTATCAAGCATGCTTTGGCTATTATAAGGTAAAAACCCTATCCTCCGGCTTGCGTTGCATTGTGTGATGGGACCTGGGTCTTATAACAGCTTCATTTTTCTTTTTTTAGCATTGCGCTGTTTGTTCTATGCACTGGTATTCTTGGGAGGAAACCCGTTCCGTGTTATACGGCGTGGTCCCTTGATTTACCTAACTTTAAAAATAAAGATTAATAACTGTTTTAGTTCTCACACTAGTCACATGACTGATCTGGAGTTTATTGTTTTAACCTAAAATCTGGGTGCCCCTATTTTCGACACGGGCAGCTAGTAGTTTTGGTTTTGCAGATTTATATTCACAGGGTCCTGATTTACAGCTGGAACGATATCCGGAAAGCTCTGTATCCGTGTACCTCTTCTAGTTGTGTTTTGTATATTTTTCCGCTGCTATGTAATTTATTGTAATCTCTGATATTTATCGAATGTAATTTATTCATTTATACTCTGTATATTCTTGTATCTGATGGAATTGTTGTAATAACAATGAAATATTCTTCCGTCTGCGTTCCGATGTGTGTTGTTCTCAAAGTATCCTCTCTTTCCTTCACGGGGAAGTTACGGGTCCTTACATTTTTACAAGTATACCGAGTTGATGGCGAAGAGGGGCACTTCTTTTATACCCAGAGTATATTTGTGGATGTCAATTAGTGATTTGACGGATCTGACAATGTGGCATTCAAAGTGAATGATGACCAGATGTTCTCAATGTAAATTCTAGTCTCTAGCCTCATCAACTGGGAAATGACAAAAATCGGGCAGGCTACATGGCTATGTGGGTCGCTCCCATTACAGTGTATAATCACCTATCTAGAGAAATTCCATCTGCTTTTTTAATCTATTTCGATGCTGTCCCTTTTCGGGAAACGGTCGTTGATCCCAACCGTTGGTGATATACATTCGATACACTCAAGCGAAATGAGTGGTCGGTCAATGTGTGAGCCGGGTTGCAAGATGTTCTTGTTGAATCCAGTGTATTCATCTCTAGAGGTAAACTATCGGAAGGTGGTTCCATACCTTGTCATAGTTGGAATATAATCCCCAATAAGCGCCTGCGGTTTTGATTGTATACTATATATGTGGAGCGTGAGATGCAAGCGTTCCGCTAGATTGTTATTTACTTGTATGTAGACACTATTATAATATCAGAATAAGTTATGATTTCAAAAACGTTTTAGGTTATAGTAAGGTAAAAACCGTCCGTGTTTATGTGTGGGCTGGTCTTACTATTATCCTTTTATTTCAAAAGGATTTTCCAAAGTTAAGCAAGATTGTTTGTGCTGTGAATTTATCACAGAAAGTATTCCAGACTGACCCGGTGAATTTTGCTTTGCTTCAAATGTGCTCGGATCAGACCAGGTATATTTGCAGGTTAGGTTTCGCTTGGAGTTTTCAGGAGCTGAAAGCAAGGGGCTTCACCGTTAGTTATATAAAGTTATTTTTCCGATGTGACTAATATATGTTGTACTCTAATGATTGGTATGTATTTACAGTTCTTTTGTATAAAGAGATTTGTTATATTATAATTTATTCGTTCCGCTGTGAGATTCTGATGTGTTGTTCTTCTTCTTTCTTCTATTCTAATATTTCTTTCTTTCTTTTCTCATCCTCTAACTTCTTTCTATTAACAATCTATGATTCGATACTTGAGTTTTTGGCAAGTAATATGGATTTATGTATTATTGCCGAAAATTCGAGCGTCGAATTTTCCCCGGGTCGTTACAGTGGTATCAGAGCTATTGGTTTAGTAATAACCATGGCTCTGTGGCATGACTCGATAGAGATGGGGTTAGTAATACCCTTGATTGAGTTTGGGTGTATATATATGAGAGCACGTATTTGTAATTTGATATAAAATTATTTTTGCCCAATTTAATTTATACAATAATAAAAGTGATGGTTTCCGCAAATTATTATAAATGGGAAATCAATTGGATTGGTTAATGTTGATTTAAATAATATGTTTGGATTAAGTGGTTGATTGCTTGAATATAAAGCTGAAATGATAGATTTGGTTGAAAACTAATCTGAAATAAATGAGTTGGAAAAAATCAATCCAAATTTAATGAATTTGGGTGGATATTTAAAGAAAATCTCAAATATGAGGTGTGTTATTGGAAATATTAATATTTAATCTAACTTACACCTGTTAAAGTAAATCGTATAAGATGTATGAAAATTTCATAATTTGACTTGTGATTGGAAAATAGTTAGTCAACATAATATTTGGAAATCAATGAATTGTTTGGATTGTATAGTTGGCTGCGTGGATATTGATTTGAAACTTGATTGAGGACCAATGAATGAATCAAAGTCTAATGAATTAAATTGGATATTTAAATAAACATATGGATTGTTAAGACTTGGTTATAAATAATTGTACCCTCATATGGATTGAATTGTGTATAGAATTAGCCAGAATAGATGATATGGATGACATGGGTATTTTGAATTCAATTGACATTGTTTTGAGGACTAATGAAATTCATTTGAGTTGAGAACAGGTGCAGAAGTGCCAATTCAGCTTTAAAACCCATCCAAGAGAATTCTGGGGTGAATTGAATCCAGTTTAGCATGATAATCAAGTAAGCACAAGTATAATATATCGCATAATAATGCTCGCAAAAAGGTACGCCTACGTAGAATATAAAATTTTGGTTTTTATTTGGATTTTGGGATTAGATTTTGAATTTTTCCAACCATGTTGGTCAATGTATATATATTTCTTGAACCTGCAATATTGCGGATGTACCTCCGTACAGGGGAGACTCTGCCAAATTTTTTCCAAAATTTAAGGTGTTAGGAAATTTTTGAAGATTTTTGGAAAATTTAGTTATTTGGAATAAATTGGTTTTAAAACCAATTGGGTGAGTTTGAAAATAAAATCGAGTTTTAACTAAATATTTTTGAAAAAGATAATGGTTTGGAGCATTCTTTCTACCTTAGTAATTTCGGGGACGAAATTCTTTTAAGGGGGAAGGAATGTAACGACCCGTATTTTCTGCCTAATTATTCGAATTATTTTATTATTTAAAATATAGATTTGAATTTATATAATTGGATTTAATTATTTTATTTTAAATATTTATTTATATTAATTATATAATAATATTTTAATTCCAAAATATTTGGAAAATGTTGAATTTGAGGTATAATGTGATCGGGCAATTTAAATTTGTTTATATTAAAATTATAGTATCGATTTCGTTTATAAAACGACGATTAAATATTTAAATTATAATTTAAATATAAAACGAGCTGCAGTGGCGTGTAGTTCCTAACATTGGGTTTTGAACCTT
This sequence comes from Allium sativum, assembly GCA_030737875.1. NCBI lineage: Eukaryota > Viridiplantae > Streptophyta > Magnoliopsida > Asparagales > Amaryllidaceae > Allium > Allium sativum. The sequence continues at coordinate 508,387,176 of CM060920.1, read as the reverse complement.
AATTGGCGGTACAGGATCCAAAATAAGTCGGATTTTCTCGAAACAAGATACATCTGAATCTGTTGGGTAATAATTTTCTAATGGAAGAGAAAAATCCAGTTTTCATAGCATAGATTTTTTTTTTATGTCCAAATCAAATTCTAAAATAGTCGCTATGGAATTCCTATATATATTATAGCGATTTAATTATCTAAAATAAAGGATTTTTATTTTTTTGAATATCGATTTTGCTTGAAATTCAACCCGGAATATTTTATTTTGGTAGTGTATGAAATTCTAGTCATGTATGGCCAATAACAATATTTTATTTATATTATATTGAGGTATTTTAAAATTGGTATATTTTAATGTAAATTGGACCTTTTAAAAGGGACTTTATTCAAACAACCTCCGTTTTTGACGAAACAAATTTTGTTGAGACCGTAACAGTAAATTATTGCTAGCTTTCGAGTTGCACGTCAATTGGAGTTAATCTGTGAGCGTGGCAAAATAAAATGCAAATAAATCGATCATTTGGGCGTGAACAAGCGCCGTTTGAGCAAACGAACTCGGAGTTCGACGAAACAAGTTACATTAGGACCGTAATGTCAAATTATACTATGACGTCCATTTCCAAGGCGAACGGAGTTTTAATGTGAGCACAGGAGCCAATAAACAATGTTCGGAATTGTGATAGACATGAATAAAAATATCGCTAGTCAACATCACAATTAAATAACATTTTTTCTACCTTTATATACACGTACCATTAGCCTAAATTTCATTCATCCCGTCCAAATTCCATTTCCGTTCAGCAATTTTGCAGAAAAGCCCTCCTTCACTAATTAATTTATTCCTTCAAATCTATAATGAATCGGCCTGGGTGACCTAAAGTAAAGTTGTAGATCAGGTCGAGGTCTACTTGCTGAAAAAGATTTGGTGATGGTCGAACGATTTTGGTGGCCGGAATTGCACGAAAACCGAAAAATGATGGTTTCGTTCTTTGCTGGTTTGGAGGAGTTGTGGTCGATTTCAGAAGCTCAGACCTGTGTGAGGATGAAGAGGAGAGATCAAGCTTTCTTTTGGCACTAGTGTGGGGTCCTCTGGTGGACGGAGGAGGTCGTGGGAAGGAGATGAACGAAGCGGGCTGTTTTGGGGTATTTTTCGAAAGCTGTGAAGGGAAACTCGGGTTTTCTGGTGGCTGTGGTCATCGATGGGTTCAGGGTCTGAAGGGGGAGTTGCGGGGTGGCGAGCTCTTTCGGTTGGCGGTGGTCCGGTCATCCACGACGACCTGTGGTGGCGAAATTTTTGGGTTGAACGGATTTGGGTCTTTTGTGAAATCAGGCGTCATCGGTGATGGTGGGAGGACGGTGGTTGGGGCGCCACTGCTGGACGTTGTGGGGAAGTCGATGGTCGGTCAAAGGCGATCTTTGGTAGTCGGAGTAGCTGCCGGTGATGAGGAGTTCAAGTTGAAGAACAGTTTGAGTTCGGGTTTCCAGATTAAAAGAAGTAGACGGGTTTGAGGATGAGAGAAAAAAGAAAATGCATGAAGCGTGTGTCAGTTATTAAGGTAATTAATAATAATTTATTCAATTAATTAACAGTTATGTTGTAATAACCCGGAAATGCGAGCCAGTTTAAAATTTTATTTTGGCAATTTTAATGAATTTTGCATATTTAAAATGAATTATTTTAGATAATATCGACCGAAAATTTATTTTGAATATATTTAGAACGTATATATTTATACGCGTCGTCGTTAGAATATAAATAATTATATATAATTATAAATAGAATTGAAAATGGCGCAGTAGTTCGATAATTCGATTTCAAACTTCTATTGAATGTACCGGGTGCAAAACAATCCGGATTTTAGTGAAACCAAAAATAATAGAATCTAATTGTGAATATCTTTCCAACGAATCCGAAAAATTAAGATTTCATAGCGGGAATCAAAAGATATGTCCAGTTGAAAATTCTGAATAGTCGCTATGGAATTCAGGCCCTTAAAAATGGGAATTTTGCAAACGACCTCGGATTTCGACGAAACCACTTTTGTTGGATCCGGGATGTAAAGTTATTGCTAGGTTTCAAATTTCATAATTTTTCGAATCAATATGTGAGCGTGGCAAAGGAAAACGCGTTTGACCAGTTTTAGTTGATTTTAATCGGCTGGAAAATGGCCATTTTTCCAACGGTCTCGGAATTCAACGAAACTAGTTTGGTTAGGACCGTATCGTCAATACGAAGCTAGAAAATATTTTTCGAGAATTTTTAGAGTTAGTATGTGACCCCGGTAAATTGAAATACGCGTTCAAAATCAATATATAGAGTTATATGTTGATTTTAACGGAAACTGATCGAAATGGTCGAATCAGCCTACGATACATAGCCCATTGTGTTCGGAATGGGGGTAATTAGCTATGGACGACAGGCGGTGGGTCCCGTTTCGAGTTCGAAATAAGGAGTTGCTTTTTGAAAAATTAAATAGTAAAATAATATAAATTTTATAAAAGCCCCCCCTTCACTTCTTCTTTCCCGATTCAGTTCTAAATAAAAAAAACGAAGCAGCGAATCGCAGAACCCCGTCCACCATCATTGATCGCGCCCCTCAACGGCGGCGCCACCACCTCCCCCTCCGCCCTCGTTGCTTCCTCCTCCTCCAATTGGTGCTCCAAGAAACCCTAGCCCCCTTAAAAACCCGCAGCACCCCCCTTTTTAGCCACTGCAGGCATCGGCGCCCTTGCCCTCCCCCTCGTGACCCCCAAAGCGGACCCTCCCTCGCTCCAAGACGCCATCGCAAACCCTCGCCCAGTCCCAGTCTACCGTGGCCCACAGCTCCGCCGCCTCCCCCCCGTTGATTCCGACGCAACCGACCCCCCTCCTTCCGATCTGAGCAGTAAGTTCGTTATCCTATCTTATTTTATTTAATGTTTAATTATAATACGTTGGTTTTATTTTATTTTTGCGTATAAACGACATAGTTTTAATTTTATTTTTCTTTAGAGTTTTATATGCAAAACTGAATTTAAAAATGAGATTTTTATATGCAAAACTGAATTTTAAAAATGTGATTTTTAGTTGTAAATCTCATATGTGAAAGTATGATTTTGAATGAAGTAAAAATAAGATTTTTATTTAGCTAAAAATATGATTTTTAGTCGAATAAAAAGGTGTGATTTTTATCGGTATAAAGACTAGATTTTTATCAACATAAAGTAAGGATTTTTAATGATTATTTTGTTAAGATAAAAATTAGATTTTTATAAGATGAAGATGAGATTTTTAGCATCGTGAAAGCGAGGTAAAAATAGATTTTTATATTGTAAGTGAACAACGTAAAAATGTGGTTTTTGTTTAGGTATTAACAATATAAAATTTTGATTTTATATTTGTTTGAAAAGTGGAATAAAAATTCGATTTTTATATATAGAATAACGAAGTAAAAATTAGATTTTTATATATTGAATAACGAAGAAAAATTCGATTTTTATATATTGAATAACGAAGAAAAATTCGATTTTTATATATTGAGTAACGAAGAAAAATTCGATTTTTATATATTGAATAACGAAGAAAAATTCGATTTTTATATATTGAATAGCGAAGAAAAATTCGATTTTTATACATTGAATAGCGAAATAAAAATGTGATTTTTATATATGTAGTGGCTACGGGCAACGAAAGTGACAAAAAGCGAGAACAATGATGATTTCCTTCAATAGAAGTGTCGTGGAGTTGGGATAGCTTTGGTGAGAATTTCTCACTATTCAATTTCTTTTTCTAGTTATATATATATACTAGGAAGCAGACGGTGTTTAGTAGCACCCGCCACAATCGTCCACAGACCATGACTTGTTTGTTTGGTTGCATGGATTAGTTAGATTATTTGATTTGAATTTGGTTGTTTGGTGAATTGAAATGAATTTGATTGATATGTGTATGGCGTGGGCCATTATTAGACCGGGGATAAGGCTAGGCCTTATCCCGTTTCTAGTATCGTGCCGTTATGCCGCCGAAATTTTCTAAAATAAGTTAGAAAAATAAAGATATCATTTATTTAATAGGTGAACTGAATAGAAATTCATGTGTTAAAATAAATTATTTTATCGTTAAAAATATAATTTTTAACGTGAATATGAATATAGTGAATGTGAATAAATAAATATTCATTTACAAACCGGACGGTTTGTTTATGTACACCTATTTGAAGGATATTGATTGGGATGATAAATTTTACACATCGCCCAACTACACAAATAAAATCTGTGTTTGATTGTTTGAAACCCCACATGGGTATTGGGATAATATATGACATACACTAATCCCAATAATTAGTTGTATGTCGATAGATGGATCGACAGGCTGTTATAAGCGTTAGATATCTATATTTGATGCTTATACAGTGTAGTGCACTTTGGATGATGGTTGATTATTTATCGTTACTATTATATACATGTGTTGTATGGAATCCATATAATTAACTTTATATGGTAATTGATTGGGCCTCATTCCAATTTAGAAAATGAAGAATATTATAAAATAAAGGTTCATGTGTTGACCGTACTCATCCGTTGAGATTAGTCATGTGTTGAACGAAATATTTTAACAATCAAATTTACATCTTTATCTTTATAAAATAAAGGTTCATGTGTTGACCGTACTCATCCGTTGAGATTAGTCATGTGTTGAACGAAATATTTTAACAATAAAATTTACATCTTTATCATATAAAATTAGAAATCAACTGGAAAATAGATGAGATGAGTGGTCTCCTGGATATTGATCTGATGTTGGTTTCGGCCTTCGGGGTTAATATTCAGGGAATCGTTCTCTTACTAATTTACGGTTGGAGTCTGATTTGAAATCAAACGATAGATACCATAAATTTTATAAAATATATTAAATAACAAAAATAGTCAGACGTGGACAGTACTCATTCGTTGAGATTAGTCATGTGTTGACAAAAATATAGATTCATTTGTTGAATAGAATAACGAAGTTATTGAAATATATAAAGCCGTGTTGATTAGAGATGCGCTATTTTGACGCGAACGATATTTATATCGATTATATACGAATTGAATTTGATTTGAATAGAAAGAGAATTTGAATTTGATTTGAATAGAAAACGAATTGAATTTGATTTGAATAGAAAACGAATTTGATTTGAATTGAATAGAAAGCGAATTTGATTTGAATTGAATAGAAAACGAATTGAATTTGATTTGAATAGAAAACGAATTTGATTTGAATTGAAAAGAAAACGAATTCGAATTGAATTGAATTGAAAAGAAAATGAATTCGAATCGAATTAAAATCGATTTGAATTGAAATCAAATAGGAATGAAAGTAAAAAGGATTTATAATAGAAAATTCAATTTTGATTTGAATTTGAAATAAAGGTTGAAATTGTTTTTGAAACAAATTTGAATCTATTTATAAAATTCGTTTTAAAAGGAAATCGACAAAATATATATAATATATATATATTACATATAATGGCCTGAATAGAACGCGCCGCGCCGCGGCAGTTCGCGAATTTCGACCATTGATTTCGAACGGACATTACGGGAGATCCGACCGTCGGATTCTCCTAAAACCGGAACCGTTGGGTTCGTATCGAAAAGAGCTTTCTAACGAATATTAGAAATTTGAAATCTAACAGTTGGATTTGGAGATACGTCCAAATCAAATTTGGAAAAGGTCGCTGTAAGTGCAGTTCGATGACTGTTGATGGAAATCGACTGTACGGGCCTTGATAAAATTATTAAAAATCGTAATAATTAGTGTAAAATCATAAGAAATGATTCGGGAAAAATTGGGATGAAAAACTTCATATTTGAAAAGATAAAAATAGATTTTTGTCGAAATGAACTAGTTTTGAACTAAAATTAAAACCCATTTATTTTTAAATAAATAAATTGGATTTGAAATGGGTTGTAAATAGAATTGATTTGTGGGTTTATCGTGAACAGTGTATTAAACAACACTTGTTCTTTAAACCGATAATAAATAGAATGTGATTTGGGTTTATCGTGAACTGGGTTTTAAATAACACTAGTTCTTTAACCCAGTAAAAGGAGGTTTAATGAATCTGCAATTAGATCGAAATGTGAATTGATAATCTAAATTATCAAATTTAGAAATGAGCGAGAATGGAGTATCGCCAGTTTTGCTCCAGGCGATAGTCAAATCTTTAATTAGATTTGAACGTGAAATGGTAATTAATTTTACCGATAACACCGTGGTGTTAGATATGGAGTATTACCAGTTTTGCTTCATGGGATGAATAGGTTGGGATTGAGAAATAAAATAAATAATTACTTCGGTGTGGTTCGCTAATCTCGACTAGTTTGGAAAACCATAATTTGGTTTGAAATGACATCCAAAGGAAGATTAAAGAATAAATTTAAAGAATTTCTCTTTGATAAAATTAATGGGAACCTTTCCCTAAGAATATGAAATTTAGAAACTAGCTGTAGGTTAGTTAAGAAGAATGGTTTCCTGGGTATTGATCTGATGTTGGTTTCGGCCTTCGGGGTTAATATTTGGGGAATTGCTCTCTTACTGATTTACGGTTAGTGACTAATGAATTGGAATGAGGCGTATGTTGTGTTTGTGTAACATTTGTTTCTAATATACACGGGTTGTTCGGAAAGGCCGGGTTTATACCCATTCTGAATAAACGATTCGACGATAAGTCGAAGATGATGACAGTGGTCGAAGACAGGAAGTCTTCACATCGTTTGGATAATTACTGATGATCCTGATTGGGCTGTACACCCAAGAGGATGGAAATAGTTGGTGGTCGTCCAGACGTACTTGAAGATCGATGGATATGCGAGGAAAGTGCCTCCGGTTTCGTTCAGACCCAGAACGAACTTGTAAATGGGTTGTGTGTCTGATATTGGATTTTATTCTGTGTTGATTGATTTCTGTTAAATACATATCGGTTTGGCGGCGGAGAATTTATTCTCTTGCTTAACGCCCTTCTCTGAGACGTACGAGCTTAGAGGTTATATATCGATAGATATCAATCGCATGGCATGAATTGCCTGTGTGGCATGCTGAGTTGCATGGATCAAGGCTTCTGTTGAAAAGCAAAGTCTTGTGGTTGATGATCAAAGCACGGCCTACGTGGCAGCTTTGTGTATAACGTGAATTCGCGAGCCTCACACCTCGGTATGAGTTAAAAACGGGATAAGGACTACAGGGAGAGCACGACGTTTCTTTCTAGCTTTGGTGGTGTCAGTGACTTACCAGCCCTGACATTTATATACTTTTCACCTATGTGGTTATTGGATGAGGCGCCTCGATTTTAGGTCTGTAAGGACCGGGAAACGTGTGTTCAGGAAATGCCAATCCTCAAACGTAAGAGAGGACCGGCCCTGAAGATCCAAGGATTGCCCAGAGTGTGTAGTCCTGGGACATTTGCTAGAGTGTCTCGAAAGCGGAGAGGAGCTTTCCCCTTGCCTCGACTCATGACGGAAATCCAATTTCCAATACGAGATATTTCAGCTTTATTTGTAGAGCCTAGTATGGCGACATAGTGGGATGGGGCGCTTATGCCGTCTATGATTTATATTCATGATTGAAATTGTTTTGACACTATACACCTATTATAGTATCAAATGATTTGTTTTAAACGTATCGAGCATGTTTGGCTATTATAAGGGAAAACCCTATCCTCCGGCTTGCGTTGCATTATGTGATGGGACCTGGGTCTTATAATAGCTTCATTTTTCGAAAAAGCATTGCGTTGTCTTTTCTATGCACTGGTATTCTTGGGAGGAAACCCGTTCCGTGTTATACAGCGTGGTCCCTTGAATTACTCTCTTTTAAAGTAAAGTTTAAAATGACTGTTTTAGTTCTCACACCAGTCACATGACTGATGTAACAACCCGTAAAATCTGGGCCAGTTTAAAATTTTTATATTGGCAATTTTAGCGAGTTTTGATTATTTAAAATGAATTATTTTAAATAATATCGACGAGAAATTTATTTTGAATATAATTCGAACGTATATATTGTACGCGTCGTCGTTAGAATATAAATATTTATATATAATTATAAATAGAATTAAAAATGGCGCGGTAGTTCGATAATTCGATTTCAAACTTCAATTGAATGTACCGGGTGCAAAACAATCCGGATTTTAGTGAAACCAAAAATCATAGGATCTAATTGATAATATCTTTCCAACGAATCCGAATAATCAAGTTTTCATAGCGGGAATCAAAAGACATGTCCAGTTGAAAATTCTGAATAGTCGCTATGGAATTCAGGCCCTTAAAAATAGCAATTTTGTAAACGACCTCGGATTTCGACGAAACCAGTTTTGTTGGGTCCGTGATGTTAAGTTATTGCTAGATTCCAAATTTCATAATTTTTCGAATCAATATGTGAGCGTGGCAAAGGAAAACGCGTTTGACCAGTTTCAGTTGAATTTAATCGACTGGAAATTGGCCATTTTTCTAACGGTCTCAGAATTCGACGAAACTAGTTTTGATAGGACCGTATCATCAATACGAAGCTAGAAAATATTTTTCTGGGATTTTTCTAGTTAGTATGTGGCCCCGGTAATTTGAAATGTACGTTTAAAATTCAATATAAGGATTTAAATACAAATTCAACGGAAACAGATTGTAACGATCAAACCAGCTTACGATACATATCCCATTGTGTTCGGAATGGGGTTAAAACGCTATGGACGACAGACGGTGGGCCTCGTTTCGAGGTCATAAGTAAAAGTCAACCCTAGTGCAAATATAAATAATTAAATAATTAAATAAAATAATAAAAAAAATAAACTTCTCCCCTTTTTCTTTCTGCTTGGCCCCCCCCCCCGATCATTTATCAGAGAAATAAAAAAAAAAAAGGAAAACCTAGAAACTAAATCGAGCCACCGCCTGATCTTCGAAGCCACCGCCGAACCCTTCGCCGAAGCCCCACCGCCGACCAACCTCCTCCTCCCACCGCACGACCCCCGTTCAGTCTCCTCCCTCCAGACATCGAAGCAGCAACCCGAAGCCTCCGCACCCTGTCGCGACGCCACCGACACCTCCGAACGCCGCCTGAGCCGCCCTCGACTCCTCCTCCCCTTCGCATACCACAGTGAGTTTTTTTAGTTAATTTATTTTTATTTTTATTTCTGATTTACAAAACTGTATTTTTTTTAAGAAGTTATATTACTGTTTTTTTTTTAGATTTTAAAACAGAATTTTAAAAGAATTTTAAAAACAGAAATTTTTAAAAGTAAATAAAAACAGGATTTTTAAAAGTAAATAAAAACAGGATTTTTAAAAGTAAATAAAAACTGGATTTTGAAAAGATTTTTAAAACAGAATTTTTAAAAGATTTTTAAAACAGAATTTTAAAAGAATTTTAAAAGCAGAAATTTTTAAAAAGATTTTTTAAAACAGAATTTTAAAGAGAAGATTTAAAAACAGGATTTTTTTTAAAGATAAAAAAAAACTGAGTTTATTTTAAAGGTTTGAAATGAAATAGAAAAAGATTTAATCTTTTAGTAGAAAAAGATTCGAACTTTTAAAAATAAAGATCATATTTTTAAAAAAAGAGAAAAGACAGAATTTTGTTAAGTAGAAGAAGTAAGATGTGATTCTTATATTTTTAAAGCAATAAAAATATAATTTTTACATCATAGGAATATTAAAAATATAATCTTTGTTTTTAAAATATAATCTTTATATATTGATTAACATAGTAAAAATTCGATTTTTACTTATGTAGAGAATACGGGAAACGAAAGCGACAAGAAGACGAAATAGACGAAGATTTCCATAAAGGAAGAGTTGTGTTATTGGATAGCTACTGGTGAGAAATTCTCACTCTTCAATTTCATTTATATATATATGTGTGGAAAATAAAAATGAATTGCTATATATAAATATTATATATATATATATATATATATATACGCCCCTCGTCCACAAACCATGGACGATATTTATTGGTTGAAATTGTTGTGAAAATTGGTTGCATAGATTAGTTGAATTATTTGTTTGAATTGTTTGGTGAGATGAAATTGATTTGATTGATGTGTGAATGGCGTGGGCCTTCACTAGACCGGGGATAAGGCTAGGCCTCGTCCCGTTTCTAGTATCGTGCCGTTATGCCGCCGAAATTTTCTAAAATATGTTAGAAAAATAAAAATGTCATTTATTGAATAAATGAACTGAAAAGAAAACTCATATGTTGGAATAAATATTTTATCGTTAAAAATATAGTTTTTAACGTGAATGTGAATAAAATAAAATATTCATTTACAAACCAGACGGTTTGTTTATGTACACTGATTTGACTGATATGGATTGGGACGATAAATTTTACACATCGCCCAACTGCACGAATAAAATCTGTGTTTGATTGTTTGAAACCCCACACGGGTGTTGGGATGAAATTTGAAGTTCACTCATCCTGATTGATTAAATATGTCGATCGATTGATTGACAGGCTGTTATAAGCGTTGAATATCTATATTTGGTGCTTATACAGTGTAGTGCACTTTGGTTGATGGTTGATTATTTTCAATGCTATTATACATGTGTTGTATGAAAATCCATATAATTAATTTTATATGGTAATTGATTGGGCCTCATTCCAGTTTTGAAAAAGAAATATTTGAAATAGAAATATTCGAAATAGAATATTTGAAATAGAATATTTGAAAATAGAAATTTATGAAGCCGTGTTGATTAGATTGACGCCATTTTGACGTGAACGATATTTATATCGATTTTAATCGATTTCGAAGTGAATTGAATTGAAAACGAATTCAAAGTGAATTGAATTGAAAGCGATTTCGAAATGAATTGAATTGAAAACGAATTCAAAGTGAATTGAAAGTGATTTCGAAATGAATTGAATTGAAAACGAATTCAAAGTGAATTGAATTGAAAGTGATTTCGAAATGAATTGAATTGAAAACGAATTCAAAGTGAATTGAAAGTGATTTCGAAATGAATTGAATTGAAAACGAATTCAAAGTGAATTGAAAGCGATTTCGAAATGAATTGAATTGAAAACGAATTCAAAGTGAATTGAAAGTGATTTCGAAATGAATTGAATTGAAAACGAATTCAAAGTGAATTGAAAACGATTTCGAAATGAATTGAATTGAAAACGAATTCAAAATGAATTGAAAGCAAATTGAAATGAATTCAAATTGAATTGAAATTTGAATTGAATAGAAATGAATTTTAAAACGAATTTATAGAGAAGAATTCAATTTTGCTTTGAATTGAAATGGAAGTTGAAATAGATTTTGAAACGAATTTTAAAACTATTTATATAATTCGTTTTAAATAGAAATCGACGAAGTATATATTATATATATATTATATATATAATATAATGGCCTAAATAGAACGCGCCGCGCCGCGGCAGTTCGCGAATTTCGACCATTGATTTCAAATGGACGTTACGGGAGATCCGACCGTCGGATTCTCCTAAAACCGGAACCGTTGGGTTCGTATCGAAAAGAGCTTTCTAGCGAATGTGATAAATTAGAAATCTAACGGTTGGATTTGGAATTATGTCCAAATCAAATTGGAAAAAGGTCGCTATACGTGCAGTTCGATGGCCATTGGTGGAAATCGACTGTACGGGCCTTGATAAAATTATTAAAAATAGTAATAATTTGTGTAAAATCATAAGAAATGATTTGTGAAGATTTGGGATGAAAAACTGCATGTTTGAAAAGATAAAAATAGATTTTTATCGAAATGAGCTAGCTTTGAACTAGAATTATAATTCTATTTATTTTTAAATAAATAAATTGAATTTGAAAGGGGTTTTGAAAATAACCAAAATTTCCAATGATTGCATTGGAGTGGATTTGAATCGAAATTGTCTTCGGAATATTTCGATGTTGGAATTCGTGATTATACAGGTGTTGTTATGGAAATTTGAAAGATATATATTTATATCGTTATTTCCAATACGACATTTGTTAGTCGTAGAGTTTGATATTGAATATAAGCCGATATATTTTCTATTCAGAGCCTTGTATTGAATATCGAATGTGATTTGGGTTTGTCGTGAATGGTGTCTTCACTAACACTGTTCTTGAACCCAGTTGAGAAAAGATTAAATCTTTTTAGTTAGATTTAATGAAGTGTACCAATTGAATGATATTTAATTGGAATGGGAGTGATATTGATTTTTGGGTTTATCGTGAACCGTGTTTTAAATAACACTCGTTCTTTAATTCGATAATTAATGGAATGTGATTTTGGGTCTATCGTGAACCGTGTTTTAAATGACACTGATTCTTTAACCCAGCCGAAGATTAAAACTAAGTGGAGTTTTAATGAATCTTTAATTAGATTGAAAAGATCGAGAATGGAGTATCACCAGTTTTACTCCAGGCGATAGTTAAATCTTTAATTAGATTTGAACGTGAAATGGTAATTGAATTACCGATAACACTGTGGTGTTAGATATGAAGTACTACCAGTTTTACTTCATGGGATGAATAGGTTGGGATTGGGAAATAAAATAAATGATTACTTCGGTGTGGTTCGCTAATCCCGACTAGTTTGAATGGATATTCAAAGGAGATTAAAGAATAAATTTAAAGAATTTATCTTGGATAAAATTAATGGGAACTTTTCCCAAAGTATAGGAATATTTGAATAAAAGAATATTCTGAATTGGAATGAGGCGTATGTTGTGTTTGTGTAACACTTTTATAATATATACGCGAGTTATTCAGAAAGACCGGGTTTATCCCATTCTGAATAACTGATTCGACGTGGTGTCGAAGGTGAAGACGGTGGTCGAAGACCGGAAGTCTTCACGTCGTTTGGGTGATAACTGATGATCTTGATTGGGCTGTACACCCAAGAAGATGGAAACAGTTGGTGATCGTCCAGACGTACTTGGAGATCGATGGATATGCGGGGTACTAGGTGCCTCCGGTTTCGTTCAGCCCCAGAACGGACTTGTAAATGGACTGTGTGTCTGACATTGGATTTTAGTCTGTGCGATTGATTTCTATTAAATATATATCTGTTTGGCGGCGGAGAATTTATTCTCTTGCTTAACGCCCTTCTCTGAGACGTACGAGCTCAGGGGTTATATATTGATGGATATCAAACACATGGAGTGAATTGCCTGTGTGGCATGCCTAAGTGGAAAATGATCGAGGCTTCTGTTGAAAAGCAAAGTCTTGTGGTGATGATCAAAGCACAGCCTGTGTGGCACAGCTTTGTGTAACGTGAATTCGCGAGCCTCGCACCCCGGTTGTGAACCAAAAACGGGAGACGGACCTCAGGGAGGGCATGCGTTTCTTTCTAGTTAGAAGTGGCGTCAGTGGTTTTACACGCCCTGACGAGTTTGACTTATGTGGTTGTTGCTGTTGCGAGGCGCCTCGGTTATATCGGTTTCGGCCGATGCATTCTGGTCGGCAGACGGACCAGACTTACACCCCATAGGGTGGGGAAACGTAGTGTTCAGGGTTTAAGTTTAATCCACATCGGTGGACCGGCCCTGTCGCTCCAAGGTCACTCGAGCTCTGACCTGTGGCTCGGGCTAGAGAGTCACGAATCGGTTGAGGACTATCTTTTGCCTCAGTTCATAGATGGAAACCCAATTTCCAAATACGTGACTTTGCGATTTCGATTGTATAACCTATATATGGCGACATAGTGGTATGGGGCATTCATGCCGCCTATGATTGATACTTATGATTTGAAGTTGTTTTATACACTATACACTTATAATAGTATCAAAAATGATTTCTTTTAAACGTATCAAGCATTCTTGGCTATTATAAGGTAAAAACCCTATCCCCCGGCTTGCGTTGCATTGTGTGATAGGAACTGGGTCTTATAATAGCTTCATTTTTCTTTATTTAGCATTGCGCTGTTTGTTTTATGCACTGGTATTCTTGGGAGGAAACCCGTTCCGTGTTATACGGCGTGGTCCCTTGATTTACCTAATGATTTAAAATAAAGATTAATAACTGTTTTAGTTCTCACACCAGTCACATGACTGACCTGGAGTTTATTGTTTTAACCTAAACTCTGGGTGCCCCTATTTTGACACGGGCAGCTAGTAGTTTCGGTTTTGCAGATTTATATTCACAGGATGCTGGTTTACAGCTGGAATGATATCCGGAAAGCTTTGTATCCGTATATCTCTTCTAGTTGTGTATTGTATTATTTTCCGCTGCTATGTATTTAAATGTAATTTAAATCTCTGATATTTCTGTGTAATATTCATTTGTACTCTGTATATTCTTGTAATCTGATGCATTGTTGTAATATACAGTGAAATGTTCTTCTGTATGCGTTCTGTTTTGTCCTGTTCTCAACGATAGGGCGTTTCGAACGGTCTGTGTCGGTTTAGCGACCGGTTCGGACCGAGCGAAATTCCTTGTTCGTCACATTTGGTATCAGAGCTTTGGTTTACAGAGCTCGAGAACAAGACACATTAGAACCATACGAAAGAATTCATCAGATATTGGATTAGTAATATCCAATGGGAATGACTCGTTAGAGAAGGGATCAGTAGTATCCTAGAACGAGTGTGAAGAGTATATTTTTCAAATGAAAACAATTTTTGTTTTGAAAATTTAAATCAATTATTCGTATCTGATTATCTATTTATATTGAGTTGGACAGTCCAGTATATAAAGATTTTGCGTATACGTCTGATCCGCGTGTATTCGGAGTTTTAATATATTGGATAGATATAGAATCATACTCTAGTGGCCCGAAGATGATTCTGATGGTTGAGTACTCATCGTCAGAATTTATATTCGTGTGACGAAGGTGTGATATCTATATATTTCCATTAGACTGGTGTGAGAACCAAAATTAGATAGGGCCTCTTTGTTGTGATTTGGCATCAAAAATCTGATTTTTGACTATATATCAAAGTTATGCATTTGAAACTCTAATCAACTAATTGATTGATGTTTGTGTTGTTTGTTTATTTGTTTGCTGATTTTTAGCCATTTAGCCTAACTGAATCACATATTGAATTATATTGAAAATTGGTTGTCTTTTCTTGCATATGCATATATATCATTGAACAGGTCATAGCAAGGAGGCTAGAGCCGAAGAATAAAATTTGTTTGCCCGACAAATAGGTACATGTTTACTACATAATTTCCTGTTTTGTTTGGGTGATGATGATTTTGTGAGCCTATTGGCTAGCCGCTTGGCTTTTTCTTTTTCTTTTTGAGATCTGAAGGACCGGGGAAGCTATTTGAAATTCCCCGATGCTCCCGGTGCAGGGGAGGTTATGGCGAAATTTTTCAAAAATTTAGGGTGTTAGCCAAATTTTTGTAATTTTAGAAATTCTCGGAAACTAAAGAGTTGGAGAATGGAAGCCTGATCGATGTGGAGCTGAATAATCAAACCACTTTCGACTTTGTTCCTTTTCGGGGACGAAAAGTTTTAAGTGGGGGAGATTGTAACAACCCGTAAAATCTGGGCCAGTTTAAAATTTTTATATTGGCAATTTTAGCGAGTTTTGATTATTTAAAATGAATTATTTTAAATAATATCGACGAGAAATTTATTTTGAATATAATTCGAACGTATATATTATACGCGTCGTCGTTAGAATATAAATATTTATATATAATTATAAATAGAATTAAAAATGGCGCGGTAGTTCGATAATTCGATTTCAAACTTCAATTGAATGTACCGGGTGCAAAACAATCCGGATTTTAGTGAAACCAAAAATCATAGGATCTAATTGATAATATCTTTCCAACGAATCCGAATAATCAAGTTTTCATAGCGGGAATCAAAAGACATGTCCAGTTGAAAATTCTGAATAGTCGCTATGGAATTCAGGCCCTTAAAAATAGCAATTTTGTAAACGACCTCGGATTTCGACGAAACCAGTTTTGTTGGGTCCGTGATATTAAGTTATTGCTAGATTCCAAATTTCATAATTTTTCGAATCAATATGTGAGCGTGGCAAAGGAAAACGCGCTTGACCAGTTTCAGTTGAATTTAATCGACTGGAAATTGGCCATTTTTCTAACGGTCTCAGAATTCGACGAAACTAGTTTTGATAGGACCGTATCGTCAATACGAAGCTAGAAAATATTTTTCTGGGATTTTTCTAGTTAGTATGTGGCCCCGGTAATTTGAAATGTACGTTTAAAATTCAATATAAGGATTTAAATACAAATTCAACGGAAACCGATTGTAACGATCAAACCAGCTTACGATACATATCCCATTGTGTTCGGAATGGGGGTAAAACGCTATGGACGACAGACGGTGGGCCTCGTTTCGAGGTCATAAGTAAAAGTCAACCCTAGTGCAAATATAAATAATTAAATAATAAAATAAAATAATAAAAAAAAATAAACTTCTCCCCTTTTTCTTTCTGCTTGGCCCCCCCCCCGATCATTTATCAGAGAAATAAAAAAAAAAAAAGGAAAACCTAGAAACTAAATCGAGCCGCCGCCTGATCTTCGAAGCCACCGCCGAACCCTTCGCCGAAGCCCCACCGCCGACCAACCTCCTCCTCCCACCGCACGACCCCCGTTCAGTCTCCTCCCTCCAGACATCGAAGCAGCAACCCGAAGCCTCCGCACCCTGTCGCGACGCCACCGACACCTCCGAACGCCGCCTGAGCCGCCCTCGACTCCTCCTCCTCCCCTTCGCATACCACAGTGAGTTTTTTTAGTTAATTTATTTTTATTTTTATTTCTGATTTACAAAACTGTATTTTTTTTTAAGAAGTTATATTACTGTTTTTTTTAGATTTTAAAACAGAATTTTAAAAGAATTTTAAAAACAGAAATTTTTAAAAGTAAATAAAAACAGGATTTTTAAAAGTAAATAAAAACAGGATTTTTAAAAGTAAATAAAAACTGGATTTTGAAAAGATTTTTAAAACAGAATTTTTAAAAGATTTTTAAAACAGAATTTTAAAAGAATTTTAAAAGCAGAAATTTTTAAAAAGATTTTTTAAAACAGAATTTTAAAGAGAAGATTTAAAAACAGGATTTTTTTTAAAGATAAAAAAAAACTGAGTTTATTTTAAAGGTTTGAAATGAAATAGAAAAAGATTTAATCTTTTAGTAGAAAAAGATTCGAACTTTTAAAAATAAAGATCATATTTTTAAAAAAAGAGAAAAGACAGAATTTTGTTAAGTAGAAGAAGTAAGATGTGATTCTTATATTTTTAAAGCAATAAAAATATAATTTTTACATCATAGGAATATTAAAAATATAATCTTTGTTTTTAAAATATAATCTTTATATATTGATTAACATAGTAAAAATTCGATTTTTACTTATGTAGAGAATACGGGAAACGAAAGCGACAAGAAGACGAAATAGACGAAGATTTCCATAAAGGAAGAGTTGTGTTATTGGATAGCTACTGGTGAGAAATTCTCACTCTTCAATTTCATTTATATATATATGTGTGGAAAATAAAAGTGAATTGCTATATATAAATATTATATATATATATATATATACGCCCCTCGTCCACAAACCATGGACGATATTTATTGGTTGAAATTGTTGTGAAAATTGGTTGCATAGATTAGTTGAATTATTTGTTTGAATTGAATTGTTTGGTGAGATGAAATTGATTTGATTGATGTGTGAATGGCGTGGGCCTTCACTAGACCGGGGATAAGGCTAGGCCTCGTCCCGTTTCTAGTATCGTGCCGTTATGCCGCCGAAATTTTCTAAAATATGTTAGAAAAATAAAAATGTCATTTATTGAATAAATGAACTGAAAAGAAAACTCATATGTTGGAATAAATATTTTATCGTTAAAAATATAGTTTTTAACGTGAATGTGAATAAAATAAAATATTCATTTACAAACCAGACGGTTTGTTTATGTACACTGATTTGACTGATATGGATTGGGACGATAAATTTTACACATCGCCCAACTGCACGAATAAAATCTGTGTTTGATTGTTTGAAACCCCACACGGGTGTTGGGATGAAATTTGAAGTTCACTCATCCTGATTGATTAAATATGTCGATCGATTGATTGACAGGCTGTTATAAGCGTTGAATATCTATATTTGGTGCTTATACAGTGTAGTGCACTTTGGTTGATGGTTGATTATTTTCAATGCTATTATACATGTGTTGTATGAAAATCCATATAATTAATTTTATATGGTAATTGATTGGGCCTCATTCCAGTTTTGAAAAAGAAATATTTGAAATAGAAATATTCGAAATAGAATATTTGAAATAGAATATTTGAAAATAGAAATTTATGAAGCCGTGTTGATTAGATTGACGCCATTTTGACGTGAACGATATTTATATCGATTTTAATCGATTTCGAAGTGAATTGAATTGAAAACGAATTCAAAGTGAATTGAATTGAAAGCGATTTCGAAATGAATTGAATTGAAAACGAATTCAAAGTGAATTGAAAGTGATTTCGAAATGAATTGAATTGAAAACGAATTCAAAGTGAATTGAATTGAAAGTGATTTCGAAATGAATTGAATTGAAAACGAATTCAAAGTGAATTGAAAGTGATTTCGAATTGAATTGAATTGAAAACGAATTCAAAGTGAATTGAAAGCGATTTCGAAATGAATTGAATTGAAAACGAATTCAAAGTGAATTGAAAGTGATTTCGAAATGAATTGAATTGAAAACGAATTCAAAGTGAATTGAAAACGATTTCGAAATGAATTGAATTGAAAACGAATTCAAAATGAATTGAAAGCAAATTGAAATGAATTCAAATTGAATTGAAATTTGAATTGAATAGAAATGAATTTTAAAACGAATTTATAGAGAAGAATTCAATTTTGCTTTGAATTGAAATGGAAGTTGAAATAGATTTTGAAACGAATTTTAAAACTATTTATATAATTCGTTTTAAATAGAAATCGACGAAGTATATATTATATATATATTATATATATAATATAATGGCCTGAATAGAACGCGCCGCGCCGCGGCAGTTCGCGAATTTCGACCATTGATTTCAAATGGACGTTACGGGAGATCCGACCGTCGGATTCTCCTAAAACCGGAACCGTTGGGTTCGTATCGAAAAGAGCTTTCTAGCGAATGTGATAAATTAGAAATCTAATGGTTGGATTTGGAATTATGTCCAAATCAAATTGGAAAAAGGTCGCTATACGTGCAGTTCGATGGCCATTGGTGGAAATCGACTGTACGGGCCTTGATAAAATTATTAAAAATAGTAATAATTTGTGTAAAATCATAAGAAATGATTTGTGAAGATTTGGGATGAAAAACTGCATGTTTGAAAAGATAAAAATAGATTTTTATCGAAATGAGCTAGCTTTGAACTAGAATTATAATTCTATTTATTTTTAAATAAATAAATTGAATTTGAAAGGGGTTTTGAAAATAACCAAAATTTCCAATGATTGCATTGGAGTGGATTTGAATCGAAATTGTCTTCGGAATATTTCGATGTTGGAATTCGTGATTATACAGGTGTTGTTATGGAAATTTGAAAGATATATATTTATATCGTTATTTCCAATACGACATTTGTTAGTCGTAGAGTTTGATATTGAATATAAGCCGATATATTTTCTATTCAGAGCCTTGTATTGAATATCGAATGTGATTTGGGTTTGTCGTGAATGGTGTCTTCACTAACACTGTTCTTGAACCCAGTTGAGAAAAGATTAAATATTTTTAGTTAGATTTAATGAAGTGTACCAATTGAATGATATTTAATTGGAATGGGAGTGATATTGATTTTTGGGTTTATCGTGAACCGTGTTTTAAATAACACTCGTTCTTTAATTCGATAATTAATGGAATGTGATTTTGGGTCTATCGTGAACCGTGTTTTAAATGACACTGATTCTTTAACCCAGCCGAAGATTAAAACTAAGTGGAGTTTTAATGAATCTTTAATTAGATTGAAAAGATCGAGAATGGAGTATCACCAGTTTTACTCCAGGCGATAGTTAAATCTTTAATTAGATTTGAACGTGAAATGGTAATTGAATTACCGATAACACTGTGGTGTTAGATATGAAGTACTACCAGTTTTACTTCATGGGATGAATAGGTTGGGATTGGGAAATAAAATAAATGATTACTTCGGTGTGGTTCGCTAATCCCGACTAGTTTGAATGGATATTCAAAGGAGATTAAAGAATAAATTTAAAGAATTTATCTTGGATAAAATTAATGGGAACTTTTCCCAAAGTATAGGAATATTTGAATAAAAGAATATTCTGAATTGGAATGAGGCGTATGTTGTGTTTGTGTAACACTTTTATAATATATACGCGAGTTATTCAGAAAGACCGGGTTTATCCCATTCTGAATAACTGATTCGACGTGGTGTCGAAGGTGAAGACGGTGGTCGAAGATCGGAAGTCTTCACGTCGTTTGGGTGATAACTGATGATCTTGATTGGGCTGTACACCCAAGAAGATGGAAACAGTTGGTGATCGTCCAGACGTACTTGGAGATCGATGGATATGCGGGGTACTAGGTGCCTCCGGTTTCGTTCAGCCCCAGAATGGACTTGTAAATGGACTGTGTGTCTGACATTGGATTTTAGTCTGTGCGATTGATTTCTATTAAATATATATCTGTTTGGCGGCGGAGAATTTATTCTCTTGCTTAACGCCCTTCTCTGAGACGTACGAGCTCAGGGGTTATATATTGATGGATATCAAACACATGGAGTGAATTGCCTGTGTGGCATGCCTAAGTGGAAAATGATCGAGGCTTCTGTTGAAAAGCAAAGTCTTGTGGTGATGATCAAAGCACAGCCTGTGTGGCACAGCTTTGTGTAACGTGAATTCGCGAGCCTCGCACCCCGGTTGTGAACCAAAAACGGGAGACGGACCTCAGGGAGGGCATGCGTTTCTTTCTAGTTAGAAGTGGCGTCAGTGGTTTTACACGCCCTGACGAGTTTGACTTATGTGGTTGTTGCTGTTGCGAGGCGCCTCGGTTATATCGGTTTCGGCCGATGCATTCTGGTCGGCAGACGGACCAGACTTACACCCCATAGGGTGGGGAAACGTAGTGTTCAGGGTTTAAGTTTAATCCACATCGGTGGACCGGCCCTGTCGCTCCAAGGTCACTCGAGCTCTGACCTGTGGCTCGGGCTAGAGAGTCACGAATCGGTTGAGGACTATCTTTTGCCTCGGTTCATAGATGGAAACCCAATTTCCAAATACGTGACTTTGCGATTTCGATTGTATAACCTATATATGGCGACATAGTGGTATGGGGCATTCATGCCGCCTATGATTGATACTTATGATTTGAAGTTGTTTTATACACTATACACTTATAATAGTATCAAAAATGATTTCTTTTAAACGTATCAAGCATTCTTGGCTATTATAAGGTAAAAACCCTATCCCCCGGCTTGCGTTGCATTGTGTGATAGGAACTGGGTCTTATAATAGCTTCATTTTTCTTTATTTAGCATTGCGCTGTTTGTTTTATGCACTGGTATTCTTGGGAGGAAACCCGTTCCGTGTTATACGGCGTGGTCCCTTGATTTACCTAATGATTTAAAATAAAGATTAATAACTGTTTTAGTTCTCACACCAGTCACATGACTGACCTGGAGTTTATTGTTTTAACCTAAACTCTGGGTGCCCCTATTTTGACACGGGCAGCTAGTAGTTTCGGTTTTGCAGATTTATATTCACAGGATGCTGGTTTACAGCTGGAATGATATCCGGAAAGCTTTGTATCCGTATATCTCTTCTAGTTGTGTATTGTATTATTTTCCGCTGCTATGTATTTAAATGTAATTTAAATCTCTGATATTTCTGTGTAATATTCATTTGTACTCTGTATATTCTTGTAATCTGATGCATTGTTGTAATATACAGTGAAATGTTCTTCTGTATGCGTTCTGTTTTGTCCTGTTCTCAACGATAGGGCGTTTCGAACGGTCTGTGTCGGTTTAGCGACCGGTTCGGACCGAGCGAAATTCCTTGTTCGTCACAACTGACCTGGAGTTTATTGTTTTAACCTAAACTCTGGGTGCCCCTATTTTCGACACGGGCAGCTAGTAGTTTTGGTTTTGCAGATTTATATTCACAGGATCTTGATTTACAGCTGGAACGATGCTCGGAAAGCTCTGTATCCGCGCATTATTTCTAGTTGTGCTTTTGTATTATTTTCCGCTGCGATGTATTTAAATGTAATTTAAATCTCTGATATTATTCGAATGTAATTTATTCATTTATACTCTGTATATTCTTGTATCTGGTGGAATTGTTGTAATAACAATGAAATGTTCTTCTGTTTGCATTCTATTTTGTCCTGTTCTCAAAACGATCAGGGATTTCGAACGGTCTAGGTCGGTTTAACGACTGATTCAGATCGAGCGAAATTCCTTGTCGTCACATTTGGTATCAGAGCTTTGGTTTACAGAGCTCGAGAACAAGACACATTAGAACCATACGAAAGAATTCATCAGATATCGGATTAGTAATATCCAATTAGAATGACTCGTTAGAGATAGGATCAGTAGTATTCTAGAACGGGTGTGAAGAGTATATTTTTCAAATGAAAACAATTTTATTTTGAAATTTAAATCGTTTTATACGTATTTGAATATTTATTTATTTTGTATTTGGACAATCAAGTATATAAAGATTTCGCGTATACGCGTCATGAACGTATATTCGAAGTTTTAATATACTGGATAGATATAGAATTACACTCTAGTCGCCCGGAGATGATGTTGATAATGACCATGGCATCATCAATATTTATGTTCATGTTTCGAAGGTGTGATTTCTATATATTTCCATTAGACTGGTGTGAGAACCAAAACTTATATAGCTAGATTTATTATTGTGAATTGGCATCAAAAACATGATTTTCTTTATATGTAGTAAAATTTATAAATTTGAAACGTTAATCCACTAATTAATTGATGTTTGTGTTGTTTGTTTATTTGTTTGATAATTTTGAACCATTATGCCTAATTGTATCAAATATTGAATTGTATTGAAAATTGGTCGCATTTGCATGCATATACAAGTAATTACATTGAACAGGTCATAGCAAGGAGGCTAGAGCAGAGAATAAAATTTGTTTGCCCGAAAAATAGGTACATGTTTACTATATTTACTATTTTGTTTGGGTGATGATGATTTTATGAGCCGATTGGCTAGCCGCTTGGTTTTTTCTTTTTCTTTTTGAGATCAGAAGGCCTATATGGCAATTTCGGGATTTTCCCGTGGCTCCCGGTGCAGGAGAGGTTAAGGCGAAATTTTTCGAAAATTTAGGGTGTTAGCCAAATTTTTGAAAATTTTGAAAATTTCTCAGAAAAGTTGGAGAATGGAAGCCAGATCGAACGTAGAGCTGATTAATCAAACCACTTTCGGCTTTGTTCCTTTTCGGGGACGAAAAGTTTTAAGTGGGGGAGATTGTAATAACTCGGAAATGCGAGCCAGTTTAAAATTTTATTTTGGCAATTTTAATAAATTTTGCATATTTAAAATGAATTATTTTAGATAATATCGACTGAAAATTTATTTTGAATATATTTAGAACGTATATATTTATACGCGTCGTCGTTAGAATACAAATAATTATATATAATTATAAATAGAATTGAAAATGGCGCGGTAGTTCGATAATTCGATTTCAAACTTCAATTGAATGTACCGGGTGCAAAACAATCCGGATTTTAGTGAAACCAAAAATAATAGAATCTAATTGTGAATATCTTTCCAACGAATCCGAAAAATTAAGATTTCATAGCGGGAATCAAAAGATATGTCCAGTTGAAAATTCTGAATAGTCGCTATGGAATTCAAGCCCTTAAAAATGGGAATTTTGCAAACGACCTCGGATTTCGACGAAACCACTTTTGTTGGATCCGGGATGTAAAGTTATTGCTAGGTTTCAAATTTCATAATTTTTCGAATCAATATGTGAGCGTGGCAAAGGAAAACGCGTTTGACCAGTTTCAGTTGATTTTAATCGACTGGAAAATGACCATTTTTCCAACGGTCTCGGAATTTGGCGAAACTAGTTTTGTTAGGACCGTATCGTCAATACGAAGCTAGAAAATATTTTTTGAGAATTTTTAGAGTTAGTATGTGACCCCGGTAAATTGAAATGCGCGTTCAAAATCAATATATAGAGTTATATGTTGATTTTAACGGAAACTGATCGAAATGGTCGAATCAGCCTACGATACATAGCCCATTGTGTTCGGAATGGGGGTAATTAGCTATGGACGACAGGTGGTGGGTCCCGTTTCGAGTTCGAAATAAGGAGTTGCTTTTTGAAAAATTAAATAATTAAATAATATAAATTTTATAAAAGCCCCCCCTTCACTTCTTCTTTCCCGATTCAGTTCTAAATAAAAAAAAATGAAGCAGCGAATCGCAGAACCCCGTCCACCATCGTCGATCGCGCCCCTCAACGGCGGCGCCACCACCTCCCCCTCCGCCCTCGTTGCTTCCTCCTCCTCCAATCGGTGCTCCAAGAAACCCTAGCCCCCTTAAAAACCCGCCGCACCCCCCTTTTTAGCCACTACAGGCATCAAAGCCCTTGCCCTCCCCCTCGTGACCCTCAAAGCCGACCCTCCCTCGCTCCAAGACCCCATCGCAAACCCTCGCCCAGTCCCAGTCTGCCGTGGCCTACAGCTCCCCCCCGCTGATTCCGACGCAACCGACCCCCCTCCTTCCGATCTGAGCAGTAAGTTCGTTATCCTATCTTATTTTATTTAATGTTTAATTATAATACGTTGATTTTATTTTATTTTTGCGTATAAACGACATAGTTTTTATTTTATTTTATTTTTCTTTAGAGTTTTATATGCAAAACTGAATTTAAAAATGAGATTTTTATATGCAAAACTGAATTTTAAAAATGTGATCTTTAGTTGTAAATCTCATATGTGAAAGTATGATTTTGAATGAAGTAAAAATAAGATTTTTATTTAGCTAAAAATATGATTTTTAGTCGAATAAAAAGGTGTGATTTTTATCGGTATAAAGACTAGATTTTTATCAACATAAAGTATGGATTTTTAATGATAATTTTGTTAAGATAAAAATTAGATTTTTATAAGATGAAGATGAGATTTTTAGCATCGTGAAAGCGAGGTAAAAATAGATTTTTATATTGTAGGTGAACAACGTAAAAATGTGGTTTTTATTTAGGTATTAACAATATAAAATTTTGATTTTATATTTGTTTGAAAAGTGGAATAAAAATTCGATTTTTATATATAGAATAACGAAGTAAAAATTAGATTTTTATATATTGAATAACGAAGAAAAATTCGATTTTTATATATTGAGTAACGAAGAAAAATCCGATTTTTATATATTGAGTAACGAAGAAAAATTCGATTTTTATATATTGAATAACGAAGAAAAATTCGATTTTTATATATTGAATAGCGAAGAAAAATTCGATTTTTATACATTGAATATCGAAGTAAAAATGTGATTTTTATATATGTAGTGGCTACGGGCAACGAAAGTGACAAAAAACGAGAACAGTGATGATTTCCTTCAATAGAAGTGTCGTGGAGTTGGGATAGCTTTGGTGAGAATTTCTCACTATTCAATTTCTTTTTCTAGTTATATATATACTAGGATGCAGACGGTGTTTAGTAGCACCCGACACAATCGTCCACAGACCATGGACTTGTTTGTTTGGTTGCATAGATTAGTTAGATTATTTGATTTGAATTTGGTTGTTTGGTGAATTGAAATGAATTTGATTGATATGTGTATGGCGTGGGCCATTATTAGACCGGGGATAAGGCTAGGCCTTGTCCCGTTTCTAGTATCGTGCCGTTATGCCGCCGAAATTTTCTAAAATAAGTTAGAAAAATAAAGATAACATTTATTTAATAGGTGAACTGAATAGAAATTCATGTGTTAAAATAAATTATTTTATCGTTAAAAATATAATTTTTAACGTGAATATGAATATAGTGAATGTGAATAAATAAATATTCATTTACAAACCGGACGGTTTGTTTATGTACACCTATTCGAAGGATATTGATTGGGACGATAAATTTTACACATCGCCCAACCGCACAAATAAAATCTGTGTTTGATTGTTTGAAACCCCACACGGGTATTGGGATAATATATGACATACACTAATCCCAATAATTAGTTGTATGTCGATCGATGGATCGACAGGCTGTTATAAGCGTTAGATATCTATATTTGATGCTTATACAGTGTAGTGCACTTTGGATGATGGTTGATTATTTATCGTTGCTATTTTATACATGTGTTGTATGGAATCCATATAATTAACTTTATATGGTAATTGATTGGGCCTCATTCCAATTTAGAAAATAAAGAATATTATAAAATAAAGGTTCATGTGTTGACCGTACTCATCCATTGAGATTAGTCATGTGTTGAACGAAATATTTTAACAATCAAATTTACATCTTTATCTTTATAAAATAAAGGTTCATGTGTTGACCGTACTCATCCGTTGAGATTAGTCATGTGTTGAACGAAATATTTTAACAATAAAATTTACATCTTTATCATATAAAATTAGAAATCAACTGGAAAATAGATGAGATGAGTGGTCTCCTGGATATTGATCAGATGTTGGTTTCGTCCTTCGGGGTTAATATTCAAGGAATCGTTCTCTTACTAATTTACGGTTGGAGTCTGATTTGAAATCAAACGATATATACCATAATTTTTATAAAATATATTAAATAACAAAAATAGTCAGACGTGGACAGTACTCATTCGTTGAGATTAGTCATGTGTTGACAAAAATATAGATTCATTTGTTGAATAGAATAACGAAGTTATTGAAATATATAAAGCCATGTTGATTAGAGATGCGCTATTTTGACGCGAACGATATTTATATCGATTATATACGAATTGAATTTGATTTGAATAGAAAGCGAATTTGAATTTGATTTGAATAGAAAACGAATTGAATTTGATTTGAATAGAAAACGAATTTGATTTGAATTGAATAGAAAGCGAATTTGATTTGAATTGAATAGAAAACGAATTGAATTTGATTTGAATAGAAAACGAATCTGATTTGAATTGAAAAGAAAACGAATTCGAATTGAATTGAATTGAAAATGAATTCGAATCGAATTAAAATCGATTTGAATTGAAATCAAATAGGAATGAAAGTAAAAAGTATTTATAATAGAAAATTCAATTTTGATTTGAATTTGAAATAAAGGTTGAAATTGTTTTTGAAACAAATTTGAATCTATTTATAAAATTCGTTTTAAAAGGAAATCAACGAAATATATAATATATATATATTATATATATAATGGCCTGAATAGAACGCGCCGTGCCGTGGTAGTTCGCGAATTTCGACCATTAATTTCGAACGGACATTACGGGAGATCCGACCGTCGGATTCTCCTAAAACCGGAACCATTGGGTTCGTATCGAAAAGAGCTTTCTAATGAACATTAGAAATTTGAAATCTAACGGTTGGATTTGGAGATACGTCCAAATCAAATTTGGAAAAGGTCGCTGTAAGTGCAGTTCGATGACCGTTGATGGAAATCGACTGTACGAGCCTTGATAAAATTATTAAAAATTAGGATGAAAAACTCCATATTTGAAAAGATAAAAATAGATTTTTATCGAAATGAACTAGTTTTGAACTAAAATTAAAACCCATTTATTTTTAAATAAATAAATTGGATTTGAAATGGGTTGTAAATAGAATTGATTTGTGGGTTTATCATGAACAGTGTATTAAACAACACTTGTTCTTTAACCCGATAATAAATAGAATGTGTTTTGGGTTTATCGTGAACTGGGTTTTAAATAACACTAGTTCTTTAACCCAGTAAAAGGAGGTTTAATGAATCTGCAATTAGATCGAAATGTGAATTGATAATCTAAATTATCAAATTTAGAAATGAGCGAGAATGGAGTATCGCCAGTTTTGCTCCAGGCGATAGTCAAATCTTTAATTAGATTTGAACGTGAAATGGTAATTAATTTTACCGATAACACCGTGGTGTTAGATATGGAGTATTACCAGTTTTGCTTCATGGGATGAATAGGTTGGGATTGAGAAATAAAATAAATAATTACTTCGGTGTGGTTCGCTAATCTCGACTAGTTTGGAAAACCATAATTTGGTTTGAAATGACATCCAAAGGAAGATTAAAGAATAAATTTAAAGAATTTCTCTTTGATAAAATTAATGGGAACCTTTCCCTAAGAATATGAAATTTAGAAACTAGCTGTAGGTTAGTTAAGAAGAATGGTTTCCTGGGTATTGATCTGATGTTGGTTTCGGCCTTCGGGGTTATTATTTGGGGAATTGCTCTATTACTGATTTACGGTTAGTGATTAATGAATTGGAATGAGGCGTATGTTGTGTTTGTGTAACATTTGTTTCTAATATACGCGGGTTGTTCGGAAAGGCCGGGTTTATACCCATTCTGAATAACCGAGTCGACGATAAGTCGAAGATGATGACGGTGGTCGAAGACCGGAAGTCTTCACATCATTTGGATAATTACTGATGATCCTGATTGGGCTGTACACCCAAGAGGATGGAAATAATTGGTGGTCGTCCAGACATACTTGAAGATCGATGGATATGCGAGGAAAGTGCCTCCGGTTTCGTTCAGACCCAGAACAAACTTGTAAATGGATTGTGTGTCTGACATTGGATTTTATTCTGTGTTGATTGATTTCTGTTAAATATATATCTTTTTGGCGGCGGAGAATTTATTCTCTTGCTTAACGCCCTTCTCTGAGACGTACGAGCTTAGAGGTTATATATCGATAGATATCAATCGCATGGCATGAATTGCCTGTGTGGCACACTGAGTTGCATGGATCAAGGCTTCTGTTGAAAAGCAAAGTCTTGTGGTTGATGATCAAAGCACGGCCTACGTGGCAGATTTGTGTATAACGTGAATTCGCGAGCCTCACACCTCGGTATGAGTTAAAAATGGGAAAAGGACTGCAGGGAGAGCACGACATTTCTTTCTAGCTTTGGTGGTATCAGTGACTTACCAGCCCTGACATTTATATACTTTTCACCTATGTGGTTGTTGGATGAGGGCCTCGATTTTAGGTCTGTAAGGACCGGGAAACGTGTGTTCAGGAATTGCCAATCCTCAAACGTAAGAGAGGACCGGCCCTGAAGATCCAAGGATTCCCAGAGTGTGTAGTCCTGGGACATTTGCTAGAGTGTCTCGAAAGCAGAGAGGAGCTTGCCCCTTGCCTCGACTCATGACGGAAATCCAATTTCCAATACGAGATATTTCGGCTTTATTTGTAGAGCCTAGTATGGCGACATAGTGGGATAGGGCGCTTATGCCGTCTATGATTTATATTTATGATTGAAATTGTTTTGACACTATACACCTATTATTGTAACGACCCAGATTTTCTGGTCAATTTATTTTGAATATTTAATATTATTTTAAATATTGAGCTGATAATATAATCAATTTTTATATTGAATTATCGACATAACTATCGTAATATGAGGATCTTAAAGAGATTAAATTTGAAATGGAATCAAATTGATTTACTCGAAGTTTTATTTGAATGTAAACGATAACAAATAATAATTTATTATCGAAGAATTCATTGGTTTAAATTTAAATTATATTGATTTAAATGGTTATTTTATATTACATTCAAATTAATATGTATAATCTGTTTCGTTGAATTCAAAATAGTGAATAATGTTGGGAACATCAATTGTTTTGCTGAAATAGTGATTCGTGGTTTCAAATTAAAGGACCGCAAGATATTTTATCTATTTAAAATAAAAATCAAAAATAAATAAAATAAAATAAAAACAGAGCCGACCTATCTAATATCTTAACGCAGACCTACCTTCTGCCTTATTTGATTTTCTTGTACCTTATGTCCGTTCTCTTCACAATCAAGGAAGACAAGGATTAATGGCGCAGACTTATTTCTTCCATCGAGCCAAAATAGCTGTCCCCTCTTCAATTATAAAATCGCGACGTCCCTCTGAAATTCTTCACAAACGAAAATGAAGACCAAAGCTTCAGAAATCAAATGGCCATCCCCTTTCTTTAAAACTGCGATTTCCTTTTCCCTCTTCCTCATTTTCATTTCAACCGAATAAGTAAATCAAAAACCCTTTATTTCAAAAGCCGCTACCCTCCTCTCCTCCGTTGGTTACTAATCACAGATCGAAAAGGAAAATCGCGATGGATTCGGGTGTTCGAACGAGGTGAGGTTATCGCGATGTCTGGAGGAGCGTTCACAGAGGAACATCGTCAATTAGGGATTTCGGTTTAGGGTTTCAGGTGGATGTCGCGATTAGGGTTATGATGGGTTCGACAGTGAAAAATGGAAAGGGTCGGTTTCTTTTTTTTGGGTAAACCGAAGTTCGATCTTTCTGAGGTGACTGAGGGTTGTGGAAATGGCATGAAGGCGTTCTCTGTGATTTTTGGGATAGGGAAGACGCTGGTTTGGGTGATGACTGGAGTGAAGAAGGGATGTTCGACAGTGGATGGCGGTGAATGAGTGGGTGCGACGTACTGAAGGGAGCATGAATTGAAATGGGAGAAATACTGTTGGTAGATGGAAGAATGTATGGCTGTAGAAAAAGGAAATATAGCGAGGGTTTCAAAGCTGGAAAAAAATGGATTAAGGTAATTTAATAAATTATTTAGTTAATAATTTATTTATTTAAATTAGTATAGTGGTTAAGGAAATTGAATAATTGTTTAATCGGTAAATAAAAATAAATAATCGTAGGTGCTACCGTGCTAGATAAATTCGTTCAAGAGGATTCATAGTCGCGACATTTGTTGAACTAAACAGGATATTCGGCAGATATAAAATCCCTGGTGAGTAAATCTCACTCACCTTTAGAATTATTTTTATTTCATTAAAAATAATTGTTTGTTGCTTGTGCGAATGCTTTCTGCTTGTTTTATATATATTAGTTATTTAGGCTATATATATATATATATTGGGTTGATTGATTGGTTGGATTCCCGCAGTCTCATTAGCGGATGCCCGCAGTTTCATAGCGGATGATTACCCTATACGCCCCACGCTATGATAGTGGATGACCTTCTATACCGCGATATTCTGCCACGAAGCAGAATGGGTATTATTTATGTGCTAACATCTGTGGATGCAGGAAAACAGGTTGGAGGAATCCAACTGGATTCCTCAAAAATATATTATCTGTTTGTTTATTTGTTTGCATATATATTGTTATATATGATGTGTTAGAAAAATAAACAATTGGTTGCTTTGTATGTTTTATCACTGGGCTTAAGTAATGATATTTAAAAATATCGTAAAAAGGATATTGGAAATTTAAAAAGGGAAATTCTATTTTTAAATAGAATTTGAATTTTTAAATGGAATAAAATATAAACTTGTTTTGAAAAATAAAACAAGTAGTTTCTTTTTAAACGAAATTTATAAATAGTTCTTTTATAACAAAGTTATAAATGAAGTGAAATGAATTATCATTTGATAATTCAGAAATAGAAATACAAGCGTGAAATTGGAATTCGAAATGAAATTTCAAAATAAGATGTGAAAAGGAAATTTTAAATATATAACTCGAATGAAATTTGAGTATAATATTTGAATTTTAAAAGGAGTTTAAATATTTGAATGTTAAAAAGAGATTGAATATTAGAAATTCAAATAGAAGTTCAAATAGAATTTGAATAGACGAGATTAGAATGGAAAGTAGAATTTGAATTCAAGGAATTAAAATAGAATTTGAATTCCAAGGAATTCGAATAAAGAAATTCAAATAGAGATTTGAATGTGGAATTTCAAAATAGAATTTGAAATATAGAATTTCAAAGAAGAATTGAATAGGATTTGAAATGTGAAATTTGAATAAAGATTTGAATTGGGATTCAAATATGAAATTTGAATAGAAATTTGAAATGGAAATTCGAGTATTGAATTTTGAACATGGAATTTGAATAAAGAAATTCGAATAGAAATTTGAATATGGGATTTCAAAATAGAATTTGAAATAAACTTTGAAATAGGATTTTCAAAGTAGAATTGGAAATAGAATTTCAAAATAGGATTTCAAAAGGGGGAATCCAAATAGTTTTGAAATGGAATTTGAATTCAAGAGAATTCAAATGGATTTGAGTAAAGAAATTCAAAGGGTGTTAAAAAGGAGTTTGAATATTAGAATTCAAATGGGGCTGGAAATGAATTTGAATATTAGAATTCAAATGGAAAAGGGAAAATGAAATTTGAATATAAGAGATTCAAATAGAATTCAAATAGGATTTGATCTATGGGATTTGAATATGACATTCAAATGGGTTTTAAACTATGGAAATTTGAATATAGAATTGAAAAAGAAGTTTGAATATTTGAAATCCAATAGAATTCAAATATAGAAATTGGAATATAGAAGTTCCAATGGAATTTAAAAATAAAGTTTGAATAAGAGAATTCAAATGAATTCAAACATAGAATTTGAATATGGAATTGAAGTAGGAATTTAAGTATTGAATTTAGAATTGGAATTTGAAATATAGAATTCAAAAGTGAGATTGGAATTTGAATCAAGGAATTCAAATAAGGTTAAAATGAAGTTGAATTCATGTTAAGAAGTTTAAAAGTTTATATATATAAATATAATTAAAACGAACTCGCCGCAGCGCTGCAGTTCGTAAATTGGCGACTCGAACTTCAATTGAATATATAGAACTCGATTGAAGTCGGAATTCTTTGAAACAAGAAACGTCAGGACCGGTTTGATAATAGTTTTCTAATGAAAGAGAAAAATATGAATTTCGTCGTATAGATTTTGAGATATGTCAAAATCAAATTTTCAGAAAAGCAGCGCCAGAATCGTTTTAAAACCATAATGGTTTATTTAATATTATAAAAGGATTTTAAGCGAGAAATCCGAAGTTTCTATTTTAGAAAATTCCAGAGTTGAGTTGTAAAACATATGCGAATTCAGGTTGTGTAAACGAATATGATTTTTGAAACAGAAACCAGATTTTGATTTATTGAATGGAATTAACTGAATTGAATAGAAATTAGTTAATGAGATTTCGAATGGATATTGGGGGTTGAATAAGTAAATTCGATTTGAAAATTTATATTCGAAATCAAAAAGGAAACTAGAATTGAAATTGAAATTCAATTTGGTTGTGAGCAGTTAAATATTTTATTTGAACATGTTATGTTCAAACAAAGAAGTGAAATAGGCAAAAAGGCTAATTAAAGAATAATTGAGCGAAACTGAATTCAAACGATTCAAAATTTAATTCAAACGAATGGATTGAGTTGAATTGAATTGGAAACAGGTGAACAGGTGTTAAACAGATATGGGATGGAGTATATGAAGATTTTTATTTATATGCTCGACAAAAGGTACATGTTTAAATTCATATATGGGTTTTATGCGCCGTATCGGCAAGCCGCTTGGCTTTTTCTTTTTCTTTTTGAGATTAGAAGATACCGGGAAGCTATTTGAAATTTCCCGATGCTCCCGATACAGGGGAGGTTATGGCGAATTTTTCCGGGAATTTAAGGAGTTAGAATATTTTTAAGAAATTTGATAATTAGAAATATATATATATCGATATATATAGAATTCGATAAGGAAACGAAATCAAAAATAGCGTAAAAGGCCAATATGGTTATTGAAAATATTTGGTTAACAAATATTGATAGAGAAAAATGGAGAAGAGATTTAATTAATGAATATTAATTAAAGAGCCCAGTGATTTGGTTGATATATTGATTGAACACTTGTTTTTATTCGATAGTTAAATCACAGACTATCGAAGTTTTTGACCATCGTTGTCAATATGGAGAGACCGGTTGGATTATTATCCGAAAAACCACTCCGTATCGGCATAAGCGTTGCGAACCAAGATGCTGGATATATTGAAGACGGAGTAAAGTACAAGGGCTTTTCTATTTATAGAAATGGTGCCTTCGGTTTCGTTCAATCCCAGAACGAACGAAAATGGACGAATGTCTGACAGAGTATTTCCAATGATCAAATGGGTTGGTCTGTATGAATGTATATGGTTGCAACGGATTTATCCCTTAGCATAATATCCAGAATATTTGTGCAAACTCAACTAGTGATTAACGGATCTGACGATGTGGCATTCAAAGTGATTGTGGTATCAAGGAATGGTAAGTATGCGTAGCCTCAGGCCTCAACAACCGGGAAAGGACAAAAATCGGGCAGGCAGCATGGCTATGTGGGTCGCACCCATTAGGGTGTATAATCACCTATCTAGAGAAATTCCTTTTGTTTCTAAATCTATCGATTCTGCCCATTCGGGAAACGGTGGTTTGAGTCCAACCGTTGGTGATATACATTCGATACACTCAAGCGAAATGAGTGGTCGGTCATGTGTGGGCCGGGTTGCAAGACGTTCTTGTTGAACCCAGGTGTATTCGCCTCTAGAGATACATCATCGGAAGGTGGTCCCATACCTTGTCATAGTTGGAAATCCAATCTCCAATAAGCGCCATGCGGTTTTTGATTATATACTATATATGTGAAGCGTGAGATGCAAGCGTTCTGCTATTTGGTTATTTACTTGATGTAGACATTATTATAATATCACTGGATTTTCGTATCAAAGTGTTTGGGTTATAGTAAGGTAAAAACCGTCCATGTTTATGTGTGGGCTGGTCTTACTATTATCTTTTCTTTTGAAAGGATTTTTAAAAGTTAAATAAGTGGTTGGAGTTTACTCACACCAGTCCCATGACTGACCCAGAGTTTATTTTGTTTTGTTTTTCCTAAACTCTTGGGTGCCCAAATTTGTACGGGCAGTCAAGTGTTTCAGGATTTTACAGATACACTTGGAGGAGCTTGAAGCAGAAGGCTTCAACGTTAGTTATTTAGAGTTGCTTCCGCTGAATCAAATGTTATGTGTACTCTGATGATGGTATGTATATATGTACAAAACAGATTTGTATTTCGAAGCTTATGTTATATAATATATTTTATTCGTTCCGCTGTGAGTTGTGATCTTCGTTTTTCTTCTATTCTAATATTTCTTTCTTCCTATTTCTCATCCTCTAACTTCTTTCTAATAATGGTTCGTATTTCTGTGTTATTTGGGTTGGACATGTGTCGTATTTAGTCAACTCTGATAGCACGGATTTGCGGGTCGTTTCAGTTGGTATCAGAGCTTAGGTTGAGCGAACACCTAGGCTTGTGTGGAGTTGTGCTCATTAGAGATAGGGTCAGCAGTGCCCTAGAATGAGTTGAGTGTATATACGAGAGAGCGTATTTGTTATTTGATATAAAAATTGTTTTATATTGTGTTGGCTAGTCTGTTGAGTGGTTTATGAATTCTGGTCGAATCGTGGGACACCACGACGTCGATAGGAGTTTCTAAATACTTGAACAGAAAATTGAACACGATATTGTTTTAAAGTGGGTGAAATAATTTTACCCAAAATTTCTATTTTGATATAGAAAGAATAATTTTCTAGAATTATTATATGGATGTGTTGATTGTTAAGATTATAATCAAACGAGATTATAAAATTTGAATGGTTATTTATAACCAAGTAGAATTTGTATAGGAATTAAATATACAAATGAGATGAATTAAAGTTAAATTCAAACCAGAATTTGGAATTTAAAATCCTGGAAGGTTTGAAATCATTTGCGAAGTATATTAAGATAATATAGCTTTGATTTGGAAGGGTTTTTGAATAAAAATCATTTTTAATGGATTTTGAATATGGTAAAGCACTGAACTCACATCAGTGGCTGGGAAATTATTCTGATGATGATTGCAACATCATCAGTGTTCATTTCCGAGTTTCTAAGTGATGGATTGCTACCTTAGAAAATTTTGATGGAAATTTGTTTGAAAGAAACCAAATTGGTTTGAATATTCAAATGTTTTGAATTGGAAATGAAAATAAATATATGTGTATATTTATGGGATTTCAAAAAGGATTTGAAATGATAACCCTGGGATTTGGATTCTGGAATTAAAATTTAACTGAAGTAAGTTAAATGGTTCAGGGCGAATTAAATTGACTAGAATCAATTTGAAATAAATTGAAATGAATATGAATTAGAATGCATATGAATGGAAACCAAAAGTTTTGGTTGAAATTAAAGTCATAGAAATATGAGGAGTGAGTTCAACATAAGTGAATTGTTGAAAAGAAATGAGTTTGTACCATGTTCCCTACCTTAGCAATTTCGAGGACGAAATTATTTTAAGGGGGAAAGAATGTAACGACCCAGATTTTCTGGTCAATTTATTTTGAATATTTAATATTATTTTAAATATTGAGCTGATAATATAATCAATTTTTATATTGAATTATCGACATAACTATCGTAATATGAGGATCTTAAAGAGATTAAATTTGAAATGGAATCAAATTGATTTACTCGAAGTTTTATTTGAATGTAAACGATAACAAATAATAATTTATTATCGAAGAATTCATTGGTTTAAATTTAAATTATATTGATTTAAATGGTTATTTTATATTACATTCAAATTAATATGTATAATCTGTTTCGTTGAATTCAAAATAGTGAATAATGTTGGGAACATCAATTGTTTTGCTGAAATAGTGATTCGTGGTTTCAAATTAAAGGACCGCAAGATATTTTATCTATTTAAAATAAAAATCAAAAATAAAAAAAATAAAATAAAAACAGAGCCGACCTATCTAATATCTTAACGCAGACCTACCTTCTGCCTTATTTGATTTTCTTGTACCTTATGTCCGTTCTCTTCACAATCAAGGAAGACAAGGATTAATGGCGCAAACTTATTTCTTCCATCGAGCCAAAATAGCTGTCCCCTCTTCAATTATAAAATCGCGACGTCCCTCTGAAATTCTTCACAAACGAAAATGAAGACCAAAGCTTCAGAAATCAAATGGCCATCCCCTTTCTTTAAAACTGCGATTTCCTTTTCCCTCTTCCTCATTTTCATTTCAACCGAATAAGTAAATCAAAAACCCTTTATTTCAAAAGCCGCTACCCTCCTCTCCTCCGTTGGTTACTAATCACAGATCGAAAAGGAAAATCGCGATGGATTCGGGTGTTCGAACGAGGTGAGGTTATCGCGATGTCTGGAGGAGCGTTCACAGAGGAACATCGTCAATTAGGGATTTCGGTTTAGGGTTTCAGGTGGATGTCGCGATTAGGGTTATGATGGGTTCGACAGTGAAAAATGGAAAGGGTCGGTTTCTTGTTTTTGGGTAAACCGAAGTTCGATCTTTCTGAGGTGACTGAGGGTTGTGGAAATGGCATGAAGGCGTTCTCTGTGATTTTTGGGATAGGGAAGACGCTGGTTTGGGTGATGACTGGAGTGAAGAAGGGATGTTCGACAGTGGATGGCGGTGAATGAGTGGGTGCGACGTACTGAAGGGAGCATGAATTGAAATGGGAGAAATACTGTTGGTAGATGGAAGAATGTATGGCTGTAGAAAAAGGAAATATAGCGAGGGTTTCAAAGCTGGAAAAAAATGGATTAAGGTAATTTAATAAATTATTTAGTTAATAATTTATTTATTTAAATTAGTATAGTGGTTAAGGAAATTGAATAATTGTTTAATCGGTAAATAAAAATAAATAATCGTAGGTGCTACCGTGCTAGATAAATTCGTTCAAGAGGATTCATAGTCGCGACATTTGTTGAACTAAACAGGATATTCGGCAGATATAAAATCCCTGGTGAGTAAATCTCACTCACCTTTAGAATTATTTTTATTTCATTAAAAATAATTGTTTGTTGCTTGTGCGAATGCTTTCTGCTTGTTTTATATATATTAGTTATTTAGGCTATATATATATATATATTGGGTTGATTGATTGGTTGGATTCCCGCAGTCTCATTAGCGGATGCCCGCAGTTTCATAGCGGATGATTACCCTATACGCCCCACGCTATGATAGTGGATGACCTTCTATACCGCGATATTCTGCCACGAAGCAGAATGGGTATTATTTATGTGCTAACATCTGTGGATGCAGGAAAACAGGTTGGAGGAATCCAACTGGATTCCTCAAAAATATATTATCTGTTTGTTTATTTGTTTGCATATATATTGTTATATATGATGTGTTAGAAAAATAAACAATTGGTTGCTTTGTATGTTTTATCACTGGGCTTAAGTAATGATATTTAAAAATATCGTAAAAAGGATATTGGAAATTTAAAAAGGGAAATTCTATTTTTAAATAGAATTTGAATTTTTAAATGGAATAAAATATAAACTTGTTTTGAAAAATAAAACAAGTAGTTTCTTTTTAAACGAAATTTATAAATAGTTCTTTTATAACAAAGTTATAAATGAAGTGAAATGAATTATCATTTGATAATTCAGAAATAGAAATACAAGCGTGAAATTGGAATTCGAAATGAAATTTCAAAATAAGATGTGAAAAGGAAATTTTAAATATATAACTCGAATGAAATTTGAGTATAATATTTGAATTTTAAAAGGAGTTTAAATATTTGAATGTTAAAAAGAGATTGAATATTAGAAATTCAAATAGAAGTTCAAATAGAATTTGAATAGACGAGATTAGAATGGAAAATAGAATTTGAATTCAAGGAATTAAAATAGAATTTGAATTCCAAGGAATTCGAATAAAGAAATTCAAATAGAGATTTGAATGTGGAATTTCAAAATAGAATTTGAAATATAGAATTTCAAAGAAGAATTGAATAGGATTTGAAATGTGAAATTTGAATAAAGATTTGAATTGGGATTCAAATATGAAATTTGAATAGAAATTTGAAATGGAAATTCGAGTATTGAATTTTGAACATGGAATTTGAATAAAGAAATTCGAATAGAAATTTGAATATGGGATTTCAAAATAGAATTTGAAATAAACTTTGAAATAGGATTTTCAAAGTAGAATTGGAAATAGAATTTCAAAATAGGATTTCAAAAGGGGGAATCCAAATAGTTTTGAAATGGAATTTGAATTCAAGAGAATTCAAATGGATTTGAGTAAAGAAATTCAAAGGGTGTTAAAAAGGAGTTTGAATATTAGAATTCAAATGGGGCTGGAAATGAATTTGAATATTAGAATTCAAATGGAAAAGGGAAAATGAAATTTGAATATAAGAGATTCAAATAGAATTCAAATAGGATTTGATCTATGGGATTTGAATATGACATTCAAATGGGTTTTAAACTATGGAAATTTGAATATAGAATTGAAAAAGAAGTTTGAATATTTGAAATCCAATAGAATTCAAATATAGAAATTGGAATATAGAAGTTCCAATGGAATTTAAAAATAAAGTTTGAATAAGAGAATTCAAATGAATTCAAACATAGAATTTGAATATGGAATTGAAGTAGGAATTTAAGTATTGAATTTAGAATTGGAATTTGAAATATAGAATTCAAAAGTGAGATTGGAATTTGAATCAAGGAATTCAAATAAGGTTAAAAC
Organism: Allium sativum; assembly: GCA_030737875.1. Lineage (NCBI taxonomy): Eukaryota > Viridiplantae > Streptophyta > Magnoliopsida > Asparagales > Amaryllidaceae > Allium > Allium sativum. The sequence continues at coordinate 508,347,781 of CM060920.1, read as the reverse complement.
GAAGTTGAATTCATGTTAAGAAGTTTAAAAGTTTATATATATAAATATAATTAAAACGAACTCGCCGCAGCGCTGCAGTTCGTAAATTGGCGACTCGAACTTCAATTGAATATATAGAACTCGATTGAAGTCGGAATTCTTTGAAACAAGAAACGTCAGGACCGGTTTGATAATAGTTTTCTAATGAAAGAGAAAAATATGAATTTCGTCGTATAGATTTTGAGATATGTCAAAATCAAATTTTCAGAAAAGCAGCGCCAGAATCGTTTTAAAACCATAATGGTTTATTTAATATTATAAAAGGATTTTAAGCGAGAAATCCGAAGTTTCTATTTTAGAAAATTCCAGAGTTGAGTTGTAAAACATATGCGAATTCAGGTTGTGTAAACGAATATGATTTTTGAAACAGAAACCAGATTTTGATTTATTGAATGGAATTAACTGAATTGAATAGAAATTAGTTAATGAGATTTCGAATGGATATTGGGGGTTGAATAAGTAAATTCGATTTGAAAATTTATATTCGAAATCAAAAAGGAAACTAGAATTGAAATTGAAATTCAATTTGGTTGTGAGCAGTTAAATATTTTATTTGAACATGTTATGTTCAAACAAAGAAGTGAAATAGGCAAAAAGGCTAATTAAAGAATAATTGAGCGAAACTGAATTCAAACGATTCAAAATTTAATTCAAACGAATGGATTGAGTTGAATTGAATTGGAAACAGGTGAACAGGTGTTAAACAGATATGGGATGGAGTATATGAAGATTTTTATTTATATGCTCGACAAAAGGTACATGTTTAAATTCATATATGGGTTTTATGCGCCGTATCGGCAAGCCGCTTGGCTTTTTCTTTTTCTTTTTGAGATTAGAAGATACCGGGAAGCTATTTGAAATTTCCCGATGCTCCCGATACAGGGGAGGTTATGGCGAATTTTTCCGGGAATTTAAGGAGTTAGAATATTTTTAAGAAATTTGATAATTAGAAATATATATATATCGATATATATAGAATTCGATAAGGAAACGAAATCAAAAATAGCGTAAAAGGCCAATATGGTTATTGAAAATATTTGGTTAACAAATATTGATAGAGAAAAATGGAGAAGAGATTTAATTAATGAATATTAATTAAAGAGCCCAGTGATTTGGTTGATATATTGATTGAACACTTGTTTTTATTCGATAGTTAAATCACAGACTATCGAAGTTTTTGACCATCGTTGTCAATATGGAGAGACCGGTTGGATTATTATCCGAAAAACCACTCCGTATCGGCATAAGCGTTGCGAACCAAGATGCTGGATATATTGAAGACGGAGTAAAGTACAAGGGCTTTTCTATTTATAGAAATGGTGCCTTCGGTTTCGTTCAATCCCAGAACGAACGAAAATGGACGAATGTCTGACAGAGTATTTCCAATGATCAAATGGGTTGGTCTGTATGAATGTATATGGTTGCAACGGATTTATCCCTTAGCATAATATCCAGAATATTTGTGCAAACTCAACTAGTGATTAACGGATCTGACGATGTGGCATTCAAAGTGATTGTGGTATCAAGGAATGGTAAGTATGCGTAGCCTCAGGCCTCAACAACCGGGAAAGGACAAAAATCGGGCAGGCAGCATGGCTATGTGGGTCGCACCCATTAGGGTGTATAATCACCTATCTAGAGAAATTCCTTTTGTTTCTAAATCTATCGATTCTGCCCATTCGGGAAACGGTGGTTTGAGTCCAACCGTTGGTGATATACATTCGATACACTCAAGCGAAATGAGTGGTCGGTCATGTGTGGGCCGGGTTGCAAGACGTTCTTGTTGAACCCAGGTGTATTCGCCTCTAGAGATACATCATCGGAAGGTGGTCCCATACCTTGTCATAGTTGGAAATCCAATCTCCAATAAGCGCCATGCGGTTTTTGATTATATACTATATATGTGAAGCGTGAGATGCAAGCGTTCTGCTATTTGGTTATTTACTTGATGTAGACATTATTATAATATCACTGGATTTTCGTATCAAAGTGTTTGGGTTATAGTAAGGTAAAAACCGTCCATGTTTATGTGTGGGCTGGTCTTACTATTATCTTTTCTTTTGAAAGGATTTTTAAAAGTTAAATAAGTGGTTGGAGTTTACTCACACCAGTCCCATGACTGACCCAGAGTTTATTTTGTTTTGTTTTTCCTAAACTCTTGGGTGCCCAAATTTGTACGGGCAGTCAAGTGTTTCAGGATTTTACAGATACACTTGGAGGAGCTTGAAGCAGAAGGCTTCAACGTTAGTTATTTAGAGTTGCTTCCGCTGAATCAAATGTTATGTGTACTCTGATGATGGTATGTATATATGTACAAAACAGATTTGTATTTCGAAGCTTATGTTATATAATATATTTTATTCGTTCCGCTGTGAGTTGTGATCTTCGTTTTTCTTCTATTCTAATATTTCTTTCTTCCTATTTCTCATCCTCTAACTTCTTTCTAATAATGGTTCGTATTTCTGTGTTATTTGGGTTGGACATGTGTCGTATTTAGTCAACTCTGATAGCACGGATTTGCGGGTCGTTTCAATTATAGTATCAAATGATTTGTTTTAAACATATCAAGCATGTTTGGCTATTATAAGGGAAAACCCTATCCTCCGGCTTGCGTTGCATTGTGTGATGGGACCTGGGTCTTATAATAGCTTCATTTTTCGAAAAAGCATTGCGTTGTCTTTTCTATGCACTGGTATTCTTGGGAGGAAACCCGTTCCGTGTTATACGGCGTGGTCCCTTGAATTACTCGTTTTTAAAGTAAAGTTTAAAATGACTGTTTTAGTTCTCACACCAGTCACATGACTAACCTGGAGTTTATTGTTTTAACCTAAACTCTGGGTGCCCCTATTTTTGACACGGGCAGCTAGTAGTTTTGGTTTTGCAGATTTATATTCACAGGATCCTGATTTACAGCTGGAACGATGCTCGGAAAGCTCTGTATCCGCGCATTATTTCTAGTTGTGCTTTTGTATTATTTTCCGCTGCGATGTATTTAAATGTAATTTAAATCTCTGATATTATTCAAATGTAATTTATTCATTTATACTCTGTATATTCTTGTATCTGGTGGAATTGTTGTAATAACAATGAAATGTTCTTCTGTTTGCATTCTGTTTTGTCCTGTTCTCAAAACGATCAGGGATTTCGAATGGTCTAGGTCGGTTTAACGACTGATTCAGATCGAGCGAAATTCCTTGCCGTCACATATGTCATTTTAATTTATACCAAAACTAGAAAATGTGATATCTCTTTCATACGTTAACAGAATTGCGCGATACAGGATCCGTTGGAATCGAAGGGACGAGGCCTAGACAATGGTGCTGACTAGGAATCGACTGGAGCTGTTTGGAATTTCGGATAATTCTCAATGTTTGTTTTAAATTTAGTGCAACAAAATATTGATCGCCAACCGAAATAAAAACTGGTGAGTTAACTCTCACACCCTTTGGAATTCTATGATGTGGTAAATTCATAGAAAAATATAATTTACTAATTAACAGTATAAATTGGTTGATTGTATGCTATGGATGCTAAATTAGTTGTTTACTGTTTGTTTGGTCGTTGTTATTTCATTGTCTTAAATGCATTATATTTAATTCGAATATTTTTATCAACTGTTATCTGTGATGCAGGGAGGGACAAGTTGGAGGGATCCGACTGGATTCCTCAAATAAACTGTATATTAATCGTTATGCATATTATTCATGAATTATTCACCCTGAATGATATTAGAACCCATTTGAATGTTGATGGTTGAATATATATTCATCATGCTTGTAATTGAAATCAATCGACAGTCTTGATTAGGTAATTGGCAGTAAATGGCTTGAAATATATTGTTTTAGACGTCGGTCCACCGTCAGGTGAACTGATGTAGTTTTAAAAGTTACAAATTATTTTATAACTGAATTAAAGTTTCCAATTATTTTATGTAAATAATTAAATTAGAAATTTATAAATAAATACTTTAAATCAAGTTTATCAAAGAAATTACTGAAAAGGTTGATGTAATAGAATCTTATGATTATACAAGTTCCAAAAGCAGGAAACCAAATAAATTACCTACGGGTTGGTAAAATAGAATAATTTTTTTATAACAACCAAATAGTGATTTTAAATAAATTAACTTGTTTAATTAATTTAAAAAGGGAAATGACAAATGAAAATCAGTTAGTAGTTAACTGATATGTATGATTGGTAAAATCGACCGTTGTTAATTGGAATTAATTTGATTTAAATTTTCTGAATATTCGTTAAATTTAACGAAGGGTGTTAAATGGTAGTTAATCTTCGATTAACTAGAATCCATAGTAATTATCGAGATGGTTTAGTGTTAAATATTAGTTAATATCCTATTAACTATAAATTAAGGAAATCATTGAATTGTTTAGTGTTAAATTCTTAGTTAATCTCCGATTAACTATCAATTAATGAAATTATTGAATTGGTTAGTGTTCATAACATTAATTATTATTAAATAAGCTTTTAAAATGATAATAATCCTATTTTTGATTAATATCAAAGTTAACCATTTCTATTGAAGTTAATAATAAAGTTAATTATTATTTTAATTAATAATAATTAAAACGATGGCTTTTAATTGGAATTCATTTGAGAAGTGATTAAGTGGCGATATGGTTTGACCAAAAGAGCGATAAGAGTTTATAAAGGGATTTATAATCCAGGTTTCAAACTAGAGTGGTTAATGGGATTTGTAAGTAGAATTCAAGGATTTAAATAAGATTTTTACTTAATCGTTAAGTTAAGTGAGTGCAAATGAAATGAAACTTTAAAAGGGAAAAGGTTAATATATTAAGAATAGAATGAAGTATAGAGATGGTAAACAGATTTGTATAAGTGATTTGGAAGAAATCCAAGCTTGGTTTAAAATGAGGTTTTTAAAATAAAAACAAAGTGATTACTTTAAATGTTAAAGAATTGAATCAAGCAAGCACTGTAATTGCAGTAAGGTTTTCAAACGAAAAGAAAAATACATATAATTGGGTTGTGGTAAACATTGGTAAAGGGATTTTGGAAATAAAATCCAAGTAAGGAGTTCTGGTTGTAAAGAAGGTGGAAAGCGGGATTTTTATCCAAGATAAGCTTTATTATAGAAATGACTAAATAGGTGGAATCAAATTATTTGACAAGGGATTTATATTATAAATAAAAATTGTTATAAGTGAAATAATGTTTGAAGTTAAAAGTTGTGTTTAGGTGGATATTTTGTTAATTAAAGGAATTAAGTAAAAGATTATGGGACGAGGATTTCAAATATAAGAAACGGTTTTATAAAACCAAATCTGAAATCAAAGTGGTAAATGAGAATTCTAATATCAATGGTTAAGTGACAAACTGTTATTTATTCTATGGTAAAAACGGGGTCGATCAAGGTCTGAGAGGTAAATAAAACAACCCAACTTGAATGGCTTCATTATTATCGACGAATAATATTAGTTTGAAATGGTAAAGGGTGTTGGAATTGGTGTGATGTCCCATACGAGAAATATTGAACATAAGGGTGAGATTTTGGAATATAGGGAATACTGCAATATTGGTTACAATGTAAATAAGGATATTTGGTTTTAATTATATAATTTGACATTTTCTTTACCCATATCATAATCGGTAATTTATTTAATACCATTAAGTATTGTATACATATATGGGTATATATTAAGATACCTGGAGTTAGGGAAGTGTGGAGAAAGGGTTTTGAAGAGTATAACGACATTTTCTATGGTAAAGGAAATTGAAAGTTTGGGATATATGTATATACAATCTCGAAACCATATAAAGTAGTTTTATTATAATAAAATTTAGAATAAATAAAATGTTTTAAAATATATTGAAAGGATTAAAAGTTGATTAACCAATTATTAATTATTCTTTTTAAATAGGCCAAGTAATGCCAATTACTGAATCTGTGAGCCCCTTTTATTTACACGATTGTTATTTGATAGTTAAATCACCAACTATCAAAACCTGACCAATACGCTTGTTGGTACGGAAAGACCGGGATCGAAATTATATTCGAAAACCATTCCGACCAACAAATACGTGAAGATGGTAATTGAAGATGGAGCAATTGAAGACTGTGGATCTTCATAAGCGGAAGGACTACTTGTCGCATTTCTCTAGCTTGCAACCAGAGTTATTTGGTTTGTGATTCTGTCGTGGTTGGAATCTACGGATTACAAGGACTACTCGCTACTGATCCATGGGGTGATTCCTATATTGGATGCGGTAGGAGGGTATCTTCGGTTCATCCTGTTCCTGGATGACTTGTATGGACGAATGTCTGACAGAGTATTTCCTTAAAACCACGTACGTTGATTTTTACAAGTACACCGAGTTGGTGGTGAAGAGGGGCACTTCTTTTATACCCAGAGTATATTTGTGGACGTCAATTAGTGATTTGACAGATCTGACAATGTGGCATTGAAAGTGAATGATGACCAGATGTTCTCAATGTAAATTCTAGCCTCTAGCCTCATCAACTAGGAAATGACAAAAATCGGGCTGGCAGCATGGCTATGTGGGTCGCTCCTATTAGGGTGTATAATCACTATCTAGAGAAATTCCATTTGCTTCTTTAATCTATTTCGATGCTGTCCCTTTTCGGGAAACGGATGCTGATCCCAACCGTTGGTGATATACATTCGATACACTCAAGCGAAATGAGTGGTCGGTCATGTGTAGGCCGGGTTGCAAGACGTTCTTGTTGAATCCAGTGTATTCGCCTCTAGAGATATACTATCGGAAGGTGGTTCTATACCTTGTCATAGTCGGAATACAATCTCCGATAAGCGCCCGCGGTTTTGATTGTATACTATATATGTGGAGCGTGAGATGCAAGCGTTCCGCTAGATTGTTATTTACTTGTATGTAGACACTATTATAATATCAGAATAAGTTATGATTTCAAAAACGTTTTAGCTTATAGTAAGGTAAAAACCGTCCGTGTTTATGTGTGGGCTGGTCTTACTATTATCCTTTTATTTCAAAAGGATTTTCCAAAGTTAAACAAGATTGTTTGTGCTGTGAATTTATCACAGAAAGTATTCCAGACTGACCCGGTGAATTTTGCTTTGCTTTAAATGTGCTCGGATCAGACCAAGTATATTTGCAGGTTAGGCTTCGCTTGGAGTTTTCAGGAGCTAAAAGCAAAGGGCTTCACCGTTAGTCATATAAAGTTATTTTTTCGCTGTGACTGATATATGTTGTACTCTAATGATTGGTATGTATTTAAAGTTCTTTTGTATAAAGAGATTTGTTATATTATAATTTATTCGTTCCGCTGTGAGATTCTGATGTGCTGTTCTTCTTCTTTATTCTATTCTAATATTTCTTTCTTTCTTTTCTCATCCTCTAACTTCTTTCTATTTACAATCTGGGATTCGATACTTGAGTTTTTGGCAAGTAATATGGATTTATGTATTATTGTCGAAAATTCGAGCGTCGAATTTTCCCAGGGTCATTATAGTGATTTTTGGATTCATTTCTGTTTGTATGGTATAAATGGTTAGTTTTTAAATTTAGGATCATGTTTTTGTTAACCATAACAACGTTAGTTTTGGAGATTTTGGCTCAAAATATGGATACCTTAATTTCAGATTAACATAATTATATATGACCCAAATCCACATCTATATTAAAAACGACAAGTTACTTCATCAACCCCTTTATCTGTTTTATTTATAGCATCATTATCATATGCATTTACTTGCTGGTTTTTTTTACTAAGGATGTCCCCTTTTCCAATCTGCCTTCCGCTTTCCCCTAAAAAACTAGTGCGCACCCGTGCTTCGCACACGGGTTGTAGCTATATTTTTTTCCAATGATAACCATATCTTTTTATGCTTTCTTGGATTAACATTATATTACTAATTAAGTGTACATTTCAATTAATTTTTCTAATAAAATGTTTAAATTTAAATTCCTACATAAAATACACTGTAAATGATAAAAAGTGTCACAACTTCGAGTTTTTTGGGTGATGTAAGCACGTTAGTCTATTTTCAGATTAAATTTTCTAACTTTGATAATTTTCTAGTTTAAACACAAAGTCAAAACATTATCCTAAGCATTGATTTTTTTATTTACTTTATTCGAAACTGATGTTTTGCAAATGCTTCTGCAACTAACGTTTTTCAGTTTTTCTATATATCTTTAATAACAGTTGTAATATCTTTGGTGTTACACCTATTTAGCAATAGTATAAATAACCCAAAAATACCCATAAAACCAAATTTTAATATGATTTGAAAATATAGCCTAAAGTTAATTTTTTCTATACAATTTTGAATTATTTATATTCAAACGTTATCAAATTTCGGTATCACTTAAGAATAGAATAATGATAATAATATTCTTTTTAAAACGTACATCTACAAATAATATTAAACTCTAATGTCACTAAAAATAAAGATGGTATGAATAAATTATTAACCAATAATATATACAAAAATTCAAAATTTTAAAATATATGTTGCACCTTGGAAATTAAATTGATATGAAAACAAATTTCAATGTAAAAACTTTATGAAAAAAAAAAACAAATCATGAACTAAACATTTGTTACCATCACATGTGAAGCGCATGTCATCAAGCTCATAAATATTAATCTCAATTTTTTATATTTTTGGTAAAACACCACTTAAGAATAGCATGTCAATTCCATATTTTCTTTGTTGCTCAATTTCTTATACAACTATTCTTAATCATTTGCAAATCATTATTATCCATTCGCCTACGTTATAGAAAGCCATAAACCAAATAATATTAACCAATTAGAATTCCAATCTCTCGTTAAGTTATCAATATCAACGACCTTTACAATGTGTGTACTCTTCAGCAAATTCTCTTGCTATAAAACATCACAAAGTACCACAACCACATCACTAGGTACAGTATTAATGCTTAAAATTTTCGTCTTATTAACTTATGTGCTATGCAGCAAGGTGCAACCATAATAATTACATCAACAGTTTACTCTGTAATCAACCAAGCATGGTCTTTTAGTAGCGTAAAGATAAGTGTGTGCGATCAAAGGCATAAGATGCCAAGCTCCGCAGATCACCATTGCTTATGTTTTCTTCTTCATTATCAATGAATATAGTAGCTGTATCATCCAAATACATGATCTGTTTCACATCTATCTTCACATTAACTTGAGATGCAATGAATTTATCCAACATCCCCCAATTACTAAGTGACACACCAGCATGATAATCATAGTCCAATATCACCGTTGATTTGCTGTTACAGATTGTAGCCCTCAAGTGCCGAAAGCTTCACGAACCTTTCATTATAGTGAAACTTCCTTGAATCATCTATCTTTATCTTACCTGATTCTTGCTTATGAGAGATCCTCCTATGCATTGAACAATTTGGTCCAGCATGCCACCATAGTGATTGACATCAAGTTAGATGATTAGTAGTTAGAAGTATCAGAAGACTTGTATGTATATATTGAATGCACATAGGAAATGTAATGGCTTTATCCCAAGTAATAATGATGACAACCCACTTTTGCTGTGTGTGAAAGTATGAAAAAAAGAAAAAGAAAAAGAAAAAGAAAAAGAAAAAGAAAAAAAGGTAGTTATATCAATGTGAGACACACAAAAATTTGAGTGGCACATATTTTTGAAACTAATGGAACCGATAAATATGGAACTATTATAACAACTATAGGTTGCTACAACCCTCCAAGACTTGGGATGTAGAAAAATAATGTAGTATGGTTTGTACAAATGCTTATCCACTAAATTGGATAAGTGACTATAGAAAGGGTAACATATTGTTGGGCTATGGAACTCATAACAACAAGTTGAGTAGTTTTGGCTCAAAAATTGAGGCTGTACCAAGCAATTAATAATAGTAAATCATAACAATAAAATTAAGAAAAGAACACCGTTAAAAAGAGAATCATAAAGCAGATAGCAAAATAACTAGTTCAAAATGAACACTAACAATCTGAATAGTAAGATAACGATGTAGAAAGAAAAATAACAATTTCAAGCAAGCATGGTAATTGTGAAATTATAATCAGTTTTTGATTGTATACACAGATATCTGGTAAGACATAAATATTGCACACATCCGTTAAATTATTTAGGTTTACAAACTAAGGCCTCAAAATAGTTAGAAACTTGGAATAAAAAATGATGACCAATGAGAAAATACGAAAAGCAAAAAGCCATAAAAAACTACAAAAAATAATATCGGCATGAAACTAAAAAAATCCAGCTTTGTAGCAACCACAAACCCAACAATGCAAGAACACTATTTTTCTTTTTCTTCTTTATCTATTCAATGTAGTGTTACATTAGCAATGTTTTTTAAATTCCCAATGGTGTGCATCATTAAACTGTCTTACGGTCCATGATAAGCAGTACACACCTGTTAAATACGTGCATTTAAACAAATATTTTAGTTATCCAAATGATAGGCAGCTAAATTTCTCAAATATCTATTGTGTGTTTTGGTTCAAGAATTTAACAAATCCTTGTTATGTTAACTCATGTTCGGTTTTACATTTTGCAACTGTGCTTCTTAATGTGAACAAAGGAAAATAATTTCTTCCATGCATTTACTATGTAAATCTACTCTATATATGTTTACAATATAGTACTTGTAGTACTCGATTCACTCATGTAGTCATGGTTGTGTATATAATATTTGTTTATATGTATAAGAGCTGTTTGGTTAAAATATGACGTGTTGAACTATCTTTTTCATTCTCTTGATTTTATTATTTCAAAAAACTACTATTCTCAAAACCAACTATTTTCTCTTTGACGTGCACTAATGTCATCACTATCCTTATTTGGGAAGACTTTCCAAAACTGACTTATTAATTAAAACTGATTTTTTGGGTACATTTTGTCCTCTAGATTTGGACATAGGTATAGCTGCATCAGCACATAACTTGAACAACGAATAATAAGGAACATCAGCACATGGAATTCGATCCGTATTTCAATTACAGTTACATGGTAGTAAAAATGTTTAATTTTCCCTTTAAATGAAACTAAAGATGTAAATACCATGACTAATAATATGCACTCGGTATGCACATTAGGTTTATGCATGTTGCATATGAACTACATGTTTTAGTGTCGATCAATTGTTCTTGGTCATGGTCTACCATAGTTTCAGGCCAAATTTGTATAGCATTGTTAACGCATTATATGTTAACGCATAATAGCAAAATATCTATACACCTATAATTTTTCTTACTTCAATTTTGATAAGTAACACAATAGTCCAAAAATTGAAGTTAGCCAATGGTATATTAGTTTTAGTTATTTCGCATAAAATTTGTTTATATACATGCAGTTTGTGCCAATGGGTTGTGAACTCTATAGGGAAAATGTAAGCTTTAGTTGGTGGAAAATGGCATACTAAACTGGAAATAATCCAGCTGACCACAAAGGCAAACCTTAACTTAAGAATTCATTTGGACTAAATAAAAGTAATATAATATACAGAGCTAAAGAATTTCTTAAATAAAATAACAATATAAAGAGAACCTCTGAAGAACGGAAAATACAATAAACAGAAAGCCTCCTAGATCATTTTGTCCTAGGGCATTCGTCCAAAGATAAGAAACAAAGCCGGCCCTGGCCCAGTGCAAACTGGGCCATTGCACAGGGCAGCAACATGGGTTAGGGCAGAAAGAAAAACATTGGAAGAAATATCGTCGCTAAAGGGAAAATCACATAAGAGAAAGTTTCAGAAGAAAACTTTGTGCAAGTGCACAAGAAACTAGATGCGAAAATGGAAACAACGCCAATTGCTTGAGAAGAAACAAGAAAGAAGTGACCATCTACCGTTTCCTCGCAATGAAGAAGAATGAAAATATGAGGTTCTAAACTTTGAGGAGAGCAATTCTTCTATGCCCAAGCCCCCTATCCCCGCGTGTGCCGACCAATCAAATCTCCCCATTTCCATTTTTTTGCATTTAAGTCCCCGCACAATTGAGGGATTTAACTGCAAAAAGAGGAAATCAGGGGGTTGTGATTGGCTGGGGACACGGGGCACATACAAAACGGGGACAGAAGAATTGGTGCGAACTTTGAGGTAACCTAATTTCTAAATTTGTCCTTATTTGGTTAATCACTGTTGTAGCGACTTTTATACAATTCAAAACACTGCCTATTATATGCTATAATTTACACTGTGTTTCTTTGGATCCTAGAAACTGAGCATACAATCTACCATTTTATTTTACAATTTACACTATGTTCTTTAGGATTGAGGATTTAATTTGACATTCAACTTTAAAAACATAAAGATTTATACAAAAACAATGATATTTTTATTATGAAAACAATGATATTTTTATTTGAACCTTCCAGTGGCGGAGCCAGCACTTGGAGTTAGATATGGCCATATTTTTCAAAGAAAATCAAGTACTGCAAAATATAGTTAAAATAAGGTAATATGTAAATCTAAACCAAAATATAGAAGCAAAGTTTCCTTCCAGATAGGGCAGAATCAACTTTTGAGATGGGGCAAAACTAAATATAGTCATTTTTATGGCAGAAATAAAAAACTGAGGTAGGGCCTTGGCCCTACCTGGGTGGTGAGTGCATCCGGCCCTGGAACCTTCTGAACTTTGGAATAAGAATTATATAGCTTAGCAAATTCAAAAATCATTATCATATCACCTTAAACTAAAATTTAAATGTGTAAATTAGAGGATGATTATAACATCCTATTTCTAATTTGTTCTCTGATTTCAAATCACCTATCTTTTATAAGCTAATTATGTTATAAATATTTGATCTAATTTTTATTTATAATTTTGATGAAAAAAGTGTTATAAAAAATCATATGATTTTATCCTATTGCAAGTAGTGATTTTTTTTTAAGAATTCGTATTTTCAAGTTGAAAAAAGTAAAAGCTAGTGGTTGTGGCGTTTCCGCGAAAATAACCACATAGAAGCTCTGATAGGAAAAAAAGATTTGAAGAAATAGTCGAGTGACATTAAAAAGGCCTCTTAAAAAATATTTTTCAAAAAAGGGACATATTTAGTTGATAATTTAGATTAATATGGAGATTTTGAACATGGAATTGGTTAAGATAAACAAGTTTGCAGTGAACGAACACATTAATGACACAAAAGAAAATGCATATAATATTGAGATTTTACTACAACAAATAGTAAATGTAAGCGAAGTCCAATGTTTAGATCAGTAAACAAAGGTCATATGATTATCTTACAATTATATTTTTCACAAACGGTCATATTATTCGTATCTTAGTTTACAGATATATGAAGTACTAAGTATATCTAATGGTACAAAGGAAGCAAGCAATGATTTATAGTAGTTGGAACAGTTCAAGTCTTGTATATAAAATTTATTCATAATTGAACTTATTATTTATAATTTGTTTCCATCGTAACATTTTAATTTTGTTTGTCTGTTTTGTGATGTTAGTTTATAATATCAGTATTGAGTTCTCAAAAAATAATCATGCCTTATAAATAAAATTATTATCTAGTATCTTTGCACAAAATCTTACCAGGGGAAGGGGGCACCACTTAACAAATCACACGGGACATCATAATCTCCAGGATCGGCTCTGATAAGAAAGTGTGTGTTTGGCATGGTTTCTAGCTTTGATATTATGGATGTAGTTCATTAAACTGAGCAGCAAGTATTCCTGTATGCCTACAGTGCAAGAATTTGATACATCACAACTAAGTTAAGTGAAATGAACACATATTCATCTAACTTATGTGATATCTAACACAATCATTTTCAGTGTAATTATGTTAGTTCAAATTATTGAGAAAATTTATAAGATCTAATTATGGCCATTACAAATAATAAATTCTCCAAAGTGCCCCCTATATTTATAAATACGAAGAACATCCTATATAAAGTTGAATGATTAATTATAATAAGAAGCATAAGATGACATATGAATATATAATGTCATCATTAGTTAAGAAAATTCAAGATGCACCATGGATATCATCAGTTAATTTGCATTTTCAAAAATACTTTAGATGCATCTTTTAGCCAAAATTAAGACAAAATTTAAAATAATGGAAAACTTAGATTACAACACCAAATATCATAAATAAAATAGGCAGACCTGTTTTTATACATAAAGAATAAATTATCAATATGAGAAACTGAAAAATATATATACAGTTGGGAGTATCAATAATGTAGCAAAGATGCAGAAAGATCTATGTCAGTACTGGTTATAATACTATTATATTAATTGCTATGAATTTTACTGCTGAAAGCGGCATTATTAATGCACTTTTCGAATACAACTAATTCAAAATGAAGTAAGACATTTAAGGAAAACATACATAACATCACATATCAAATTTTAAACATAACCATTTTTAACAAATTAAACATCAACCATTGCTAAGGCAGTATATGTTACAGATTACGAAGTGACTTTAGCATAGGACAGTGTAAAATTGTAATAAATGCATGATATCAAAAGGCCGAATTGATTGGTCATATTTAAAAGGCTTTTTTTTGGATTTAGCCCACTTTTGAAAACTTATAACAAAAATATCCTGGTTTGAAAATTAATTACAGATGTACCTTGGTTTTGGCCAACTCAGCGCTGAGCTGGCCAATTACACCGGCGCAATTTGAAATTGCGCCGGTGTATTTTTTTTATGGGAATTGAATTAACGCCATTTGAAATGGAGCCAACATTGGCTCCATTTCGAATGGCGCCAAAGCAATATTGATTTTTTTTTGGGGCATGGCGACATTTCAGATAACGCCAGTTAAAAATAATAATCCATTTTTGCATTGGTGCCATTTGAAATGGAGCCAATGCGGCGCCAATGCAATTCAGAAAAAAAATATACTGGTGCAATTTGAAATTGCGCCAGTGTATTTGGCCAGTTTAGCCCTGACTTGGTCAGTTCAGCCCTGACTTGGCCAAAACCAGAGTATGTTTGTAATTAGTTTTCAATCCAGGCTATTTTTGTTATAAGTTTTCATAACTTGGCTATATATAAAATAGTCTCTATTTAAAATGAAAATTTCTTTCAATTATTTAATATTGTGCACATGGTCTAGAAAACGTACCACACTCTTAAATAATTGCATATCTAAGTGGTGATAGTTTTAACAAAACCATATATCATATAACCACTTCTTACTAAGTTATTTAAGACTGTCAAGTTATAATAAAAGGGAGATTTTGATAGGGTTTGCTTTTGATGGTAAACTAATCATGGATACACCAAAAAGGTAGTCCAATTATGTGATAACAAAGAGTTAAACTATTATACTATTTTTGTAAATGCAAAATTAAAGTGGAAAACCGACTATCGCTGTCTTCGAGAAAATTAGTATTTGGTGATAACAAAAGAAATACCTTTGTAACATTGAGAAACTACAGAAAACCTTAGGATGATTGTCTAAGGGTATAGTATTCCTACTCTATTCTATAATTTACATCAAAGAAATTGACAATGGAAGCAAAAAATTATATAGTTAGAGATTAGATGGTGCAGTTTCCATCATAATATCACAAATTGAGCATTCAATTTTCATATTGTTATACAACGGTAACACAAGTTAAACATAATTGCATAACTAATAATGATCAAATAAAATTATATTGTATGTTAGGAATAATTTTATGCAATGTCCTAACTAATATCAATAGGGTAATACAATCTAACGAACAAAGGTCCAATGGTTACCCAAATTTAGCATCGCTTTGTGTTAGACGAATGGTGTATACAAAAATCAAGTTTCATGTAGAAATTAAATTGATACCAAAATATACCCAGTAAAGTTATGTGACTTTAACACAAGTTAAACTCATTGATTGGTGGAGCAAAAAACGGAGAAGCGATTTTTTCATTAATCATAAAAAGTACCCAAGAAATTATGGGGCTACGAAGAGGAACAACATTATAAATATAACATAGCAAAATCATATCTTTTAGTATAGCATCAATAGAAGATAGAAAAATCATGGAAGCGAAGACAACGGTTGCTCGTAGGTGGAGTAAAACATGGATATGCGGGAGGCAGTGGAGAGAATCGGGATTAATCGTTGCGCATCAGGCAGAGGTGGGATGAAAGGCAGAAGCACGGCTTGTCGATGGCGAAGGGAAGGCAGATAGAGAAGAGATTTGGCGGCTGGGCAACACACTATTTTCTTACGATGCAGTAGAAAAATAAAGGAGAGTGAAGGCTAGGGCATAGGTTACGAACAGGAAAGCAAGGGTTGCCGTTGGATCAGATTGTTGTACACGTGGCAGCTTTCTGAATTTTTGAAAGATCTGGAACTGAACAGGTATTGAAGAGAGGTTGTGCTTTCATATAATATAATAGATGTGTCTGCTATTTATTGGCATACAAATAATAATATCTTATTCAAGCATTCTAAGTAAAAATGTTAGAATGAAATTTTGATTCTAAGTTAAAATAAGTTGAAGACGTTTGCCTACCATGAGTAAGGGATGTATGGAAAATATAGATAACTGGACTATGAAGAACTTGAACTACTCGCATTTCCTTTGTATGTATATGAAAACAAAAGGTTATTTTAGCCATTAGCTTGGTCAAAATTACAAGTAGAATTTCTTAGTGCTGTAAAGAACAAATAATTACTTCCTAAATTTTAACTTCAAACCTACTATTGCAAACTCTTATAAAGAGTACTCAAACCCTGTAATATGAGTAAGTTATTAATAAGGTTTAACTGTGCTAAAAGCAGAATTTATAACAAATAATATTTATTCTTGAAGCTGAAAGGCTTCTTTATCATTTTTGTAATAGGGTTTAATTTTGATAAGCATTTGTGTTTGTAAGTGGATATTGGTTATTATAATTATATCATGCTTATCGAACTTCCTATGCTTATTAGGTTGCAAAAACACTACAAAATAATCACCATCCAGTGACGTTTTGCTGGAAACAAAAGCAGCCTACCTTATATTTTACCAGATTTGATCACTCAAATATTATTGACTTGATGTATTTTTATTTCTTATATAAAACTGATCCTTTGAACTTCCAACCTGAATCATCAAACATTACCATATTCGACAATCGTAGGTAAGAGAACTATCCAAATATTTCATTGATAATTATGTGATTATATGGAGTTTCTGTCTATATGGTTCATCGGTATGCTTGTATGCAAACCATCATGAAGTGTGGAATCTTGAACAATAGACCAGCAAGAACGTATTGTTGACTAATAATACTGTTGCATTTAAAAGCATGGAGCATGTCTACAAAGGACCTACTATAGTAAAACAACCAATCAACAAAAGATCTTATCTGTATATGTGTATTTGAGTGTGTAAATTTAGTTACATCGTAGGTTTTTCTTGATTAAAAGATAGTCGACTAAAATTAGTTAAATCATTTTTTTTCCTTCAAATAAAATACAATCAACTTCATCTGTAAAAAATTACAATCCTAACATTAGAAGCGAATCATTTTTTATTCAACGCCATGCGGCTTGTTGTACAATAACATCATTATCAACCGTTCTTTTTTTGTAAAGAGCGATCATCCTTAGATGGATTCATGTAGGTACTCAATTTTTTATTTCATCAGTAAGTACACTATGAGAAACAACGAAATATTTTTCACTCTATTTATTAAAGAACTATCTTTCCCGCTGTCTATAAAATAAATATGTCTACATCATGTTACATATATGTGGTACAAAAGATATGTATGCTTTTTTTAATCTGGCATTTGTTATCACTCCAAACATTTGCCAAAAGAAGGTTTGCATAGTCCGGATAAATTATTGGATGGCACACAGTAGTATGAGTAAATGACTATCGAACAAAGTAGTAACAAAAATGAAGCAACCATGATCTGATTTCTAACCACCTGTTATAAAAGTCCTTTCACAAATAACCATTCTCCACAATTGCTTGCACAATGTCAATGTTTTTTTGTATTACCTCTTGCTCCTAATTACCAAGTTAATGCCCGTCCTTTCTATAAATTTAGCAAGTGAAGACTGTTAAGCAAAAAACTACTATAAAGAAAGAGAGAAAAACAAAGAATAAACAATAAATAAAGATACAAGGTGTGACGAAAAGGAATTTCGCTCGATCCGAACCATTCGCTAAACCGACCCAGACCGGTCGAAACGCCCTATCGTTTTGAGAACAGACAAATCAGAACGCGTACAAAAGAACATTTCATTGTATGTTACAACAATGCACTAGATTACAAGAATATACAGAGTACGAATGAATATTACACAGAAATATCAGAGATTTAAATTACATTTAAATACATAGCAGCGGAAAATAATACAACACACAACTAGAATGAGATATACGGATACAAAGCTTTCCGGATATCGTTCCAGCTGTAAACCAGGATCCTGTGAATATAAATCTGCAAAACCAAAACTACTAGCTGCCCGTGTCAAAATAAGGGCACCCAGAGTTTAGGTTAAAACAATAAACTTCAGGTCAGTCATGTGACTGGTGTGAGAACTAAAACAGTTATTAATCTTTATTTTTAAAGCTAGGTAAATCAAGGGACCACGCCGTATAACACGGAACGGGTTTCCTCCCAAGAATACCAGTGCATAAAACAAACAGCGCAATGCTAAATAAAGAAGAATGAAGCTGTTATAAGACCCAGGTCCCATCACACAATGCAACGCAGTCGAGGATAGGGTTTTCCCTTATAACAGCCAAAGAATGCTTGATACGTTTTAAAACAAATCATTTGATACTATTATAAGTGCATAGTGTATAAAACACTTCAAATCATAAGTATCAATCATAGGCGGCATGAATGCCCCATACCACTATGTCGCCGTATATAGGTTATACAATCAAAATCGCAAAGTCACGTATTTGGAAATTGGATTTCCGTCTATGAACCGAGGCAAAAGATAGTCCTCAACCGATTCGAGACAATCTAGCCTACCATGTCTCAGGATCAGAGCTCAAGTGACCCTTGGATCGTCAGGGCCGGTCCACCGATGTGGATTAAAATGCCTGAACACTACGTTTCCCCGCCCTTTGGGGCGCAAACGAGCCAACGAATGACTCCATCGGACCCGGATCGTCCGATCTAACCGAGGCGCCTCGCAACAGCAACAACCACACAGGTGAAAAGTATATAAATGTCAGGGCTGGTAGGTCACTGACACCACCCTAGCTAGAAAGAAACGCATGTCCTCCCTGAGGTCCTTCCTCCCGTTTTTGGTTCACAACCGGGGTGCGAAACTCGCGAATTCACGTTACACAAAGCTGTGCCACACAGGCTGTGCTTTGATCATCACCACAAGACTTTGCTTTTCAACAGAAGCCTCGATCAATTTCCACTTAGGCATGCCACACAGGCAATTCACTCCATGCGATTGATATCCATCAATATATAACCCCTGAGCTCGTACGTCTCAGAGAAGGGCGTTAAGCAAGAGAATAAATTCTCTGCCGCCAAACAGATATATATTTAATAGAGATCAATCACACAGACTAAAATCCAATGTCAGACACACAGTCCATTTACAAGTCCGTTCTGGGTCTGAACGGAACCGGAGGCACCTAGTACCTCGCATATCCATCGATCTCCAAGTACGTCTGGACGATCACAAACTGTTTCCATCTTCTTGGGTGTACAGCCCAATCAAGATCATCAGTAATCACCCAAACGACGTGAAGACTTCCGGTCTTCGACCACCGTCTTCATCTTCGACACCACGTCGAATCAGTTATTCAGAATGGGATAAACCCGGTCTTTCTGAATAACTCGCGTATATATTACAAAAGTGTTACACAAACACAACATACGCCTCATTCCAATTCAGAATATTCTTTTATCCAAATATTCCCATAAATTTTATCCAAGATAAATTCTTTAAATTTATTCTTTTCATCACCTTTGAATATCAATTCAAACTAGTCGGGATTAGCGAACCACACCGAAGTAATCATTTATTTTATTTCCCAATCCCAACCTATTCATCCCATGAAGTAAAACTGGTAGTACTTCATATCTAACACCACAGTGTTATCGGTAATTCAATTACCATTTCACGTTCAAATCTAATTAAAGATTTAACTATCGCCTGGAGTAAAACTGGTGATACTCCATTCTCGATCTTTTCAATCTATTTAAAGATTCATTAAAACTCCACTTAGTTTTAATCGTTAACTGGGTTAAAGAATCAGTGTCTTTTAAAACACAGTTCACGATAAACCCAAAATCACATTCCATTAATTATCGGGTTAAAGAACAAGTGTTATTTAAAACACTGTTCACGATAAACCCAAAAATCAATACCACTTCAATCCCAATTAAATATTATTTAATTGGTACACTTCATTAAATCTAAATAAAAAGATTTAATCTTTTCTCAACTGGGTTCAAGAACAGTGTTAGTGAAGACACCATTCACGACAAACCCAAATCACATTTGATATTCAATACAAGGCTCTGAATAGAAAATATACCGGCTTATATTCAATATCAAATTCCATGACTAACAAATATCGCATTGGAAATAACGATATATATATATATCTTTCAAATTTCCATAACCACACCTGTATAATCACGAATTCCAGCATCGAAATATTCCGAAGACAATTTCGATTCAAATCCACTCCAATGCAATCATTGGAAATTTTGGTTATTTTCAAAACCATTTCAAATTCAATTTATTTATTAAAAAAATAAATAGAATTATAATTCTAGTTCAAAACTAGTTCATTTCGATAAAATCTATTTTTATCCTTTCAAATATGGAGTTTTTCATCCCAAATCTTCACAAATCATTTCTTATGATTTTACACAAATTATTACTATTTTTAATAATTTTATCAAGGCCCGTACAGTCGATTTCCATCAACGGCCATCGAACTGCACTTACAGCGACCTTTTTCGAATTTGATTTGGACATAATTCCAAATCCAACCGTTAGATTTCTAATTTCTAATATTCGTTAGAAAGCTCTTTTCGATACGAACCCAACGGTTCCGGTTTTAGGAGAATCCGACGGTCGGATCTCCCGCAATGTCCGTTTGAAATAAATGGTCGAAATTCACGAACTGCCGCGGCGCGGCGCGTTCTATTCAGGCCATTATATTATATATATAATATATATTTCGTCGATTTCTATTTAAAACGAATTATATAAATAGTTTTAAAATCGTTTCAAAAGCTATTTCAACTTCCCTTTCAATTCAAAGCAAAATTGAATTCTTCTTTATAAATTCGTTTCAAAATTCATTACTATTCAATTCAAATTTCAATTCAATTTAAATTCGTTTTCAATTCAATTCATTTCGAAATCGTTTTCAATTCACTTTGAATTCGTTTTCAATTCAATTCATTTCGAAATCGTTTTCAATTCACTTTGAATTCGTTTTCAATTCAATTCATTTCGAAATCGTTTTCAATTCAATTCACTTTGAATTCGTTTTCAATTCAATTCACTTTGAATTCGTTTTCAATTCAATTCACTTTGAATTCGTTTTCAATTCAATTCACTTTGAAATCACTTTCAATTCAATTCATTTCGAAATCACTTTCAATTCAATTCACTTTGAATTCGTTTTCAATTCAATTCACTTTGAAATCACTTTCAATTCAATTCATTTCGAAATCACTTTCAATTCAATTCATTTCGAAATCACTTTCAATTCAATTCATTTCGAAATCACTTTCAATTCAATTCATTTCGAAATCACTTTCAATTCAATTCATTTCGAAATCACTTTCAATTCAATTCACTTTGAATTCGTTTTCAATTCAATTCACTTTGAAATCACTTTCAATTCAATTCATTTCGAAATCACTTTCAATTCAATTCATTTCGAAATCACTTTCAATTCAATTCATTTCGAAATCACTTTCAATTCAATTCATTTCGAAATCACTTTCAATTCAATTCATTTCGAAATATTCCATTTCAAAATTACTTTTTAATATTCATATTAAAATGAATAAAATCGATATAAATATCGTTCACGTCAAAATGGCGTCAATCTAATCAACACGGCTTCATGTATTGATATTTTCAAATATTCCATTTCGAATATTTCTATTTCAAATATTTCTATTTTAAAACTGGAATGAGGCCCAATCAATTACCATATAAAGTTAATTATATGGATTTTCATACAACACATGTATATAATAGCATTGAAAAATAATCAACCATCAACCAAAGTGCACTATACTGTATAAGCATCAAATATAGATATCTAACGCTTATAACAGCCTGTCAATCAATCGATCGACATATTCAATCAATCAGGATGAGTGAACTTCAAATTTCATCCCAACACCCGTGTGGGGTTTCAAACAATCAAACACATACTTTATTTGTGCAGTTGGGCGATGTGTAAAATTTATCGACCCAATCAATATCAGTCAAATCAGTGTATATACAAACAAATCGGCCGATTTGTTTATAACTATTCATTTATTCACATTCACGTTAAAAATTATATTTTTAACGACAAAACATTTTATTTCAACCTATGAATTTCTATTCAATTCATTTACACAATAAAATGATATTTTTATTTTCTAACACATTTTAGAAAATTTCGGCGGCATAACGGCACGATACTAGAAACGGGACGAGGCCTAGCCTTATCCCCGGTCTAGTGAAGGCCCACGCCATTCACACATCAATCAAATCAATTTCATTTTGCAAATCACAAAATTTGGAGTAAGAGTCTAACCTAGCCTTACTCCTTCGCCTTATAACGGCGCACGTCTAATCCTAACCAATTTATCGATTCGATTTTTCACACCACAAACCACATTCAAACCAATATCGCAATCCATCACCAAACAGTCAAACAAACAAGTCCATGGTCTGTGGACGATTGTGTCGGGTGCTACTAAGCACCGTCTGCATCCTAGTATATATATATATATATAACTAGAAAAATAAATTGAAAGGTGAGAAATTCTCACATATAGCTATCCTAGCTCCACGGCTCTTCTTTTGCAGAAGTCTTCGTCGCTATCGCATCTCCATTGTTGTAGCCACTACATATGTAAAAATCGAATTTTTACTTCGCTATTCCATATATAAAATCATATTTTTCTTTCGATGTTCTATATATAAAAATCATATTTTTATATCGAAGTTCAATATATAAAAATTCTATTTTTATTCCGAAGTTCAATATATAAAAATTCTATTTTTATTCCGAAGTTCAATATATAAAAATTCTATTTTTCTATCGAAGTTCTATATATAAAAATTCTATTTTTCTATCGAAGTTCTATATATAAAAATTCTATTTTTCTATCGAAGTTCTATATATAAAAATTCTATTTTTCTATCGAAGTTCTATATATAAAAATTCTATTTTTCTATTGCGATGCCATATAGATAAAAATTCCATTTCAAAAATATAGACTTCGCCTTTTCTAATAAAAAGTTTTTCCTTTTTTCTAATAAAGATCAAATCTTTTTCCTTTTTAAAGTTAAAACCTTTTCCTATTTTAAAGTTAAAACCTTTTTCCTATATTAAACCTTAAAATAAAATTCAGTCTTATACTAAAATAAAATTCAGTTTTATACTTAAAATAAAATTCAGTTTTATACTTAAAATAAAATTCAGTTTTATACTTAAAATAAAATTCAGTTTTATACTTAAAATAAAATTCTGTTTTATACCTAAAATAAAATTCTGTTTTAAACCTAAAATCGAAATTAAAATAAAAATAAAATACAATAAATACTTACAGTATTTTTGAAGAAAAGGGGGGGGGTTTCGACGCATTGAAGAAGCGGGGAGGAGGTCGCTTCAGGGCGGAGGCTGGAGGCTGCGCGCGCGAGGTGGTTTGGGGGTTCGCCTGGTCTTCGGTCAAAGGAGTGAGGAGATAGGAAGGAGAACGGAGGTTGAAGAGGAGGAGAAGGGGGCGACGAAGGCGGGGCTCCTCTTGGCGGCGACGGAGGCTGATCGGGGTTGGCAGCGGCGGTTTCCCCCCCGTCGCTCCTTCCCTTCCTTTTTTTTTTTTATTTCCTCCAGATCGTTAAATGAAAGGGGGGAAAAGGAAAAAGGAATATATATATTAATTTATATTATATTATATTTTATTTTAATCCCTCAAGAGTTGACTTTTTATTTCGAACTCAAAATCAAACCCAACGACTGTCGCCCCTAGCGTTTTACCCCCATTCCGAAAACAATGGGATATGTATCGTAGGCCAATTCGACTGTTTGAATCAGTTTCCGTCAAAATCAAAATATAATTCTTTATATATTTAATTTGAACGCACATTTCAAATTACCGGGGTCACATATGGATCCCGAAAATTACAGAAGAATTATTTCTAGCTTCGTATTGACGATACGGTCCTAACAAAACTAGTTTCATTGAATTCTGAGATCGTTTGAAAAATGGCCAATTTCCAGTCGATTAAAATCAACTGAAACTGGTCAAACGCGTTTTCTTTTGCCACGCTCACATATTGATTCGAAAAATTATGAAATTTGGAATCTAGCAATAACTTAACATCACGGACCCAACAAAACTGGTTCCGTCGAAATCCGAGGTCGTTTGCAAAATTTCTATTTTTAAGGGCCTTATATATATAAAAATATATATAAATTCCACAGCGACTATTTCTAATTTTAAACTGGACATATCTTATCATTTCTAAGATGAAATCTCAGTTTGTTAACTTCGTTACAAAGATATAGTTATACAGATTCAAATATTTCTTGTTTCGTTCAATTCTGACTTATATTGAATTCTGCATATTCATTTGAAATTAGAAATCGAATTTTCGAACTACCGCGCCATTTTCAATTCCTTTTATAATTATATATAATTATTATATATTCTAACGACGACGTATATAATATATACGTTCGAATTATATTCAAAATAAATTTCTCGTTGATTTTATTTAAAATAATTCATTTTAAATAATCAAAATTCGCTAAAATTGCCAAAATAAAAATTTTAAACTGGCCCAGATTTTCCGGGTTGTTACAATCTCCCCCACTTAAAACTTTTCGTCCTCGAAAAGGAACAAAGTCGAAAGTGGTTTGATTAATCAACTCTACGCTCGATTTGGCTTCCGTTCTCCAACTTTTCAGTTTATGAGAATTTCTCAAATTTCAAAAATTTGGCTAACACCCTAAATTTTCGAAAAATTTCGCCATAACCTCCCCTGCACCGGGAGCATCGGGGAATTTCAAATAGCTTCCCCGGTCCTTCAGATCTCAAAAAGAAAAAGAAAAGGCCAAGCGGCTAGCCAATAGGCTCACAAAATCATCATCACCCAAACAAAACAGGAAATTATGTAATAAACATGTACCTATTTGTCGGGCAAACAAATTTTATTCTCTGGCTCTAGCCTCCTTGCTATGACCTGTTCAAGATAAGTACAAGTATATGCAAGCAAATGCGACCAATTTTCAATACAGTTCAATATTTGTTGCAATTAGGCTAAATGGCTAAAAATTAGCAAACAAATAAACAAACAACACAAACATCAGTCAATTAGTGAATTAGAGTTTCAAATTCATAATTTTGATACATATACAAAAATCATGTTTTGGTGCCAAATCACAACAATAGGCCCTATCTAATTTTGGTTCTCACACCAGTCAATAGGAAATATATAGATATCACACCTTCGTTACTCGAACATGAATACTAATGACGACTAGTCAATCATCAGAATCATCTTCGGGCCACTAGAGTATGATTCTATATCTATCCAGTATATTAAAATTTCGAATACACGCGGATCAGACGTATACGCAAAATCTATATATACTGGATTGTCCACATCAATATAAATAAATAATCAACTACGAATAATTGATTTAAATTTTCAAAACAAAATTTGTTTTCACTTTAAAAATATACTCTTCACACTCGTTCTAGGATACTACTGATCCCATCTCTAACGAGTCATTCCATTGGATATTCCTAATCCAATATCTGATGAATTCTTTCGTATGGTTCTAATGTGCCTTGTTCTCTAAGCTTTGTAAACCAAAGCTCTGATACCAAATGTGACGAAAAGGAATTTCGCTCGATCCGAACCAGTCGCTAAACCGACCCAGACCGGTCGAAACGCCCTATCGTTTTGAGAACAGGACAAATCAGAACGCGTACAAAAGAACATTTCATTGTATGTTACAACAATGCACTAGATTACAAGAATATACAGAGTACGAATGAATATTACACAGAAATATCAGAGATTTAAATTACATTTAAATACATAGCAGCGGAAAATAATACAACACACAACTAGAATGAGATATACAGATACAAAGCTTTCCGGATATCGTTCCAGCTGTAAACCAGGATCCTGTGAATATAAATCTGCAAAACCAAAACTACTAGCTGCCCGTGTCAAAATAAGGGCACCCAGAGTTTAGGTTAAAACAATAAACTCCAGGTCAGTCATGTGACTGGTGTGAGAACTAAAACAGTTATTAATCTTTATTTTTAAAGCTAGGTAAATCAAGGGACCACGCCGTATAACACGGAACGGGTTTCCTCCCAAGAATACCAGTGCATAAAACAAACAGCGCAATGCTAAATAAAGAAGAATGAAGCTGTTATAAGACCCAGGTCCCATCACACAATGCAACGCAGTCGAGGATAGGGTTTTCCCTTATAACAGCCAAAGAATGCTTGATACGTTTTAAAACAAATCATTTGATACTATTATAAGTGCATAGTGTATAAAACACTTCAAATCATAAGTATCAATCATAGGCGGCATGAATGCCCCATACCACTATGTCGCCGTATATAGGTTATACAATCAAAATCGCAAAGTCACGTATTTGGAAATTGGATTTCCGTCTATGAACCGAGGCAAAAGATAGTCCTCAACCGATTCGAGACAATCTAGCCTACCATGTCTCAGGATCAGAGCTCGAGTGACCCTTGGATCGTCAGGGCCGGTCCACCGATGTGGATTAAAATGCCTGAACACTACGTTTCCCCGCCCTTTGGGGCGCAAACGAGCCAACGAATGACTCCATCGGACCCGGATCGTCCGATCTAACCGAGGCGCCTCGCAACAGCAACAACCACACAGGTGAAAAGTATATAAATGTCAGGGCTGGTAGGTCACTGACACCACCCTAGCTAGAAAGAAACGCATGTCCTCCCTGAGGTCCTTCCTCCCGTTTTTGGTTCACAACCGGGGTGCGAAACTCGCGAATTCACGTTACACAAAGCTGTGCCACACAGGCTGTGCTTTGATCATCACCACAAGACTTTGCTTTTCAACAGAAGCCTCGATCAATTTCCACTTAGGCATGCCACACAGGCAATTCACTCCATGCGATTGATATCCATCAATATATAACCCCTGAGCTCGTACGTCTCAGAGAAGGGCGTTAAGCAAGAGAATAAATTCTCTGCCGCCAAACAGATATATATTTAATAGAGATCAATCACACAGACTAAAATCCAATGTCAGACACACAGTCCATTTACAAGTCCGTTCTGGGTCTGAACGGAACCGGAGGCACCTAGTACCTCGCATATCCATCGATCTCCAAGTACGTCTGGACGATCACAAACTGTTTCCATCTTCTTGGGTGTACAGCCCAATCAAGATCATCAGTAATCACCCAAACGACGTGAAGACTTCCGGTCTTCGACCACCGTCTTCATCTTCGACACCACGTCGAATCAGTTATTCAGAATGGGATAAACCCGGTCTTTCTGAATAACTCGCGTATATATTACAAAAGTGTTACACAAACACAACATACGCCTCATTCCAATTCAGAATATTCTTTTATCCAAATATTCCCATAAATTTTATCCAAGATAAATTCTTTAAATTTATTCTTTTCATCACCTTTGAATATCAATTCAAACTAGTCGGGATTAGCGAACCACACCGAAGTAATCATTTATTTTATTTCCCAATCCCAACCTATTCATCCCATGAAGTAAAACTGGTAGTACTTCATATCTAACACCACAGTGTTATCGGTAATTCAATTACCATTTCACGTTCAAATCTAATTAAAGATTTAACTATCGCCTGGAGTAAAACTGGTGATACTCCATTCTCGATCTTTTCAATCTATTTAAAGATTCATTAAAACTCCACTTAGTTTTAATCGTTAACTGGGTTAAAGAATCAGTGTCTTTTAAAACACAGTTCACGATAAACCCAAAATCACATTCCATTAATTATCGGGTTAAAGAACAAGTGTTATTTAAAACACTGTTCACGATAAACCCAAAAATCAATACCACTTCAATCCCAATTAAATATTATTTAATTGGTACACTTCATTAAATCTAAATAAAAAGATTTAATCTTTTCTCAACTGGGTTCAAGAACAGTGTTAGTGAAGACACCATTCACGACAAACCCAAATCACATTTGATATTCAATACAAGGCTCTGAATAGAAAATATACCGGCTTATATTCAATATCAAATTCCACGACTAACAAATATCGCATTGGAAATAACGATATATATATATATCTTTCAAATTTCCATAACCACACCTGTATAATCACGAATTCCAGCATCGAAATATTCCGAAGACAATTTCGATTCAAATCCACTCCAATGCAATCATTGGAAATTTTGGTTATTTTCAAAACCATTTCAAATTCAATTTATTTATTAAAAAAATAAATAGAATTATAATTCTAGTTCAAAACTAGTTCATTTCGATAAAATCTATTTTTATCCTTTCAAATATGGAGTTTTTCATCCCAAATCTTCACAAATCATTTCTTATGATTTTACACAAATTATTACTATTTTTAATAATTTTATCAAGGCCCGTACAGTCGATTTCCATCAACGGCCATCGAACTGCACTTACAGCGACCTTTTTCGAATTTGATTTGGACATAATTCCAAATCCAACCGTTAGATTTCTAATTTCTAATATTCGTTAGAAAGCTCTTTTCGATACGAACCCAACGGTTCCGGTTTTAGGAGAATCCGACGGTCGGATCTCCCGCAATGTCCGTTTGAAATAAATGGTCGAAATTCACGAACTGCCGCGGCGCGGCGCGTTCTATTCAGGCCATTATATTATATATATAATATATATAATATATATTTCGTCGATTTCTATTTAAAACGAATTATATAAATAGTTTTAAAATCGTTTCAAAAGCTATTTCAACTTCCCTTTCAATTCAAAGCAAAATTGAATTCTTCTTTATAAATTCGTTTCAAAATTCATTACTATTCAATTCAAATTTCAATTCAATTTAAATTCGTTTTCAATTCAATTCATTTCGAAATCGTTTTCAATTCACTTTGAATTCGTTTTCAATTCAATTCATTTCGAAATCGTTTTCAATTCACTTTGAATTCGTTTTCAATTCAATTCATTTCGAAATCGTTTTCAATTCAATTCACTTTGAATTCGTTTTCAATTCAATTCACTTTGAATTCGTTTTCAATTCAATTCACTTTGAATTCGTTTTCAATTCAATTCACTTTGAAATCACTTTCAATTCAATTCATTTCGAAATCACTTTCAATTCAATTCACTTTGAATTCGTTTTCAATTCAATTCACTTTGAAATCACTTTCAATTCAATTCATTTCGAAATCACTTTCAATTCAATTCATTTCGAAATCACTTTCAATTCAATTCATTTCGAAATCACTTTCAATTCAATTCATTTCGAAATCACTTTCAATTCAATTCATTTCGAAATCACTTTAAATTCAATTCACTTTGAATTCGTTTTCAATTCAATTCACTTTGAAATCACTTTCAATTCAATTCATTTCGAAATCACTTTCAATTCAATTCATTTCGAAATCACTTTCAATTCAATTCATTTCGAAATCACTTTCAATTCAATTCATTTCGAAATCACTTTCAATTCAATTCATTTCGAAATCACTTTCAATTCAATTCATTTCGAAATATTCCATTTCAAAATTACTTTTTAATATTCATATTAAAATGAATAAAATCGATATAAATATCGTTCACGTCAAAATGGCGTCAATCTAATCAACACGGCTTCATGTATTGATATTTTCAAATATTCCATTTCGAATATTTCTATTTCAAATATTTCTATTTTAAAACTGGAATGAGGCCCAATCAATTACCATATAAAGTTAATTATATGGATTTTCATACAACACATGTATATAATAGCATTGAAAAATAATCAACCATCAACCAAAGTGCACTATACTGTATAAGCATCAAATATAGATATCTAACGCTTATAACAGCCTGTCAATCAATCGATCGACATATTCAATCAATCAGGATGAGTGAACTTCAAATTTCATCCCAACACCCGTGTGGGGTTTCAAACAATCAAACACATACTTTATTTGTGCAGTTGGGCGATGTGTAAAATTTATCGACCCAATCAATATCAGTCAAATCAGTGTATATACAAACAAATCGGCCGATTTGTTTATAACTATTCATTTATTCACATTCACGTTTAAAATTATATTTTTAACGACAAAACATTTTATTTCAACCTATGAATTTCTATTCAATTCATTTACACAATAAAATGATATTTTTATTTTCTAACACATTTTAGAAAATTTCGGCGGCATAACGGCACGATACTAGAAACGGGACGAGGCCTAGCCTTATCCCCGGTCTAGTGAAGGCCCACGCCATTCACACATCAATCAAATCAATTTCATTTTGCAAATCACAAAATTTGGAGTAAGAGTCTAACCTAGCCTTACTCCTTCGCCTTATAACGGCGCACGTCTAATCCTAACCAATTTATCGATTCGATTTTTCACACCACAAACCACATTCAAACCAATATCGCAATCCATCACCAAACAGTCAAACAAACAAGTCCATGGTCTGTGGACGATTGTGTCGGGTGCTACTAAGCACCGTCTGCATCCTAGTATATATATATATATATAACTAGAAAAATAAATTGAAAGGTGAGAAATTCTCACATATAGCTATCCTAGCTCCACGGCTCTTCTTTTGCAGAAGTCTTCGTCGCTATCGCATCTCCATTGTTGTAGCCACTACATATGTAAAAATCGAATTTTTACTTCGCTATTCCATATATAAAATCATATTTTTCTTTCGATGTTCTATATATAAAAATCATATTTTTATATCGAAGTTCAATATATAAAAATTCTATTTTTATTCCGAAGTTCAATATATAAAAATTCTATTTTTATTCCGAAGTTCAATATATAAAAATTCTATTTTTCTATCGAAGTTCTATATATAAAAATTCTATTTTTCTATCGAAGTTCTATATATAAAAATTCTATTTTTCTATCGAAGTTCTATATATAAAAATTCTATTTTTCTATCGAAGTTCTATATATAAAAATTCTATTTTTCTATTGCGATGCCATATAGATAAAAATTCCATTTCAAAAATATAGACTTCGCCTTTTCTAATAAAAAGTTTTTCCTTTTTTCTAATAAAGATCAAATCTTTTTCCTTTTTAAAGTTAAAACCTTTTCCTATTTTAAAGTTAAAACCTTTTTCCTATATTAAACCTTAAAATAAAATTCAGTCTTATACTAAAATAAAATTCAGTTTTATACTTAAAATAAAATTCAGTTTTATACTTAAAATAAAATTCAGTTTTATACTTAAAATAAAATTCAGTTTTATACTTAAAATAAAATTCTGTTTTATACCTAAAATAAAATTCTGTTTTAAACCTAAAATCGAAATTAAAATAAAAATAAAATACAATAAATACTTACAGTATTTTTGAAGAAAAGGGGGGGGGGGGGGTTTCGACGCATTGAAGAAGCGGGGAGGAGGTCGCTTCAGGGCGGAGGCTGGAGGCTGCGCGCGCGAGGTGGTTTGGGGGTTCGCCTGGTCTTCGGTCAAAGGAGTGAGGAGATAGGAAGGAGAACGGAGGTTGAAGAGGAGGAGAAGGGGGCGACGAAGGCGGGGCTCCTCTTGGCGGCGACGGAGGCTGATCGGGGTTGGCAGCGGCGGTTTCCCCCCCGTCGCTCCTTCCCTTCCTTTTTTTTTTTTTAATTTCCTCCAGATCGTTAATTGAAAGGGGGGAAAAGGAAAAAGGAATATATATATTAATTTATATTATATTATATTATATTTTAATCCCTCAAGAGTTGACTTTTTATTTCGAACTCAAAATCAAACCCAACGACTGTCGCCCCTAGCGTTTTACCCCCATTCCGAACACAATGGGATATGTATCGTAGGCCAATTCGACTGTTTGAATCAGTTTCCGTCAAAATCAAAATATAATTCTTTATATATTTAATTTGAACGCACATTTCAAATTACCGGGGTCACATATGGATCCCGAAAATTACAGAAGAATTATTTCTAGCTTCGTATTGACGATACGGTCCTAACAAAACTAGTTTCGTTGAATTCTGAGATCGTTTGAAAAATGGCCAATTTCCAGTCGATTAAAATCAACTGAAACTGGTCAAACGCGTTTTCTTTTGCCACGCTCACATATTGATTCGAAAAATTATGAAATTTGGAATCTAGCAATAACTTAACATCACGGACCCAACAAAACTGGTTTCGTCGAAATCCGAGGTCGTTTGCAAAATTGCTATTTTTAAGGGCCTTATATATATAAAAATATATATAAATTCCACAGCGACTATTTCTAATTTTAAACTGGACATATCTTATCATTTCTAAGATGAAATCTCAGTTTGTTAACTTCGTTACAAAGATATAGTTATACAGATTCAAATATTTCTTGTTTCGTTCAATTCTGACTTATATTGAATTCTGCATATTCATTTGAAATTAGAAATCGAATTTTCGAACTACCGCGCCATTTTCAATTCCTTTTATAATTATATATAATTATTATATATTCTAACGACGACGTATATAATATATACGTTCGAATTATATTCAAAATAAATTTCTCGTTGATTTTATTTAAAATAATTCATTTTAAATAATCAAAATTCGCTAAAATTGCCAAAATAAAAATTTTAAACTGGCCCAGATTTTCCGGGTTGTTACACAAGGCATGTATAATATGTGAATAAAATATCTCATGTTGATCTCAAACATAACATCCTAGTGTATAACATTACGTGTAAACATGTAATAGCCATTTAGAGTAGGGCTGTCAGCGAATACTTTCGGATTAGGATAGTGTCATATTCACATCCGCATTCGAAATCATTTTCGAATATCAGATATCCGCATACGTGGATACATATCAGATAATTATCCGCTCCGTCAATAATCGATAAACCAATGAACACAAATAATTTTTTTAGCTTAATATTAAGCTTTTTCAACCCAATTGATTACTAAAGTGCT
Source organism: Allium sativum (assembly GCA_030737875.1). Lineage (NCBI taxonomy): Eukaryota > Viridiplantae > Streptophyta > Magnoliopsida > Asparagales > Amaryllidaceae > Allium > Allium sativum. Next base: position 508,314,470 of record CM060920.1, on the reverse strand, counting down.
AAAAATAAATAAATATGATGATAGTATATAATTTTGAGCAATTATCATGTGTTTAGTAGACTTTCAACTTTATTGAATAATAAATTAGTAAATTTAATTATGTTAAAATGCACATAATTCAAGCTATAGTAGTAAAATAAAGGATGCATAATTTCGGATGCGGGTATGCCTATATTCGCATCCGCATTCATTTTTACGGATACCGGATATTTGTCCGCTTTTCGGATACGGATGCGGACATATTTCGGATTTTCGGATATCCATTGACAGTCCTATGTTAGAGTAATAATGCAACAGTTATTGGTTAATAGTCCCCTTCCAACTCCAATTTGGGTCAAGATATTGATTAAATGATTATAATTTTCAAAATGGTTTTAACCATGTCCCATTTTACCAGTATCCCCTATGTCCTACGTACGTTATAAGCGCCACATCAACCTCGACATATGACTCGATTTTTGTCATATGGCTTTTGTTCTTCATCTTTTTGGGTATGTATCTTTTTTTCACTCATTTGCTATCTATTTATTGAGTTGGAGATGATGATTAATATAAATGTCTACCTTATTTTCTATGGCACACTGAATATCACTATTGATAACTAATGTCTTTAAACAAAATATGTAGCCATATGTTTCACATAAACACCTTGAAACTGTAGGATCTAAATTAACCCGGGGGGGTGGGGGGTGGTGAATAGGGTTTATTGCAAATTAAATAAATTTAAAACAAAATAAAATATCACAGAACAATTTCAGAAAGAAAATTCACACACAGAAAATACCCAGCTTCGGCAAAACTGTGCCTATTTCTGCATACAAGGTTTCTACTAGGAATTATAAACAATCTCTTCGCTTACAGACTCTTGTAAACTTGCGACCTTTGCTCCCGACTGTTTAAACCCTACGCTCAAGACCTTGACACAACTCGATCTGTTAAGTTGTGATTTTTCTAACTACAGACACTAGTAGTTATCGACTCTAAAGATAGAACTTGAATTTTAAAAACAAGAAAAACATAAAGAATTAATAAACCCTAGGAGTTAGAGTTAAGGGTCATCCCCTTTTATAAAATAATAACCGGCCTCTTTTCAATTAGGTTGACCAGTTCACTTTTCTTCTGTGAATTGAAAATGGCGGCGCTAGGGTTTCTGTTATCCCCCCAAATCGATTCGTGATGATCGATTTTTCTCTGGAATTCCTCTATAGATTTGAATCCTTTGAAGCACCTCGTCTTCGATCGGTTTCCCCTTTAGATAGCGAATGAAATCCTTGGTGAGTACTCTGAATTGAAATGATTTTTCTGAATTATTGTTGGTTGATTTTGATTTTCTTCTCTGTGATGCCGATGATGTTATGGGTGTAAATTTATAGGGTTTCTAAACCCTTAAAACTCTAATTCTAGATGCTTCGTTCCTCTTTGAATTTCTCTTGCAATTTTTATTCCCAATTTGATTTTTTTTGGACTTGTTCATATGTTCTAAGATAAGTATCAATTTTTATTGCCTTCTGGAACTTAGAATCGGTCTTGAATTTTTGGAAATTTGCGTGTGACTTCATTGCTTTGAATTGGTCCTGAAAAAATCCGTATATATTTTTCTGGAACTTCGATTATATTTTCAGGTTGACCATTTCTAAATTGATCTTTTCCCTTATTATTCGAATGGAATTTTCTTTAATACTGTTTTCTTAAACAAGACTGATATGAACAGATTTTTATTAACTGGTTTGCACAAATCCTTCACTTGAACTTGCCATTGCATACTCGACTTTAAACTGTTGTTACATGATTTGATAAGAACAGATATTATACTCTGATTTTCAAAACTTTTGAACTGATGCAATGTTATTATACTTTGGTAATTTGGCATTCGACAAGTTTGATCTTCTTCTATGGTCTGAAACTTAACCCATAGAAATCTGATACTTGAACTGATAAGAACTGTTGCACTTAATTTGTTTGTGTACAACACTGTTTTACTGTGTGGACTTGTATCACTTGATTTTGAACAGATGCCATTCTTATTAGCCATGACTTGATGTTGAAACAGTCTGTGCACCAAACTTTGCTCCATTTTGGCTTGTACTCGAGCACTGGTACCTGAACTTGATCACACTATCTTGTATGTTGCCATATACAGCTGCACATTTTGTCACCTTGACCTGTTTACATATGTAATGAACCATTTGCTTACACTCATGTGTGTTGCTATTCAGCTGCACCATGCTTTGTTCATTTGCATGTTGTTGTTATGTCTATCCATTACACACTTGCTTCATTTCAGCTGCACTTGTTGTCTCTGACTTGCACACACTTGTGTTCATTATAGTGTGCATTTTAGTTTTGTAGATGTGTTTGGGGGCTGCACTTGTGTCTTTGAACTGGCTCGACCAATTTGCTTTCCACTTGTACTTGAGACTTGAAATATTGCACACACACTTGAAAATTAAAACTGAACTGTTGCATTTAATTGCTCGGCCGTGTCATAAACACCATGTTATTGCCACTGTCTTGGCTGCCTTGAAATTTTGGAACTTTTAAAAATAGTTTGACCTCTTCCTTTAACAAGAACAGATGCTCTACTTGATATTGTTTGTGCACCCTCTTATATCTCGACTTGTTACTCGAGTTTGATCACTTTGATTTGTCTTTGAATTTTTAACAGTTGCGCCTTTGTGTATTTGCCAGTTTCAATTTTGTTTTTCTTTGCTGACCATGTATGTATTGACCATTCACGCTTGGATTGATTGTATACTATGTCGAGACGGTCCATGTGGCTACTCCTCAGTCGTACACTGATCGGCGAGGCAGTGCACACGTGTATGTATATGCACGTGTGTACATGCAGCCATCAGACGAGATTTTCCTGTTCCTGCATATCAGACAAAGTCTAGAAAAATGATGAGAAACACACCGTAATTCTGAGGCAAATAAAATTTAAAAAAATATTTTTTTTATATTTTTTTATTTGCTTTTATTTAATCTTATTTTTGTTGGAGTCTACTGTGTGTATGTTTCTTGTGACAGGTATGAAGACAGAAGATGGAAGACAGAAGACTGTGAAAAATAACAGTGTCAATGTATGAGAGTGTCTGTATATGTGAATGTAAATACAGTTGTATAGAGTGAGTGACAGAGTTGTAATGAGGATGAATGAAATGTAATATGTCAAACAGAGGAGTTAAAATGACGTACTTTTTGAAATTGAAATATAATATTTTTATTTAAATAAAATACTGTGTGATTGTTTAAATCTCTGTACAGTTGTATTTTATTTAAACAGAAATATTATATTCCTATTTGTTGTGAAGTATATCAATACAGTTACAAACACATTCAATAATAAAAATATATTTGGTTGTTATTATCAAACAAAAATCATATAATTGTGTATACGACACTGTTATATACAATAATCTCCCCATTTTGATGATGACAAACAAATAAAAGATTTTGAATGTGTTTGAACATAAAGTATATTACTTCCCCTATTTGTATGCTCCTCCTACAACTAAGCTTCCCTTATTGATGCGTAGACTTGAAAATTTTGAAATAAATTAATCAAAACTCCAAATTTCAAAAAATATTTCTATAAATGTTTACTCATCCATCAAAATCTTGACCATTCTCCCCTTTTTGTTATCATCAAAAGAATAACAGAAATTAAAACAGTGATTAATATAAACTAGAAATATAAATTTAGATCAAGAGGAAAATATATCGTAAATCTCATTTAATCAAACAAAAATCATAATATTATTCAAATCAGAAGCAAATTTCACTTTCAAAATGAATGGATTTACGATGGATTTTATAGAATGAGGAGAGTTCAATAAAAATTGAATATTTGAATATGAATTTTAAAGATTTTAAATATGCTCAAAAGATGTGTTAAGCACTTCCTAACCACGCATAGCCCAAAGGTCTTTTAAATAGGGTTAGTAGTAACTTAACTTTATCCTCTCTAATGAGTTCCATCCATGCACAACCCAAAGGTCTTTTAAGTGAGAATGGAAGCACATAGAGATTAAGGTATTTCACCCACGCATAACCGCGAGGACTTTTAAATGGGAGTGAATACCAAGGATAATTTTTTTTAAATTCCAAGAATAATTAGAACTCCCCAGATTAAATAAATCCATGATGAATGACAGAAGTATGGTAGATATAGAAGATGGTCGTGAAATAAGCTCTAATTCAAAAATATTATAAAATCTGTCCAATCATCATGAGATTTAAAATATTTCCTCATGATATGAAAAATATTATAGTCAATACTCATCACAATTTCAAGATCTGACATAATTTCAACGAGTTCCAAAATAGTTCAAATGATCAATCATTTAACTTTTGAATAACCATCTAAGAATATATATATATATATACATATACATATACATATATATATATATATATAGAAATGGGTAATGATCAGTCAATTTCTATAATTCCCAAATCTAAGTGTTATCATGAAAATCTATCTTCGGGAAGAGGTTTTGTAAAAATATCTGCAAGTTGACAATCAGTTTAAATGAACTCAATACAAATATCTTCTCGTGAAATGTGATCTCTAATAAAATGGTGTCTCACATCTATGTGTTTAGTGCGTGAATGGTGAACAAATTATTAGACAAATCTATAGCACTTTTACTATCACATTTTAGAGGTACTTTTTTATAAATTAGACCAAAGTCTGAAAGATTTTGCATCATCCATAGTATTTGTGCACAACAACTTCCTAAAGCAATATATTCAGCCTCAGTTATGGATAAAGCAACACAATTTTGTTTTCGACTTAACCATGAGACTAACAAGTGTCCTAGCATAAAACAAGTCCCACTAGTGCTCTTTCTATCAACAAGGGATCCAGCATAATCAACATCAGAATATCCAATTAATTCAAAATTATTGCATGCAGGGTACCATAAACCAAATTTGTGTGTGTGCAAGAGATATCTTAATATTCTTTTTGTGGCTTTTAAGTGAGATTATTTTGGATTAGACTGAAAACGTGCGCATAAACAAACTGCGAACATAATATCAAGAGTAGATGCGGTGAGATAAAGAAGTGAACCAATTATTCCACGGTATTTTTTCTGATCAATTGCAACTCTTTTCTCGTCTTTGTCTAGCTTGGTTAAAGGACTCATAGGTGTTCTGAGTGGTTTTGCGTTTTCTAGTCCAAATCTTTTCAGCAATTCAGCAATGTATTTTGTTTGTGATATGAAAATACCCTTGGCGCTTTGTTTGATTTGAAATCCAAGGAAGTACTTTAATTCACCTACTAAGCTCATTTCGAATTTATCCTGAATGACTTTTTCAAATTTCTCACACAAACAATCAGTAGTAGCACCATATATAATATCATTAACATAAATTTGGACTATTAAAAAATCACCACCTTCATGTAATAGAAACAATGTAGTGTCAGCACTGCCTTTTTTAAAACCGTTTTCCAAAAGATATGCACTTAAACAATCGTACCAAGTCTAGGAGCTTGTTTAAGACCATATAATGCTTTTTCAAGTTTAAATACATGATTTGGAAATTCATGATTTTCAAAACCAGGGGGTTGTTCCACAAAAACTTCTTCTTTTAGTTCTCCATTAAAAAACGCACTTTTTACGTCCATTTGTTTAATTTGAAACCTTTAAAACATGCAAAACTGAGCAAAATTCTAATGGCTTCTAACCTAGCTACTGGTGCAAATGTCTCATCAAAATCAATACATTCAATTTGATTATATCCTTTTGCAACCTACCTAGCTTTGTTTCTAATTACATTTCCGGATTCATCAAGTTTATTTTTGAACACCCATTTAGTTCCTACTACTGGATAGTCATTTGGTCTAGGAACTAATTTCCAAACTTTATTCCGTTCAAATTGATTAAGTTCTTCTTGCATCGCTAAAATCCACCTTTCATCATTAAGTGCAATTTCAACATTTTTAGGTTCGGTTTCAGAGATAAAACAGATGTGAATACAAAAACCACAGATATCTTTATTAAATTATGAACGAGTTTGTATACCTACCGTTGGATTTCCTATTACCAATTTTGGAGGATGGTTGGCTTTGAATTTCAACTTCTCAACTTCAAATGTTTGTTTTGTTGGATCATCACTACTAGTCTTCTCTTTGCTATTTTCTTTTTCACCCTCATATGTAATTCCCTCATCGTTTTTCTCTTTGTCCACCGTTTCCAGATCTGATTATCAAATTTCACGTTTATGGTTTCAACAGTAGTTTTTGATCGTTTATTGAAGATTCGATAAGCCTTGCTTCTTGAAGGGTAACCCATGAAAATTCCCTCATCGGCCTTTGATTCAAACTTACCAAGATGATCACATGTATTAAGAAGATAACAAGGGCATCCAAAAACTCTAAAATATGAAATGTTAGGCTTCCTGTCAAACCACAATTCATAGGGTGTTTTGTTAAGTATTGGTCTAATCATTACTCTGTTCATTACATGGCAGGATGTATTAACTGCCTCTGCCCAAAAAGTCAAAGGCAATTTATATTCACTTATCATAGATCTAACCAATTCCTGTAATGTACGATTTTTCCTTTCGACTACCCCATTTTGTTGGGGTGTTCGAGGAGCAGAAAATTCGTGTTTAAAACCGTTCTCTTCACAAAAATTTTCAAAATCCAAATTTTAAAATTCACCACCGTGATCACTTCTTAAAGTTTTTATTGAAACACCTTTTTCATTTTGAACGAGTTTTGCAAACTTGGAAAAGTGATCAAAAGTTTCAGATTTTTTGGCTAGAAAATAAACCCATGTAAATCTAGAATAATCATCAACCAACACATAACAATAACATTTTCCATTTAAGCTAGCAATTTCATTTGGTCCAAATAAATCCATGTGAATCAATTCAAGTACCCTATTAGTACTAACAACATTTTTGGGACGAAATGATGAACGACTGAATTTTCACATAGCACATGATTTACACACTTTATTATTTTTATATTTCTGATGTGGTTGTCCTCTTACCAAATCTTTTGATTCAAGTTTTTCTAAGAGACTCATACTAGCATGACCTAATCTCCTATACCATAAGAAAACTTCTTCATCCGTAGCTACTAAACATCGTGAGAGAGTCAAATCATCAAATGAAATTGTATAAACATTTCCTTCTCTTTTTCCCGTGAACACAATACTGTTTGTGAATTTTTCAATAATTTTGCAAGATTCACTATCAAATATAACATTCATTCCTTTGTCACATAGTTGGCTTCTGGAAATGAGATTATGATGCAAGTTTTCAACATATAAAACATCAGTTAAGGAGAAAGCACTATTACCTACTTTACCTTTGCCGATAATTTTACATTTTCTGTTATCGCCCATTATCACACTTCCACCTTTATGTTTTTCAAGGCTAAGGAACTTTGATTTATCTCCTGTCATATGTTTGGAATAACCTGAATCCAAGTACCATTTTTGTTGCTCCTTAGCCCGCCAACATACCTACACACGAGAAAAAGAGATTGACCTAGAGAAACTCATAGGTCTAACAAAATTAGTAACTAAATTTTTTTGATTTTGAACAACATATCCTTTTGGAATCCAAATTTGTTTATTCTTGCCAAGTCCAAATCTAAAACAATTGCTTATCAACCCTTTTGGAACCCATATTTGTATGAATTCTTTATTATTGTTCCTACTTTCACATTTTTCATAGCTATGTCCAATTTTTCCACATTTTATACATTTAGGAAAAACACTTCTACCATTCACATTATTATTCATATTAGTGCGTGTTTTCCCAAATCCTAATCCTTTTCTATTGTTAGCATATAATTGATTTCCAAGAAGCATCCTAAATGACTTTTCTCCTTTTGAAAACTTACTCAATGTTATTTCAAAATTTTTTACTTTGGTTTTAAGTGCTGCATTTTCATTTACAAGAGAGGTGCATCTGTTGATGAAGTTCTTTCTTTTTGTGTCATCACTTTCTTTTAAAACCAAGCGTTCTTGTTTCAATTTTTCAAAATTTGCTTTAAATTTCGTTTGCTCTTGTTTTAAAAGCTTGCAATTTTCACAATCAAGATTTTTTACTTTTTCAAGCTCAGTTTCTAACCTATTGTTTTTGTGAACCAATTTTAACCTATTAGATTTTAATTTCTTAACTTTTAGTTCAAGAGAATCAACGGTTTTGGTAAGATCATGACACATTAAAATTAAATCTTTGTAAGAGTAGTTTGGTACCTCAGTGGAATCTTCTTCGCTACTTTCTAAATCTGATTGTGCCATAAGACACAAATTGGCTTCCTCTTTATCACTGTCAGAGTCTTCTTCTTCTCCTTCTTCATCGTCCCATGTAGCTGCAAAAGCTTTCTTTTTCTTCTTCTTCTTCCTTTTGTCTTTCTGAAGTAGTGGACAATTTGGTTTGATATGGCCTGGTTTATTGCAGTTATAGCAAATGACTTCATCGTCTGAGTTGTCTGAATTCTTGGATTTGTTGGATCTTGAATTCTTCTTCCGTGACTTGTATTTATTGTTAGACCACTTTTTAAGAACCATGGCCAATTCTTCGATAGGATTCTCGGCTTCATCATTACTTTCAACAGTGTTGCTTAGAGCAATTGTCTTTTTCTTTGATTCTGAATCATCACGTCCTTCTTTGGCTTTTAACTCCATTTCATAAGCGATCAAGTTTCCAATCAATTCTTCTATTTTCAACTTATTTAGATCTTTTGATTCTTGAATGGCTGTTACTTTGGCTTCAAAGTTCATTGGCAGTACTCTCAGTATTTTGCGTATTAATTCTACTTCAGTTTAGACTTTACCAAGAGCCCTTGCATTATAAATCAGTGTGGAGAATCGACCATACATCTCTTTTATATCTTCGTCTTTACACATCGTGAAATTTTCATATTCATTGCAGAATAGTGCGAGATGAGATTCCTTGACTTGAGATGTTCCTTCATGTGTAACTTCCAAAGTATGCCAAATTTCCTGCGCAGTTGAACAGTGAGATATACGGTTAAACTCAGTTTTATCAAGAGCACAAATCACTACAAGAAAAATACCCTATTGTAACTAGCTATTTGCAACAGGCGATAAACGACAGTTGCAGTAAACAATATTTAGCAACAGACCTATTATAGTTGTTGAAATAGATTAGATTTAGCAACAGGCCTTTTATTTCTGTTGCAAAAAGCATATTTTTAGCAACTGTGCTTCCCTTCCTGTTGCAAAAACATACTTTTCGCAACTGTGGTTTCATAACAGTTGCAACAAACATATTATTTGCAACTGGACTTCCAAGCCAGTTGCGAATAAATATCTTTAGCAACTGTTTTCACCAATTGCAATAACTGTATTTTTTACAACTGGTAAAGCCAGTTGCGAAAAACATACTATTAACTTTTAATAATTAATCTTAAACAGTTATTATTAAATAATTAACAATTAGTAATTATTGTAAAAGATTAATAATTAATAATAAAATTTAATTATTATAGCCTTGCCAAAAAAAAAATTAATTATTATAAATTAATATTTATAATTGATAATTAAAAATAATAATTAATATTTAACAAATAATAATAATTAATAGCTAAAAAATAATAAATATAATTATTACTTAGTTTAATAATTATAATTGATAATTATATCAAATATTCAATAATTTAAATAATTCTAAACTTATGACTAAAACAAAACTACAAAATATTCACAAAATTTTAAATTTTTTCTTTAAAATTTTCATTAAACTAAAAATTATTAAAATATAATACAACACATTAAGAGAGAGCGTCAATTTTGAAATATTCATAAAATTTTAAAGTAGAATTTTAAATTTTCTATAAGAAGTTACATTTTAAAACAAATTTGTTCTAACGTGCATTGAAGCCTTACAAGTTTGGATTATAGAAGACACTACAAGTTTTTTAATTCAACATGCTTTTTTGGCTTCATATCTAAATGCTTTAATTCCAAATAAGTTTACAATAATTTATTTTTAATTTGTTCGTAACTATATATTCCCGTTGTCTTTACCTCAATAATTTCGTTTCACGCTTTTACATCTGAAACCCTATAATCTAAATGCTTTGCTAAAAACAATTTATTTATATATATTTACAAGCAAGTCAGCCTTTCTAGTGTATCTCCCTTTGTATTATTGGGCCCGTTCACTTTCAGTTTAAATGCCCAATATCTTTCTTTCCTTGTAAATCGATTGAAAATAAATAGGGGCAAAATGGGAATTGGCTATGAAATGAAACCCTAGCCGTATGCACCAATGCAAACTAAAGAAAACAAGCCGACCCTTTTCATTTTCTCTCGTTCACCAGAAATAAAAAGAAAAAAAATGGCAGAACCCTAGGAGAACAAATTAGGGAAAATCAATAAAAATCCACCGTCTCGCATCGATGGAGCCGATTCGTGAGGGAGATGGATGTTAGAGGGGAAAGCAACATCGGATCTGTGACTTCGAGGCCAAATCTAAGGGTTCGAGAGCTAATCAAAAATCTGGGAGGATGAAATCGAGACTTAGGTGAGTGTATTTTCCCTCCTCTAGGCAATAGGACATTTTTATAGGCATCTCATTTGTGTATTCTGTTTCATTGAATGCTCTACGTGATTTAGTTACCTTGTTTTGGACGCTGCTGAATTTTTGAAATCGTAGAAATTAATAAAAACTAATCTTGTCTATTTTGCACTTGCGTGATTGTTGATTTATTGCCGTGAACCACCTGTTAGATATCTGGAAAATAATCTGTGTTATTTTGACATTTTCTGGAAACATTTGATTGTCTTCATGCTCAATACACCTACTGTAAGATCGGAAAATGTCATACGGTTACCTGGAAACATTTAAATTCTTGAATTTAACTTTGCCGAGAATAAATCATGCTAAGTTATGAAAATTAGGACACCAGTGAATATTGAATCTCATGACATCCCATATTTTAGTCTTCATGATATTTCGTACTATATGCATGCTGTCATATACATTTCATGAACCCACTTAGTTGCCACTTGACGGTTTGACTTTCCTGGCCTTGGTATTTCTGTTAGCATTGACATTTTTGACTCAACATTATGCTAGATGAAAATGGAAATGGATATATATGTATATATGCATGTAAATGTGTGTATATACATGTATATCAAAGAGTCAGATGCTAATTAGTATTAATATTTGGCTAAATAGTACAGGCAGATGAATTCTTAAATATAGCTGTGAATAGCGGGTATAAACAATTAAGTGAAACTGGAATTAAGTTGAAATGTGTATATATATACATGGAAAGGGATGTATGTGTGTGTGTGTATATATATATATATATGTGTGTGTGTGTGTGTATATATATATATATATATTGGATAATCTGTCTCATTATTCAGAAATTTGAATGGATATGTATATATGTATACATGCATGCATGCATGAAGATGTGTGTATACATATACATACATATATATATATATATATATATATATTGGAAAAAGTACACACCTTGATTGACAACACATAAATTGTTATATAAATATACTACATGTGTGTATATGCAACTTTGTTGTGCATGTTTTTGTGCTTACTGATATAATTCTGTATATCGTGCTAGTCATAAAGAAATCATCAAGTGTGAAGGTTATTATGATCATGTTAGCTTAGATACCACCATATCATCATTTGGAAGTCATATAGTATAGTTTACCAGCTGCTATATGCTTATATAGACAGTAGTAAATATGTGCTTTGTTCGTGGATGAATAATTGGACTATATCATGGTTTAGACAGCTCAATCTGTCGATGGAATGATTAGTTTAAAACTGAGAATTACAATAAAGATTTATGCGCCGAAGTGTTGAAATTGCTAAATGACGTATAGGATAAATTGGCCAGTAAGAGTGTAGATGATTAACTGAAATGATCATATATATTTATATGGCGTGGGGGGGGGGGCTCTGAATATATATATATATATATATATGTTATGATTAATCTGTGCGTAAGTTTGCTAATTCATTACAAGGGGTTGAATGCATTTAAACTGAAAGTGAATTTATTAACTGGTTATATAAATTGTATATACAGTTTAATACAAATGTGCTTTGTTTGAGGAACCCCTGACATATGTATATTTATATTATTCTGGATGTTATCAGTTAATGTTGTTACACCAATGCCAACTGTTCTTTGGGGAAAAATACTGCATTTGAACTATACTTAGGTTGGTGTCTTACTTTCTTATAATTGTAAGGTAAACAGTAAAATGTAATACACGAAGATTGTAAACCAATTTTTATATGCCACCTATTTTATAAATACACTCATACCAGATGTGTTATGTCTGACCCTGTCGAGTCTTCACTGATTTTAGTGTCGTCTGCATATAGGTTAGGTATCAATTAAATCTGTTGTAAATTCGCTGTTAAAATGCTTGAGTGGCATGTATTGGTTCAATTATAACTCTGTATAATATTAAATATTGTTAAAAGCCGAGAGGTATAAAACTGATTTAAGTGCCATCTGCAATTGAGATTTTGTATTAATTTCATAATGTCGTGCTTTGTAATAAACTAAGAATTCCATTATTGATCATTTTTCCTGAAAACTATGTTTTCTTGTGTTTGCTATTTTCCTATAGCGCTTGCTATTTTCAACAGGATAAACAGCTGACAATTGTCTATAGCAAACACTTGTCTTTTATAACCTTGAAAATAGCATGTTAATATTTTACAGTTACATTCAATGTTTCCCCTCTTCTGGTAGGATATGTCAGCTTATAGATGTACAGTTTTTTGGTTTGGTTCAACTATGAAATGATCATGTTCTTTTATTATTTACAGTTTCCCTTTAATACAATCACCATGTCCAAGTTCAACTATAAAATTATATACCATGTTAGCTTGCTGAATTATTCTTCACCAACCTTTTCGACCACCTCAATTTTTTTAGTCCTACAAAATACAGTTTGACAAAGACATAGAGTTCCATAATTCACAACATAACTAAATATAATTGTGGTATCAACGTGATAGTCATGTGAGCTGTGTGCTATTTAACCCTAATAGAGGTTTTAATTATCTTTTATTTCATTTCGTTAATCTTTTTTCTTTGGTTGGTTTAACAAAAAACTGCATTACTTCATTTCAAATGAATGACGTTACTTATGCTTCGCATGTTGCAGGGAAAAAATGTCAGGAGATTACTCAAAGAGCAGCCTAAACACTAATATGGACCTAGCCAGTACAGTGCAACAAGCTGAGAGCCTTTTGCTAATGTCTCAGATATACACTAGATGATAGAGTAGAAATATGATTAGAAAATATTCTATTCGAAAAAAATGTGTTGTATGAGAGAAATTTTTATACATGAGCGGTGTATGAAAATTATAGAAATTTTTGTTGTAATTGTTTGTAGTATTAAAACTTTGTGAAAATAAAATTTTTATTTGTTTATTTTATTTTGTGATATGCACTATTACTAAAACGAATACATTTAATATGTAATATATATAAGCTGTAATTTTTTTTTTTTTTACAGATTTGTGGATCTATTGCAACAGGCATATACTGTTGCAAAATGATCTGTTGCAACAGCAAAAGCCTGTTGCAAAAAAGGATACCGCAACATCTTATTGCAACGGGCAAAAACTGTTGCATACCTTTAGCAACTTGGGCTATACCAACGGGCGCTGGCCCGTTGCAATAGGCCTACTGCAACAGATTTTGCCTGTTGCGAAAAGTGTTTTTTGTTGTAGTGAATTAAAGCGTTCATTGCTTTGGCATCAGTTGAGAATAATTTTTTATCATTAGCATCCTACTTATCTTTTGGCTTAGGAATTTCAATATCATTAATAATCGTAACGGGAGGTTTGTAGCCTGTTTCAACAATATCCAATACATCATAATCGACTGAACTTAAGTAAATTTTCATCCTAGCTTTCCGATAGGCATAATCGGTTCCATTAAACATTGGTGTCCTAGCTTTGGACTGACCCTCAGAAAAAGCATTGTTAGACAAATTCATGACTCTAGAGTTAAAAATACCCGCTCTTATACCACTTGTAAGATCTAAATTAACCCTAGAGGGAGGGGGATTGAATAGGGTTTATTGCAAATTAAATAAATTTAAAATAAAATAAAATATCACAGAACAATTGCAGAAAGAAAAATCACACATAGAAAATACCCAGCTTCGGCAAAACTGTGCCTACTTCTGCATACAAGGTTTCTACAAGGAATTATAAACAATCTCTTCGCTTACAGACTCTTGTAAACTCGTGACCTTCGCTCCCGACTGTTTAAACGCTACGCTCAAGACCTTGACACAACTCGATCTATTAAGTTGTGATTTTTCTAATACAGACACTAGTATTTATTGACTCTAAAGATAGAACTTGAATTTTGAAAACAAGAAAAACATAAAGAATTAATAAACCCTAGGAGTTAGAGTTAAGAAACATCCCCTTTTATAAAATAATAGCCGGCCTCTTTTCAATTAGGTTGACCAGTTTACTTTTCTTCTGTGAATTGAAAATGGCGGCGCTAGGGTTTCTGTTATCCTCCCAAATCGATTCGTGATGATCGATTTTTCTCTGGAATTCCTCTATAGATTTGAATCCTTTGAAGTACCTCGTCTTCGGTCGGTTTCCCCTTTGGATAGCGAATGAAATCCTTGGTGAGTACTCAGAATTGAAATGATTTTTCTGAAATATTGTTGGTTGATTTCGATTTTCTTCTCTGTGATGCCGATGATGTTATGGGTGTAAATTTATAGGGTTTCTAAACCCTTAAAACTCTGATTCTAGATTCTTCGTTCCTCCTTGAATTGCTCTTGCGATTTTTATTTCCAATTTGATTTTTTTTGGACTTGTACATATGTTCTAAGATAAGTATTGATTTTTATTGCCTTCTGGAACTTAGAATCGGTCTTGAATTTTTGGAAATTTGCATGTGACTTCATTGCTTTGAACTGGTCCTGAAAAAATCCGTATATATTTTTTCTGGAACTTCGATTATATTTTCAGGTAGACCATTTCTAAATTGATCTTTTCCCTTATTATTCGAATGGATTTTTTTTTAATACTGTTTCCTTAAACAAGACTGATATGAACAGATTTTTATTAACTGGTTTGCACAAATTCTTCACTTGAACTTGCCATTGCATACTCGACTTTGAACTGTTGTTACATGATTTGATAAGAACAAATGCTATACTCTGATTTTCCAAACGTTTGAACTGATGCTATGTTATTATACTTTGGTAATTTGGCATTCGACACGTTTAATCTTCTTCTATGGTCTGAAACTTAACCCACAGAAATCTGATACTTGAACTGATAAGAACTGTTGCATTTAATTTGTTTGTGCACAACACTGTTTTACTGTGTGGACTTGTATCACTTGATTTTGAACTGATGCCATTCTTATTAGCCATGACTTGATGTTGAAACAGTCTGTACACCAAACTTTGCTCCATTTTGGCTTGTACTCGAGCACTGGTACCTGAACTAGATCACACTATCTTGTATGTTGCCATGTACAGCTGCACATTTTGTCATCTTGACCTGTTTACATATGTAATGAACCATTTGCTTGCACTCATGTGTGTTGTTGTTCAGCTGCACCATGCTTTGTTCATTTGCATGTTGTTGTTATGTCTATCCATTACACACTTGCTTCATTTCAGCTGCACTTGTTGTCTCTGACTTGCACACACTTGTGTTCATTATAGTGTGCATTTTAGTTTTGTAAATGTGTTTAGGGGATGCACTTGTGTCTTTGAACTGGCTCGACCAATTTGCTTGCCACTTGTACCTGAGACTTGAAATATTGCACACACTTGAAAATTAAAACTGAACTGTTGCATTTAATTGCTCGGCCGTGTCATAAACACCATGTTATTGCCACTGTCTTGGCTGCCTTGAAATTTTGGAACTTTTAAAAACAGTTTGACCTCTTCCTTTAACAAGAACAGATGCTCTACTTGATATTGTTTATGCATCCTCTTATATCTCGACTTGTTACTCGAGTTTGATCACTTTGATTTGTCTTTGAATTTGAAACAGTTGCGCCTTTGTGTATTTGCCAGTTTCAATTTTGTTTTTCTTTGCTGACCATGTATGTATTGGCCATTCACGCTTGGATTGATTGTATACTGGGTTGAGACGGTCCATGTGGCTCGTACACTGATCGGCGAGGCAGTGCACACGTGTATGTATATGCACGTGTGTACATGCAGCCATCAGACGAGATTTTCCTGTTCCTGCATATCATACAAAGTCTAGAAAAATGATGAGAAACAAACTGTAATTCTGAGGCAAATAAATTTTTTTTAAAATAATTTATAATTAATTAATTTATTTATTTGCTTTTATTTAATTTTATTTTTGTTGCAATCTACTGTGTGTATGTTTCTTGTGACAGGTATGAAGACATGACTTGACTGAAAGCTGTGAAGACAGAAGATGGAAGACTGTGAAAAATAACAGTGTCAATGTATGAGAGTGTCTGTATATTTGAATGTAAATATAGTTGTATAGAGTGAGTGACAGAGTTGTAATGAGGATGAATGAAATGTAATATGTCAAACAGAGAAGTTAAAATGATGTACTTTTTGAAATTGAAATAAAATATTTTTATTTAAATAAAATACTGTGTGATTGTTTAAATCTCTGTACAGTTGTATTTTATTTAAACAGAAATATTATATTCCTATTTGTTGTGAAGTATATCAGTACAGTTACAAACACATTCAATGATAAATATATATTTGGTTGTTATTATCAAACAAAAATCATATAATTGTGTATACAACACTGTTATATACAACAGAAAACATTTCCGTTACATGAAGGTTCTAAATATTTGCAAACTAATCATTATACTTTTAGTTGCTTTGCGGGTAAAACTCTCAAGTTATTTGATATTATGTCCAAAATCATGTCTCATGTGCCTTCAATATACGACTCTTAGAACAATTAGTTTGAGTTCATTCAGGCCACAATATGGACAACTTGATTGCTGTTTTATAATTTATACTACTAACAAAGTTCATTAACATGTTGTCGTCATGTTCTCAAGTCAATCAAAATTGATACATAGTTAATTTTCTCTTTGGATCAATGTTTTAAAACGCAAAAGGCGTACGCGAGGCGTTTTCGGGTCCGTGAGGCGAGGCGTAAGCCTCGAAGCGTTGAGGCATAAGTCTTTCAGATAAAAAAAAGCGCAACACATAACTTAATTTTTAATATGGAATAACATTAAGCGTCAAATACTAAGTAAAACCCATAAAGCATAAAAAACAATTCAAACAAAGTACAATCATTCTTGCACATTTAATATAAAATACAAAAGATCAAATGATATCTTCCTCCTCATGCAAAAGATTCAAATTTTTATTTCTTAAAACTATTTGAAGATTACATCAAACTACAATTTTAACATGTTCCTTCAATTCAAATTGATTTACGAAATTTATTTCGAGATTTAACAAAGTTTATTGAAAAACATTCTTTAAATAACAATAAGAAAATTCATTATATTGCTCATGATCATTATTTCATAAACAATTTTACTTGATTGTGCCGATATTGAAATTGAAAAGTAAAAAATGCTAATTTTTATTTTCTTAAATTTTTTCATTTTTTATTTCTATTAAATAATTAAAGTTCAGTGACATTTATTTGTGTCAATATCTGCAACTAAAGATTAAAAGTTTTTAAGTCATATGCCTCAGCTGTTTGAGACGTGCAAGACATAAGCTTTACGCGCTATGTATGCCTCAGGTTATTGAGACGTAAGCTTTAGAAGTAAAAAAACCTTTTGGAATAAGCCTCAAGGCGTTTTATCTCTTATTTCCTCGAGGTGAGCCTTGAGGCAAGCTTCGAGGCGGGTTTTTTAAAACAATGCTTTGGATATGTTCGAATCACATCTGGTGCAATCGTGATGAACCAATTGCAAGCAGGAAATTTATGCAATTCAAGCTGTGATTAAAAAAAACCCATAATGACATCTCAGTGAATTTTTCCATCAATGCTGGATGTTAGAAAAAATCACATGCAATTTGTTGAATGTAACATTCACTATATATATGATCACATGCAAAACATTACACTATGACATGCACAAATATATTTTACTTGTCTACTTAGCTGATATATTTTAATCATTTAAACTGGAAAAATGTCAAATTTACAAGTTAGGATCGTTACATTGTGCATGCAGAGAATATACATAGGATTATAATTTATAAATGTAACATTTTAATGCAAGATTATAGGATTAGATTGGGGCTATTGATTTTTTGAGGACATCAACCAGTTAAATATGTTAACATATTTGGTTTGTAAGATTCATTAACTCATTAACTCTTTCGGTACATTATTATGAACAACTTTATTACTATTTTATAATTTATACTACTAACAAAGTTATTAACATGTTGTCATCATGTTCTCAAGTCAATCAAAACTGATACATGGTTAATTTTCTCTTTGGATATGTTCGAATCACGTCTGGTGCAATCGTGATGAACCAATTGCAAGCAGGAAATTTTTGTAATTCAAGCTGTGATTAAGAAAAACCTATAATGACATCTCAGTGAATTTTTCCATCAATGCTAGATGTTAGAAAAAAAAATCCCATGCAATTTGTTGAATTTAACATTCACTATATATATGATCACACGCAAAACATTACACTATGACATGCACAAATATATTTTAGTTGTCTACTTAGCTAATATATTTTAATCAATTAAACTGGAAAAATGACAAATTTACAAGTTAATATCGTTATATTGTGCATGCAGAGAATATACATAGGATTATAATTTATAAATGTAACATTTTAATGCTAGATCACAGGATTAGATAGGGGCTATTGGTTTTTTAAGGACATCAACCAGTTAAATATATTAACATATTTAGTTTGTAAGATTCATTAACTCTTTCGGTACACTATTATATACAAACTATAATATCCTCTTGACTTATTTGAAAATTGGTATAAATTTACTGACATGTTTGTAACAACAAAACAAATTTGTGCAAAATTTCTTGCATGCCATGCACCAATCATGAATATGGTAACACAAAATTGCTTAGACTGGAAAATTGGTATAATCTGATAATTTCTTGCATGGCATGCAACAATTGTGTGTGCGTGTGTGTGTGTATGTATATATTTCTGTTTCCTATTTTTTGTTCCTTGTGTATACAATTTTATGGATTTGACTTGACATTAATTTTTTTATTGGTGTTACTCTATACCTTTTACACCAAATATGTGATAGCTAATATTAAAGCTTCATACCCCCAAAGTGTTCAACAAATCAATCTTATTTTGCTCACCTGCTTTACTAAAATATAAGATTCAACGTTTGTTGGATTAGTTTTTGTCTGATGATCTATACCAAAAGCTAAATGACTTTGGTCCAACTCTGCTTGATCAATCCATTAATATCTCTGCGATTTTTTTTAAATGCATGTCGGAATGAAAGGATTTACCTCTTTTGGATCAACGCTAATGGAATATACTCTGATCCAAGTTACTCTTATTTGGATCCGTTCAGATGGCATATTGTTATCCTAAATAAAGGATTCTTTTCTAACTTATCCAAATCCAACTGTCAGAGGTTAATATTTTTTCATGTGTTGTTTCTGAATATCTATTTATACGAATTATCAGAACCAAAGGATTCAGAACCATAAATGAATTGAAATTAGTCTTGTGATGTATTTCCAGTTGATGGAAATCGCTTAGTTTTTTAATCACTACATAGAGTCTATATAGTACAAAAAGATTCTAAATCCCTGTGATATGTTTGTTGTATAATAAATTTCGTAAAATTTAACTACAACGCATTGACAAATCCATGGGTATATAAATTTTATGAATTAAAGGCTAAATCTCAATTATTATTATTATTATTTACATACAGGAAAATGTACACAAGGACAAATTTTAGGGCTTTTTTATCCATAAGAACAATCCACTAAAATTTTATTCACAAGGACAATATACTGTCACGTGCGCTGATTTCTTTTTCTTTCTCATTCCGACATCGCGCTTCTCTCTATCTCAAATTCTCTCTCCAATGCGTTTTTTTTCTTCTAATCACGAATTCATCTTTCGCAAAATAACAAAATCAAGCAATAACGCAATCATCTTTCAGGAAATAAAGCAATCGATTCACGAAATAACGCAATCCATTAACCGAATGTCGAAACCCTAATTCGATTTTGGAGATTACATCGATTGTGTTTTTTTATATATATAATTATTGTAGCTTACTGTTCATCTGTGCAGTTAGGTTTTTTTAATTTCTATCGGTGATTCATGACTTCTCTTGGTTCTGCAGTTTTAATGTTCAACCTTTCAGCGCGTAGGTAGCATTTTTATTTTTTTCTAGTTATCATTTTTGTTTATTTACCACTCATTTATATTCATTTGATGTGTTTTTAATGTTATATTTATTATTTACTTGTATTGTTGCGTTATCTATGTATTACAGTCGAACTTATTTTGTTATAATCAAACAAAATGTGGTGTAAGTAATTTTTGTGCTACTTTTTATTTAAAACATTACTGCAGTTTTTAGGTATTATTTTTTTATTTTTTTGGGTATCATTTTTACTGTATTCACTGTGTTATGTTTTTTTTAGTTACTTTTTGTTGCTGTATTAATTTTGTTGTTGTACTGTTGCACTAGCTTTGTAATTCAATTGAATTTATTTCATTTTGATCAATCAAATTGTGAATAAATCATATTTCACTATGATGTAAGTAATTTTTGTGCTACTTTTTATTTAAACATTACTGCAGTTTTTAGGTATCATTTTTATAATTTTTGGGTATCATTTTTACTGTATTCACTGTTGCTATGTTTTTTTAGTTACTTTTTGTTGCTGTATTAATTTTGTTGCTGTACTGTTGCGCTAGCTTTGTAATTCAATTGAATTTATTTCATTTTGATCAATCAAATTGTGAACAAATCATATTTCACTGTAATGTAAGTAATTTTGGAGATTCTTTTTATTTAAAACATTACTG
Organism: Allium sativum; assembly: GCA_030737875.1. Lineage (NCBI taxonomy): Eukaryota > Viridiplantae > Streptophyta > Magnoliopsida > Asparagales > Amaryllidaceae > Allium > Allium sativum. The sequence continues at coordinate 508,293,437 of CM060920.1, read as the reverse complement.
CAATTTTTAGGTATCATTTTTATATTTTTTTGGGGTATCATTTTTACTGGGCTCAATGTGCTATGTTTTTTTAGTTACTTTTTGTTGTTGTGTTAATTTTGTTGCTGTACTGTTGCACTAGCTTTGTAATTCAATTGAATTTATTTCATTTTAGTCAATCAAATTGTGAATTAATCATATTTCACTGTGATGTAAGTAATTTTTGTGTTGCTTTTTATTTAAAACATTATTGCAGTTTTTATGTATCATTTTTATATTTTTTTGGGTATCATTTTTACTGTATTCACTGTGCTATGTTTTTTTAGTTACTTTTTGTTGATGTATTAATTTTTATTGTATTCACTGTGATGTAACTCAATTCAAATTTCACAAAAATAATATTTATTCTCACTAATACCGACTGATTAAAAAAACAATAGCACTCAAATCAAATCAATTATCACAAAAATTAGATTATTCTCAATAATACACAATAATAACCACTTGTATCATATATGATACCTACAACTATACATAATTGATATACTACGATACATTGTTTTCCTACAGAATCTAAGTAAATTCAACACTGCTCCTCATTCCAAGCATGCATTCATGCATTTACTTTTACTTGTATGCAATCCAGCCTTGAATTCAAGTAAATTCCAGCAGCATGCAGTATCTGCAAGAATTTCATACACAATCAAAACTTATACCAACATAATACTGCAAATTCAACTAGAAAAATATAAAACTGATACCTAAACAAATATAAAAATGATTACTAAAAACTGCTATGATGTAAATTCATGTTGAAAATATAAAAATGATATCTAAAAACTGCTATGATGTAAATTCATGTTGAAAATATAAAACTGATACCTAAAAAAATATAAAAATGATACCTAAAAACTGCTATGATGTAAATTCATGTTGAAAATATAAAACTGATACCTAAAAAAATATAAAAATGATACCTAGAAACTGCTTTGAAATTTTGAACGAAAACTAATGAATAAAAATGTTTACAACCCACTTTGATTAATTAAAATGACATAATTTCGATTGAGTTGCAAAGTTAATGCAACAGTACAAGTACAAAACTGATATAGTGTCAAAACTATAAAAAAAACAGCATAACACTATTAATACAAGAAAAATGATCCCTAAAAAAATAGCAAAATGATACCTAAAAACTGCTGCTAACTTCACCGTAAAAAAAAGTTTTTTCTAGCGATTTTTTCTCTTTCATCTCTCTCGTTCGATTTTCTAGGACGAATTCACGAAATCAAAAAATCACGAAATCATATTTACTGCGAAACGAATCATAGCAATCGAATTTACCCTAATTTCATGAACGATTTCAGTAAGCGAACACGCGCGAGATCGAGAAATTTGATGGAAGAGGCGGAAGTTGTTTGCCGGAGGAGATTAGGGTTTGATGGAAGAGGCGGCCAGTGACGTGGTGGAAGTTGATTGTCGGAGGCGATTAGAGTTTGATGGAAGAGATGGTCAGCGACTAATGTTTTCAGTGAAACGATGGAAACGATAAAAAGAACGAAATAAAAGAGGGGTTATGTTGGACTGGCTTATTTACTGTCCTTATGGATAAATTATTAGTGGCTTATCCTTTTGGATAATTTTTTTAATTAGTTTGTCTTTATAAAAAATTTCCCCGGCAATTTTGTTTTTTGTTCATGCCAAGTATTTCTAAATTTCATCTTGCTATTCATTTTTGGCATACAATTGCATGGTCCATATAGTAGTGAAACCAAAATCATATTACGAAACTCTTTGTTACTTTCCTTTCTGATATACTGTTGAAGTCAGATGGAGAGTATTATGTCTTCATGTCACTGCCTGTCCTATGGCTTAAATTTATTTGTTGATATACTGTTGACGTTCCAACCCGCAAATTTTGATTTATTGCTAATTGAAGTGATTTGTATGTCCAATTACTGATCCTATGGCTTAAATTTTGTCAAGTTCGCAGCATTGATATTCACATTTTCACATGTCCTATATTTAGTTTTGTCTTTGTTACATTGGAAAACTGTTTAAGTCACGCACTGCCAATGCTTACCTTGTCACGCATGCTTTAATAAATTCATGCACCTTCCCCCATTGATTTAAATTTTTATGTATCTTTTCTTATTGGCTTTGCTTTCCTTGTTTGGTATTGTATGCACTTGCCATTTTCAAAGATTTAGTTTATCACCTAAGCAGACAAATTAAGTTAAACCCTGTTTTGTTTTGCTTCATTATGAGTTTGTATATCTTTAATAATTCCAGGTGATTTCATCAAACTTGATGGAAGGGAAGACTGAAGTTAGAGCTTGAGAATAGCTAGCCTGAAATGTTCAGCAATGTCTTTGGTTTCAATCCATAGTATTTTATTATATAATATTTGCATCTTTTTGACAGTTACATAAAGATCCCATCTTATTTAATTATTGTTTATATTTTTGATATCATGAATACATGTACAACTTTATTTAAAAATGGATGATACAAAAGCAAAAAAGTTGCGTGCAAGCAAGTTCAAAGCACCTGCTTCAGCTGAGAAAGGCGGTCAAAGTTCAGGAAGAGGTACTGGTCATGGAAATTTCGATCGATAATATCAAAGCCAAGATGCAACTCCACTTAGATGGATCCACTTGGCTAATGGTTTGCTTCGTTTTCTCTATCAGATTTTATCTTTTTCATGCTTCATTTTTGGATTTTAGATAATCACCGTTTCTTATTAGGTTTCATTATTGTGTTTCGTACTTACTACATAAATATAAGAGGTAATTAGGGAGAAAGACAAACTTTGCCGAAAAGTTAGGCTGAAGGACACCAAGTTTTATTTTTAGTCTGAAGGACAAACTTTGAACCAAAATTAAGCTGAAGGAAAATGCTAAATGTAATTAGCATTATATTCAGTTTTTTACACTACACGAAAATGCTATTTTTAACTAGCATTATTCAGTTTTACACTACAAAAAATGCTAATTATATTTAGCATTGTCCTTCAGCCTAATTTTTTTCAAAGTTTGTCCTCCACCCTAAAAATAAAACTTGACGTCCTTCAGACTAAAAAATTTCCAAAGTTTGTCCTTATGTCTATTTTCCACTAAATATAATATATACTTGCATACAATGCATACTTCATGCCAGTGACTAGTGTTTATAATGTGTACTTGCTCATAGCGCATGCTGCAGATGATATAGTGTATATTTTGGGTGCAACATTCTAATTTTTTACTTTATTTTTCTTTCAAAATTTTGTATTTGGGCTTGGAGTTATAGCCTCGTCTCATGTATCAATGGTTACACAATGTGTTAAATAGTTCTGAGACCTAATTTTAAAGTTGAAGATATAGAAATTGATAGCTGATATGCTGATGAACACGAGGACATAAAATTGGGACAGAATTGGTGAATTCATATAATTGGGTTATTAAGCATTCACCTTCTGCATGATTCAGTCCAAATCTTGCCGCTTCACAGATGCATGATATTTCCAATTGCTTTTAAAATGGGAACCCACTGTAGTCTAAAATCTGAATCATTGTAGAATCAGTGGGTTTTCTTTGGGGGGTTGTGGGGGGTTTGGTGTGCCATCAAGATCACAATGCACGTAACGAATATACAATTAAAGCACGCGATCCAGGTTTTGATGCTATGCTTAACAAGATAGTGGGTAAAATCACAACAAAGCCAGGAGGAAAACTGGAAATGGACGAGGTTAGGTTATGAAACCATCAATGCTGACTTATTTCATTTTTTACAGTGGAATCCACTTGGGATGGGAACATTAACTAACACAATGCATAGTTGGATCATTACCTAAACAAGAATTGAAAGCACTGATGTTTTAGAAAGCTTTTTCTACACAAAGCTTGGAAACTGAGTTGCAGCAAGTAGAAAATCAGTTTTGAAAACTTAGATGCTGCTACTCAGCACTGAGAACAACTCAGTTTTAGAAACTGATTTGCTACAAAACTGAGTTTCTGCAACTCAGCGTTAACACTGAGTTGCAACTCAAAACAACAATCAACCAATAAAATAGAATTCATATACTTTTGTCTCTACTATTTTTATAAACTACACAATCATCTGATAGTGCTTCCATAACAATTAGTAGCCTGTAGATTCACTATAGTTTCACGAAATCAGGCAAGTTAATTAAAGAACTGCTTGAGAATACAAAAGTATGGTAAATCATTGTTTTCCTCACTGAAATAGAAGTTTATCTTATTTTATTTTTTCTTGACAAAAAAGGAAGTTACTTGAGTTTCTCAAATTTGAGTGTGCTCGTAACCAGAATTGTTGAATTTTGACATCTGACAGGAAGATTTGAGTAATATTTACATTATCATCCGTGTTTAATTCTTTTTTGTAGTTTTGGGTACCTATTTGGGAAGTTAATGCTTTCTTTATCTACTAGGCCGAGAGCATATGTGCTTGTGTAATCATCTACACATCTCCTAAGTAAGTGTGTTTTTTATTAGTTTGTTTTGATTGTATCAATGTGATATTCTTATTTGGTGATTTGGATATTGTGACATCTTGGTAACTTGGATTATATATTGTATTTTGGAATTATTTGTGAACGCTACCTAGCAGTTATAATGATAAATGTGCTTGTTATGTATAGTTGAGTACTCTCAGTTCCAAGATGAAGGAGCAAATTGGAGGACAAGCATTCAAGCCCTGTTAGGATAGATGCATGCAGAAAATGAGAAGATTTATTCTATATATGTGCAAGGTTTTTTTTTTTTTTTTTTTTTTGAACTTCAGACATTATGATGCATAGATCCATCAACTATGTAAACATAATTTTTGCTTAGATTTTTGTTTATGTGACATTAGTTTTAAGCAGTATCGAATAATGTTATGAATGTTGGATGTTATGTGAATATTTTATCAATTATTATACAATTTTTTATTGTTATATAATGTTTTGTGACATTAATTTTTCTAGTTGATATATATGTATATATGTTTCATTGCAGGATGAGTATTGAATGTTGAATATTGTTGAAATGAATATATTTGATGTCTAGATTGATGTTTAGAAATGCTCCAAAATGTTTACTATATATTTCCGTCGGTAATCCGTCGCTATATAGCTAGGATTTACCGACGGATAACTGGAATGTAAAATGTTTGCTATATATTTCCATCGGTAATCCGTCGCTATATAGCTAGGATTTACCAACGGATAACTGGATTGTAAAATGTTTGCTATATATTTTCGTCGGTAATCCCTCACTAAATAGCGTGCATTTAGTGATGGAAAAATATTTATTGATTTTATTACATTATATATATCTTTTGGTAAAACGTTGGTGAAATATTTTAAAATGAAATGATAATATATCAGAAAACGACGGTGAAGTGACGGAGAATCGACGCTAATTTCCATCGTAAAATTGTGCCTAAAATACCAACGTGTTTTTTAGCGACAATCGTATTCTGCTGCAAATCTGTCGTTGACAGACCTTTAGCGAGGGTTTAGCGACGGATTTTTCCGCTACAAAATCAGTGTTTTCTTGTAGTGAAAAAGGTTTTCCCGATTATTTAATTAAATTGGAATTGAATGGAATTCGATTTCATAATAATCGAAATGAGATTCTATAAAGGAAGGCCTTTACTATTTATGGAATTTGAAAAGGCTTCGCTGTTATTTCACTTACAGTATTGGTTAGATACGAAAATTTATATCGATTATAAATTTTTCATATTTCCGTAAAGATTCCATATTAAATGGAAGATTTTGGATTTATTGTGAACAATGTTTTTACATGACATTTGTTCTTTAACCCAAGTAAAGACAGGATAAATTTCATGAAGATGAATAATCATCAAATAATGATTTTTCAGATTAAAATTATACTAGAGTTTTAATGAATCTTTAATTAGATTGAAATTTAAAAAGTGGTAATTAAATTTACTGAATTCGAGAAATGATCGGGATGGAGCACAATCAGTTTTACTCCATGCGATAGTTAAATCTTTAATTAGATTTAAAACATTAAATTGTAATTAAATTTACCAATAAAACTATGGTTGTTAAATATGAGTACCACCAGTTTGTTTCATGGGGGTGAATAGGTTGAGATTGGGAATAGTAAAATAAATAATTACTTCGGTAAAGCTCAATATCTCGACTAGTTTTATAAACCTTAATTTGGTTTAATTTGGGAAAAGATAATAAAATCTTTTGAAATAGTTTTTGAGGAAGATTAAATAATAAGTTTAAAGGAATTTATCTTTGATAAAATTAATGGGAACCTTTCCCTAAAGATATGAATATTAGAATAAAGGAATATTCTGGATTGGAATAAGATGTGTGCTATCTTTATGCATATATCACATGATTATTAAGGTACGCTGGTTATTCGGAAAGACAGGGTTTAACCCATTCTGAATAACTGTTACGATGATTAAAAGTCAAAGAATGAAGATAGTGGTTGAAGATCGGAGATCTTCACATCGTTTGGGCGACTGCTGATGTCTCACTTGGAAAGTACACCCAAGTAGATGTTATATGTGGTGGTCGTTCAAACGTACATGGAAATCGACCGAATATGCGAGGACCTCTCTCATGTATTAGACATATGGGACGAGGAATAAGTGCCTCCATTTTCGTTCAAACCTAGAATGAACTTGTAAATGGATTGTATGTCTGACATTGTATTTCGTTCTGTATTGATTGATTTCTGTTAAATATGTATCTGTTTGGTGGCGGAGAAATTATTCTCTTGCATAACACCCTTCTATGAGACATACGATCTCAAAGGTTATATATTGGTGGAAATCAAGAGTATGGTATGGATTGATAATGTGGCATGATAAGATGCAATGATCAGGATTTTGTTGAAAAGCAGAGCCTTGTGGATGATGATCAAAGCACGACTCTGGTATAGCGTTAATTGGCGAGCCTCACACCCCGGTATAAGTCAAAATGGGATTAGGGACGCAGGGAGTGCATACGTTTCTTTCTATCTAGAAGTGTTGTCATGGTATGGAGCCCAGACATTTTTACTTATGTGGATGATGGATAGTGAGGGCCCTCGGATATGATTGGTCGACATACTGACCAGGTGACAGGTCTAATAGGACCGGGAAATGTGTTGTTCAGGAATAACTAATTGAGGAAAGTAAGAGTGGACCGAACCTGCAAGATCCAAGGGTCACGTGTGTTGATCCTGGGCATCCCGGTAGAGATAGCCCGAAATCAGTGAGGAGACATCCCTTACCTCGACTCATAGATGGAATCCAATTTCCAATACGTGACATTTCGGTTTTAGTAATAAACCTATATGGCGACATAGTAGGATAGGGTACTAAGCCGTCTATAATTGATACATTTATATTTGAAGTTGCTTTCTGCACCATGCACTTATTGTAATACCTAAATTATTTGTTTTCATAATGCACCAAGCATGTTTGGCTATTATAAGGTAAAACTCTATCCTCTGGCTTGCATTGCATTGTGTGAAAGGATCCGAGTCTTATAATAGCTTCAGTTTACAAAAAGCATTGCGTTGTTTTACTTCTAACCTATTTTTCGTACGGAGTTAACCCGTTATGTATCATACAACGTGGTCATGTGATTTTCTCACTTTTAAAAGTAAAGATTTAATAACTGTTTTAGCTCTCATACCAATTTCATGACTGACCTAGAATTTATTGTTTTCAACATAAACATTGGGTGCCCCTATTTTCCACACGGGCAGTCGGTAGTTTTGGTATTGCAGATGTTTATGTTGACGGCAAAAAATGTCGTAAACACCAAAGATTCCAATTACTAGGAATTATTAATTTGGTCGCATAGATGAGAGCAGGAAAGTAATAAATAACATGAGATTTATAGTGGTTCAGCCATGTGAAGGGCCTACATCCACTTTGAAGCTTTGTTGGAATATTATTAATCACTCAAAGTTACAAGTGTGAGGCCATCCCATTACATCTCATTACATTCATCTTTATGCTAGATGATGTCATAATTAAGCTATATGATGTCATCTTTAAGGCTATATGATGTCACTTCTAAGGCATGATGTCATCATCCTCATATATGATGTCATAATTATCATATATTTAATATATTAAGAAAAGGACACTTTTGCCCTTCTTCCTCAAATGGGAGGTGCCATTAATGGAGCTCTTTAGAGGTCCCAAGGTCTCAAATTCCAACCCCTTTAAAGTGTGAAGTCATGGGGTATTTATAGGAAAGGAGTAGGTAGGGTTTAGGTAGGAGTAGGTAGAAATAGGGGACCACACCCAGAAATTCGCATATGGAGGCTACAGGCTAAGAAATTTCGCACCCCGACCCAGGAGGTTCGAATTTCGCACCTAGGGGGGTGCGAAATTCGCACCTCCTGGGGGTGCGAAATTTGTACCTTATAGGGTATGAATTTCGCGCCCTGCAGGGTGCGAATCTGGTACCCTTTGGGGGTACGGTTTTCGTACCTTCTGAGGTGCGAAATTCGCACCTTGAGGCTTGAATTTCGCACCTCATCGGGTGCGAAATTCGCACCTTATGGGGTGCGATTTTCATTCCCTCCTGGGTGCGAATTTTGCGCCTCAGGGAGGTGCGAATTTCGCACTTTACCAGGTGCGAAATTCGCACCTCTTGGAGGTGCGAAATTCGCACCCTTAAGGGTACGAAGTTTCTGTTCCGGGAGGTGCGTGGTCCTCCTAGACGAGTCTTTGGAGGCTCGAGATCCTAGGTCTTTGTTTGGCAATGTTTGGAGGAGCGGCGTGGTTCGCTGAAGCTGTTGGCTGAATCCTGACTTTGAGTCAATCTGGTGATTCTGGGCAACACACTTGTTGGCGGAAATCAGATGAATCGGGCCCGCTTGACGGTGAGTCTTTAGACCCGCTTGACGGCTCGCCTTCGGCTCAGATGCGAACGGATACTGATGGAGGTCGCGTTCGAGGGATGCGACGTCTTGCTAGTGGCCAGACTCGAATCTTCTGGTACTGGACCCCAGATGATATTGGCGATGCCTTTGGACTGTAATATCACGCGATATGTTGAGTCAAGCGTGTCATGTGTACTTTTGGGAACCAGACCAAAAGGCCGGTTAACATTTGCCCCCTCAAAGTATGTCTTGGGTTAACGGGATGAGTCTAATTGCGTCAACGCCTCCATGTGATGTCTAGAGATTGGTTATGACATTCCTTTGAGTTGTATGCTGGGAGCGCACTGCTTTGGAGCGGTTGGGACGCCCTATCGGAATACACTGGTATGAGCTTAGGATTCCATCACTGCTAAGAGCTTTGACTTGCTTGAGTCTTGTGGCTTGGGTTGGAACCTGTCCAAGGCATTTAGTTCTTGTAGATTAAGGACAATAAATGTTAGTTGCCGACTCTCGATTGCATCGAAGTGCAAACGGTTCAATATCGGGTCATAATTGCGTATGCAATCACAAGTTTGCACGCGGTTTTATGTGATGTGATCTGAGCTAGGATAGGTAACATGAAAGTGGATTGCATGCCATGGGCTTGTAATCGCGTATTTTAGCTTTTCGAGGGGTTTTCTGACCAATAGCCGACCGTTTGGTGTGTACATTCGAGCCCTTAAGTCTTGTAAGCATGTATTTGAATCAAGTCGATCTGCTCGGTTGAGACTTCCAAAGCGTGTATTCATGGTTATTGTCATGGCCTAGGCGCGCGATCGCCCTAAATGGTTATTGAAACGTTATTGGGATGGAGCTTGATAATTTGGATTATCAGCTAAATTACCTGGATTTGTGAACCCAAGGTCGTTCAACGTTCCAAGCTGGTCCCGTCGATCAAAGTTTCGACAACTCATATATGTGAATGCCATTGTTAGGACAATACTTGTCATATGTTGTGGAATGTATTAATATGGATTTTCCTTTGAGGCGAGGTTAGACCCAAATGCTGGGCGCATGCACTTTGATGATTGAGCATTTGGTGAGTACACAAGTGGTCACTGAGCTGTGATTGACTTGGTAGTTGGAGCTTCGAAATATGATCATAGCTTGGTGTACGATCCCGAATTCCGATCCCGGAACGTTCTTTTGGGGTATGCGATTCCCTGATGGTAGTTGCTTCCTTTCTTCTCTTCCTGGATGGAAAATTAGTTTGAGGCGAGGAGAATGCAAAATGCTGCTTCTGGACTTCTGACATTCAAGTTGTCCTTAGGTTTCCGGAGAAGGGAAGAGCACTACAAGAAAAATACCCTATTGCAACTAGTTATTTGCAACAGGCAACAAAAGACAGTTGCAGTAAATGACATTTAGCGACAGACCTATTATAGCAGTTGCAATAGATAAGATTTAGCAACAGGCCTTCTCTTTCTGTTGCTAAAAACATATTTTTAGCAACTGCGCTTCTCTTCCTGTTGCAAATACATACTTTTAGCAACTGTGCTTTCATAACAGTTGCAACAAACATATTATTTGCAACTGTGCTTCCAAGCCAGTTGCGAATAAATATCTTAACAACTGTTTTCACCACTTGCAATAACTGTATTTTCTACAACTGGTAAAGCCAGTTGCGAAAAAACATACTAAAAATAAGTATAAGCTTTTAGTGATTAACTTTTAATAATTGATTTTAATTAGTTATTGTTAAATGATTAACTACTAGTAATTATACATAATTAAGATTAATATTTAATAATAAAATTTAAGTATTGTAAAGTGATATTTATAACTGATAATTAGTAATAATTAACAAATAATAATAAATTTTCTATGCTTGTGCATATTCTTTTTCTTTCTCCTCTTCTAATAAACAGTGGCACGACCCACTATAAATTGCCGGCTTGCCCTTCAAAATAATAATAATAATAATAATAATAATAAATAAATAACATCTAAAAAATAATAAAATAAATAATTATCAAATAATAATAAATTAACTGTAAAAAGCTAATGGATAATAATTAATAATTAATTTGAAATATGAATATGTTTAAATATTAAATAAGTAATAGATAATTAAATAATTAATAAATTCATAATAAATAATTACTATTAAATTCAAAAGTACGAAGTAATAGGTAATATTTAGTTACAATTTGATAAGTATTAAGTAATAATAATTAATTGAAATAAATTAATACATTTATAATTTATCATGGTTAGTTATTGATTGTAACGACCCGTGTTTTTCGACCATTTGAATATGAATATTTAAATTAGTTTTAAATATTTTATTGGAATATTAATGGAATTAAATATTGAATTCGTTATTTAAACGAAGTTCGAACGTTATATGTATATATAATATAAACCGAGCTCGAAAATGGCGTGCAGTTCGCAAAATGAAGTTTGAACTTCAACTGAGAATACAGGATTCGAGATAAGTCGGATTTCTATGAAACAAGACACGTTGGAACCGTATTGATGATAATTTTCATATGAAAGAGAAAAATCCAGATTCCATGTTATAGATAGTAAGTTATGGCCAAATCAAATTTTGAAATAGTCGCTATGGAAAACCGTTATTTAATTATAGGCCTTTAAAATGGCCATTTTGCAAACGGACTCAGATTTCGATGAAATTAGTTTCATTGGGACCGTATCACTAAATTATTGTCAGAAAGTCAAACTGCATGGAAAACCGATATAGTATGTGACCACGGTAGCCGTAAACGCCCGTTCAATTTCTATAACGCGCAATTAAATAAATAAAAGGATATTTGGCATAACTTGAGCAGACGATCGAATTAGACCGCGAAACCAGTTCCGTTGAGTTCGTATCGTCGATTAGAGTCAGGAAATGTATATAGTTTGTTATTTTTAGAGATCAAGAAATTTGGCGTTAAAAAGGGTAGGGCGGTTCGGGGTAAAAACAGCCTACCGGGGCAACAGTCTCAGAATGCGACGAAATTAGTGCCGTTGGGTTCGTATCGAAAAGTTATTATCGATGTTCGCAGTTTCAAGTTGATTTGATTTATCTAGTGACCGTGGAAAAATTAAATGCGTGTTCATTTTCGGTTTCATAAAGGAAATTTTTCCATACGACCTCGGATTGCGACGAAACTTGTCCCATTGGGTCCGGAATATCGTTCTACATTAAGAAAAGCTTTTTTATCAGTAGACAGAAGTCGTTTGTGGTTGTTTTGTGACGTTACTTTGCTACGAAGTTTCGCTAATGTTATTTTAATACCTAAAATTTCTTTTCAAACTGAACTCCTCGCATGCAAAATGTTTGCTCAGTCCCTCTGTAATCTCTTTCCATATTAAAAGTCCCACATGCTACCCTATTTAAGAGAACAGCGCAGACCCAGTACAATTCTTTGTTGCCAACTAATCAACCCGTGCCGACCAAGGAGATCATCGAGACTCTCACTACTCTATTCTGCAGCATAGCCATTCCCTATATTTCCTTGCTCCCCACACTTTCTCTTATTATATATAGCACATCACTCCGTCCTATTTTCTTCTCATCAGCATGACTAAACCGACAACCCTCTTCATCACAGAAAAAAAAAAGAAGCTCTTCTCCTGTAAACTAAAAACAAATTAGTAGCTTCTAAATCGCGATGCTCTCAACTATTGATGAATGGGTACGGGAAGTTCATGCGTGAAGCTGCTGACAGGTTCAGTGACGACGGTCGACATCTGGGTGGAGTGCAGTCCATGCGTGGAGCTGCTAGGGGGAAGTGGGTGTTGTCGGAGGGGTAACGACGACCGGAGTAATGAACTGAAGGTGGCGCAGGTTTATAAGCATGAAGAAGCCGGAGCAGTGATGAGTGATGGAGGGTTCTGGGATGAATGGATGATGAAGTCGGGTGGAACAAATAAGTGGAGAAGAAAGAAGTGGTCTGGAAAGAAAGAGAGAAGGTTCAGGTTGCGTGAAGCATGTTGGGGTGATTGCATTGTTTCGATCCCAGGTTGATGGAGGAGTGATGCTTGCCGTGTATTTCTTTTGTGGAAGGCTGCGTTGGATTTTAAATGTGACGTTGGGCCTAAGTGGTTAACCAAAGGACCTCGGCCCAATAGACAGAAAAAGGGATGGAGGAAAAGTGGACTTGTTCATTTGTTTAAATGTGAATTGGTTGACAGGAGATGGAGACACATTAGAGGCAGGGAAGCATATATGCGGTGATGGACGTGGTGATCTTCCGGGGGGGTATTCTTTTTCGCATGGAAAGAGGTGTCCTCAGCGTGGTTGGAGACTGATAAATGGAAAGAATAGTAAAGTGAGTGGCAATTAGAATAGGATATGAACATAGAGAGCAGGGTAAAGAACGAACAGTTGGCGGAAAAGAGTAAAAACGCAGGTGGGAGGAACGCTATATTGAAGAAGAAAAAGAAGGGAACGATTGAGATCGTATCGACGGACAAAATATTGGGGTGGTTTGAGTCAGGGTTGAACGCAACCGGAAGCTTGTCAACAAACCAGTTGACAACAGATGAAAATCCAAGGTGAGTTAAACTCACTCAGTTACCCTTTTTATATTTTATATAAATTGGGTATTTTTATTTTGTGTACTCTGCTTGCCAATGGTTGACTGCTTTGCTAGTTATCTATTTAACTGTTGATTTAACCAATTAAATTAAACTGTGTTTAATTTCAGTGAAATACCAAATTGTTATTTTTAACGATTGGTTCCAATAAAGGTGACTCACCTTGGTTGGTCACGTTTATTTTATAAACGTGTTTTAACGGTGAATTGTTTGAATTGCTTGTGGTTGATGTTGAATGGTTGCTATTTAGTGTTATCAGTTAAACAAAACTGAATGGTCTGATTTGAGATAACCGTTGTGATTTCAGGGAAGAACAGGTTGGAGGGACCCAACCGGATCCCTCAAATGTATTATTTATTTTCATATTATCATATATGAACTAATCTGTTTGTGTGATTGGTTTGATGGTTGATTATTGACTGAATATTCAACATCTGTTTGGTTTGAACCAATAGGTGATATTGGTTAAGTGTTTGGCAGAGTATGGCCTTTAAAAATCAATCGGTTTATAGATATGGATTCACCGTTAGGTGAGTCGATAAAAGTGAAGTTATAAAGTTTATTTTATAACTGGACTCAGATTTTGAAATATATTATTTGAATAAAGTAAAAAAGGGAATTAAATAAATATTTTATTTATTTAAGACCTTGATTTATGGTTGGTTTATTTTATAAAGTATATGCTGATGTTAATCGGATTTTCAAGTATGAAGATAAGAAATGAATCGAAAGGGTTAAACTTTGATCATTGTTTTGTAAAGAAAAATAATAATTGGAATCTATCTAAATTAATCATATTTTTGATTAATTTAAAGCGAGGATTGTTGAAATCGGTTAATGAGATAATCAAGTTTTTGAGTTAATTAAATCAACCGTTTGGAATTAGAATTGTTTATCAAGTTAATGTGTTTTGACTAAAATAGTAAATGAATAGTGTTTGAATAAGGATTAAAAAGGGATTTATTATTTAATTTAGTAAATAAAGGGATTAACTACTGAAGTAGTTAATGTTTGAAATAAGTTATTATTTTAATTAATGATGAATTTAGGAATATATTTTTAAATGGGAATTCATTTAAAAAGTTACCGAATGTGAGATGCAAGCCAATTGAATGGTGAAAGGAAATAAACGTACTCAATTATATGAATTAAGTGAAAGGAGATTACGATAAAAAGGGTTTATTATAAACCAGAGGTTTTAAGTGAGATTCAAAGTGTTAAGACGTTAATTTTACATTAACGTTGTTTGAAACGAGGTCAAGTAAAAAGGAGAATTTTAAATGAGATTTCAAAATGGGAAATTGAATATATTTATTCGAGATAGAATTAGCCAAACATAATTATTGGGCTAAGTTGTCATTTCGTACGACTGCTAGCGTAATTCGCAGGGCTGCAGATAGCCTACGGCGGTCGGATGTTTCCTGAGGGAATCAGGCGTAACCATTGTGATCGCTGTGATCTAGAGTCAAGCGAATGGAGTTAAGACGAATGTTAATAAATCGAATTGGAGTTATTCAAATATCGTATTTTGAATATTTAAAAGAATTAGAAGTTTTAATTTAACAAAAGCAAATCAGTTTTGTTAAAGGCCAAGTGATGCTGAATACTGAACCAGTGAACTCATTGGAATGTCATGTTTGAAACACTGTATATTTTGATAGTTAAAACACCGACTATCAAATCTGCCCAATACGATTGTTGGTATGGAAAGACCGGGATCGAATTTACATTCGAAAACCATTCCGACCAACAAATACGTGAAGATATTTGAAGACGGTCGAGACGGAGCATTGAAGACCGTGGATCTTCATAAGCGGAGGAACTGCTAAGAATCTCTGGTTTAGCGGCCAGAGATAAACTGTGGTTCGGTCGTGGTTGGGATCCACGAGTGCAAGGACTTCTCGCTATTGATCCATGGGGTGATTCCTATATGGATGTGGTAGGAGAGTGCCTTCGGTTCATCCTGTTCCTGGATGACGTATATGGACGAATGTCTGACAGAGTATTTTCAAAGGATCACGTACGTTGATTTCTTCAAACGTACGATAGTTGTTGGCGGAGAATTGCCATTCTCTAGCTTTCAGCTAGAGTATTTTTGTGGATATCAATTAGTGATATCTGACGGATCTGACGATGTGGCATTCAAAGTAAATGACGACCAGATGTTCAAGAGTTAATTCTGGCCTCAAGCCTCATCAACCGGGAAATGACAAAAATCGGGCAGGCAGCATGGCTATGTGGGTCGCTCCCATTAGGGTGTATAATCACCTATCTAGAGGAAGTCCTATTTGTTTCTTGTATCTATGTTTCGATGCTGTCCCTTATCGGGAGACGGTTGCTGATCCCAACCGTCGGTGATATACATTCGATACACTCAAGCGAAATGAGTGGTCGGTCATGTGAGGGCCGGGTTGCAAGACGTTCTTGTTGAACCCAGTGTATTCGTCTCTAGAGATACACTATCGGAAGGTGGACCCATACCTTGTCAAGTTGGAATCCAATTCCCCATAAGTGCCTGCGGGTTTTTGATTGTATACTATATATGTAGAGCGTGAGATGCAAGCGTTCCACTAGATTCTATTTACTTGTATTTAGACATTATTATAATATCAGAAAAGATATTGATTTCAAACTGTTTTGGGTTATCGTAAGGTAAAAACCGTCCGTGTTTATGTGTGGATTTGGTCTTACGATTATCCTTTTCTTTTGAAAAGATTTTCGAACTTTAAAATCATAGTTGGATGATCACCCTTATTACTGTGCGAGTTTATCTCACTCTGGTTCACCAGACTGACCCGGTGTTTTGTAAATGCTCGGGTTAGGCCGGGTTTTACAGGTTCAGGTATCGACTACTGTGAAGAGACGAGTTGGAAGAGTCCAGACGTATGATATTACTACTATTCCGCTGTGTGTTGTATATGGGAACAGGTTGTTATAACTGTCCCAGTGTGATGTACTCTGATTATTGTAAGTATTTCTAAAGCTCTCAATAAAAATTTATTTCGGTATTATATTTTGTTCCGCTGCGATGTGAGATTTTGTGCTGTGGTGTTCCTTCTTCTTCTTCTATTCTAATATTTCTTTCTTATCTATTCTCACCCTCTAACTTCTTTCTATTAATGATCTGGAATGTTCGATGTCTGAATGGTCAACATGGTAGTTTGATGTTGATTTTCGGAGTCGAAAATCCCAGGTCGTTACAGTGGTATCAGAGCTGAAGGTTAAGTGATTACCTTGGCTCTGTGGCGTGACTCAGTAGAGATGGGGTTAGTAATACCCTAGATTGAGTTTGAGTGTATATATATGAGCGCGTATTTGTAAATTGTTATAAAAACTGTTTATATTGTGTTGATTGGTTTGTCGAGTAGTTTATGAATTCTGGTCGATACAGTAATGCAAACTATGTCGATAAGTGTTTCTAAACTCTTGAACAGAATAATTCGACATAGTATGTTTTTGAAAGAGGGTAAATGAAATAATTTTACCCAAATTATATTTTGATATAAAAGAATGATTAATATTTAGAATATTATGGTATATTGAATGTGTTGGTTGACTATAATTGAAATGGTTATATAAATAACCAATTAGAATTCGTATAATATGGAATCAGATGAATTAAATCTGGAATGTTCGATGTCTGAATGGTCAACATGGTAGTTTGATGTTGATTTTCGGAGTCGAAAATCCCAGGTCGTTACAGTGGTATCAGACACGTTGGGACCGTATTGACAATAATTTTCATATGAAAGAGAAAAATCTAGATTTCGTGTTATAGATTGCGAGTTATGGCCAAATCAAATTTTGAAATAGTCGCTATGGAAAATCGTTATTTAATTATAGGCCTTTAAAATAGCCGTTTTGCAGACGGACTCAGATTTCGATGAAATCAGTTTCATTAGAACCGTATCGCTAAATTTTTGTAAGGTGGTGAGTGGCGTGGAAAACCGATGTCGTATGTGGCCATGGTAACCATAAACGCCCGTTCAAATTCTATAGCGTGTATTTAAATAAATAAAGGGGTATTTGAGTATAACTTGAGCAGACGATCGAAGTAGGCCACGAAACCAGTTCCGTTGAATTCGTATCGTCGATTAGAGTCAGAATAAGTATATAATTTGTTATTTTTAGAGATCGAGAAATTTGGCGTTAAAAAGGGTAGGGCGGTTAGGGGTAAAAACAGCCTATCGGGCAAACAGTCTCAGAATGCGACGAAATTAGTGCCGTTGGGTTCGTATCGAAAAGTTATTATCGATGTTCGCAATTTCAAGTGGATTTGATTTATCTGGTGACCGTGGAAAAATTAAACGTGTGTTCATTTCCGGTTTCATAAAGGAAATTTTTTCATACGACCTCGGATTTCGATGAAACTTGTCCCATTGGGTCCGGAATACTTTTTTACATCAAGAATAAACTTTTTATCAGTAAACAGAAATCGAGATCGTACTCGGAGTTATTGTATACCATATGGAACTATTTTGTCATATATATATATATATCCTTAAGTATTTCATTGCGCATACTAGTTAAAGCCTACGCTGTTCCCTTCCCCAAGTATTACCCGCTGCATCATTTCATTTCAGTCAATAAAGAAAAGACGTGTACCTTTCCCAACCAACAACAGCTAACCTGTATATGTATGATGAAAACACAACTCAATGCAAGCTTAATCCTACGCTACAGCTAACTGATATGAAAGCCAACAGCTACGCCGAACATAAGCAGACCTACCTCTCCCTAAAACGTGCATGACAAACCAAAATTTCGTGATGCCCACGCCTTCCCGTCTATATATTTGCGCCTTATTTCCATTATTTCCGTTGAGCTAAAGTGAGAAAAGAATCTCCATATATATATATATATATAAAGATAAACAGAATAAAATCACGTGGACGGAAATGGGACGGTATGGGGATGAAAGAAGGACATGCTGGGTGCATGAAGAAGAGTGGAAACGAATGGTTTTGGTCACCGCTGTCCGCATCGCTGAAGCTCGAAGTAGTGGTCCGTGAACGCAAATGAGCAGTTGTGTGGTGGTTTTGTTGTTCGGGTGCATGGTTTCTCGGCAGCTCGGTATGTATGAAACAATGGCATGGAGCAGGAACTATATGGTGGCAGCGGCAGTTGACAAGGAAGGGGATGGAGCGCGAGTTACTGTCGCTGGTGTTAGGAGGAGCAGAACGAAGGGAAGTAAATGGTATTGGCAAAAAAATTCGTTTGCAAAGTGGTGGCGGTTTGTCATTGTCGAGCAGGGTTCCGTTCAATTACAAAGGCACGATGACTGGAAGAAGATTCAAGTCTATGGCCATATATTTCAATCCACACGTGATGGAAAATCAAAGAAGGAACTATGCTGAAGAATAAACAAAGCCTGGTAGTATAACTAAAAGGAATTAGTTTAAGAGTAATATTTAATTAAGTTAATTATTTAGTTATGTTAAATTTAACCTTAAACATTTATTTATTTTGTGAAGCAGGAGCAGTATATGGGAAATAAGTGAATACAACGAAAAGTGAATGGAGTATAATCGGCTCTAACATTAATTAAAGTAATTTAAATGGATAAAATTTTATTTAAAGGAATAATTATTTTAGTTATAAATCATGTACTAAATCATCGATAACTTTTGATTGTATTATCAGAATTGGACGATTCAAGGAACGTTGGCCTCGTCTCAACATTGTGGAGTAGAAATGGACGAGATTGGAATCAACCGTGACTTCCAGTTTCCAGTAAATTGAACACTTGTTTAATTTAACTGAACCGTACTGTTTCAACAGCGGATCAACTCGAGGTGAGTTAAACTCACTCAGTTACCCTTTTTATATTTTATATAAATTGGGTGTTTTTATTTTGAGTGCTCTGCTTGCCAATGGTTGACTAATTTGCTAGTTATACATTGATCCGTTGATTTAAACGATGAAATTAAACTGTGTTTAATTTCAGTGAAATACCAAATCGTTATTTTTTAACGATTGATTCCAATAAAGGTAACTCACCTTGGTTGGTCACGTTTATTTATAAACGTGTTTAATTGTTTGAATTGTTCTGTTATTTCGTTGATGTTAAATGGTTGTTATTTATCATCAGTTAAATGTGATTGATTTGGTTGTTGTTTATTGACTGAATATTCAACATCTGTTTGGTTTGAACCAATAGGTGATATTGGTTAAGTGTTTGGCAGAGTATGGCCTTAAAAAAAAAAAAAAAAAGAAATCAATCGGTTTATAGATATGAATTCACCGTTAGGTAAGTCGATAAAAGTGAAGTTATAAAGTTTATTTTATAACTGGACTCAGATCTTGAAATATATTATTTGAATAAAGTATAAAAGGGGAATTAAATAATTTATTTAAAACTTTGATGTATGGTTGGTTTATTTTATAAAATATACGCTGATGTTAATCGGACTTTCAAGTATGAAAATAAGAAATAAATCGAAGGGTTAACTTTGATAATTGTTTTGTCAAGAAAACAATTAATGGAATTATTTAATTAATTATTTTTAATTAATTAAATGTAAGAACAATTTGGAATCGATTAATGAGATAATCGAGTTTGAGTTAATTAAATTGACTATTTTGAATGGGAGTTGCTAATCAAATTAATGTGGTTTGATTAGATGGTTAAATAAGTATCGTTTAAGTTTAAATAAGATTTTTATAAAGGGTTTACCATTTAATTTAGTAGATAAAGGAATTAACTACTGGAAGTAGTTAACGAGTGATGAAAATTATTGTTTTAAATAAAAATAACTTAGAAGATTACTTTTCGAAAGTGATCAAAGTAAAATGAAATCAAATGGAATAGTGAAAGGAGCTCATGTACGAGGTTTAGATTTAAAAACCCAATAACGAAGTTATAGAAGGAATTCCAAGCGAATAGAATAACTTGATATAAGTGTTACTTGATTATTCGAATTAAGTGAAGGGAAATTTAGATCAAAAAGGTTTTATGATAAACCAGAGATATGAATGAAAATTCAAAGTGTAAAAGCGTTAATATTGAATTAACGTTATTTGAAGTGAGATCAAGTAAGAAAGGGGATTTTGAAACAAGATTTCCAAAGTGGGGAACGATCGAAGGGATTTGAAAGGAGATTGGGAAAAAGGGATTTTGGTAAAAGAAGTGAGTTGTATAACCAAAGCCAAATTTAAATAAATCTGTTTGTAAGAAGTTAGAGGTTTAATTAAACAAAAGAGAGTTGGTTTGTTAATTTAAAGGCCAAGTGATGCTAAATACCGAACCAGTGAACTCATTGGAGTGTCATGTTTGAAACACTATTTATTTTGATAGTTAAAACACCGACTATCAAACCCTCCCAATACGATTGTTGGTATGGAAAGACCGGGATCGAATTTACATTCGAAAACCATTCCGACCAACAAATACGTGAAGATATTTGAAGACGGTCGAGATGGAGCATTGAAGACCGTGGATCTTCATAAGCGGAGGAACTACTAAAAATCTCTGGTTTAGCGGCCAAAGATAAACTGTGGTTCGGTCGTGGTTGAAATCCACGAGTGCAAGGACTTCTCGCTACTGATCCATGGGGTGATTCCTATATGAGATGCGGTAGGAGAGTGCCTTCGGTTCATCCTGTTCCTGGATGACTTGTATGGACGAATGTCTGACAGAGTATTTCCAAAGTATCACGTACGTTGATTTCTTCAAACGTACGATAGTTGTTGGCAGGGAATTGCCATTCTCTAGCTTCCAGCTAGAGTATTTTTGTGGACGTCAATTAGTGATATCTGACGGATCTGACGATGTGGCATTCAAAGTGAATGGTGACCAGATGATCAGAAGTTAATTCTGGCCTCAAGCCTCATCAACCAGGGAATGACAAAAATCGGGCAGGCAGCATGGCTATGTGGGTCGCTCCCATTAGGGTGTATAATCACCTATCTAGAGGAAGTCCTATTTGTTTCTAAATCTATCGATTCTGCCCATTCGGGAAACGGTGGTTTGAGTCCAACCGTTGGTGATATACATTCGATACACTCAAGCGAAATGAGTGGTCGGTCATGTGAGGGCCGGGTTGCAAGAAGTTCTTGTTGAACCCAGTGTATTCGTCTCTAGATATACACGTGCGGAAGGTGGACCCATACCTTGTCAAGTTTGAATCCAATCTCCAATAAGCGCCTGCGGTTTTTGTGTGTATACTATATATGTGGAACGTGAGATGCAAGCGTTCCACTAGATTGATATTTACTTGTATTTAGACATTACTATAATATCAGACAAGATATTGATTTCAAAACTGTTTGGGTTATCGTAAGGTAAAAACCGTCCGTGTTTATGTGTGGATTTGGTCTTACGATTATCCTTTTCTTTTGAAGAAATTTTGAACTTTAAAATCTTGTTGGATGATTTACCCTTAATACTGTGCGAGTTTATCTCACTCTGGTTCACCAGACTGACCCGGTGTTTTGTAAATGCTCGGGTTAGCCCGGAGTGTACAGGTTCAGGTTAGCGACTGCTGTGGAGAGACGAGCTGGAAGAGTCCAGACGTATGATTACTATTCCGCTGTGTGTTATATGAGGACAGATTTGTATCACTGGCACTGTAACGACCCAGCGGATTTCGGCCCCGAAATCGACATAAATACCTTACAGTACTCATGACGATCCTCCAAGCACCGAAACACTGGATAGCTATTAGAAAGAAATTAGAGGGTGAGGTAAGAAAGAAAGAAATATTAGAATAGAAGAAGAAGAAGAAAGCATCACCACACAGAGTCTCACATCGCAGCGGAACAAATATAATTCAGAAATAACCTTTATTGAAAACTTTAAAATACTTACAGTATCAGAGTACATCATACCATGGGACAGTTATAATAGTCTGTTCCCATATACAACACACAGCGGAATAGTAGTATCATACGTCTGGACTCGCCCAGCTTGTCTCTTCATAGCAGTCGATAACCTGAACCTGTACAACCCGGTCTAACCCGAGCATTTACAAAACACCGGGTCAGTCTGGTGAACCAGAGTGAGATAAACTCGCACAGTAATAAGGGTGAATCATCCAATCATGACTTTTAAAGTTCAAAAATCTTTCAAAAGAAAAGGATAATCGTAAGACCGAATCCACACATAAATACGGACGGTTTTTACCTTACGATAACCCAAAACAGTTTGAAACCAATATCTTGTCTGATATTATGATAATGTCTAAATACAAGTAAATAGAATCTAGTAGAACGCTTGCATCTCACGCTCTACATATATAGTATACAAATCAAAACCCGCAGGCGCTTATTGGGAATTGAATTCCGACTTGACAAGGTATGGGTCCACCTTCCGATAGTGTATCTCTAGAGACGAATACACTGGGTTCAACAAGAACTTCTTGCAACCCGGCCCTCACATGACCGACCACTCATTTCGCTTGAGTGTATCGAATGTATATCACCGACGGTTGTGATCAGCAACCGTCTGCCCGAAAAGGGACAGCATCGAAACATAGATTTAAGAACAAATAGGACTTCCTCTAGATAGGTGATTATACACCCTAATGGGAGCGACCCACATAGCCATGCTGCCTGCCCGATTTTTGTCATTTCCCGGTTGATGAGGCTTGAGGCCAGAATTAACTCTTGAACATCTGGTCGTCATTCACTTTGAATGCCACATCGTCAATTCCATCAGATATCACTAATTGACGTCCACAAAAATACTCTAGCTGAAAGCTAGAGAATGGCAATTCCCTGCCAACAACTATCGTACGTTTGAAGAAATCAACGTACGTGACCCTTTGGAAATACTCTGTCAGACATTCGTCCATACACGTCATCCAGGAACAGGATGAACCGAAGGCACTCTCCTACCGCATCCATATAGGAATCACCCCATGGATCAGTAGCGAGAAGTCCTTGCAACCCGTTGATTCCAACCACGACAGAATCACAGCTTTCCTCTGCTTGCCAGGCAGAGAATATTAGTGGTTCTTCCGTTTATGAAAACCCGCGGTCTTCAATGCTCCATCTCGATCATCCTCTGAGATCTTCACGTATTTGTTGGTCGGAATGGTTTTCGAATATACATTCGATCCCGGTCTTTCCATACCAACAATCGTATTGGGTGGGTTTGATAGTCGGTGTTTTAACTATCAAAATATTCAGTGTTTCAATCATGACACTCCAATGAGTTCACTGGTTCAGTATTTAGCATCATTTGGCCTTTGACAAACTAATTTCCTTTTTGTTAAATTGAAACTTCCAATTCTTTTAAATATTCAAAAATACGATATTTGAATAACTCTAATTGATTAATTAACATTCGTCTTAACTCCATTCGCTTGACTCTAGGTCGCAGCGATCACAATGGTTACGCCTGGTTCCCTCAGGAAACATCCGACCGCCGTAGGCTATCTGCAGCCCTGCGAATTTCGCTAGCAGTCGTACGAATTGGCAACTCGGCCGAATTATGTTTGGCTAATTCTATCTCGAATAACTATATTCAATTTCCCATTTGAAATCTCATTTAAAATTCTCCTTTTTACTTGATCTCGTTTTCAAGTAACGTTAATGTAAAATTAACGTCTTAACACTTTGAATCTCACTTAAAACTCTGGTTTATAATAAACCCTTTTTATCGTAATCTCCTTTCACTTAATTCATATAATTGAGTACGTTTATTTCCTTTCACCATTCAATTGGCTTGCATCTCACCTTCGGTAACTTTTTAAATGAATTCCCATTTAAAAATATATTCCTATATTCATCATTAATTAAAATAATAACTCATTTCAAACATCAACTACTTTAGTGGTTAATCCCTTTACTAACTAAATTAAAGATTAAATCCCTTTTAAATCCTTATTTAAATTCAAACAATATTCGTTTAACTATTTTAGTCAAAACACATTAACTTGGTAAACCATTCTAATTCCAAACGGTCGATTTAATAACTCAAAAACTTGATTATCTTCTTAACCGATTTCACAATCCTCGCTTTAAATTAATCAAAAATATGATTAATTTAAATAGATTCTAATTATTTGTTTTTCTAAAACAATGATCAAAGTTTAACCCTTTCAATTCATTCTTCATACTTGAAAATCTGATTATCATCAGCATATACTTTATAAACTAAACCAACCATAAATCAAGGTCTTAAATAAATAAAATATTTATTTAATTTCCTTTTATACTTTATTCAAATAATATATTTCAAGATCTGAGTCCAGTTATAAAATAAACTTTATAACTTCACTTTTATCGACTCACCTAACGGTGAATCCATATCTATAAACCGATTGATTTTTAAAGGCCATACTCTGCCAAACACTTAACCAATATCACCTATTGGTTCAAACCAAACAGATGTTGAATATCCAGTCAATAAACAACAACCAAATCAATCACATTTAACTGATGATAAATAACAACCATTTAACATCAACGAAATAACAGAACAATTCAAACAATTAAACACGTTTATAAATAAACGTGACCAACCAAGATGAGTTACCTTTATTGGAATCAATCGTTAAAAATAACGATTTGGTGAATTCACTGAAATTAAACACAGTTTAATTTCATCGGTTAAATCAACAAACAATTGTATAACTAGCAAAATAGTCAACCATTGGCAAGTAAGGCACACAAAATAAAAATACCCAATTTATATAAAATATAAAAAGGGTAACTGAGTGAGTTTAACTCACTTTGATTTATTCTGTCGTTGAACGCTTCTTCTTAATCAAATTAAACTGGTGTTTAATTTAATTAAAAATCACGGTTGCTTCCCGTCTTGCTTAGACCGGCTCCACGACTCCGACATCCCTTATTTGTTCGGATCTTAACTAAAGGTGTTCACGTCCATACTAGAAATCCAGACCGCACCTGCATGCCTTCAGTAGCCTTCCCGTCCACTTTTGAACTTCCGAAACCGTACCCCATATGTGAACCCTCATATGCATGCCGGCCTCCTCTATTTCACAGCGCCTTTCATTTGTTTTTTTTTTTTCTTTTTTTCTTTTCCACTTTCGAAAACTGTTGCATCAAATTTCTTCAACCCAAAATACTCACTGTTATTTCCTTCTGTACATCTCCCTCTCCCCACGTCTTTACCAATGACCCACTCTCCCTTAAATTCCTTCCCACCGCATGCATATACATGCTTCCAGTTTGTATTTCATATTACTTTGTACGTTCTTCATTTTTTTTTCCATTTTTTTTTTTTTTTTTTTTTTTCCGCAACTTTACTCTCTCAACCATTGAAATGCACCGCTCCCACTCCCCATGCAGACATCACCCAAGCCTCCGTGATTTGTCACGGACCGTGATTGTTTTACGGTCGGATTCAAGCCACCAGGTTTCATCACTTTTCGATCATGCCTGGTTAGATAAAGGAGCATAGGAAGTAGAACGTTTTCTTAGTCAAGGATTTTTAGCTGAAAATCAACAGAAGGGGGAGATCGAATGGGAAGAAGGCCTCATGTTTTTGGTTCGTTGATTTTACAAAGTCCAGGCGCAAGAAAATAGCTGCGTGTATTTATAGGGAGAGAGTTTCGTGGTCACCACGGTTATATATAATTACATATATAAAATTTTACTTGGTTGCCACGGAAGGGGTAGTTTACACGGCAAGGCATTATAGGGTAGCGCCGTCTGAAGAAACTAGCCTGTGCGTTAGGAACTAGGCATGTGATTTTTTTTTTTATTAAAGAAGTGTACTGTACATAAGGTGTGCGTGTACCTTTCATAAATTTGATGGAGACTGAACATGATTCGTACAGCATAGGGTAGGCTAGATTTGGCCGAGATGACTTAAATTAGCATGTGCGTGAGTGATCTTAGGGTAGGTTAGCTAAATATAGAAAATATAGGGTGTATGTTTTATATATTTAATTCAAATGAAACTTTGTCGCTAAGTCACACGTAAAACTGACCACATTCGACTTCTGTTAACTGATATAAAAGCTAATCTTAATGTAAAAAGTTATATCGGATCCAATGAAACAAGTTTCGTCGCAATCCGAGGTCGTTTGGAAAAATTTCCTTTATAAAACCAGAAATGAACACACGTTTAATTTTTCCACGGTCACCAGATAAATCGAATCAACTTGAGACTGCGAACATCGACAATAACTTTTCGATACGAACCCAACGGCACTAATTTCGTCGCATTCTGAGACCGTTGTCCCGGTAGGCTGTTTTTACCCTGAACCGCCCTACCCTTTTTAACGCCAAATTTTCCGGTCTCTAAAAATAACAAACTATATACATATCCTGACTCTAATCGACGATACGAACTCAACGGAACTGGTTTCGTGGCCTAATTCGATCGTTTGCTCAAGTTACACTCGAATATCCCTTTATTTATTTAAATACGCGCTATAGAAATGAACGGGCGTTTACGGCTACCGTGGCCACATACGACATCGGTTTTCCACACAATTTACCACCGTACAATAATTTAGTGATACGGTTCTAATGAAACTGATTTCGTCGAAAACTGAGTCCGTTTGCAAAACGGCTATTTTAAAGGCCTATAATTTAATAACGAATTTCCATAGCGACTATTTCAAAATTTGATTTGGCCATAACTATCAAATTATAACACGAAAATTGGATTTTTCTCTTTTATATGAAAATCATCATCAATACGGTTCCAACGTGTCTTGTTTCACAGAAATCCGACTTATATTGAATCCTGTATTCTCAGTTGAAGTTCAAAACTCGAATTTACGAACTGCACGCCATTTTCAAGCTCGTTTTATATTATATATAAAAATTATAACGCTCAACTTCATTTTTAATAACGAATTAAATATTAAACTCCATTAATATTCCCAATATAATATTTAAAACTAATTTAAATGTTCATATTCAAATGGTTGAAAAACACGGGTCGTTACATTCTTCCCCCCTTAAAATAATTTCGTCCTCGAAATTGCTAAGGTAAGAAAGAACGTTATAAACTCATTAATTTCCAAATCTAATTTTATATTAAATTAGAAACCAATTCAATACGGTAAATAGATATTTCCAAAAATATCGAAAATTTTCTAACACATTAAATTTCCGAGAAATTTCGCCAGCACCTCCTCTGTATGGCTCAATCGGTACAACCACAACTCGCCTTTCTGGGCCTTCTCCAATCCAAAAGGAAAATGAAACAGCCAAGTGGCTTGCCAAATAGGCTCATAAATCATATAAAAATAAACGTGTACCTTTTTGTCGGGCATATCATTATATTCTTTCCATCTGTTGCCGTGTCAGCATATATAACTGCATTCCCCAAACGAAATTCCAATTTTATCCTCAAAACCAAATCCTTTACGCATCCAAGCCAAATCTCATTCTTAACTCAATTTCCATCCATCATCAATTTCAACTCTTAACTTACCAGTCCACACCATTTCAGATTCCTGTCTCCCAATTCAAAATCTAATTCAACTTGATATATTATATCCTGATTCAATTTTCACTTAATTGGTTTCAATTCAATTCATATTTGCTTTCACAAACTTCTATTAAATTTTGTTTTTGTTCAACAATTTCCCTGGGAGTTTTCAAATAGTTCAGTTCTTACAAAAATCAAATATTCCTTTTCAGGATTCAAAACAACCTGTTTTTCTCAAAGCAACTCAAACCAAAATCTTTGGTAGTAATCCGTCACTTACCACTCGAAAATGAACACCGGTGATGTCCGGATCATCATCGGAATCTATTTTCCAGCTATCGAAGTGAGTTCAGTACTATGTCACTTTCAAAATCAGTTCTAAACACTTTCATTTTGAAATCAGTTCAAAATATCCTTTCCAAGGCTTGTAAAACAAATTAAAAACCTCCCAGGATTTTAAAATTCTCATATATTAAGTCCGATTCCATTTTCAACTACTTGTTCAAATTTCCAAAGTTTTAATTTCAATTCTGATTTAAATTTCAGATTTAACTCCTCTGATTTTCATATATTTCACTTATATGAATTCTGATTGGTTATGAACCAACACATCCAATATACTATAACACTTCAAATATATATCATTCTTTATATCAAAATATAATTTGGGTAAAATTATTTCATTTACCCTCTTTCCAAAAACATACTGTATCGAATTATTCTGTTCAAGAGTTTAGAAACACTTCAAACATACAGTGGTATCATATAACAAAGTTATTTAGGAAAAAGTTCCATCGTGTACGACTGCTAGCGTAATTCGCAGGGCTGCAGATAGCCTATGGCGGTCGGATGTTTCCTGAGGGAATCAGGCGTAACCATTGTGATCGCTGCGATCTAGAGTCGAGCGAATGGAGTTAAGTCGAGTATTAGTTAATAGAAGTAATCAAGTCAAGTTTGTCGAGTTAAATAAGTCGAGTCAGTCAAGTTAGAGTTAATCAACCAAAGTAAATTCGTTAAAGTTAGTCAAAAGGGAATTTGGTTAAATATATTTTAAAGGAGGTCGAGTTGTGCCAAGTACTGAATCAGAAAACTCATTGTGTTCACACTATTGTTATTTGATAGTTAAAACACCGACTATCAAACCAGACCAATACGATTGTTGGTTCGGAAAGTCCGGGATTGAATTATATTCGAAAACCATTCCGACCATCAAATACGTGAAGACGTCGATGGAAGACGGAGCAAGTGAAGACCGTGGATCTTCATAAGCGGAAGGACTACTTGTTGAATTTCTCTGGCCTGCAGCCAGAGTTATTTTGATTTGTGATTCTGTCGTGGTTGAAATCCACGGGTTGCAAGGACTTCTCGCCACTGATCCATGGGGTGATTCCTATATGAGATGCAGTAGGAGAGTACCTTCGGTTCATCCTGTTCCTGGATGACTTGTATGGACGGATGTCTGACAGAGTATTTCCAAAGGAATTACATGCGTTGATTTCTCCAAACGTACGATAGTTGACGGCGGAGAAATGGTTATTCTCTAGCCAGATAGCTAGAGTATGTTTGTGGACGTCAATTAAGTGTGATCTGGCGGATCTGACGATGTGGCATTCAAAGTGAATGATGACCAGATGTTCTAGAGATAAAGTTCTAGCCTCAAGCCTCATCAACCGGGAAATGACAAAAATCGGGCAGGCAGCATGGCTATGTGGGTCGCTCCCATTAGGATGTATGATCACCTATCTAGAGAAATTCCTATTGCTTCTTTGTCTATTCGATGCTGACCCTATTCGGGTGGCGGTTGCTGATCCCAACCGTCGGTGATATACATTCGATACACTCAAGCGAAATGAGTGGTCGGTCATGTGAGGGCCGGGTTGCAAGACGTTCTTGTTGAACCCAGTGTATTCGCCTCTAGAGATACACGTGCGGAAGGTGGTCCCATACCTTGTCAAGTTGGAATCCAATATCCAATAAGCGCCCACGGGTTTCGATTGTATACTATATATGGGGAGCGTGAGATGCAAGCGTTCCTCTAGATTTCTAATTACTTGTAATTAGACATTATGATAATATCAGATCAAAGTATGATTTCAAACAAAATGGTTTGGGTTATAGTAAGGTAAAAACCGTCCGTGTTTATGTGTGGGCTGGTCTTACTATTATCCTTTTGTTCCGAAAAGGATTTCCAAAGTTAAACAGGTGTGTGTGTAAACAAGTGTGTGTTATGTGAATTTATCACTGAAAGTATTCCAGACTGACCCGGTGTATTTTGTTTTAAATCAAATGTGCTCGGGTCAGACCGAGTATGTTCCAGGTTAGGTTTCGCTTGGAGTTTCAGGAGCTGGAAGCAAGCGGCTCCACCGCTAGTTATTCAAAGTTATTATTCCGCTGTGACTAATGTATGTGTACTCTGATGATTGGTATGTTTTATATAGTTCTTTGTATAAAGAGATTTGATATTATATTTATTTGTTCCGCTGTGAGATTCTGATGTGGTGTTCTTCTTCTTTCTTCTATTCTAATACTTCTTTCTTTCTATCCTCACCCTCTAAATTCTTTCTCATGACAATCTGGGGGTTCGATACTTGGGTTTTTGGAAAGTGATACGGGTTTATGTATGGTTGTCGAGAACCCGATTGTCGTTCTTTTATCCCGGGTCGCTATTGGTTAAGTAATTACCTTGGCTAAGCTATTGGTTAATAATTAAGTAATTCCAGTATGTTTGAAGTGTTTTGGAATTAAATTATTTATTAAAATAATTAGAATTGGAATTAAAATTCCCAAAAGTGGGAAAGGTGACTGCAAATGAACTTGGATTGAATATATGAGAAATTTAAGACCATGGGAGATTTTAAATTTGTTTTACAAACTTTGAGGTGGGTATTTTGAAAAGATTTCAAAATGGAAATGTTTAAATATGATTTTGAATGGTTACATAGTATTGAACTCACTTCAATAGCTGGGGGATAACTCTGACGATGCTGGCCACATCATCAGTGTTCATTTCCGAGTTCTAAGTGACGGATTACTACCAAAAATCTTGTTTTGAATCGCTTTGAGAAAAACAAGCTGTTTTGAATCATGTAAAAGGAATATTTGATTTTTGAAAGAGCTGAACTGTTTAAAAACTCTCAGGGAAATTGTTTGAACAAAAACAAAATTAAATAGAAACTTGTGGAAGCTGATATGAATTGAATTGAAAACAATTTAACCGAAAATTAAATCGGGATATAATATATCGAGAAGAATCAGATTTGAATTGTGAGACAGGAATCTGAAATGGTATTGGACTGGTAAGCTAAGAGTTGAAATGGATAATGGCTGGAAAAGGAGTTAAGAATGGGATTTGGCTTGGATGCCTGAAGGATTTGGTTTGAGGATAAAATTGGAATTTCGTTTGGAAATGCATTTGTATATGCTGACAGGGTAGCAGATGGGAAGGATATAATGATATGACCGACAAAAAGGTACATGTTTATTTTCATATGGGTTTGGTGATTTGTGAGCCGATTTGGCAAGCCACTAGGCTGTTTTATTTTCTTTTGAAGTGGAGAAGGCCCAGAAAGGCGAGTTGGAGTTGTACCGATTGAGCCGTACAGAGGAGGTGCTGGCGAAATTTTTCGGAAATTTAAAGTGTTAGAAAATTTTCGATATTTTTGAAAATATTTATTTACAGTATTGAATTGGTTTCTAATTTAATATAAAATTTGATTTGAAATTAATGAGTTTATAACGTTCTTTCTTACCTTTGCAATTTCGAGGACGAAATTATTTTAAGGGGGGAAGAATGTAACGACCCGTGTTTTTCGACCATTTGAATATGAATATTT
This sequence comes from Allium sativum, assembly GCA_030737875.1. Lineage (NCBI taxonomy): Eukaryota > Viridiplantae > Streptophyta > Magnoliopsida > Asparagales > Amaryllidaceae > Allium > Allium sativum. Next base: position 508,261,815 of record CM060920.1, on the reverse strand, counting down.
AAATTAGTTTTAAATATTTTATTGGAATATTAATGGAATTAAATATTGAATTCGTTATTTAAACGAAGTTCGAACGTTATATGTATATATAATATAAACCGAGCTCGAAAATGGCGTGCAGTTCGCAAAATGAAGTTTGAACTTCAACTGAGAATACAGGATTCGAGATAAGTCGGATTTCTATGAAACAAGACACGTTGGAACCGTATTGATGATAATTTTCATATGAAAGAGAAAAATCCAGATTCCATGTTATAGATAGTAAGTTATGGCCAAATCAAATTTTGAAATAGTCGCTATGGAAAACCGTTATTTAATTATAGGCCTTTAAAATGGCCATTTTGCAAACGGACTCAGATTTCGATGAAATTAGTTTCATTGGGACCGTATCACTAAATTATTGTCAGAAAGTCAAACTGCATGGAAAACCGATATAGTATGTGACCACGGTAGCCGTAAACGCCCGTTCAATTTCTATAACGCGCAATTAAATAAATAAAAGGATATTTGGCATAACTTGAGCAGACGATCGAATTAGACCGCGAAACCAGTTCCGTTGAGTTCGTATCGTCGATTAGAGTCAGGAAATGTATATAGTTTGTTATTTTTAGAGATCAAGAAATTTGGCGTTAAAAAGGGTAGGGCGGTTCGGGGTAAAAACAGCCTACCGGGGCAACAGTCTCAGAATGCGACGAAATTAGTGCCGTTGGGTTCGTATCGAAAAGTTATTATCGATGTTCGCAGTTTCAAGTTGATTTGATTTATCTAGTGACCGTGGAAAAATTAAATGCGTGTTCATTTTCGGTTTCATAAAGGAAATTTTTCCATACGACCTCGGATTGCGACGAAACTTGTCCCATTGGGTCCGGAATATCGTTCTACATTAAGAAAAGCTTTTTTATCAGTAGACAGAAGTCGTTTGTGGTTGTTTTGTGACGTTACTTTGCTACGAAGTTTCGCTAATGTTATTTTAATACCTAAAATTTCTTTTCAAACTGAACTCCTCGCATGCAAAATGTTTGCTCAGTCCCTCTGTAATCTCTTTCCATATTAAAAGTCCCACATGCTACCCTATTTAAGAGAACAACGCAGACCCAGTACAATTCTTTGTTGCCAACTAATCAACCCGTGCCGACCAAGGAGATCATCGAGACTCTCACTACTCTATTCTGCAGCATAGCCATTCCCTATATTTCCTTGCTCCCCACACTTTCTCTTATTATATATAGCACATCACTCCGTCCTATTTTCTTCTCATCAGCATGACTAAACCGACAACCCTCTTCATCACAGAAAAAAAAAAGAAGCTCTTCTCCTGTAAACTAAAAACAAATTAGTAGCTTCTAAATCGCGATGCTCTCAACTATTGATGAATGGGTACGGGAAGTTCATGCGTGAAGCTGCTGACAGGTTCAGTGACGACGGTCGACATCTGGGTGGAGTGCAGTCCATGCGTGGAGCTGCTAGGGGGAAGTGGGTGTTGTCGGAGGGGTAACGACGACCGGAGTAATGAACTGAAGGTGGCGCAGGTTTATAAGCATGAAGAAGCCGGAGCAGTGATGAGTGATGGAGGGTTCTGGGATGAATGGATGATGAAGTCGGGTGGAACAAATAAGTGGAGAAGAAAGAAGTGGTCTGGAAAGAAAGAGAGAAGGTTCAGGTTGCGTGAAGCATGTTGGGGTGATTGCATTGTTTCGATCCCAGGTTGATGGAGGAGTGATGCTTGCCGTGTATTTCTTTTGTGGAAGGCTGCGTTGGATTTTAAATGTGACGTTGGGCCTAAGTGGTTAACCAAAGGACCTCGGCCCAATAGACAGAAAAAGGGATGGAGGAAAAGTGGACTTGTTCATTTGTTTAAATGTGAATTGGTTGACAGGAGATGGAGACACATTAGAGGCAGGGAAGCATATATGCGGTGATGGACGTGGTGATCTTCCGGGGGGGTATTCTTTTTCGCATGGAAAGAGGTGTCCTCAGCGTGGTTGGAGACTGATAAATGGAAAGAATAGTAAAGTGAGTGGCAATTAGAATAGGATATGAACATAGAGAGCAGGGTAAAGAACGAACAGTTGGCGGAAAAGAGTAAAAACGCAGGTGGGAGGAACGCTATATTGAAGAAGAAAAAGAAGGGAACGATTGAGATCGTATCGACGGACAAAATATTGGGGTGGTTTGAGTCAGGGTTGAACGCAACCGGAAGCTTGTCAACAAACCAGTTGACAACAGATGAAAATCCAAGGTGAGTTAAACTCACTCAGTTACCCTTTTTATATTTTATATAAATTGGGTATTTTTATTTTGTGTACTCTGCTTGCCAATGGTTGACTGCTTTGCTAGTTATCTATTTAACTGTTGATTTAACCAATTAAATTAAACTGTGTTTAATTTCAGTGAAATACCAAATTGTTATTTTTAACGATTGGTTCCAATAAAGGTGACTCACCTTGGTTGGTCACGTTTATTTTATAAACGTGTTTTAACGGTGAATTGTTTGAATTGCTTGTGGTTGATGTTGAATGGTTGCTATTTAGTGTTATCAGTTAAACAAAACTGAATGGTCTGATTTGAGATAACCGTTGTGATTTCAGGGAAGAACAGGTTGGAGGGACCCAACCGGATCCCTCAAATGTATTATTTATTTTCATATTATCATATATGAACTAATCTGTTTGTGTGATTGGTTTGATGGTTGATTATTGACTGAATATTCAACATCTGTTTGGTTTGAACCAATAGGTGATATTGGTTAAGTGTTTGGCAGAGTATGGCCTTTAAAAATCAATCGGTTTATAGATATGGATTCACCGTTAGGTGAGTCGATAAAAGTGAAGTTATAAAGTTTATTTTATAACTGGACTCAGATTTTGAAATATATTATTTGAATAAAGTAAAAAAGGGAATTAAATAAATATTTTATTTATTTAAGACCTTGATTTATGGTTGGTTTATTTTATAAAGTATATGCTGATGTTAATCGGATTTTCAAGTATGAAGATAAGAAATGAATCGAAAGGGTTAAACTTTGATCATTGTTTTGTAAAGAAAAATAATAATTGGAATCTATCTAAATTAATCATATTTTTGATTAATTTAAAGCGAGGATTGTTGAAATCGGTTAATGAGATAATCAAGTTTTTGAGTTAATTAAATCAACCGTTTGGAATTAGAATTGTTTATCAAGTTAATGTGTTTTGACTAAAATAGTAAATGAATAGTGTTTGAATAAGGATTAAAAAGGGATTTATTATTTAATTTAGTAAATAAAGGGATTAACTACTGAAGTAGTTAATGTTTGAAATAAGTTATTATTTTAATTAATGATGAATTTAGGAATATATTTTTAAATGGGAATTCATTTAAAAAGTTACCGAATGTGAGATGCAAGCCAATTGAATGGTGAAAGGAAATAAACGTACTCAATTATATGAATTAAGTGAAAGGAGATTACGATAAAAAGGGTTTATTATAAACCAGAGGTTTTAAGTGAGATTCAAAGTGTTAAGACGTTAATTTTACATTAACGTTGTTTGAAACGAGGTCAAGTAAAAAGGAGAATTTTAAATGAGATTTCAAAATGGGAAATTGAATATATTTATTCGAGATAGAATTAGCCAAACATAATTATTGGGCTAAGTTGTCATTTCGTACGACTGCTAGCGTAATTCGCAGGGCTGCAGATAGCCTACGGCGGTCGGATGTTTCCTGAGGGAATCAGGCGTAACCATTGTGATCGCTGTGATCTAGAGTCAAGCGAATGGAGTTAAGACGAATGTTAATAAATCGAATTGGAGTTATTCAAATATCGTATTTTGAATATTTAAAAGAATTAGAAGTTTTAATTTAACAAAAGCAAATCAGTTTTGTTAAAGGCCAAGTGATGCTGAATACTGAACCAGTGAACTCATTGGAATGTCATGTTTGAAACACTGTATATTTTGATAGTTAAAACACCGACTATCAAATCTGCCCAATACGATTGTTGGTATGGAAAGATCGGGATCGAATTTACATTCGAAAACCATTCCGACCAACAAATACGTGAAGATATTTGAAGACGGTCGAGACGGAGCATTGAAGACCGTGGATCTTCATAAGCGGAGGAACTGCTAAGAATCTCTGGTTTAGCGGCCAGAGATAAACTGTGGTTCGGTCGTGGTTGGGATCCACGAGTGCAAGGACTTCTCGCTATTGATCCATGGGGTGATTCCTATATGGATGTGGTAGGAGAGTGCCTTCGGTTCATCCTGTTCCTGGATGACGTATATGGACGAATGTCTGACAGAGTATTTTCAAAGGATCACGTACGTTGATTTCTTCAAACGTACGATAGTTGTTGGCGGAGAATTGCCATTCTCTAGCTTTCAGCTAGAGTATTTTTGTGGATATCAATTAGTGATATCTGACGGATCTGACGATGTGGCATTCAAAGTAAATGACGACCAGATGTTCAAGAGTTAATTCTGGCCTCAAGCCTCATCAACCGGGAAATGACAAAAATCGGGCAGGCAGCATGGCTATGTGGGTCGCTCCCATTAGGGTGTATAATCACCTATCTAGAGGAAGTCCTATTTGTTTCTTGTATCTATGTTTCGATGCTGTCCCTTATCGGGAGACGGTTGCTGATCCCAACCGTCGGTGATATACATTCGATACACTCAAGCGAAATGAGTGGTCGGTCATGTGAGGGCCGGGTTGCAAGACGTTCTTGTTGAACCCAGTGTATTCGTCTCTAGAGATACACTATCGGAAGGTGGACCCATACCTTGTCAAGTTGGAATCCAATTCCCCATAAGTGCCTGCGGGTTTTTGATTGTATACTATATATGTAGAGCGTGAGATGCAAGCGTTCCACTAGATTCTATTTACTTGTATTTAGACATTATTATAATATCAGAAAAGATATTGATTTCAAACTGTTTTGGGTTATCGTAAGGTAAAAACCGTCCGTGTTTATGTGTGGATTTGGTCTTACGATTATCCTTTTCTTTTGAAAAGATTTTCGAACTTTAAAATCATAGTTGGATGATCACCCTTATTACTGTGCGAGTTTATCTCACTCTGGTTCACCAGACTGACCCGGTGTTTTGTAAATGCTCGGGTTAGGCCGGGTTTTACAGGTTCAGGTATCGACTACTGTGAAGAGACGAGTTGGAAGAGTCCAGACGTATGATATTACTACTATTCCGCTGTGTGTTGTATATGGGAACAGGTTGTTATAACTGTCCCAGTGTGATGTACTCTGATTATTGTAAGTATTTCTAAAGCTCTCAATAAAAATTTATTTCGGTATTATATTTTGTTCCGCTGCGATGTGAGATTTTGTGCTGTGGTGTTCCTTCTTCTTCTTCTATTCTAATATTTCTTTCTTATCTATTCTCACCCTCTAACTTCTTTCTATTAATGATCTGGAATGTTCGATGTCTGAATGGTCAACATGGTAGTTTGATGTTGATTTTCGGAGTCGAAAATCCCAGGTCGTTACATTGATAGTGTGTAAATTATATTTAACAATTATTAATTACATTTAATAATTAATAATTCATAGTATTCAATAATTATATTAAAAGGTAATAAATAGTAATTAAGAAGTAATAATTAATTTGTAATACTTCAGAAATAGTTTTAATATATATATATATATATAATTTTCAAGAAATTCATATTATAATTAATATAAAATTTAACTTGTTAATTCTAGTTTTAAATGCCTGTCTTACAAAACGGTGACAAATTGGCGCCAGCTAACTAAAATTAGGCAGCATTAATTTAAATTTTCGCTGGAAGTGCCAAAATTATCGGCTCCAAAAGCTTATGCGGTTTTCTTTTTCCGCGTGACTCCACACTACAAATTGAATATTATTACGTATTTTTCTCTTTTCTTCACAATGGAAGTAATAATGTATTTTTCTCTTTTCCCCTTCTCTTCTCCCAAATTCATGCAGCCTCTGCCAAAATCAATACTATGCAAATCTCAAATTCAACAAGTCGAGCACCATTCTCAGGCGCTAAAAATAGATTTCCCCATAGAAAGTCTGACAGCAAAAAAAAAAAGAATGCGAAAATCTATTTTACTTGCAAATCCAACATACGTCTAGACAATGAACTCACTACTTATGATGAAAACTCACAGCAGCTCAGTCTTCATGTCAAGGCTAGGTGATTCTTTTCTGAAATTTCGTACCTTTGTTTTTCGTTGTTTTATTTTTGATGTTATTACGGGCCATCGTGATTTATTGTTCAGCAACAATAATAAAAAGTTTTCTTCCCGTACATGGTGAAAGTATACAATTTTAGGATGTAGTAGGTTATTGGGATTTGCCGATTATGCATATGAAGCGTTTGTTAAAATTACTCAATCGGCTTTTGATTATGATATTGAAATATGCCATACTTTGGTCTATCAAGAAGTTTATGGTTTTAGGACATTTTAATAGTGTGGGATTAATACAGAAGGGATGCATATTTAAAACTGCAGTGACTACTGTATGTTTTTTGATGCACAATTTCATTGTGTTTTACTAACTATAATTCAATCTACACCCTTGTTTATGCGTGTAATTTGAAGCCTGCATTTTCTTAATTAACTACAGTATTGCATCAAGTGTGTCAATTGAATCCAATATACATGTATCATTATGTATAGCAATATTATGTATTAGTAAGTCTTGCATGTCTGTTAAAGTAGGCGAGCTCCTCAATTGTATATTCCTACGTAAGTAAAATTGTTCGTTATCCATACTATTTTTTCTAATGTATTAAAAATATATTTCTTTAATATATCTTTAATTACAATGTTACTTGGTTGTTTAGTACGTTCTAGAACAATGAGTCACTGAGCTGCTCTTGGGATCAATTTCAATCTCTTTCTCTTTATTATATGTAATGAAAGTATGAATGTATTAGCAGCTGCACCTTCTTTACTTTTGTATCATCAGGTCTTTAAATATGGATCGAATTTCAATCGCTTTTCTGGTTACAAGGTTTTTTAGGCAATACGATCCGGAACACTCATATTCTGGTTGGATTTTCTCAGTAATGTCCTGTTTCGCCTTTGCATTACCCTCTTCACCATGGCAGGTACTATTTTTTTTCATGACTGTGGTATTAGAATATTCTTTTAATCCGTATTTTTTTCTTCTTTTGCAATTTGAAGAAGGAAATTATTTCTTCCAGTTGGGAATTGTAAATGGTGCTTTTCGATAAGGTATTTAAGTTGGAAAACAGAAGAAAAAAAATGTAAAATCTGTTTCTCTTTCCAGTCTTTTTTTTTCGTTTAGTTCATTACCCGACCAATCCCATTTGTTCAATAGTCCACCAACTGCCATGGACCCATACCTAGGTTTTAAATCTTTTATATCGAACAAATGAGAACTAACCATACTCCTTTCAAATTGCCTTCTTTTTCTTAAATTCAAATTTCCTGCTATTTTTTTAACATTGGAATGATGCACTTCACTTAGAAGAACCGTGCTGCCAGTGATATACAGCAGTTTTCCGTCATAAACACTTTATATGAAAATATATGTTAGAATCTTAGATTAACAGGTCCTCGAAGCAATTACCACGCCTGAACTCATGCCTCATTTTTCAATTATGATAATCACATGATATTTTCTTCAGCCTCCGCTATTGCTGCCAGTCATGCTTTCATACATTAAGCCATACTTACTGTCATTAGTGAATAATCTACAGGGAAAATCAATTGGCGGCAAAAGCGGGTTCTAAAGGCTTCAATATTCTAGCAGTATCAAACCTAACATCCTAAAGCTTTTACAAGGACCGACATCAGTGCCTTTAGGTTCAGACCCCACTCTATGCAGTGAACTCTCTGTTTATACTATTAAAACTTTGTTATTTATGAGTGGTGTGAAAGAAGAAATTGTTATACATGAGTGGTGCACGGAAATTGTAGAAATTTTTGTTGTAATTGTTTGTACCATTAAAACTTTGTTAAAATAAATTTTTTATTTGTTTATTTTATTTTGTGATATAAACTATTATTTAAATGAATACATTTAATATGTAATACCTATAAGCTATAATATTTTTTTTTATAGATTTATGGATTTATTGCAACATGCATATACTGTTGCAAAATGATATGTTGCAACAACAAAAGCCTGTTGCAAAGAAGTATACCGCAACATCTTATTGCAACAGGCACAAAATGTTGCGTACTTTTTGCAACTTACCAACAGGCGCAGGCCTGTTGCAATAGGTCTATTGCAACAGATATCACCTGTTGCGAAAAGTGTTTTTGTTGTAGTGGAGATATATGGACAGCCAGAGGATCCCTGAGATTGTCACTCAAGAGCATGGAGTGGTAGATTCTGGGAAGCGAAAGTAGGGATTTGAGGACAATTATTTGCGGATATGGGATTAGACCTTGTATCCCAAACATTTATTAAATCTTTCAGGCAGTTCTGGAGTTCGAATCTCATTTGAGGAGATAACCACTAAGCCGACGCATGAGAGCGCGAAACTAAACTTCGCACTCCAATGACTTTGTCGAGCGCTGACTTCGATCTTGAGTTAGTAAACTTGAACCTTTGCATGGCGTCGGATGAGCAGACAATGATTAGTGAGTTGTGGTCTTGTAGCGCAGTTCTCAAGGAATGGGCTTGCCCGGATTGGTGGCTTGAAAGCATGTATGGAATGTCGACATATAGTTGAGCTGTAGTCTCGGGATTCGATCAATAACCCAACCACGACGCAACTGCATCTTGACTCAGGCATTGCGCTGGCAGTTGGTGATGGCCATGGTGTTAGTTGCTGAGGCTAAAGGTTGCCAGCATGTTCCAGAGTGTCTGCTTTTTGCGGAGTCCGGGCACTGATGGAAAGCCGAAAAGCCTCTAGGGCCTGGACTCTAGCTTTGGATTGCCTTCATTGTGAGGTGAAGGCACTCTCAAGATGGTGGCTCCAAGGGTTTCTGTGAAGATGACGCCAGTGCAGGGACTGAAGAGATATGATCGGGTCTTGAGATTTCCAGGCTGGTACAATAATCGGTAGAGGGCTGCCCCCAAGCCCGAGTATCTGCTAGATTTTGCTCGACGTCAAGGATGAGCTAGCAAGCCCGGATCATTGCTTAATGTTTCATGTCTGGTCTGTAATTGAAGTTGAACGTAACACAAATGATTGGCGAGTGATTCTGGTAATGGACTTATTCGGACTGACTACTCGGATATGCACATAAGATGTAAACATACAGTTGAGTCGTTAGTTCCAACCCAATTATGTTGTAGCCATTTTTTGACCCGAGAATGGTGTTGGTGGTTACCGGTAATCACTGCCATAGTTACTAGAACTGGGTGTCGTCACCACATTCTGATGTGCTTGTAGGTAGGAAGCTGTTGTATCGAGGGGTGTGAGTCAGCTTCACGTTGCCTTTAAGTATGTGTTTGCTGGCAGGGCGTTGAGACTTTGGGAACCCAATGAACCGGCCATGGAAACTCGAGAAATTGCATCCAAATATGAATTTTTTATTTCGCGTACTGAGAACCAGTTCCTTAGGGAACTGACGGCTATATTGCTCACTCTGTCTATTAGTTCGGGGTTTTACGCCCAGTCTGCCTAGTATTGGTGGGAGGTTAGAAGTTTCCGAGACCTGAGCTTTTGGATCTGGATCATCCTCGTGATGAGGTGTTTGTTCCTCTTTAGAATGGTTTCCCTAAAGGTTGTGGCGATGGAAATGCCAACGCGGAAGCTGGTGGGGATCCTCCTCAGGTCCTGCGATGAGTAAGCTGGTGCAAGGATGAATGGGGGACTGCCCCCAAGCTCGAGTGCTTGCTAACTGAAGAGGATGTGAGCGATGAACCCTTAGAAGTCAAATAGTTGCCTCTTTTGTTGGCGGCCCCCTTGGAGTGGAGGCACACCAGGCTTTGCCCCCGTGCTTCCTCAAGCGTCCGAGCACCGATTGGAGTTATAGCGGGAACACTCTGGAGAAGTAGGAGAACCCATGGCTTCAGGATCCCATATTTATATGAGTCTCTTCGGAGGAGGAGAAGTTGTGATTGGCCAAAGTGCTCGTGCGACGGGCATAGCTGATGTAAGTGTGCCAACAATGCGAGCTATGGTGGAAGATCGGGAAGCACGACTGGTGGAAAAGTATAAGGTGCCGGTGGGGAAGAGGGACAGGATGAGGCTGTCATGCAAGATGCCTGGGAAAAGGCTAGCCAAGATGCCGAGGAGAAATCTACCGCTATGGAGATGAAGAAGTAGGTCGATGTTGAGGCGGAGAAGGAGAGGGCCTCTGAGTAGGATGGGAAAAAGGAAATCCGTTGATGATGCCTACCAAAAGAGGGCGAGGGGACCACCGAAGACACTGAGAAGAGAGCGGAGTTAGGCGCCAAGAAGGCTTAGGGAGAAGCCCAGGCTGCATAGGTCCTTGCTTCTTGCATCATTCCTAAGTCATTGCCATTTATGGCCCCCGGGGAGGTTAAGATAGTTACAGGCAGCGAGGATGATGGCAGAAGGCGCACACCGATGTCTTATGAATCCGTTACTCATGTGAAGAGTAAAGGAGGAGGAGGCACTTCTGGAAGGAAAGGGCCCCTCGCTAGTGGTGACCTGCCAAGTGCCGAACCCGTACAGAAAAAAGAAAAGGGAAGGATGACTAGCATCAATAATTGTTAACAGAATTATAGGTACTTTGGGTTAGGTAGACCGATAGTATATGTGAGTGTAGCCCTCGCTTTTGGTCCCTAAAGGTATGGTGTGGTTTTCATGTACACCCTGTCATCATGAAGAAGAAATGTTAGACATGTAGTCTATTGGGGGTGTGTGTAGAAATGAAATATGGATTAGTAAAGTTCGCAATTTGTATTAAGTGTTTGGATGTTCTTCGTATGTTTTCAGGCGCCCCGTACTTGCATAAGCATACTTATCGTTACACCTAACAAAAAAGTGATTGTGTATCGCGCTCTGGGTCGATTATTCCAGAGGGGTGTGATTGTGTACCACGCTCTGGGTCAATTATTCCAGAGGGGTGTGATTGAGCGCAGGCTTCTAGTAAGTTTCCTCAGCTCAGGAAACCTGTAGTTTGTGAAGCCAGGTTGAGCACCTGCTGTGTTTGGGTTGCTCGGGGTTAATCCCAAGTGTAGCGAAGCCGTATGACATCGCGTTGTACGGTCCGTCCGGTGTGTGGCTCTCCAGTCGTTCATCCGGTTGTGGCGAGCGACGACGTTATTTATTCATCGGAGAAAAGCCCGGATAATCAGCCCGTAGGGTCCGATCGTGGTCATGGGCTGCACCTAATCCTTTAGAGCTTTGGGGAAAAAACAATTTAATGTCAGTCTCGGTGCTGCGCAGAGATTCAACAGACACCCGTAGCCAGGGAAGAAATTTATATCACTCCCGGCTGTCTGTTGGGCGGCCCCAAGACGCTTGGGACTTGGGCGCGGAATGATTTATCCTTGGCCTCGTCACGGGGCCGAGGTTCGAGTTCACTGTTATTTATACTCGGTCGCGCCGCGGGCTGACGACTCAAGTAGCGTTGCCGGCTCCCGTGCTCGGGGTGCCGATCGTAGCCAGTGTTGTTTGGCCTTGATGTTGGATCGAGGTTCGGATGATGGCATCTGTAACACCTCATAATTTTAAAAATTAAAGTTAAACAATTAAAGGATACTTAATTTCAAATGTGGGAATTAAGGGAAACGGGTTGCTCCATTGGGTTTGTCTCGGAATTCTGCTTGAGATGGAGTCCGAGTTTGCATAAAACGGACACCATATGAAGGAGATATGGACAAACGAAGTTGGGCAGAAAAATCGGGAAAAAAAAACAGAATGCACTGGCGCACTTGTGAAGTGCGCCAGTACAGAAATGCACTGGCGCACCTACCAAGTGCGCCCAGGTCGGGGTAAAAGCCTGCATAGATTTCTGGAGTGTTCTGATCTGAACAGTGAGTCATTGCTGAGTCACTAAGGCTTAGGTGGCTATCTGAATGGTTCTGGTTATTCCTAGGTTAATTCGACGGCTCTTAATTAATTAATCTTCTATAAAAACACCCTAAAACTCTAACCCTAATCACACAAATTCATACCAAGAGCCGCCATGTCGTCAATGGAGAACCTAGAGTAGTCGCCATACACTTTCAACCCTAAAGCAAGATAAAGGCTTGAATCAAAATCAAATCAAATCTAAATAAAAACTAAGTCTACATCAAAGGCTAGCAATTCAATTTTAGAATACAGATTCCAGATAGACAATGCTATTCTTTTTGATTGTGAGTATGATAACTTTCACAAAATAATTCGTTAATTTAATTATGATAAGATATAACTTCGATCATAAGAATATGATTTTGAATCATGTGATGTAAATTATATGTATGTTTGTGGTGTTGAATCATATGTTAGTTCTTATGTGAATTTTATGCAAGTTGGATCATATGTTAGTTCTTATGTGAATCCTATGCAAGTTGAATCATATATCTTATGCAAGTTTGTGGTGATTGGATCATATATTCTTATATTGAATCTTATGCAAGTTTGGGTTGTTAAAATATATGTGAAACATGTATATGCATATGCTAGTTTATGTGACATTAATCTATATGTTTAGATCCATATACAGGTTCACACCTTTATGATTAGATCCTTAAGCAAGATTATATCTTTATGTTTAGATCTATATGCAAGATTACATCATTATATCCATATGCAAGTTCACACCTTTATGATTAGATCCATATGCAAGTTCACACCTTTATGTTTGGATCTATAACAGTACATAAGTTATGCAAGTTTTTGCCCATCACCTACGCTAGTTTTGTACCATATGCTAGCTTGCATGAAATTCATATGCAAGTTATTGGCTATGTAATCTTATGTCATGATCCTTAGATCTATTTTATGTGTTATGTAATGTTGTTTTTCTTTTTTTATAAATTAGACTATTTGTGAGTCTAACATATGTCATATGAAAACGTATGAATAGCATGGGGATGATGGGATAATATTGAATATACATAAATTGTGAATTGGCATAAAATGGCCTTAAAAGGCATATAATTAATTTGAGACATTAATTGGCATAATTGGTATTTATGGACATAATTTTAAGACACAATTATGGACATAAATAAATTTGGAATTTATTGACAAATTTGAATAGGGATATTAATCCAATTTGGAGTTAAATAAAGATGTGTAATAACTAACCGCCTAACACACGAGGTTAGACTCTTTTGTGGTGTAAGACTGCCCGGACTCGCCTGACAAATCCAGCAGCCACAAATGCCAGTCTAACGTGAGAGGTCAAAGGCACGAATTAAAGTCATAACAATTGTAAAGACACGAGGTTAGGCTCGTTTGTGGTATAAGACTGCCCGAACCCGCCCGACAAATCCAGCAGCCACAAATGTCAGCCTAATGTGGGAGGTCTTTACAAGGTTATTGTTCTAATGAATTAAGTAACACTTAACCAGATAAACATGTGGTGGGACATGGGGGGTTAAGTGGGTGCCTTGGGTGGCATGTGAAATTAAGTGGGTGCCTTGGGTGGCATGTGAAATACGATTAGATGCACTTAACCAAGATTGAAACATGTAAGAAGACATGAATAAGAATGGGGTTAAGTGGGGAAACCTTAGTAGGGACCAAGCATAGGTGGAAGGCTTGTGTCAAGCATGGGGGCCCTTTTCAAACCAGTAACCCATTAAGTATCTTTGTGAGCTCGACCCAAGTCGAGGACGGGACACGCTTACTGGATTTTACTGTAAGAGGTCAAAACGGGTTAGCGGTGGCAACGCAAGTCCAACGGAGTCATGTGCGTGCATGGGCCCGGGCTGGTAGGTAAGACGTTGTTGCATCGTGTAGATATAAGCCGTGCATCTTTAGTGTTATCGGATTGCCACTTTGGGGAGTGATACACCTCAATGTGGGACCAGCATGGGTATCTACGAGTTAGGGAGCCGATCGAATGAGGGTAGTGGGTACAACTAGTGGAGATAGTGGCAGACGACACCTATGAAGGCAACTAGGGGTACACGGACTACCATTATCATTATTAAGATTTGTAGGCGGGATCAACTTTTAGGGTGATTAGTGGTGGTGCAGTATAGTAATTATCCTATAGTAATTAGGAACGAGATTAACGCTAGAATATTCCTCTTATTTGCTTTGTTATGCCCACTTGTTTCATGGTCATATCTTATCTTACCAGTTTATGCCTTATCGTAGTTACTTTAATAATTATATTGTTAAAGTTATTATACTCGCCAGACTTTATGTCTGACCCCCTTGTTTTTGCCTCTTTTTTTCCTCCCCCCCAAGGTTCTCAGGGTGGGACTAGTACTAGTGGAGCTTGATCTCGGATCTCTTTCTCTCTCTTTTGGAAGTGCTTGGATTGCTGAATATAAAGTTCAGCTCATCTCTTTTATGGCTACTTGTGTTGGGGTTTATGCTTTTTATTTTATGTACTCTGAAACAATTTATCAAGATGGATATTAAGTGTACTTGGTTTATGAAGTTGTTGTAATCAAACTATTTCTCCGCTGCAATAAAAGTTATTTTAAAATTTTCAAGTACCATTATTTATATCTGTCTTGTTATATTCTGTTCTATACACTAAATACGCTCCATAGAAGTTAATTCATTCCCTTTGCGAGTGACATTAATGGACGTGGGGTGTTACACGTGGTATCAGAGCTGAAGGTTACCAGACCAGATACGAATTTTGAAAAAATATGTTTCAAAAAGCATTTTATAAAGAAATACTTTTAAAAGTATGTTTTAAGGAAAGTATTTTCAAGAGAAAAGTTTGTTTTAAAAACATAACCCCCAAGAGCCATATGTCTTTCTTTCGAATTCTCCGTTTTGAATCTCTTTATTTTCTTTTCAGCATGTCTGGAATTCCCGAGATACCCAAGGGGATACCGATACCAGGATGGTTTAGAAGGTATCTGGAAGCTAGGGCCAATGACGCAGGCCCAGCAAATGCTCCTCCTCCTCCCCCTCCCCATCCTCCTCCACGTGTTGATACTTTTGCAAAGATATGCAAAGATTTTAGAGCAATGGACAGAAAATCTTTTCACGGATCAGAGACGTTTTTTGAAGCTCGAAATTGGCTTAAGGAGGTGGAAGATCTATTTGGTATTTTCGAAGTAGAAGATGGAAGGAAGGTCCAATTGGCTGCTTGGTTAATGAAAGACGAAGTCTCGTTCTGGTGGGAGATCATGAACGGAGAGCGTCCAGTGGAGACATGGATGGATTTCAAGCGTAGGTTCGAAATGAAGTTTCTCTCACGAGTAGAAGAGAATTTATATATGGAAAGATTCTTGGCACTGAAGCAAGGGGATTTATCAGTAAAGGAGTATGTCAACAAGTTCAATCAGTTGGTGAGATTTGGCTTGGAATTGGTAAACACACCTGAGAAGAAGGCCCTAAGGTTCGTTAAGGGTTTGAATGAGCCGCTACATGGGTTTGCTATGACCCACATTCCTATGGGGGCTACCTTTGAGAAATTGGTTGACATGGCGCTTATGCATGAGGAAGAGAAAGGTGCTAATGCTAATAAGTCACCGGAGAAGAAAATGGACCAAAAGAAACCACAATAGCAAAACAAGAAAGGCGGGAATAACAATAATGGCAAAGGAAAGAAGAAGTGCTTTGATTGTGGGACACTAGGCCATCTGAGTAAAGACTATAGGAAAAAGAAGAAGACTGGCTGTTTCCACTGTGGAGAGGCAGGTCATCTAGTTAAGGACTGCCCAAGGAAACAGGGGAATGGGCAAAGAACTTATAGAGGGTAGCTTCAGGCTCTCATGGCACCAGGGCCGGCGAGAGGGCAGATCAGGCTCTCATGGCACCAGGACAAGAGAGAGGTAGAAACATTTCCATTGAAAGTTTAGTTTTTCTATTTGATCATCCTGTTCGTACTTTGTTTGACTCTGGCACTTCAAACTCATTTGTATCTGCTTCATTAGTTGAAACACTACACTTAAATACCAGTTTAGTTACGGATCCCATAGTAGTCTCAAATCCTGTTGGTGGTTCGGCTCATCTTTTTATGATTTGTCGGGATTTGAGAGTGTCTATCTTGGGCGTGGGGTTTGAATTCAACGCCTTTGTTCTTGGCTTCATGAGCTACGGCTTGATTCTAGGTATGGATTGGCTAACTAGATACGGTGTCGTCCTAGATTGTGAAAGAAGGGTAGTTAAATTGTTGACTCGTTGTGGAAAGACCCTTGATATTTCTTGTGATCCTAGAGGTCCAGTAATGCTTAGCTACCTATAATCCCTAGATGCATCCAATGATGATTTGAAATCTGTTCGTGTGGTCCGTGAATATAGTGACATCTTTGATGAAGTTCGAGGTTTACCCCCGAGGCGTGAGATTTTTTAATATATCTAGTAGATAATGCAAAGCCAGTTGCATTACTAGTGCGCCACATGGCTCCGAGAGAGAGAAGAGAACTCAGTAAGCAAGTGAAAGAATTGCTTGAGAAGGGGTTCATAAGAAGAAGAATTTCGGAGTGGGGTGCTCCAGTCGTTTTTGCTACAAAAGCTAATGGTTCACTTAGATTGCGCATGGACTATAGAGAGCTGAATAAGCTAACAAAGAAGAACAGACACCCATTGCCGAGGATAGACGATTTATTCGATCAATTGGTGGGTGCTTCAGTTTTCTCGCAACTGGATTTGGCTACAGGGTTTCATCAGCTAAGGGTGGCTGAAGATAGCATCGATAACAATGCCTTTAGAACTCCTGACGGTTTCTTTGAGTGGCTCGTCATGCCTTTTGGTTTGACAAATGCATACTTTGTTGACTTAATGAGTAGGGTGTTTAGGGAGTTTCTAAACAAGTTTGTGGTAGTCTTTGTAGACGATATTCTAGTTTTCTCTAAAAATGAAGAAGAGCATGCCCTACATCTTAGGGAAGTCTTAGAGACCCTACGAGCACATCAGAAAAAAGCTAAGTTCTCCAAGTGCCATTTTTGGAGAAAAGAAGTGAAGTTCTTAGGACACATGGTCTCTAAGGAAGGGATAGCTGTGGATCCCGCCAAGGTGGTGTCAATCCAAGATTGGAAAACTACTAAGAATGCAACAGAAGTAAGAAGCTTTTTAGGGCTTGTTGGCTATCATAGGAAGTTCATTAAGGACTTCGCGAAGATATCAGCCCCTCTCACTCGATTAACAAAGAAGAACTTGACTTTTTCTTGGGACGTTGACTGTGACGATGCTTACCAATGTCTTAAGAGGGCTTTGACAACCGCTCCAATTTTAGTTTTGCCAGACGGGAGTAAGACATACACTGTATATACCGATGCTTGCGGGACTCTGCTTGGCGCAGTTTTAATGCAAGAGGGAAGGGTGATATGTTATGGTGGAAGGCAGTTGAAAGCCCATGAGAAAAATTACCCTACCCACGACTTAGAGTTGGCGGCCATAGTTTTTGCGTTTAAGTCATGGCATCATTATTTACTTGGTGAGAGGTTTAAGTTGTATACAGACCATAAGTCGCTAAAGTACTTATTCTCTTAGAAGGACCTAAACTTGAGGCAATAGAGATGGATGGAGTTCTTGGCATCCTACGATTTTTGAGATCGCATATACCCCTGACAAGGGTAACGTTGTTGCTGACGCCTTAAGTAGAAAGAAGTTAACTTTATGTCCTTTGTTCGTAGAATGGCAGAGTTTGGAGTATATATCTTCCTTTGACTTTAGACCCTCTGTCGATTATGTACCCGGATTATTGGCATCGTTAGAGGTGCAACCTGCACTTTTGGGTCGAGTTGGAGAGGAACAACGAAACGACCTACAATTGGTTGAGATAGGAGGGGAGTCCTCGAGTCATCTGAATAAATATGATATATATGAGAGAGGTTGGCTACGTAGAGATGGAAGATTTTGCGTACCACAAGACGAGAATTTGAAGAAGGCAATTCCTGAAGACTCACATCCCTCTAAGATGACCGTACATCCCGGTGGTGATAAGATGTATAGGGATATGAAGCGAGTTTTCTTTTGGGCCGGAATGAAGAAGGACGTGGCCAAGTTTGTTGCTAGAGGCTTAGTGTCCCAATAAGTCAAGGCGGAGCAAAAGAAGCCTGGAGGTTTGCTCCATCCCTTAGAGATTCCGCTTTGGAAATGGGAAAGCGTTTCCATGGATTTTGTAGATGGGTTACCAAGATCAAGGAAGGGTAATACGGGGATTTGGGTAATTGTAGACAGACTTACCAAAAGTGTTCATTTTATTCCCATTAAAAGTAGAAGGACCGCCGCTGGGTTAGCATCCGTTTACCTTCGAGAGATAGTCCATTTGCACGGCATACCGTCTAGCATTGTGAGCGATAGAGATCCCATTTTCACGAGCGAATTTTGGAAAAGAATACAAGAGGCGGTTGGAACGCAATTATGCTTAAGTACCCCTTATCATTCTCAGACAGAACGCCAGACTGAGAGAGTAAATCGGATTCTAGAAGACCTTCTAAGGCTATGCATCCTAGACTTTGGAGGAATATGGGAAGAACATCTTCCACTAGTGGAGTTCGCCTATAATAATAGTTTTCAGGATAGCATTGGCATGACACCTTTTGAGGCTCTTTATGGACGACCGTGCCGATCACCTACTTGCTGGTGGGAATCCACAAACAAGGTTTTACTTGGACCCGACATGATTTGGGAGACTTCAGAGAAGATAGACTTGATTCGACGACGAATGAAGATGGCGCAGGACCGACAGAAGTCATATGCTGATAGGAGACGAACCGATCTTGAGTTCAATATTGGGGACATGGTTTTTGTTAAGGTGTCACCGTTGAGAAACGTAGTCCGCTTTGGATCAGTAGGGAAGTTAGCACCAAGGTTCGTAGGACCCTTTCCAATTACAGAGAGGATTGGGCATATGGCGTATAGAATAGAGTTACCAGAGAAACTCAGCGGAGTTTATGACGTGTTTCACGTTTCGCATTTGCGTAAGTGTTTACACGATACGATGAAAGTGGTAGAGCCGAGCATGCTCGAAGAAGTGGAAGTAGAGCGCAATGCCACGATCAGACGAGCTCCTACACGCATTCTCGGATTGGAGGTCAAAAAGCTTTGTAACAAAGAGGTCAAGTTGGTCAAAGTGCAATGCGGAGATGATCAAAGAGACGCGACTTGGGAGACGGAAGATAAGATGCGTACGCTGTACCCTTTCCTTTTTGAGGGTATGTTTTATTTTCTCCTTTTTCTACCTCTTTGTTGATACTTGTCCTATCTTTTAGTATTATCTTTGCGATGACATCTTCGATCTTTAGTTAGGAAGAACCCAATGGATGCAGACATGTGTTTGAGACATGTTATGTTTGATGGATGCAGATGGATGCAAGTGGTTGCTAGTGGTTGCTCATGGATGCATGTACACACACCTTAGGCACTAGATCGGCTCAATCACCTTCATATTGCATATAAATGTGTGTGCATATTTAAATTAATGGATGTATAATGGTTGTGTTATCACATGGATGCTGCATTTTGATGAATGGTTGTGCACACATGTAGAAATAATATGTATCGGTAGGATTCTTTCGCATACATAATGGACGCATGGAACTATCATGATTTGCATTAAGGAGGTCAACTGAATCAGTAGACCGCCTGATTTTGCATTAGATAAGGAACGTATACACACACTTCTTGCATATGTTCATACAGCATTAGAAATCTTGTAAGGAAAATGGATGCCTATGTTTGATGGTTGAGTAGATGGATGATTGGATGTTAGGATATGCATTCTCCTTAACTTGGAGATTTCGAGGACGAAATCCTTTAAGGAGGGGAGAATGTAACACCCTGTAATTTTAAAAATTAAAATCAACAATTTAAAGGATACTTAATTTCAAATGTGTGAATTAAAGGAAACAGGTTGCGCCATTGCGTTCGTCTCGGAATTCTGCTTGAGATAGAGTCCGAGTTTGTGTAAAACGGACACAGTATGAAGGAGATATGGACGAACGAAGTTGGGCAGAAAAATCGAAAAAAAACCCAGAATGAACTGGCACACTTGTGAAGTGCGCCAGTACAAAAATGCACTGGCGCACCTGCCAAGTGCGTCCACGTCAGGCTAAAAGCCTGCACAAATTTCTGGAGTGTTCAAATCCGAACAGTGAGTCGTTGCTGAGTCACTAGGGCTTAGGTGGCTATCTGAATGGTTCTGGTTATTCCTAGGTTAATCCGACGGCTCTTAATTAATTAATCTTCTATAAAAACACCCTAAACCAATAACCCTAATCACACAAATTCATACCAAGAGCCGCCATGCCGTCAATGGAGAACCTAGAGTAGCCGCCATACACTTTCAACCCTAAAGCAAGATAGAGGCTTGAATCAAAATCAAATCAAATCTAAATAACAACTACGTCTACATTAAAGGCGAGCAATTCAATTTCAGAATATAGATTCCAGAAAGACAAGACTTTTCTTTTTGATTGTGAGTATGATAGCTTTCACAAAATAATTCGTTAATTTGATTATGATAAGATATAATTGGGATCATAAGAATATGATTTTGAATCATGTGATGTATATTATATGTATGTTTGTGGTGTTGAATCATATGTTAGTTCTTATGTGAATTTTATGCAAGTTGGATCATATGTTAGTTCTTATGTGAATCCTATGCAAGTTGAATCATATATCTTATGCAAGTTTGTGGTGATTGGATCTTATATTCTTATAAGAATCTTATGCAAGTTTGGGTTGTTAAAATATATGTGAAACATGTATACGCATATGCTAGTTTATGTGACATTAATCTATATGTTTAGATCCATATGCAAGTTCACACCTTTATGATTAGATCCATAAGCAAGATTATATCTTTATGTTTAGATATGCAAGATTACATCTTTATATCCATATGCAAGTTCACACCTTTATGATTAGATCCATTTGCAAGTCCACACCTTTATGTTTGGATCTATAGCAGTACATAAGTTATGCAAGTTTTTGCCCATCACCTATGCTAGTTTTTTATCATATGCTAGTTTGCATGAAATTCATATGCAAGTTATTGGCTATGTAATCTTATGTCATGATCCTTAGATCTATTTTATGTGTTATGTAATGTTGTTTTTCTTTTTTTTTTATAAATTAGACTATTTGTGAGTCTAACATATGTCATATGAAAACGTACGAATAGCGTGGGGATGATGGGATAATATTGAATATACATAAATTGTGAATTGGCATAAAATGGCCTTAAAAGGCATATAATTAATTTGAGACATTAACTGGCATAATTGGTATTTATGGACATAATTTTTAGAGACAGTTATGGACAATAAATAAATATAGAATTTATTGACAAATTTGAATAGAGATATTAATCCAATTTTGGGGTTAAATAAAGATGTGCAATAATTAACCGCCTAAGACACGAGGTTAGACTCTTTTGTGGTGTAAGACTGCCCGGACCCGCCCGACAAATCCAGCAGCCACAAATGCCAGCCTAACGTGAGAGGTCAAAGGCACGAATTAAATGCGTAACAATTGTAAAGACAGGAGGTTAGGCTCGTTTGCGGTATAAGACTGCCCGGACCTGCCCAGCAAATCCAGCAACCGCAAATGTCAGCCTAATGTGGGAGGTCTTTACAAGGTTACGGTTCTAATGAATTAAGTAACACTTAACCAGATAAACATGTGGTGGGACATGGGGGGTTAAGTGGGTGCCTTGGGTGGCATGTGAAATACGATTAGATGCACTTAACCAAGATTGAAACATGTAAGAAGACATGAATAAGAATGGAGTTAAGTGGGGAAACCTTAGTGGGGACCAAGCATAGGTGGAAGGCTTGTGTCAAGCATGGTGGTCCTTTTCAAACCATTTACCCATTAAGTATCTTTGTGAGCTCGACCCAAGTCGAGGACGGAACACGCTTACTGTATTTGACTATAAGTGGTCAAAACGGGTTAGCGGTGGCAACGCAAGTCCAACGGGGTCATGTGCATGCGTGGGCCTGGGCTGGTAGGTAAGACGTTGTTGCATCATGTAGATATAAGTTGTGCATCTTTAGTGGTATCGGGTTACCACTTTGGGGAGTGATACACCCCACTGTGGGACCAGCACGGGTATCTACGAGTTAGGGAGCCGATTGAATGGGGGTAGTGGGTACAACTAGTGGAGATAGGGGCTGATGTCACCTATGAAGGCAGCTAGGGGTACACGAACTACCATTATCATTATTAAGTTTTGTAGGCGGGATCAACTTTTAGGGTGACTAGTGGTGGTGTAGTTTAGTAATTATCATATAGTAATTAGGAACGAAATTAACGCCCGAATATTCCTCTTATTTTCTTTGTCATGCCCACTTGTTTCATGGTCATGTCTTATCTTACCAATTTATGCCTTATCCTAGTTACTTTAATAATTATATTGTTAAAGTTATTATACTCACCAGAATTTATGTCTGACCCATTTGTTTTCGCCTCTTTTCTTCCTTTCCCTCCCAGGTTCTCAGGTGGGACTAATACTAGTGGAGCTTGACCTCGGATCTCTTTCTCTCTCTTTTGGAAGTGCTTGGATTGCTGAAAGTAAAGTTCAGCTCATCTCTCTTATGGCTACTTGTGTTGTGGTTTATGTTTTTTATTTTATGTACTCTGAAACAATTTATCAAGATGGATATTAAGTGTACTTGGTTTATTAAGTTGTTGTAATCAAACTATTTCTCCGCTGCAATAAAAGTTGTTTTAAAATTTTCAAGTACTATTATTTATATCTGTCTTGTTATATTCTGTTCTACACACTAAATACGCTCCATGGAAGTTAATGCATTCCCTTTGTGAGTGACATTAATGGACATGGGGTGTTACAACATCGGCTCCCGTGCTGGGTGCGCCGATGCGACGATTGAATGTTTGTATGCAAGATATTTGCCAGGATTAATCAAACACGTCATGCACGGTTTAAACACGGAAGGGTGATAGGAAACTGAACATCATTTCTAAGGACAACTCTTGTAGTAGTAGCCTTTATAATTCCTTGAATTGCAGGAAAGCAAGACATCATTGGAAGGCGTAAATCAAATGTACATTAAGATGTGTAGAGTGGAGGTGAAGATGTTAGTTGTTCCGTGCCCTTGGGAGTTCGGCTCCGTCCATGGTTGAGAGTTTGAAAGTTCCATCGCTGAGCTTCCGTTGTGTGAGTATGGGCCTTCCTAACGAGGAGTGAGGCCTGCAGGTGGAGGAAAGGCCCGTTTGAAGACGAGGTCGTCGATGTGCGTTCGCGCGGGCCCTTAGGTGAGCTTCTAGTCGTGGCCCAAGTGGCCGGAGCATTAGTTGGAGGAGGATGGTTACGATGCGGCAAAAAGGAGGTGTGTCTCGGAGAAGTGGCCTTGCTTTGCATTTTTATTTCACTTTTTTGCATTCCTATATATACGTAGGCCAGAATGAGGCATCTATCCATGGATGGATGAGTCTGTTTGAATTGCAACGGTAACGACTACTGGAAAGGTTGCGACCCTTTACCAACAGATATTTCCGTCGGCAATTGCGATCGAGATCCTATTTTTGTACCTTTAAACTTTAATGCGTATGCCCTTATTATGCTATTGAATTTTTTCTCTCGCCTCCTTTTTTATGGGCAAGTTGATGATGTTAACGAGTCGATGGCTGATATCTCCAATGATAACCTCGGGGATTGCTGTATCGTAGATGACGGTCTTAGGGATGACAGAAAACTGGAATTCTCGGGCTCATTTCCGAACGTTCCACCTGTAATGCTTCTCAAAGTGCCCCCCGCTGATTAGAGGAGGTCGGGAGCGCCGTATAGAGGACAAAAATGGCCATGGCACAGCGAAAAGGAGGTGTCTTTTATAGGAGAAAGTTTGCTTTTAGTTTCTGTTCTGCTTCTAATGAGGGAGGCAGAGGCAGGGAGGAGTTGCAAACTAGTACCTCTGATGACAACCTAGAGTCAACTGCGCCATGGAAGCTGTAGTCCTAACGAGATGGGGGGACAATCTTGAGGGATTAATTGTCGGTCGAGGTCCTGTTTAGTGGGAATCTTTAATGAGCGCTGAGTAGCTCAGAGATCCCATGCAGTAGAGATCCTCGATGAGCATCCAGTGGCTTGAAGGTCGCACGTAGTGAGAATCTTCGATGAGCATTGAGTGGCTCGGAGATCCCGTGCAGTGGGAGACTTTGATGGGTGTTGAGCGGCTCGGAGTTCCCATGCGGATAAATTCCTCATGGTCATTCTGCAAGTGACGAGGCATGTTTGTGTTGTGTCCGCGGATGTTGTAGAACTGATAATATCATGTAGAGTCCCTCGGTGTGCTCGTTGGACTTTCAGGTCTTGGCCTTTTGCATGGTTGGAAGTTGTAGATTGCGAGATGGATTTTCTCGGGGGTGTTGCTAAGATCAGTATAGCTGCGGAAAGATGGTAGTTGAAGACGATTCCATCCATTGCTGCGACTGTCTTTGACATTGTCGGTGCGAGCAAGATTATGTAGAGCAATATAATTAGAGTTGTTGGAGCTCTGAATGTCATCACGAGGCAGGATGTTGAGGGTAGGAGTGTGATTCCTTTAGGCTAGATTTCGACGTAGGAAGCAGCTGGCATTCATGCAGAAGATCTCCTAAATCTTTGATTACTTCTGATCGGTCCATGCTCTAAGTTCGGAATCAAGTAGTATGCCATTTGTGAGCTGGATGAGTGCGATTCGAGGAATAGGTTTCTTGACTTTAGCCAAGGCGGTGTGGGATCTTGCGAGATGGCCTTTGAGAGTTTTCACGGTTGCCTTGGAAAATGTTCATGAATGAGAGGATGTCTCTGGGCGTCGTGATGTGCAACCGGGATTGCGCGACCAATCTTTTGGCTAGTTAGTCGAGAGTTGGGATAGTTCAAGGTGAAAGTCGGGAGAACCCGGATAGAGCCATCTTGGATATGGATGGGGAAGCACTTGCAATTTATGCCGCGGGCGACGTGTAATGAACCCGTGTGCCATTTGTGGCAACTAATGAAGATTCGGGAATGATGGCTTCTTTAAGTATGAGGCGAGTGTCGATATGTCGAAGTGCTTGCGCCATTCGGTATTAAGGGTGGCTGACGTGAATGGGTTATGCCTTGTACTGGTTTTGCAGAAGTCGCGGGCATGCCCCCGTGGTTCCCTCACGATTCCATGGATCGTGTCGGCGATAATCAGAGGTTGGGAATCTGTCATATTATAGAGGTTGTGATCTACCCCAGGACTTTGGAGCCTAGCACGCCTTCTTGACGGAAGGTATCCGACAATCTATGAGTCTCCAACTTTGATTTCATGTTTATGTGGAAGTTGGTTGAAGTGAGCTTGGGCCTAGTTGGATGATAGAAGCGTAGGTGACAAGTTTTGACTCATAGCAGTTTGAGTCCGCCTAGCGGAGACTCGAGCGTCAAAGCCGGGGACGGCTGGGATGACACGTTCCATTTATGATGGTGATTCTGACACTGCCGAGATTAGAGGTCAGTCGTGCCTTCATAGAATGCCACATGTGGTGTTGAAGCGTCGGGGCCACTCAGCTTTGTGTACGATCCTAGTGAAGGGATTACGCCCCAAGTGGGTTTCTCTTGGGTGGTCGGTGTTTCTTCGCATATCTCTTATGATTATTCGGACCACGTCTGGAAGATATGCCAAAGGGGGATTTTCTAATGGAACCCGTTAGTTTTAATGAACTTCGGGAGTTCCATTCCGTCGACGTCTTCTGTTGTACACATCCGGCTCGCCCTCTTTCATGTCATGGATGGTCTGGCTATCGAGGTTGGGCGAGCTGGTGTGCACCTTGGTCCGGAAGTACTCTGGCCTGATGAGTTGCTGGAAGAGTGGGACTCTAGTTGTGAGTGACAACAGTTGGGCTCTTCTGAGTAAAAGGTTGGTTACTGGGACTCGGTTTGTTACTATGTTCCTTCGCCGTTAGTGATGATGGTTCGATTATCATCTCATTTCTGTTATTGTTGCTGTCGCCGTACGAGTGTTGGAGCGGACGACGATGTTTTTAATGAGGCTGAACCTTCTTCCTCGACGTGGGCCCTTAGCTTCGAAAGGAGAAATTTCTGATGCTGTGCGGCATGAGCAGGCGCGGTTCTGAGCAAGCTGAAGTAGAATGATGATGTGTTGAGTTTTCTCGAAGTTGGCGCATAAGGTTGATGTTAATCTTCAACACCTAGCGTGAGAGCTGCATTCTCACATTACTTATTAAGCGTGTGAATTTATGCTTGGGTCGCAGGAGCTTCGAGGTCCATAAGTTGAAAGAGATCCGTTTCCAATGGGTCCTCCATTGCTCGGGGCTAGTGAGAGGTACTAGCGTTAATTGCGGCCAACGGGGTGAGCGTTAGGTTTTGCAGGAATTCTGCTTAAAGCTCGTGAAATTCATGATGCTTTTTGGATGTATTGCTCAAGGCACTTCTCGCGGATAAGCTTTTCGATTTATACATCTTTGAATTAACGGAAATTATTGGTATTGTGCCTGTACATGTTGTGGTATCGATAGTACTTGCCGGTATTCTTCTCCTAATTAGTGGATTCCCTGTTGTATGTTTTCTTGTATTGAAGCGCATTGCACGTTTCCTGGTAGAATGTTTCCAAGTCTTTATTCAGCGGGGTGTAGATATTGTATGCCTGATGAGGGCCGGGTTTCTTAGGTTCCGTTGGAACCTAGCCGTTGTTGCGGCCGCCTTGCGCACTGTTGTTCGGCCTTTATTTGTAGGGACCTGCCCGCTTGTCCTTATCAAAGAGCTTCGCTATCTGTTTCACTTTGGCACTGTCATTATGATATCCACATGTGGATTGTTGGGAAGACCGGCCCTGGAGAGTCAATTTCGCCTCGCTTCTTCTTGGCATAAGTATTGCCTAGCCTTTTCATGGAAAGCATCGTCGTTTTTTGGCTGCTTCTGATCGATCCATGCCCTGAATTCGGAAGTAGGGAGGACGCCCTTCGCTAACTGGAAGAGTATGGTGCGAGGGTCCCGATCTTCAACCTCAGCGAGGGCGATATTGAACCTAGAGAGGTATTTTTTGAGCAACTCAGTACACCCTTGGTATAGGTTGGATAGAATGAGGGTGTTCTTTGAAGTTGGGATATGCATCCTGAATTGTTTGACCAACTCTGTTGCTAACTGGCCGAAGTTGTTAATGGAATCAAGTGGGTGGCAAGAGAACCATAACATGGCAGTTTCTGATAAGAAAACTGGAAAGCACTTGCATTTGATCGGATTGTTGCCCCGGCTCGAGTCCATTTGCCATTCATATCGATTTAGGAAGGCACCAGGATCGGTGGTGCCGTCGTAAAGCGACATCTATGGCATGCTGAAGCATCGCGGTCACTCAGCTTCATTTACCCTTCTTGTGAAGGGGTTGCGACTAATGTGCTCTTCTCATGAATCGTGCACATTCCATCGCACTTCCCTCGTAATCCTTCGGACCATGTCGAGAAGATAATTTGGATGCGGATCCGCCGTTGGGACCCATGGGTTTTGGTGAGGTTCCGAAGTTCTGTTGCGAGGGTGTCTTCTATGATGGATGTCCGAATCTTCTTCTTCCATGTCCTCGACACCTATGATTGGGTCTTGGTGTGGACGGTGAGGTAGAGTAGGGTGATGCGGTTCCTATTCTGGAGGAACGCGGGCCATTGGAATAGCGGTCCCATCACCCTGATTTGCGGCCATCGGATTGTGTCGAGGAAGAGGTTGGTTTGTAGGACCCGGTCCGTTATAATGATCAAGCGAGAGCGGTCTCAGTATTGTACCCCCTCGCTATATGTGACGTTAGTTCGGTCGTCGTTTCCGTTCCTATTGCCGTTGGTGTAGCCATTGCCATTACCGTTGTCGAGGGCATTGGTGCAGGTGGCGACGCTGTTGATGAGGATAAACCTCCTCCTCTGATTCAGGCCCCTGGACTCGGAAGAGGAAGTTTCTAATATGGCTGGTCGGGGTTGAGCATTGTTCCGAGTTAGTTGAAGTCGAGCGATGATGCGTTGACTTTCTTGAAGTTGTCGCATAAGGTCGATGTTATTCCTTAATGCTTGATTAAGCTCGACCGCTGTGTTCTCATATTTCTCATTAAGATCGTGGATTTGAGTTGGTGTTGCGAGAGCTTCGGGGTCCACACTAGGAGGGACGATTTCATTAGTGGCCGCGATATCCGCCGGTTGAGGTTGCTGAGACGTACCGGCCACGGCTGTGGCTGAAGAGCCGATCATTGCATTCTTTGGTCGCTTTACCATCGTGAGCGGACTCGACGGCAGGTTTAGTAAGGAACCTCAAGCTTGTCGGGGGTCGAGATGACAACGTGCGACAAAGGCGCAAAAATCCGAGTTTTCTCAGTGAAAGCACCAAATGTTGAAGGCAAAAAATGTCGTAAACACCAAAGATTACAATTACTAGGAATTATTAATTTGGTCGCATAGACGAGAGTAGGAAAGCAGTAAATAACACGAGATTTATAGTGGTTCGGCCTTATAAAGGGCCTACGTCCACTTTGAAGCGTTGTTGGAATATTATTAATCACTCAAAGTTACAAGTGTGTGGCCATCCCATTACGTTCATCTTTATTCTAGATGATGTCATAATTAAGCTATATGATGTCACCTCTAAGGCATGATGTCATCATCCTCATATATGATGTCATAATTATCATATATTTAATATATTAAGAAAAGGACACTTTTGCCCTTCTTCTTCCTCAAATGGGAAATGCCATTAATGAAGCTCTCTAGAGGTCCCAAGATCTAAAATTCCAACCCCTTTGAAGTGTGAAGTCATGGGGTATTTATAGGAAAGGAGCAGGTAGGGGTTAGGTAGGAGTAGATAGAAATAGGGGACCACACCCAGAAATTCGCACCTGGAGGCTGCAGGCTCGAAAATTTTGCATCCAAGCGCAGGAGGTTCGAATTTCGCACCTCGGGGGGGGGGGGGGGATTCGTACCTTATAGGATATGAAGTTCGCGCCCTACAGGGTGCAAATCCAATACCCTTTGGGGGTACGAAATTCATACCCCGAGGGGTTCGAATTTCGTACCCAAAAGGGTACGGATTTCATACCTTCTGAGGTGCGAAATTCGCACCTTGTCGGGTGCAAAATTCACACCTTGTGGGGTGCGAATTTCGCACCCTGCTGGGTGTGAATTTCGCGCCTCAGGGAGGTGCGAATTTCGCTCCTCTTGGAGGTTCGAAATTCGCACCCTTAAGGGTGCGAAGTTTCTGTTTTGGGAGGTGTGTGGTCCGCTTGGACGAGTCTTCAGAGGCTTGAGATCCTAGCTCTTTGTTTGGAAATGTTTGGAGGAGCGGCGAGGTTCGCTGAAGTTGTTGGCTGAATCCTGACTTCGAGTCGATCTGGTGATTCTAGACAACACACTTATTGGCGGAAATCGGATGAATCGGCCCCGCTTGACGGCGAGTCTTCGGACCTGCTTGACGGCTCGCCTTCGGCTTAGAGCATGACTCGCCTTCAGCTCGGATGCGGACAGGTACTGGTGGAGGTCGCACTCGAGGGAAGCGACATCCTGCTAGTGGCCAGACTCGAGTCTTCTGGTATTGGACCCCGGATGATATTGGCGACGTCTTTGGACTGTAATATCACGCGATATGTTGAGTTGAGCGTGTCATGCATATTTTTGGGAACCAGACCAAAAGGCCAGTTAACAGTTTATTTAATAGGATCCTAGTTTATAGCTGCAGCTATATTCGGAAAGCTTTGTATCCGTATATCTCCTTCAGTTGTGTTAGTTGATGTATTTCCATTATGCATTGTATTAGTACATTTTTATTTCCACTGCTATGTATTTATTCTCTGATAATTGTATTTTTGCTGTATTTTATTTATTCGCATTATGATATTCTTGTTAAGCAATGAAAAGTTCTATCGTTTTGTGCGTCGTCTTCTCAAACAATCTGCGTTCTCGAATGGTCTTGGTTGGTTTAGCAATCGATTCAGACCAAGCAAAATTCGGTGCATAACAATTTAATTTATTTAAATATTTAAATTTGATTATAATATAATAAATGGTAAGAAAATTAATTTTAAATACAACAAATTGATTTTTATGATGTATTTTTAAATGAATTTATAGTATTTTCCATAATTTTTAATTTGCAAAATATCTAAATTTTTGTAACACCTTGCATTTTTCATAATAAATAGTCAGTATAATTAAATTATAAACAGAGAAAATAGATGATTTTGGAATTATTAGAATATGGCCTCAAAGCCTAAACCATTGTGTTTCTGGCAATTTTTTGATCAATTTACATATATACTATGCTTCGAACGAAGTTCATATAAAAAGTTATTGACGTTCGAAGTTTGGTGTCAAAAAATAATTATATGTATAAATGCGTGTGTATATACTTATCTATCTTTACTTTACTATAATTGTTGGGATTACTTTCTCAGGCTCACAGGCCTAAGTTTTGTAAAATTCAACAGTCACCAAATATTTTTCCTCTTTAGCCAATTTGTCCTTTCAGCCTGTATCTTCTCAACATGAACCTAATCTACGTTACCTTTCTCATTTAGAAATGCCTAACCCTAATTTGAGCTATCTTCTCCTCCTTACCATAATAACGCCTAACCTTTTTTGAAATAAATTAAAGGTCATCCTTTCCTCCTCCTCCATTAATGCCTAACCTTAATTTCTCTACCCCTGATTTTTTAGATCTTCCAATCCCAAAGAAAATAAGAAATTAAATTACTAGCTGCAATGGTGATCCACTTAATAACATCAACGAACCATTACAGCCTCTTTGTTGTCATCAACTGATGCAGATTAAGGCAATTTCATAAAGAAGATAGATAAGGTAGAACTTTGTTAGTTTTGCTATTATTCCAGTTTCACATTATCCTCCAAATTTATTTCTTATAGGGTTTAATCATTAAAATTATCCAATTTTAATGAATAGGTATTTTTCTAGGGATAATTTTTGTTAGAATTGCATTAGATTTCGTAAATTTCCGATCAGCATTCTTACTCTTAAGTTTATATAACTTGGAATTCATTTTTATATGATTGTTCTTTTACTTTTTATTTCTTTGTAGTTTAATGACTAGTGATATATGATTTCACAATGGAAAAAAATTGAAGTTGGATGATTTAAAAATATGAACATTATATATATATAAATATATGAATTTTTACACATTGTAGATTATATGTGAAACGTAGCACTTTGAACATAATATATTTTACATTTGATTATTTAGTTGACCCTTAATAGATTGTTCACTAGGAAAATGATTTCGATGATTCCATATATTGAAATGTTTATCACCCTCAGCTCACTTCTACTTGTTACTACCAATTGATATAGTTGTACTATATTTCAATATTCAAATTTAATTTAATAAATTTTGTTAACTGAGATTGTTAAGTAGCTTAATCTATCAACTTAGTGGGTATTCAAGTTTTTTTGTTTCTTTTTTGTTACTTAATATTTCTTTTTAGCAAAGATGCAACATTGACGAAATGCTATATAATGTGGTATAAGTGGTTATTTGTCCTTCTATAATATTTAGTTGTTTAAATAACAAGCGTCACACATATTTTTTTTCTTTGTAATTGTTTTTCATTTGCTTGGAATATAGGGATATGGTCAACAATTTAATTTGATGAAACTACAGTAGTAACAAACCCAAATTAGTTCTCTGAGCAATTAAGCTGAGTATGCCCAATAGATCCAAAATACGATAAATGTACTCCTTTCCCATATGTGTTAATCCACTAAAATTAAACCAAAAATGATAGGTCAGTCACCACACAATATAATGGATTGGTTACATAAATGCTCTATGGGTTGGTCGGTATTAAAAATAGTGGGTCGGTCATGCCCATGCTTCAGGGATCGGTCGACTTCGTTAACTATGGTTCGGTCACCACTTGCTTATATGGGTCAGCCGATCAGAAGCCACTTAGATGAATCAGTCACCCTCTTGTTCTATGGATTGGTCGTTCACAATGTATTATTGGCCGGTCGGTAGTAACGGAATGGGTCGGTCGGCAGCAATTGGATGGATTGGTCGGTAAAATCCAGCTGGATGGGTCGACTGACCACCATATAAAGTATGGATCGGTCGGATGTATTTGACCAATGGCATTTTCATTAATAAACTTATGACCGATCCATATCCTGCGTATATAACTTCAGTCTTTCCATTTCATTCTCTCCACACCTATAAATACCCCATGGCTTCCCACTTTCAAGGGATCAAATCTTTGCTCCACAAAGTATTGTCCAATCATTTTCTTTACCATTACAAGCCATTCCAACCACCATTAATCTTCTATCAAGCCTTGATTAAACATGATATCTTCCATGGATTCACCGAAAATTAGTGTGCCAATTGTCGATGATTCCTCCAACAATCATCGCATCTATAAAGATCTCGCTGTTTCCCCATTGAATTTAAGAGAATCAAGTGTAAAAGAAGAGAAAAGTGTGAAATACTTGTAAAAAATAGAGAACGTATGAGATTGAAAAGAGGATTTACCTTGTATTGGCAACCAATGATAATGAAATTTGCTTCCATAGTGGATGTAGGTCGAAATTGAGACCGAACCACTCTATATTTCTTTGTCTTCACTTTTTTCTTTTTGTTTGTGGCTCCATACTTTAGAATTCCTTTTTTGTGAATTGTACATATCCTCTTCGGGGGTGTTTGTGCCATTTTTGGTATAAACACTTTTGGCGCTCACCGTGGGGGCCATGTTCACATTCTCAAGTCTAAGTGCTTTGTGGAGGTTGCAGTTGAAGCCTGTTTCTATGATAGATTATCCAAATCTAAGACCCGGGCCAATCGACGAATTCGCTTTGAAGTTTAGGAATTTGTCTGAGATACTGCTGCCAAAAAAGCCACTGACTAGTAAAGCTGTCATTGCTATGAGTTCTGTAATTGCAGCGGACGATCCTATCACTCTGCAAACTAACTTTGATGTTGGTCAATCCTCCAGAGCAAGAGCTAGTGTAACTAGAGATGAGTTGGATAGAGCTGTTGTCGGTTTGACTCACCGAATTGAGAACTCAACCAAGGCTATGATGAAAAGTTAGAAACTCTCTTTGCCCTCCAAGCCGCCACAACGAAAGTTGCTACCAATGTCACCCGTGCGGAGGGTGATAATTCCTCCGCCACTAGTCCAAATCGAGATCAATCGGTTAAAGAGATTGATGATTCGGACGAGGCCAATCATGAAGAATGTAAGCCTCCTTCCAGGAACCACTCCAAAAGACCAACTTCTTGGAAAGAGACTAGTTCCACTAAAGGGGAACTTCCCCGTGAGGGAGGCATAGGGCCCTAGATCGTTAGCCACGACCATTTGCTTAAGCGAACATCCGACAAAGGAGACAGCGTTTGCCCTGCGGAATGGCACGACGAGAAGGAGCGTCTTGAAGAGATGATTCAGCAAATCATGAAGGAAATTGTTGACCAGAATAATGATGAGAAGGAGCAGGAGTTCGCTCCGTCTAAGACTCCACTCACCAAAAGGATTAAGCTGACCAAGTTCCCACGGAAATTCAATCCGCCGACGAAACAAGCTTACAACGGGACTGGCGATCCTAATTTGTTCTTATACAAATACGATCACCATATGAAATGGCGCCAGTGCCATGGATGAACTCAAATGCTTGTACTTCCCGGTGTATTTGGAAGGAGTGGCCTCGCTCTGGTTTACCAAGATTCCACTAAGATCGGTGGATAACTTTTTCTCTCTGGCCAAAAAATTTAGGGAGCAATTCAAGCTGCAATCCATGAAGGTCAAAGATGTGATGTCGTTAAATGACATGGAGCAGAAGTCTGGAGAGTCAGTCAAAGCCTTTCTCACTCGATTTAATGCCGCAACAACAGAAGTTGCAGATGCAGAGCCTCGGCTAGTGTTAATGACATTAAAGCGAGCTATAATTAAAAAGTCAAAGTTTGGAAGATGAATCAAAATGAAAAAGCCTAACACCTTAGAGAGATTCTATGCAAAAGCAGAGGAGTACATCGATGTGGAAGACGATCCTTCTTTTTCCATGGATGTCTCTGAGGGTAGTACGGTTGCATCGAAGAAAGACAACAATGTTTCAAGTGACCAAAAGAACAATGGGGGCCAAAAGCGGGGAAACGATGCCAAAGATAATCGAAATGGAAAGAAGTTATGCTTCTTTAAAACTGCTAAATTAACCCTAATGACCAAGACATAGAGAACTTTTTTATTTCCACTAAGGATACCCAGGACTATCCAAAGCCGAAAACTTAGAAGGTGAGCGATAGTCAGGCAAATTCTGGGAGGTTTTTCCGCTTCCGAAATCACACTGGCCATAATACAAATGAGTGCAAGCATCTTAAGAACCTAATCGAGGAGCTGATTAGGAAGAATCGCCTACAACAGTATGTGAAGAGGCTACAATTTGTCAATCCTCCTCAAGCTACCCAAGAACAAAATGCATCTGGATCGGGAGATAAGGCCCTAGCAACAGTTAGTCAAAGGCCTGTGATTAACACCATATCTAGGGATCCTCATCCAGCTAGAGCAAGTTAGGGAGACATTGAGAGATATGCTAATGCACTAAAAAATGCTCCAAACGAAGAAAAGTGCTTGGTCTTGAACAATGTCATCTCCGCAAAGCAGAAGAAGACTTCAATTGTGTATTTCATGTTCAATGGGAAAGATGAGGAAGGAATCTTCACTCTAACTCAAGATCCCATGGTAGTGACGGTCGAGATATGCCCTGTTGAAATGTGATTCAAATCTTCTGTGCACGTGTGGAATTGCTAGATTCAAATAAATAGACTTAGTAAAAATTTGTTGCTATTGTTTAACATATTCAGTGCTAATTTAGTGGTGAGTGGGACCTTGCTCTATAAGCTCACGATCCTAGTTTATAGTCTTCAATTATGCTATTTCGTGTTTATTTAATGTACTTTGTATTTCCTTTTTAAATGAAATGAGAACATAGTGGTTATGCTCTAACATCTCTGTTAATTTTAATTACCTCCATTACTCTCTTTCTCTCTCAAATATTCCAACATGGTATCAGAGCCAAATGATCCTTAAGGCTTGTGAGGTTGACAAAAAAATTTGTGAGTGTTCTTCTAATGTCCACTCCAACAAATTTTTCACTTTCCATTCCTCTATTCAAAGAAGAAAATTATCAATCATGGGCTGTCAAAATGAAGTCATATCTTAAAGCTTTAAGTTTATGGGATGTCATTAAGAGTGATAGTGATCCCACTCCTCTTCCACAAAATCCAACAGCCACTCAAGTCAAAAAATATGAAGAAGAAATGGCAAGAAAGCCAATGGCAATTTTGTATCTACATGGGGCCGTGTCGGAAGAAATTTTCACAACTATTATGGATTATGAATCTCCTAAAGAAGCATAAGAGAAAATTAAAGAGGAGTATGAAGGAAATCACCAAACAAAATTAATGCAAATTTTGATCTTAAGAGGGAGTTTGAAAAAATGGGAATGAAAAGCAATGAAAATGTTAAAGAGTATAGGAGTCGACTGATGTCCATTGCCAACCAAATCAAGCTACTTATTAGAGAATTTACAAGCCAAAGGGTGGTGGACAAACTTCTTGTCACTCTTCCAGAAAAGTATGAAGGTAAAATTTCTTCACTTGAAGATATTAAAGATTTGTCCAAGTTAACATTTTCAGAATTGATCAATTCACTCCATGCGGTGGATCAAAGGAGGGTCATGAGAAATGAAGATGGTGAAAATAATAGTGAATAAGCTTTAATAGCAAAGCATCAAACTCAAAAAGGGACAGGCAAATTTCTCAAATGCAACAATTGTCACAAAACTGATCATGAAGAAAATGATTGTTGGCATAAGGGAAAACCTAAGTGTTTCAAGTGTAAAAAATTTGGGCATATGGCAAGGAATTGTAGGTTCAAAGACGAAGAGCAAGAGATCATGGCACAAGTGGCCATGGAAGAAAAATTATTTTAGAGTTGTGGGTGAGAAGTGCACCATGGAGAGAAGTTATCCAATATTCAAAGAGTAGAGTTGATGAGAAATGCATCAACAATTGAAGGTGATGAGATGTGCATCACAAATCGAAGAGAAGTTCTCCATTTATTATCATAACAACTTTCAATCAAGGGAAGGTGTTGAAATGTGATTCAAATCTTCTGTGCACGTGTGGAATTGCAAGATTTA
Organism: Allium sativum; assembly: GCA_030737875.1. NCBI lineage: Eukaryota > Viridiplantae > Streptophyta > Magnoliopsida > Asparagales > Amaryllidaceae > Allium > Allium sativum. The sequence continues at coordinate 508,225,724 of CM060920.1, read as the reverse complement.
AATATATAGACTTAGTAAAAATCTGTTGCTATTGTTTAGCATATGCAGTACTAATTTAGTGGTGAGTGGGACCTTGTTCTATAAGCTCACGATCCTAGTTTATAGTCTTCAATTATGTTGTTTCTTGTTTATTTAATGTACTTTGTATTTCCTTTTTAAATGAAATGAGAACGTAGTGGTTATGCTCTAACATCTCTATTACTTTTAGTTATCTCCATTACTCTCTTTCTCTCTCAAATATTCCAACATGCCCGACCATTGAGAAATGGGTCTTAGTTGATTGTCGAGCCTCCGTGAATGTACTATTCAAAAGCACGTTCGACAGAATGAAGCTTTCCATATCGAATGTGCTAGCCTGTCAGAAGAAAATCCACGGGTACACAGGGGAACTGAAGCAACCCATTAGGGTTATTGATCTGCCCGTGGAACTTGGAGACGGAGAGAGGAAAGCCGCTTTAATGCAGCCCTTTGTTCTTATAGATAACCATCAGCATATAATGCTTTTCTGGGAAGACCAGCTCTGGAAGTTTTAAGAATTATACTAGCCCCCTAGTGCACGACAATGAAATTTCTGACTGATAAGGGGAGTGGTGTGGTTAAGGTAGATCAAGACATTGGCAGAGAGTGCTATATCAATAAGCTAAGAGAAGCAAACAAGAAGGACAAAGGAAAGAGTGTAGGGGTTCCCCTCCGCATTCGCGATCCTGTCATATAGCAGTTAGGGGATGGCCCCTGTACTGCCGAGCATAATGGGACCAAAAGGAGATGAATCCAAGGAAGACCAGCACAGGGAAGGAAAGAGCGGCGCCAGCTGAAGTCACAATTCCAATTCCAGTTCATGGTCAAGATCCGGGTAGAGTATTCAAGATAGGCTCTCAGCTAGGCCTGAAGTTGCAGAGAAAATTGGTTATGTTTTTGAAAGCTAATCTTGATGTGTTTGCTTGAAGTCACTCTGACATGTGCGACATATCCCCCGAAGTGGCTGTTCATGCACTCAACATTGACCTAAGCATCACTATAATCAAGCATAAAAGAAGGATTCAAGGCCCAGAAAGGTCAGCTGCACTCAAAGAAGAAGTGGAAAGACTTATGGAGAATCACTTTATATGAGAATCTACATAGCCTTCCCGGTTCTCAATTCCTGTGCTTGTAAAGAAACCCAACGGCAAGTGGCGAGTATGCATCGATTATTCTGATCTTAATAAAGCATGTCCCAAAGGTAGTTTCCCGCTGCTCAAAATTGACCAGCTTGTTGATGCAACAACAGGGCATGAGCTCCTATCTTTTATGGACGCGTATTCAGGATATAATCAATTCATGATGCACGGGCCTAACTATTAATGATATTTTTTGTCAACACCGTAGGTGGGTTGAGGGGGATGGATCTAAGGAAAAGTGGACTGTCGAACCCTTGGCGGGTTTGGGTTGATTCACCGTTCTTGGGTATCAAGGTTTCGAGGAAGAAGAATTACTAAATCAAAATGTTTGATAAAGGGCTTACTAGACGACAGAAAGGAGCTGTATATCAACCTCGTTGAGAGATCTAAGCGTGTAGGTTGGCCTAACGTCACAGGAAGGGTTTAACCCTGTAGAATGGGGTGTTTCCTTCGATTGGCGGAAAAATTCGGACAATAATCCATACATGTATAGGAGACGATCAGTAGATTGCAACAATAAGAACTAATAAATAGTATGATAAACTCATAATAAAATACTCTAAGTATATATTCACTCTTTATTGATCTTTGATTTGGAATACATGAACTGAATAGAAGAAATACTCAGACTGATCTAAGTATTAGGGTTTAGAGAGAATGAGTACAAGAATTAGAAAAAATGATCCCCCTTTAATGTGACCCATGGGGTCTTATTTATAGAGAATTCGGGGTTCTTCCACTGTTGGGCTATTGAGCCTGCAGGGGCCTCAGGCAGGCGCTTTTCTCTTTGGTCTCGGATGTTTGGATTTCGGCTGCCTTGTGATGCGGTTTATAGCTTCTAGAGGGAAGGCTTCGATCCGTTGAGGCTCCGTTTGAGATCAAGATGAGCTTTTCGACGTGGTGACTTTCGGATGGCATTTGAACTTTCGGTAGTGGCTCCCATGCGTAGGCTTTCAGATGTAAGTTTCCAGATGTAGGCTTCCGACTTTCTTGTGTATACTTAGAGGAGCTTGTCCTCCTGATGTATGTGATAATTGCCAGTTCAAAACCGATGTCGCTGTTCGTACTAAGTATATTAGTATGGACAGCCTGTATCTCCGCTAGGGTTCCGGTTGGCCTCCAGGTGGGACTTTTTGGTCCTACAAAAGGTAGCTCCCGATGATGTGTTATTATCTATCAATGTGACCTTTCAGATTTTATGCGTCAGATGCTTTGGGAGATGATTCTGGATGATCTATATACTTTTGGTGTGATTCTTTTGGTGTCTTTGCCTCCCGATGTATCGGTATTAAGCAAGTTAATATCGATAGCCCTTTCGGGTTTCGACGAGTGGAGCTTCTGTCTTTCTCTTTCTTAACTTCTGGCTTAGATGACCTTTCGCTACAGAACTTCCTGCCGAATAGGCCCTGTCATATGGACCCTGTTGGATGAACCCTGTCGGATGAGCTTTGTTGGCATTATGTAGATTTTGAGCTTCTTCCTTCCAGGAAGGTGCAGGTTCAAGCCACTCTCAGGTCATTCTTTCCGGCTTTCGGTTCTTTCTATTATTTGTATTCTTCCAATACCCCTTCACCATCAGCTGGTTTCAGAGTTAATTTTGGTAGTAACACTGACCAAGAAAACACGAGCTTTATTACAGATGTCGGCTTGTATTGTTATAAAGTAATGTCGTTCGGGTTGAAAAATGCTGGAGCGACTTATCAGCGCCTTGTCAATTTCATGTTCAAATCTCAAATAGACAAAACTATGGAGGTTTATGTAGATGACATGCTGGTAAAGTCCAAAAGAGTTGATGATCATTTAGAAAACTTGGCCGATATGTTCAACATTCTAAGAAAATACGGCATGATACTCAATACTCTCAAGTGTTCATTCGAGGTCGCATCAGGGAAGTTTCTGGGGTTTATTGTTAATGACCAGGGCATTGAAGCCAACCGTACACAGATAACTGCTTTGAGAGAAATGTGAGCTCCTAGAATGATGGAATTACAAAATCTTAATGGGAAAGTTGCTGCCTTGAACCGTTTCATTTGTAAGGCAACATATTGGTGTATTCCTCTTTTCAGTGCTCTAAGAAAAGGAAGGAAATATTTCCAATGGACTCCGGAATGTCAAACTGCCTTTGAAGAATTAATCAAGCATATGGAATATCCACTAATGTTGTCCAAGCTTAAAGATGGAGAAAATCTGTTATTGTATCTGGCAGTTTCATCCTATGCATTAAGCGCTGCTTTGGTCAGAGAGGAATCGAAAGTTCAAAGGCTGGTGTATTACATCAACAAGAGGTTGTCAGGGCTAGAGTTAAACTATCTCAAGTGGAAAGGCTCGCATACTGCTTACTCATAGCCTCTAAAAAGCCAAGGCCATATTTTTAGTCCTATCCTATCAAAATACTTACAGATTAACCTCTGACGTAGGTGCTATTATGTCCAGAGAATTTCGGGAGGTTACTAAAATGGAGCATCGAGCTCAGTCAATATGATATCACTTACCATCCGTGAAGGGAGATTAACGGACTTGCCTTAGTAGACTTTGTCGTTGAATTCATGGATATGGTAGATGACAAGGAAGAAGCCACCGAAGTAGTCACTTGGTGGAAATTATTTGTTGATGGTGCTATGAACGAATATTACTCAGGGGCAGGAGCAGTGCTTGAGACTCCTGAAGAATGTTCGCTATGCTATACCTCGAGATTAGAATTTCCATCAATAAGTAACAAAGCAGAGTATGAATCCCTAATTGCTGGATTGAGAATTGCAAGAGAATTACAGTTGAAAGCCTTACACATTTTCAGTGATTCACAGTTGGTAGTATGCCAAGTCAAGAGAAAGTTCCAGGTTAAAGGAGGAAACTTGCCATCTTACCTATCAAAAGCTTGGGAACTGCTGGATTACTTCGACTACTACACTATCCCGCATATTCCTCGAGAAGAGAATTTAAAGGCTGACTCACTCGCAAAGCTCGCCAACACAGGAGATGCACAGTAGCTGGGGATAGTCTCAGTTGAGGTTCTTTCAAATCCCAACATCAATAACCGCGATATAGATTGGATCATGGAAACTGCCACATAACCGGATTCATGGATGACTCCAATTAAAGATTATCTCCTTAGAGGTATACTCCGAGATGATCGGAAAAAGAGAACAACGCTACTCAGAATAACTCCTTTGTATCTTATTCAAGATGGTCGATTATATAGGAGAGGTTTCTCTATGCGTTAATTACTTCGTTGTGTTACAAAGGAGCAATCAAGAGCGATCCTCCAGATTGCATGAGGGAGAGTGTGGAGGATACATTGGTGGTCATACACTAGCCAAGAAGATTCTGTGATACAGTTACTTCTGGCTAGATGTGAACTTAGACTCCATGACTTACACTAAGAAATGTGACAAATGCCAATGATTCTCAAAGATTACGAGAGCACCATCTACTAAATTGACTCAAATGGTCAACCCATGGCCATTCGTTGTCCGAGGAATCGAGCTAATTGGGGCATTACGTACAATAAAATCCAATTTCAAACACGCCATTGTCGCTGTCGATTACTTCACCAAGTGGGCCGAAGTAGAGCCATTGGCCACAATCACCTCAAAGAAAGTTATCAACCTCGTCTTAAAGAACATTATTTGCAGGTTTGGTGTGCCACAGAAGATATTCACAGGCAATGGGACAAAATTTGAAAGTAGAGAGTTTAAAGAATTCTGCATCAGGTATAAAATTCGAAAGAGTTTGGCAGCAGTGGCCCATCTGCAGGCCAACAGGCAGGTCGAAGCTGTAAACAAGATCATAAAGTCAACCATCAAAAAGTATCTTGAGAAAGCTAAAGGTGGTTGGGTAGACGAGCTTCCAGTGGCACTATGGGCTTACCGCACCACTCATAAAATTGCGACTGGACACACTTCGTTTTCTCTAGCATTTGTATACGAGGCTATGATTCTGGTAGAGCTAAAAGTTCCCACTCACCGCAGGATTCACTTCAACCAAGAATAGAATGACAACCTACAACTTGAAGCACTCGATCAGCTTGAGGAAAGGAGAAAGGGAGCAAAAGTAGATTCGCTACTCATCAAAGAAGGATCGCCAGATATTTCAATTCAAGAGTCAAACAAAGGACCTTCGAGACTGGGGATCTTGTATTGAAGAGAATAATGACTGTAACTGGAGCTTTCGGACCCAATTGGGAAGGACCTTTCATTATAAGCCAAAAGATCCTAGATGGAACCTTCAAGTTGAAGACAACGGATGGAATTCAAATTCCTAGAGCTTGGAACATCAACCATCTCCGTCGTTATTTTACCTAATTTTTCATTCATATTTTCTGTAAAAGTTGTCAATACTTTGCAAGCATTGTAATCAAACTTTGTACATATGAATGAAAAGAGTGGACTTGCTTGCCTGAATCGTACATTTGTAAACTCTTGTTCAGTTATTAAAAGTTGCTAAAATTGATTTTGATTGCAGGCCATCGAACGATTGCCTACCAACAACCCGATAAGACCTGGTGTCCTTTACAGCAAATCCCAATGGGGACAGATTAAGTAACGAGTGCCGTAAATGCCATTCACGGCAAATATGAAGGTGTAAAGCACTGCCTCGCAAAAAATGAATGCCACTAAGAGTCAGATGGTTATAAGTGGTAACGTCAAATTTAAATACAAAACATTACATGTTTGACCAAAGGGGCATCTCCTGAAAAGGGTGACTCGGGACCCTAGTCATGTTACTAGGATAGCTTGTTATGACGAGCGTCTAGTAATGGAACTGGCATCCGCCCCGTGAAACTACGCAATGACAAAGCCTCTCATAGCGAATATAATCAAAAGTCCCAGCCGAAAGGGGCATGAAGTCAATCTAGTCTCCGTAAGGCCTGGATCACCAGGTTAGAGAGTCGCATGTTCGTATTCATCAGAATTCCCAGCCGAAAGGGGGTACTCAATGAGAACGTCAGTGTCAGGAAAACATCTGACCTGATTACGACAAACATTGGAATAAAGACCTCTTCGGGGGCATCCGATTAGATTGTTAGTGTTTGGTCATCTCAGAATCGGCAATCGGCAGATTCTAAAGACCTCTTCGGGGGCACCTGATTAGTTCGTTAGTGTCTGCTGATCACAAACTCGACGATCAACGGGTTTCAAAAGACCTCTTCGGGGCATCCGATTAGATTTTTTATGTCTGATCGTCTCAGATTCGGCAATCGGCAGATTCAAAAGACCTACTTGGGGACATCCAATTAGATTGTTGGTGTCTGATCATCTCAGACTCGGTGATCGACGGACTTAAAAGAGCTTTCCGAATGTGTCCAATTAATTAGGCTAGCACCTAACTCATTCAGACTACGGTGAATGTTGGGCTTCGACTAAAGACCTCTCCAGGGGCACCCAATGAAATCATCGACGCTAGAATACACCAGCCTAGTGCAGATGAGAGTCTCCTATGCCTGAATTAACTAGTCGGAAGATAGATAAACATTAGGCCAAAAGTATAAGACCTCTCAAGTAGGGGCATATAAACTAGAATATTCCTTCAACTAAAAGGCACAAGTTTGATCAACTAAGCTAAAATCTTTGATTAATGAGAAAACTCAAAAGATCTAAGCGCAACGGCGAAAGCAACAGACCTAGCCATTAAAGCTAGAACTTCTAGTGTTTTAGCCATAACCAAGGAATCCTGGTAGAGTTGATCACACCCAGCCTATGAAGTTCATGACGACCTTTGGCTTGGGGGCATCACCACTGCACTAAGACGGACCAACTAATGCTCACATCACATACCATAAGCTCGTCATGACTTCATACCAAACAAAAAAGACTTGTAGTGTAAATGTGAAAAGAAACAAGTGCGGAATACAAACAGAAAAGTACGATAAAGCTAAAACATAAGGCTTAAGTATAGTAAGCAAGCACAATTTCATCACATCGACAACATCACAAGTCACAAATATAGAAGGTTCAAATACGAATATGCATAAAGTGATAAGCTAGGACCGTCACTCGCATATACAACCGGTTTAAATGCAGTATGTAAAAGGAAACAACAACAAGTAAAGCAGGCTAGTCACAAGCACTAATTCTTCTTTTTTCCATTCTTTGAACTACTAGACCAAGAGATATCTTGGTAGAAGAAGGAAGAGGTGTATCACCTAGCTGGTTCCTGACTTTAACTCCTATGCCACCAGAAGGACTCTCAAGAGAGGATAGAACAATAACTCCTTTCTTTTTAACAGCGCGCTTTCCTCCTTTGTGCTTCGAAGAGGACAAAGGCTTAGTTTTCTGATTTTCCTGGTCCTCAACATCTTTTTTTGGGCTTTCATCTATATTGTCAGATTCTTCTGCTTCATCACTGGGGATATAGTCAACATCATCATCCAAATCAATAAGTGCACCAATCCTTGTGTCTTGCGACCCGGGCTGTGAAGATGCATCGCCCGGAGGAAGGGTGACAGTTGGAGAAGAAGTAGTAATTGACATCAAAGTCATGTCAGTAATGATGGCTCAGTAGTTGTAGTATTGATTTCGGTAGGAGAAGGTTGTTGCGATATTAAACCTAATGCAAAGGAGGAAAAATGAGCATGGAATGCAAGTGACCCAGGTGAATTACAAAGAGAATCCAAGTATGATATAGCCTGGTCAATCTCGGTTTTACCTGGGGCTGGAAGATTTCTGTGCTCGACTCTATAATTATCCAGGTTGTTGTCATCATTCCCCTCGCCATCTCCCATATGTTGCTCAGAAATATCTTTTTCAATAGCATGTTCCTCAGCATTGTGCTCCTCAACAATATCCTTCGTGATAGTATGCTCCGCAGCAGTTGTATCTTTTTCTCTGTGAGCAATATAAGAATCAACAAGAGGTGCACCTGGAGTCTGAGAACCCGAAGCCTTAATATTGGCAAAGCTAGTAGAAGCATCAATAGCAGCTAATTCTGGGGCTTTCTCCCTAGAGGATTTGGCTCAATCTTCCATAAGCTTTTTCTTGCCCTCAGCCAAGACTTCACAAGATTTCTCATCTAATAGATTGTATAAGAGGAAATCTTCATCGTGAGTATCTTTAGTATGCTTAAGTACGGAATCCCAAACTTGGGCCAAGGCCATTGCAAAGTTAGATCCCAAATAGCGTAAGCTTCCCCAACTCATAACACTGCAGACGTAAAATTTAAATAAAGTGGCATCGGCATCCACCTTAGAAATTTTTAGAGCAGTCAAAGCTTTAACTCCATACTCTTCAAGAAGTTCAACCCAAGTATTCAGCGTAGAAATAGCCAAGCTCTGAGCAGTATTCTTCTCATGAAGGATGGTATTCTCTTGCTGATAAGTGGCAGGAGCTTGTTTTTCCATGGCTAATTGAGATTCAACAATTTGTTGGGTAGACAGAGGATCTTTAGCCAGCGTTATAAGCGTACTTTCTCTCAGCTTAGTGGCAACAAGCTCTTCCTTGAGCCTCCTTTTTTCAGCCTCTAGCACCTTCTAACTCTGTGTTTTTTTGTGTGAGAGAGGCAATGGTGTTATCCCATGATTCAAGAACTTTGGCCCACTTGACCTTATCATTCTCTAAAGCGGCAATTTTATCAAGATTGTACCATAAAGCTAACTGCTTATCAGCCCGACTCCTAACGACGTCTAGCTATGCCTCGAGCTGACTTTTAGCAGTTTCCAACTATGTAAGCATGTTGCCTTCCAAGATGTCAGTTCTCTAAGTATATCACGCCTATCATATGGGTATATATCCAAGTCAAAGTACATTCCTTTCAAACACCAACCATTGAATCATTCAGCAAGTGCAGTATTTGCTGAGGCAGGGTCATAGTGGGGCTATTGTATGACCGCTTGAATATTGACAGGAGGAACACTTGGATGAAGTAGTTTGGATGGAAGCAGGAAGTTTGTTTGATCTAAGGCGCTTTTGAGAATCAACCCTACTTCGATCATCCTTATTTCTCTTCCTTCGTCGGCTTTACTCATCTTCCTGATCATCATATCGGTCATTGTAGCGGTTGTCGTGCTTGTCTTTATCACCATGAGAACCTTGTGCCCTCTCTCTCCTGTCTCTCCCTCTCCTTTGCATCCAACATATCTTGGTGATCACGCATCCACCGCTTTTTCTCATCAGTCACTAATTAGCCATGTTGTGAGTATTGTGGAGGACGAGGCTGTACGAGATGCTTTAAATTGAAATAGCGGGTGTATTGTTTAAAGTTCTTCATAAATGGATAACTCATTTCTGGACCTAGAAAAAAGGAAAAGTAGAATTTCAATACTTAGAGTGGAAAGTATTAGAGCGAATTATAAAGCTTATGCAACATATTAGAAACTTACAGTGCATGTAAAATATTCTCTAATGCACATCTAATAACGAACCGCTCTTAAGTGATGAATCTAAATCGATCCCTATGTCCGCCAGCATTTTCCCTGATGGATAAGGTTGAGCTATAATTGTCTTAGTTCCAGTTTTTGTAACCAATGTTGCCAGATCTGAGGTCATAGTGTCACCCTGGATAAGATCCTTAGCTGAGCCCAGGTCACTTAAATTCCTAAAAGTATCCGTGGAACTCCCCTTATGAGTATCCAGAATGGTGGGATCCTCAGTTGCTTTCTCAATAATTGGATCGACTCCTAGTGCGGTCTTACCTCCCTCAATTTGTTCAGTCTCCTCCATAAGACCTTTGCCCTCGCGGTGTTTAAATTCTTCTTCAACAATCGAAGGCATTAGGGATGTTGAAGGTGTCTTACTACCGCTAGCGGGGTCTGAGCATTTATTTAGGGAAGCTTTGTTAGCAGGAGTTTTAGCGGCAATATCTTCCTTAGTGGTTGGGTCTAGCGCAAGAGTGCATGAATGATCGAGCAAGTGATACCGGCGAAGGAATTTTTCTGTAATTATGAATTTCCTACTCCACTCTTTCTTGATGACGACTCTAAAAGTGTCAAATAAATTATGATTGACAGTAGCATCTGGGTCAGAAGGTGGAATTTCTGTAAAATAAAGAAACGATTAAAGAACCAAGACTTGAATGGAAAATGAATTAAAGAGACTTTAAGCGAGTGTATTCACCTCCTTCCATCCACTAGCCATAAACGCTGTTGAGACACCGGACATAGAAGTACCGATCTACAAATCCCTTAGCACTTTCTAACAAGTCAGTTATAATCTTGGAATTCCGAATTCCTTCAACAAAGATAATTGATGACCGTTCCTTCCTCCTTTTGAAAACATATAAGGAACAAATGTCCTAAAAAGTAGGCGCGCGTTGATTTATCCTCATAAAAAGCACATAAAGCCTAATTAAGATGGCGTAGCTGTTTAGGTGCAGCTAGAAAAGGGCAATAGCTAAGCGCCGAAGAATCATTTCCAAGAAAGGGTTAAAAGAAGGGATAGCAACCTTTAGTAACATATGATGATTCATTGCAACATAACCAGGGGTGGAAGGTCGGTGAATTCGTTCTCTCCCAGAAAATTTTCATCATATTCTGGAATCCTAAACTGAGCACACAAATGTTTATACGAACGCTTAGAAAGTTTCGTTGATATTCTCTCGAGGGGTTCCCCAGTAAGGGGTCGAGATTGAGGAAAATCTTGACTAACATTTGAATCAGGGGCATTAGCCATCACAGTTTCTGAAGTCTGAGCAGAAGTCTCGACTTGAGTAAACCTAGATGCTCCCTCGGGTTATTTGTGTGATCGCTGTCGAGTTCCCGTTTCTACACAAATAATCGTGCTTGAAAACAAACTATAGGTGCGTGTTTCCTAAGATAAGAAATATTATGTTGTGCATAACCATATGAAAGCGAGGTTCGGGATCTATAATCATCATGAATTGATTGATCGATTCCAAACTTCACCGCGAACATATATTAAAATGCTTATATTTGTGTAAGAGACGTGCGACTAAATTAAGAATGGTCAATAAAGCAATCCAGTACAAATATATCATTCCAAAGCAAGTTGTAAAGTTCACTATAAAAATTTCCTGGAAAGATTATCTAACTTGTTGCTAATATGGGCAGTCGACAACAAATTATATTTGCCCAAAACATGCGAGTGTTTTTTTTATAGAACAGGTGATAATAAAAGAACGCATTCAGTTGACAATCGCTTCTACACTTAACACAGTACTGGAAAGGTCGATAATCAGAAATGTTATCAGAATAATACAAAATGCAATTGATTGGCAATAACCGGTCCATTGTGGATCGGCACTGATCGATCCATGATGGTCAGTACAGATCGATCCATTATGGATCGGCATTGACCGGTCCATGATGGTCGGTACAGACCTATCCATTACGGATCGGCATTGACCGACCCATTATTGGTCGGCACTGACCGATCCGTTGTGGATCGACACTGACCGATCCATTGTGGATCGGCATTGACCGATCCATAATGGATCGGTACTGATCGACCCACAATAGGTCGAATATAACCAGTCCATTAGTGTTTGTCAATTCTCTGGCTCCTCAGTATCATGACCATGCTTCAAAGTGCAAATACAATCTGTCCAAACAACATGAAACACCCCACCTCCGTTAGGGTCACTCTCAAAGGGAATGCCCTAATTTTGGTGGAGGTTTATAAGTATAAGTCACAGATATACAAGACAGATATAAGAACACATATTTTTGAACAGCGGAAAACAACAACTTTTATTTCATTAAAATATGTGTTACACAATCCATGCCATAATTTGTTTTACAATACTTCCAAAAACATAACATCTTCATAACTGTCTTGATTACATTATTTAAAGAAGCATAAAGAAAACATAAATAAACAGCAAAAGTCCCATAATTGCTGTCCAAAGCCATAGTCCAAAACGAAAGGATCCAAGCAATACATTCTTTCTCTTCAAGCTGGATATGAAGGCTGGTCAAGCTGCGGTATTCCCTCCCTGTGGACCTGGGGGGGGGAATGGAAGAAAAGAAGACGAAAGAAAAGTAGAGTCAGACATAAAGCCTGAGTAAGTCTAGGACTATTCAGTCTATGAATAAAGAACTGGGTATGATAAGTATAAACTAGAAGTGGGAAAGCACCATAAACTTAGTTAAGTTGTCTAAGGTCGAATATACGCTCGTACCCCATATTAATCTTTGTACCCATATAAACTAGTTCCCAACAGGCACCCCATAATCAGGGTGAAGTGATCCATTTTATGATGATCGGCTCCTACTCGCATAGTTACATGTGTCTTACGGCCCCCGATGTTGTAGTTACCTATGCTGGTCCCACCATGGGGTGTATCAAGTCCCATGGTGGCGGCCCGACACAATCCTAGAATGCACAGGTATGCTACTGGTGCCCAGTGCCTTATTTTTCTGCGCCGGAGTGTGTGCACGCCCGCACCCCGTTAGAACCTACACTGCTGCACCACCGCCGTCGATTTGACCTCTTACAATCAGCCCAGTAATCGTGCCCCACCCTGCCTAGTTTCAGGGTATCATGATACCTTGTAGGGTTACTGCGAAAAGGGTCCCCCGCTACTAGGTTTTCTATTTCTAGCCAACATGCTAAGTTGGTTAAGTGTTTTATAAACCTAACCCCCAATCAGTCTGTTTAGTTTAGCATGTTCCATTTTGATTAAGTATTAATATAATTTACTTAATCCTATCAATCCTGACTCAGCCTTAATTGTCCTATTAAAGCCTTGACCTCTCACATTAGACAGGTATTGTTGTGGCTGCCTGTTGCCGGTTGGGTCCGGGCAGTCTTACGCCACAACTCAGTCTAACCTTGGGTCCTTATTGGGCTCCGTGTTTAACCACCCACATTAGATAGGTATTGTTGTGACTACTGGACAGCCGGGCGGTTCCGGGCAGGTTTACATCACAACTCAATCCAACCTCGGGTTAAACACATCGTATTTTTCTACATTTACATATTTTGTCTCTTTTCTTTTTATATGTAAATATTTGCGGCCCATTATTCAAATTCATCTTTACTGGTTAAGATTTATTTATGCCACTTAATTGTTTTTCAAAGTTATTGGCGTGCGTTAAACATGCCAACACATATGTTCTATATTTTAGCCCAAACGTCATTACCCACGTTTTATACGTTCGTTCCAATGTAAGGTGTGTTGGGTTTAATACTTAAACCCAATTTAGCCATATGAAAAGGGGAGGCTATAACATGGTGTTTATAAGGTAACATGAAAAAGGGGAGTGTGAACGCATGAACTTGCAACGAACGATTCAATTAACATAAAATAGGCACATGTGAACTTGCAATTGTAACACCATATAATCATGGCATAACATGAATCATTTTATCCATATAATCATAGCATAAACAATACTTAAACATAAATCATTCTATTCATATGGTTAATGCATAGACAATACTTAATCATGAATTATTTTACTCATATGATTATGGCATAAGCAGTACTTAAACATGAATTATTCTAGTCATATGATAATGGCATAAACTTAAACATGAATCATAGGTTCAACTAACCATGTAAACTTGAAATTAAGAATCTAACTAAATTAGATATCATTATTATTGGCACAGGGTCTTGACTAGAAATATAAGCCTATATTTTTATTTAGGCATGATATAAACTAATCGTGTTCATAAAATCACTACATGTTAACAAAAAGGTACTTACTTTTGTCACTAATACAAAAGTATGGTTCAACTAGAATTATCCCAACCTAATTCTTATATGAATCATGGTTTTCATTCTATTCATAGAATTATAGCATAAACATATCTAAACTTACATCATGGTTTTAATTTTATCTATGTAAACTTGCAAGAGGAATGTAATTCTAATGTAATTCTAATGTAACTTATGATAACAACATGAGCCTAAAAACATGTTTTTCAATTGGGCATAATAACGAACATAGTTTAGTCATGTTCATAAAATTAATACAAATTTACAAAGATGCGTGCTTTTGTCACTATCACAAAAATATGATTTTTATACTTGAACTATGATGCCAATTCCAACATAACTTCATATGAATCATAATACTTAGGTGAATCAAATTACACTAAAGATGACCATAGAATTTTACATCATGTTGTCATAACAATAGATCATGGACTTGCATGAATTTCAAAATAAATTATTACAACATATAGTTGTTGTTTCAACATGAATCTTATACTTGCATTTACCAAATGGGTGTTGTAAATAACTACCACAAACATGTAGTTTTCAATATGAATCATATGTTTGCATGAGTCCCAATCAAAATTCCACAACATGTGGTTGTCAACATAAACCATATACTTGTATGAATCAAACCATAGCATTGCCAAATCGTTTAGAATCAAAATAACATACAAATATAAGTCATTATCGCCACAATTCCATTTCGTTTCCAACGCAAATCGCATACTTGCAAATATCCAATCGTATACCATAATATTCCCAAATCGTTTTGCATCAAAGCAACATACAAATATAGATTATTATCGCCACAATTCCATTTCTTACATTACACAAATCAACACAATTATTTAATTCATATCGGAATAGCACCCTACTTACAACGTATGACGAATCTTCAATTCAGGAATCTGAATTCTGAATTTGGAGATGCTATCCTTTGTTGTAGGCGTTGCTTTGATTGATTTGACGTTGCTTTAAGCTTTTGATTTATTCCTAATTGTCTCTCTATTTCCGACGGCTATCTTTAGTCTCTCCTCAGCAACATGACGGTCTCAGCTCCATTTTAGTTTGTGTGAATTAGGGTTAGTCTTAGGTCCTTTTTATAGAGTTTGTGAGTTGATTTAGACCGTCGATGAAGCTTGGTTCAATAATAGCCGTTCGTTTGAAGGAGAGACCAACCAGGAGCTGACACCTAGCCCTAGTGACAAGGCAAGGCTCAGAAAATCGACCAAACACAGACCTGGCCAGCCAGGACTTGACCAGACCTGACCAGCAGGTCATTTTTGACCTGGGCGCACTTGGCAGGTGCGCCAGGTCAAAAATGTACTGGCGCACTTCCCAAGTGCGCCAGTGCATTTTTGTTCTGGCGCACTTCCCAAGTGCGCCAGTGCATTCTGACCCGTTTTCTGGTTTTTCGCCCAACTTCGTTCGTCCATATCTTCTTCATACGATATCCGTTTTACGCAAACTCAGACTCTATCTCAAGCAGAATTCCGAGACGAACGCAATGGCGTATCCCGTTTCCCTTAATTCTTTGATTTGAAATTAGTTATACTTTAATTTGTGAATCTCACTGTTATAGAATACACGGGGTGTTACATTCTCCCCCACTTAAAAGGATTTCGTCCCCGAAATCTTCAAGTTAGGAGGAATGTATATCCTAACATCCAAACATCCATCTACTCATCCATCAAACACGAGCATCCATTGTCCTTGAAAGACTTCTAATGCTTCATGATCATATGCGAAGTGTGTGTACATGTACTTATCTAATGCAAAATCAGGCGGTCTACTGATTCAGTTGACCTCCTTAATGCGAATTATGTAAGTGCTATGAATCCATTATGTATGCAAATCCTCCTATTCATGATTCTACATGAGTGCACAATCATTCATACAAATGCAACATCCATATGACAACATATTAAACTTCAACCATATACGAATGCAAACATATATGCATATGCAATATGAAGTGATTGAGCCGATCTAAAACCTAGATTGTGTGTGTATATGCAACCACGAGCAACCACTAGCAATCACTTGCAACCACTTGCAACCATCAATCATAACATGTCTCAAACACATGTTTACACCCAATTGGTCCTATCTAAAGGTATAGTCGAATGAAGCAAGTAAAAACTTTGTGCCCATTAGGCAATGTCAAAACTGGAAATCTATGCCACATATATATTGATTAGGAGAAGAACTCTCTAAGTATCAGCCCCGAAGACCGAAATCAACATCAGACTGACACCCAAAGAATTACTCAACCCAACCACTATATATGATTCTAGGAAACTAAGCATGATGGACTCCTTTTAGGTCACAAGGGAGTCCCTTCCTAAGACCAACCCGTATCCTATAAAACCCAAAAAGTTTAGTCAAACCAACGAACACCCTCCAGCCCCAACATGTGTTACTAACAGATGAGTCATACTCCCTATGGGGTTTGCAACAGAAATTGGATTGAGAATGGGACCGAGAGGATATACACAAAAGATAGCATGCAAGTAAGCTCTACAGGAAGAGAGGGATCAAGGATATACTCTTAAGAAGAGATATGATGCACGAATCTAGTCTTCAATCTTCTAAGTCGCATTCCTTGAGCTTAACTCCATTATGCTTTGTCCGTCTTTAACTTCACAATTTCGTAACTTCTTAATTCTTGTTTCCAAAATATGAGTTGGAACCTATTTCACTGTTGCCTCTCGTTCCTCTTTCACTTACTCTACTTCTAGTATACTCGGCTCAAGCATGACGGCGTACTCATGGTTTCATGCAAGCTCTCCAAAATTCACTAGTGAATTTTAGATCTCGTCCTCTTACTATCAGGTATTCCACGTAGCAGAACTATCCCTTGGAAATAAATGCCAGCCATGTTGCCAAATGTACTTATGTGTCGCATATATTATCATATGATTCTAAGGTGATTCTCCACAACTCATGCATAAGCGAAATGAACCTTCTGCCTTGGTGGCGAACACTACTGGAGCGCCCCATTCTGAAATGCTCCTTCTAATGAACCCCTTCTCTAGAAGCTCTTTAATCTGTTTACTGAGCTCTTTCCTTTCCCGTGGAGCCATGTGTCTAACGGGCGACACAACGGGCTTTGCATTATCTACAAGATGTATACGGAAGTCTAACTCCCGCTTCGGAGGCAAGCCCTTCACCTCTTCGAAGACATCCGGATATTCCCGGACCACTCTAATCGATTGCAAATTTTTCAACGGAGGCATCTAGCGATTCAAGATAACTAAGCATAACCGCATACGAGGGATTACAAGAAATTTCCAAAGTGTTACCGAGCTGGGTCAGGAGCCTAACAACCCTTTTCTCAAAATCAAGGATGGCCCCATTACTGGATAGCCAATCCATGGCCAAAATCAAACCATATTCCGAAAAGCCCAAAACAAAGGCACTACATTTAAACCCTATGCTTAGAATAGAAGTTTTCAATCCCACACAGATCATAGACAAATGAGCTGGGCCCCCAATTGGGTTTGAAACAATTAAGGGGTCCTCTACCGTACTAGTTTTTAGGTGCAGAGATTCTACTAAAGCAGACGAGATAAAGGAGTGTGATGCGCCGGAATCAAATAAAGTGCGAACGGGGTGATCATAAAGATAAACTACACTTTCTACAGAAGTATTTATACCTTGTCTCTTTGGGCAGTCCTTAGCCATGTGGCCTGTCTCACCGCAAGAAAAGCACCCACCATTCATCTTGGCCTTCTTTTTCCGGCAATCCTTCACTAAGTGCCCCACTTTGCCACAGAATTTACACTCCCTCTTCTCTCGGGACTTGTTGTCTTTCCCGCCCTTCTCAAAGTCTGTCTTCTCAGGGCAGTCTTTGCTGATGTGTCCGGTTTCCCCACAATGAAAACATTCTCCTTGCTTTCTTTTCCTCTTTCTACAATCCTTGGCTATGTGCCCCTCCGTACCACAAAAATTGCATTTCCTTTTTTCTCGTTTCTTATTATTACTATTACGATCCTTTCTTGTTTGACTATTATTCGTCTTCCTACTCTGGGACTCTTCCGCTTGCTGGTTCACGTGGAGGAAGAGGAGTGAAAGCGTCAGCAGCTGGGGAGTAAGGTCTCCAGACATGCTGAAACAGAAAGGATAGATACAAAACGAAGGATAAGAGATAGTACCTATGGCTTTGGGGGGACTTTGCCTTTTAAAATAAAATAATATTTTATCTTTTAAAAATGCTTCTTTAAATTTCCTTTTTGAAAATAAATTTTCAAAACTTTTTATCTTATCTGGTAAACCTATGCTCCGATACGAAGTGAAACACCCCACCTCCGTTAGGGTCACTCTCAAAGGGAATGCCCTAATTTTGGTGGAGGTTTATAAGTATAAGTCACAGATATACAAGACAGATATAAGAACACATATTTTTTAACAGCGGAAAACAACAACTTTTATTTCATTAAAATATGTGTTACACAATCCATGCCATAATTTGTTTTACAATACTTCCAAAAACATAACATCTTCATAACTGTCTTGATTACATTATTTAAAGAAGCATAAAGAAAACATAAATAAACAGCAAAAGTCCCATAATTGCTGTCCAAAGCCATAGTCCAAAACGAAAGGATCCAAGCAATACATTCTTTCTCTTCAAGCTGGATATGAAGGCTGGTCAAGCTGCGGTATTCCCTCCCTGTGGACCTTGGGGGGGGGGGGAACGGAAGAAAAGAAGACGAAAGAAACGTAGAGTCAGACATAAAGCCTGAGTAAGTCTAGGACTATTCAGTCTATGAATAAAGAACTGGGTATGATAAGTATAAACTAGAAGTGGGAAAGCACCATAAACTTAGTTAAGTTGTCTAGGGTCGAATATACTCTCGTACCCCATATTAATCTCTGTACCCATATAAACTAGTTCCCAACAGGCACCCCATAATCAGGGTGAAGTGATCCATTTTATGATGATCGGCTCCTACTCGCATAGTTACATGTGTCTTACGGCCCCCGATGTTGTAGTTACCTATGCTGGTCCCACCATGGGGTGTATCAAGTCCCATGGTGGCGGCCCGACACAATCCTAGAATGCACAGGTATGCTACTGGTGCCCAGTGCCTTATTTTTCTGCGCCGGAGTGTGTGCACGCCCGCACCCCGTTAGAACCTACACTGCTGCACCACCGCCGTCGATTTGACCTCTTATAATCAGCCCAGTAATTGAGCCCCACCCTGCCTAGTTTCAGGGTATCATGATACCTTGTAGGGTTACTGCGAAAAGGGTCCCCCGCTACTAGGTTTTCTATTTCTAGCCAACATGCTAAGTTGGTTAAGTGTTTTATAAACCTAACCCCCAATCAGTCTGTTTAGTTTAGCATGTTCCATTTTGATTAAGTATTAATATAATTTACTTAATCCTATCAATCCTGACTCAGCCTTAATTGTCTTATTAAAGCCTTGACCTCTCACATTAGACAGGTATTGTTGTGGCTGCCTGTTGCCGGTTGGGTCCTGGCAGTCTTACGCCACAACTCAGTCTAACCTCGGGTCCTTATTGGGCTCCGTGTTTAACCACCCACATTAGATAGGTATTGTTGTGACTACTGGACAGCCGGGCGGTTCCGGGCAGGTTTACATCACAACTCAATCCAACCTCGGGTTAAACACATCGTATTTTTCTACATTTACATATTTTGTCTCTTTTCTTTTTATATGTAAATATTTGCGGCCCATTATTCAAATTCATCTTTATTGGTTAAGATTTATTTATGCCACTTGATTGTTTTTCAAAGTTATTGGCGTGCGTTAAACATGCCAACACATATGTTCTATATTTTAGCCCAAACGTCATTACCCCCGTTTTATACGTTCGTTCCAATGTAAGGTGTGTTGGGTTTAATACTTAAACCCAATTTAGCCATATGAAAAGGGGAGGCTATAACATGGTGTTTATAAGGTAACATGAAAAAGGGGAGTGTGAACGCATGAACTTGCAACGAACGATTCAATTAACATAAAATAGGCACATGTGAACTTGCAATTGTAACACCATATAATCATGGCATAACATGAATCATTTTATCCATATAATCATAGCATAAACAATACTTAAACATAAATCATTCTATTCATATGGTTAATGCATAGACAATACTTAATCATGAATTATTTTACTCATATGATTATGGCATAAGCAGTACTTAAACATGAATTATTCTAGTCATATGATAATGGCATAAACTTAAACATGAATCATAGGTTCAACTAACCATGTAAACTTGAAATTAAGAATCTAACTAAATTAGATATCATTATTATTGGCACAGGGTCTTGACTAGAAATATAAGCCTATATTTTTATTTAGGCATGATATAAACTAATCGTGTTCATAAAATCACTACATGTTAACAAAAAGGTACTTACTTTTGTCACTAATACAAAAGTATGGTTCAACTAGAATTATCCCAACCTAATTCTTATATGAATCATGGTTTTCATTCTATTCATAGAATTATAGCATAAACATATCTAAACTTACATCATGGTTTTTATTTTATCTATGTAAACTTGCAAGAGGAATGTAATTCTAATGTAATTCTAATGTAACTTATGATAACAACATGAGCCTAAAAACATGTTTTTCAATTGGGCATAATAACGAACATAGTTTAGTCATGTTCATAAAATTAATACAAATTTACAAAGATGTGTGCTTTTGTCACTATCACAAAAATATGATTTTTATACTTGAACTATGATGCCAATTCCAACATAACTTCATATGAATCATAATACTTAGGTGAATCAAATTACACTAAAGATGACCATAGAATTTTACATCATGTTGTCATAACAATAGATCATGGACTTGCATGAATTTCAAAATAAATTATTACAACATATAGTTGTTGTTTCAACATGAATCTTATACTTGCATTTACCAAATGGGTGTTGTAAATAACTATCACAAACATGTAGTTTTCAATATGAATCATATGTTTGCATGAGTCCCAATCAAAATTCCACAACATGTGGTTGTCAACATAAACCATATACTTGTATGAATCAAACCATAGCATTGCCAAATCGTTTAGAATCAAAATAACATACAAATATAAGTCATTATCGCCACAATTCCATTTCGTTTCCAACGCAAATCGCGTACTTGCAAATATCCAATCGTATACCATAATATTCCCAAATCGTTTTGCATCAAAGCAACATACAAATATAGATTATTATCGCCACAATTCCATTTCTTACATTACACAAATCAACGCAATTATTTAATTCATATCGGAATAGCACTCTACTTACAACGTATGACGAATCTTCAATTCAGGAATCTGAATTCTGAATTTGGAGATGCTATCCTTTGTTGTAGGCGTTGCTTTGATTGATTTGACGTTGCTTTAAGCTTTTGATTTATTCCTAATTGTCTCTCTATTTCCGACGGCTATCTTTAGTCTCTCCTCAGCAACATGACGGTCTCAGCTCCATTTTAGTTTGTGTGAATTAGGGTTAGTCTTAGGTCCTTTTTATAGAGTTTGTGAGTTGATTTAGACCGTCGATGAAGCTTGGTTCAATAATAGCCGTTCGTTTGAAGGAGAGACCAACCAGGAGCTGACACCTAGCCCTAGTGACAAGGCAAGGCTCAGAAAATCGACCAAACACAGACCTGGCCAGCCAGGACTTGACCAGACCTGACCAGCAGGTCATTTTTGACCTGGGCGCACTTGGCAGGTGCGCCAGGTCAAAAATGTACTGGCGCACTTCCCAAGTGCGCCAGTGCATTTTTGTTCTGGCGCACTTCCCAAGTGCGCCAGTGCATTCTGACCCGTTTTCTGGTTTTTCGCCCAACTTCGTTCGTCCATATCTTCTTCATACGATATCCGTTTTACGCAAACTCAGACTCTATCTCAAGCAGAATTCCGAGACAAACGCAATGGCGTATCCCGTTTCCCTTAATTCTTTGATTTTAAATTAGTTATACTTTAATTTGTGAATCTCACTGTTATAGAATACACGGGGTATTACACAACAACCAACCCACTCGGGTATAGCTCAAACACAAGAAAGACGAGCATTGTTAGAACAGTCAAGACAAACGCAAATGTAAAAGGCGATCAATATATCGTACTCGAAAGTGAATATCAAAAGACCTGCATAAACTACCAGTTTCGTGCCGGGTTTATCATACAAAAATCCTCCTACATGTGGACAAAAGAGCATACAAGATTTCGAGTCTCGGACCATTCAACAAACACCTTGCAGGCGTAAGGTCAAAATAAAGATTCAAAGGACTCAATACCATCGAGCTCAATTGAAATTACGTTTTCCAAGTTCAACTACAAGTTACATATCAGTTGAATCCAGATGCACAAATACATTGGCGGATCAACACACAAACAATTATTCAAACCCTCAAAAATCCAATTCGGTCAAAGTCGATCCACAATTACAGGCCAATCCTGAAATTAATTCAGCTCAAAACCAAGTTTTCGCACACAATCAAGTATAAATATTGCCCTAATTCGAAACCCTAAGCATTGCCGAGCCAATTTAACACAAAATTGTGAAAGTAATCGCCTACAGCAGGCACAACGCTTCGAATTCAAGAAAGATACCTTAATTTGGTTCAGAATTGATGAGGTTTTGCAGCGGAAGCTTTTTATGGTGGATTCGGAGTTCTCGATGATTGATGAGGTCAAATTGATTTGAGGAGATTGATTGAAGTGGATTAGATCAAAGAACGAGTTTTCTTTAGCAAAATAAGGCCGCCGCCATTAAAATGTTTATTGACAGGAAGGAGTAAAATGAAGAAGTAAAAGCCAAAAAGAGATAATATAAAGGCAAGGGAAGGCAGACCATTCCAATCCATCTCGAGTGGGCCCGCTCCAATCCATTGCAAGTCAGCTTGCTCCAATCCATTGCACGTCTGCCCGCACCGATCCATAATAGAACATGAATGCCGATCCATATATGCCAAGCATTCAAAGAAGTAATCGATCAATCATTATATGTTAACTCACAATGTGTGTTTAAACGTTTATTTCGAAGCTCATAATTTTTGTAACAAGCAAAAATTATAAACTTCAAGGGGAAAATGTTAATACACTAAAATTAAACCATAAATGATGGGTCATACACTGCACAATATAATGGATCGATTACATAAATGATCTATGGATCGGTCGGCATTAAAAGACATGGGTCAGTCGTGCTCATGCTTCAGGGATCAGTCGGCTTCATTAACTATGTTTCGGTCACCACTTGCCTATATGGGCCGGTTGGTCAGAAGCCACCTAGATGGATCGGTCACCCTCTTGTTCTATGGGTCGACCGTTCACAATGCACTATGGATCGGTCACCCTCTTGTTCTATGGGTCGGTAGTAACAGCATGGGTCGGTCGGCAACAACTGGACGGATCAATCGGTAAAAAGCCAGCTGCATGGGTCGGTCGAAGTATGGATCGGTCAAAAGTATTTGACCATTGGCATTTTTGTAAATAAAGTTATGACCGATTCATACCTTGCATATATAACTTCAGCCTTTCCACTTCATTCTCTCTACACCTATAAATACCCCATGGCTTCCCACTTTAAAGAGATCGAATCTTTGCTCCACGAAGTGCAATCCAATCATTTTCTCTACCATTCCAAGGCATTCCAACCACCATTATTCTTCTATCAAGCCTTGATTCAATATGATATCTTCTATGGATTCACCGAAAATCATCTAAGTGCGCCAATTGTTGAAGATTCCTCCAACAATCGTCGCATCTATAGAGTTCTCGCTGTTTCCACGTTGAATTTAAGATAATCAAGTGTAAAAGAAGAGAAGAGAGTGAAATACTTGTAAAAAAGAGAGAATGTATGAGATTGAAAAGAGCATGTACCTTGTATTGGCAACCATGATAATGAAATTTGCTTCGATAGTGGACATAGGTCAAAACTGAGATCGAACCACTTTAAATTTCTTTGTCTTTACTTTTTTCTTTATGTTGTGGCTCCATACTTTAGATTTCATTTTTTTATGCATTGTGCATATCCTCTTCGGGGGCGTTTATGCCATTTTTTGTATAAACAATATTTAGTTAATAATACACAGTAAAGATTTTTTATTCCACTATATGCATTGACATTTTCATCTGGTGTAAGGGAGATCCTCACTCTGAAGATATATTTGCTTTTGACGTCGAGTATATAGATTATGATCACATTTGGAACTTATAAATATAATATTACATTGTATCTTTCCATAATGTTTTTCTCTACTTTTCCCTTTACCTACTTCTCATAATGAATGTCTCCCATGGTTAGTTTTATTCATGAGGTTTCAAATCGATATGCTAAGGTATTTTTGGATACATGATTGTAACATTGGATACATATCAATGGATTGATTATGGATCTACTTATATATAATTTTGGTTGTCGTTTGACATCAACATACATGAAACATCAATTTAACTCATTTACTATGATGATTTTTTTTATATCATTGAAGTAACTATTGACTATTAGTGGATGTAAAGATATTTTCATTCTTGCTTCTTGAAATAACATATATTTATAAATATGAGTACCTCTTAATAAAGAAAGATGGAATCTTTTTCACCAAAACTGATGGAAGTTATATGATAGTAAGTCATATTCAATTTAAGAAAAGATAGTATATTCAAAAATTTGATACAAATTCATAGACTACCACTGACTAGGAAAGATGGAATCTTTTTAAAGTTATATGATAGTAAGTCATATTCTATTGCTTATGTTCACAAATATAATTCATTTACAAACAAGTTTTGCGTGTTTATTTTTAGTTCAATTGCATTTTCCTTATTTGTTTCCATGTAAGCCATAGAACTTTATTTCTCAAAGCACACTTGAAACGTTTGGCCTATCCAAGTTTTGTAAGGTGCACGACCTCACATGACACATTAATAAGGTTTGAAGTCAACTTTTCTGTAATTTGGCTTTTCATTTGTACATTTGTTATTGAATGTTAAAAAAATGTAAGGCTCAAACTTTCTTTTCTTATGCTCAATATTTAAGCTTTATCTGGTTTATACCATTTAGGGTGAATTTTGTAACTTTAAAAAATCTAGAGTACATATTGAAATTCTATTCGCAAGATACTTCCTTTTCCACCTGCCATGTTGATTGGGGGACGCATAACATCAAACTTATGAAACGCTATACTGGGTCATATCTATTTATAATTATAGGTCAGTAGATTTGGATTATGATTGTTTATTTCTTAGATACAAATTCATAGACTACCACTGACTAGGAAAAAATAAATACAATTATGGTTTTGATACCATAATAAATCGTAAAACTTCTAAATCAAAATGCATGTGTTGTCCTCCATAAAATACAAAAATCAATTTTAGAACCCCACCCATCTTCTCTCCTATATTTTTTGAAGTTTAGTTATTTTCTTCATGTAAATACATTTATTTGATCTCCCATTTTTGTCATCATCTTAAATTAATAACAACAATTTTATTATCTATTCCAGATGCTTTTGCAGTAGTACAAATCAACTCCCTATTTTTGTAATAGTCAATTTGTTTGTTTGATACATGCATTTGTCTAGGAAAAAATACTTTCGGATATTCCATTGTTTGTTCGATATTTTGCTGCTGTTCAAAAAGAAGCACACTTATCAAGTCAATTTTCATCTAATTTCTATTTTTTTATTAACTTCAATTTATATTTTTTAGGTTCTACTATTTATATTTTAGAATAACGATTTTCTATAAGAAAAAAATTGATGAAAGCTATCCTTTTTGTAAACTACTTACTAACTGATTCATGATTCCATTTTGTAATTTTCTTTTCAACCGTCCCTCACTTTATTAAGGCTCCTATAGATTTTTCAAGTGATGAATTTGTTATCAACTTTGTAACAGAAACGTCATAAAACTATTAAAATTACCATTGCAGTGAACATGAATGCCTTAGAACGTTAGTAATACTGTTTCAATGCTATTGTAACATCCCAGAATTTTAGTGATTTAATAATTAATTTATTTAATTATTTTAATATAGTGGTTTGATAATTTGAATGGTTTGAATTCAAATATTTTGAATATTTAAATTAATATAAGTAATGAAATTTAATTCTGAAATAGTCGAAATTAGTTGAATTTGCAATATTGTGTGGACTGGATAATATAAGAAATTTAATTGAGTTTATATATGAATTATAATGTCGAGTTTATTAATAAACGATTATTGAACGTATTAATTTATAATATAATTATAAACGAGCTTGTAACATCACGGTAATTCATAAAATTGAGATTATTGAAATTTGAACTTCAACTGAGCATATATTATTCGTTATAAGTCGGATTTCTTCGAAACAAGAAACATTCGAATCTAATTATGTAACGACCTGGGTTTTCACGATCCAGGATATTGACATACAACAACTTGTCGACTATTCAAGCATTGGAAACACCAGATAGTCCATGAAAGAAATTAGAGAGTGAGAATAGATAAGATAGAAACTTAGAATAGAAGAAGAAGAACATACAACATCAGAATAACACGAATCTCACAGCGGAACGAACAACATACAATAGATAACATATCTTTGGAATAAAATCAATATATGTATACAGTAACATTATCCGAGTACAACACTTACAACACAGCGAAAATAACAATAGCTATAAAATCCTGAAGCCTCCTGCTTCAAGCTCTCCAAGTATATCTATAAAATCCCGACTACTTGACTGCCCATAAAAAATTGGGCAACCAAGAGTTTAGGGAAAACAAAACAAACTCTGGGTCAGTTATGGGACTTGTGCGAGTAAAACAATTTAAAACAGTTCGAGAATTTTAAACGATATCTCATAAGACCGCGCCGTATAACGGAACGGGTTTTTCCGTTATGAGAATCCAAAACATTTGATTTAACTTTCAAAATCCTTTTGAAAGAAATGCAAAACTTTATATCAAAACTCTTTTGATATTATAATAATGTCTATCAACCACAACTAAATAATCATCTAGCAGAAACGCTTTCATCTTACGTTCTACATATATAGTATATAATCAAAACCGCGAGCACTTATTGTGTAATGGATTTCCAACTATGACAAGGTATGGAACCACCTTCTGATAGTGTACCTCTATAGAGGAATACACTGGGTTCAACAAGAACATCTTGCAACCCGGCTGCACATGACCGACCACTCATTTCGCTTGAGTGTATCGAATGTATATCACCAACGATTGGGATCAGCAACCGTTTCCCGAAAGGGACCGCATCCAATAGATTAAAGAAGTAAATGAAACTCTAGATCAGGTGACACTACACCCTAATTGGAAGCAACCCACTTAGCCATCCTGCCTGCCCGATTTTTGTCATTTCCCGATTGTGAGGCTAGAGGCCACGCTTATCTCTGACAGATCACACATTTATTCACTTTGAATGTCACATCGTCATACCCACCAAATCATAAATTGATTTCCCCAAAAATACAATGGGTATACAGTTAAGAGAAACGAATTCCTCCGCCACCAAACGTACATACGTTTGAAGAGATCAACTTACGTGATCCATTAAATATACTCTGTCGGACATTCTTCCATACAGGTTGTCCTAGGACTGGACAAACTGAAGGCACTATTCTGTAAACAAGACAACCCTTGCATAACTCTGTCTTCAATTATCTTCGTCATATTTGATTCGCAATGCTAATCCCATATAGAGTGGTTTTCAGATAATGAATCTGATTCCGGTCTCCGTATGGACGACGGAAAAATGGTCAAAAATTTCGATAGTCGGTGAGTTACTATCAAAGAAAACACGTGTACAAACAACGATATTATTTCCAGATGGAAATTCTATCGATCAATCATCAATCATCATTTATCTCTTAAATTAATTTATCATTAATTTATTCATTTTTCATTTCCTGTTTCCATACATTCAACATTCCTTATTTTCTAAATTTAGAAAATATACGTTATTAATCATTAGAAAACATTTCCATCTCTTTTCCATGTATCACTATCATTCTAGTATTCTTTTTCATCAAACATTTCATTTTTTATGATTAGAAAATATCTCTGATTATATTTGGAAAATGTTTCCAAAACTCATTCATTGGATTTAAACAGATGTTTAAATAAAACATCGCTATGCCAACTCAAACCATTACCTTCATCAACTAAATTTACTTAACCGACCTTCACTATTGAACCTTAACCATTCCTTAGTTAAAAATGGAGTCAATCAAGTTGGGGTATAACTACCTCTCAGACCTTAACGGAACAACATTTCTAACTTCTAAAATAGACAAAGTTCACTTTCTAAATCTTTAACAAACTTCCTTACGTAACTCTCTGATTCTATTTACGAATCCACTTCTTCTTCAGAAGTCGTTTGATTTTACCAATAGTGTTAAAATCCCATGCTTCTGAAATATAATAACTTAAGTATAACTTTTATTTATAAATTTGGATAAACAAACAACAATTAATTTATAAACAAATAAATCTTGATTAGAACGGAAAGTAAATGGTACTTTACCGAATTCGATATAATCGAATCTCAATGTATAATTCTCTCTTTCGAATAAACTATATTCGATAACACCTTTCGAATAAACTATATTCGATAATCTCTCTTCGAATAAACTATATTCGATAATCTCCTTTCGAATAAACTATATTCGAAAATCTTCTTTCGAATAAACTATATTCGATAATCTCTCTTTGAATTACTAATATTCGATAATCTCTATTCGAATAACTATATTCCATAATCTCTATTCAGATAACTAATATTCGATAATCTCTCTTCGAATAACTATATTCAATAATCTCTATTCGGATAACTAATACTCGATAATCTCTCTTTCGAATAAACTATATTCGATAATCTCCTTTTAACTTTATTCGACTAACTCTAATTGATTAACTCTATCGATTAACTCTAATTGATTAACTCAAATCAATTAACTCTAACTCGATTAACTCTAATCGATTAACTCTAACTCGATTAACTCTAATCGATTAACTCTAATTCGATTAACTCTAATCGATTAACTCTAACTGATTAACTCTAATTGATTAACTCTAACCGATTAACTCTAATCGATTAACTCTAATTGATTAACTCTAACTGATTAGCTCTAATCGATTAACTCTAATTTATTAACTCTAACTGATTAACTCTAATTGATTAACTCTAATTGATTAACTCTAACTTATTAACTCTAATCGATTAACTCTAATTGATTAACTCTAACTGATTAACTCTAACTGATTAACTCTAGTTGATTAACTCTAACTGATTAACTCTAATCGATTAACTCTAATTGATTAACTCTAACTGATTAAGTCTAATTGATTAACTCTAATCGATTAACTCTAATTGATTAACTCAAATCAATTAACTCTAATTAATTAACTCTTTTCAATTAACTCTAATCGATTAGCTCTTTTATATAATCCATTAAGTTTGATTTCTTATTTTAAAATAATATTCCATTTCCAAATTCTATATATACTTCTATTTGTAGAATTATTCATACGAAATCTCCTTTCTATTTTTAACACTTAAATCTCATTTAAAATTCCCTTTTTATAACTCTATTTGTTTCATAACTAAATATTTCCTTTTCAATTCTATTTGTAAACGGTTTACAAATATTCCCTTTTCAATTCTATTCGTAAATGGTTTACAAATATTCCCTTTTCAATTCTTTTTGTAAATGATTTGCAAATATTCCCTTTTCAATTCTATTTGTAAATGGTTTACAAATATTTCCTTTTCAATTCTATTTGTAAATGGTTTACAAATATTTCCTTTTCAATTCTATTTGTAAATGGTTTACAAATATTTCCTTTTATATAAAATCCTTTGATTTTATAAATATTTTCTTTTCAATATATATGTAACACCCCACGTCCATTAATGTCACTCACAAAGGGAATGCATTAATCTTCCATGGAGGTTTTAAGTGAATATAGAACAGTAAAATTACAACAAGACAGATATAAAATAGTACTTGGAAATTCAAAAACTTTATTTCATTGTAGCAGAAGTCAAAACATGTTTGATTACATCATAACACCACATTCAATGTCAAGTACAATATCTATCTTGATAAAACAAGTACATAATCCCATTACATGAATAGCCATTAAAAAGAAAGATAACAAGCTGGACTTTACTTCCGCAGTCCAAGCTTTCCAGAAGATAAGCGATCCAACTAGACTCCACTAGAACTTGGCCCAACCTGCGGACCTGAAGGGAGAAAAAGGATGGAAAAGAGGGGGTCAGACATAAAGTCTGGTGAATATGATAATTCTACAATACTATTACCAAAATAACTGGACTAAGGCATAAGCTGGAAAACAAGAAAATGTCTATGAAGAGCAGATTAAGGACATAGACAATCGCTAAAGGCAACGTTATAGGCGCTCCTAAATACTAAAGGATAAACACTATACTGCACCACACCAGTCACCCTAAAGATTCATCCCACTTAGCTTCACTTAGAAACTTTCCCAATGGCTTTACGTACCCCTAGCTGACTACATAGGTGCCGCCTGCCCCTATCTCCACTAGGTGTACCCTACTTCCCATTATTCGATCGGCTCCCTAACTCGTAGATACCCGTGCTGGCCCCACAGTGGGGTGTATCACTCCCCTAAAGTGGCAACCTGATACAACGGACATGCACGGCTTATACCTACACGATGCAACAACGTCTTACCTACCAGCCCGGGTCCACACACGCATATGAAACCCGTTGGACTTGCGTTGCCACCGCTCCCTGTTTTGGCCTCTTATAGTCAAACCCAGTATGCGTGTCCCGTCCTCGACTTGGGTCGAGCCCACAAAGATACGTTTTGGGATACTGGTTGAAATGGGCCCCCACTATTTACCACAAGCATTCCACCTAAGCTTGTCCCCATTAGTCCATCTCACTTAACCCACTTAGTCATGTTCATTTACATGTGTGTTTGGTTAAGTCTAATCGTATTTCAAATGCCTCTAAAGGCAACCACCAGATTCCTCATGCCACCCAAGGCACCTACTTAACCCCCATGTCCCACCTTACATGATTATCTGGTTAAGTATTTCTTAGTTCATTAAGGCCATAACCTCATAAAGACCTCTCACATTAGACTGGCATTTATGGCAGCTGGATTTGCCGGGCGGGTCCGGGCAGTCTTACACCATAAAAGAGTCTAACCTCGTGTCTTTACAACTGTTATGCTTTAGTTTGGGCCTAGGACCTCTCACATTGGGCCGACATTTGTGACTACTGGATTTGCCGGGCGGGTCCGGGCAGGTTTACATCACAAACGGGTCCAACCTCGTGTCCTAAGCATTGATTATTAATAATAATCCACTTTCCCCCAATTTTAATAATTCCCTACTTGAATTATTAATTACTTCCAATTTTTAACAATGTCCATAATTGACTCAATTATGGACATTCATTCATGGTATGCAACATCTTACAAAATTGCACCCAATTTATTAATTCCTAATATTACCCCTACCCCACGTTTGAACGTTTATTCGCAAAATATATGTTAGACTCGAATAGCCTAACTCATAGCATAAAAGAGATTATCATAATAACAACATGTATATGTGACCAAATGAATCATAATAAGGGGTGAAACTTGCATATGTCCAACTTGCATAGATTATACATGTCATGGATCTAAAGGTGTCAACTTGTTCAAAATTCACCTAATATGATCTCAATCAATTTTCATAAACTTACATATGAACATGTGTGAATCAACATCATCTAATTTTTTAACAACATGGTTTTATATGGGTACACCTAACTCAATAGGCAAATTCCCATAATCAAGTTTTATTTAATTATAGTTTCAAGTTTATGGGTACACCTAACCTAATAGGCAAATTCCCATAAACAAGATCCATTTAAATTAAGAGAAAAAAAAACATAACTTTAAGCATGATCCAACAACATCATGATTTTTCAACATAATATAGCATGATTTATAACATGGCATAGTATGATAGTATAACATAGCTTGACATGATTCTCAACATAGCACGACATAGCATAAGAGAATTTACAACATAGCATGACATAGCATATATAATTTACATCATACGACAACATAATAACATAATAAGAGATCCACAATATATAGAATTTACAATTACAAATCACATCACTTTCTTGTGATCCATTCATAACTGAGTCAAATTAGTTTGTAATAGTCTTGTGAGAATCATCATACTCACCAACAAAAGAAAAGAATTAGAGAAAGAGAGATCCTTTGATTTGATTTGTGTAGATTTAGTTGTAGATGATTAGGCTTCCTCTTCTTAGTTTGTGACGACTATGCTGAACTCCATGGCAGCAGCATGACGGTAGCTTCTCTAATTTTACAAGTGATTTAGGTCTAGGGTCTACCCACTTATTTATAGATTTTAGAATTCATTTAGGCCATTAGATTTAACCTAGAAATAACCGCAGCCGTTCAGACAAGATGGGGTTTATCTTGTTGACTCAGCAATGAGTCAGAAGTGACTCAGCAAACACTCAGCATATTAATAAACTTCTATTCATGTCATAAATATATATATATTTTCTACAATGTACATATTAGATACATCCCCCTTTACTTATTATTGTTTTTATATACATATTAGATACATCCCCTCTCTCACACACTTATTAATATTTTTATATTCATATTAGATACATCCCCTCTCTTACACACTTATTAATATTTTTATATTCATATTAGATACATCCCCTCTCTTACACACTTATTAATATTTTTATATTCATATTAGATACATCCCCTCTCTTACACACTTATTAATATTTTTATATTCATATTAGATACATCCCCTCTCTTACACACTTATTAATATTTTAGCAACTTTAGTGTTAATAGAAAATTCGGGGTGTTACATTCTCCCCTCCTTTTAGGATTTCGTCCCCGAAATCTTCAAGTCTGGAAGAATGTATATCCTACCATCCAAACGTCCATCTACTCATCCATCATACACAGGCATCCATTGTCCTTAAAAGACTTCTAATGTTTTATGATCATATGCAAGTGTGTGTACATGTCCTTACCTAATGCGAAATCAGGCGGTCTACTGATTCAGTTGACCTCCTTAGTGCAAATTATGTAAGTGTCATGAATCCATTATGTATGCAAAAGATCCTAATTGCTTACATACTACTTCTATATGCGTGCACACCCATTCAACCGAATGCAGCATCCATATGATGGTACAACCATTATACATCCATTATACTAAATACATCCATATATATGCAATATGCAATATGAAGTGACTGAGCCGATCTAGTGCCTAAAGTGTGTGTATATATGCATCCACGAGCAACCACTAGCAAACTCTTGCATCCATTTTGCATCCATCATACATAACATGTCTCAAACACATGTTTCAACCATAGGATTATCCTAACTAAAGGTCAAAGATATTAATGAGAGGACATACTAAAGATAAGATAAGATAAGCTAAGCGATAAAGGAGAAATTAAAAGACATACCCTCAAAAAGAAAAGGGTACAACGAACGCATCTTCTCTTCTGTCTCCCAAGTTGCGTTGCTCTCATCATCTCCCCATTGCACTTTAACCAGTCTGACCTCTCGATTCCTCAACTTTTTGATCTCCGACCCAAGAATGCATGTAGGAGCTCGTCTAATTGTTGCATCACGCTCTATTTCCACCTCTTTAAGCAAGCTCGGCTCTACCACCTCCGCGGTCTTGTGCAAACACTTCCTCAAATGTGATACATGGAATACGTCGTGTACTCCACTAAGTTTCTCAGGCAACTCCACCCTATATGCCATCTTCCCAATCCTGTTTTTTATAGGAAACGGCCCTACAAACCTTGGTGCTAATTTCCCCACGGACCCAAAGCGAACAACATTCTGTAACGGAGATACTTTGATAAAAACCATGTCCCCAATGTCAAACTCAAGATCTGTCCTCCTCTTATCAGCATACGATTTTTGCCTATCTTGTGCTGCTTTCATCCTCCTTCGAATCAACTCAATCTTCTCCGAGGTTTCCCTAACCATATCGGGCCCAAGTAGGATTTTATCGGTAGATTCCCACCAACATGTAGGCGAACGGCAAGGCCTTCCATAAAGAGCTTCGAAAGGTGCCATGCCAATACTAGACTGAAAGCTATTATTATATGCGAATTCTACTAACGGAAGGTGCTCTTCCCATGTACCCCCAAAGTCTAGGATACAAAGCCTTAAAAGATCCTCTAGAATGCGATTCACCCTCTCGGTCTGGCCGTCTGTCTGAGGATGATATGCGGTGCTCAAACATAGCTGAGTCCCTACCACCTCTTGTAAACTCTTCCAAAATTCGCTAGTAAAGATGGGGTCACGGTCGCTTACTATACTAGAAGGAATACCGTGCAAACGAACTATCTCCTTAATGTATACAGAAGCCAACCACGGAGCAGTCCTCTTACTTTTCACGGGAATAAAATGGGCGCTTTTAGTAAGTCTATCTACTATAACCCAAATCCCCGTGTTACCCTTCCTTGATCTTGGTAATCCATCCACAAAATCCATTGAGATGCTTTCCCATTTCCATAGTGGAACTTCTAATGGGTGAAGCAACCCACCGGGTTTCTTTTGTTCTGCTTTAACTCGTTGGCACACCAAGCATCTAGCGACGTACTCGGCCACATCCTTTTTCATACCGGCCCAAAAGAAAACCCGCTTCATATCTTTGTACATCTTATCCCCGCCGGGATGAATGGTCATTTTTGAGCGATGAGCATCATCAAGAATGGCCTTCCTTAAGTCTTCGTCTTGTGGTACACAAAGTCTATTATCCCTTCGTAACCAACCCTTATCGTCTAGGGTATACCTACGAAGATGGCTTGACGACTCCCCCCCTTTGAGCTTTTCTACTATCTCAACCAACTGTGGGTCGTCTCGCTGTGCCTCACCAACCGGTCCTAGAAGTGTAGGTCTAACCTCCAAGGATGCTAACAGACCGGGTACTAAGTCAACGGAGGGTCTAAAGTCAAACATAGAGATGAATTCTAAGCTTTGTCGTTCAACAAACAACGGACTCAAGGACAACCTTTTCCTACTTAAGGCGTCTGCCACCACGTTACCCTTGCCCGGGGTATATGCTATTTCAAAATCGTAGGAGGCTAAGAATTCCATCCACCGTTGCTGCCTTAAATTCAAATCCTTCTGAGAGAATAAGTATTTTAATGATTTGTGGTCAGTGAACAGTTCGAATTTCTCACCAAGAAGATAGTGACGCCAAGACTTAAGCGCGAAAACAATTGCGGCTAGCTCTAAGTCATGCGTGGGGTAATTCTTTTCATGAACCCTCAACTGCCTTCCACCATAGGCTATTACTCTTCCCTCTTGCATGAGGACCGCGCCAAGTCCCGTCCCACAAGCATCAGTATAGATGGTAAACGGTTTATTCCCGTCTGGCAGCACTAAGACTGGGGCTGAAGTTAAGGCTCTCTTTAAACGTTGGAACGCATCATCGCAATCTTTGTCCCACGTAAAAACCAGGTTCTTCTTCGTTAACCGTGTTAATGGAGCTGATATTTTTGCGAAGTCTTTGATAAACTTCCTATAATAGCCAGCCAACCCCAAGAAACTTCTTACTTCGGTTGCATTTTTAGGGACCTTCCAATCTTGGATGGCCACCACCTTTGCGGGATCCACTGCTATCCCTTCTTTGGAAACCACGTGCCCTAAGAACCGTACTTCCTTCCTCCAGAAGTGACACTTAGAAAATTTTGCCTTAAGGTTATGCGCTCGAAGGGTTTCCAACACTTCCCTAAGATGTAGGGAGTGCTCTTCTTTATTCTTAGAAAAGACTAAGATGTCATCCACAAAGACTACCACGAATTTGTTAAGGTATTCCCTAAACACCCTACTCATCAAATCAACAAAATATGCAGGGGCGTTTGTCAAACCAAAGGGCATCACTAGCCATTCATAGAATCCGTCAGGAGTCCTAAAAGCAGTCTTATCTATACTATCCTCAGCCACTCTCAGTTGATGAAAGCCAGTGGCTAAGTCCAGCTGCGAAAACACTGAGGCGCCAACTAACTGATCAAAGAGATCGTCAATCCTCGGCAGTGGGTGTCGGTTCTTTTTAGTAAGCTTGTTTAGTTCTCTATAGTCCATACAAAGTCTAAGAGACCCATCCGCCTTTGTGGCAAAAACTACTGGAGCACCCCACTCCGATATACTACGTCTTATGAACCCCTTCTCAAGCAACTCCTTTACTTGCTTATTGAGTTCCCTCCTTTCACGAGGAGCCATGTGGCGCACTGGCAAAGATACGGGTTTAGCATTATCCACAAGATAAAT
The DNA here is from genome assembly GCA_030737875.1 of Allium sativum. Taxonomy (NCBI): domain Eukaryota; kingdom Viridiplantae; phylum Streptophyta; class Magnoliopsida; order Asparagales; family Amaryllidaceae; genus Allium; species Allium sativum. The sequence continues at coordinate 508,189,582 of CM060920.1, read as the reverse complement.
TCGAAAGTCTATCTCCCGCTTTGGAGGTAAGCCCTTCACCTCCTCAAACACATCCGGATATTCCCGGACCACTTCTACCGATCGCAGGTTCTCTACAGACGCGTCAAGCGATTCAAGATAACTTAGCATAACGGAATTTATGGGATTACAAAAGATGTCGAGAGCATTACCAAGGCGAGTCACAAGCCTAACTACTCTCCTTTCACAATCAAGAATGGCCCTATTTCTAGACAACCAATCCATTCCTAAAATTAGCCCATAGCCCGTGAAGCCCAATACATAAGCATCACATCTAAATTCAACGCTAAGTATAGAGATTTTCAAATCCAAACATATCATGGTCAAATGAGCCGAACCCCCAATTGGATTTGAAACGACCAAGGGATCCTCTACTAAACTGGTGTTCAAGTGCAGTGATTCAACTAATGATGAAGAGATAAACGAATGAGATGCGCCAGAATCGAATAAGGTACGGACAGGATGACCAAACAGAAAAACTAAGCTTTCAACAGAAATTGTTCTACCTCTTTCTTGCAGCGGTGGGGCCGCAATAGCCTGAACTTGCCCCCTTGCCTGCCCTGGTGCCATAAGAGCCTGCACCTGTCCTCCCGAGGTAGACCCTGCCCTCTGCCCCTTCTTTGGACAGTCCTTCACTAAATGTCCCGCATCTCCACAATGAAAACAACCATTCTTCTTTTTCTTTCTACAATCTTTGCTGAGATGGCCAGGCGTCCCACAATTGAAGCATTTCTTCTTCCCTTTGCCATTATTGTTTTTACCACCCTTCTTATTTTGCTGTTGGGGTTTCTTCTGATCCCCTTTCTTTTCAACTGCCTTATCCTCATGCATAAGTGCCATTTCTACTAGCTTTTCAAAGGTGGCTCCCATAGGGATGTGGGTCATAGCCAACCCTTGCAATGGTTCATTCAAGCCTCTAACGAACCTCAAAGCTTTCTTCTCTGGCGTGTTCACCAACTCCAAGCCAAACCTTGCTAACTGATTAAATTTATTGACATATTCCTTTACTGATGAGCTCCCTTGCTTTAGTGCCAGGAATTTTTCCATATTTAAGTTCTCCTCTGCCCTTGAAAGAAACTTTGCCTCAAACCTTCGTCTGAAATCCGCCCATGAATCAACTGGATGTTCCCCGTTAGTGACCTCCCACCAAAACGAGGCCTCTCCCTTCATTAACCAAGCAGCTAAACGGACTTTCCTCCCATCTTCCACTTCAAAGATATCCAACAATTCCTCAGTCTCCTTAAGCCAATCTCTGGCCTCCACAAACGTCTCAGTCCCTTGAAAAGTTTTTCCTCCCATAGCCTTGAATTCCTTGCACGTCTTTGCAAAAGTGTCAACACGAGGAGGAGGAGGAGGAGGAATGGGTTCAACTAGGGGTGGAGGAGTATCCGCTGGGCCTGCAGTGGTGGCCCTAGCCTCCAAGTATCTCCTAAACCACCCTGGAATCGTCACACCTTCTGGGAGATTAAGATCTTCAGCCATGCTGAAATGAAAAAGGAAAGATTCAAAATGGAGAATTCGAAAGATAAAGATAAGGATGTGGCTATTTGGGATTATGTTTTTCATAAAAACTCTCTTTAAATAACATGATTTTTTTTTTTTTTTTTGAAAGCACTTCTTCCAAAAATACTTTAGAAAAAAAAATATTTTTCTAAAATTTTTTTTTTATCTGTTCTGGTAACCTTATGCTCTGATACCACGTGTAACACCCCACGTCCATTAATGTCACTCACAAAGGGAATGCATTAATCTTCCATGGAGGTTTTAAGTGAATATAGAACAGTAAAATTACAACAAGACAGATATAAAATAGTACTTGGAAATTCAAAAACTTTATTTCATTGTAGCAGAAGTCAAAACATGTTTGATTACATCATAACACCACATTCAATGTCAAGTACAATATCTATCTTGATAAAACAAGTACATAATCCCATTACATGAATAGCCATTAAAAAGAAAGATAACAAGCTGGACTTTACTTCAGCAGTCCAAGCTTTCCAGAAGATAAGCGATCCAACTAGACTCCACTAGAACTTGGCCCAACCTGCGGACCTGAAGGGAGAAAAAGGATGGAAAAGAGGGGGTCAGACATAAAGTCTGGTGAATATGATAATTCTACAATACTATTACCGAAATAACTGGACTAAGGCATAAGCTGGAAAACAAGAAAATGTCTATGAAGAGCAGATTAAGGACATAGACAATCGCTAAAGGCAACGTTATAGGCGCTCCTAAATACTAAAGGATAAACACTATACTGCACCACACCAGTCACCCTAAAGATTCATCCCACTTAGCTTCACTTAGAAACTTTTCCAATGGCTTTACGTACCCCTAGCTGACTACATAGGTGCCGCCTTCCCCTATCTCCACTAGGTGTACCCTACTTCCCATTATTCGATCGGCTCCCTAACTCGTAGATACCCGTGCTGGCCCCACAGTGGGGTGTATCACTCCCCTAAAGTGGCAACCTGATACAACGGACATGCACGGCTTATACCTACACGATGCAACAACGTCTTACCTACCAGCCCGGGTCCACACACGCATATGAAACCCGTTGGACTTGCGTTGCCACCGCTCCCTGTTTTGGCCTCTTATAGTCAAACCCAGTATGCGTGTCCCGTCCTCGACTTGGGTCGAGCCCACAAAGATACGTTTTGGGATACTGGTTGAAATGGGCCCCCACTATTTACCACAAGCATTCCACCTAAGCTTGTCCCCATTAGTCCATCCCACTTAACCCACTTAGTCATGTTCATTTACATGTGTGTTTGGTTAAGTCTAATCGTATTTCAAATGCCTCTAAAGGCAACCACCAGATTCCTCATGCCACCCAAGGCACCTACTTAACCCCCATGTCCCACCTTACATGATTATCTGGTTAAGTATTTCTTAGTTCATTAAGGCCATAACCTCATAAAGACCTCTCACATTAGACTGGCATTTATGGCAGCTGGATTTGCCGGGCGGGTCCGGGCAGTCTTACACCATAAAAGAGTCTAACCTCGTGTCTTTACAACTGTTATGCTTTAGTTTGGGCCTAGGACCTCTCACATTGGGCCGACATTTGTGACTACTGGATTTGCCGGGCGGGTCCGGGCAGGTTTACATCACAAACGGGTCCAACCTCGTGTCCTAAGCATTGATTATTAATAATAATCCACTTTCCCCCAATTTTAATAATTCCCTACTTGAATTATTAATTACTTCCAATTTTTAACAATGTCCATAATTGACTCAATTATGGACATTCATTCATGGTATGCAACATCTTACAAAATTGCACCCAATTTATTAATTCCTAATATTACCCCTACCCCACGTTTGAACGTTTATTCGCAAAATATATGTTAGACTCGAATAGCCTAACTCATAGCATAAAAGAGATTATCATAATAACAACATGTATATGTGACCAAATGAATCATAATAAGGGGTGAAACTTGCATATGTCCAACTTGCATAGATTATACATGTCATGGATCTAAATGTGTCAACTTGTTCAAAATTCACCTAATATGATCTCAATCAATTTTCATAAACTTACATATGAACATGTGTGAATCAACATCATCTAATTTTTTAACAACATGGTTTTATATGGGTACACCTAACTCAATAGGCAAATTCCCATAATCAAGTTTTATTTAATTATAGTTTCAAGTTTATGGGTACACCTAACCTAATAGGCAAATTCCCATAAACAAGATCCATTTAAATTAAGAGAAAAAAAAACATAACTTTAAGCATGATCCAACAACATCATGATTTTTCAACATAATATAGCATGATTTATAACATGGCATAGTATGATAGTATAACATAGCTTGACATGATTCTCAACATAGCACGACATAGCATAAGAGAATTTACAACATAGCATGACATAGCATATATAATTTACATCATACGACAACATAATAACATAATAAGAGATCCACAATATATAGAATTTACAATTACAAATCACATCACTTTCTTGTGATCCATTCATAACTGAGTCAAATTAGTTTGTAATAGTCTTGTGAGAATCATCATACTCACCAACAAAAGAAAAGAATTAGAGAAAGAGAGATCCTTTGATTTGATTTGTGTAGATTTAGTTGTAGATGATTAGGCTTCCTCTTCTTAGTTTGTGACGGCTATGCTGAACTCCATGGCAGCAGCATGACGGTAGCTTCTCTAATTTTACAAGTGATTTAGGTCTAGGGTCTACCCACTTATTTATAGATTTTAGAATTCATTTAGGCCATTAGATTTAACCTAGAAATAACCGCAGCCGTTCAGACAAGATGGGGTTTATCTTGTTGACTCAGCAATGAGTCAGAAGTGACTCAGCAAACACTCAGCATATTAATAAACTTCTATTCATGTCATAAATATATATATTTTTTCTACAATGTACATATTAGATACATCCCCCTTTACTTATTATTGTTTTTATATACATATTAGATACATCCCCTCTCTCACACACTTATTAATATTTTTATATTCATATTAGATACATCCCCTCTCTTACACACTTATTAATATTTTTATATTCATATTAGATACATCCCTCTCTTACACACTTATTAATATTTTTATATTCATATTAGATACATCCCCTCTCTTACACACTTATTAATATTTTTATATTCATATTAGATACATCCCCTCTCTTACACACTTATTAATATTTTAGCAACTTTAGTGTTAATAGAAAATTCGGGGTGTTACAATATACTTTGAAAATTTCCTTTATACATTCCAGTATTTCTTATGGTATTTAAAATACCGTATAACCATGATCAATAGCATCCAAACACACATAATCAACAATAGGTTATATATCACATCATATATCACAACATATTAAAAACAGTAAAATAAATGTTGAGGAATCCAGTTGGATCCCTCCAACCTGTTCCCTGCATTCAGAGATATTAAACAATATAATAACATCGACTTCATTTCAATATGAAATATTCTGATAAACAGAATCAATATTTGATTAACGATATATATATATATCGTTATCTATAATTTCAAACAATCACTTAGCACTTCAACCAAACAGTCAACACACAGAATCAACCATCATTTATCAGTTCTAAAAATACGTTATAAAATTATGAACTGGTAGAGTTGGTGAGTTTTACTCACATTGGATGATCATCGTTAAATAATGATAACTGTTAGTTGATTCAGTCAGACAATTTATTTCGCTATAAATTGTAACGAGCCCCATTTCACTCCCAGTCAGTTCCATTGTGGAGTTCTCGTCCATACTATCCTAATGGATCCAGTTTTGTCCAACTCTGATATCGTAAGATAAAGTTACGATATTAAGAAGTTAACGTACACTTAAATAAAATAAAACATGGATTTTATTTTAATGGGCCTTAACCTTTTCATCCCGGCCCATCTGCACACGTGAATACCCTGGCCTATCTCCATTCCTTCTTCCTCAACTAAACCCGCTCATCCTCTTCTTCCATCGTTATACCGTACTCGTAGCCCTCACTTCCATTTACAGGCTCCAACACCATGTCGTTTACTCCCCAAAATCCCTTATTCACCACACTGACCACTCCATCGAACTTCACTTCTCAGTCTCCCCTTGAACACTCCCTTTTCTTCCAACTCGATTCTCTGGAATCACTTGCGACTAGAGACTGACCTAGAAACCGCACCATTTTCATTTCATCATGCCATTCAACTCCCTCGTCAATGCACCGATTCACAAACAAACCTCACCTTCCCCTTCCTCATTAAACCCTCATCCTTCTTGAACGCAGGACCTTGAACTCGCATACCTCTCGAGGACGCCACCTGATGCCTAAACAACATGCTATAGTGACCACGCAACCACCAAGAGGCACTGCACTCCACCAAATTGGGTCCACGCGAGCGCCTCGCGTACTCGAGTTCAACCATCACCCCGTACTCCTCCATCACCCCCCAGATGGAACCACGGCAACCCTTAGCCTCGACTACCCCAAAACAAAGCACAGTCGCATCATATAAAAAGGGTTTAGGAATAAAGATCTCCATCCTATTAAGTGAAAAATCATGCTTACTATTTTAGATATTTTCCTATGATTTTATATGAATTTGTAAGGATCGAATTTGCTTAGGAATTCATTTTCATATGACGGCTGAGAACTTTTGACTACGGGAAGGATTTGTCCTAGGGTTAGAAAGATAGGAGATGTATTTATAAGGATATGAAAGCTTAGAAGTTAAGCTACTATTTTTAAATTAGTTTATATTCAATTTTCTATCTGTATCTGCATTCTAAAAATTCCTACGACTACACACGATATCTAAAATTCATGAAAATGGACATACAACTAGAGTTTGACATTACGGACCCAACGAAACTCGTTTCGTCGAATTCCGACCCCGTTCGCTCACACAACGTATTTTTAACCATCAAAATACTAACTGTTTTTCACATTAAAAATTCGTACGGCCACACACTGACTCCAAAAATCACGAACTTGAAATCTAACAATAATTCAATATTACGGATCCAACAAAATTAGTTTCATCGAAAACGGAGTTCGTTTGCAAAACTGGCTATTTTTAAAGCTCCAAATAACCCATTTAAATATATAAATATATTTAAAAATAGTTAAATTAAATATTTAAAAATAAATATTACCGTATATCTTCACAATAAAATACCATACAACACCAGAACATTCCGATATGAATTTCTAACTCGATATTCAAATCCCGGTTGAATCGATATTCAATTTATATTGAAATTCCTTTTATATATATCGTTATAAAATATATAGGAATTCCATAGTGACTTTTCGAAAATTTGATTTGGACATAAATCAAATTCTGCATGATGAAATCCGGATTTTTCTCTTCCATTCGAAAAATATACTTCACCAGCTCCGAACGTTTCTTGTTTCACAGAAATCCGATTTAAAACGGATTCTGTATATCCATTTAAAGTTCAAATCGCCAAATAGCGAACTGCCACGCCATTTTGAGCTCGATTATAATTATAATATAATTATACGTTCAACTGTCGTTTATATAATATATTCGTTATTCGAATTCAATTCCAAACTGAATTATATATATTTTGAATTGTCCAATTCTCACAATATTGTGAATTCCAATATTTCCGACTATTTCGAAAATAAATATATTATTCTACTATTTAATTAATTAAATATTCCATATATTTTAATTCAACGACCATTTAATTCTCTAAATCACTATTTAAATAATTAAATAAATTAGTTATTATCCCTAAAAATATGGGTCATTACAAATTAACTGTATTTTTCTAATGGAAGTGAAAAATCGAGATTTCGCTTAATAGATTGCAAGTTACGTCTAAATCAAATTTTAAGAAAGTCACTATGGAATCGTTTATAAACCATAACGATTATTTAATAGAATTAAATATCGGTTTTGAATTTGGATGAGATTTCTAAGACGTATTTTTAAGTCAATTTATAGAATTTGTCTATAATTTTTATTTTGGAAAAATAAACAACTTTTTATTTGATATATTTCGTACCCCATATCAGTGTTTTGGAATTTCATAGAATAAGATAACTGATCTGTTATATTATAATTTTGGGATCGTGGCACATGGTTGAATACAGCGGTATTTTTATTTTTGTTTATAGCTGTTCGTCAAATGAAAATGACTGCATATTACCGCAATTAAAAGTGATTAAAAACAGGGTTCCAGTTCCAACACTTGCGACTAATTCATGGGAAATATTTTATAATGTAATTTAAACTTTCTATGATATAAGAGATAAATAAAAATATATAAACCTTCGACTCTAAGATAACCTATATAGATATTATACTCTTTACGGAGACCAATTCTTTTGTACCCATTTCCCCTATCCCCCCATGTCCCTCCAATCAAGTCTCTCCGTTTCCTCTTTTTTGCATTGAAGTACAAAAACAATTCAGGGGTTTAAGTGCAAAAGGTGGAAATCAGGGGGCTCTGGTTGGTTGAGACACGGGGGCACACTGAATTTGGAGACCGAAGAATCGGTGCGCTCTTTACGTACATGCAACAGTGAAGTGAAATTTCAAAGCCTACCTACCTTAAGCTAACCGATAGCCTGCCCTGTTTTTAGTTTTCTTATGATGACTTTGTTCCACCATCTTATCAATTCTTGACTTCATTGCTTTTATGTGTCTTTCACATATGTCAATTCCATCGCGCAGACCCTACATGAACAAAGAACACAAGCTACAAAATTTGCTGCCACCCTAATAACATGTATTCGTACCTGCCTGAACAAAGATGAAGCTGCTCCACTGATCTTTCTTTTCATCGTTCACATGCTACTACCCTAAGGAATACAACCATTCATGCAACTCAGTCCTATATTTTCTTGCGAACTTCATAGCCAAGGAAATGGTACACCCCTATACATCGAATGTAGGCTACCTAGAAAGAAACCCAGTATCAATTGAGAACTCGTGGCAGTGCAGACCTAAAGAAAATAGGCTAACCATCCTATATAACCTTGTACGTGCATGCCAAGTACCCTTAATCTATAAACACGTACAGCTTCGCTCTTGAATTATTTTTCACTAACCTATTTTGCCGAGCTTTCTAATGGCATAAAAAAAGGGAAGAAAACAAACTTCAATGACTCGAGTCCATTTATTTTCTAAACCAAAGTGTTCAATGTGACTTTTAGAGATATGCTGTGATGGAACGTTCTGGGTTTCCGAGATGATGAGGAGGAGTAGGCAGCACTAGCCTAGGTTGCGTCGATGGACGGGGAGTTCGGGAGCTGATGCGGCTCTGATGGAATAGTGACTTAACTGTGATATACTGTTTCAGGTTGAGGAGGAAGGGCACATATTCGAACTGGGATGGTTCCAGCGCCTATGGCATGCGAAATATACAGTGCGGGAAAAAGGGAGCTTGATGATGATAAAGTAGAGATGCGTGTTCCTTTTGCATAAAGAAGAGAGACGATGTCTGTAGAGGAAGTAGGGAGGGCTCGCAAGTTTCGAAAACGGGGAAGGTGGAATATACTGGAGAGGAATCGTGGTTTTAAAAAGATGAAGAAGACGTACTGTTTGTTTTGGGGTCTGGATTCTAACGCATGGATGTTGGGCTGATCGATATAACGTCAGGCCCAAGAACCAAGGAAAAAGGGGAAGAATAAAAAAATGACGTGAATGGGCAGGTAGATGGATCTGTCGTTGTGTGGTGTTGAAATGCATGGGGTAGAGCTGTGTCCTAATAGAGTACGTGAGCAACCAATGCAACAATTTGTTGCAAAAGCACGGACTAATACAAGTCGCCTGGAGATGGTTAATCCATTATGAAGATTTGAAGGGCCCGTATATATGCTATCTTCATGAAGTATATTTGATACGACATGAAGCAATCTATAGATGGGAAGGACAGAAATTTAGGAACATTGGCAAGCTTAATCTTATTGATATGGGAAGATAGAGGAGATGGAGGGGTGAAAAATGAAAGGCGACTGGTTCGAATAAGTGAAAGCGATGAAAAATAAATAAATTAAGCCTGCCAAATCACGATTATCAGTAAGAATAATAATAAAAGAAATTAGATTTTTGTTTAATTAATATTTAGGTTAATAGTATATAATTAATTTATATAAAAATGTGTGAATTTACAGAACCTATAACTTTCTCATACATTATCGGAAGTTGACGAAACAAGCGGCGTTGGAATCATATCAGAGCATACTGCGTAATGAAATTGATTCGGAGCAATTTGGAGCTCGTTGGAAATTATGAAAAAATAAAACGTCTGATTCGATCAAAGTGGAAATTAATCATGATTCAACGATTAATGAACCAAGGTGAGTAAACTCACTAACTCTGTCTATTTTATAATTTTATAAATATATTTTAGAATTAATAAATAATGATTGAATGCTATGTGATGATTTTTTGGATGAAGTGCGTATAAATTGGTTGAAATAGCATATATAGTCATATATATAAAACGTTGATTAAATGTTGATCCTACTTATTATAATTTTCCATATTGATTAACATCTGTGGATGCAGGGAAACAGGTTGGAGGGATCCAACTGGATTCCTCAACAATTTTTTTATATATATTGCATTATATGATGTGACCAATAGTCGGTGATGGATTATTGTGTGTTATGGAATGTTTGAATAACATTGACCTAAAATAATAAGTTCTTGACCATTTTCCCGACTATCAAAGTTTTTGACCATTTTTCCGTTGTCAATACGAAGAGACCGGGTTCTGGAAACCACTCCGTGTAGGCATTAGCGTTGCAAATCAATTATGATGAAGTTAATTGAAGACGGAGTTTATGCAAGGGCTTTTCTGGCAATCCTAGGTAGAAATTGCCTAAGATGGTTTATGGAATAGTTCTTCAGTTTGTCCATTCCCAGGACAACTTGTATGGACGGATGTCTAACAGAGTATATCTAATAGATCGCGTAAGTTGATCTCTTCAAACGTATTTACGTTTGATGGTGGAGAAATTCGTTTCTCTTAGCTTTATGCCCATGGTAATTTTGGAGAAATCAATTTGTGATTTGGCGGGTATGACGATGTGACATTCAAAGTAAATGAAGGTGTGATCTGTCAAAGGATACGTTATGACCTCAAGCCTCATCAACAGTGAAATGACAAAAATCGACAGGTAGCATGGCTAAGTGGGTCGCACCTAAGCAGGGTATATTGTCACCATCTAGAGAATATTCATATTTGCTACTTCTTTTATTTATGTATCTCCTGGGAATGGTTATGTTGGTATACTAACCGTAAGGTGACAATATATTTGGAACATTCAAGCAAAATGAATGGATGGTCATGTGTGGCTGAGTTGCAAGATGTTCTTGGTGAACTCTAGTGTATCCCCTCTAGAGTACACTGATCAGAAGGTGGTTCCATACCTTGTCCTAGTTGGAAATCCATTACCCAATAAGAGCCCATGATTTTGATTGTATATGATATATATGTGGAGCGTGAGATGCAAGTTGTTCTACTAGATTGCTATTTACTTGTATTAGACACTATTATAATATCAGAATAATATTTTTAAAAGATTGTTTTGGGTTATCGTAAGTAAAAACCATCCGTGTTTATGTGTGGATCGGTCTTATGATTATCATTTCTTTAAAAGGCTTTTGAAAAATTAAACCAAAATGATTAGAGTTTACTCACACCAGTCCCATGACTGACCCAAAGTTTATTTTGTTTTGTTTTACCCCCAAACTCTTGGGTGCCCAAATTTGTACGGGCAGTCAAGTAGTCGGGATTTTACGGATACCATTGAAGGAGCTTGGAGAAGGATGCTTCAGTGTTGGATATATATAGAGTTTATTTCTGCTGTTATATTTATATGATGTACTCAGATGATATATGTAAGTACAAATATGGTTTTGTATTTCCAAGTTATGTTATATAATATATTTTATTCGTTCCATTATGAGATTCATCTTTACTCTGATTATGTTATATTGTGTTCTTCTTCTTGTATTCTAACTTTCTTTCTATTTATCAACCTCTAACTTCTTTCTTCTAATGATCTAATATTATCAGTGCTTGAATAGTCGAAATGGTGTTTTATGTCGATTTTCGGGATTGAAAATCCTTAGGTCGTTGCAGCTATTGTTGCTCACGATAACAAGAAATAATCACCGATTTGTAATAAAACCGTTACAAGCAATACTATGCAGTCTAAGAACGGGAAGAGAGAAATAGTTTACTGATTAATGTCTGAGTCCAGCGATTGTCGTTTCCTTGAAACAATATTGCTCCCTCTACGGTGTGTAAGGTTGTTGAGCAATCGTTCCCCAAGGATGAAACAAACCTTCTCTGTGATGAGGCGCGTCAATCACAGAGCAAGGACGCACATAGGAAGTAGTTTTGCATAATCGATTAATGGAGGAAAAAAATGCAGAGGAGAGAAATCAAAAAAATATTCACTAATCCTATTTTCTATCTGCCTATATATAGGAAATAGGAGGCGTCTATTCGGGAAGAGGAACGACTGTTTGAATGGTTATGACTATTGGAAAGGTTGCGACCATTTACGAATAGATGCAATTATTGTGGGCATTTAAAAACGTGCGGTTCATTTTAAAAAAAAAGTCGTTTCATTGCAGCTGGCCTAAGCAACAATCAGAGGCCCATTTAATCATGAGACCCCAAGAGCCCCATGGCCCTATCTTTGACCTTTCAATATTAATTATGTAGGCTTATTATGCCATTTCCTTAATTCTTCCATCTCCTCAATTCCTTTAGATATACTATATTAGGATTATATATATATAATGGAATTTGTTTTTTTATTCCCCGATGTTGGACTTACTACTTCCCCAAACCATTTATTCATTTCTAACAATTCCCCACATAAATGAGCGGTTATCTAATATGTTCTTAAATATTGCATAACATTTATCAAATCGGTAAAAGTAGCACAATGACCTTGAACTTTTCCTAGTGTTTTATCATTATACCCCACCGACGAAGTAGTGGACTATACTGTCTTCGAACTGTAAGTCATTTGTGTAAGTCTATAAAGATAACGCATGATAAATGTTCTTTAACTCCTTGGTTATGTGTTTGTGTTCATTTTCGCCATGAACACCACCTTGGTTTCATGAGTGCTTGAAGAATTCAACCTTACAATTCTTCTTGAAGCGGCGCCTTTGCACTCACATAGATGATTCTATAAAGACTATCCCGTAATACTCTACTTGGTTCTTTATAATACCACAGTATATACATCATTAAAAGCTAAGCTTATCCTACTCTCCGACAGGTTGTGCATCGACTTATCGTAGGAATTATTGTAATGTTTCTTTCAGTATTACAAAGTTTTATTCTTAATTTAGTTATCCCTTCTTACCTAGATCTTGGGATCTCCAGCCAGATAGGTTGGGTTTCCACCGAGGAATTTTTTTTAGTTTATAGGTCTTAAGCCCATTCTCATCTATAAGGTTTGAACTTTCCCTCTAGGGAAGTCTTTAGTTTGTGGATCTACAATGTTATCTTTTGACTTTACATAGTCTATAGTGATAACTCCATTAGAGAGAAGTTGTCTTATGGTTTTAGGTCTACAACGAATATGTCTTGATTTACCATTGTACAATCTACTATTAGCTCTTCCAATAGTAGATTGACTATAACAATGTGTAACGACCCGCAAATCTATAACATCAGAGTTGACTATATACATCATACGTCCAACCCAAATATCACGAAAATACGAAATATATTTTTTTAGAAGAAGAAGATAGAAGAAGAACAGAAACAACAACACATAATCTCACATCACAGCGGAACAAAATATAATATATCATATCTTTGAAATACAAAATCTCAACTGTATAACATACACTTATCAGAATACAACACTTACAACACAGCGGAACAAAACTCTATATAACTAACGCTGAAGCCTCCTGCTCCAAGCTCCTTTAGATAGATCTATAAAATCCTGAACTACTTGACTGCCCATACAAATTTAGGCACCCAAGAGTTTAGGTAGAACAAAACAAAATAAACTCCGGGTCAGTCATGGGACTGGTATGAGTAAACAGTTTCAGAAAACTAAATGATATCTCATAAGACCACGCCGTATAACACAGAACGGGTTTTTCCCTTATGAGAATCCAAAAAATTGATTTAACTTTCAAAATCCTTTTGAAAGGAATAATAATCTTTATATCAAAACTCTTTTGATATTATAATAATGTCTAAATCAAGTAAATAACAATCTAGTGGAACGTTTGCATCTCACGTTCCACATATATAATATACAGTCAAAACCGCAAGTACGTATTGGGTAATGGATTTCCAACTATGACAAGGTATGGAACCACCTTCCGCTGGTATATCTCTAGAGGAGAATACACAGAGTTCAACAAGAGCATCTTGCAACTCAGCCACACATGACCGACCACTCATTTCGCTTGAGTGTATCGAATGTATATCACCAACGGTTGGGATCAGCAACCGTTTCCCGGATGGGACAACATCGACAATAGATTTTTAGAAGTAAACGAAATTCTAGATCAGGTGATTATACACCCTAATAGGTGCGACCTACATAGCCATGCTGCTTGCCCGATTTCTGTCATTTACCGATTGTTGAGGCCAGAGGCTACGACTTCTCATCACATCAGATTCACTTCGAATGTCACATTGTCAGATCCATCGAAAATCACTAATTGACGTCTACAACAATACATTACGTGTTAGCTAAAAGAATTTTTCTTCTCCGCTTCCACTCTTGGTACGGTTGAAGAAATCAATGTACGTGACCTTTCTGGAAATACTCTGTCAGACACTCATCCATACAAGTCACCCAGGAACGGGACGAACTGAAGGCACTATTCAGTACATCCATCTTAGGCACTGTTATCTAAGACTTATACAATAGCCCTTGCACTTTACTCCATCTTCAATTTTCTTTGGCATATATGATTCATAACGCTTATGCCAATACAGAGTGGTTCTTTGGAGAAAAATCCAACCGGTCTCTCCATATTGACAACGATGGTCAAAAACTTCGATAGTCTGTGATTTAACTATCGAATAAAAACAAGTGTTTCAATAGTCGATGATTTAACTATCGAAGAAAACAAGTGTTCATCCAATTATCAAACAATCACTGAGCCCTTAATTAATATTCCATTAATTAAATCACTTATCTATTTCTTTATCAATATTTGTTAACCAAATATTTTCAATAACCATATTGCCCTTATACGTTATTTGGAAAACATTTCCGAATATCGCCTTCCTTTATTTTCTGTACATAGAAAATATCTTCTATTTATAATTGGAAAATATTCCAATTACTTATCACTTTTTCCCATTTTGTTTATTTCTATACTTAGGAAATATTCTTTATTATATTTCCCAGCTTACGCTTATTTAGGTTAAAACGGATGTTGTGTAAAACATCGTTACGACAACCCAAATACTATATTCAACTAACTCTTATCCAACATTGATCTTCGAGCCTGGAATCTTACTATTTATTTGTTAATAATGAAATCAATCAAGTTGGGGTATAACTATACCTCAGACCTTGACTGAATAACATTTATAACGTCAAAACAGATATGACTACTTACTCGAATAATCAATACCATACAACTACTCATTCACTTTTAAACATGTATACACTTTCTCTTTATATTCTTATTAGATTTTATTCTTAGACTTCTTTTTTGATTATACTATTCTATTTTTAAGTTCGCTTCCTTATCGACTTCTATATATATCGATACGTTGATTTCTAACTATCAAATTATCTTAAAAATATTCTAATTCTTTAAATTCCCGGAAAAATTCGCTATAACCTCCTTTGTACCGGGAGCTTCGGGATATTTCTAATAGCCTCCCATGGCCCTTACCAATCCAAAAGAAAAAGAAAAAGCCAAGCGGCTAGCCGATACGGCGCATAAAATCTCATATATGAATTAAATGCGTACCTTTTTGTCGAGTATTCTATTTATATACTTGCATTATCCTTATCCCATACCTGTCTCATGTATGTCTATACCTGTCCAACTATACCTGATCGTTTTAACTCAATTCTTTAATTAATTTGTTAATTAACTGTTTAGGCTATTTCACTTTTATATTTGAACATGACATGTTCAAATATATTTTAACTTGTTTATACTCTAGTTGAATTCTATTTTCCATTTTCAATTCTTGAATTTCTCTTAATTCAAATTCTCATTTCAACTCTATTTGAATTCCTCTTATTCAAATTCTCATTTTAAATCCTTTATTCAAATCTCATTTCAAATCCTTTATTTAAATCCCATTTCAATACTATATTCAAATCCTATGGTTTAATTCCATTTGAAATACTATCTTCAAATCTTATGGTTTAAATTCCATTTGAAATACTATCTTCAAATCCTATGGTTTAAATTCCATTTGAAATACTATCTTCAAATCCTATGGTTTAAATTCCATTTGAAATACTATCTTCAAATCCTATTTGAATACTATATTCAAATCCCTTTTCAATTTCTTTATTCAATTTCTTTATTCCAATTCTATATTTGAATTTCCTTTATTCAAATTCTATATCCAAATCTGTTTGAATTCTCTTTATTCAAATTCCAAATTCAATTCTATGCATTATTTATAAACAACGTTTATAACTTCACTTAAAATCCCACACTATATATTTATAAACAAAGTTTATAAATTCAATTTAAATCCCACATTTTGATTTATAAACAAAGTTTATAAATTCAATTCAAATCCCACATTTTGATTTATAAACAACGTTTATAAATTCAATTCAAATCCCACATTTTGATTTATAAACAAAGTTTATAAATTCCATTCAAATCCCACATTTTGATTTATAAACAAAGTTTATAAATTCCATTCAAATCCCACATTTTGATTTATAAACAAAGTTTATAAATTCAATTCAAATCCCACATTTTGATTTATAAACAAAGTTTATAAATTCCATACTTGTTTTATATATATTCAAAACAAGTTAATATTTTTATTCTATTCGAAATTTCGAATTCTATTCTATTTGAATCTTATATATTCAAATTTCAAATTCTATTTTAGAAAAATAGAATTTTCTTTCTAAATCTCAAATATCCTTTTTCATGATATTTTTAAATATCAACACTTAGCCCAGTGATATTTTAAACAATCAAATCAACCAATTTTCAATCATTTTATTTTTAACATATCATATATGAATATATATGAAATCTAACAAACAACAAACAGATAATATATTTTTGAGGAATCCAGTTGGATTCCTCCAACCTGTTTTCCTTCATCCACAGATGTTAGTCAACATAGTAATACCCATCCTGCTTCGAGGCAGGATATCGCGGTATAGAAGGTCATCCACTGTCATAGCGTGGGGCGCATAGGGTAATCATCCGCTAATGAAACCGCGGGCATCCGCTAATGGTACTGCGGGAATCCAACCAATCACCAAACCAATATATATATATATATAATAGCAAGCCTATATAACTATATATATTTTTAAACATGCCACACTATATTTTAACGCAACCAAACAATCAATAGACAATCATTTTTAACTGATAAAAATAATTCTAAACAAAAGGTGAGTGAGATTTACTCACCAGGGCTTTTATTTGCGATCCATTCTGATTTTATATTCTAAAATGCTGAATTATGTATCCCTAAGAGACGCCTTTCTCGACTGATTCCACTCGATAATATCTTAATCTTTCTTTCTTTTTATATATAATTCGGATAGTCTATACTGGAAGAGACCGAGCCTGAACATCCCTTTCTCCTCCCAATCACCTTCTGACATGAACCACTGATTCACCACTATATCCAGAATTTAAAGTTGTTGCTTTCTCCTCCTTCCTTCAAAAGCCAATCGCCAATGCAAACTCCAAAAGGCCAACAACCAATTGTCTCACATATTAGTCTTCCTCTTCCCAGTATCCTCCCTACTGACATATCTTATCCGAAATACACAGAACGACCCCAATTCCCTTACCATCGTTCAGATGTACACGCAGCTTGCCTCGGCCTTAACCTTCCCAGACTAAATCGCTAAGTACCAGCGTTCAATTTCCCCCTTCGTTCCCCATAGCGCACCCTTAACTTGCATCGAGCAACTGTCGAGATTTACATCACGATGTCGAGCTCCTCAACCCATCATGAGTTGATCGAACAGAACTCCTCTTAGTCTTCTTCGAATTCTGATGATAGGAAATCGCGGTTTCCCTTTCTCGATCTCCTTTCCTAGTTTTGAACGACAGCCATTATCGATTCATTGAGGAAGAGCGGTTTCTACTTTGATTTGTTTAACACGGTGGTTTTGATTTTTATGGCTGAACGGATGGACAAAATAAAGTCCACGAGATGTTTTCTTTTGTGGTGAAGAAAAGGGGCACGAGTTGTTTTGATTTTGTCCACAAAAACTAGGATATTTTATTTTATTTTAATTTATTTTAAATCGGTATCCTTTAATTAAATACCCCTTGACTCTGAACTCCTTTCTGAACCCAACAACTGTCGATTCTAGGGCTTAACCGCCATTCCGGACACACTGGGATATGTCACGAAGTCCAATTCGATCATATGGTGAAGATATTATTTTAAATTGATATAAATTATTTTTAAAACGATTCATTCTTCGATAATCAATTATTATTATTATTCTGATTTAAACAGAAGTCTCAACTATTATTTAATTCATTTTTAATTCTCGAACTGAATTATATTTTTGCATTACGATGAATTAATATATTCGATATTAAATCGAAATTGATTATTAAATTAATAACTTAATATAAATATTCATTTATATTAACAACTTGATATTTAAAACCGTATTAAATATTCAAATTTAACCGACGAAATATCCGGGTCATTACATTCTTCCCCACTTAAAATAATTTCGTCCTCGAAATTGCTAAGGTAGAAAAAGTGCTACAAACCCATTAACTTTTCAGAACTTATTTATGTTGATACTCAACATTTCAAACTTCCTTACGTAACTCTCTTTCGAATAAATCCCTATTCGATAACTCCTCCCTTCGAATACCTATATTCGATAATCTCACTTTCGAATAACTAGATTCGAAAACCTTTCTTCGAAATACTATATTCGATTTACTTTATTCAATTTACTCTTATCAATTAACTCTATTGGATTTAACTCTTAACCCTATTTGACTAGCTCTTTTCACTTAACTCCTTCCGAATAAGCTATATTCGATAACTCCTTTAACTCTATTCGAATAAACTATATTCGATTAACTCCTTTAATTTTATTCGAATAACTAATATTTGATTTAACTCCATTCGCTCGACTCTAGATCGCAGCAATCACAATGGTTACGCCTAATTCCCTCAGGAAACATCCGACCGCCCTAGGCTATCTGTAGTCCTGCGAATTACGCTAGCAGTCGTATGAAATGGCAATGTAATGACCCGGATATTCCGTCGGTTAGATTTAAATATTTGATATGCTTTTAAATATTAATTTGATAAATTAAATGAATATTTATATTAAGTTATCAGTTTAATAATCAATTTCGATTTAATATCGGATATATTAAACCATCGTAATACGAAATATAATTCAGTTCGAGATTTAAAACTGAATTAAATACAGTTCAGACTTCTGTTTGAATTCGAATAATAATATTAAATTTTTATTGAAGAATTTATCGATTTGAATTTAATTTATATCAATTTAAGATAACATCTTCTCCAGATAATCGAATTGAGCTTCGGAACCTGTCGCGGTGCGTTCAGAATATAGGGATAACCCTAGAATTGACAGTTGTTGGGTTCAGAAAGGAGTTCAGAGTCATGGCATATTATAAATTAGAGGATACCAAATCAAAAACTTAATTAAATAAAATAATTTATCATAGATTTATGGTCAGGAACAAAGCAACAAGGCGGAATCAAAATAGCCTTGCTGCCCAATTTAAAACCACGACATTCCCTATTTAGTCCCTTCCATGAAATCAATTCGAACCACAAAAATCAGTTCTCCCTTTCCATTTTCTGTTCCTCTGGAAATCGAATACTTTTAAAATGCCGTCTCTCTTCACTTCAATCCGCCAGAAATCATAGAACCCTAAATCAAATCCTCACGTTTTAATTTCAAGCCAAATCCTTCTATCTCCGTTCAAATCAGTAGGGGCGCGAGCTCCATTCCTGAGCTATTCGAATAGGGTTCAACGTTTAACTCCTGAGACCAGGTTGAGTTCGCGATTTTGATTCGTTTGACAAGGGATGAGGTGATTCGATGATGTTGGGGAGGTCTCGGGGTTTTACAGGAAGGGCGATAGGGCAGTTCAACGTTGAAAGGGGAGGGGTTCGATTGGTGGATGGCGATGGGAAATAGGGTTCGACAGTGACTTTGAGGTATCGGCAATTTAAAAAGGGGTTCAAAATTTTACTGGAAGCTTGTTTGTTGAATGAGAAGTCGCGGCTAGTTGTGAGGGGACGGCATATGTGATTTGTTGTTTGGTAGAGGAGCAGTGAATTTCCAGTATCATGTGGGAAGGCATCAGTCACGTACGGCAAAGAAGATCCAAGAGAATGCGATCAGGAGGGAGGCAGTGTGATGGTGGTTGTCGGGTAATGGCAGTAGGGGTTCGAATAACTTACAGTGAGGAAGAATTGATCTTAAACATGGATTAAGGATGTTAGGTAATTTATTTTATTTAAAAATAAGAAGAATTTTAGAATATAAATTTATAATCGTAAATCTTATAAATCGTACATCTTATTTATATAAGGATATGTTTGCCGAGATGGTTCATACTGAATTCACGAAGTGGAAGATGCTATGAAATGATAAAGTGTTGAGAAAAACAAAGTATATTGGATAATATCGGAAAATACTTCGCAATAAAGTTTGGATTGAGTCAGATTGGATCGAAATAAATAATCACGGTGAGTAAACCTCACTCACCTTTTATTTTAGAATTTATTTTTATTAGTTAAAAATAATTGTCTGTGCTTTTTTTGAATGCTGTCTGATTGTTTTAAAATATATATAGTTATTTAGGACTATTATATATATATTGGGTTGATGATTGGTTGGATTCCCGCAGTCTCATTAGCGGATGCCCGCGGTACCATAGCGGATGATTACCCTATACGCCCCACGCTATGATTAGTGGATGACCTTCTATACCGCGATATCCTGCCTCGAAGCAGGATGGGTATTATTTATGTGCTAACGTCTGTGGATGCAGGGAAACAGGTTGGAGGAATCCAACTGGATTCCTCAAAAATATATATTATCTATTGTTGTTGTTTGATTTCATATATATTCATATATGATGTGTTACAAATCAAATGATTGAAAATTGGTTGATTTGATTGTGTAAATATCACTGGGGGCTTGAGATATTGATTCATAAAAACATCAAAAGGGTATTTGATATTTAAAAATGAAATTCTATTTTTATAAATAGAATTTGAATTTTAAAGGAACTATAGAAAATATTTAACTTGTTTTGAAAGTAAATAAAACAAGTGAATCGAATTTATAAAGTTGTTTATAAATGAAGGATGGGATTTGAATCAAATTTATAAACGTTGTTTATAAATGAAAAGATGGGATTTGAATCAAATTTACAAACTTTGTTTATAAATGAAAATATGGGACTTGAATTGAATTTATAAACGTTGTTTATAAATGGAAAGGTGGGATTTGAATTGAAGTTATAAACGTTGTTTATAAATAATGCTGAGAATTCAAATGGACTTTGAATATAAGGAATTGAAATAGGATTTGAATAATCGAATTCAAATGGGCTTTAAACTATAGATTTGAATATAGAAATTCAAATAGACTTTAAACGATTTGAAAATAGAATTCAAATGAAGTTTAAATAAAAAGAATTCAAATAGAATTGAATTGGAATTTGAATAGAGAAGTCGATAAGGAAACGAGATTATGAGTATAATTAGAATTTGTTAATATGAAGGTGAAATAGACTGAAAAGTTAAGTAACAGATTTAATTAACAAATTGAGTTAAAACGATTGGTATAGTTAAAATAGATTGGACAGGTATAGACATACATGAGACAGGTTTGGAATAAAGTGTTAGAAGGTATATAGATAGAATGCCCGACAAAAAGGTACGTATTTAATTCATATATGAGATTTTATGCGCCGTATCGGCTAGCCGCTTGGCTTTTTCTTTTTCTTTTTGAGATAAGAAGGACCGGGAAAGCTATTTGAAATTTCCCGATGCTCCCGGTACAAAGGAGGTTATGGCGAATTTTTCCGGGAATTTAAGGAGATAGGATATTTTTAAGATAATTTGATGGTTAGAAATCAACATATCAAAATATATAGAAGTCGATAAGAAAACGAACTTAGAAATAGAATAGTATAATCAAAAAGGAAGTATAAGAATAAAATCTAGTAAAAATAGAAAGGGGAAGTGTATACGTGTTTAAAAGTAAATCAGTAGTTGTATGGTATTGATTGTTCGAGTAAGTAGTCTTGTCTGTTTTGACGTTAAATGTTATTCAGTCAAGGTCTGAGAGGTAATTATACCCCAACTTGGTTGATTTCATGATATACCGATAAGTAGCAAGATTCAGGCTCGAAGATCAATGTGGAATAAGAATTAGTTAAATACTGTATTTGGGTTGTCGTAACGATGTTTTACACAACATCTGTTTTAACCCAAATATGTGCAAAGCTTGGAAATAAAATAATGAATATTTTCTAAAGTTTAGAAAATAAAAGAAGGCGATATATGGAAATGTTTTCCAAATAACGTATAAGGCCAATATGGTTATTGAAAATATTTGGTTAACAAATATTGATTAAGAAGTAGAGAAGAGATTTAATTAATGGAATATTAATTAAAGGCTCAGTGATTGTTGAATGTTTGGATGAACACTTGTTTTATTCGATAGTTAAATCATCGACTATCGAAACACTTGTTTTTATTCGATAGTTAAATCACAGACTATCGAAGTTTTGACCATCGTTGTCAATATGGAGAGACCGGTTGGATTATTATCCGAAGAACCACTCCATATCGGCAGTAGCGTGCGAATCAGATTATATAAAGATAATCGAAGACGGAGTAGAGTACAAGGACTTTTTCTATTAATAGAAATAGTACCTTCGGTTCATCTTGTTCCTGGGTGACTTGTATGGATGAATGTCTGACAGAGTATTTCCAGAATGGTCACGTACATTGATTTCTTCAACCGTACCAAGAGTGGAAGCGGAGAAGGAAACTTCTTTTAGCTAACACGTAATGTACTGTTGAGGACGTCAATCGGTGATTTGATGGATTTGACGATGTGACATTCGAAGTGAATCTGGTGTGATGATAAAGCGTAGCTTCTAGCCTCATCAACCGGTAAATGACAGAAATCGGGCAAGCAGCATGGCTATGTAGGTCGCACCTATTAGGGTGTATAATCACCTGATCTAGAGTTTCATTTACTTCTAAAAATCTATTGTCGATGCTGTCCCATTCGGGAAACGGTTGCTGATCCCAACCGTTGGTGATATACATTCGATACACTCAAGCGAAATGAGTGGTCGGTCATGTGTGGCTGAGTTGCAAGATGTTCTTGTTGAACTCGGTGTATTCTCCTCTAGAGATATACCAGCGGAAGGTGGTTCCATACCTTGTCATAGTTGGAAAACCAAATACCCAATACGTGCTTGCGGTTTTGATTGTATATTATATATGTGGAACGTGAGATGCAAGCGTTCCACTAGATTGTTATCTACTTGATTTAGACATTATTATAATATCAAAAGAGTTTTGATATAAAGATAAATCAAGTGTTTGGATTCTCATAAGGGAAAAACCCGTTCCGTGTTATACGGCGTGGTCTTATGAGATATCATTTAGTTTTCTGAAACTGTTTTTAAACTGTTTACTCATACCAGTCCCATGACTGACCCGGAGTTTATTTTGTTGTTTTCCCTAAACTCTTGGGTGCCTAAATTTGTATGGGCAGTCAAGTAGTCAGGATTTACAGATATACTGGAAGAGCTGGAGCAGGAGGCTTCAGGATCATATAGCTATAGTTATTTCTGCTGTGTTGTAAGTGATGTACTTTAATATTGATGTATATTCAAGTACAGATGTATATTTCAAGTTATGTTATATATATTATATGTTATTCGTTCCGCTGTGAGATTCGTGTTACTCTGATGTTGTGTTCTTCTTCTTCTATTCTAAGTTTCTATCTTATCTACCCTCACCCTCTAACTTCTTTCTATTAATGGTTCGAATTTCCGTGATATTTGGGGTTGGACTTGTGTTTTTGGTCAGCTCAAATTGGTCCGGATTTTCGGGTCATTACAGTTGGTATCAGAGCCAGGTTAAGAATTACTTGACTCTGTGGAAATGTGCTCATTAGAGATAGGATCAGTAGTATCCTAGAATGAGTTGAGTGTATATATATACGAGAGAGCGTATTTGTTATTTGATATAAAAACTGTTTTATATTGTGTTGACTAATCTGTTGAGTGGATTATAAATTTTGGTCGAATCGTGGGACGCCACGAAGTCGATAGGAATTTATAAACACTTGAACAGAAGATTGGACACGATATTGTTTTTAAATAGTTAAGTTGATTGTTAGGAATATAATCGAATTAGATTATAAAACAGAAATAGTTATATATATAACCAATGGAATTTGTATATGAAATCAAATATACAAATGAGATGAATTGAAATTGAATTCCAACCAGAATTCAGAATATAAAATCCTAGGAAGTTGGAAAAAGTATATTAAAAGAATATAGCTTTATTTTGGAAGGATTTTTGAATAAAAATCATTTGAATGGATTTTGAAAGAAATATAGCACTGGACTCATTCAGTAGCTGGGAAATAATTCTGATGATGGTCGCAACATCACCAGTGTTCATTCTCGAGTTTCTAAGTGATGAATTGCTGCCTTAGAAAAGTTTTGATGGAAATTTGTTTGAAAAGAAACAAGTTGTTAGAAAAATTCAAATGTTTTGAATTTGAGATAGATAAATATATGTATATATTTATATAACTTCAAAGGAATTTTGAAATAGAAATTGGAATATAGATTTCAAATAGAAGTAAAATAAAGGAATTTGAATATATATATAATTCAAATAGAAGTGAAATAGAATTTGAATTCAAAGGAGTTTAAATAGAAATCGAATAAAGGATTTCAAATGGAATTTGAATAAGGGATTTGAAATGGATTTTTGAATAAAGGATTTCAAATAGGAATTGAAGATAAGGATTTCAAATAGGAATTGAAGATAAGAAATTCAACTAGAAATTGAAGATAAGAAATTCAAATAGGAATTTGAATAGAAGAAATTCAAATAGAAATTGAATAGAAGGAAATTCAAATATAGAGATTGAATAAAGAAATTCAAATGGAATTTGAATATTGTAGATGTAGAGGACTTGAATATTTGAAGTGAAGTAGATCGGGAATATTATGAAATGGATTGGATATATATTAAAAATATATCAGATGGAGTTGAATTTATTATAAACAAAGTTAAAATGTTTATATTTATAAATATAATTAAAACGAGCTCGCCATAGCGCGGCAGTTCGTAAATTGGCGACTCGAACTTCAATCGAGTATACAGAACTCAGTTGAAGTCGGAATTCTTTGAAACAAGAATCGTCGGGACCGGTTGAACAATAGTTTTCCAATGAAAGAGAAAAATCTGGATTTCGTCGTATAGATTTTGAGTTATGTCAAAATCAAATTTTTAGAAAAGCAGCGCCAAAACCCTTAAAAACCACAATGGTTTATATATATAAGTAAAAGGATTTTTAAAGTAAATAAAATCCGAATGGCCATGAGGAAAATATAGACTTGAGTTATAAAATAAATATGAACTCCAGTAAAGTAAGTGAAATGATTTTTAAGACAAAAAAAAATCATAATTTAAATGGTTAAATAGAATTAACTAAATTGGAAAATAATTAGTTAAAGGAAATTTGAATCGAAATTGGGTTTTTGGATAAGCGAAAGCGATTGAGAATTTATATTCGAAATCGAATATATAACTCGAGTTGAAAATATAATTAGATTAGTTTATAATTTAGTTGACATTTATTTGAACAAGTTATATTCAAATAAAAAGGGTGAAATAGGCAAAACGGTTAATTAGCAACTAGTTAATGGGAATTTGAATGATTGAAATTAAATTTAACTTAAGTAAGTTAAATGGATCGAAATGAATAAATTGAGTAAAATCAATGTGAATGAAATATGAATTGGGAATGAAAAAAAAAAGAAAATATATTTGTAACACAAATACAAAGGAAGTTATGTGCAAACAAATATAAGGAGAAATATTTGTAAAAACATTTACAAATAAAATTTAAAGAGGGGATATTTGTAAAACATTTACAAATAGATTCAATGGAAATATTTATTTATAGAAAATAAATAGAATGTTATAAATGAGATATTTATTTGTCAAATAAATAGAAATAAATCAAAGAAATATTCAGAAGATGAATAGAAAATGGAAATCTGTTTTTAACAGATAAATGGAAAGGTTAATTTATAAATAACACTTTATAAATTAAATTAAATATTTATCATTCGATAAATGGAATATATAAGTCTGAACTTATATAGAGGAGAGATATTGTTTTTTTTTTACACCGATAGTTTTAAATAGAAGGGGTACACAACACTTGTATAAGTGAAGTAACGTTATTAAAAAGAACATTTATAAAGTGAAGAACCGTTACCAAAAGTAAATCTTTATAAATGAATAAACGCTATCCAATAGGAGTTATTCGAATAGGAGAAGTCGATTAGAGTTAGAAATAATCGACTGGAGTTAGAAATAATCGATTAGAGTTAGAAATAATCGACTGGAGTTAGAATAAATCGATTAGAGAAAGAATTAACCAGTTAGAGTTGATCAGTTAGGATTAATCTGTAGAGTTAATTGAATATTAGTTATTCAATTAGAATTTATCGAATATTTGTTATTCAGATTTAGAATTAACCAGATAGAGTTAATTGAACATAGTTAATCGAATTAGGATTTAATTGAATGTTAGTTATTCAATTAAAGTTGATCGAATATAGTTATTGAGATAGAGTTAGTCAAACATAGTTACTCAGGATAAGTGCCATTTCGTACGACTGCTAGCGTAATTCGCAAGGCTGCAGATAGCCTAGGGCGGTCGGATGTTTCCTGAGGGAATCAGGCGTAACCATTGTGATCGCTGCGATATAGAGTCAAGCGAATGGAATTTTATCAAATATTGGTTATTCGAAGGAGTTATCGAATATAGTTTATTCGAAAGGAATTATCGAATTTGGCTATTCGAAAGGAGTTATCAATTATTAGTTTAATCGAAATGAGTTATCGATTATAGTTTAATTGAAAAGAGTTATCGATTAGTTTAATCGAAGTGAGTTATAGAATATTGGTTATTCGAAGGAGTTATCGAATTTAGTTATTCGATGGAGTTAATCGAAAAGAGTTAAATCCAGTAGAGTTAATTGAATAGAGTAAATCGAATATACTTTATTCGAAGAAAGGTTTTCGAATCCAGTTAGTCGAAAGAGAGATTATCGAATATAGTTATTCGAAGGGAGGAGTTATCGAATAGGGATTAATTCGAAAGAGAGACGTAAGGAAGTTTGAAATGTTGAGTATCAACATAAATAAGTTTTGAAAATATAAATGGGTTTGTAGCACTTTTCCTACCTTAGCAATTTCGAGGACGAAATTATTTTAAGTGGGGAAGAATGTAATGACCCGGATATTCCGTCGGTTAGATTTAAATATTTGATATGCTTTTAAATATTAATTTGATAAATTAAATGAATATTTATATTAAGTTATCAGTTTAATAATCAATTTCGATTTAATATCGGATATATTAAACCATCGTAATACGAAATATAATTCAGTTCGAGATTTAAAACTGAATTAAATACAGTTCAGACTTCTGTTTGAATTCGAATAATAATATTAAATTTTTATTGAAGAATTTATCGATTTGAATTTAATTTATATCAATTTAAGATAACATCTTCTCCAGATAATCGAATTGAGCTTCGGAACCTGTCGCGGTGCGTTCAGAATATAGGGATAACCCTAGAATTGACAGTTGTTGGGTTCAGAAAGGAGTTCAGAGTCATGGCATATTATAAATTAGAGGATACCAAATCAAAAACTTAATTAAATAAAATAATTTATCATAGATTTATGGTCAGGAACAAAGCAACAAGGCGGAATCAAAATAGCCTTGCTGCCCAATTTAAAACCACGACATTCCCTATTTAGTCCCTTCCATGAAATCAATTCGAACCACAAAAATCAGTTCTCCCTTTCCATTTTCTGTTCCTCTGGAAATCGAATACTTTTAAAATGCCGTCTCTCTTCACTTCAATCCGCCAGAAATCATAGAACCCTAAATCAAATCCTCACGTTTTAATTTCAAGCCAAATCCTTCTATCTCCGTTCAAATCAGTAGGGGCGCGAGCTCCATTCCTGAGCTATTCGAATAGGGTTCAACGTTTAACTCCTGAGACCAGGTTGAGTTCGCGATTTTGATTCGTTTGACAAGGGATGAGGTGATTCGATGATGTTGGGGAGGTCTCGGGGTTTTACAGGAAGGGCGATAGGGCAGTTCAACGTTGAAAGGGGAGGGGTTCGATTGGTGGATGGCGATGGGAAATAGGGTTCGACAGTGACTTTGAGGTATCGGCAATTTAAAAAGGGGTTCAAAATTTTACTGGAAGCTTGTTTGTTGAATGAGAAGTCGCGGCTAGTTGTGAGGGGACGGCATATGTGATTTGTTGTTTGGTAGAGGAGCAGTGAATTTCCAGTATCATGTGGGAAGGCATCAGTCACGTACGGCAAAGAAGATCCAAGAGAATGCGATCAGGAGGGAGGCAGTGTGATGGTGGTTGTCGGGTAATGGCAGTAGGGGTTCGAATAACTTACAGTGAGGAAGAATTGATCTTAAACATGGATTAAGGATGTTAGGTAATTTATTTTATTTAAAAATAAGAAGAATTTTAGAATATAAATTTATAATCGTAAATCTTATAAATCGTACATCTTATTTATATAAGGATATGTTTGCCGAGATGGTTCATACTGAATTCACGAAGTGGAAGATGCTATGAAATGATAAAGTGTTGAGAAAAACAAAGTATATTGGATAATATCGGAAAATACTTCGCAATAAAGTTTGGATTGAGTCAGATTGGATCGAAATAAATAATCACGGTGAGTAAACCTCACTCACCTTTTATTTTAGAATTTATTTTTATTAGTTAAAAATAATTGTCTGTGCTTTTTTTGAATGCTGTCTGATTGTTTTAAAATATATATAGTTATTTAGGACTATTATATATATATTGGGTTGATGATTGGTTGGATTCCCGCAGTCTCATTAGCGGATGCCCGCGGTACCATAGCGGATGATTACCCTATACGCCCCACGCTATGATTAGTGGATGACCTTCTATACCGCGATATCCTGCCTCGAAGCAGGATGGGTATTATTTATGTGCTAACGTCTGTGGATGCAGGGAAACAGGTTGGAGGAATCCAACTGGATTCCTCAAAAATATATATTATCTATTGTTGTTGTTTGATTTCATATATATTCATATATGATGTGTTACAAATCAAATGATTGAAAATTGGTTGATTTGATTGTGTAAATATCACTGGGGGCTTGAGATATTGATTCATAAAAACATCAAAAGGGTATTTGATATTTAAAAATGAAATTCTATTTTTATAAATAGAATTTGAATTTTAAAGGAACTATAGAAAATATTTAACTTGTTTTGAAAGTAAATAAAACAAGTGAATCGAATTTATAAAGTTGTTTATAAATGAAGGATGGGATTTGAATCAAATTTATAAACGTTGTTTATAAATGAAAAGATGGGATTTGAATCAAATTTACAAACTTTGTTTATAAATGAAAATATGGGACTTGAATTGAATTTATAAACGTTGTTTATAAATGGAAAGGTGGGATTTGAATTGAAGTTATAAACGTTGTTTATAAATAATGCTGAGAATTCAAATGGACTTTGAATATAAGGAATTGAAATAGGATTTGAATAATCGAATTCAAATGGGCTTTAAACTATAGATTTGAATATAGAAATTCAAATAGACTTTAAACGATTTGAAAATAGAATTCAAATGAAGTTTAAATAAAAAGAATTCAAATAGAATTGAATTGGAATTTGAATAGAGAAGTCGATAAGGAAACGAGATTATGAGTATAATTAGAATTTGTTAATATGAAGGTGAAATAGACTGAAAAGTTAAGTAACAGATTTAATTAACAAATTGAGTTAAAACGATTGGTATAGTTAAAATAGATTGGACAGGTATAGACATACATGAGACAGGTTTGGAATAAAGTGTTAGAAGGTATATAGATAGAATGCCCGACAAAAAGGTACGTATTTAATTCATATATGAGATTTTATGCGCCGTATCGGCTAGCCGCTTGGCTTTTTCTTTTTCTTTTTGAGATAAGAAGGACCGGGAAAGCTATTTGAAATTTCCCGATGCTCCCGGTACAAAGGAGGTTATGGCGAATTTTTCCGGGAATTTAAGGAGATAGGATATTTTTAAGATAATTTGATGGTTAGAAATCAACATATCAAAATATATAGAAGTCGATAAGAAAACGAACTTAGAAATAGAATAGTATAATCAAAAAGGAAGTATAAGAATAAAATCTAGTAAAAATAGAAAGGGGAAGTGTATACGTGTTTAAAAGTAAATCAGTAGTTGTATGGTATTGATTGTTCGAGTAAGTAGTCTTGTCTGTTTTGACGTTAAATGTTATTCAGTCAAGGTCTGAGAGGTAATTATACCCCAACTTGGTTGATTTCATGATATACCGATAAGTAGCAAGATTCAGGCTCGAAGATCAATGTGGAATAAGAATTAGTTAAATACTGTATTTGGGTTGTCGTAACGATGTTTTACACAACATCTGTTTTAACCCAAATATGTGCAAAGCTTGGAAATAAAATAATGAATATTTTCTAAAGTTTAGAAAATAAAAGAAGGCGATATATGGAAATGTTTTCCAAATAACGTATAAGGCCAATATGGTTATTGAAAATATTTGGTTAACAAATATTGATTAAGAAGTAGAGAAGAGATTTAATTAATGGAATATTAATTAAAGGCTCAGTGATTGTTGAATGTTTGGATGAACACTTGTTTTATTCGATAGTTAAATCATCGACTATCGAAACACTTGTTTTTATTCGATAGTTAAATCACAGACTATCGAAGTTTTGACCATCGTTGTCAATATGGAGAGACCGGTTGGATTATTATCCGAAGAACCACTCCATATCGGCAGTAGCGTGCGAATCAGATTATATAAAGATAATCGAAGACGGAGTAGAGTACAAGGACTTTTTCTATTAATAGAAATAGTACCTTCGGTTCATCTTGTTCCTGGGTGACTTGTATGGATGAATGTCTGACAGAGTATTTCCAGAATGGTCACGTACATTGATTTCTTCAACCGTACCAAGAGTGGAAGCGGAGAAGGAAACTTCTTTTAGCTAACACGTAATGTACTGTTGAGGACGTCAATCGGTGATTTGATGGATTTGACGATGTGACATTCGAAGTGAATCTGGTGTGATGATAAAGCGTAGCTTCTAGCCTCATCAACCGGTAAATGACAGAAATCGGGCAAGCAGCATGGCTATGTAGGTCGCACCTATTAGGGTGTATAATCACCTGATCTAGAGTTTCATTTACTTCTAAAAATCTATTGTCGATGCTGTCCCATTCGGGAAACGGTTGCTGATCCCAACCGTTGGTGATATACATTCGATACACTCAAGCGAAATGAGTGGTCGGTCATGTGTGGCTGAGTTGCAAGATGTTCTTGTTGAACTCGGTGTATTCTCCTCTAGAGATATACCAGCGGAAGGTGGTTCCATACCTTGTCATAGTTGGAAAACCAAATACCCAATACGTGCTTGCGGTTTTGATTGTATATTATATATGTGGAACGTGAGATGCAAGCGTTCCACTAGATTGTTATCTACTTGATTTAGACATTATTATAATATCAAAAGAGTTTTGATATAAAGATAAATCAAGTGTTTGGATTCTCATAAGGGAAAAACCCGTTCCGTGTTATACGGCGTGGTCTTATGAGATATCATTTAGTTTTCTGAAACTGTTTTTAAACTGTTTACTCATACCAGTCCCATGACTGACCCGGAGTTTATTTTGTTGTTTTCCCTAAACTCTTGGGTGCCTAAATTTGTATGGGCAGTCAAGTAGTCAGGATTTACAGATATACTGGAAGAGCTGGAGCAGGAGGCTTCAGGATCATATAGCTATAGTTATTTCTGCTGTGTTGTAAGTGATGTACTTTAATATTGATGTATATTCAAGTACAGATGTATATTTCAAGTTATGTTATATATATTATATGTTATTCGTTCCGCTGTGAGATTCGTGTTACTCTGATGTTGTGTTCTTCTTCTTCTATTCTAAGTTTCTATCTTATCTACCCTCACCCTCTAACTTCTTTCTATTAATGGTTCGAATTTCCGTGATATTTGGGGTTGGACTTGTGTTTTTGGTCAGCTCAAATTGGTCCGGATTTTCGGGTCATTACAGGCAACTTATCCTGAGTAACTATGTTTAACTAACTCTATCTCAATAACTATATTCGATCAACTTTAATTGAATAACTAACATTCAATTAAATCCAAATTCGATTAACTATGTTCAATTAACTCTATCTGGTTAATTCTTACTTTGAATAACAAATATTCGATAAATTCTAATTGAATAACTAATATTCAATTAACTCTACGGATTAACCCTAACTAATTAACTCTAACTGGTTAATTCTTACTCTAATCGATTTATTCTAACTCTAATCGATTATTTCTAACTCTAATCGACTTCTCCTATTCGAATAACTCCTATTGGATAACGTTTGTTCATTTGTAAAGATTTACTTTTAGTAACGGTTGTTCACTTTATAAATGTTCTCTTTAATAACGTTACTTCACTTATACAAGTGTTGTGTACCCCTTCTATTTAAAACTATCGGTGTTAAAAACCAATATCTCTTCTCTATATAAGTTCAGACTTATATATTCCATTTATCGAATGATAAATATTTAATTTAATTTATAAACTGTTATTTATAAATTAATCTTTTCTATTTATCTGTTAAAAACGGATTTCCATTTTCTATTCATCTTCTAAATATTCCTTTGATTAAATTCTATTTATTTAACAAATAAATATCTCATTTATATCATTCTATTTATTTACTATAAATAAATATTTCCATTTAATCTATTTGTAAATGTTTTACAAATATTTCCTTTTAAATTCTATTTGTAAATGTTTTTACAAATATTTCTCCTTCTATTTGTTTACACATAACTTCCTTTGTATTTGTTTTACAAATATAATTTGTTTCACAAATATATTTTCTTTTATCTCTTTTGGTTTTTCCTTTATTCACACCCAATTCATATTTCATTCACATTGATTTTACTCAATTTATTCATTTCGATCCATTTAACTTACTTAAGTTAAATTTAATTTCAATCATTCAAATTCCCATTAACTAGTTGCTAATTAACCGTTTTGCCTATTTCACCCTTTTTATTTGAATATAACTTGTTCAAATATATGTCAACTTAATTATAAACTAATCTAATTATATTTTCAACTCAGGTTATATATTCGATTTCGAATATAAATTCTCAATCTCTTTCACTTATCCAAAAACCCAATTTCGATTCAAATTTCCTTTAACTAATTATTTTCCAATTTAGTTAATTCTATTTAACCATTTAAAATATGATTTTTGTCTTAAAAATCATTTCACTTACTTCACTGGAGTTCATATTTATTTTATCTCTAGTCTGGATTTTTCTAATGCCAATTCGGATTTAATTTCCTAAAAATCCTTTTATTTATTTAATTAAACCGTTATGGTTTTATAATGGTTCTGGCGCTGCTTTTCTAAAAATTTGATTTTGACATAACTCAAAATCTATACGACGAAACCCAGATTTTTCTCTTTCATTAGAAAACTATTGTTCAACCGGTCCCGACGATTCTTGTTTCAAAGAATTCCGACTTCAATTGAGTTATGTATACTAAATTGAAGTTCAAATCGCCAATTTACGAACTGCCGTGCTACAGCGAGCTCGTTTTAATTATATTTATATATGTAAACGTTTTAACTTTGTTTATAATAAATTCAACTCCATTCTGATATATTTTTAATATATATCCAATCCATTTCACATAATATTCCCGATCTATTTCACTTCTAATATTCAAATCCTATATTCAAATTCCGTTTCACTTCTATTTGAATTTTATATTCCAATTCCCATTTCAAAATTCCTTTGAAGTAATATAAATATACACATATATTTATATCTATCTCAAATTCAAAACATTTGAATTTTCAAACAACTTGTTTTCTTTTCAAACAAATTTCCATCAAAAACTTTTCTAAGGCAGCAATTCATCACTTAGAAACTCGAAAATGAACACTGATGATGTTGCGACCATCATCAGAATTATTTCCCAGCCACTGAAGTGAGTTCAGTGCTTTATCATATTCAAAATCCATTCAAATGATTTTTTATTCAAAAATCCTTCCAAAATAAAGTTATATTATTTTAATAAAATTCGGAAACTATTTTTTTTCCAACTTCCCAGGATTTTAAATTCTGAATTCTGGTTTGAATTCAATTTTTATTTAATCTCATTTGTATATATTTCATTCCTATACAAATTCTATTGGTTATACATAACCATTTCAATTTTATAATCTTATTCGATTATAATTCTAACAATCAACTCAACCATTTAAAAACAATATTGTGTCCAATCTTCTGATCAAGTGTTTATAAACTCCTATCGACATCATGGCGTCCCACGATTCGATCAGAATTCATAAACTACTTAACAGACTAGTTAACACAATATAAAACAGTTTTTATATCAACTAACAAATACTCTCTCTCGTATATATACACTCAACTCATTCTAGGATACTACTGATCCTATCTCTAATGAGCACATTCCAACAAGCCTAGGTATTCGCTCAACCTAAGCTCTGATACCAACTGTAACGACCCGCAAATCCATAACATCAGAGTTGACTATATACATCATACGTCCAACCCAAATATCACGAAAATACGAAATATTTTTTTTAGAAGAAGAAGATAGAAGAAGAACAGAAACAACAACACAGAATCTCACATCGCAGCGGAACAAAATATAATATATCATATCTTTGAAATACAAAATCACAACTGTATAACATACACTTATCAGAATACAACACATACAACACAGCGGAACAAAACTCTATATAACAAACGCTGAAGCCTCCTGCTCCAAGCTCCTTTAGATAGATCTATAAAATCCTGAACTACTTGACTGCCCATATAAATTTAGGCACCCAAGAGTTTAGGTAGAACAAAACAAAATAAACTCCGGGTCAGTCATGGGACTGGTATGAGTAAACAGTTTAAAACAGTTTCAGAAAACTAAATGATATCTCATAAGACCACGCCGTATAACACATAACGGGTTTTTCCCTTATGAGAATCCAAACACTTGATTTAACTTTCAAAATCCTTTTGAAAGGAATAATAATCTTTATATCAAAACTCTTTTGATATTATAATAATGTCTAAATCAAGTAAATAACAATCTAGTGGAATGTTTGCATCTCACGTTCCACATATATAATATACAGTCAAAACCGCAAGTACGTATTGGGTAATGGATTTCCAACTATGACAAGGTATGGAACCACCTTCCGCTGGTATATCTCTAGAGGAGAATACACCGAGTTCAACAAGAGCATCTTGCAACTCAGCCACACATGACCGACCACTCATTTCGCTTGAGTGTATCGAATGTATATCACCAACGGTTGGGATCAGCAACCGTTTCCCAGATGGGACAGCATCGACAATAGATTTTTAGAAGTAAATGAAACTCTAGATCAGGTGATTATACACCCTAATAGGTGCGACCTACATAGCCATGCTGCTTGCCCGATTTCTTTCATTTACCGATTGTTGAGGCCAGAGGCTACGACTTCTCATCACATCAGATTCACTTCGAATGTCACATTGTCAGATCCATCGAAAATCACTAATTGACGTCTATAACAATACATTACGTGTTAGCTAAAAGAAGTTTTCTTCTCCGCTTCCACTCTTGGTACGGTTGAAGAAATCAATGTACGTGACCTTTCTGGAAATACTCTGTCAGACACTCATCCATACAAGTTACCCAGGAACGGGACGAACCGAAGGCACTATTCAGTACATCCATCACTACTACAAAAGTGGGCATATTCGACACTAATTTGTGTGCGTTGCATGAAAAGTGTGGCGAAAGCTATGCTTTCTTTGATCTTCTGCAACAATATTCATATGTTGTTGCATTATATGTGAATGCACTGTTGCGGTGGGAATTCTAGTGTTTTGACGTGCAACACCAGTTAAAAGCGTAGCATTACATATATATAATCCAGCTCAGCGATCCGCCTTATCAATATATTAAAATCCCAACCGTAGATGCAAGATTAATCCAACGGTTCAAACCATCTGTTGGTCTGATGATCTTAACGATAGCCATCATCCAATCATTGACAGCCACGTCATTGCATTATTTTGACGAAATTTTGGCGCGATCTTCTCCCTTCACGAAATTGTTTTCTTCTCTATCATCTAATCGTTTTCCCCCTTTTTACTATTGACAAAAATTTAAACCTAAATTCACGTCAGTATCACTCCTCTCCTCGACAGCAAATTCTATTCTGAAAAGGTTGAAGCTTTGAAATGCTTTCTAGCTTTGATTGCTCAGGGCATTGACATCGCCAGTTTTTTCACTCAGGTTCAGTTTGTATAGCACTGTGAATTAGTTACGCTTATTATAGTTTGGATTATGAGTAATTAGTAAGTAGTTCATTTGTTACACTTTGGAAAACCCATTCGCTTATGAGTAATTAGTTGCTTGGACATCCCAAACTTAGGGAAACCCGTTCGCTTATGAGTGATTAGTCGATGAAATATTAGATTATGAGTAATTAGTTGCGCTTTGACCATTAATTTGGGATTTGGGATTATGCTGAGGTTTATTCGAAAATTGTACCCAGCAATAAACCATGAGAACCGGGCTATTGGCATGAAAAAGACATTGGTTTATTATAGAGATCGAGCTTGTTAAGGAATGGGGACTGTACAGTCGAAAGTGATTTGCACTTTGCGTTCATTTACACTGACATATAATTGTATGTTGAGGTTTTGTGATACATATACATGTGTAGTAATGCGGTGTGTTTGCACTGCGGTGTGCTTGAGGCTAACAATTTCCCGATCCGGACGAGTCGTTCACCCGTATCTTATAACACGCACAGGTATTTTCCATTTGATTTTGGAAACTACCGATTTCAATGTTTCGATTTTGGAAACATATGCTCAGTTTTGCATCAGTTCATACCATACACATCCAAAAAATGACATACAACTGTATGCTTGAGGTTTTGTGATACAAATACATGTGTCGCACTGCGGTTTTGTGATACAAATACCCGTATCTAACACGCACACACAAGTATTATAAGGCAGCATCAGTCCATACAATACACATTAGTTCATACCATACACGCACAAGTATACACGCACGCACAAGTATCATAAGGCAACATCGATCAGTTCATACCATACACGCACAAGTATATACACACGCACAAGTATAATAAGGCAACATTGATCAGTTCATACCATACACATCCAAAAAATAACATACACATCCACATCCAAAAGTATCATAAAGTTAACTTAATATATACACATCCAAAAAATGAAATTATAGTAGCATCAATTCATACCAGATCAGGGTTACGAGGCAGTGGAACTTCCAACTGATTCGTTAGGGCTTTGCGGCTGTGGGAGAGCCGGTCCGAAGTGAGCAGCCGCATGTGATGGACCCGCAGCATCAGGACAAGGGGTGAGGTAGTTTGGCCAGTCAAATTCCTGATCAACTTCTATATCTACCCACTGATCATTCCTCTGGTTCATTGGGGCTTGGTTATCAACATGTATGTCATGGGCGGCTTCCGGAAATAAGCTTGGCAAGGGGTTAGCTCAGCAGCTTCTTGTATCATTGCATTAAATCTTTCATCTGAATCCATTTCCCATTCCCATCCGTAATGATGCAAACATGGAACCACCTCTTCCTCCCTATTTCTCACAAAAAGAAGTTCAGGCCTTGTCCCAGGATGAGCATGGGTACAGCGCTGAACCTTAATGAAGTAAACCTTGTTATTGATTTGAGCAGCAAAAGTATTTATATTGCCAATGCCTTCATAAAATTGCATTTTCAGGTAGAAAGATGTATGGTCATACTGAGACCAGTAACAGTCGTCAATTGCAAGAACACGTCCCATTGGCTTCATTACTTCTTCAACAGCAGGAACATTACTCTTTAGGAACTCGGGAAAGCCATCAACTTTAGCCCATGATTCCACTTCTAACGCTGTTGAGGGCTCAAATTCTTCATCAAACCATGAATGAGGTAAATAGCACCACCAGGTTTTGTAAAAACTTTCAACATTAGGGCATGATCACGAATTTTGTATGATGGGCATGATACTAGAAAAGAGTTGTTGGGTATTACCCGTATAGGCCACGAATTATGATTGAGAGCCACCTTAAGAACGTCTTGCACAGCTTCGAAATTCCAATGTCCCTTAATAACAGTGGCTGTGATGTATAGAGACGAGTCCATTGTTTTTGTTTCTTTTTAAAATTTCGAAGATTGGGGTTTAGGGGATATGGAGGAGATGATGTTCTGACGCTGGAAAGGATGTGCGAGGGACCCAATGGATGGTGTCAGGCAGATATGTGAACTGGAAATGCTTGCACAGAAGACGAAGCATACTCAATTCTATTTCTGATGAGGTGGCATGTAGTGACCAATGCTGATTGGTCAACTGTTATAATTGTATGCGTAACTCACTAAGATTTATAAGTTAATTAGATGGCCAAATGCACAGATGCATGCACACAGCACATACGCACTTATCAAATTAATAACTTGTAAATTCAAATTGCAGGATCTGAAATGACGAGGGGAGATACAGCCGGCAAGTGGAGGACCTGAAATGACATAGAGATACAGTTTCTGGTTCATGGCAGTGCTACTTTGTAGAATGCACACTAATCGTATTTATTGGCACTTGTATTGAAGGTGGTATGTGTTGGCACTTTTACTACTTTTAAAATATGTATTTGATCGTATGTGTTATATATTTGATCGGATGTATTGAAGGCGGTATGTATTGAAGGTTTGAATGTGATGATGAATGTAACAGATGTGTTTCTTCTATGTAAAAAACTAATATTGCAAAATTTATAATTAAAGCGTTGTATTTGCCTTCTTTTACTGTTGCATTTGCTTTTTTCCTGATGTCGTGTTTCAAGATAATGGTGTCGCATTCCATAATACAGTGATGTTGCATTACGTAAAATAGTAGTAAGTCCACATGGCACGTAAACGCCACAGCTGACATGGCATGTGACACATGTGCAGCTGACGTGGAGATCTGACGTGTCGTGTGACACGGTGGCAGCAGACGTGGCCGCCGCTATCGTGACCTGGTACCCAGGATCTAACTAATTTTCAAGCAACGCTGAATAATGTTGCATTATGTACAATTAGTGTTGCATTACGTCTATAACGCAACACTTTCTTTCTGTGGCAGTAGATGTGCTAAAGCGTTGCCTTAGATGGCTAATGCAACGGCCGCGGATGCCACGCCCCCCTGGTGTTGCCTATTTGAAAAAAGGGGCTATTGCAACGCTTTTTTGATCTACGGCCACAGTAAAATAGTGTCGAATATGCCCACTTTTGTAGTAGTGCATCTTAGACACTGTTATCTAAGACTTATACAATAGCCCTTGCACTTTACTCCATCTTCAATTTTCTTTGGTATATATGATTCGTAACGCTTATGCCAATACAGAGTGGTTCTTTGGAGAATAATCCAACCGGTCTCTCCATATTGACAATGATGGTTAAAAACTTCGATAGTCTGTGATTTAACTATCGAATAAAAACAAGTTTTTCGATAGTCGATGATTTAACTATCGAAGAAAACAAGTGTTCATCCAATTATCAAACAATCACTGAGCCCTTAATTAATATTCCATTAATTAAATCACTTATCTATTTCTTTATCAATATTTGTTAACCAAATATTTTCAATAACCATATTGCTCTTACACGTTATTTGGAAAACATTTTAGAATATCGCCTTCCTTTATTTTCTGTACATAGAAAATATCTTCTATTTATAATTGGAAAATATTCCAATTACTTATCTCTTTTTCCCATTTCTTTTATTTCTATACTTTGGAAATATTCTTTATTATATTTCCCAGCTTACGCTTATTTGGGTTAAAACGGATGTTGTGTAAAACATCATTACGACAACCCAAATACTATATTCAACTAACTCTTATCCAACATTGATCTTCGAGCCTGGAATCTTACTATTTATTTGTGAATAATGAAATCAATCAAGTTGGGATATAACTACCTCTCAGACCTTGACTGAATAACATTTATAACGTCAAAACAGATATGACTACTTACTCGAATAATCAATACCATACAACTACTCATTCACTTTTAAACACGTATACACTTTCTCTTTATATTCTTACTAGATTCTATTCTTAGACTTCTTTTTTGATTATACTATTCTATTTTTAAGTTCGCTTCCTTATCGACTTCTATATATATCGATACGTTGATTTTTAACTATCAAATTATCTTAAAAATATTCTAACTCTTTAAATTCCTGGAAAAATTCGCCATAACCTCCTTTGTACCGGGAGCTTCGGGATATTTCTAATAGCCTCCCATGGCCCTTACCAATCCAAAAGAAAAAGAAAAAGCCAAGCGGCTAGCCGATACGGCGCATAAAATCTCATATATGAATTAAATGCGTACCTTTTTGTCGAGTATTCTATTTATATACTTGCATTATCCTTATCCCATACCTGTCTCCTGTATGTCTATACCTGTCCAACTATACCTGATCGTTTTAACTCAATTCTTTAATTAATTTGTTAATTAACTGTTTAGGCTATTTCACTTTTATATTTGAACATGACATGTTCAAATATATTTTAACTTGTTTATACTCTAGTTGAATTCTATTTTCCATTTTCAATTCTATTTGAATTTCTCTTAATTCAAATTCTCATTTCAACTCTATTTGAATTCCTCTTATTCAAATTCTCATATTAAATCCTTTATTCAAATCTCATTTCAAATCCTTTATTTAAATCCCATTTCAATATTATATTCAAATCCTATGGTTTAATTCCATTTGAAATACTATCTTCAAATCTTATGGTTTAAATTCCATTTGAAATACTATCTTCAAATCCTATGGTTTAAATTCCATTTGAAATACTATCTTCTAATCCTATTTGAATACTATATTCAAATCCCTTTTCAATTTCTTTATTCAATTTCTTTATTCAAATTCTATATTTGAATTTCCTTTATTCAAATTCTATATCCAAATCTATTTGAATTCTCTTTATTCAAATTCCAAATTCAATTCTATGCATTATTTATAAACAACGTTTATAACTTCACTTAAAATCCCACACTATATATTTATAAACAAAGTTTATAAATTCAATTCAAATCCCACATTTTGATTTATAAAAAAAGTTTATAAATTCAATTCAAATCCCACATTTTGATTTATAAACAACGTTTATAAATTCAATTCAAATCCCATATTTTGATTTATAAACAAAGTTTATAAATTCCATTCAAATCCCACATTTTGATTTATAAACAAAGTTTATAAATTCCATTCAAATCCCACATTTTGATTTATAAACAAAGTTTATAAATTCAATTCAAATCCCACATTTTGATTTATAAACAAAGTTTATAAATTCCATACTTGTTTTATATATATTCAAAACATGTTAATATTTTTATTCTATTCGAAATTTCAAATTCTATTCTGTTTGAATCTTATATATTCAAATTTCAAATTCTATTTTAGAAAAATAGAATTTTCTTTCTAAATCTCAAATATCCTTTTTCATGATATTTTTAAATATCAACACTTAGCCCAGTGATATTTTAAACAATCCAATCAAGCAATTTTCAATCATTTTATTTTTAACATATCATATATGAATATATATGAAATCAAACAAACAACAAACAAATAATATATTTTTGAAGAATCCAGTTGGATTCCTCCAACCTGTTTTCCTGCATCCACAGACGTTAGTCAACATAGTAATACCCATCCTACTTCGAGGCAGGATATCGCGGTATAGAAGGTCATCCACTATCATAGCATGGGGCGTATAGGGTAATCATCCGCTAATGAAACCGCGGGCATCCGCTAATGGTACTGCGGGAATCCAACCAATCACCAAACCAATATGTATATAATAGCAAGCCTATATAACTATATATATTTTTAAACATGCCATACTATATTTTAACGCAACCAAACAATCAACAGACAATCATTTTTAACTGATAAAAATAATTCTAAACAAAAGGTGAGTGAGATTTACTCACCAGGGCTTTTATTTGCGATCCATTCTGATTTTATATTCTAAAATGTTGAATTATGTATCCCTAAGCGACGCCTTTCTCAACTGATTCCACTCGATAATATCTTAATCTTTCTTTCTTTTTATATATAATTCGAATAGTCTATACTGGAAGATACCGAGCCTGAACATCCCTTTCTCCTCCCAATCACCTTCTGACATGAACCACTGATTTACCACTATATCCAGAATTTAAAGTTGTTGCTTTCTCCTCCTTCCTTCAAAAGCCAATCGCCAATGCAAGCTCCAAAAGACCAACAACCAATTGTCTCACATATTAGTCTTCCTCTTCCCAGTATCCTCCCTGCTGACATATCTTATCCGAAATACACAGAACGACCCCAATTCCCTTATCATCGTTCAGATGTACACGCAGCTTGCCTCGGCCTTAACCTTCCCAGACTAAATCGCTAAGTACCAGCGTTCAATTTCCCCCTTCGTTCCCCATAGCGCACCCTTAACTTGCATCGAGCAACTGTCGAAATTTACATCGCGATGTCGAGCTCCTCAACCCATCGTGAGTTGATCGAACGGAACTCCTCTCAGTCTTCTTCGAATTCTGATGATTGGAAATTGCGGTTTCCCTTTCTCGATCTCCTTTCCTAGTTTTGAACGACAGCCATTATCGATTCATTGAGGAAGAGCGGTTTCTACTTTGATTTGTTTAACACGGTGGTTTTGATTTTTATGGCTGAACGGATGGACAAAATAAAGGCCACGAGATGTTTTCTTTTGTGGTGAAGAAAAGGGGCACGAGTTGTTTTGATTTTGTCCACAAAAACTAGGATATTTTATTTTATTTTAAATCGGTATCCTTTAATTAAAAACCCCTTGACTCTGAACTCCTTTCTGAACCCAACAACTGTCGATTCTAGGGCTTAACCGCCATTCCGGACACACTGGGATAGGTCACGAAGTCCAATTTGATCATATGGTGAAGATATTATTTTAAATTGATATAAATTAATTTTAAAACAATTCATTCTTCGATAATCAATTATTATTATTATTCTGATTTAAACAGAAGTCTGAATTGTTATTTAATTCAGTTTTAAATCTCAAACTGAATTATATTTTCGGATTACGATGATTTAATATATTCGATATTAAATCAAAATTGATTATTAAATTAATAACTTAATATAAATATTCATTTATATTAACAACTTGACATTTAAAACCATATTAAATATTCAAATTTAACCGACGAAATATCCGGGTCATTACACAATGTATACATATTGGAGGTACTGGTTTTTCCAAATTTGGAATGTCATCCAAAAAACTATGAAGCCAATTTGCTTCTTTTAAGGCATTATCTAGAGCAATGAATTCTGATTCCATTGTTAACCTAGCTATGCAAGTCTGTTTCGATGATTTCCATGAAACTGCTCAATTTCCTAATGTAAACACATATCCACTCATGGATTTTGTATCTTTTGAACCAATTGTCCAATCTGCATCATTATATCCTTCTACTACTTAATGATACTTTTGATTTTGCAGCACATAGTTTTTTGTATGCTTTAGATATCCTAGAATCCTGATTATTTCTTTCCGTTGATGTTTACCGGGGTTAATGGTATATCTATTCAGATTTCTTATAGCGTATGCAATATCAAGCTTAGTGTAGTTCATGACATACATAATACTTCCTAGTATACGAGAGTATCCAAGAT
This sequence comes from Allium sativum, assembly GCA_030737875.1. Classification (NCBI taxonomy): domain Eukaryota; kingdom Viridiplantae; phylum Streptophyta; class Magnoliopsida; order Asparagales; family Amaryllidaceae; genus Allium; species Allium sativum. The sequence goes on along the minus strand of CM060920.1, from coordinate 508,145,654 downwards.
AATATATATCATCATCGGTGTTCTTTATCCAATTTCGTTTCATAACTACTGGTGATTTTGCAATAGTTATATTATGTTGCTTGATTCTTTCAAGTACTTTGGCAATGTAATGTGACTGAGATAACGCATATCCTTGTGATGTCTTTATAATCCTTATGACTAAGATTACATCTGCCACTCCTAGGTCTTTCATGTTGAATATAGATGATAACATATCTTTTATATATTTCATTATGGCCTTATTATTCCCTAGGATCCACAAATCATCAACATAGAGGCAAACAATGACATATCCAATATCCTTATATTTTATATAGACACATTTATATGATTCATTTATTTTGAATTCATTTGATAACATAGTTTCATCAAATTTCTCGTGCCATTGTTTTTGTTCTTGTTTAAGGCCATAAAGTGATTTTACTAATTTGCATAATTCATTTTCATTTTCTGGGCTTAGAAACCCTTTAGGTTGTTGCATATATATTTCTTCTTCCAATTCGCCATTCAAAAATGCTATTTTCACATCCGTTTGGTGTATTTCCAAATTTAGTATGGATGCGATTGCAATAGGCATCCTAATTGATGTTATTCTATTTACTGGAGAGTATATATTGAAGTAATCTAAATATTCCTTCTGTTTAAATCCTTTTATTAAAAGTCTTGCTTTATACTTGTCTATTGATACATCAGCCTTCATTTTTTTCTTAAATATCCATTTATATTCTAGTGGTTTTTATCCTTTGGGACGATCCACTAGTTTCCACGTATGGTTTTGTAAAATGAATTCTATTTCACTGTAGATGGCGTCCTTCCAATATGGAGCGTCGGGAGATAACATTGCTTGTTGGTAAGTTAAAGGTTCATTTCCTATCATATAGGGTCCAAAATTTCTAGAGGTCCTTTGCCGGATGCTCTTTCTCAGTTCTTTTACCTCTGTTTCAACATTCGTTTCATATGTGGTTTGATCAACTTTGTCCTTTGGAGTATCTGTATCTCTCGATCACTTTTAAAAAATAGTTTCAATAGAGGCTTTTAGAGGATAAAGGTGTTTAAAGAATCTAGCATTTCAAGACTCGATAATGGTATTTTCATGAATGTCATCAATATAAGATTTGTACACCAAAAAGCAATATGTGCTACTATTATGAGCATATCCAATAAATATGCAATCTATTGTCTTTGGTCCAATTTTGACCTTTTTCAGTTTTGGTATTCCTACTTTTGGCAAGACACCCTACAATTTCAAGTATTTATAGGATGGTGGTCTATTTTTCCAAAGTTCATGGGGAGATTTAGATGTTTTCTTTCATGGTGTTTTATGTAAAATGTGGTTTGCCGAAAGAATAACTTCTCCCTAAAAGTTATATGACAAGCCAGAACTAATCAGTAAGGCATTCATCATTTCTTTAATAGTTCTATTTTTCCGTTAGGTTACACCGTTGGATTGAGGTGAATATGACATTCGGATACCCCGTTCGGCATCACTTTGGCAAGATCCTTGAAACTTCTTTTGTTTCTTTGCCTTGTGATTATGCTCGCGCTTCCTTTTGTTTGTCTTTTCATCCTCAGCCACATTAGCCTTTTCTTATAGTGAACCGATTGCTTTTTTCTCCATTTTCAGTTGTCTTCTTCGATTCGTAGATGAACAATTAGATCTTCAATAGCCATTTCCTTGCGCTTATGCTTCAAATAATTCTTGAAATCCTTCCATGATGGAGGAAACTTTTCGATAGTAGCAACCACTTGGAATGACTCACTCAGTTCCATCTTTTCGTTGTGAATCTCATGAACGATCACTTGGATTTCTTGAATCTAGCTGACGACTATTTTGGAATTAACCATTTTGAAGTCCAGAAACTTCTCGACAATGAACTTCTTCATCCTGACGCATTCAGTCTTGTATTTATTCTCTAGAGATAACCAGCAGAGAACCTTTGCAGTCTCAACAATGTAACATACATTATACAGACTATTTTCTAAGCTGTTGAGAATGTAGTTCTTACAAATGAAGTCTGAATTCTTCCATGCAGTTAGAGCCTCGACTTTGGTGGCATCAAGCTCTAGTTTATCTATATTAGGGAGATCCTCTAAAAGGTATTTGGCTAGGCTCAATGTTGTTAGGTAGAAAAGCATCTTCTGTTGCTAGCGATTAAAACCTTGGCCATTAAATTTCTCTGGTTGCTTGACATGTGAATATGTGATAGGTTATGAAACCAGAGGCAGAGCCTGCTGCACAGTTGCTACTTTGCAACATTGTCGTCTGCAAAAACAAGAAACAATCAATATCGTTTTAAGATTGTTATGAACTTTGTAACTAAAATGTCAGAAAACTATTACAATTACCGTTGTAGTGAACATGAATGCCTTAAAGCGTTAGTAATACCGTTTCAATGCTATTGTTGCTCACAATAACAAGAAATAGTCATAGAATTGTCAGAAAAACGTTACAAACAATATTATGTAGTCTAAAAATGGAAAGAGAAGAATAGTTTACCGATTAATTACGATCCAACGATTGTCGGTTCCTTGAATCGATATTGCTCCCTTTACGACGCATCAGGTTGTTGAGCAATCGTCGCCCAAGGATGAAACAGACCTTCTGTTTGGTGATGTGCATCAATCACAAGGTAACGGCGAACGCATGAAGTAGTTTTGCAGAACAGATTAATGGAAGAAGAAGATGCAGAGATGAGAAAACAGAAAAATAATTATTAGTCTCGTTTTTTATCTGCCTATATATTGGAAAGAGGAAGTGTCTATTCGAAGAGACACGACTATTTGAATAGTTGTGATTGTTAGAAAGGTTGCGACTCTTTACCAACAGACGCGACTGTTGCCGGCATTTAAAATGTGTGGTTTATTTTCAAAAAATAGACCTTTCAGAGCAGTAGGCCCAATTAATCATGAGACCCTAAGAGCCCTAAGGCCCAAGGCCTTATCTTTGACCTTTTGATATTAATTATGTAGGATTATTATGCCATTGCCTTAATTTTTTTCCATCTCCTCAATTCCTTTTGATATAGTATATTACGCTGTTATATATATATATATCGAAATTGGCTTTTCTTTGGTGATGTGTGCATCAATCACAGAGTAATGACGAACGCATGAAGTAGTTTTGCAGAACAGATTAATGGAAGAAGAAGATGCAGAGAAGAGAAAACAGAAAAATAATTATTAATCTGGTTTTTTGTCTGCCTATATATTGGAAAGGGGATATGTCTATTCGGGAAGAGACACGACTGTTTGAATAGTTGTGATTGTTAGAAAGGTTGCGACTCTTTGCCAACAGACACGACTATTGCCGGCATTTAAAATGTGTTGTTTATTTTCAAAAAATAGAACTTTCAGAGCAGTAGGCCCAATTAATCACGAGACCCTAAGAGCCTAAAGGCCCAAGGCTTTATCTTTGAACTTTTGATATCAATTATGAAGGATTTTCATGCCATTTCCTTAATTTTTTTCCATATCCTCAATTCCTTTTGACATGGTATATTACATTGTTATATATATATATATATATATATATATATATATGGTGGAATTGGCTTTTCTTTGGTGATGTGCATCAATCACAGAGTAATGACGAACGCATGAAGTAGTTTTGTAGAACAGATTAATGGGAGAAGAAGATGCAGAGGAGAGAAAACAGTAAAATAATTATTAATCTCGTTTTTTGTCTGTCTATATATTGGAAAGGGAAGGTGTCTATTCGGGAAGAGACACGACTATTTGAATAGTTGTGATTATTAGAAAGGTTGCGACTCTTTACCAACAGACGCGACTGGTGCTGGCATTTAAAATGTGCTGTTTATTTTCAAAAAATAAACCTTTAAGAGCAGTAGGCCCAATTAATCAAGAGACCCTAAAAGCCCTAAGGCCCAAGGCCTTATCTTTGACATTTTGATATTAATTATGAAGGATTTTCATGTTGCCTTAATTTTTTCCATCTCCTCAATTCCTTTTGATATAGTATATTATGTTGTTATATATATATATATGTGTGTGTGTGTGTGTGTGTGTGTGTGTGTATGTGTGGAACTGGCTTTTTTATTCCTCGATGTGGGACTTATTACTTTTCCAAACCACTTATTCATTTCTAACAGGATTTGCTAAACTAAAGATGTTAGGTTATGCAAGTGTATTAAAATTGGTTCCACAATCAATTTTTTTAATGCAAATCTTCTAAATTTAACTATTGTGTATATCATTGCCATTGCAGGTTACTGTTATGGCTGATTTCTAATGTGTATTAACTTTGGTATGTAGATCTAACTTCGTTTTTGCTTATTGGTTACAATGTTGTAGTATTAATTGTTTCTTAGTTCTATCTATTTTGGATTCTTTAAACCTTCTTCTTTAGCCAAAATGTGTTTATGGATGTTTTTTCTATAGCAAATGAACTTTTCGACATCAATTTTTTATTTAATTACATTTACAAAGTTCATCACAGCTGCACATCACTAACAATTATGTTTGAAACGCTCTTAGTAAATTCATAATGCTACCGGTAAAAAAGAATGAGATCAAGTTCAAGTACATTTTATTTCTCTATAACTAATTAGTTGCGAGAGATGAATCATCTAATTTGAGAGCACGTATATTAATTAATTAATTGTTATGTTTTCTTTGCCTTTTTCATGACAATGAATTACTCACATATTTATCTAATTAATTAAATATGTGTAATGTGTTACATATATTAGCTCTTAGACTCCATTGGCTGAATTAAAGTGCCAGATTATATATTCTTTTTCACCTGAAATGACAATAAATACATCCCATCTATAAGGTAATAACCGCAGTAACATTTAGCATTATAAAGAATATTACGTGTTTAGTTGTAGGAGAAAAACAAGTCCATAGGTTTGAACAAATAAATCTTTAGCAAACTATTTTTTTTTCATGTCCAGGGGCGGATCTAGTGTCCGGCCAGCAAGGGCCAATGCCTAGCTGGAAAGTTGCAAACCTGGCAAAATCAGATGTGCTAAGGCTGATTGCCCTAGCTAAACAGCAGACAAATGCCCTATCTGGGTAGAAGCAACCCAGTATTTGCAATCAAGGACCATGTGTTGTATATGTATAGTAGAACTCAAAATTATTTGATGGTGTAGGACAAAATTTTTGCCCTACGTCAACATAATTGCTAGATCTACCACTGTCCATGTCTATGTATTAGTTTTGGAAACCTTTTATGTGGTTGAGTCCATTTATTCATTGACCATGCCATGAATTTGTTTTATAAATGAGAACATGTTTATATGATGAACTCATGTAACATTGTACTCATTTCCCACCATTTGACCAAATGCTCTACCAGTGTCACAAAAAGTGAGTTTGTTAGAGGACATAATACTTATTGGCAAATTCTGTTTCAACACACAAATTTAGTTAGTAGCCCCCCATTTTATCAAAAAAATAGAATGATCAAACTGCCCTTTTTCTGTTATATTTTTTTCCCTGTTTTTTGAACACCTCGTAGTTGCACTACGTGGTTTTTTGGTGTATCTCGTAGTAAGCCTACGTGGTCCATGAATGAACCACGGAGATCACCTATGTGGTACTCTGATGAACCACATAGGGCAACTACGAGGTACAGTGAAAAAACACGTAGTCTCCCTATATGAAAGGGTTTTTTAAAAAAAAAACGGGGGGCTACTAACTAAATTTGTGGGTTTACCGATTATTTCATGATTTGGGGGGCTACTAACTAAAATTGTGGGTTGAAATAGAATTTGCCATACTTATTAGCATAAATATGAATAAACCTTTCTCTTTACTTTTCTATTTCTGTTTCATATGTCTCAATAGGAAGTATTTGTATGTAGCCATGCTTTACAAAAATTTCTCTTCATATTTTTATTATGATGGCCACTTAGAGGGCTTACACGATGAAGTTAATGTTGATGATGGAACATCATAGTTTAATATTTTTATTACCTTTTTAAAAAAACCCAAATTATATGCTTTCTAAATTCTCTATTATGTTTATCCAACCGTTTGTAGCTTTTACAAGACCCTTTTGGGGATAATCGAAAATATTCATTGTCCATTTCTATAGATTCAAGTTGTAGATTCTTTGTTGTTTCTATTTTAGTGCAAATAGGGAATGATTTAAAAAAGGATAGCCCATTATTTTGCCAGCCCTTTGATATGCTAGGGAAGTTATATCCAAAATTTTATATCAATTGGCTTTTAGATCATTGTTGATATGAAATCAACTGATTGCATTAAATCTTATACTGATGGATAATTTTATGATTACATGGATAATATGGTCAAGGTTTTGTGTAAGGTGATACTCCTTTATGTATTTCTTGCCATAGAAAATTGCACTCCATTATTCCATTTATTTCTCACATTTTTTCTAATAGTTAATTTGTTTGTTTGATACATGCATTTGTTTAAAAAAACTTCTGAATTTTCCACTGTTTTTTTATCGGTATTTTGTTACTGCTAAAAAAGGAAGCACAATTTTCAAGACAATTTTGATGCAGTTTTTATTTTTATTAATTTTAATTTGTACTATTTGGGTTCATTTTTTACACTTTAGAATAACAGTTTTCTATGAGAACAAAATTGATGAAAGCTATCCTTTTTGCCAAATTACTTACTAACTGATTCATGATTTCATTTTGTAATTCTATTTCCTATTGGAGTAAACCAAAATCCATTAATTACTCTAGTGTCTATTAAAATAAAGGGTCGTGTTTGTTTAATTAAGTGTCATGTCTATTAATAAAATGTCATGTCCCATTGGACGAAGTGATATGTCTATTAGGTGAAAAGTTGTCTATGTAATCCTATATATATGGTATCATTTATTGTATTGGATGTAAGAAAAAAAAGTAGTTCTTCCTCCTACAAAATATTGTCTTCTTCCTCCGTCAATCTGGTATCAGAGCAAAAAAAATCAATATGTCAAATAATCTGAACATAACAAATAATCCCGCTTCTCAAGTTCCTTGTTTCAATGGTGAGAGATTTAACTATTGGTGCAATCTAATGAAGTTGGGTCTTGAATCTCAAGATCTGTGGAGTGTGGTCGAAGAAGGTGTAGGAGCGCCGAAAGATGAGACAAAACTCACACCCTCCTAAAGGAAACTTCTAAAAAGCAAAAATCTAAAAGATCGGAAGGCTTTCAACCAAATCTGTTAGACACTTGAAACTCAAGTTTATGATAGAATTAGAAAAGTTCCAAATGCTCAGGAGGCTTGGAGAATATTGAATACAACGTATTCTGGCCAAGATCAAGTAAAAAAGGTTCGCCTGTAGTCACTACGGGCTGAATTCGAAAAGCTCGAAATGAAGGATGATGAGAAAATCTCAGAGTATTTTAGTCGTCTCACTTCCATAATCAATCAGATGGCCTCAAACGGAGAAGTCTGGAGACCCAAAGAGCCGTCAAAAAAATTCTACGGAGCCTACCAATGAAATTTGATCATATTGTGGTTACAATTGAAACCTTATTTTGAATGCAATTTCTGCCACAAGCCTGGTCATAAAGAAAATGATTGTTGGGAGATACAACCTGAAAAGAAGCCAGTTGCTAGTTTTAAGCATAATGAAGCAGAAAATTCCGAATCTTTGTTGATTACTTTAGATGGAAATATTGAAAATATATGGTGCTTGGATAGTGGTGCAAATAGGCATATGACTGGAAATAAAAATTTGTTTTCGAGTCTTGTAGAAGCTAACGATGGTCAAGTTACTATCGGAGATGCTAAATCATACAAAATTCAAGGTGTTGGTGAAATCTCTTTCAAAACCAAGACTGGAAAAGTTGAAAAAATGTCAGAGTTTCTTTACGTACCAGGCATATGCAGCAACCTTCTTAGCGTTGGTCACTTGCTGAAGAAGGGATTCGATTTTCAATTCGTTGGAGATCAATGCAGCATGAAGAAGAATGACCAACAAGTGGCGAATATTGTGATGGGATCCAACAAATTATTTCCGATCAAACTAGACATCGTGAGCGATAAGTGCATGCTTACTGATTCTAATAATGAAGTTTCCAACTTATTGCATGAGTGGTGTAACGACCCGAAAATTAGCGATCTTGGTTATCCGATATACAACACATATCGAACATCCAAGGATCGAAAATACCGGTAGTTAATGAAAGAAATTAGGGGGTGAAGAAAGATAAGATAGAAACTTATAATAGAAGAAGAAGAACACGACATCAGAGTAACATGAATCTCACAGCGGAACGAATAACATAAAATATATATAACATAACTTTGAAATATAAATATGTACTTGAATATACATTATTATCAAAGTACAGCACTTACAACACAGCGGAAATAAACTATAGCTATATGATTCTGAAGCCTCTTGCTCCAGCTCTTCAGGTATCTGTAAATCCCGATTACTTGACTGCCCGTACAAAATTGGGCACCCAAGAGTTTAGGGAAAACAAAGCAAAATAAACTCCGGGTCAGTCATGGGACTGGTATGAGTAAAACAGTTTAAAATAGTCTGAACAAGTAAACGATATCTCATAAGACCACGCCGTATAACGGAATGGGTTTTTCCCTTATGAGAATCCAAAACATCTTTATATCAAAAACCTTTTGATATTATAATAATGTCTATCAACACAATATAATAATCATCTAGCAGAAACGCTTTCATCTCACGTTCGACATATATAGTATACAATAAAAACCGCAAGCACGTATTGGGTAATGGATTTCCAACTATGACAAGGTATGGAACCACCTTCCGATCAGTGTACTCTAGGAACAATACACTGGAGTTCAAAAAGAACATCTTGCAACTCAACCACACATGACCGACCACTCATTTCGCTTGAGTGTATCGAATGTATATCACCAACGGTTGGGATCAACAACCGTTTCCCGTATATATAGGACAACGTTGATAGATTTAAGAAGAAAATCAATATTCTCTAGATAGGTGATTATACACCCGACTTCGGAGCGACCGACTTAGCCATGCTACCTGCCCAATTTTTGTCATTTCCTGATTGTTGAGGCCAGAGGTTACGCTTTATCATCACCTCAGATTCACTTCAAATGCTACATTGTCAGATCCATCGAAAATCACTAATTGATGTCTGCAACAGTACATTATGTGTTAGCTAAAGAAGTTTCCTTCTCCGCTTCCACTCTTGGTACGGTTGAAGAAATCAATGTACGTGACCTTTCTGGAAATACTCTATCAAACATTCATCCATACAAGTCATCCATGAACAGGATGAAACGAAGGCACTATTCAGTACATCCATCTTAGGTACTGTTATCTAAGACTTATACAATAGCCCTTGCACTTTACTCCGTCTTCAATTATCTTTGGCATATATGATTCGCAATGCTTATGCCAATACAGAGTGGTTCTTTGCATAAAAATCCAACCGGTCTCTCCATATTAACAACGTTAAAATGGTCAAAAACTTCGATAGTCGGTGAGTTAACTATCAAGGAAAAACAAGCGTGCAAACAACGATATTATTTCTAGATGGAAATTCTATCAATCAATCATCAATCATATATATATATATATTCATATTTCCTATTTCAATATTTGATTACGTTTCTGATTCTATTTGGAAAACATTTCCAAATCTTCTTTACTTGGATTTAAACAGATGTTTAAATCAACATCGCGACGACAACTCAAACCACTATACTTATTACTAAATCCACTTAACCACTTCACACTCGAACTGTAACCATTTCTTAATTAAAAACGTGTTGAATCTATTATTTTTTTGTTTGATGATTACAAACGTATGTGTTTGAAATTGAAATAAAAAATATAATATATGTATATTTTTAATGGAGCTCTTACACAAGAACTGAAAAATTTATACAAGCATCTATTACTCAATATATATATATATATATTTTCACAAATCAATACAATACAAATTTTGCCTTTGAACTCTCAACTATACAACTCATTACAAATGGATTTACAACTCTCAACTTTCTTTACATTTCATACACAACTTTCAGCTAGACAAACTCTGTTCTGCACACTCTTACTGTCCCAGTTTCTGTTCTGCCTTTGTTGCATCATCCTGAAACCTGTCACATAAAAGAAAATACACACAGTACATTGGAACTAAAATAAACTGAGACGACCCGAACTTCCCCGTGAAGGAAAGCGCGGATAGAATTGAGGACAAGACAAAATAGAATGCAAACAGAAGAACATTTCATTGTTATTACAACAATTCCATCAGATACAAGAATATACAAAGTATAAATGAATAAAATACATTCGAATGATATTAGAGATTACAATAAATTACATAGCAGCGGAAAAATATACAAAACACAATTGAAAGTGATACACGGATACAGAGCTTTCCGAGCATCGTTCCAGCTGTAAACCAGGTTCCTGTAGATATAAATCTGCAAAACCAAAATTACTAGCTGCCCGTGCGGAAAATAGGGGCACCCAGAGTTTAGGTTAAAACAATAAACTCCAGGTCAGTCATGTGACTGGTGTGAGAACTAAAACAGTTATTTAAAACTTTACTTTAAAAGAGAGTAATTCAAGGGACCACGCCGTATAACACGGAACGGGTTTCCTCCCAAGAATACTAGTGCATATAACAAAACAACGCAATGCTCTTTGAAAAAATGAAGCTATTATAAGACCCAGGTCCCATCACACAATGCAACGCAAGCTGGAGGATAGGGTTTTCCCTTATAATAGCCAAATAATGCTTGATACGTTTAAAAATAAATCATTTGATACTATTATAAGTGTATAGTGTCAAAACAATTCAAATCATAAATATCAATCATAGGCGGTGTAACACCCCGTGATTCTGTAACCCTAAGATTCACAAATCAAGGCAGAATTAAAAGTTAAAATCAAAATCAAGGTAAACGAGCTGCGCCATTGCGTTCGTCTCGGAATTCTGCATGAAAATGAGTCCGAGTTTGCGTAAATCAGAGTCCGTATGAGGGAGATATGGCCTCCGGAAGATTCAGCGAAGTTCAAAATTCAAAACAGGTCAAGTTCAAAATTCAAATCGGACCCAGGTTGGATTGGGCGGGAATTTTCCCGCCCAAGGCACCCAGGTCGACTGGGTAGTCGACCTGGGCACCCAGGTCGACTGGGTAGTCGACCTGGGTCGACTGGGTAGTCGACCTGGGTCACCCAGGTCGACTGGGTAGTCGACCTGGGGGTCGACCCCCCCTGTTTTTCCACTTTTCTGCATCTGGTTCGTTCTGATGTATTTGGTCACGTTTTCTGACCAGGTTCGTCCGCCTAACACTATATAAACAGCCCTGGTCTTCTTCTCTATTCACAATTCTTTTCTACCCTTATGCTGCAAAGATTATTGACAAACATGGCTTCTTCTCCTCCTCTTAAATTAAATAATAAATAGAATAATATATAAAATAAATCAAGACGAGGAGATGCTGCTAAAAGACTTTCAAGAAGAGGTCCAAGTCAAGCTAGGATTCAAGAGGAGGTTCAAACGACTTCAACGACTGTTTTTCTACGAATCTTAGCAACGCCATCTTTCTGTTCTGATCTAATCTCTGTAAGTCAGTTATTTCTAGATTTGAACATTTTTCTTTGTTCGTGACATGAGATTAAAGGAATAAAAGAATATGCCAATTCTCTCTCTCTCTCTATTCGAATCAGTGCCTATACTCTTGAACCTAATTAAGAATGTTATGATTCAAGGACAAAATAGACCATGACTATGAAACTATGGACCTTAAAACCATATGCCTATGACTATGAACATTTGCCTATGACTATGAACATTGCCTATGACTATGGACATTGCCTATGACTATTAACATTTCCTACGACTGTGACTGTGACTATGAGGATTATTTTCTTGACTAAGCCTATGCCTTTGATTAGGAAATATAAACTATTGCCTATGACATAACAAGGACATCCGTGATTAAACACCTGTGATTCATGACTAGGAAAGTGTTGCTTAAGTTTTGTGACTATGAAATTGGGTCTAAACCCGATCATCTATTCTGTCTATTCTTGGTTATCTTTGGTTTTAGACCTTGGGAATTTACCTATTAAGTTAGGTCTACCCATGTTCTTGAACCTACGTCTCTATTCTGTCTATTCTTGGTTTTCTTTGGTTTTAGACTATGGGAATTTACCTATTGAGTTAGGTCTACCCATGTTCTTGAACCTACGTCGTTATTCAAACCTTTTATGCCAGTTATTATGTCCATCCTTTTTCATAGCATCTTTGGCTCATTCCCTATTTTCTACGAGTATAGGTTTATCCATAATCTAGATTGAATCGCAATTATACGAACGGTGGGAATACGATTGGGCATAATGTGAAATGTACTAAAACATAGTTGTAAAACATGGAATTTGGCATAAATTGGGAACATGTATCATGGCATGTTCATAGAAATGCAAATTGGATGAATTTGACCTAAATTATAGGATGTGTAATTTGAATCTAGTACTGACTTATAAAGCTAGCATTTACATGAACTGTGAACTAGAATAGTAAGTCTAGTTTGACACGAACTAGAATATTAAACAGAATTGAATTAGCCAATTTGGCGTAATAAGTGTATTGGCATAGATGTGAAATTGGCCATAATTGGGAGTAATTGGCAGGTTTAGCAAAATCATGGTTAGTGACACTTAATTTGGTACACATACCAAAAAGCATAAATATGGTTTAGAAGGGGAAATGGGCCATAAGAATGAATGTAGACAATTTACATTAAAAGAGCAATTAGGAAATAAGTAAATTAGAAATAATTTACTTATAGAATTTGGCCTGAGTGAGGAAATATAAATTTAGACAAATTAAAGGTTTATTAACGACATCTCTTTTAATGGTACACCAGAAAGTTCTAGGGTGACAGAGAGGATAGTGTCTAGGCTTGAGTTTGGAAAATACAAGTTTCCTGCTCTCCCTGGCTATCCCTAACTGATCCGACGGACGGGATGGTTACTTTCAAAACCTGATTTGAAAATTAGTCAAGACTCTTTTAACTAGAAAACACGAATAGGCCCAACCCGAGGTTAGACTGAGTTGCGATGTAAACCTGCCCGGAACCAACCTGCACATCCAGTATTCGCAACAATATCTGTCTAATGTGAGTGGTCGTGGCTTTAATTTATTTAATTAAAGCTAGAACAAGAATGGTAGGGTTAAGTTCACTAAGACACTTAACCAATTCAACATGATAACCAGACTGATGGGTGGGGTTAGGGCCATACAGTTAAGCTAGAATGGGAGGGTTAAGTCCATAGAAGCACTTAACCAATTTAACACAGTTAAGCTAGGATGGGAGGGCTAAATCCATAGGGACACTTAACCAACTTCACATGGTAACAAGACAAGATTTGTAGGGGTTAAGTAACTAAGGAAACACTTAGCCAAATTAACATATTAACATGACTGGAAGGTGGGGTTAAGTAAAGTTAATACACTTAGCCAATTTGATATGTTAGCTGGACAAGACCGTAGGGTTAAGTAAACTTGAATACTTAACCGTCAGATTGTGATAAAGAAATAGGGATAAGTCTAAAACATGAAGGGGTAATACTTAACCATTAATAACATGTTAGTTAAAACAGACGGGCAAGGTTAAGTTAAAAAGGAACACTTAACCAATACAGAATGAACGGGTAGGGTTAAGTAATACTTAACCAATATAACTTGGTTTGTGGTCGGATTAAGTCAACATGAATTACTGATAACACTTAACCAGTTTAACAGGATAAAGGAAGAGGGTTAAGTTAGCTTGAATTGCCTAATGACACTTAACCAATCCAAATTAACGGGAAAGAGAACTAAGTGGTAAACCATAGTTAAGAAAACAACGATTCTGGAAACTAAGTGGTAAATCTTAGTTAATAAAACTAAGTAGTAATTCTTAGTATAACGCGGGAAGGAGCGAATGTCCGACTGAGTAGAAAGAAGGCTCCAACGAATTGGGTTACGAAGCCCGAGGTTTCGAGGGAACATGAGGGTACCCTTGGTATCCCTCTGTGAGGCTGCAGATGATCCGCCTGGGCCCACAGAGGTTAAGGTCTGCGTAGAAGAACCAGGGGTATGCCTTGGTTGCAATACATGGCAACCTAAAGACTAGGATGGACCGGTGTGATTCGGCGAGCAAACGGTAGCCCTGTGATAGCGACTCGTCGTCTACCATCCATCTTGAGTCAATCGAGATACGCGAAGCGGAAAGGCGGAGAACTCCAAAAGACCATATACTTGCTATCTAGTTATGGGTGAGGATGGCCATAAGATGGTGGGGCACCGGGGGCCGGCGTATAGTTCTCATTTTACAAGGTGTGCCTTTCATTAGTTGAGGGAGGGGTCAAGTGGGACCATAGCCACTGAAATAAAAACAGACCTTAGCATCTGCATCTGCAAATATCTGAAAGCTCCCGATCGAGTTCTGTATTCCTTGATTTGCCCTGTCACAGGACTCGGACCGCACATTACAGGACATGTGCATCTAGACAAGCGATAACGGTTCACGATACATGCGTGGGGCAATATAGGAACATATACCACTCTAGGTAGTGTCTCCTAGACTTGGGGGCATTGTTTGATAGGTAGCATAATTCCTAGTTGAACTAGGTGGCATAAATCCTGAATCCGAGAAGCATTCAGCAGACAACGTAAACTCTAGTGGAATCTAGAAAGTACTTGGTAGAAAACCCTAGATTAAATCTAGGTAACAAATAAATAAATGGATACCTGAAGGCGATGGAAAATACAGGGATTGGGATCACGTTACTAGTTGGAACACTAGTTAGGCGATGCAGAGATATAGAAATCAGTAAAACAAGGAAATAGCGAAGCGGCGAAGTATTAGAGCATATCCAGTTTATCTTAGCTTAGCATATCTTGTGTTAGTCTTGTCTGATCTTGCCAACCCTATCATCATGGTGTAATCTTGTATTCAGTTAATTCATGTCGTTTGTTTTTCCATGTTCATATGCTAGAAGTTACTAAACTTACTCAGGCTTTATGTCTGACTCTGTTTTTCTTTCGTCTTCTTTTCTTCCGTTTCCCCCCCAGGTAGTAAAGGAGGGAATAATATAGCTCAGGTTAAGTTGGACTGTCACTCTTTCCCAGCTTGAAGATTTGTCGAAGTTTGCTTGGATTCTCTTATCAGACGCTATGACTGGCTCTTGCTAAAATTGGGGAATATAAATGTTGTTTTATGCTTCTTTATTTTGTAAGACAGATGATACTCTGATATTGTAAAGAGACCATTGTACAAACTATTTTATCAATAAAGAAAAGTTTTATTTTCCGCTGTTTAACTTCTGTCAATCTTGTAATTTATCTGCATCTTTTACCCTAAATGCTCCACAGAACTTAGTGCATTCCCTTTGTGAGTGACACTAACGGATGTGGGGTGTTACACGTGGTATCAGAGCTGAAGGTTACCAGATCAGATAAAGGATTTGAAAAATTATTTTCAAAACGGTTTTTAAAGAAGCATTTTCAAAAGAAAAGATTTGTTTTAAAGACATATTCCCCAAAGCCATACGCACTATCTTCTCTTCCTTTATTTAAATTCTTGTCTCCTTCTTTCTTGAGTCTCTGGGGCTCCTGGCTTTCTGGGAGGTAACCTCATCGAAGGGCAAAGTAGTGCCCGGCTTCCATCCATAGCCGTAGTTGTTTCATCTACGGGCAGTTTTCTTTCGAAGCTTATAGGGTTTTCCGGACGATGGAGGCGGTTTTCGAGAGATTTGTCAACATGACTACACACGGAAGGGGAAGAGGAGTTTGGCTAAGGAGCATAACCCTAGGATAAGGAATTCATGGATGTAGATTTAGCTCACGAAGGAGGAAGAAATTATAAAACCTAAGACAAGAGGAAGTATTTTTACTAGGGTATGATAGGGCATATACTTAAAGAACAAGGGCAAGAATGAGGACGAGATTTTCAGAAGGACAAGTACATGCTTTCGCCACCAAGCGTACCTGGGAGAAAGGTAGTCCGGTTGGAAGAGTCTAGTTTTCTGTTCGTACTATCTCCTTAGGTTCTAGCGCTTCTCATTTGTTCATATCCACTTCCATAGTTGCGTCTCTGCACCATAGTACTTGTATAGTAGAAAGATCCCACTAGAGTCTCAAATCCAATTGGTGGTCCGACCAGTTTATTTTTGGTTAGTAGGGATTTGAGAATAGCTATCGAGTTTGCTTATATCATCTCACGTAGATCGTCTAAATTCGGAGGAGATATTCCTTGGGTGCTTGTCTGATATAGGTTTAGGCCTTTGGGGCTTGTACTTTAGGAATGTCGAGTTCGACTGGGATGGTTTGCGTGAGAGATGAATAGTTGTGGCAGGCACTCTAAAAAGTGCATAGTAACCTTTCGACCCTTATAGTTTTGGCATGGCGGATAAGAGGGAAACCTCTAATAATCTTAGTACGTATACTTGGTACCGTGATTGACATCTGTTTATTTTGGAAATAGAGATCCGGTATTTCACAATCGTGAAGTTAAATTAGTTAAGATACAGTGGAGTAAAGCTCAAGAAGGTTAGATACTAGCATCATACCCTTTTCCTTGAGGGTGCATCCTTGATTTCTTTGTTTTAGGAGCTTTACGCATAATTGTTTCTCTCTTTCCAAAGTATATCCTCTAGGTCGTATCTTCGATCTTTAGGAAGAAGCCAATGGATGTAAACATGTGTTTGAAACATGTTATGGTTGGTGGTTGAAAGTGATTGCTAATGGTTGCTCGTGGATGCATATGCATACGTATTAGGCGCTAGATCAGTTCAGACGCTTTCATATTGCATTTACAGATATGTATTTGTTTGTAAGTTAAGCCTGATATGTTATCATATGGATGTTGCATATGGATGAATGGTCGTGCACGCATGTAATATTTACATGACTAGGGATACTTGCATACATGATTGGACGCATGGCACTGACATGATTCGCATTAAGGAGGTCAACTGAATCAGTAGACCGCCTGATTTTGCATTAGATAAAGACATATACACACACTATGCATATGAACATGAAAGCATTAGAAATCTTTTAAGGACAATGGATGCCTGTGAGTGAATGGTTGAGTAGATGGGTGATTGGATTGTAGGACACATTCTTCCTAACTTGAAGATTTCGGGGACAAAATCCTTTTAAGTGGGGGAGAATGTAACACCCCGTGATTCTGTAACGCTAAGATTCACAAATCAAGGCAGAATTAAAAGTTAAAATCAAAATCAAGGTAAACGAGCTGCGCCATTGCGTTCGTCTCGGAATTCTGCATGAAAATGAGACCGAGTTTGAGTAAATCGGAGTCCGTATGAGGGAGATATGGCCTCCGGAAGATTCAGCGAAGTTCAAAATTCAAAACAGGTCAAGTTCAAAATTTAAATCGGACCCAGGTTGGGCTGGGCGGGAATTTTCCCGCCCAAGGCACCCAGGTCGACTGGGTAGTCGACCTAGGCACCCAGGTCGACTGGGTAGTCGACCTGGGCACCCAGGTCGACAGGGTAGTCGACCTGGGTCACCCAGGTCGACTGGGTAGTCGACCTGGGGGTCGACCCCCTGGTTTTTCCACCTTTCTGCATCTGGTTCGTTCTGATGTATTTGGTCACGTTTTCTGACCAGGTTCGTCCGCCTAACACTATATAAACAGCCCTGGTCTTCTTCTTTATTCACAATTCTTTTCTACCCTTATGCTGCAAAGATTATTGACAAACATGGCTTCTTCTCCTCCTCTTAAATTAAATAATAAATAGAATAATATATAAAATAAATCAAGACGAGGAGATGCTGCTAAAAGACTTTCAAGAAGAGGTCCAAGTCAAGCTAGGATTCAAGAGGAGGTTCAAGCGACTTCAACGACTGTTTTTCTACGAATCTTAGCAACGCCATCTTTCTGTTCTGATCTAATCTCTGTAAGTCAGTTATTTCTAGATTTGAACATTTTTCTTTGTTCGTGACATGAAATTAAAGGAATAAAAGAATATGCCAATTCTCTCTCTCTCTCTCTCTATTCGAATCAGTGCCTATACTCTTGAACCTAATTAAGAACTGTTATGATTCAAGGACAAAATAGACCATGACTATGAAACTATGGACCTTAAAACCATATGCCTATGACTATGAACACTTGCCTATGACTATGAACATTGCCTATGACTATGGACATTGCCTATGACTATTAACATTTCCTACGACTGTGACTGTGACTATGAGGATTATTTTCTTGACTAAGCCTATGCCTTTGATTAGGAAATATAAACTATTGCCTATGACATAACAAGGACATCCGTGATTAAACACCTGTGATTCATGACTAGGAAAGTGTTGCTTAAGTTTTGTGACTATGAAATTGGGTCTAAACCCGATCATCTATTCTGTCTATTCTTGGTTATCTTTGGTTCTAGACCTTGGGAATTTACCTATTAAGTTAGGTCTACCCATGTTCTTGAACCTACGTCTCTATTCTGTCTATTCTTGGTTTTCTTTGGTTTTAGACAATGGGAATTTACCTATTGAGTTAGGTCTACCCATGTTCTTGAACCTACGTCATTATTCAAACCTTTTATGCCAGTTATTATGTCCATCCTTTTTCATAGCATCTTTGGCTCATTCCCTATTTTCTACGAGTCTAGGTTTATCCGTAATCTAGATTGAATCGCAATTATACGAACGGTGGGAATACGATTGGGCATAATGTGAAATGTACTAAAACATAGTTGTAAAACATGGAATTTGGCATAAATTGGGAACATGTATTATGGCATGTTCATAGAAATGCAAATTGGATGAATTTGACCTAAATTATAGGATGTGTAATTTGAATCTAGTACTGACTTATAAAGCTAGCATTTACATGAACTGTGAACTAGAATAGTAAGTCTAGTTTGACACAAACTAGAATGTTAAATAGAATTGAATTAGCCAATTTGGCGTAATAAGTGTATTGGCATAAATGTGAAATTGGCCATAATTGGGAGTAATTGGCAGGTTTAGCAAAATCATGGTTAGTGACACTTAATTTGGTATAGTCCACATACCAAAAAGCATAAATATGGTTTAGAAGGGGAAATGGGCCATAAGAATGAATGTAGACAATTTACATTAAAAGAGCAATTAGGAAATAAGTAAATTAGAAATAATTTACTTATAGAATTTGGCCTGAGTGAGGAAATATAAATTTAGACAAATTAAAGGTTTATTAACGACATCTCTTTTAATGGTACACCAGAAAGTTCTAGGATGACAGAGAGGATAGTGTCTAGGCTTGAGTTTGGAAAATACAAGTTTCCTGCTCTCCCTGGCTATCACTAACTGATCCGACGGACGGGATGGTTACTTTCAAAACCTGATTTGAAAATTAGTCAAAACTCTTTTAACTAGAAAACACGAATAGGCCCAACCCGAGGTTAGACTGAGTTGCGATGTAAACCTGCCCGGAACCAACCGGCACATCCAGTATTCGCAACAATATCTGTCTAATGTGAGTGGTCGTGGCTTTAATTTATTTAATTAAAGCTAGAACAAGAATGGTAGGGTTAAGTTCACTAAGACACTTAACCAATTCAACATGATAACCAGACTGGTGGGTGGGGTTAGGGCCATACAGTTAAGCTAGAATGGGAGGGTTAACTCCATAGAAGCACTTAACCAATTTAACACAGTTAAGCTAGGATGGGAGGGCTAAATCCATAGGGACACTTAACCAACTTCACATGGTAACAAGACAAGATTTGTAGGGGTTAAGTAACTAAGGAAACACTTAGCCAAATTAACATATTAACATGACTGGAAGGTGGGGTTAAGTAAAGTTAATACACTTAGCCAATTTGATATGTTAGCTGGACAAGACCGTAGGGTTAAGTAAACTTGAATACTTAACCGTCAGATTGTGATAAAGAAATAGGGCTAAGTCTAAAACATGAAGGGGTAATACTTAACCATTAATAACATGTTAGTTAAAACAGACGGGCAAGGTTAAGTTAAAAAGGAACACTTAACCAATACAGGATGAACAGGTAGGGTTAAGTAATACTTAACCAATATAACTTGGTTTGTGGTCGGATTAAGTCAACATGAATTATTGATAACACTTAACCAGTTTAACAGGATAAAGGAAGAGGGTTAAGTTAGCTTGAATTGACTAATGACACTTAACCAATCCAAATTAACGGGAAAGAGAACTAAGTGGTAAACCATAGTTAAGAAAACAACGATTCTGGAAACTAAGTGGTAAATCTTAGTTAATAAAACTAAGTAGTAATTCTTAGTATAACGCGGGAAGGAGCGAATGTACGACTGAGTAGAAAGAAGGCTCCAACGAATTGGGTTACGAAGCCCGAGGCTTCGAGGGAACGTGAGGGTACTCTTGGTATCCCTCTTTGAGGCTGCAGATGATCCGCCTGGGCCCACAGAGGTTAAGGTCTGCGTAGAAGAACCAGGGGTATGCCTTGGTTGCAATACATGGCAACCTAAAGACTAGGATGGACCGGCGTGATTCGGCGAGCAAACAGTAGCCCTGTGATAGCGACTCGTCGTCTACCATCCATCTTGAGTCAATCGAGATACGTGAAGCGGAAAGGCGGAGAACTCCAAAAGATCATATACTTGCTATCTAGTTATGGGTGAGGATGGCCATAGGATAGTGGGGCACCGGGGGCCGGCGTATAGTTCTCATTTTACAAGGTGTGCCTTTCATAAGTTGAGGGAGGGGTCAAGTGGGACCATAGCCACTGAAATAAAAACAGACCTTAGCATCTGCATCGGCAGATATCTGAAAGCTCCCGACCAAGTTCTGTATTCCTTGATTTTCCCTGTCACAGGACTCAGACCGCACATTACAGGACATGTGCTTCTAGACAAGCGATAACGGTTCGCGATACATGCGTGGGGAAATATAGGAACATATACCACTCTAGGTAGTGTGTCCTAGACTTGGGGGCGTCGTTTGACAGGTAGCATAATTCCTAGTTGAACTAGGTGGCATAAATCCTGAATCCGAGAAGCATTTAGCAGACATCGTAAACTCTAGTGGAATCTAGAAAGTACTTGGTTGAAAACCCTAGATTAAATCTAGGTAACAAATAAATAAATGGATATCTGAAGGCGATGGAAAATACAGGGATTGGGATCACGTTACTAGTTGGAACACTAGTTAGGCGGTGCAGAGATATAGAAATCAGTAAAACAAGGAAATAGCGAAGCGGCGAAGTATTAGAGCATATCCAGTTTATCTTAGCTTAGCATATCTTGTGTTAGTCTTGTCTGATCTTGCCAACCTTATCATCATGGTGTAATCTTGTATTCAGTTAATTCATGTCGTTTGTTTTTCCATGTTCATATGCTAGAAGTTACTGAACTTACTCAGGCTTTATGTCTGACTCTGTTTTTCTTTCGTCTTCTTTTCTTCCGTTCCCCCCCCCAAGGTAGTAAAGGAGGGAATAGTATAACTCAGGTTAAGTTGGACTGTCACTCTTTCCCAGCTTGAAGATTTGTCGAAGTTTGCTTGGATTCTCTTATCAGACGCTATGGCTGGCTCTTGCTAAAATTAGGGAATATAAATGTTGTTTTATGCTTCTTTATTTTGTAAGACAGATGATACTCTGATATTGTAAAGAGACCATTGTACAAACTATTTTATCAATAAAGCAAAGTTTTATTTTCCGCTGTTTAACTTCTGTCTGTCTTGTAATTTATCTGCATCTTTTACCCTAAATGCTCCACAGAACTTAGTGCACCTGAGTGACACTAACGGATGTGGGGTGTTACAGGCGGCATAGCTACCATCTACTATGTCGCCATACTAGGCTCTACAAATAAAACCGAAACACACGTATTGGAAATTGGATTCCATCATGAGTCGAGGCAAGGGGCAAGCTCCTCTCCGCGTTCGAGACACTCTAGCAATGCCTCAGGACCCCACTCTGATCCTTTGGAACCTCCAAGGCCGGTCCTCTCTTACTTTTGAGGATTAATTATTCCTGAACACACGTTTCCCGGTCCTTACAGACCTATATCCGAGGCGCCTCGTATCCAACAACCACACAGGTGAAAAGTATATAAATGTCAGGGCTGGTAGATCACTGACACCACCATAGATAGAAAGAAACGTCGTGCACTCCTTGGGTCCGTATCCCGTTTTTGACTCATACCGAGGTGTGAGGCTCTCGAATTCACGTTATACACAAAGCTACACCACACAGGCCGTGCTTTGATCATCAACCACAAGACTTTGCTTTTCAACAGAAGCCTTGATAAATTGCCACTTACGCGTGCCACATTGGCAATTCACTCCATGCGACTGATGTCCATCGATATACAACCTCTGAGCTCGTACGTCTCAGAGAAGGGCGTTAAGCAAGAGAATAAATTCTCCGCCGCCAAACAGATGTATATTTAATAGAGATCAATCAACACAGAATAAAATCCAAAGTCAGACACATAATCCATTTTTAAGTTCGTTCTGGGTCTGAATGAAACCGGAGGCACTTTCCTCGCATATCCATCCATCTCCAAGTACGTCTGGACGACCACCAACTGTTTCCCTCATCTTGGGTGTACAGCCCAATCGAGATTATCAGTAATCACCCAAACGATGTGAAGACTTCCGGTGTTCAACCACCGTCTTCATCTTCGACATCTCGTCGAATCGGTTATTCAGAATGGGTATAAACCCGACCTTCCTGAATAACCCACGTATATGATAAACAAATGTTACACAAACACAACAAACGCCTCATTCCATTTCAGAATATTCTTTTATTCACAAAATCACATTCTTAGGGAATAGGTTCCCATTAATTTTATCAAAGTTAAATTCTTCTAAATTTATTCTTTAATCTTCCTTTGGATATCATTTCTAACTAGTCGGGATTAGCGAACCACACCGAAGTAATCATTTATTTTATTTCCCAATCCCAACCTATTCATCCCATGGAGCAAAACTGGTAATACTCCATATCTAACACCACGGTGTTATCGGTAAAATTAATTACCATCTCACGTTCAAATCTAATTAAAGATTTAACTATCGCTTTGGAGCAAAACTGGTGGTACTCCATTCTCGATCACCTTTCAAATTTGATAATTTAAATTATCAATTCACATTTTTAATCTAATTAAAGATTCATTAAAACTCCACTTAGTTTTAATCTTCTCAAAAATCAATGTTCTGTCTTTAACTGGGTTAAAGAACCAATGTCATCTAAAACACGATTCACGACAAACCCAAATCACATTTGATATTAAATACAAGCCTCTGAATAGAAAATATACCGGCTTATATTCAATATCAAATTCTGAAACCAACAAATATCGTATTGGAAATAACGATATAAAATATATCTTTCAAATTCCCATAACAATATTTGTATAGTCACGAAATCCAACATCGAAATATTCCGAAGATAATTTCGATTCAACTCTAGTCCAATTTACATATTGGGAATACTGATTATTTTTAAAATCACTTTCAAATTCAATTTATTTATTTCAAAAATAAATTGATTTTAATTCTAGTTCAAAATTAGTTCATTTCGACAAAAATACATTTTTTTATCCTTTCAAATGTGGAATTTTTCATCCCAGTTCTTTCCAATTCCCATATTACGATTTTACACAAATTATTGATATTTTTAATAATTTTATCAAGGCCCGTACAGTCGATTTCCATCAACGGCCATCGAACTGCACTTACAACGACCATTTTCAAATTTGATTTGGACATAACTCCAAATCCAACCGTTAGATTTCAAATTTCTAATATTCATTGGAAAGCTCTTTTCGATACGAACCCAACGGTTCCAGTTTTAGGAGAATCCGACGGCCGGATCTCCCGTAATGTCCATTCGAAGTCAATGGTCGAATTTCGCGAACTACCGCGGCGCGACGCGTTCTATTCAGGCTATTATATATAATATATATATATTATAAATTTCGTCGATTTCCTTTTAAAACGTATTTTATAAATCGTTTTAAATTCGTTTTCAAAACCATTTCAACTCTATATTCAATTTCAAATCAAAATTGAATATTTCATATCATTGCTATATAAATGATAATATTTTCAAAACGTTATATTTTGAAATCACTACCTTTTCTATATTCATTATAAAAACGAATATAATCGATATAAATATCGTTCACGTCAAAATAGCGCAACTCTAATCAACACGGCTTTATATATTTCAATAAATTCGTTATTCTATTCAACAAATGAATATTTATTCTATTCAACACATGAATCTATATTTCTTTCAACACATGACTAATCTCAACACATGAGTATTGTCAACACACGATTATTTTTGTTATGTAAAATATTTTATAAAACTAAGGTATCTATCATTTGATTTTTAATTAGACTCCTACTGTAAAGTAGTTCTAATTTTAAATATGATAAAGATGTAAATTTTATTATTTAAAATATTTTACTCAACCCATGAATAGTTTCAACACATGAACATCGTCAACACATGACTATTTTTGTTATTCAACACATGAATTTTCTTTTATAATATTCATTATTTTCCCGATTGGAATGAGGCCCAATCAATTACCGTATAACGTTAATTATATGGATTCCATACAACACATGTATATAATAGCAACGACAAACAATCAACCATCATCCAAAGTGCACCACACAACTGCATAAGCATCAAATATAAATAATCAACGCTTACACAGTCTGTCGACCAATCGATCGACATACAATTAAATAATCGGGATTAGTGTACTCAAATATCATCCCAACACCCGTGTGGGGTTTCAAATCAACAAACACAGATTTCTATTTGTGCAGTTGGGCGATGTGTAAAATTTATCGACCCAATCAATATCAGTCAAATCAGTGTATATAAACAAATCGGCCGATTTGCTTATAAATATTTATTTATTCACTTTCACGTTAAAAATTATATTTTCAACGATAATTAATTTATTTCAACCATCTACATTTTATTATCGATTTCACATCAACATCACAAACGATTTTCACAACACATCAATCAAACAAACAAGCCATCCATGGTCTGTGGATGACGGGTGTCGGGTGCTGCTAAGCACCGTCTGCATCCTAGTATATATATATATATATATATAACTAGAAAAAGAAAATTTAAAAGGTGAGAAGTTCCCACTGATAGCTAATCCAATTCCATGACACTTCTAATGTAGGAAATCTTCACTGTTCTCGCCTTTTGTCACTTTCGTCGCCCGTAGTCACTACATATATAAAAATCATATTTTTATATTGTAGCTATGCAATATATAAAAATCGAATTTTTACTTCGCTATTCAATATATAAAAATCGAATTTTTACTTCGCTATTCAATATATAAAAATCGAATTTTTACTTCGCTATTCAATATATAAAAATCCCATTTTTATTTCGCTATTCAATATATAAAAATCCCATTTTTACTTCGCTATTCAATATATAAAAATCCCATTTTTACTTCGCTATTCAATATATAAAAAATCCCATTTTTACTTCGCTATTCAATATATAAAAATCCCATTTTTACTTTGATATTCAATATATAAAAATCCCATTTTTACTTCGCTATTCAATATATAAAAATCCCATTTTTACTTCGCTATTCAATATATAAAAATCCCATTTTTACTTCGCTATTCAATATATAAAAAATCCCATTTTTACTTCGCTATCATATAGATAAAAATTCTATTTTTATCACGCTATTCTCTATATAAAGATTTCGCCTTTTCATATATAAAGATTTCGCCTTTTCTATTTCATCACTATAAAAATCACATTTTTATTTTTCTACATATATAAAGATCATATTTTTAACACTTCTATAATGGAAAAATTATATTTTTAACCTTCTACAATATAGAAGATTATATTTTTATAGTTCTACAATATAAAAGACTATATTTTTCATTGCAAAAATTAATTAAACAAAACAAAATAAAATAAAGGGCTTACTGCAATTGAAGAGGAGGAGGGGGTTTCGGCGCGCGGATGCAGGCGCGGTGGAGGCGTCTGGGCGGCGGAAGGGGTTCGAACGGTGGCCAGGGGGCTAGGGTTTTGGGTGGTGGCGGCTACAGGGCAGAGGGGGGGGGCTGCGGTGTCGCGAGGGAGGAGAAGGGAAGAAGGAGGAGGAGGTGAAGATCGGAGGGAGGGGGCGGCGGCTCCCTGGACGTGGCGGCGGTCGGTTCCATCGCTGGTGGAGCGATTTGTTTTTTTTTTCTGCTTTTGATTTAAATCGAACGGGTGGGGGGGGGGGGCTGAGAGAAGATAAGGGGGGAGTGGGAAGAGTTTTGTTTTTTATTTAATTTACAAAAAGTTGACTTTTTCATACGACCTCTAAACGAGGCCCACCGCCTGTCGTCCATAGCTAATTACCCCCATTCCGAACACAATGGGATATGTATCGTAGGCTGATTCGATCGTTACAATCAGTTTTCGTCAAAATCAACATATAACTCTATATATTGAATTTGAACGCGCATTTCAATTTACTGGGGTCACATACTAACTAGAAAAATTTCAAAAAAATATTTTCTAGCTTCGTATTGACGATACGGTCCTAACAAAACTAGTTTCGTCGAATTCTGAGACCGTTGGAAAAATGGCAATTTTCCAGTCGATTAAAATCAACTAAAACTGGTCAAACACGTTTTCCTTTGCCATGCTCACATATTAATTCAGAAAATTATGAAATTTGAAACCTAGCAATAATTTGACATCACGGACCCAACAAAAGTGGTTTCGTCGAAATCCGAGGTCGTTTGCAAAATTCCCATTTTTAAGGGCCTGAATTCCATAGCGACTATTCAGAATTTTCAACTGGACATATCTTTTGATCCCCGCTATGAAATTTTGATTTTTCGGATTCGTTGGAAAGATATTCACGAATAGATCCTAATATTTTTGGTTTCGCTAAAATCCGGTTTATTTTGCACCCGGTACATTCAATTGAAGTTTGAAATCGAATTATCGAACTACCGCGCCATTTTCAATTCTATTTATAATTATA
The DNA here is from genome assembly GCA_030737875.1 of Allium sativum. NCBI lineage: Eukaryota > Viridiplantae > Streptophyta > Magnoliopsida > Asparagales > Amaryllidaceae > Allium > Allium sativum. Next base: position 508,118,671 of record CM060920.1, on the reverse strand, counting down.
AATAATTATTTATATTCTAACGACGACGTATATAATATATACGTTCTAATTCAATTCAAAATAAATTTTTCGTCGATATTATTTAAAATAATTCATTTTAAATATTCAAACTTCGCTAAAATTGCCAAAATAAAAATTTTAAACTGGCCCGCATTTCCGGGTTGTTACAATCTCCCCCACTTAAAACTTTTCGTCCCCGAAAAGGAACAAAGTCGAAAGTGGTTTGATTAATCAACTCTACGTTCGATCTGGCTTCCATTCTCTAACTTTTCAGTTTCTGAGAATTTTCATATTCTTCAAAAATTTGGCTAACACCCGGAATTTTCGAAAAATTCCGCCATAACCTCCTTTGTACGGGGAGAGGTTTGGAAATTTATTGGGCTGTATTAGGTACCCAATAAATCCTAATAAGCATACACATATTTATAGTGATATATTATGGTGTTTATAGGGGAGAGTGTATTGATAATAACTCCAGAGAATAAATTCTCGTCACCCTGTCAAAGCCTGAGGGAGTGTGTATTTTAAATGCTCCAGAGGATAAATCCTCGTCACCTCGTCCCGTGTGGGAAATAAATAGTCCATGTGCCGTATCTAATGACTAGAGAGACGTGATTATTGTCAACTCTAGACCCGTGTGGGGTTTTTATTAATCTGGCAATTTTATCGTTACAGTTTAAATAGTCCATATCAGTCATCAGTTCAACCTGTAAAATATAGTCATCGCCATACAAGCCTCTCGCTCGTATGGTAAATCTTCCACCTCGTCACACAAGCTCCAAATGCTTATGTGGTATATGATGAAGTATGCCTATCTTCTAGAAGTATGCCATGTAATGTAGTTCAAAATTAATTGTTGCTATCCTATGGCGATGTTTATTATTTCACATAGAATAACCAGCACTCCGCATCCAATGGCATTCACAGGAGTTGATATAATAATATTTCGCATCCAACTCATTAAGGTTTACCTATTTGTCGGGCACGCAAATAAAATCTTTAGTCAACAGCTATCCAATTTCCTGTTCAAACATATATAATGCACAAGTATATATTTCTAACTATTTTCTAATCAGTTCAATTTGTGATTTAATTGAATAAATTTGTTCTGATTTTTTTATTGATGATATTCTAATCATCTCTAAATCAAAGGCCGAAAAGGAACATAACAATGGAAGCCGAAAAGGAACGAAGCCGAAAGTTGTTTAACAAATCAACTCAACTTCCATTATTTTGATTACGGCTTAAGTTCTTCAACTTTTCAGTTTCTAAGAACTTTTCAAATTTTTCAAAAATTTGGCTAACACCCTAAATTTTCGAAAAATTTCGCCATAACCTCCCCTGCACCGGGAGTAACGGGAAAATCCCGAAATTGCCATATAGGCCTTCTGATCTCAAAAAGAAAAAGAAAAAGCCAAGCGGCTAGCCAATCGGCTCATAAAATCATCATCATCCAAACAAAACAGTAAATTATAGTAAACATGTACCTATTTGTCAGGCAAACAATTTTATTCTTCTGCTCTAGCCTCCTTGCTATGACCTGTTCAATGTAAGTACATGTATATGCAAGCAAATGCGACCAATTTTCAATACAATTCAATATTTGATTCTATTAGGCTAAATGGTTCAAAATTATTAAACAAATAAACAAACAACACAACCATCAATCAATTAGTGAATTAGAGTTTCAAATTCATAATTTTGATACATATACAAAAAATCATGTTTTTGATGCCAATTCACAACAATTAATCCTAGCTATATTTTGGTTCTCACACCAGTCTAATGGAAATATATAGAAATCACACCTTCGAAACACGAACATAAATACTGATGATGTGGCCACATCATCAGAATCATCCCCGGGTATCTAGAATGTGATTCTATATCTATCCAGTATATTAAAACTTCGACTATACGTTCATGACGCGTATACGCGAAATCTTTATATACTCGATTGTCCAAATTCAAAATAAATAAATATTCAAATACGTATAAAGCGATTTAAATTTTCAAAACAAAATTGTTTTCATTTGAAAAATATACTCTTCACACTCGTTCTAGGATACTAATGATCCTATCTCTAACAAGTCATTCTAATTGGATATTACTAATCCAATATCTGATGAATTCTTTCGTATGGTTCTAATGTGTCTTGTTCTCGAGCTCTAATACCAAACTGAGACGACCTGTACTTCCCCATGAAGGAAAGCGCGGATAGAATTGAGGACAAGACAAAATAGAACGCAAACAGAAGAACATTTCATTGTTATTACAACAATTCCATCAGATATAAGAATATACAAAGTATAAATGAATAAAATACATTCGAATGATATCAGAGATTACAATAAATTACGTAGCAGCGGAAAAATATACAAAACACAACTGAAAGTGATACATGGATACAGAGCTTTCCGAGCATCGTTCCAGCTGTAAACCAGGTTCCTGTAGATATAAATCTGCAAAACCAAAACTACTAGCTGCCCATGCGGAAAATAGGGGCACCCAGAGTTTAGGTTAAAACAATAAACTCCAGGTCAGTCATGTGACTGGTGTGAGAACTAAAACAGTTATTTAAAACTTTACTTTAAAAGAGAGTAATTCAAGAGACCACGTCGTATAACACGGAACGGGTTTCCTCCCAAGAATACTAGTGCATATAACAAAACAGCGCAATGCTCTTTGGAAAAATGAAGCTATTATAAGACCCAGGTCCCATCACACAATGCAATGCAAGCCGAAGGATAGGGTTTTCCCTTATAATAGCCAAATAATGCTTGATACGTTTAAAAACAAATCATTTGATACTATTATAAGTGTATAGTGTCAAAACAATTCAAATCATAAATATCAATCATAGGCGGCATAGCTACCATCTACTATGTCGCCATACTAGGCTCTACAAATAAAACCGAAACAAACGTATTGGAAATTGGATTCCATCATGAGTCGAGGCAAGGGGCAAGCTCCTCTCCGCGTTCGAGACACTCTAGCAATGCCTCAGGACCCCACTCTGATCCTTTGGAACCTCCAAGGCCGGTCCTCTCTTACTTTTGAGGATTAATTATTCCTGAACACACGTTTCCCGGTCCTTACAGACCTATATCCGAGGCGCCTCGTATCCAACAACCACACAGGTGAAAAGTATATAAATGTCAGGGCTGGTAGGTCACTGACACCACCATAGCTAGAAAGAAACGTCGTGCACTCCTTGGGTCCGTATCCCGTTTTTGACTCATACCGAGGTGTGAGGCTCGCGAATTCACGTTATACACAAAGCTACGCCACACAGGCCGTGCTTTGATCATCAACCACAAGACTTTGCTTTTTAACAGAAGCCTTGATCAATTGCCACTTACGCGTGCCACACTGGCAATTCACTCCATGCGACTGATGTCCATCGATATACAACCTCTGAGCTCGTACGTCTCAGAGAAGGGCGTTAAGCAAGAGAATAAATTCTCCACCGCCAAACAGATGTATATTTAATAGAGATGAATCAACACAGAATAAAATCCAATGTCAGACACACAATCCATTTACAAGTTCGTTCTGGGTCTGAACGAAACCGGAGGCACTTTCCTCGCATATCCATCCATCTCCAAGTACGTTTGGACGACCACCAACTGTTTCCCTCATCTTGGGTGTACAGCCCAATCGAGATTATCAGTAATCACCCAAACGATGTGAAGACTTCCGGTCTTCAACCACCGTCTTCATCTTCGACATCTCGTCGAATCGGTTATTCAGAATGGGTATAAACCCGGCCTTCCTGAATAACCCACGTATATGATAAACAAATGTTACACAAACACAACAAACGCCTCATTCCATTTCAGAATATTCTTTTATTCACAAAATACATTCTTAGGGAATAGGTTCCCATTAATTTTATCAAAGATAAATTCTTCTAAATTTATTCTTTAATCTTCCTTTGGATATCATTTCTAACTAGTCGGGATTAGCGAACCACACCGAAGTAATCATTTATTTTATTTCCCAATCCCAACCTATTCATCCCATGGAGCAAAACTAGTAATACTCCATATCTAACACCACGGTGTTATCGGTAAAATTAATTACCATCTCACGTTCAAATCTAATTAAAGATTTAACTATCGCTTTGGAGCAAAACTGGTGGTACTCCATTCTCGATCACCTTTCAAATTTGATAATTTAAATTATCAATTCACATTTTTAATCTAATTAAAGATTCATTAAAACTCCACTTAGTTTTAATCTTCTCAAAAATCAATATTCTGTCTTTAACTGGGTTAAAGAACCAATGTCATCTAAAACACGATTCACGACAAACCCAAATCACATTTGATATTAAATACAAGGCTCTGAATAGAAAATATACCGGATTATATTCAATATCAAATTCTGAAACCAACAAATATCGTATTGGAAATAACGATATAAAATATATCTTTCAAATTCCCATAACAATATCTGTATAGTCACGAAATCCACCATCGAAATATTCCGAAGATAATTTCGATTCAACTCCAGTCCAATTCACATATTGGGAATACTGATTATTTTTAAAATCACTTTCAAATTCAGTTTATTTATTTCAAAAATAATTTGATTTTAATTCTAGTTCAAAACTAGTTCATTTCGACAAAAATACATTTTTTTATCCTTTCAAATGTGGAATTTTTCATCCCAGTTCTTTCCAATTCTCATATTATGATTTTACACAAATTATTGATATTTTTAATAATTTTATCAAGGCCCGTACAGTCGATTTCCATCAACGGCCATCGAGCTGCACTTACAGCGACCTTTTTCAAATTTGATTTGGACATAACTCCAAATCCAACCGTTAGATTTCAAATTTCTAATATTCATTAGAAAGCTCTTTTCGATACGAACCCAACGGTTCCTGTTTTAGGAGAAACCGACGGCCGGATCTCCAGTAATGTCCATTCGAAGTCAATGGTCGAATTTCGCGAACTTTCGCGGCGCGTCGCGTTCTATTTAGGCCATTATATATAATATATATATATATATATATATTATATTTCGTCGATTTCCTTTTAAAACGTATTTTATAAATCGTTTTAAATTCGTTTTCAAAACCATTTCAACTCTATATTCAATTTCAAATCAAAATTGAATATTTCATATCATTGCTATATAAATGATAATATTTTCAAAACGTTATATTTTGAAATCACTACCTTTTCTATATTCATTATAAAAACGAATATAATCGATATAAATAACGTTCACGTCAAAATAACGCAACTCTAATCAACACGGCTTTATATATTTCAATAAATTCATTATTCTATTCAACAAATGAATATTTATTCTATTCAACACATGAATCTATATTTCTTTCAACACATGACTAATCTCAACACATGAGTACTGTCAACACACGATTATTTTTGTTATGTAAAATATTTTATAAAACTAAGGTATCTATCGTTTGATTTTTAATTAGACTCCTACTGTAAAGTAGTTCTAATTTTAAATATGATAAAGATGTAAATTTTATTATTTAAAATATTTTACTCAACCCATGAATAGTTTCAACACATGAACATCGTCAACACATGACTATTTTTGTTATTCAACACATGAATTTTCTTTTATAATATTCATTATTTTCCCGATTGGAATGAGGCCCAATCAATTACCGTATAACGTTAATTATATGGATTCCATACAACACATGTATATAATAGCAACGACAAACAATCAACCATCATCCAAAGTGCACCACACAACTGCATAAGCATCAAATATAAATAATCAACGCTTACACAGTCTGTCGACCAATCGATCGACATACAATTAAATAATCGGGATTAGTGTACTCAAATATCATCCCAACACCCGTGTGGGGTTTCAAATCAACAAACACAGATTTCTATTTGTGCAGTTGGGCGATGTGTAAAATTTATCGACCCAATCAATATCAGTCAAATCAGTGTATATAAACAAATCGGCCGATTTGCTTATAAATATTTATTTATTCACTTTCACGTTAAAAATTATATTTTCAACAATAATTAATTTATTTCAACCATCTACATTTTATTATCGATTTCACATCAACATCACAAACAATTTTCACAACACATCAATCAAACAAACAAGCCATCCATGGTCTGTGGATGACGGGTGTCGGGTGCTGCTAAGCACCGTCTGCATCCTAGTATATATATATAACTAGAAAAAGAAAGTTTAAAAGGTGAGAAGTTCCCACCGATAGATAATCCAATTCCACGACACTTCTAATGTAGGAAATCTTCACTGTTCTCGCCTTTTGTCACTTTCGTCGCCCGTAGTCACTACATATATAAAAATCATATTTTTATATTGTAGCTATGCAATATATAAAAATCGAATTTTTACTTCGCTATTCAATATATAAAAATCGAATTTTTACTTCGCAATTCAATATATAAGAATCGAATTTTTACTTCGCTATTCAATATATAAAAATCCCATTTTTACTTCGCTATTCAATATATAAAAATCCCATTTTTACTTCGCTATTCAATATATAAAAAATCCCATTTTTACTTCGCTATTCAATATATAAAAATCCCATTTTTACTTCGCTATTCAATATATAAAAATCCCATTTTTACTTCGCTATTCAATATATAAAAATCCCATTTTTACTTCGCTATTCAATATATAAAAAAATCCCATTTTTACTTCGCTATCATATAGATAAAAATTCTATTTTTATCACGCTATTCTCTATATAAAGATTTCGCCTTTTCATATATAAAGATTTCGCCTTTTCTATTTCATCACTATAAAAATCACATTTTTATTTTTCTACATATATAAAGATCATATTTTTAACACTTCTATAATGGAAAAATTATATTTTTAACCTTCTACAATATAGAAGATTATATTTTATTAGTTCTACAATATAAAAGACTATATTTTTCATTGCAAAAATTAATTAAACAAAACAAAATAAAATAAATTAAAGGGCTTACTACAATTGAAGAGGAGGAGGGGGTTTCGGCGCGCGGATGCAGGCGCGGTGGAGGCGTCTGGGTGGCGGAAGGGGTTCGAACGGTGTCCAGGGGGCTAGGGTTTTGGGTGGTGGCGGCTACAGGGCAGGGGGGCTGCGGTGTCGCGAGGGAGGAGAAGGGAAGAAGGAGGAGGAGGTGAAGATCGGAGGGAGGGGGCGGCGGCTCCATGGACGCGGCGACGGTCGGTTCCATCGTTGGTGGAGCGATTTGTTTTTTTTTTCTTTCTGCTTTTGATTTAAATCGAACGGGGGGGGGGGGGGGGCTGAGAGAAGATAAGGGGGGAGTGGGAAGAGTTTTATTTTTTATTTAATTATTTAATTTACAAAAAGTTGACTTTTTCATACGACCTCTAAACGAGGCCCACCGCCTGTCGTCCATAGCTAATTACCTCCATTCCGAACACAATGGGATATGTATCGTAGGCTGATTCAATCGTTACAATCAGTTTTCGTCAAAATCAACATATAACTCTATATATTGAATTTGAACGCGCATTTCAATTTACTGGGGTCACATACTAACTCGAAAAATTTCAGAAAAATATTTTCTAGCTTCGTATTGACGATACGGTCATAACAAAACTAGTTTCGTCGAATTCTAAGACCATTGGAAATATGGCCATTTTCCAGTCGATTAAAATCAACTAAAACTGGTCAAACACGTTTTCCTTTGCCACGCTCACATATTGATTCAGGAAATTATGAAATTTGAAACCTAGCAATAATTTGACATCACGGACCCAACAAAAGTGGTTTCGTCGAAATCCGAGGTCGTTTGCAAAATTCCCATTTTTAAGGGCCTGAATTCCATAGCGACTATTCAGAATTTTCAACTGGACATATCTTTTGATCCCCGCTATGAAATTTTGATTTTTTGGATTCGTTGGAAAGATATTCACGAATAGATCCTAATATTTTTGGTTTCGCTAAAATCCGGTTTATTTTGCACCCGGTACATTCAATTGAAGTTTGAAATCGAATTATCGAACTACCGCGCCATTTTCAATTCTATTTATAATTATAAATAATTATTTATATTCTAAAGACGACGTATATAATATATATGTTCTAATTCAATTCAAAATAATTTTTCGTCGATATTATTTAAAATAATTCATTTTAAATATTCAAACTTCGCTAAAATTGCCAAAATAAAAATTTTAAACTGGCCCGCATTTCCGGGTTGTTACATAAACACTGAACAAATAAATTTTTTTAATTTTTTATTTGTCTCAGATTCTCTATGTGTTTTTCTCATCATTTTTCAGACTTGAACAACCACGCCATAACCATACTGGTTTGCTGATCAGAACCGACTGTTTCTGACCAGCCTCAACATGGGACAGTTTGACTGCTGTTTTTTTTTTGTTTCTTTTGTTTCAGGTTCAAAAGACAAGGACAAAAACCAAAAAGAGAAATGGCAGTGCAAATACTTCAGCTCAAAAGAGAGAAACAAAGGTGGCAGATCAACAAAAAGAAACATGGCAGATCACTCAAGGCAAATCAGTTCAAAAATGATGAAAACTTGATAAACATGGTACAAATAAGCAAAGTGAATGTGTACAGTAATGGTCAAGTGTACATGTTGGTGTCAATAATGATCTAAGCAAATACCTGGCTGATGGCTCAAGCAGTACAACATACCAAGACAGTGGACAAGCACAAGGGTGATCAGGTTCAATTACAAGTCAGGAATTTCAAGTGACAATGGCAACAGTAACTACATGGTGGTACAAGTCTAAGGTCAAAACAGAATGCAAATTTATATTCATTTTGTGAATCAAGAAGGTCAAGTGAAAAATGGTGTGTGTACATACAACATGATGGCAGCAGTTTTGTTGGTATTGGTTCTTGTTCATGCAGCAAGGCATCATTCAAGTATGGGTCAAAACTTCACAAATAAATGGTCAAGCCAAACTTTCAAGTGCACAAGACAAATAAATGGTCAAGCCAAACAAAAACTGGAATGCATATATATGAAGAACTGGATGGATCATAGGTGCAAACATTCATGAACAGCCTTAAATTACATGACAGTGTGTACGTGTTCAAGTCAATGTGGTCGAGCAACAAACTACACAGCAGGAAATAAAAAATAGCAATGAGTAAGAATAAGTGCGAAGTGTGAAATGTGATTCACAACAGTAAAGTGCCAGAACAGTAATTGTGTTTTTTTTTGGCAAGAGCAAAATTTGGTTGAGAAAAGAGTTATACAGGTCTTAATCGAATTAATTCTTTCCTGTTTTTTTTCTTTCAATCAAGCCTGGAAATAAACAAGTGACAACGAATAGTGTGTACTGATTAAAACAGTGAGCTCGTGTTTTTTTTTTTGGAAAGCTTTTAAATACCCAAATTTTTCGTTTTCTTTCTCAAAATCTCTGGCTTATCAAAAATGGAAGGCAACTTATTGTTCAAATCAATTTTAATATGGTGACCATGCAGAAATTATTTCTGCAAATTAAACGATCTACAAAAAATTGGAAAGGTTTTTAATCGGAATGTTTTTTTTTTGGATAGAGAAAATTGATTTTAAAAACAGAAAGAGTTCAAATCGATTAAAAAAATGGACAGCAAAAATTCAAGGGAAAACAAAATTCGATTCGAATATTCCAATACCAAAAGGGGGGCAAGTCTTTATTTGAAATCAGAGAACTAGGGTTTCAAAACCCCTATAAATTCACACGATTTCATCATCGACTAATCATCCAACAATTTGACAGCAAAAATCAAAACCCTAATTTCAAATCAGAAATCTTATGTGTTTGGATCGAGAGAGAGACCGTAGCAGAGTCGTACCAGAAGACATATTCAGCTAATTCATTTTTGCAAACAAATTCAAATCAAAGGAACTCGAGATTTCCAGAAACCCTAGCTTTTTATTTTGATCGCTGCCGCCATTTCCTATTCCAGAGCCAAAGAAAAAAAGAAGGGAATCGGGCAAGATCAAAAAGAAGTGGCCGGTCAACTTGGCCTTGACTAAGCCAAGTTCTTCTCTTAAAAACTTTAAAAGGGGGTTTCTTTGTACTATTTTTTTTGTAATTCCTTCAATATCAAAGTTTTTTTTTAGTTTTTTTTTTAAAACTAGGATATACAGATTACTGGCCTGTAGTCTGGGAAAATCTGGTCTAGGGTGCACAGGCCAGTCTATGATTTTGAGCTTAGGGTTAGACAGGAGCAGGAGCTGCAAGTTTACATAGGATTGTAAGTGGGATCTGTTTGTAACTCCTAGTAGAAATCTTAGAAAGGAAGCAGTAGGCACCGTTTGCCGAAGCTGGGTATCTCTGCGTGTGATTTTTCCCTTACTGCATATTTTATATCTCTGTGTTTGTTTTATTTTTTGTTAAAACCCTATTCACCCCCCTCTAGGGTTATTATCGATCCTACAATTGGTATCAGAGCCAGTATTTAACCCTAGAATCATGACATCAATGAACAATGCTTTTTCTGAAGGACAATCTATTGCTAGACCACCTATGTTCAATGGTAGTGATTACGCGTATTGGAAAGCTAGAATGAAAATTTATCTTGTGTCTGTGGATTACGAGGTCTGGGATATCATTGAAACTGGATACAAACCTCCTACTGAAATTGTTAACGGAACTGTAACACCTAAACCAAAAAGTAGGTGGGATGCGAATGATAAGAAACTGTACTCTATTGATTCTAAAGCTATGAATGCTCTGATTTGTGCTCTTGATAAAACAGAATATAACAGAATCTCTCATTGTAATACAGCTCAGGAAATTTGGCATACTCTGGAGGTGACACATGAAGGAACTTCACAGGTTAAAGAATCTCGTCTTGCCATGTTCAGTAATGAATATGAAAACTTCATTATGCAGAAGGATGAGAGCATCAAGGACATGTATGGTCGCTTCTCAGTACTGGTCTACAATGCTTGAGCTCTTGGAATAATCTATACAGAAGTAGAGCTTGTGAGTAAGATTCTGCGTGTTCTGCCAATGAACTTTGAAGCAAAAGTCACAGCCATTCAAGAATCTAAAGATCTGAGTAAGCTGAGCATGGAAGAGCTTATCGGGAATCTAATGACGTATGAAATGGAGCTAAAAGCAAGAGAAGATCGCAACAACTCAGATCTGAAGAAGAAGTCAATAGCTCTGTCCAACACCATCACCAGCGATAGTGAAGACACTATTGAACAGCTTGCTATGGCAGTCAGACAACTCACGAAGTGGAGAAAATTCTAACCTCGGAGAAATAAACCAAAGATCAACAATTCAGATGACGAACTACTCTGCTACAACTGTCAAAAGCCTGGACACATAAAACCAAACTGTCCACTTCTCCAACACAAAAGAAACAAGAAGAAGAAAGCTCTTGCTACAACCTGGGATGATGAGGAAGGAGAAGAAGATTCAGACAGCAGTGAGGAAGAAAGCAACCTATGCTTCATGGCAAAGTCAGATCTAGAAGATGCCAACGAGGAAACCACTGAGGTATACAGTTATAATAATCTAGTTTTAATGTGTAAGCATCTTTCTGAAATTATTGACACATTAGAATCAGAAGCAGAGAAACTGAAAGCAAAAAACCTTGATCTTGTCCACAATAATAAGAAGTTGAAATCTGAACTTGAAAATGTTTCAAAAATCAATAATCTAGATTGTGAAATTTGTAAGGCTGTGAATCTAGAACTCTCAACACTCAAGAGCACCATTGAGAATCTTGAAAAAGTAAATTTGACTCTAAAAGAAGATGATGACACCAAAAGAAAGAATTACGTTAAACGATGCACTTCACTTGTGAATGAGAACACAATCTTAAGAACAAGAGTTCAAGATCTTGAAGTTACTTTGAATAAGTTTTCAATTGGTCAAACATCTTTTAAAATGTTACTTGGAAACCAACTGTTTACAAATAATAGAAAAGGACTTGGTTTTGGAAAGATACAAGAAAAGATGACTAGGATTGACAATGCTAAAGGTAGAGGTATCTTTCCCAAATGTGTAAAATGTGGAGTAATTGGTCATAGTCATGAAACTGCAGGAATGGTAATAAAATTCAAAAGTTCAAAAAGGTTTGGGTTCCTAAACACTTGGCACACAATTATCGTAATGATTGGAACACAAATAAGGGGAAAAAAAAATCAAATCTGGGTTCCAAAAGAGTCTTATGATTATCATTTTTCTACTACTGATATGCTTGGACCTAGAAGATTCTCTGGGTCATCCTCTTCTCTGTTTGTGTAGGTATGTTGGCGGGCTAAGGAGCAACAGAAATGGTATTTGGATTCAGGTTGCTCCAGACATATGACAGGAGACAAAAGACTGTTCATTAGCCTTGAAAAACATAAAGGTGGGAATGTGACTCTATGTGACAACAGAAAATGTAAAATTATTGGTAAAGGAAAAGTAGGTAACAGTATTTTTGCCTTAACCGATGTCTTATATGTTGATAATCTATTTCACAATCTTATCTCTATCAGTCAACTTTGTGATAAAGGAATGAATGTTGTGTTTGATAGTAATGTTTGCAAAATCATTGAAATATCCTCTGGAAAGGTTGTTTTTACTGGGAAAAGAAAAGGAAATGTCTACACACTCTCTTTCGATGATGTAATTGTTTCTAGGTGCTTGGTAGCAACGGAAGAGGAGGCAATTCTATGGCACAGAAGGCTGGCACATGCAAGTATGGGTCTTCTTGAAAAACTGGAAACAAATGAGCTTGTCAGAGGTTTACCACATCAGAAGTTCAAAAATAACAAAGTGTGTAAAGCCTGTACCATGGGAAAACTTAATCGTTCATCTTTCCGTCCAAAAAATGTTGTTAGTACTTCACATGTTCTTGAGTTGATTCATATGGATTTGTTTGGACCTACTGACACTACTAGCTTAAATGGTAAACGTTATTGTTATGTATTGGTTGATGATTACTCTAGATTCACATGGGTTTACTTTCTAGCCAAAAAGTCTGAAGTTTTTGAATATTTTTCAAAGTTTTCAAAACTTGTTCAAAATGAAAAAGGAGTTTCAATTAAAACTCTGAGAAGTAATCATGGAGGTGAATTTGAAAATTTAGACTTTGAAAAACTTTGTGAAGAAAATGGTTTTAAACATGAATTTTCCGCTCCTCGAACACCTCAACAAAATGGGGTGGTTGAAAGGAAAAATCGTACATTACAAGAAATGGCTAGATCTATGTTATGTGAATATAATTTGCCTCAAACCTTCTGGGCTGAGGCAGTAAATACTTCATGCTATGTAATGAACAGAGTTATGATTAAACCAATACTTAATAAAACGTCATATGAACTTTGGTCTGACAAAAAGCCTAACATTTCATACTTTAGAGTGTTTGGATGTCCTTGTTATATTTTGAACACAGGAGAACAGCTTGGGAAATTTGAGCCAAAAACGATTGATGGGATTTTCATGGGTTATTCCTCAAGAAGTAAAGCTTATAGAATCTTCAATAAACAATCAAGAACAATTGTGGAAACCGTCAATGTAAAGTTCAATGAATCAGATGTGGATATGATCTCAGAAGATGATAAAGATGATGGTGGTGCACAAGAAGTTGAACAAGAAAGCAAAGATGCTGAAGCAAACAACGAAGAAGCCACTGAAGCAGCAGAAAATGTTGAAAGACTGAAATTCAAGCCCAGTCATCCTCCAGATTTGGTAATCGAAAGCCCAACAGCTGGTGTTCGTACACGTTCCTCTCTCAATAAGGATGTTTGTACTTTTTGTATTCATAATGCTTTTGTATCTGAAATAGAACCAGGTTCTTATGATATTGCTCTTAATGATGAATCTTGGTTGTTAGCTATGCAAGAAGAACTTAACCAGTTTGAGAGAAACAAATTCTGGAACTTGGTACCTAGGCCAAAGGACTATCTAGTAGTTGGAACAAAGTGGGTGTTTAAAAATAAGCTTGACGAATCTGGAAATGTAATTAGAAACAAAGCTAGGTTGGTTGCTAAGGGATACAATCAGATCGAAGGCATTGACTTTGATGAGACGTTTGCCCCAGTTGCTAGGTTAGAAGCAATTAGAATCCTGCTGAGCTTTGCATGTTTTAAAGGTTTTAAACTAAAACAAATGGATGTGAAAAGTGCTTTTCTGAATGGAGAACTGAAAGAAGAAGTTTATGTTGAACAACCCCCTGGTTTTGAGAGTCACGATTTTCCAAATCATGTTTATAAACTAGAAAAAGCATTGTATGGCCTTAAGCAAGCTCCTCGAGCTTGGTATGACTGTCTCTGTGCTTATCTTTTGGAAAACGGTTTTAAAAAGGGGTGTGCTGACACAACTATGTTTCTATTACATGACGGTGATGATTTTTTGATTGTTCAAATCTATGTTGATGATATCATATACGGTGCTACTAATGATGTCTTGTGTGAAAAATTTGAGAAAGTTATGCAGGACAAATTTAAGATGAGCTTGGTGGGAGAACTGAAATATTTTCTTGGCTTTCAAATCAAACAGAGCAGCAAAGGTATCTTTATCTCCCAAACAAAGTATGTGATGGAGTTACTGAAGAAATTTGGAGTTGAAGATGCAAAACCGATGAAAACACCAATGAGTCCAACAACCAAGCTTGACAAAGATGAAAAAGGTGTTGCTGTTGATCAGAAAAAATATCGCGGTATTATCGGTTCGCTTCTTTATCTTTCTGCCTCTAGACCCGATATTATGTTTTCTGTTTGTTTGTGTGCTCGTTTTCAATCTAATCCAAAAGAATCTCATTTAAAAGCCACAAAACGAATTCTGAGATATCTGGTACACACACCAAATCTGGGTCTATGGTATCCTTCTTGTGATAACTTTAATTTAGTTGGGTTTACCGATGCTGATTATGCTGGCTCACTCACAGATAGGAAGAGCACTAGCGGAACTTGTTTCATGCTAGGACATTCACTTGTTTCTTGGTCAAGTCGTAAACAAAACTGTGTTGCTTTATCCACCACTGAGGCTGAATATATTGCTTTAGGAAGTTGTTGTGCACATATTTTATGGATGATGCAGACTCTATCTGATTTTGGTTTTTGCTATAAACGAGTTCCTTTAAAATGTGACAGTAAGAGTGCGATTGATTTATCAAACAATCCAGTACATCACTCACGCACAAAACACATTGATGTAAGACACCACTTTCTTAGAGATCATATTATCAGTGAAGACATTTGTATTGAATTTATTCCAACTGAATCTCAACTTGCTGATATTTTCACAAAACCTCTTCCCGAAGACAGATTTTGCAGATTGCGTTTGGATTTGGGAATTATAGAAATGAATTAATCTCTTTGCATTTTTGGGTAAATTTTCTCTTAAGATGTTCTGTTATCAATATCATTTTCTGACAAATAATCCAATCTTCAGACCACCAAGAAAAGAACAGTTTTTTTTTGGACATTTTTGATAAAATTGTGACTGTGTAAGATTTCAGAATATGAGATGGTTGAAAGTTTGTCTGAAACTCTGATGTGACTGAATATATTTTATAATATGAGTAATTTAGGAACTTTTTTTCACATCCACCTCTGTTTCTTATCACCCTTCTATCACCCATTATAAAATTATATATTAAGGGGATTTTGTATATAATATATTAATAATTTCTCTGATCTCATTTACAAATCCAAGTTCTGGTTATGCACGGTCATGAGACTATTTTTTTTCATGCTGCAACTAATCCCATTTAAAAATCCAAGTTCTGGTTATGCGTGGTTAGTGTGCTCTTGAAAAAAAAAATTACTTATAAAATCCTCCCTGATATAGATTAATTCTTCCTTTCATTCTCTGGTCTGTGAAATGTGTTCCTATTTTACGAATTATTATGATTGTTTTTGTTTGATTGTTTGGGGTTTATGACTCTGATTCTGTCAAATGACTTGATTTCTAACTACCGTCCATATCTTTTGCAAATGTTCAGAACTATTCATCTTTTGACGATTCCAAAGGGGGAGAAGGAGTTAAGATTTTGAGTTTGTTTACAGACATCTACAGATTTTATTTTGCCATCAATGCTAAGTGTTTAATTATTTTCTATTTTTTTTCAAATTTTTATTTGTGTCTGTTTACAACTGAAAGGGGGAGCTGTGTTATAGGGGGAGCTCTTTCAAACACATTCTTTAATTTCAAAATCTTAGATATGTTTGTCATCATCAAAAGGGGGAGATTGTTGAATCTATGTTTTTTTTTGATGATTACAAACGTATGTGTTTGAAACTGAAATAAAAAATATAATATATGTATATGTTTAATGGAGCTCTTACACAAGAACTGGAAAATTTATACAAACATCTATTACTCAATATATATATATATATATTTATTTATTTATTTATTTATTTTTCACAAATCAATACAATACAAATTCTGCCTTTGAACTCTCAACTATACAACTCATTACAAATGGCTTTACAACTCTCAACTTTCTTTACATTTCATACACAACTTTCAGCTAGACAAACTCTGTTCTGCACACTCTTACTGTCCCAGTTTCTGTTCTGCCTTTGTTGCATCATCCTGAAACTTGTCACATAAAAGAAAATACACACAGTACACTGGAACTAAAATAAACACTGAACAAATAATTTTTTTAATTTTTTATTTGTCTCAGATTCTCTGTGTGTTTTTCTCATCATTTTTCAGACTTGAATAGCCACGCCATAAACATACTGGTTTGCTGATCAGAACCGACTGTTTCTGACCAGCCTCAACACGGGATAGTTTGACTGCTGTTTTTTTTGTTTCTTTTGTTTCAAGGTCAAAAGACAAGGACAAAAACCAAAAAGAGAAATGGCAGTGCAAATACTTCAGCTCAAAAGAGAGAAACAAAGGTGGCAGATCGACAAAAAGAAACATGGCAGATCACTAAAGGCAAATCAGTTCAAAAATGATGAAAACTTGATAAACATGGTACAAATAAGCAAAGTGAATGTGTACAGTAATGGTCAAGTGTACATGTTGGTGTCAATAATGATCTAAGCAAATACCTGGCTCATGGCTCAAGCAGTACAACATATCAAGACAGTGGACAAGCACAAGGATAATCAGGTTCAATTACAAGTCAGGAATTTCAAGTGACAATGGCAATAGTAACTACATGGTGGTACAAGTCTAAGGTCAAAACAAAATGCAAATTTATATTCATTTTGTGAATCAAGAAGGTCAAGTGAAAAATGGTGTGTGTACATACAACATGATGGCAGCAGTTTTGTTGGTATTGATTCTTGTTCATGCAGCAAGGCAGCATTCAAGTATGGGTCAAAACTTCACAAATAAATGGTCAAGCCAAACTTTCAAGTGCACAAGACAAATAAATGGTCAAGCCAAACAAAAACTGGAATGCATATATATGAAGAACTGGATGGATCATAGGTGCAAACATTCATGAACAGCCTTAAATTACATGACAGTGTGTACGTTTTCAAGTCAATGTGGTCGAGCAACAAACTACACAGCATGAAATAAAAAATAGCAATGAGGAAGAATAAGTGCAAAGTGTGAAATGTGATTCACAACAGTAAAGTGCCAGAACAGTAATTGTGTTTTTTTTGGCAAGAGCAAAATTTGGTTGAGAAAAGAGTTATACAGGTCTTAATCGAATTAATTCTTTCCTGTTTTTTCTTTCAATCAAGCCTGGAAATAAACAAGTGACAACGAATAGTGTGTACTGATTAAAACAGTGAGCTCGTGTTTTTTTTTGGAAAGCTTTTAAATACCCTAATTTTTCGTTTTCTTTCTCAAAATCTCTGGCTTATCAAAAATGGAAGGCAACATATGGTTCAAATCAATTTTAATATGGTGACCAGGCAGAAATTATTTCTGCAAATTAAACGGTCTACAAAAAATTGGAAAGTTTTTTAATCGGAATGTTTTTTTTTGGGACAGAGAAAATTGATTTTAAAAACAGAAAGAGTTCAAATCGATTAAAAAAATGGACAGCAAAAATTCAAGGGAAAACAAAATTCGATTCGAATATTCCAATACCAAAAGGGGGCAAGTCTTTATTTGAAATCAGAGAACTAGGGTTTCAGAACCCCTATAAATTCGCACGATTTCATCATCGACTAATCATCCAACAATTTGACAGCAAAAATCAAAACCCTAATTTCAAATCAGAAATCTTACGTGTTTGGATCGAGAGAGAGACCGTAGCAGAGTCGTGCCAGAAGACATATTCAGCTAATTCATTTCTGCAAACAAATTCAAATCAAAGGAACTCGAGATTTCCAGAAACCCTAACTTTTTATTTTGATCGCTGCCACCATTTCCTATTCCAGAGCCAAAGAAAAAAAGAAGGGAATCGGGCAAGATCAAAAAGAAGTGGCCGGTCAACTTGGCCTTGACTAAGCCAAGTTCTTCTCTTAAAAACTTTAAAAGGGGGTTTCTTTGTACTATTTTTTTTTGTAATTCCTTCAATATCAAAGCTTGTTTTTTTTAGTTTTATTTTAAAACTAGGATATACAGATTACTGGCCCGTAGTCTGGGAAAATCTGGTCTAGGGTGCACAGGCCAGTCTATGATTTTGAGCTTAGGGTTAGACAGGAGCAGGAGCTGCAAGTTTACATAGGATTGTAAGCGGGATCTGTTTGTAACTCCTAGTAGAAATCTTAGAAAGGAAGCAGTAGGCACCGTTTGCCGAAGCTGGGTATCTCTGCGTGTGATTTTTCCCTTACTGCATATTTTATATCTCTGTGTTTGTTTTATTTTTTGTTAAAACCCTATTCACCCCCCCTCTAGGGTTATTATCGATCCTACAAAACGCAGTCAATCAAGTTGGGGCATAGCTACCTCTCAGACCTTAACTGAACCACCTTTCAAATCTCGAAATAGATAAGATTCACCTTTTTAACTCTTTAACACTTCCTTATGAACCCTCAGATTCTATTTACGAACCCCCTTCTTTTACAAGTTTACGTGATTATAACAATGGTGTTATAATCTCCTGCATCCGAAATATATTATCTTTAATATGACTTTTATTTCCTAATTCGAATAATATAACGACAACTAATTTATTTACTCCTATTCGGTTAACTCTAACCTATAACTCTTATTTGAATAATTCCAACCTAATAAATCTTACTAGATTAACTCTTATTCGAATAACTTATATTCGATTTGCTTACTTTCAAATACTTATATTCGATAATCTCTTTCTTCGAATAAATCTTATTCGATTTAACTCTTGTCGAATAACTAGATTCGATCAACTCACTTCGAATATTTCTGATTCGATTATCTCACTTCGAATATCTTTGATTCGATTATCTCACTTCGAATAACTAAATTTGATTAACTCATTTCAACTCTATTCGAATAAACTAAATGTAACAACCCGCATTCTACGCATCGGGGGATCGTAGAATATTTATTTCTTTTCCATATGAAATCGTATGGTCATGTAACTTTGGGAAACAACCATTAGAGTCATTTCCCATGTTCATGATTTTTGTCGATTTTTAAATGACCGTTTTGCCCCTAGCCAATCTTGTTTTGGCCATAACTTTTGACTGGAAAGGAATTTTGACCTGAAATCACTTCCATTAGATTTGTTTGATGGTTTACCTTTCCATGGAGTGATCATAATAGCCAAACGGACTTACCGTTTGGGAGATATGGCTGAAATAAGGTTTGGAAGGTGAAAAACTGCTTAACCGGGCCAAATAGGGTGATTAGTGAATGGGCCCATAACCCATTTTGGGATTAGGGTTATGGGGAGGCTGAAAGGAGTTAGAGATTCATTCCATTTCAGTTTTCTAGCCTCCACTTACCTCTTAGAAACCCTAAAAATGGCCTCCAACCTCTAAATCACCTCCAAATCATCTTCTAATCAAGGATTAAGCTTAGCAACATCAAATCAAGGGAGAACTTCACCAAATCAACGTTAAAGCTGCTGTTTAGCACTGGGATTCGCACCAAATCAAAGATCTATTTCAGATCTAAGTTTATTTGTGGCTAAGGTCAGTGATTTGCATAGTTCCTCACTAATTATGGCTAATTAAGAGTAATTAGTGTTAATTAATGAATTTAAACATGATAAAATTTTGGAAAAATATTTATAAAATTCAAAATGATGTTTTAGACATCTGATATGAATTTGGGTTAATTTGGTTAAGTTTTTCTAATCACATCATTAGTTTAACGTAAACATGCTTAAGGGAAAATATGGGGTTTTGGGTATGTTTGATCCATTTTAACCTATCATATTGATGTTTTGGTGTTTGAGGTCACTCCTACTTGTTTTTATGACTGTATGGTATGTTTTGTGATTGATTAGAATAGGTAGAATGGTCGAAAACGCCATCGAGTGGCGTAAATTGCTTGCTGGAAAAAGTGCAGGAAAATATCCGAACCGGATCGGATCGGTAGGAGGACCCGATCCGCTCTCACACTCCATACTTCGACCCACTCGCACTTCTCATGGCATGCATTCTCCGATCCGACCCGCCTGATGCTCTCCGACCCGATCCGCCATGGTACCCCGACCCGAACCAATGTACTACAACGAGTCTAGAAGACTACGACCCGACCCGGGTTGATGAGAAGGAGCCGATCCGAACCGTGGCAAATTGGAGGACTCCGACCCGAACCGATGATGGCGACTGGACGTGGAGACTCGATCCGATCCGCTGAGGTGATGATGACCCGGTCCGATCCAAAGAAGAAGGAGCACTCCGATCCGAACCGAACTGGTGACTAAGGGGAAATCCGAACCGATCCGGTGATGACCAATAACCCGAGATGCAAAGGTAGTCCAAATGGAAGTTAGAGCTCAGGATCTAGTTGGGAACCAATGAGTTCACTTCATGGTTGGGCTTTGCTACGGGACGTGTGCTAAGGAGTTGTCGACGTTCATAACTTCGATTCACCAATGAAAATGGATGATGGGCTACTTATCAGTGCAGTAGAGTCACTATGACTCGAGGGGCAAGGTGATGGTAGCAAGACTACGTTATCAGTGCAGTAGAGTCATTATGACTCGAGGGGCAAAGTGATGCGTAGTAAGACTATGAGCCAGTGCAGTGGGGTCATTGTGACTCCATGGGGCAGAGTGGACATAATAAAGGATTAGTAAGGCTATGAGCCAGTGCAGTGGGGTCATTGCGACTCCATGGGGCAAAGTGGACATAGCAAAGGATTAATGGCTATGTATCAGTGCAGTGAAGCCATTTATGACTTCATGGGGCAAAGTGATCATAGCAAGGTATGATGGGTGATCGAAGTGGTGAATATCGTATGCTTTACGCACTGAGTGAGAGATGTGAGGATGGTTGCTATGTTTGATTGTTTGCCATCATTATGACATGCACACCCCCACCCCCACCCCCGTTATCTTTACACCATTTGAAATGGCACCTTAGAGTGTTGTACAGTATGTAGTGCTAACTCTTTGGTTGCAGGTCCAGGTTCAGGTATGTTTTAGTCTACCTGTTATTGTTCTGTTTATATGCTTATCGCTCATACCAGGCTTTATGTCTGACCCAGAGTTTTATGTCTCCTCTTATTACTCTGGGTGCTCACACGAGCAGACTAGAGACAGGTTAGCTGGTGATGCGCGAGTAGCTGATTCGGAGGCGGGCAGGAGGCTTCCACGTATGATATATAGATATTCTCCCTGTGTCGTCGGTGGTCGCTACTTGGGCATTAGTAGTGTACCTCCTTTATCTTGCTTTTGTTTTCGAGACAGTTTGAAAAGTTGTAATAATGTTAGCTTTGGATCATAAGCTGTACATGGATTTTCCGCTGCTATGTTAGTTTGTTTCAGCTTATGCACTGTCTCACTTGTTTTATGTCAAGTATGTTGTTATTATATTTTGTTCCATGCGCTGTGAGACATTTTACAGGTTCCTTGTTAGTTCATCCTCTTCTTTCCTTTCCTTCTAACGACCGTCCCGTGCTAACCAGGCATGTGTACAGCGCACTTTTGGGGTAAATGTCGGTTGGTGCGGGGCGGGCCGTCACACTAAATTCGATTAACTCCATTTGAATAACTCTAGTTCGATTTAACTCTATCCAATAACTCTAGTTCGATTTAACTCTATCGATTAACTCTAACTGATCAACTCTAACTGGATTGCCTTCACAGAAGACCGACGCCGGAAATCCCCTACAGTATACTAAAACAAAACACCACCAAACCTCTCTAGACTTTCGTATAAGATTCTAAATCACGTCCTGATCCACAAAACAACCTCCAATTGATTTATAACTTCTTCAAATTCCTGAAATATTGAACCCTAATCTCACTGTGTTCGAGTTCGAACAGTGAAGGAAGGCATCGCACCAAATTCTAAAGACATGGAAATGAAGAGGATTACTCAGTGAATTCAAGTATAACACTCATGTAATTCATAGGAATTGATTTTATTTTCTCTTTGATTTTTCTTTGGATTTTCTTTTTGCGTTTGGTTTCTGAAATGAGAATTTTGTTCTCCTGTTATAAACTAGCGGTGGTAGTGGAGGATTGTGGTTGAGAAAGATGGCGCATGGCCTTGCTTTTGATCACAAATTAGTTAAGATATTTTTAGTTTTATTTTCATTTTATATTCGTTTCGCCTTCTAAAAATCCGTACGATCACATACGGTACCTAAAAACCACGAAACTAGACATGCAGCTACAGTTCAACATTACGGTCCCAACGAAACTGGTTTCGTCGAATTCCGACTCCGTATGCTCACACAGCGTATTTTTTAACCGTCAAAATACTAACTGTTTTTCACTCTAAAAATCCATACGGCCACATACCGACTTCAAAAATCACGGAAATTGAAATCTAACAATAATTTAACACTGCGGATCCAACAAAATTAGTTTCATTGAGTTCCGACTTCGTTTGCAAAAGTGGCTATTTTTAAAGCTCTAGATGACCCATTTAAATATATAAATATATTTAAATATAATTAAATTAAATATAAATAAATTTAAATTATCGTATATATTCACAGTGGAATACCATACAACTCTAGAATATTCCTACATGAATTTCTAACTCGATATTTCAAATCCCGATTAAATCGATATTCGATTTATAATGAAATTCCTTTTTAAAATATAAATAATTACTTTATAAATTTCAAAGGAATTCCACAGCGACTTTTCTAAAATTTGATTTGGACATAAATCAAAATCTACACGACAAAATATCGATTTTTCTCTTCCACTAGAAAGATATACTTCAACAGCTCCCAACGTTTCTTGTTTCACAGAAATCCAGCTTAAAACGAATCCTGTACATTCAGTTGAAGTTCAAATCGTGAACTGCAGCGCCATTTCAAGCTCGATTTTAATTATAATATAATTATACGTTCAAGCAGTTGTTATTTAAATATATTATTTATTCTAATTCAATTCTAAACTGAATTAAATATCACAGATGATCCAGTTCACACAATATCGCCATTTCAGCCAATTTTGATTATTTCAGAATTAAATATATTATTTTAATTAAATATTCACCATTATTGATTTCCACGACCATTAAATCCTTTTAATCACCTTTTAAATAATTAAATAAATTAATTATTATACCGCTGAAAATGCGGGTCATTACAAGTGGTTCGGGCATCTAAACTTTCAGAGCTTGAAAGAGATGTCTACCAAAGAAATAGTCCAAGGACTCCTCAAAATTATGGCGATAAACAAAGTATGCGAGGAATGCTAATTGGGAAAACAACATCATGAATCTTTCCCATCCAAATCAAAGTGGATTTCTAAATCACCTCTAGAGCTTGTTCACACCGACCTTTGTGGAACAATGCAAGTGCCATCACTTAGAGGTAGCAGGTATTTCTTGTTGTTTGTTGACGATTACACAAGAAAAATATGGGTTTATTGTGTGAAAGAGAAATCAGAAGTTTTCTCATGTTTTAAAGATGTTAAAACACAAGTTAAGAAAAATTCTGGTCTTCAAATGAAGAATCTGAGGAGTGATCATTGTGGAAAATATATGTCTTCTTTATTTGAAGAATTCTGTCAAAACAATGGCATTCGCCATGAATTTACAACAAAGTACACGCCTCAACAAAATGGAGTTGTGGAACGCAAGAATCATACTATCAGGAGTATGGTCAGATGCATGTTGAAGAAGAAGGACTTGCCTGCGTGTTTTCGGGCTGAAGCGGTCTCTTGTGCTGTTTACTTAATCAACCGATCGCCAACGTAGAGCTTGAAGGATTCTACGCCAAATGAAGTATGGTATGGCAAGAAACCAAATGTTGTTCACCTAAAAACTTTTGGTTGTCTTGCATACTATCATATTCCTAATGCTTTGAGATCGAAGCTCGATGAAAAACCTAAAAATGCATTTCATTGGTTATAGCCAAAAGACTAAAGCTTACAAGCTTTACAATTCAAGGACGAAGAAGATGGTTATCAACATAGATGTTCGCTTTGATGAAAATGGCTGCTATAATTTTTCAGATTTTGCAGAATTACCAGGATGGCAAACTCTAAATCTTGAAGATGAAACTTTTTTGGAACAAGGTGTTGATGTTGGTATTAAAGAACCACAACATGAAAATAATGAAGCCGAGCAGGAGAAAAATTCACCACCAACGGCGGAAAGAAGGACACGATCTTTGATAGAAATCTATGATGCAACCGAAGAAGTTGACACTACAAATCATGTATATTTTGCCTTCTTTGCAGGGAAAGATCCGGTCACTTATGAAGAAGCATGAAAAGAAAAAAAAATGGGTGGACCCAATGAAGGAGGAAATCAAGTCTATTGAGAAAAATGGTACGTGGGAGCTTACCACTTTGCCTTCACACAAATCAGCCATTGGTGTGAAACAGGTGTTCAAAACCAAAACAAATCCTAATGGTTCCATCAATAAGTACAAAGTGCGATTGGTTGCAAAAGGGTACAAGCAAAAGGAAGGCGAAGGTTTCAATGAAGTATTCTGTAACAACCCAAATTTTTGAGCACTTGGGTTAAGCAGACTATTGGGTGTTTTCTGTATTCGAATTTTTAGAGAATAAAATATGAGTTGAGAAGCCTAACTCGTATAGTGTTTTTGAAACAGAATATAAGAAATATGAGTTTACATAATTCATGAGTTTGGAATAAAGTTAAGTTCTAAATTTAATAAGTGATTTATTTCAAAATGTGTGATTATGAATTATAAATTGTGATGTTAGTGAATATTGAAAATATATAAAATTGATTGAGAATCAATTTTCAAGGAATATATATATAATTGCAATATTATTAATAAGTTGTTAGTTGAAATAACTATAAATCATTAAATTGTGTTTAAACTTGGTTAGAAGATTATAGTGATTGTATAACATTGAATTTGTTGATTGTTGTTAATAAATAAATTTATGGCTTTTGTTATATTGATTGTATTAAAGACTACACTGATGTTTCAAGTGGATTATTTTTCAAATATTATGAATATTGATTGTAAATCAGTATTGTGGTTGTTAAATATTTATCAAACCGACTTTGTCGGTTTTTCTTAATTCTACCGAGCCTACAAAAACTTATGTCCGTCTGAAGCCCCAGACAATACCCATTTTGTCCTCGTTCGAATGAAATAATAATTTATGCATTAGTTACAATATCTATTGAAATCATGACTTAACATTAATAAACGAAATCAGTCACAAGTTATTCATTTGTTTCTATAAATCTCCTTTAATTATAAGCTACAAATGCATGTTTGTCAACAGTAACTAATGGACATTTATTAAAGCATTTAATGTTAAGTTACTAGTTAGAATTAGTTGATTTAATTTATTAAATTAATTAGAAAAGCAAACTTGTGGCTAAAATATAAATATGTTTACAAGATTAAATAATTGTAGAATGAACATATTTATATTTGTAAGATGTGTCAAAACTGACATTTATGTCATCGTCTAAATTGTTTTGAGATTATTATTGTGTGTGTATTCGTGTTTTATAAATTAAACACAATTCAATTAGTGTATTGAAGTGGGTGTGAATGAAATCATGGTTTATTAATAAAGTTGTAACACGGTAAGTAGTTAAATTGTGCATTGGACAAAAAATAAATAAATAAAAAGAGACCACATTTACAGAGAAATGTTAAATTTGGAAACTTAAACTTAATTTAAGCAAAATAAACACGTGTCCATGTGTGCTTCTCCAATAACCCCACCTGTTCCATTTCTTCTGAGCAATTTTTCTGGACCCTTCTGTGTTTTTCTTCTTTCATAATGGATTCACATTCTTCTTGCTGGGAAAAAGGTATGGGGGTATTCACGTCTATTTTCAAAAGGGACCTTTCTTCCTCCTTTTTCTTGCCGGCACTACTTCCGAAATAGAGGGAAAAAAGTTAAAATTAAAAATTGGTCTCCCCAAAAAAGAAATCAAGAGAGGGATCACCAATTCTCCTTCTTCACAGATCTTGCTAACACCTCCTATGACCGATGTCAGCAACTGGGATCGAGACCGCTCCTCTCCTCCCCGTTGAGTATTTACCAATAAATGGATCCTTTCTTCCACCAACCTCACAGACTGCCGCATACCATGATGGACCATCACCAGTTCCGGCAGCTTCGTGATGTGCTCCTCTCCGTTGTCAGTCCAAGTCCGTTGCTTGCGTTGCAGGTGGAAGCTGGTTGCGTTACAGGGTTAGTTATTCTCCTACGGGTAGCAGGCTTCAAAGAAGCTTGTTGTTTTCATGGGGCGGATGCCTTATGTATCAGCCCAAAGTCGCTGTCAAACCGAAATGGTCAGTGCTTTCTCCTTAAAGAGTTCATTTATTTTGGAAGTCGACTGATTTTAACGTCCATTGTCATTCCAATTCTCAGGTGAGTTGACGCACTCTTACTTTCTAGGATAAATTAGTGCATGTTGAGCCTATGTTTTCAATTGAGGAATTGAAATTAATGTGAACTTTGTTGTTCACTGTCACCAAATTATTGATGGGTAAAGTTATCTGTGATTTCGTTTTGAGTCTTACACTGCAATAACAATCGTTTACATGAGATCTTCATTTAGCATTAAGATTGGATTGCTTTACTTTTTATAATAAGGAATATTTGGTTTGTAGGATGCCAGGTTAGGATATTTGAGTGATCAATGTTATTTTGGTTCTGCATTCGTATAGAGAAAATTTTGGTTTGCATCATTTGGTAGAGTGATCAACATTTGGGTTCTGCATCCAGTCCAGCAATGTAAACATTTCTTCAGACTTTTTGTGCTCATTCCCACAGACATCCCTTTAAGTTTATCCATTTGATCTGGTCTTGTAAACCGGATTTATTTTGAAATTGCTTTGTTTGAATGCTAGTTATAGAAACAAAGTAATAGATTTAGACTGAAAGTTTAGTTTAAATAATGCTAATTATGTTGTTATGTATCTCATCATCCTTCACTACATTGACATCCAGTATAATAAATCGGTGACATGATGATGCAAGTAAAAGTGGATTAAATTATTAACTATCTACTTGTTTGCGAAACCTGTTAGTTGTTGGTTTAGTTGAAATTATCATATTATTGACTGTTGGTTGGAATTGTTATATTGCCTGATTAATTCAAAACTGATCTATAATCATGTTATGACCGTAGTGAAGTACATGTGCTCCATAATAAGCTTGCGCGAGTGGGCTAAATTTATAGCAGAACTTACTAAACTGATTCTATTCTCTTCTAGTTAAATGTTTTTACGTTATGTTTATAAATCCAATTATGAATATGTCTTCCGGCACAATGTTTCAAGCACATAAATATTCATGAAATCACATGCATATTTGTACATGAATATGTGTACATTGTAATTAACCTTTGGCGGATACAATTTCACTTCAGTAGTTATACAGTCACATTTGGTAGTTAAAACAAGTTAATTTGTGCCTCATGGATTCTTTCCACTGTCTTCCTTCCAATATTAGTTTTGGCATACATTGTCACATATGCCTAGATGTGTATTATAAAATATTACACACTACTGTAGCTGATCGCTATTAGCTTAATAAATACCAATTGCACAACATTGTTCTATTTTCTTGCATTTCTCATGGCAAGTCAGGAATTCTTGTGCACGAAATAGCATTTTATTTTCTATTATGTTGCCATACAACAATTGGAAAAAATTTCATTTGTAATGTGACTAAAAAGTAATTACAGTATAATCCATTGAAGTTCACCTCACCAGCAAGTAGTCGAGGTCGCAAACCAAGAGCAGATCAAGGAGCATTTATTAGCGTGTAACATATGTCATAACATAGGTTCCATTAAACATATTTAGAAGATGATTGTGCGTGCAGGGCTCGACAAAAACTGTAATTTATTAAAGAAATTTATGTATAAAGTTTTATTTTTCCGCTGTATTAATATTGTAACTCTGATATTTTTATGTAAATAAATTCCATTGTGAGATACAGAGATTTATTTTCATCTGTGATTCTGTGTTATTCTGTTTAAACCCTGTAAGCCGATAACAATCCGTCAATTTGAACGTCTCGAGTTGGTTTAATCACTGACTTGGGGCGGTCAAAATGGCGGGCTATTACAATTGGTATCAGAGCTATGGTTTATATCAAACTTGGCTTATTTGGTTTAATACTCATTAGAGATGGGGTGAGAATACCCTAGAATGAGTGGAATTGATACTGGAATCGCTCTTGAGAGGGCATTTTTGGGATGAATAAAATATTTTAACGAGATTTTGTAAAAAAATAAATAAATAAATATTTTGAAGATAAATATATTTTGGGGAAAATATTTTCAAAATATAAGCTTCCTTATTGGAATTCCCATCTGGATGCCCTTTGCGATGAGAATTTCTGAAGTTTACCATCAAGGAAAATGTATAAGTGATTTTAAAAAGGGAGTTTTGCTTGAAAATCGAGATGAATAGGCATGGGCTTTGAAAGGTACTTAGAAACTTGACGAAGCAGATCCCGAATGATGCTCGATTTGAGAACGGTTGTTGAAAATAAGAGCTAAATCAGTCTAAACATCGGATTGAGGTTGGTACTAACCGCTTTAATATAATGTTGGGTTGTTTAAATGGAAATAAAGTAAGAGTATCAGCAATAATAAATAATAAAACAACTAAGTATAAACTAATTTTTTTCTTTTGATCATTTAAATTTTATAAATACTTCGATATTTATATATATATATATATATATATATATATGGTGAATTAAACACAATTTTCATTGAGGTTGTGTGAAATTCCGTATGATAAGGATTTTGAGTAAATGGTTTAGTACTACCAAGCGGTATGGGACATTTGGTAATACTTTTCTGATTACTCGCTTGACTTCTCATATGGAATAATCAGTTGTTTTTGTATTCTCAGTTGTAGAATATACTAGTAACATAATGTGATATAGGAGCATGAGTTTGAATAACCACTGTTTGAAAGTATACTTCAATTACTGAATTGAAGTGTTTTCTAAGTTGACATGCTTTTATGTCATTAGTATGATGATACTTTTATTCTATATCACAACTAGTGTGACTTGATTTGAGAAGTTAAACCACCGCATTTTATGAGTAGGCCTATAATGGGGTTGTTCTTATTTACTATTTGATAATTAGATTGGTGGTTAAATATTGATTTTGGTTGCTTAATTTGGGTTTATGTGTATTTAGTAATGAGTTTTGTGCACATATTGCATGATTTAAACTAGTTTTCTGATATATGTATAAATTAAGTTTTCGCTATAGTTTTGAGGTTAAAAGAGTTTTATAGTTTTATTTTTCACGCTGAATGGCCTCAAAACAATAGTATAAAGTTATTTTCATAAATGTATGGATTTTATTGGTTTCATAAAATATTTCATAACTTATTTCGAAATCAAGTATTTTCTTATATATAAACTACACAATCTTGCATCGTTCAAGATACCGTGTTGGATTTTAAATGACATTGTACACTCCGTGGTATGGGACACGGAAGTCTACGAAGTTGGTTAATTCCATTATAGTTAGATTGAATCTGATAATTTGGTGATTTCGATGATTTGGTGCTTTCGATGGTTTGGCGTTTTTGATGTTTTCAATTGCGAAGCTAATAAGCATCTAGTGAACCAGTAGTGAGAACGTGTGGTATGGGACGCATTGTTACCACTACTTGGGTTACTGACTGTGAGTCTGTGATGCATATTGTGTTTGTTGAACTAATACTTTGCTTCGGGGGGAAGCCGAGACTCGAGGGAGTCGCGTATACGTATTCTGTAACACCTTATGTTTTCTATGTTTATTGAAGTAACGAGTTAAAGAATACTTAATTTTAAAATTAAGAATTAAGGGAAACGGGTTAAGCCATTGCGTTCGTCTCAGAATTCTGCATGAGATAGAGTCCGAGTTTGCATGAATCGGACTCCGTATGAAGAAGTTATGGAGTTCAGAAGATATCATGTTAAATCGGAATTAAATATAAATAATAATTAAATCGAAAAAGCAGTTCGAATTTCAAATTTAGGCAAAAGAGGCTGAGCGGGAAAATTCTCGCTCAAGGTGTCGACCCCCCTATAGGGGAGTCTACATAGGTGTCGACCCTCCCTGTAGGGGTCGACTCCTTTATTCTGATCCGAACAATAACGATTTCTGACTCGCTGCTGAGTCACTAGGGCATAAGGGGCGGTTTCTGGATAGCTCTATCTGGTCTGGATGGTTCTGATTGCTTCTAGGTTGATCTAACGGCTCACATAAATCTAAACTTCTATATAAACAACCCTAACCCTCAACTCCAAACCACACAATTTCATTCCAAGGAGCCGTCATGCTATCCATGTTCAACCTAGCATAGCCACCATTCTTCTCCAACTAGAAAGCAAGTTAGAAGCTACGAATCAAATCCAAATTAAAGAACCAATAGTCTACATCAAAGGATAGCTTTTCAGTTTTAGAAAAAAAGATTTTTCTTTTGTTTGTAAGTTCAGTTATTCTTTAGATGTGAACAAATAAAAGTCATGATTTGTAATAAAGCGAAACTAGAACTGTGCCTAGTTGTAAGAAAATGGTGATGCTGATTCATGTCTATTCTTGTGACAATTCTATCATATAAGCCTATGAGACTATTGTGGTTTATTGGACTTATCATGTTGTATGTTAAACCAATCATGTATTATATAAATTTGGTGACTCTTTCATTTTATGTTACATGCAAGTTTATAGGCTAAGTCATGTTCATATATGCCTATAGGTTTAGATCTACATCCTTATATGTTTAGATCTATGTTAATTTGGTCCAACTCAAATGCAAGTTCACATTTACATGCCTAATTGGATTTGTGTAATTCTATGTAAGTTCCTGTTCATATGCTTAAGATTCATGTTAATTAGATCTAAAATGCAAGTTCATTGTTCTATGCCAAATTTATATGTCACATGTTTAGTTAGATCCATATTTTTTATGTTGTTCGAATGGTACATGCTCCTTTCTTTTCCCTTTTATTTATGAGTTATGCTAAGTTGCAAGCCTAACGTTCTATGTGAATTATGCGAACGTATAACGGGGGTAACGTTGGGAAAAACATTAAATTACATATTATTGGCATAGTTTGGCTCATAATCATGTAAATGATTAATAGCATGAAATGGTATAATTTATATTCCCAAAAAATTATGAACATGACGGGGCATGACTTGAATGACAAAAATTGTGGATAATTTACATATAAATATGAAGGGTAAATATGTAAATTATGTAAAAGACGAATATGTCTAACCCGAGGTTAGATTGAGTTACGGTGTAAGACTTCCCGGAACCGCCCGGCACATCCAGCAACCATAACAATATAGATCTAATGTGAGAGGTCAGCGCATTAAGCCCAAAAGAACCCGAGGTTAGATTGAGTTGTGGTGTAAGACAGCCCGGAACCAACCGGCACATCCAGCAACTGCAACAATATAGATCTAATGTGAGAGGTTGGTGCTTTAATGAATGTATTAAAGCTAAGGAACAAGAAGGCTAAGAAAGTAGGGTTAAGTTAATTAAGGCAACACTTAACCAATACAACATGTTGACTAAACTGATGGGTGGGGTTAGGTTAATTTGTGAACACTTAACCATTTTAACATGTTGATTAGGAAACCTTAGTAACGGGGACCCATTTCAGCAGTAACCCACATAGATGTATCATGGTACCATGAACTATGTAGGGTGGGGCACGATTACTGGGTTGATTATAAGTGGTCAAAACAACGGCGGGTGGTGCGTCAGTGTAGGTTCCGACGGAGTGCGGGCGTGCACGTACTCCGGAGTGGAAAAAGCAGGCACTGGGCATTAGTAATTATACACTGTGTATCTTGAATTGTGTCGGGTTGCCACCATAGGATTTGATACACCCCATGGTGGGACCAACATAGGTATCTACAATCCAGCGGGGCCGAATGACACAAGTAGTAAACATATACAAGTAGGAGCCGATCGATAAAGGGGATCACTTTGTTATGAACACGTGAGGTTGGTTGAAACAATAGTCAGTAGGTGCAGAGAAATAGAAATGGGTGCGATAGTATATTCAGTTTAACTTGCCTTATCTTTGCCTTATGTTATCTTATTATTCTGATATTGTTCTATTTTCGGTTTATTCATGTCATGACCCTTTTTCTTGTTCTCATGCTAAAAAATCACTGGACTTACCAGACTTATGTCTGACCCATTTTTCTTTCGTCTTCTTTTCTTCCGTTCCCCCCAGGTCCGCAGGGGGGGGGGGGAATACTTCAGCTTTGTTCAGACCATTTCCATCTTGAAGAGAGTAGATGTATTGCTTGGATTCTCTTTTCTTGGGCTATGGCTTTGGATACACTCTTATTGGGGATTTATGCTGCCTTATTGTTATTTTATGCTTCTTTATGTTTTAATCAAGATAGAGATTTTGTTGTAATAATTTGGAAGTTGGTTTGAGACAGTTGTTGTAATGTTTTGACTGAACCACGTGCATATGAAATAAATTTAGTTTTCCGCTGTTTATATGTCTGTCTTGTAAATTATCTGTATCTTTTACCTAAAACGCTTCACCGAAGTTAAGGCATTCCCTTTGTGAGTGACCTTAACGAAGGTGGGGTGTTTCACTTGGTATCAGAGCTGAAGGTTTACCAGATCAGATAAAAGTTTTTGAAAACCATTTTTCAAAAAGAAGTTTAAAGAAGCATTTTCAAGAGAAGTTTTGTTTTATTTTAAAAGGCATAATCCCCAAAGCCATATGCACTATCTTTCTATCCTTTGTTTTGAATCTCTTATTTTTCGTTTCAGCATGTCTGGGGATCTTAATCTTCCAGAGGGCATATCGGTACCTGGCTGGTTCAGAAGGTACCTAGAGGCTAGGGCTAATGATGCAGGCCCAACAGACCTTCCTCATCCCTCAGCTGCAGTCGTTCCTCCTCCTCCTCCACGTGCAAATTCTTTCTCGAAGACATGTAGAGACTTTCTAGCCATGGGTGGAAAGAACTTTAATGGAAGTGAATCATTCGTGGAAGCAAGAAACTGGCTCAAAGAAACTGAGGATTTGTTTGTTACCTTCGAAGTGGACAACAGGCAGAAGATACAGTTGGCCGTATGGTTGCTTAAAGATGAAGCCTCTTATTGGTGGGAAGTTACTAATGCTGAGAGAACAATTGAAACTTGGGTGGATTTCAGAATGAGGTTTGAAATGAAATTCCTCTCACAAGCTGAACGAAGCCTACAGATGGAGAAGTTCTAAGCTCTCAAACAGAAAAGTATGTCGGTCAAGGAATACGTCAACCAATTCAACCATCTGGCTAGACTCGGACTGGAGTTAGTGAACACTCCACATAAGAAGGATCTCCGTTTTGTTAAAGGGTTGAATGAGCCACTGCACAGCCTAGCTATGTCCCATATACCTATGGGTGCGACTTATGAGAGACTGGTGGACATGGAACTATTACAGGAAGAAGACACGGATGGCAAGAAAGAGGCAAGGGTGGAAGTACCTCAAGATAAGAAAGTGGAGGGATCGCAGAATAAGAAAACAGATTCCAAGAAGGGCGGGAAGAATAACAAACCCCATGACAAAAGGAAGTGTACTTTTTGTGGCATTCCTAGACATCTGATTAAGGACTGTAGAAAGAAGAAGAGGAAGATGGGTGGTTGTTTTCAGTGCGGCGAGACCGGACACATGGCTAAAGACTTCCCAAGAATGCAAGGGCAAGGGCAGAGGACTGGATCTACTTCTGGAGGGCAAGTTCATGCTCTCATAGCACCTCCACAAGAACGAGGTAGAAATATTTCTATTGAGAGTTTAGTTTATCTTTTTGATCATCCTGTTCATACACTCCTTAATTCTAGCGCATCGCACTCTTTTATATCTACTACTTTAGTTGAATCTCTGCACCTAGACACCAGTATAGTTGAGGATCCCTTGGTTGTTTCAAGTCCAATTTGGGGCTCGGCTTATTTATCAATGATTTGTTTGTATTTGGAAATTTCTATACTAAGCGTTGGGTTTAGATGTAATGCCTATGTTTTGGGCTTCACGGGCTATGGGTTGATTCTAGGCATGGATTGGTTATCCAGTAATGGTTCCATCCTCGATTGTGAAAAGATAGTGGTTAGACTTATGACTTGCCTCGGTAACACTCTCGAAATCTCTTGTAATCCCATTAATCCTATTATGCTTATCTACCTAGAATCTCTTGATGCGTCTGTTGAAAACTTGCAGTCTGTTAGAGTAGTCCGTGAATACTCGAATGTCTTTGAAGAGGTGAAGGGCTTACCTCCGAACCGGGAGATAGACTTCCGCATATACCTTGTTGATAATGCAAAACCCGTTGCTCTACCCGTTAGACACATGGCTCCAAGGGAGAGGAAAGAGCTCAGCAAGCAAGTTAAAGAGTGTGAAGACCCGCAACTTCCCCGTAAAGGAAAGCGTCGGATAGTTCGAGAACAAACCACAACAGAACGCATATAGAAGAACATTTCATTGTATATTACAACAATGCATCAGATTACAAGAATATACAGAGTATAAATGAAAATTACACAGAAATATCAGAGATTTAAATTACATTTAAATACATAGCAGCGGAAAATAATACAATACACAACTAGAAAGAGATATACGGATACAAAGCTTTCCGGATATCGTTCCAGCTGTAAACCAGGACCCTGTGAATATAAATCTGCAAAACCGAAACTACTAGCTGCCCGTGTCAAAATAGGGGCACCCAGAGTTTAGGTTAAAACAATAAACTCCAGGTCAGTCATGTGACTGGTGTGAGAACTAAAACAGTTAATCTTTATTTTTAAAGCTAGGTAAATCAAGGGACCACGCCGTATAACACGGAACGGGTTTCCTCCCAAGAATACCAGTGCATAAAACCAACAGCGCAATGCTAAATAAAGAAAGATGAAGCTGTTATAAGACCCAGGTCCCATCACACAATGCAACGCAGTCGAGGATAGGGTTTTCCCTTATAACAGCCAAAGAATGCTTGATACGTTTAAAACAAATCATTTGATACTATAATAAGTGCATAGTGTATAAAACAACTTCAAATCATAAGTATCAATCATAGGCGGCATAAGCGCCCCATCCCACTATGTCGCCATATATAGGATTACAAATAAAACCGCAAAGTCACGTATTTGGAAATTGGATTTCCATCTATAAACCGAGGCTAGGGGCAAGATCCTCAACCGATTCGAGACGCTCTAGCCCGTGTCTCAGGATCAGAGCTCGAGTGACCCTTGGAGCGACAGGGCCGGTCCACCGATGTGGATTAAAATGCCTGAACACTGCGTTTCCCCACCCTTTGGGGTGTCAATGAGCCAACAAATGACTCCATCGGTTCGAGAACGACCGATCAATCCGAGGCGCCTCGCAACAGCAACAACCACATAAGTCAATCTCGTCAGGGCGTGTAAAACCACTGACGCCACTTCTAACTAGAAAGAAACGCAAGTCCTCCCTGAGGTCCGTCTCCCGTTTTTGGTTCATACCGGGTGTGAAACTCGCGAAGTAAACGTTACACAAAGCTATGCCACAAAGGCCTTGCTTTGATCATCACCACAAGACTTTGCTTTTCAACAGAAGCCTTGATCATTTGCATCTTAGCATGTCACACAGGCAAACCATCCTATGCAACCGATGTCAGTCACACAGAATGAAATCCGATGTCAGACACACAGTCCATTTACAAGTCCGTTCTGGGTCTGAACGAAGCCGGAGGCACCTAGTACCCCGCATATCCATCGATCTCCAAGTACGTCTGGACGATCACTAACTGTTTCCATCTTCTTGGGTGTACAGCCCAATCAAGATCATCAGTTATCACCCAAACGACGTGAAGACCTCCGGTCTTCGACCATCGTCTTCATCTTCGACTTATCGTCGTATCAGTTATTCAGAATGGGATAAACCCGGTCTTTCCGAATAACTTGCGTATATATTATAAAAGTGTTACACAAACACAACATACGCCTCATTCCAATTCATTAGTCACTAACCGTAAATTAATCAAGAGAATAATTCCCCAAATATTAACCCCGAAGGCCGAAACCAACATCAGATCAATATCCAGAAAACCATTCTACTTAGCTAACCGACAGTTAGTTTCTAAATTTCACGTTCAAATCTAATTAAAGATTTAACTATCGCCTGGAGCAAAACTGGTGATACTCCATTCTCGATCTTTTCAATCTAATTAAAGATTCATTAAAACTCCACTTAGTTTTAATCTGTGACTGGGTTAAAGAATCAGTGTCATTTAAAACACGGTTCACGATAAACCCAAAGTCACATCCCATTAATTATCGGGTTAAAGAACAAGTGTTATTTAAAACACTGTTCACGATAAACCCAAAAATCAATATCAATTCAATTCCAATTAAATATTATTTAATTGGTACACTTCATTAAATCTAAATAAAAAGATTTAATCTTTTCTCAACTGGGTTCAAGAACAGTGTTAGTGAAGACACCGTTCACGACAAACCCAAATCCCATTTGATATTCAATATAAGGCTCTGAATAGAAAATATATCGGCTTATATTCAATATCAAATTCTACGATTAACAAATGTCGTATTGGAAATAACGATATAAATATATATCTTTCAAATTTCCGTAACAACATCCGTATAATCACAAATTCCAACATCGAAATATTCCGAAGACAATTTCGATTCAAATCCACTCCAATGCAATCATTGGAAATTTTGGTTATTTTCAAAACCCTTTTCGAATTCAATTTATTTATTTAAAAATAAATAGAATTATAATTCTAGTTCAAAACTAGTTCATTTCGATAAAAATCTATTTTTATCTTTTCAAATAGGGAGTTTTTCATCCCAATTCTTTCTAAATCATTTCTTATGATTTTACACAAATTATTACTATTTTTAATAATTTTATCAAGGCCCGTACAGTCGATTTCCATCAATGGCCATCGAACTGCACTTACAGCGACCTTTTTCGAATTTGATTTGGACATAATTCCAAATCCAACCGTTAGATTTCAAATTTCTAATTTTCATTAGAAAGCTCTTTTCGATACGAACCCAACGGTTCCGGTTTTAGGAGAATCCGACGGTCGGATCTCCCGCAATGTCCGTTTGAAATAAATGGTCGAAATTCGCGAACTACCGCGGCGCGGCGCGTTCTATTCAGGCCATTATATTATATATATAATATATATAATATATATTTCGTCGATTCCTATTTAAAACGGATTATATAAATAGTTTTAAATTCGTTTCAAATTCTATTTCAACTTCTATTTCAATTCAAAGCCAAAATTGAATTCTTCTTTATAAATTCGTTTTAAAATTCATTTCTATTCAATTCGAATTTCAATTCAATTTGAATTCATTTCAATTCGCTTTCAATTCCATTTGAATTTGTTTTCAATTCAATTCATTTCGAAATCGTTTTCAATTCAATTTATTTCGAAATCGTTTTCAATTCATTTTGAATTCGTTTTCAATTCAATTCATTTCGAAATCGTTTTCAATTCAATTCATTTCGGAATCGTTTTCAATTCAATTCATTTCGAAATCGTTTTCAATTCATTTTGAATTCGTTTTCAATTCAATTCATTTCGAAATCGTTTTCAATTCATTTTGAATTCGTTTTCAATTCAATTCATTTCGAAATCGTTTTCAATTCATTTTGAATTCGTTTTCAATTCAATTCATTTCGAAATCGTTTTCAATTCATTTTGAATTCGTTTTCAATTCAATTCATTTCGAAATCGTTTTCAATTCATTTTGAATTCGTTTTCAATTCAATTCATTTCGAAATCGTTTTCAATTCATTTTGAATTCGTTTTCAATTCAATTCATTTCGAAATCGTTTTCAATTCATTTTGAATTCGTTTTCAATTCAATTCATTTCGAAATCGTTTTCAATTCAATTCATTTCGAAATCGTTTTCAAAATCGATATAAATATCGTTCACGTCAAAATGGCGTCAATCTAATCAACACGGCTTCATATATTCCTTTATTTTCAAATATTCTATTTCAAATATTTCTTTTTCAAATATTTCTTTTTCAAAACTGGAATGAGGCCCAATCAATTACCATATAATGTTAATTATATGGATTTTCTACAACACATGTATATCAACAACGATGAATAATCAATCATCAACCAAAGTGCACTACACTGTATAAGCATCAAATATAGACATTTAACGCTTATAGCAGCTTGTCAATCAATCGATCGACATATTTAATCAATCAGGATGAGTGAACTTCAAATTTCATCCTAACACCCGTGTGGGGTTTCAAACAATCAAACACATATTTTATTTGTGCAGTTAGGCGATGTGTAAAATTTATCGACCCAATCAACGTCATTCAAATAGGTGTACATAAACAAACCGTCTGGTTTGTAAATGAATATTTATTTGTTCACATTCACGTTAAAAATTATATTTTTAACGATAACACATTTTATTTCAACATATGAATTTCAATTCAGTTCATTCTTTAAATAAAAATGATAATTTTATTTTTCTAACATATTTTAGAAAATTTCGGCGGCATAACGGCACGATACTAGAAACGGGACAAGGCCTAGCCTTATCCCCGGTCTAGTGAAGGCCCACGCCATTCACACATCAATCATATCAATTTTATTATGCAAACCACAAAATTTGGAGTAAGAGTCTAACCTAGCCTTACTCCTTCGCCTTATAACGGCGCACGTCTAATCCTAACCAATTTATCGATTCGATTTTTTCACACCACAAACCACATTCAAACCAATATCACAATCAATAACCAAACAGCCAAACAAACAAGTCCATGGTCTGTGGACGATTGTGTCGGGTGCTACTAAGCACCGTCTGCATCCTAGTATATATATATAACTAGAAATAAAATTGAAAGGTGAGAAATTCTCACTTATAGCTATCCTAGCTCCACGGCCCTTCTAATGCAGGAAATCTTCGCCAACTCGCCTTTTGTCGCTTTCGTTGTCCGCTTTCACTACACATGTAAAAATCGAATTTTTACTTCGCTATTCAATATATAAAAATCATATTTTTCTTTCAAAGTTCCATATATAAAAATCGAATTTTTCCTTTCGAAGTTCCATATATAAAAATCGAATTTTTCTTTTCGAAGTTCCATATATAAAAATCGAATTTTTCCTTTCGAAGTTCCATATATAAAAATCGAATTTTTCTTTTCGAAGTTCCATATATAAAAATCGAATTTTTCTTTTCGAAGTTCCATATATAAAAATCGAATTTTTCTTTTCGAAGTTCCATATATAAAAATCGAATTTTTATTTCAAAATTCCATATATAAAAATCGAATTTTTACTTTCAAAGCAAAATCATTTTTAAAAACCATATTTTTATATTCAAAGCAAATTCATTTTTAAAACTGATTTTT
Organism: Allium sativum; assembly: GCA_030737875.1. NCBI lineage: Eukaryota > Viridiplantae > Streptophyta > Magnoliopsida > Asparagales > Amaryllidaceae > Allium > Allium sativum. The sequence continues at coordinate 508,078,868 of CM060920.1, read as the reverse complement.
TTTATATTCAAAGCAAATTCATTTTTAAAACTGATTTTTTTATATTCAAAGCAAATTCATTTTTAAAAACCATATTTTTATATTCAAAGCAAATTCATTTTTTAAAACTGATTTTTTTTATATTCAAAGCAAATTCATTTTTTAAAACTGATTTTTTTTATATTCAAAGCAAATTCATTTTTAAAAACCATATTTTTATATTCAAAGCAAATTCATTTTTAAAACTGATTTTTTTAATCACTGTATTTATTTTTCAAAACTGATAAAAAAAAAAAAAAAAACAAAAGAAAACATTGTTATAAAAATAAAATAAGGAATGCTCACCGTTTATCTTTCCCTGGGAAGATGAACCCGTCGTTCAAGAGAAGGGCTCCGGATAGCGCGAGATTCGAGACGCCAGATGACGATCGAGACCATCCCCTCCGTGCGCCTCGACGATGCCTGCCACCACCCGGAAGTGCGTTGAACTCGGCCCCCCCCCATCTTGTCTAGAATCGCGTGGTTTCTTCTACGGTGGGGGTGAAGGGGTCCTCGAGTGCGTCGCTGAGGGAGGAGAGAGGAAGCGTCGGAGTGGGGGAGCGAGGTGGAGGAGCGGTCGTCGATCAACGACGGCGGCTATAGAGGAGACGCGAGGTTTTTTTCTTTTTTTTTTTTTTTTTTTTTTTCCTTTCTGAAATCTCGATCTAAAGTGGGGAGAGAGAATATCAGAAGGGGAGGGGGTTGACTAATGAGGGTTTTATTATTTTAATTTATTTTTAAAATCCAAAAAAGGTAACTCTTTATTTTGAACTCAGAATCGAATCCACCGACAGTCGCCCATAGCGTTTTACCCCCATCCCGAACACAATGGGATATGTATCGCAAGCTGATTTGATTGTTACAATCAGTCTCCTTTTGAATTTTCATTTAAATCACTATATTGAATTTTAAACGTACATTTCAAATTACCGGGGTCGCATACTAACTAAAAAAATTCAGAAAAATATTTTCTAGCTTCGTATTGACGATACGGTCCTAACAAAACTAGTTTCGTCGAATTCTGAGACCGTTTGAAAAATGGCCAATTTCCAGTCGATTAAAATCAACTGAAACCGGTCAAAACACGTTTTCCTTTGCCACGCTCACATATTGATTCGAAAAATTATGAAATTTGGAATCTAGCAATAATTCGACATCACGGATCCAACAAAACTGGTTTCGTCGAAATCCGAGGTCATTTGCAAAATGTCCATTTTTAAGGGCCTGAATTCCATAGCGACTATTCAGAATTTTCAACTGGACATATCTCTCAATTTTTAAAGTGAAATCTCAGTTTCTTACATCCGTTAGAAAGATATTATCAATCAGATCCTAATGTTTTTGGTTTCACTAAAATCCGGATTGTTTTGCACCCGGTACATTCAATTGAAGTTTGAAATCGAATTATCGAACTACCGCGCCATTTTCAATTCTATTTATAATTATATATAAATATTTATATTCTAACGACGACGCGTATAATATATACGTTCGAATTCTATTCAAAATAAGTTTCTCGTCGATATTATTTAAAATAATTCATTTTAAATAATCAAAATTCGCTAAAATTGCCAAAATAAAAATTTTAAACTGGCCCAGATTTTACGGGTTGTTACAATCTCCCCCACTTAAAACTTTTCGTCCCCGAAAAGGAACAAAGTCGAAAGTGGTTTGATAATTCAACTCTACGCTCGTCCTGGCTTCCATTCTCTAACTCTTTAGTTTCTGAGAATTTTCAAAATTTCAAAAATTTGGCTAACACCCTAAATTTTTGAAAAATTTCGCCATAACCTCCCCTGCACCGGGAGCATCGGGGAATTTCAAATAGCTTCCCCGGTCCTTCAGATCTCAAAAAGAAAAAGAAAAAGCCAAGCGGCTAGCCAATAGGCTCACAAAATCATCATCACCCAAACAAAACAGGAAATTATGTAGTAAACATGTACCTATTTGTCGGGCAAACAAATTTTATTCTCTGGCTCTAGCCTCCTTGCTATGACCTGTTCAAAAGATATACATGTATGCAAGCAAATGCGACTAATTTTCAATATAATTCAATATTCGATCAAATTAGGCATAATGGTTCAAAATTATCAAACAACTAAACAAACAACACAAACATCAATCAATTAGTGAATTAGAGTTTCAAATTCATAATTTTGATACATATACAAAAATCATGTTTTTGATGCCAAATCACAACAATAAGCCCTATCTAATTTTGGTTCTCACACCAGCCTAATGGAAATATATAGATATCACACCTTCGTCACTCGAAAATAAATACTGGTAACGCTGCAGCATTATCAGAATCATCCTCGGGCAACTAGAATGTGATTCTATATCTACCCAATATATTAAAACTTTGAATACACGCGGATCAGACGTATACGCAAAACCTATATATACTGGATTGTCCAACTCAATATAAATAGATAATCAAATACGAATAATTGATTTAAATTTGCAAAACAAAATTTGTTTTCATTTTAAAAATATACTCTTCACACTCGTTCTAGGATACTACTGATCCTATCTCTAACGAGTCATTCCCATTGGATATTACTAATCCAATATCTGATGAATTCTTTCGTATGGTACTAATGTGTCTTGTTCTCTAGCTTTGTAAACCAAAGCTCTGATACCAACTGTGAAGACCCGCAACTTCCCCGTAAAGGAAAGCGTCGGATAGTTCGAGAACAAACCACAACAGAACGCATATAGAAGAACATTTCATTGTATATTACAACAATGCATCAGATTACAAGAATATACAGAGTATAAATGAAAATTACACAGAAATATCAGAGATTTAAATTACATTTAAATACATAGCAGCGGAAAATAATACAATACACAACTAGAAAGAGATATACGGATACAAAGCTTTCCGGATATCGTTCCAGCTGTAAACCAGGACCCTGTGAATATAAATCTGCAAAACCGAAACTACTAGCTGCCCGTGTCAAAATAGGGGCACCCAGAGTTTAGGTTAAAACAATAAACTCCAGGTCAGTCATGTGACTGGTGTGAGAACTAAAACAGTTAATCTTTATTTTTAAAGCTAGGTAAATCAAGGGACCACGCCGTATAACACGGAACGGGTTTCCTCCCAAGAATACCAGTGCATAAAACCAACAGCGCAATGCTAAATAAAGAAAGATGAAGCTGTTATAAGACCCAGGTCCCATCACACAATGCAACGCAGTCGAGGATAGGGTTTTCCCTTATAACAGCCAAAGAATGCTTGATACGTTTAAAACAAATCATTTGATACTATAATAAGTGCATAGTGTATAAAACAACTTCAAATCATAAGTATCAATCATAGGCGGCATAAGCGCCCCATCCCACTATGTCGCCATATATAGGATTACAAATAAAACCGCAAAGTCACGTATTTGGAAATTGGATTTCCATCTATAAACCGAGGCTAGGGGCAAGATCCTCAACCGATTCGAGACGCTCTAGCCCGTGTCTCAGGATCAGAGCTCGAGTGACCCTTGGAGCGACAGGGCCGGTCCACCGATGTGGATTAAAATGCCTGAACACTGCGTTTCCCCACCCTTTGGGGTGTCAATGAGCCAACAAATGACTCCATCGGTTCGAGAACGACCGATCAATCCGAGGCGCCTCGCAACAGCAACAACCACATAAGTCAATCTCGTCAGGGCGTGTAAAACCACTGACGCCACTTCTAACTAGAAAGAAACGCAAGTCCTCCCTGAGGTCCGTCTCCCGTTTTTGGTTCATACCGGGTGTGAAACTCGCGAAGTAAACGTTACACAAAGCTATGCCACAAAGGCCTTGCTTTGATCATCACCACAAGACTTTGCTTTTCAACAGAAGCCTTGATCATTTGCATCTTAGCATGTCACACAGGCAAACCATCCTATGCAACCGATGTCAGTCACACAGAATGAAATCCGATGTCAGACACACAGTCCATTTACAAGTCCGTTCTGGGTCTGAACGAAGCCGGAGGCACCTAGTACCCCGCATATCCATCGATCTCCAAGTACGTCTGGACGATCACTAACTGTTTCCATCTTCTTGGGTGTACAGCCCAATCAAGATCATCAGTTATCACCCAAACGACGTGAAGACCTCCGGTCTTCGACCATCGTCTTCATCTTCGACTTATCGTCGTATCAGTTATTCAGAATGGGATAAACCCGGTCTTTCCGAATAACTTGCGTATATATTATAAAAGTGTTACACAAACACAACATACGCCTCATTCCAATTCATTAGTCACTAACCGTAAATTAATCAAGAGAATAATTCCCCAAATATTAACCCCGAAGGCCGAAACCAACATCAGATCAATATCCAGAAAACCATTCTACTTAGCTAACCGACAGTTAGTTTCTAAATTTCACGTTCAAATCTAATTAAAGATTTAACTATCGCCTGGAGCAAAACTGGTGATACTCCATTCTCGATCTTTTCAATCTAATTAAAGATTCATTAAAACTCCACTTAGTTTTAATCTGTGACTGGGTTAAAGAATCAGTGTCATTTAAAACACGGTTCACGATAAACCCAAAGTCACATCCCATTAATTATCGGGTTAAAGAACAAGTGTTATTTAAAACACTGTTCACGATAAACCCAAAAATCAATATCAATTCAATTCCAATTAAATATTATTTAATTGGTACACTTCATTAAATCTAAATAAAAAGATTTAATCTTTTCTCAACTGGGTTCAAGAACAGTGTTAGTGAAGACACCGTTCACGACAAACCCAAATCCCATTTGATATTCAATATAAGGCTCTGAATAGAAAATATATCGGCTTATATTCAATATCAAATTCTACGATTAACAAATGTCGTATTGGAAATAACGATATAAATATATATCTTTCAAATTTCCGTAACAACATCCGTATAATCACAAATTCCAACATCGAAATATTCCGAAGACAATTTCGATTCAAATCCACTCCAATGCAATCATTGGAAATTTTGGTTATTTTCAAAACCCTTTTCGAATTCAATTTATTTATTTAAAAATAAATAGAATTATAATTCTAGTTCAAAACTAGTTCATTTCGATAAAAATCTATTTTTATCTTTTCAAATAGGGAGTTTTTCATCCCAATTCTTTCTAAATCATTTCTTATGATTTTACACAAATTATTACTATTTTTAATAATTTTATCAAGGCCCGTACAGTCGATTTCCATCAATGGCCATCGAACTGCACTTACAGCGACCTTTTTCGAATTTGATTTGGACATAATTCCAAATCCAACCGTTAGATTTCAAATTTCTAATTTTCATTAGAAAGCTCTTTTCGATACGAACCCAACGGTTCCGGTTTTAGGAGAATCCGACGGTCGGATCTCCCGCAATGTCCGTTTGAAATAAATGGTCGAAATTCGCGAACTACCGCGGCGCGGCGCGTTCTATTCAGGCCATTATATTATATATATAATATATATAATATATATTTCGTCGATTCCTATTTAAAACGGATTATATAAATAGTTTTAAATTCGTTTCAAATTCTATTTCAACTTCTATTTCAATTCAAAGCCAAAATTGAATTCTTCTTTATAAATTCGTTTTAAAATTCATTTCTATTCAATTCGAATTTCAATTCAATTTGAATTCATTTCAATTCGCTTTCAATTCCATTTGAATTTGTTTTCAATTCAATTCATTTCGAAATCGTTTTCAATTCAATTTATTTCGAAATCGTTTTCAATTCATTTTGAATTCGTTTTCAATTCAATTCATTTCGAAATCGTTTTCAATTCAATTCATTTCGAAATCGTTTTCAATTCAATTCATTTCGAAATCGTTTTCAATTCATTTTGAATTCGTTTTCAATTCAATTCATTTCGAAATCGTTTTCAATTCATTTTGAATTCGTTTTCAATTCAATTCATTTCGAAATCGTTTTCAATTCATTTTGAATTCGTTTTCAATTCAATTCATTTCGAAATCGTTTTCAATTCATTTTGAATTCGTTTTCAATTCAATTCATTTCGAAATCGTTTTCAATTCATTTTGAATTCGTTTTCAATTCAATTCATTTCGAAATCGTTTTCAATTCATTTTGAATTCGTTTTCAATTCAATTCATTTCGAAATCGTTTTCAATTCATTTTGAATTCGTTTTCAATTCAATTCATTTCGAAATCGTTTTCAATTCAATTCATTTCGAAATCGTTTTCAAAATCGATATAAATATCGTTCACGTCAAAATGGCGTCAATCTAATCAACACGGCTTCATATATTCCTTTATTTTCAAATATTCTATTTCAAATATTTCTTTTTCAAATATTTCTTTTTCAAAACTGGAATGAGGCCCAATCAATTACCATATAATGTTAATTATATGGATTTTCTACAACACATGTATATCAACAACGATGAATAATCAATCATCAACCAAAGTGCACTACACTGTATAAGCATCAAATATAGACATTTAACGCTTATAGCAGCTTGTCAATCAATCGATCGACATATTTAATCAATCAGGATGAGTGAACTTCAAATTTCATCCTAACACCCGTGTGGGGTTTCAAACAATCAAACACATATTTTATTTGTGCAGTTAGGCGATGTGTAAAATTTATCGACCCAATCAACGTCATTCAAATAGGTGTACATAAACAAACCGTCTGGTTTGTAAATGAATATTTATTTGTTCACATTCACGTTAAAAATTATATTTTTAACGATAACACATTTTATTTCAACATATGAATTTCAATTCAGTTCATTCTTTAAATAAAAATGATAAATTTATTTTTCTAACATATTTTAGAAAATTTCGGCGGCATAACGGCACGATACTAGAAACGGGACAAGGCCTAGCCTTATCCCCGGTCTAGTGAAGGCCCACGCCATTCACACATCAATCATATCAATTTTATTATGCAAACCACAAAATTTGGAGTAAGAGTCTAACCTAGCCTTACTCCTTCGCCTTATAACGGCGCACGTCTAATCCTAACCAATTTATCGATTCGATTTTTTCACACCACAAACCACATTCAAACCAATATCACAATCAATAACCAAACAGCCAAACAAACAAGTCCATGGTCTGTGGACGATTGTGTCGGGTGCTACTAAGCACCGTCTGCATCCTAGTATATATATATAACTAGAAATAAAATTGAAAGGTGAGAAATTCTCACTTATAGCTATCCTAGCTCCACGGCCCTTCTAATGCAGGAAATCTTCGCCAACTCGCCTTTTGTCGCTTTCGTTGTCCGCTTTCACTACACATGTAAAAATCGAATTTTTACTTCGCTATTCAATATATAAAAATCATATTTTTCTTTCAAAGTTCCATATATAAAAATCGAATTTTTCCTTTCGAAGTTCCATATATAAAAATCGAATTTTTCTTTTCGAAGTTCCATATATAAAAATCGAATTTTTCCTTTCGAAGTTCCATATATAAAAATCGAATTTTTCTTTTCGAAGTTCCATATATAAAAATCGAATTTTTCTTTTCGAAGTTCCATATATAAAAATCGAATTTTTCTTTTCGAAGTTCCATATATAAAAATCGAATTTTTATTTCAAAATTCCATATATAAAAATCGAATTTTTACTTTCAAAGCAAAATCATTTTTAAAAACCATATTTTTATATTCAAAGCAAATTCATTTTTAAAACTGATTTTTTTTATATTCAAAGCAAATTCATTTTTAAAACTGATTTTTTTATATTCAAAGCAAATTCATTTTTAAAAACCATATTTTTATATTCAAAGCAAATTCATTTTTTAAAACTGATTTTTTTTATATTCAAAGCAAATTCATTTTTTAAAACTGATTTTTTTTATATTCAAAGCAAATTCATTTTTAAAAACCATATTTTTATATTCAAAGCAAATTCATTTTTAAAACTGATTTTTTTAATCACTGTATTTATTTTTCAAAACTGATAAAAAAAAAAAAAAAAAAACAAAAGAAAACATTGTTATAAAAATAAAATAAGGAATGCTCACCGTTTATCTTTCCCTGGGAAGATGAACCCGTCGTTCAAGAGAAGGGCTCCGGATAGCGCGAGATTCGAGACGCCAGATGACGATCGAGACCATCCCCTCCGTGCGCCTCGACGATGCCTGCCACCACCCGGAAGTGCGTTGAACTCGGCCCCCCCCATCTTGTCTAGAATCGCGTGGTTTCTTCTACGGTGGGGGTGAAGGGGTCCTCGAGTGCGTCGCTGAGGGAGGAGAGAGGAAGCGTCGGAGTGGGGGAGCGAGGTGGAGGAGCGGTCGTCGATCAACGACGGCGGCTATAGAGGAGACGCGAGGTTTTTTTCTTTTTTTTTTTTTTTTTTTTTTTCCTTTCTGAAATCTCGATCTAAAGTGGGGAGAGAGAATATCAGAAGGGGAGGGGGTTGACTAATGAGGGTTTTATTATTTTAATTTATTTTTAAAATCCAAAAAAGGTAACTCTTTATTTTGAACTCAGAATCGAATCCACCGACAGTCGCCCATAGCGTTTTACCCCCATCCCGAACACAATGGGATATGTATCGCAAGCTGATTTGATTGTTACAATCAGTCTCCTTTTGAATTTTCATTTAAATCACTATATTGAATTTTAAACGTACATTTCAAATTACCGGGGTCGCATACTAACTAAAAAAATTCAGAAAAATATTTTCTAGCTTCGTATTGACGATACGGTCCTAACAAAACTAGTTTCGTCGAATTCTGAGACCGTTTGAAAAATGGCCAATTTCCAGTCGATTAAAATCAACTGAAACCGGTCAAAACACGTTTTCCTTTGCCACGCTCACATATTGATTCGAAAAATTATGAAATTTGGAATCTAGCAATAATTCGACATCACGGATCCAACAAAACTGGTTTCGTCGAAATCCGAGGTCATTTGCAAAATGTCCATTTTTAAGGGCCTGAATTCCATAGCGACTATTCAGAATTTTCAACTGGACATATCTCTCAATTTTTAAAGTGAAATCTCAGTTTCTTACATCCGTTAGAAAGATATTATCAATCAGATCCTAATGTTTTTGGTTTCACTAAAATCCGGATTGTTTTGCACCCGGTACATTCAATTGAAGTTTGAAATCGAATTATCGAACTACCGCGCCATTTTCAATTCTATTTATAATTATATATAAATATTTATATTCTAACGACGACGCGTATAATATATACGTTCGAATTCTATTCAAAATAAGTTTCTCGTCGATATTATTTAAAATAATTCATTTTAAATAATCAAAATTCGCTAAAATTGCCAAAATAAAAATTTTAAACTGGCCCAGATTTTACGGGTTGTTACAAAGAGTTGCTTGAAAAGGGGTTTATAAGGCGGAGTATTTATGAATGGGTGCTCCAGTGGTGTTTGCAACCAAACTAGATGGTTCACTTTGCCTATGCGTTGACTATAGGGAGCTAAACAAGCTAACCAAGAAGAATAGGCACCCACTTCCAAGAACAGACGACTTGTTTGATCAGCTTGTAGGTGCATCAGTTTTCTCCCAACTAGATCTGGCTACCGGGTTTCATCAGCTAAGAGTGGCTGAAAACAGCATTGATAAGACCACGTTCAAAACCCCGGATGATTTATTCGAATGGCTTGTCATGCCTTTCGGCTTGACAAACACACCCGCTTATTTCGTTGATTTGATGAGCAGGGTGTTTAGGGAGTTCCTTAATAAGTTTGTAGTGGTCTTCGTGGATGACATTTTGATTTTCTCGAAGAGTGAGGAAGAGCATGCTTTACATTTAAGGGAAGTCGTGGATACTCTTCGTGCATATCAGTTGAAGGCAAAATTCTCCAAATGCCATTTCTGGAGAGAAGATGTAAGGTTTCATGGACATGTGGTGTCCAAAGAGGGGATAGCTATGGACCCCGCAAAAGTAGTTGCGGTGCAAGATTGAAAGGTTCCACGGAATGCAACCAAAGTCCGAAGCTTTCTCGGGCTAGCGGGCTTTTACCGAAAGTTCATTAAAGACTTTGCGAAAATCTCAGCCTCACTTACAAGGTTGACGAAGAAGAACCTAACTTTCGCTTGGGATTTGGATTGCGATGTTGCTTTCCAACATTTGAAAAGGGCTCTTACAACAGCCCTAGTTCTGACATTGCCCGACGGGAGCAAAATGTTTACAGTATACACAGACGCATGCGGTACATGATTAGGCGCTGTCTTGATGCAAGAAGGCAAGGTAGTTTGTTACAGGGGAAGGCAATTGAAGGTACATGAGAAGAACTACCCAACTCATGATTTGGAGCTAGCTGCCATTGTTTTCGCTCTTAAGTCATGTCGTCATTACCTGCTAGGAGAAAAGTTTGAACTGTTTACTGACCATAAATCATTAAAGTACCTTTTCTCATAGAAAGATCTTAACTTAAGACAACAAAGGTGGATGGAGTTCCTTGCCTCATATGATTTTGAAATTTCCTATACCCCTGGCAAGGGCAATGTGGTAGCAGACACCTTGAGTAGAAAGAAGCTGACTTTAAGTCCTCTCTTTGTAGAAAGGCAAAGCTTGGAGTACATATCAAACTTTGACTTTAGACCCTCCTCAGAATTTGTACCTGGTTTGTTAGCATCGCTATAAGTGCGGCCTACTCTTTTGGACTCAATAGGAACCACGCAACGTGAAGACCCTCAGCTAGTTGATGTAATGGATAAGCTAATTAGGGGTGAGACTTCTAGCCACCTCAATAGATACTCCATCGATGATAAGGGTTGGTTAAGGAGGGATGGAAGACTATGCGTCCCACAAGCAAGGGATTTGGTGAAGATGGTTCTCGAAGAAGCGCACCATTGTAAGTTGACCATACACCCAGGTGGAGACAAGATGTATAAAGACATAAAAGGGTTTTCTTTTGGAATGGCATGAAGAGGGATGTAGTTGAGTTAGTCGCTAAGTGCTTGATATGCCAGCAAGTCAAGGCGGAGCGGAAGAAGCCTGGTGGTTTGCTTCATCCTCTAGAGGTCCCATAGTGGAAATGGGATAGCATTTCGATGGATTTTATTGTTGGGTTTCCTAGGTCAAGAAGGGGCAATACCAGTATTTGGGTAATAGTGGATAGGCTCACAAAAAGCACTCACTTTATACCGGTTAAGAGTAGGAGGACTGCCTCATCGTTAGCATCCATTTATCTTAAAGAAGTAGTTCGACTGCATGGGATACCCTCTAGCATAGTGAGTGATCGAGATCCTATCTTTACGAGCGAGTTTTGGAGGAGTTTGTAAGAGGCTATTGGCACACAGCTATACTTAAGTACGGCCTATCACCCCCAAACCGATGGTCAGACAGAAAGGGTGAACAGAGTATTAGAAGACCTCTTGAGATTGTGCATTATTGACTTTGGAGGAACATGGGAGGATCATCTTCCTTTGGTGGAATTCGCTTACAACAATAGCTACCAAGCCACCATAGGCATGGCACCCTTCAAAGCTCTATATGGAAGACCATGCCGATCACCAACTTGTTGGTGGGAGTCTACAGACAAGCACCTACTTGGGCCAAACATGAATCTGAGAAACTTCAGAAAAGGTGGACTTGATACGAAGACGAATGAAAACTGCCCAATATAAACAGAAGTTCTACGCAGACAAAAGAAGGTCCGACCTTGAGTTTGAGGTTGGAGATAGGGTGTTCCTTAAAGTATCTCCTTTGAGGAATGTCATTCTCTTTGGATCCATAGGAAAGTTGGCACCAAGATTTGTAGGGCCATTTCCTATCATTGAAAGGATTGGGATGATGGCTTACAGAGTAGAGCTACCTGAAAGACTAGCTGGAGTTCATAATGTTTTTCATGTTTCTCAACTACGAAAGTGCTTATATGAGTCTGTGGAAGTTGTGGAGCCAAGTATACTAGAGGAAGTAGAAGTGGAACAAGAAGCGACTGTGAGAAGAGTTCCGACTCATATCTTGGGTACAGAAGTCAAAAAGCTACACAACCGTGAAGTCAAACTTGTTAAAGTTCAATGGGGTAATGCTGAGGAAGACGCGACTTGGGAAACTGAGGACAAGATACGCGCAGCCTACCCTTTTCTTTTTGAGGGTACATACTTGATCTCTTTTTCCATAAGTTTATACATGCTTGTATCTACCTTTTTAAGTATAGCTCCTCGATCCTATTCTTTACCCTTAGGTAGAAACCAATGGATGTAAACATGTATTTGAAACATGTTATGATTGATGGTTGCAAGTGGTTACAAGTGGTTGCTCGTGGATGCATATACACATACACATTAGGTGTTAGATCGGCTCAGTCACTTTCATGTTGCATATGCATATATTTATTTGTATATGGATTGAAACTTGGTGTGTTATCATATGCATGTTGCATTTGTATGAATGATTGTGCACTCATGTAGAAAGTATGATTAGGAATAATTGCATACATAATGGACTCATGGTACTGACATAATTTGCATTAAGGATTTCAACTGAATCAGTAGACCGCCTGATTTTGCAATAGACAAGGACATATGCACACACTATGCATACATTCATGAAAGCGTTAGAAATCCTTTTTAAGGACAATGGATGCATGTGCTTGATGGTTGAGTAGATGGACGATTGGATGATAGGATATACATTCTTCTTAACTTGAAGATTTCGGGGACGAAATCCTTTAAGGAGGGGAGAATGTAACACCCTATATTTTCTATGTTTATTGAAGTAATGAGTTAAAGAATACTTAATTTTAAAAGTAAGAATTAAGGGAAAGGGTTACGCCATTGCATTTGTCTCAGAATTCTGCATGAGATAGAGTCTGAGTTTGCATGAATCGGACTCCGTATGAAGAAGTTATGGAGTTCAGAAGATTTCATGTTAAATCGGAATTAAATATAAATAATAATTAAATCAAAAAAGCAGTTCGAATTTCAAATTTAGGCAAAAGAGGCTGAGCGGGAAAATTCCCGCTCAGGGGTTAGACCCCCCAAGGGGAGTCGACATAGGTGTCTACCCCCTATAGGGGACTCGACATAGGTGTCGACCCCCCCTCCGTAGGTGTCGACTCCTGTATTCTGACCCAAACAGTGACGATTTCTGACTCGTTGCTGAGTCACTAGGGCATATGTGGCGGTTTCTGGACAACTCTATCTGGTCTGGATGGTTCTGATTGCTTCTAGGTTGATCTAACGGCTCATATAAATCTAAACTTCTATATAAACAACCCCAACCCTTAACCCTAAACCATACAATTTCATTCCAAGGAGCCGTCATGCTATCCATGGTCAACCTAGCATAGCCACCATTCTTCTCCAACTAGAAAGCAAGTTAGAAGCTACGAATCAAATCCAAATTAAAGAACCAATAGTCTACATCAAAGGATAGCTTTCCAGTTTCAGAAAACAGATCCCAGAAAACAAGATTTTTCTTTTTGTAAGTTCAGTTAATCTTTAGATGTGAACAAATAAAAGTCATGATTTGTAATAAAGCAAAACTAGAACTGTGCCTAGTTGTAAGAAAATGGTGATGCTGATTCATGTCTATTCTTGTGACAATTCTATCATATATTCCTTTGAGACTATTGTAGTTTATTGGACTTATCAAGTTGTATGTTAAACCAATCATGTATTATATAAATTTGGTGACTCTTTCATGTTATGTTACATGTAAGTTTATAAGCTAACTCATGTTCATATATGCTATAGGTTTAGATCTACATCCTTATATGTTTAGATCTATGTTAATTTGGTCCAACTCAAATGCAAGTTCACATTTGCATGCCTAATTGGATTTGTGTAATTCTATGTAAGTTTCTGTTCATATGCTTAAGATTCATGTTAATTACATCTAAAATGCAAGTTCATTGTTCTATGCCAAATTTATATGTCACATGTTTAGTTAGATCCATATTTTTTATGTTGTTCGAATGGTACATGCTCCTTTCTTTTCCCTTTTATTTATGAGTTATGCTAAGTTGCAAGCCTAACGTTCTATGTGAATTATGCGAACGTATAACGGGGGTAACGTTGGGAAAAACATTAAATTACATATTATTGGCATAGTTTGGCTCATAATCATGTAAATGATTAGTAGCATGAAATGGTATAATTTATATACCTAAAAATTATGAACATGATGGGGCATGACTTGAATGACAAAATTGTGGATAATTTACATATAAATATGAAGGGTAAATATGTAAATTAAGTAAAAGACGAATATGCCTAACCCGAGGTTAGATTGAGTTACGGTGTAAGACTGCCCGGAACCGCCCGGCACATCCAGCAACCGTAACAATATAGATCTAATGTGAGAGGTTAGCGCATTAAGCCCAAAAGAACCCGAGGTTAGATTGAGTTGCGGTGTAAGACTGCCCAGAACCGACTGGCACATCCAACAAACGCAACAATATAGATCTAATGTGAGAGGTTGGTGCTTTAATGAATGAATTAATGCTAAGAAGGTAGGGTTAAGTTAATTAAGGCAACACTTAACCAACAACATGTTAACTAAACTAATGGGTGGGGTTAGGTTAATTTGAGAACACTTAACCATTTTAACATGTTGATTAGGAAACCCTAGTAATAGGGAACCATTTCAGCAGTAACCCACATAGATGTATCATAGTACCCTGAGCTAGGCAGGGTGGGGCACGATTACTGGGCTGATTATAGTGGTCAAAACAATGGTGGGTGGTGCGTCATCGTAGGTTCCTACGTACTCCGGAGTGGAAAAAGCAGGCACTGGGCATTAGTAGTTATGCACTGTGCATCTTGAATTGTGTCAGGTTGCCACCATAGGATTTGATACACCCCATGATGGGACCAGCGTAGGTATCTACAATCAAGCGGGGCCGAATGACACAAGTAGTAAACGTATATGAGTAGGAGCCGATCGTTAAAGGAGTTCGCTTTGTTATGAACACGTGAGGCTGGTTGAAACAATAGTCAGTAGGTGCAGAGAAATAGAAATGGGTGCGATAGTATATTCAGTTTAACTTGCCTTATCTTGCCTTATGTTATCTTGTTATTCTGGTATTGTCCTATTTTCGGTTTATTCATGTCATGATCCTTTTTCTTGTTCTCATGCTGAAAAATCACTGGACTTACCAGACTTATGTCTAACCCATTTTTCTTTCGTCTTCTTTTCTTCCGTTTCCCCACCCCTCAAGGTCCGCAGGGAGGGAACACTTCAGCTTAGTTCAGACCATTTCCAGCTTGAAGAGAGTAGATGTATTGCTTGGATTCTCTTTTCTTGGGCTATGGCTTTGGATACACTCTTATTGGGATTTATGCTGCCTTATTATTATTTTATACTTCTTTATGTTTTTATCAAGACAGAGATTTTGTTGTAATAATTTGGAAGTTGGTTTGAGACAGATGTTGTAATGTTTTGACTAAACCACGTGCATATGAAATAAATTTAGTTTTTCCGCTGTTTGTATGTCTGTCTTGTAAATTATCTGTATCTTTTACCTAAAACGCTCCGCCGAAGTTAAGGCATTCCCTTTGTGAGTGACCTAAATGGAGGTGAGGTGTTTCATATTCACTTGACGGGGGGGAAGGGGGGTCAAGATACACTCGGCTGGGGAAAGGGGGTTGCAGTGGAAGCCGAGACTTGGGGGGAGTCACGTATACACTTGACCGGGTGGGGGGGGGGGGGTGTCAAGATACACTCGGCTGGGGGGGTCGCAGTGACAGGCGCCTAACTTGAATATGTACAAGTACCGAGCTAAGCTCGGGGGGGGGGGCTATATTATCATGTGGTTGCACATGCATGATTATTTCTAATGGATTCATATTGTGATGATATTTTGTGATTTGATCTATACGGTCATACATTGAAGATTATTGGATTTTAAATTTACATAAACATTTTGTGATTTCCTAAGTGGAGTGTGATGCTCCTTTCACGATATTTGACTCATTCGGGTTATATGATGATTTTGATGATTTTTATTTGTTAATACATAACTATTGCTCGGGATGAGCAACACTATAGCTCGGGGTGGGCTATAATTTATTTAATAGCACATGCATACGATTCATGATGATTTTTATGTTATGAGTGATGTTGGTGATTTTTCATTTGCTAATACTTGGCTATTGCTCAAGTTGAGCAACATTATGGCTCGGGAAGAGCTTTATTATTATTGCATGTGCATGTGTTTTTTTTTTTTGTGTTTTCTTTTACAAGTTGGGTTTGATGATTTTAACTCGATTGGAATGACCGTACATTTGTAGAGTGCATTTGGATTTCTAATCCATCATATTGTAGGATTTTGACGTTTTGGAGTGAGGTACTCCCTTATTTGATCATTTTGTTTTATATATGGAAAATGTTATGAGTATCTTATTGATTTATATGTGACAATCTGATTTAATTTATTTGTCATATTGTTTTATATGATAAATGCAACGAGGATCTTATTGAGTAATCAAGCTTGAGATATTCTTATGTTACAAGCTAAATAAGTGGGGACGAGTTAAGATGCGACGATGGTATTCCATAATGTTACATTTGACCCATGTAAATTGCGAGGACGCAATTTCTTTAAGGGGAGGGGGGTGGGAGTGTGTAACAACCCAAAATTTTGAGCACCTGGTTTAAGCAGACTATTGGGTGTTTTCTGTATACGAATTTTTAGAGAATAAAATATGAGTTGAGAAGCCTAACTCGTATAGTGATTTTGAAATAGAAAATAAGAAATTTGAGTTTACATAATTCATGAGTTTGGAATAAAGTTAATGTTCTAAATTTAATAAGTGATTTATTTCAAAATGTGTGATTATGAATTATAAATTGTGATGTAAGTGAATATTGAATATATATAAAATTGATTGAGAATCAATTTTCAAGGAATATATATATATATAATTGCAATATTATTAATAAGTTGTTGGTTGAAATAATTATAAAGCATTAAATTGTGTTTAAACTTGGTTAGAAGATTTATAGTGATTGTATAACATTGAATTTGTTGATTTTTATTAAAAAATAAATTTATGGCTTTTGTTATATTGATTGTATTAAAGACTACACTGGTGTTTCAAGTCGATTATTTTTCAAATATTATGAATATTGATTGTAAATCAGCATGGTGGTTGTTAAATATTTATTAAACCGACTTTGTCGGTTTTTCTTAATTCTATCGAGCCTTTAAAAACTTGTGTCCGTCTGAAGCCCCAGACAATACCATTTTGTCCTCCTTCGAACGAAATAATGACTTATACATTAATTACAATGTCTATTGAAATCATGACTTAACATCAATAAACGAAATCAGTCACAAGTTATTCATTTGTTCCCTTAAATCCCTTTTAATTATATGCTACAAATGCATGTTTGTCAATAGTAACTAACGGACATTTATTAAAGCATTTAATGTTAAGTTACTTGTTAGAATTAATTGATTTAATTTATTAAATCAATTACGAATGCAAACTTGTAGTTAAAATATAAATATGTTTACGAGATTAAATAATTGTAGAATGAACATCTTTATATTTGTAAGATGTGTCAAAACTGACATTTATGTCATCGTCTAAATTGTTTTGAGATTATTGTTGTGTGTGTATTCGTGTTTTATAAATTAAACACAAATTAATTAGTGTATTGAGGTGGATGTGAATGAAATCATGGTTTATTAATAATGTTGTAACAGGGTAAGTAGTTAACTTGTGCATTGGACAACAAAATAAATAAATAAAAAGAGACCACATTTACAGATAAATGTTAAATTTGGAAACTTAAACTTAATTTAAGCAAAATAAACACGTGTCCATGTGTGCTTCTCCAATAACTCCACCTGTTCCTTTTCTTCTGAGCGATTTTTCTGGACCCTTCTTCTTTCATATTGGATTCACGTTCTTATTGCTGGGAAAAAGGTATGGGGATATTCACGCCTATTTTCAAAAGGGACCTTTCTTCCTCCTTTTTCTTGCTGGCACTACTTCCTAAACAGAGGAAAAGAAAAGAGAAAATTAAAAATCGGTCTCCCCAAAAAAGAAATCAAGAGAGGGATCGCCAATTCTCCTTCTTCACAGATCTTGCTAACACCTCCTAAGACCGAAGTCAGCAACTGGGATCGAGACTGCTCCTCTCCTCCATGCCGAGTAGTTACCAATAAACAGGACCTTGCTTCCACCAACCTTACGGACTGCCTCATACCATGATGGACCATCACCAGCTCCGGCAGCTTCGTGATGTGCTCCTCTTCGTTGTCAGTCCAAGTCCGCTGCTTGCGTTGCCGGTGGAAGCTGGTTGCGTTATGGGGTTATGTATTCTCCTACGGGTAGCAGGCTTCAAAGAAGCTTGTTGTTTTCATGGAGCAGATGCCTTATGTATCAGCCCAAAGTCGCTGTCAAACCGAAATGTTCAGTCCTTTCTCCTTAACGAGTTCATTTGTTTGGGAAGTCGACTGATGTTAACGTCCATTGTCATTCCAATTCTCAGGTGAGTTGACGCACTCTTACTTTGTAGCATAAATTAGTGCATGTTGACCTATGTTTTCCATTGATGAATTGAAATTAATGTGAACTTTGTAGTTTACTGTCACCAAATTATTGATGGGCAAAGTTATCTGTGACTTTGTTTTGAGTCTACACTGCCTTAAAAATTGTTTGCATGAGATCTTCATTTAGCATTAAGATTAGATTGCTTGACTTTTTATAATAAGGAATATTTGGTTTGTAGGATGTCAGGTTAGGATATTTGAGTGATCAATGTAACTTTGGTTCTACATTCATATAGAGAAAATTTTGGTTTGCATCATTTGGTAGATTGATCAACATTTGGGTTCTGCATCCAATCTAGCAATGTAAACATTTCTTCAGACTTTTTGTGCTCATTCCATCACCACAAATATCCCTTTAAGTTTAGTGTGGTGCTAAGGGCACACCAATACGTTCTTCCTAATACCGCAATTAGAAAAATAAAACTCATTAAATTTTGTATGCTTCCTAATACCACGTTACCACTCCATTCTAATCTCTCACTCAATCATTATTTGCCAAACTAATCATTAGTGAATATTGAAAATATATAAAATTGATTGAGAATCAATTTTCAAGGAATATTTATATATATATATATATATAATTGTAATATTATTAATAAGCTGTTTGTTGAAATAATTATAAAGCATTAAATTGTGTTTAAACTTGGTTAGAAGATTTATCGTGATTGTATAACGTTGAATTTGTTGATTGTTGTTAATAAATAAATTTATGGCTTTTGTTATATTGATTGTATTAATGACTACACTGGTGTCTCAAGTGGATTATTTTTCAAATATTATGAATATTAATTGTAAATCAGTATTGTGGTTGTTAAATATTTATCAAACCGACTTGTCGGTTTTCTTAATTCTACCGAGCCTTCCAAAACTTGTGTCCGTCTGAAGCCCCAGTTAATACCCGTTTTGTCCTCCTTCGAACGAAATAATGACTTATGCATTAATTACAATGTCTACTGAAATCACGACTTTACATTAATAAACGAAATTAATCACAAGTTATTCATTTGTTCCCATAAATCCCCTTTAATTATATGCTACAAATGCATGTTTGTCAACAGTAACTAATGGACATTTATTAAAGCATTTAATGTTAAGTTACTAGTTAGAATTAATTGATTTAATTTGTTATATCAATTAGGAATGCAAACTTGTAGCTAAAATATAAATATGTTTACAAGATTAAATAATTGTAGAATGAACATATTTATATTGGTAAGATGTGTCAAAACTGACATTTATGTCATTGTCTAAATTGTTTTGAGATTATTATTGTGTGTGTATTCATGTTTTACAAATTAAACACAATTTAATTAGTGTATTGAGGTGGGTGTGAATGAAATTATGGTTTATTAATAATGTTGTAACATGGTAAGTAGTTAAATTGTGCATTGGACAAAAAATAAATAAATAAAAGGAGACCACATTTACAGAGAAATGTTAAATTTGGAAACTTAAACTTAATTTAAGCAAAATAAACATGTGTCCATGTGTGCTTCACCAATAAATCCACCTATTCCTTTTCTTCTGAGCGAATTTTCTGGACCCTTCTGCGTTTTTCTTCTTTCATATTGGATTCACGTTCTTCTTGCTGGGAAAAAGGGATGGGGGGTATTCACGTCTATTTTCAGGAGGGACCTTTCTTCCTTATTTTTCTTGCTTCCACTACTTCCGAAACTAGGGCTGCACAAAGTATGGGTTGGGTCGGGTTGGACCAAATACTTCATCCGACCCGTACAGGTATGGGTTTAAGGTAGTTCAACCCGTATCCGATCCTATATGAGGTTGGATATGGGTTGGGTTGAAGTATGAGTTGGGTCGGGTTTAGTAGGGTTGGGTTGGGTTGCTTGAATAAAATAAAAAGTGAGAATATAAGGGAATTTTTTAAAATAATATTGAAATATTCAGCATAATATATCAGATTTTAGCTAGCATAATGCATTTAAAATAACTAATTCATTATGAGACACATTTTATTAAAATTTCATTGTAAAATACAACATATAAATTAATTTACAACATAACAAACAAGTGTTTCATTTTAATATACATTAAAATGCTCTTTAAAATATATTTGTCGAATTCTATCTAGTTTGGATTAACATGAAATATGTTTTTCTATATATTTACTATAGAATACATAAACATTATTCTAGGATTACACTATTCTAATTTTAAGTGGCTGGATATTAAATTAGTTTTTCAATATAGGGCTGGATTGGGTTAAAGTAAGGTTGGGTTGAACAAAATATCAAACCCAACCCGTATATAGTATAGATTACAAATTGTAACCCATATCTGACCCGAACTAGGATGGGTTGAGTTGGGTTTATGTGGGTTGGGTCGGATTGGTGGGTTGGGTCGGGTTGGATATGGGTTGTGTGCAGCCCTATCCGAAACAGAGGAAAAAAAGAGAAAATTAAAAATCGGTCTTCCCAAAAAAGAAATCAAGAGAGGGATCACCAATTCTCCTTCTTCACAGATCTTGCTAACACCTCCTACGACCGAAGTCAGCAACTGGGATCGAGACCGCTCCTCTCCTCCACGTTGAGTATTTACCAATAAACGGGTCCTTGCTTCCACCAACCTCACGGACTGTCGTGGACCATGATGGACCGTCACCAGCTCCGGCAGCTTCGTGATGTGCTCCTCTCCGTTGTCTGTCCAAGTCCGCTGCTTGCGTTGCCGGTGGAAGCTGGTTGCGTTATGGGGTTAGCTGTTCTCCTACGGGTAGCAGGATTCAAAGAAGCTTGTTGTTTTCATGGAGAAGATGCCTTATGTACCAGCCCAAAGTCGCTGTCAAACCGAAATGGTCAGTACTTTCTCCTTAACGAGTTCATTTATTTGGGAAGTCGACCGATGGTAACGTCCATTGTCATTCCAATTCTTAGGTGAGTTGACGCACTCTTACTTTCTAGCATAAATTATTGCATGTTGAGCCTACGTTTTCCATTGATGAATTGAAATTAATGTGAACTTTGTTGTTTACTGTCTCCAAATTATTGATGGGCAAAGTTATCTGTGACTTTGTTTTGAGTCCTACACTGCTTTAAAAATTGTTTACATGAGATCTTCATTTGACATTAAGATTGGATTTCTTGACTTTTTATAATAAGGAATATTTGGTTTGTAGGATGCCAGGTTAGGATATTTGAGTGATCAATGTAATTTTGGTTCTACATTCATATAGAGAAAATTTTGGTTCGCATCATTTGGTAGAGTGATCAACATTTGGGTTATGCATTTAACCTTCAAAGTGGAATTATTTCTTGGTGTTCGAAAAAGCAACCAGTTGTGGTTCTTTCTACCACCGAAGCAAAATACATCGCAGTGTCTCTAGCAGGACGTCAAACTTTGTGGCTAAGAGGAATTCTTGAAAATATGAACTTCAAGCAAGAAGATCCTACGATCGTTTATTGCGACAATAGTTCTACTATCTCTGTCTCCAAGGATCCTATTTTGCATGGAAGAACAAAGCATATTCGTCTGTGTTCCCATTTCCTACGAGAACTAGTTAGTGAAGGAGAAGTGAGTCTTGAGTATTGTCAAAGTGAAGAAAAAATTGTTAATATATTCACAAAGCTGCTTGGAAGGACTGCTTTCTCAAAAAATATTGCTGCATTAGGCATTCGAAGGAATTTTGGTTTAGGGGAGGCAATGTTGGAGTAAACCAAAATCCATTAATTACTTTAGTGCCTATTAAAATAAAAGGTCATGTTTGTTTAATTACGTGTCATGTCAATTAATGAAATGTGCATGTCCCATTGGACGAAGTGACATGTCTGTTCAGTGAAAAATTGTCTATGTAATCCTATATATATGAGATCATTTCTTGTATTGGATGTAAGAAAAAATGTAGTTCTTACTCCTATAAAATATTGTCTTCTTCCTCCATCATTTCCAAATGTTCTTCACTTTTCAAAGGCACTAATGGATTTTGCATGTGATGAATTTGCTAAACTAAATATGATATGGTTATGCGAGTGTATTAAAAACTTGGTTCCATGATTAAATTTGTTAATGCAATTGTTCCTAGTTTAATTGTTGAATATACCCTTGCCATTGAAAGTTACTATTATGGCTGGTTTCTAATGTGCATCAATATGGTATGTAGATCTACCTTCATTTTTGCTTACAAGTTAATTACGATATTATAACACTAGCTATTTCTTTGCTATGCCTATTTTGAATGCTTTAAAACTTCTTCTTTAGCCAAAATGTTTTTACGGATATTTATTTTCTCTAGTTAATGAACTTTTCACATCAGAAAGCTTTTATTTACGTTTAGAAAGCTGAGCATAGCTACATGAATATAGCTCACAATTACGGTTTGAAGCGATGTTAATAAATTCACATTGACTATTGATAATAAAGAATGAGCTCAAGAACATGTACAATTTATCTGTCATAACTAATTAATCACAACAAAATGAATCATTTAATTCGAAAGCACGTATATTAATTAATTGTTACCTTTTCTTTGACTTTTTCATGACAATAAATTCGGCAGTGCTAAATGAATCATTTAATTAATTTAGCACGTAAATTAATTGTTATCTATCATAATTAATTAATTAATTAATTGTTACCTTTTTTTTACCTTTGAGGATAACCTTAAAGTGATATGTTTTCTCCATTATCACTACTACAAAACAGGTCATTTGCAACGGTTGTTTACGTCTATTTGCGACGGTTCTACAACCGTAGCAACTGCAGTCGTCGCAAAAAGAATAAATCTTTTGCGACGGTTAAAAAACCGTCGCACAATATGACTTTTTGCGACAACTTTTAGAAAGAGCAGTCGCAAATAAATGCTGCTTAGTTTTAAAACTACGTCATTTTGCTACGGTTTTTATAAAAACCATAGCAAAAAGGTATTTTTTGCGACTGTTTTCAATAAAAACCGTAGCAAAATAGTAATTTTTTGCGACTGTTTTTTATATAGCCGTCGTAGTAGGCTTGCCAGTGATCTCAAAAGTTTGACTTTTTGCCACGGTTTTTAACACTAACCGTCGCAAATAACAATTTTTTAACTACTTCACCCAACCATGTATTTCAAAGCAACAAAAAACTACTAATATCATAGAATTAATATGCATATGAACTTAGATAACAATTCGCATAACGCAGCTAAGCATAGACTATACAAATGAACATACATCAAATGCACTTCCAACAATCAACATTTAACACAAACAAGGCTGTATGTATAAATCAAAATAATAACAATGGTCAAATTTACCATATTTAACACATTTATATGTTACATAATTTGTCATTCACTTCATAATACTTCAAAATATTTATGGATCCAAACATAAAAGATTTTATAGTGAAAATATATTACTAAATATTTATTACACAAAGATAATTACACAACTACTAAAATGATATAAAAAAGGAATGCATAACCTCTGCATAATCCAAGCACCCTTACATAAGTCAATGTTACAGTTGTCTCGATTTTGGCTAGCTCTAGCAATTCGTCAACTCTGAAAGAAAAAATTAAACACATGACATAAATCAGTATATATTTTCAAATAAATGCACTTTAAAATAACAGTACACTAATTAGGGATTGTTTAGGTTTATCAAGTAAGATACAATAATCTATATCTGCAGAAAAAACAACTTAGAAAATATTAAAATGTCAATAAACAATCAACTAGAATCAGTAAATAACATTAACATCTATATAATCAACTCAAATACCCATCGCAAGCCACGGCAAGTCGATAAAATAAATGCTACATACAAAGAAACATGCAATTTACAATGATTTCGGAATAGTATTGAGTCCAACACTGCAAAAATCTTAGTGTCACTTGACAGGGCATAAGAATTTTTAAATGCTAACTTATTCCTTTATCTCAGACCAATTCAAGACATCCAAAATATACAAACGAACTAACATAGCAATGAGAGAAATGTACTATCTACTTCGTTAAAACAATCACAGATGCAAATCTAATCCACAATAGAAACTAATTCCTTAAAATAAAGAATACATCAGTTATCATAAAAACATAACTGGAAGTTGTCGATTTTGTTGCCAGTTCTACATGTGGTAATGAAAGCTTTTGTCTTTGTTTTTTTCAAATTTCATTTAGTTATATTGTAATGTTACTACATTAGTGCTGTAAGTGACTATTGGTTCCAAATTTTATATGATTTTATGTATTTCAACTTTACAGCCTTACCCAAATATGAGAGCATAGCAAAGCTCTACTCTGATGATGTTCACATAAATAACAAGGTAGGCAGTTTTTGGTTTATTCTCAGGAAGCAGTTAAGCTAGTTAAATGAATATCAATTACATAATAAAAAAATAATAATTCAAGAAACTAATTAATCACCTCATTGTTGGGTAATCTATGCAAGAAATATTCAAGAAATATGCATTTTCTGTGATACTTGAAGCTCTCACTTTTACTACAAACTCGTCCCCGCTCTGCAAGTCAATAAATGAATTAATGAGTTCACATGGCTTTTGATATTATCCATTATTTGCAGTGCTCAATTTTCTTACTCTTAGAGGTCCTGAAAACTTAGAATTCATATTGGTGAATGCCATCATTCCTCCAGCTTGCAATTGCATCTACGTCGTAGACAATTCCCACACTTCTGAGGAATTCATAATGTCCTGTAAATAATACATGCAATGTCAACAAAAGATGTTATACTTCGTAAACAAGAATACAGGAGAAAATGAAATAACTAGAACCATATCTCACCATACTGACAATAACCAGAATAAACAGTGTTGTTCACAACATCAAACTGATCCAGTTCATAGTCTCGTACATGAAGTTTCACTTCAAAAAAATTCTTCTTCCTATATATGTATGATATCATAATAGTTGAGTTAACTTGTTTATCATGTATAAAAATAAAATGACTAGCAATATGTGAAAGAGAAACAAATTATTGATCTTACCTAGTATTTTCAGTACTACTGATCTTACGGAGCATCAATTGCCACCATCTTTCTAAAAAGAAGAAGATGACGACTGGAATCCATCACGAACAATCAAATTCGACAAACAACTTAAATAATTTTTTTGATTGATTGCTCCAGCTTACTTGCTGGTTTTCTGCATGTCTTTATCCCATTTCTCCGTGTTCATTTCAATTTTTTTTTCCTATTCCAATGCTGCAATCAATAATATAGATTTGAAAACAGCTTGGTTAAAGAGAACACATGGTGGATGTTTCAGACTAGACTTTCAGTGGTTCAAAAAACTAAAGACTTTGACCTCATGACTGCAATGTGCTTCTGTACAGGCTACAAAACGTATTGCTTGGGACATGCACTTTTTGAATTTATTTTTGCCAAAAGATTCTTCACTGTCTCTGTTCAGATTCCACTTCTTCTCTCAAATACCATCAATTGTGTCAACATACTGCTGATTTGAAGTTGTATCCTGGACAGCATTCAGAATACTGTTATTAGACACCTACAGACCATGCGAAATATATTTGTATTGTTAAAATGTAAAAAACAAATCATATCAAGAAGCATGACAACCAAAAAGCTAGATTTACTAAGAATGAGTAACTACAATAAAATCAATGAAAGGAATATGCAATCATATTACCTTAAGTTCTGACAAAGCACTGCAATTCCCTAAACTACATGGGAGTTCCTCTAATAGATTATTTGAGCGATCAATCCTGAAAATATGTAGTTTTAAACATAAGCTTCAGATATTTGCTACTTTGCAACCTTGCGTGCAAATTATAGAGTTCTAAGCCATCATTCACTCAACTTAACTATGCACCTATGTTACAAAAAATCTGTTTGAATGCAGAATTAAAAACATGAATTTCACCCAAGCATCCAGTAATATAGGCTTTAGAAAAACAGTAAGGCATAATAGTTTTTTTTAAAGGTTAAATCTACAAAAAAAAAAATTTGAAAATTGGTACACTTTTATTAACTTATAAAATTACAGTACATAAAACAAACATGCAAAAACAAACAAACAGTAGATACATAAGGGAAAAACAAGCAAAGCTTAAAAATTAATCTGTAATAAGACCCGTGATGAGGTTATCTCCCAAGTTTGGAAGTCGTCCCACGTACTGCACTTCTTGTGCACCTTACTTCCGAGCTATATGCAAGGTATGTAGACCCAACACACATAAATCGGTCTCCACTACTGTGTGAAATTCCTGAAGCAAACAACCACATTTTAATCAAATATAGCATGCTAAGTTAAGATGATCCTGACGTTTGGCAACCATGTTTTCAACAAATGTAGGCAGTTACAACTCTATATCTCCAGTAAGAGTGACACAGTTTCCATTAATCCATGAAACAACATGCAAGATTTAACCAATTGCAAATACAAGCTTAGTACACATGAACAGTACCTCAGTAAAGTTGATGAATACAATATCAAACTACTGATGGAAAACAAGTGAAATTCCGAACTAGTTTGCATGTATAAACTGTCCTACTCTTTCTACCCAATTCAGCACCACGTTCTTTAAAAACAAAGCTTCTTCTTCCCGTGAAATGCTGTGAAAAAATTACAAATTAAAGTAGAATGTGAAATAGTGTAGGGATGGGCCCACAATCAATCTGTTCCACATCTTTAGAAAAAACTGTTAGATGTACGTAGTCCCCATATTCCCCAATTCTACAAAAGCAGCAACTGTTTTAACTAAAGTATCTGATGCTCTAATTGAACTTTCGATGCAAAAACATGTGAGATCTCGACCAAAACTAGAGATATTACTCACGAACACTTACAAGATCCCGCGTTCCAAACTGCTCCTCAAAATCAACACATGTTTTACCAAAAATAAGACAGTTAAGGAGAAAGCAATATCCCCATGTCTTATAACATATACAATCTTTCTGCTAGGATATTTCTATCGGATTGAAGAACTCAAACCATATAACTGATGAAAAGCTTGTAGAAAACCGACCTGAAACTAAATCTAACATGAATATATCAACTAATAACATCTATTACTGCACAGGCTTTAACCTCAATGATTTACAAATCTTAAAAATCCTTAATTCTCCAAAAAAACAGAGTGTTGTATCATCCATTCGAGAGTCTTGCTCGTTCTTGGAACTAAAATCACTCAATAAATTCCCAGTAGCAAACCTTTTATTTCTGTACAGAAGATTGTATAGAAAAACCCGACCTTATTTTCAGACCATAATTTGGTACACATGGATTGAAAAGCAGTGAGTAGAAATCTTCTATCAATATCGTATAACTCGCTAAGAACTCAGATGATGGCAGTAGAACAAGATTTGTAACTGCCTGTTTGAACTACGAACGAGGTAATTATCTAACTATTAACTTTCTGAGAAATAACACTTGAGGACTAAAAATAGGCAAAACATATTCCATTTGAACAGGTGTGAATAAATTTCATGTTTGAAACTTTGTAAGATCAGATAACTGTGGTAAACATGGATCTAAACCTCCAAATACTAAAATCCCAGAACTCTAGCAACCCTTCAAACTTTAAAAATGTATAAATTCTAACCTTTGAAGTCACGATAACCCACTGGCTGTTCGAATCTTGCTCACCTTAATTCTTCGTGAAATCCACGCCGATGCAGATCTGCGTCACCCCCATTAGATTGGCTTAGAAATATTTGTTCGAATTACAGTGAATCAAGACATCAGGGCCTCTTGGTTTTCTCACAGTCCACAGCTCAAACCCTGATGAGCATTAGAAGATATAACTAATTTACAAGTATATTTAAAAAAGAAAAACGCTTTGTACAACGTTTAATTCCCTTTCTAGTATTCAATCGTTTTCCTTTTGTTAAATTTTAATGCACATAATGGAAATCATTTGGAACACTAAAGGTTACAAAACATGACTAACAACAAGAAATGTCAATAGAAAGCAAAAGTTTGATCAAAACTAATTAGTATGCTTATGTGTAAAAATCCCCGAGTCTCCTGCTATCCTTTTACTCACCTCTCTATGGCTCACTTGCATAATGTCAGTTAGTTAGTCAAAGCAAGTAATAGTTAAAAAAAAATATCATCGCATTCCTAAGTTAATATGTAATTAATGTTATGAGAAGATGATTAGCTTGGGTATACATATGATACAATGAATAGTTTTCTGGCTCTTTATAACAGCCAGGACATGCAATATGTAACCTTCTTTCTACTATTCTTCATTGTACTGAAGAATTAAAATTGTCTGGAAAATCAAATCAAGGGGTAACACATACAAACAGAATGGAAGTGTACCTCGTTGTTAAAAAAAGAAATAAAGGAGCAGAAAGTACATACTTGACCAACGAACTTGCTGACCCAATCTCTTCTGGAAGGCTAACTATTGAATTAAATGAAACATCTAATAATTTTAAGGAAGCAAGCCTGAAAAATATTTATCTATAACAAAAATAAAAAAATCATGTAAACTGTGTAAAAATGCATTCTAAAATTGTGATATACACTTACTTGCCTACAGCTGAAGGAAAGCTTGATAATTAATTGTGACTGCTATTTAGTACAGTCAACAGTGGTAGATTTCTCAAATTTTCCGAAATAGTTTCTAGATTATTATGGGCCGGTATAAGCTTCTGCAAGTCCACCGCCTGCAATTGCAAGGATAGTATTTGTGAGAGTCAAAGTGGTATTTTTGTTATATTAGTACATTTTTTGCCTCAAGTATCAACTAACTGAGATTGGAATTTATTCCGCTAACCAAAATAACAAAATTTAGAAATTTAAGGACGTACGAAAAAGCTGAAGTTCACCTATAAGCATCTAAGTAATAATGACAGTCATTGAGAAACAACAGTCCTTTATTGACATGCATCCTAATTGAACTATACACTTAAAAAGGTTATATTAACTTGGTTGATCCAGTTTTCACATGTTAAGTGATTAAAGTACATAGTTATTAGTAGTTAGGAACGTAGCTGTTTTTTCTTGAACATTTATTATGCCAGGCCCAAATATAGAGATCATATATTTACTCTGATGTCAACATTTCAAATTTGATGTTTACTGCAAGAGGCATTAAGCAACAAAGAAGATAATACCTCCCACCATTTCTCGTCCTCTCTTACTGCATCCAAGCTTTTATAGACATCATTTGAGACCTCCCTGTTATAACCCAAAACAAACGGAATTGCAAATCTATTAAAGATGCACAATCAAGTTGATCAACGGACATTGTATGGACAAATTAAAAAAGGTGCTAGCAAGAAATGGATCTGTTATAATCCAAACAAACGGAATTGCTATGCTATTAAAGATGCACAATCAAGTAGAATCAAGGATATCAAGAGCAGCCCCATAGAATCAAGCATGATGATCAACTGGCTAATAACAGTGTTTGATGTTTGCACTGTAGTAATTTAAAACATGGCGTGAACACTGTTGAAATTTACCAGACATGGCCTAAAAACAATTACCAGAATTAAATTCAGTAAGCAAAATCCATGAATTGAGCAAACTTTCCGAGAGCACTGTAAGTTTGTTTCCCTGGCATAGACCAAAGATTAATTCAATAAGCAAACAAGCATTGAACCATATTTTAAGAATTACAAAAGCTCACCTCTATGTCCAATTAGTACAATTTTGAACAGTTTACAAGTTGATCTGGCAAATTTTGTATCCTGTTATTAGACGCCTATAGACCATATGAAATATATTTGTATTGTTAAAATGGTAAAAACAGACCATTTGAAGAAGCATGACAACCAAAAGGATAGATTTACTGAGAATGAGTAACTACAATAAAATCAATGAAAGGATTATGTAATCATATTATCTTAAGTTCTGACAGAGCATAGCAATTCCCTAAACTACATGGGAGTTCCTCCAGTAGATTATTGGAGCAATCAATTCTGAAAATAAATAGTTTTAAACATAAGCTTCAGAAATTTGCTACTTTGCAACCTTGCGTGCAAAATTATACCAGTTCTAAGCCATCATCCACTCAACTTAAATATGGACCTATATTACCAAAAGTCTGTTTGAATGCTATGACCAACCGTATATTGAGAAACATGGGTACATTGAACGCTGTTGAATTGAATTGCGAAGAGATGTTATACTTGAAAAAAAATATGACTACAGATCACAAATCTGTTAGGTAGGTAGGACAAATCAGGAATCATACCTAGTTTAAAGAACAATATTTCCTTTGGGTAGTGGCAGTTTAATTATATCAACATGCTGATAATGGAGGAACATATAGATCAAATTCCTTATAGTAGGTTAAACTTATATACAGAAAATGATAAAATCGTAGAAATCAACAGGAAAATTAAAATATAAATGGAAATAGCATATCTTAGTCACAAGAGGCCAAAGCTGATCCGTTAAAAGCATCAATTAGCCTACAATTAAAACAATAAAGGCATCAGTTTGTCAATTTAGATCATTACACCAGTAAACAATGTTATGCATCAGTTTATTGCCATCAATATCAGTATTATCGTGTATCATCGACCAAGCAAATCCATACCTGACTACGAGCGAAGAAGCAATCGACTGTAAGAATTTTGCTGCGACGAGACGATGACAATGATCGATGAAAGAGGGCAGCCGGATCTGGGGAGGTTGATACGTTTATCGATGAAAGAGGTCAGAGTTGTAATGAGATGGAAGAGGAGGCACGAATCTGGAGCGTTTTAACGAAATACGCAGTTTTTCTTTTTCTTTTTTTAGATGAAGTTATAATTTTAGGTTTAGATGGATGGGGCTAATGAACATTGTGCGACTGTTAAATAATGAACATCGCAAATTGGCCCATTAGTTTTTTCATTCTGTATAATTGACTACGGATATTTAATTTAACGGTCGCAATGTTAAAATATTTGCTACGGCTTTTATAAAAAACCGTCGCAAATTTGTCTAATAGTGTTTTCCACATACAACCTGCTACGGATTTCAAAAAAACCGTCGCACAAGACCATATTTGCTACTGGGTTTTGCTAAACCGACGCAAATAAGGCGACGCAAATAAACAGTTTTGTACTAGTGTATAAAGCCAATAAAGGTGTATAATACACAATACACAGATGGTATTAACAAAAATGAGTTTGGAAAGTCATAGTTTAATTGATCAATCAACTAATAAATGGCAGCCATTTGATGAATGTAAAAGTAAAAATAAAGTTGCATGGTGATTACATGTGAAATATCATGTAATGCTTTAGGATCTGACAATTATGAAACCAGCATTGAAATTTATTGAAAAGTATGACATGAAGTACCAATACTGCTTCAGAAATTAATTTGATCAACCTTCAAACTACACATCTACAATGATTTCAGGTATTTTGCTACTGCTTTGGAATTATAGATTCCTTTAAATAAAAGGCACATGCTACGTCTACTATGTAACAAGTATATATTCTGTTAGTATTCTATATATCAATTTAGTACGCATGATTTAGTATGCAGCAGAGATCCTTTT
Source organism: Allium sativum (assembly GCA_030737875.1). NCBI lineage: Eukaryota > Viridiplantae > Streptophyta > Magnoliopsida > Asparagales > Amaryllidaceae > Allium > Allium sativum. The sequence continues at coordinate 508,046,980 of CM060920.1, read as the reverse complement.
TATATAGAACATTAGTAGTGTTATGGATGAAGTGTCAAATTCATCAAATGCTACATCATGATTATGTAAAGGCTTTTCAATAAAACCATCCTTATAAAATTCAATTAAATAGATCCTGTTCATTTCAGTATTTTTGATTCATATCAGTAATATAATTGAAATTGCATTCAACGTCAGCAATAACATGTTGATGTTTTTGTACATACATGAGATCATGCACATTTCGAGTGGTATACGTTAATCAAAGATTGAATTTTTAGTGTTATGGTTAGATAAACATCATGGTGGATTTTTAGAAATCATGAAAACCAGAATTATAATAAATGTATGCTCATTAAGATTAATTTTTGGCAGTTTTTTGTTTTTTCTTATATATTTAAATGATTATTTCCACTTTTCCTTATCTTTTAATTTTCCTCCAAATTTATGGGTTTTTTTTTTTACTTTCTTAAGATGTTGATCTTTACAATTGTTTGACCACTATGTTATTGTCCATTAGATTTGCTAATGTCTGTCCGTACTTTGTCTACGGTGGCTATGACGCTTTTCCTTATATGGCCATACATTTTGGGGATTGCCTCAAAGCTTACACTTCTGCAACAAGGTAATCTCCTAGGCAGACTTCCTCTCTTCTCCATTCCGTTTCTTTTCTTTGCATAAAATTATGCTCCTTTGATTATTGACACAATTCATGCAAGTTTTTCTACAGTTTACCATTTTTCTGCAGAGGATACCTACATGTAAGCATAGGCTACAAGCGTGGTTTGTAAAGGTGACTTATTCTATTTACCACACTTTGAATACATTAAATAAGATGATCATTCATTCTCTCATTATTCAAAATTAGAATTGGGTCAAAAACAGGTAGCTGTGCCATTAAGATTACTCATTTAACACAGTCTAAGTTATAGGGCTTTTTAACCCATTTAGGCCTCTTTATACAAACAGTTACATGTTATTGACACACTTTTTGGTAAAAGCTATCGCACTGAATATCCGGATAGCATCGTGCTCGGATATGGAGAACAACATAAGAAGACAGGCAACGATTTGGTCAAAGCCGCATCACGAACAAAGAAAGGCCCAAAACTCCTATCAGACGACCTTTTTTTGGGCCCGAAAATAGCAATTACAGAGTTGAGCTCCGTAACACTTGTAGAACTCTGAATTAGCTTCAGTTTGAGCTTTGGTTTAGCTCAATCAGACTTACGGTTTGAAAGTTATGTCTGTTTCCGTGAATGGGTGTAATCTGGCAATCATTTGGATGAAGTGACGAAGCAACACCTCCTGGACCGGATCGCCCCCTTTGGCTCGTGGGCTCCTCCTTGGTTCGCACACACCGGATCGCTCCCATCAGCTCGCCCACGGTTGGATCGCCCTCCCTTGGTTCGCAATCCTGCATCACGATCCGACCCACTCTGCGTCAGCTTCAGCACTCGAGCACCACGACCGGCTCAGCTCGCACTGTCCAATCATGAACCGATCTCCAGACCTGCAGATACCCGCACTATTTTGACCTATTCTTAAGGCTACTCCTGCTACTACTTTTCCGGATCGGGTGCCACGTACCCCACCACGAACCGGTCCTCCCAGAAGCTCCTCTAGACCTATAAATACACCGAAACATGGCCATTTAAAGGATCTTTTGGCTCTAACTCCTCAGAGTTTCCACCATTGCTCTCTGCAAAGCAATTTCAGCAGCAAAGGAGCCAAATTCCACATAATAACACGAGGATTTCGTGTATAATCTTATGATTTCTTACCCCTTTCCATTGTAAACACGAGGATTTCGTGTATAAAATGAGATAATTGTACTTGTAACTTCTTAGGATTTAAGAAGAGATAAAGTGGACGTAGGCTTGGTTTGAGCCGAACCACTATAAAAACTTTGTGTATTCCCCATTTTTACTGCTTTTTCTGCATTTTGTGATCTGCATTTGAGTGTTAGGCCCAGATTTTGGTCTAACACACGTATAGCCATGTTTTAGAATTAATTACGCATATTAACCTGTTTTATTTTACATTGGCGAGTTTTGAAAACTCGCCAATGCATTTTAACAATTTTCTGCATTGGCGAGTTTTGAAAGTTAGCCAATGCATTTTGTGTAGAGAATGTAGTATTATTAAATATTTGATACTATATTTAATAATTGTTAGCCCACTTTGTGATCGGGCCACACAAAGCTTGAAGGTTACTCGGCGAATAGATGTAAAACACGAACTTCAAGCAGTAGCTCGGATCGGTTCGGAGACCCCCGAACTGAACTCGCTAGCCCTGAAGAAATCAATCCAGGAAATGATGAATAAGGAATGCAACCGGATCGGTTCGGGTTCCCCCGATCCGGACCTTCATTATTCCACCCGAACCGATCCCAAGGCTAATGAAGCAGTAGTTACAATCCACGACTCCAGAAGATGCGGAACGGTTACTCACCCAATATCTCACGATCACCAACTAACTTGATGTGCTGTCACCATTATGAAGCCTCCGATCCTGACAATTATGGCATGAATTCCACGTGTCTCCGAACCGAAGCCATCCCAGAGAGATTTTCCAACTATAAATACACCACCAAGGATCATTTGGGGGGATCTTTTGGCAACTTCTTGGCTTTAACTCTCATTACAACCGACCTTCACTACTTTACTCGTATCATTTCCATCATTCGAAGCACAATTTAGCGAAAGTTGAGTGAAATTATTCTTTGTAAAAGTGAGATTGAGTGTTGTTTAATCTTTTATTTGTACTTGGATCATTCATCAACAAAATCCAAAGTGGATGTAGGCTCTTTAACGCCGAACCACTCTAAATTGTATGTCTTCTTTGTTTTTTATTTTCATTTCACTTAGAATTATCAATAGTTTGGGTGTTAGAACCATTTTTGGATTTAACATTTTGGTGCTTTCACTGAGAAATCTACGAATTCTCTATATTTTGGGCTACCACCATTTTATTATTTGGGTTTGTATATCCGAAGAAGATAGTCCATACAGTTAATATTTCTGAAATTCTCTTCAAGGAAGGTCACGACAAATTGAATACTATGACCAAGGGAAAAGGAAAAGAAGTGCAGAATGCATGGGAAAGCGGAGTAGGTGAGGCTCAACAAGCTATGGTTGTTACTAGGTCGAGAGGACAAGGTTCAGGAGCTAATCGATCCGGCAGGACATCTCCGACTCCATCTGAATAGGCTCCGATCCGAACCGGTGCCCCAGAACCGATCCGATCTGCTTCCCAGAATGTTGTTAGCAGCTCTCCACTGATCCGAACCACTGAAATAGAGGGAGGCCGATCCGAACCAAGTCTAGCTGAGGTTGGAACCACTACTCGAGCCCCTACAAATGCTCTGGTACCAGCCGTAACAACTAATGATCAACCTATGCCTTCTACACTCGTAACCTATACGGAAATTTCCCGCTTGCTTGATATGCTTGAGAGCACTAGGGATGCTTTGGAGGATCACAAACGCGATAGTGTTCTCATGAGAGAAAACATGAGGGTTATGAACGAAGAAATAAGCGAACTCCGGAGACAAAGAGTGTCCTCTCCGATTCGTCATCCTATTATGGACCATTCATCATCTTTTGATGAAGAGCGCAACGTGAAAGGAGGCCATATGAAAGGCCCAAAAATATGGACCAATTAACATTCAGATCATTGGGATCCCGTGAAGATGCAGCCCGTTTCTGGGACCCGACGATCCTAGTTTGAGGGAACCAATGCTATTACCAATGCGAGGATCACATGTTCTCCCCAGGGATCCAAATATTACCAATCCCACCGAGGGGTAACTCCTTCAGCATGTTCATCCCATGAATGACCAGGACCACAGGAGGTGAGGAGGTTCAGCTACCAACTGAAACCAAAGGGTGTCACCTGAAGTAGGTGTAGACGTGTCAGAAGAGAAAGAAGCAGGGATCCTGAACCAGCTCTAACCAACGTGGAAGTAGAAGCGATGGTGCGTCAAATCATGACCAATAGCCTGAAGATTGGGGTATTGAACGCAGTCATACTCTATTCACCAATGACATCCTAAATTTCCTATTCCCTCGATGGTTCAATTTGCCACAAATGGATCGATATGCTGGGAGAACAGATCTGAAACATCATCTGATGAGGTATGTGTGGTATATGAACGCCGCAGCCGCACCTGATGCTGTAAAATGTAAAGCCTTCCAGATATATCTAGAAGATGTTGCATTAATGTGGTTTACGCGACTTCCACCGCGATCGGTGTCGAGCTTTCAAAAAATCAGCGAACGTTTCATGAATCAGTTCCGACTCCATGCTCGAAAAGCTAAAAGTGTTATCAAACTATCTAGAATCAAACATGCCCCTAGAGATCTCTGAAATCGTACTTGGATCGCTTCAACTTAGCAGTTACCGTAATAAGAGATCCCCACGAACCAACCATTTTGATGGCCTAGATTGATGGGGTCAATCCGGATACTAAATTTGGAGGTTATTTAGCTGAGAAGCCACCATTGACTAGGGAGGCTTTCTATGAAAAGGAAAATATTCGTCTACGACGAGAAGAGATATACACTAATCGAAAGATAAAGTTCGATGGAGCTTCGAGAGAAGATATTCAAAGTAATGTTGCTGTGAAACAGTCTGGTGACAGTTCAGGGAAAGTCGAGGTAAATGTTGGCAACAAAAACGAAGGAAGTAACAACAGGAACGGAAACGACAATAGGAGGAATAGGAATCGAGGAAACAACTACGGTAAAAGACCACGATTCCAAACCTTTGAAAACTATTCGCCACTGAATGACATTGGAAAACATCTACCTGGATGCTTACAACGCCTTCCAATATAAAAAGCCTCCGCCCAAAGACTCCACGGAGAAGGAGGTGGTGACTGGAAAATTTTGTACGTTTCATGGAACCCACGGACACTCTACTAATGAGTGTCAGCATTTGAGGGACATTGCTGAAAAGCTATTATGAGAAGGAAAGTTAGATGAATATAAGGTTGCTCCAAGAGATAGGGGGCAAGGAGGACATACCCCGAATCAAAATCAGGCTGCTCCTAAACCCACAGCTCAACAAAAAGGTAAAGGAATTGTCATCAACACTATAGTGGAGGGAGGGAGGGCTATCCAGCTGGCCATAGCTACAGGGCAATGGACCAGTATGTGAACGCAGACAAACTCCTTGAAGTAAAGGAATGCAGTAACTTCGAGGACACTGCTCCAGTGAAGCAGCAGAAAACGATGTCAGTTGATGTCATATTTCATGATAGAGATGATACTAGAGTTCAATCACCCACCGAAGACCCATTGGTGATCACTACCAATATCGGCGTAGATCTGGTTCATAAAGTATTAGTGGATAATGGGAGTTCGATTAATATTCTCTTTAAAAAAAGCATTCGATCAGATGAAACTCGAAGCGAAAGACTTGAAACCTTGTGAGGGATGGATACATGGCTTCAATGGGGCATCGACAGCTCCAATGGGATATGTAGAATTGTCAGTGACATTGGGACAAGGAGACCGCCGAAGAGTGAGAATTCTCCCATTTGTAGTTTTGGACATTGACTCACCCTTTAACGCCTTTTGGGCCGACCAACCCTCGCAAAATTCAGGGCTTGCATTGCGCCTTGGTGCTTATTGTTGAAATTCTCAACCAAAGCAGGAGTGGGAGTAATGAGAGGTGATCAAGCCACCAGACGAGCCTGTTACATGGCCGAACTGAAGATGTTGCTGAAGGGATTAAGCACTAAAGCTAAAGGTGCCTCCTCCCCTGCGAGGGAAGGTTCAACATAGCAATTAAAGGGACCTGTCTCGAGGGAATCGCCTAGAGAACTGCCTGAGGACATAGATCCCAGAGAGGATGAAGAGCCTGGAGACAGAAAGACGACCCCAAATGAAACGACTGTGGACATCTCCATTGATGATGTTGATCCGACAAAGATTTTAAAGATTGGATCCCAGCTGGAACCATTCCGAGCAAAGAAATTGACTGACATTTTAAAGAAAAATTTTGATGTGTTTGCCTGGACCCATGTTGATATGTGTGGGATATCTCCCTCCACTATGAGCCACTCATTGAGTATCAACCCAAAACATCCACCCGTTAAACAAAAGAGACATATGTTAGGCCCGGAGAGTTCAGCAGCCGTAAAGGAAGAAGTGGAGAAGTTGAAAGATAACAAGTTCATTAGAGATTCGACGTATCCCGATTGGATATCGAATCCGGTTTTGGTCAAGAAATAGAATGGGAAATGGCGAACGTGCATTGATTTTTCGGTTTGAACAAAGCCTGTCCAAAATATAGTTTCCTACTTTCTAGGATTGACCAACTAGTGGACTCAATAGCCGGACACGAACTTCTTTCCTTCATGGACGCATACTCAGGATACAACCAAATCCCCATGCATGTGCCGGATCAAGAGCACATGACTTTATAATAAACTTAGGATTATACTGCGATGTGGTGATGCCATTCGGACTAAAGAATGCCGAAGCCACGTATCAGCGCCTGGTGAACCGAATGTTCTATAATCAGGTCGGAATAACTATGGAATTTTACATAGATGACATGCTTGTGAAATCCAAGCAACCTTCTAGTCATACACAAGATCTGGCAGAAATGCTTGACATCCTACGGAGGTACGGGATGAAGTTGAACCCCTTAAAGTGCTCATTTGGGGTTGCCTCAGGGAAATTTCTTGGCTTCGTCATAAGTTCTCGAGGGATTGAGATTAATCCTAGCCAAATGGCTGCAATCAGGAACATAGAAGAGCCACGAAAGATTAGGGACGTTCAAATCCTAGCAGGGAAGGTTGTTGCATTGAGAAGATTCATCTCTAAAGCCATGGACAAGTGTGTTCCATTCTTTGATTTAATCAAACGAGGGAAACGTCATTTCGAATGGACTCCTGACTGTGTAGAGGCCTTCCAAAATCTGTTGGACTTGTTGGAGAAACCCCCGATATTGTCAAAATCGGTAGATCATGAGATCTATTTGTCTATTTGGCGGTGTCACTCATGCTGTCAGCAAAGCCTTGGTGCATGAAGAAGACAAGGTCCAGAGGCCTGTATACTACGTAAGTAAGAAGTTAGCGGCTGCAGAATGCAATTAACCAAAAATAGAAAAGCTTGCTTATAGCCTCTTGATTGCCTCCCGAAAGCTCCGTCATTATTTCCAAGCTCATCCGATAGTCATATATAATGATCAACCACTAAGACAAGTATTAAAAAGTCCCGAAGCATCGGGGCGATTACTTAAGTGGAATATCGAGTTGAGCCAATTTGATTTAAATTTTCAACCAAGGAGTTCAATATGGGGGCAAGCCTTAGCTGACTTCATAGCATAATTCACAATTTCCGAAGAAGAAACAGAGGATGACGAAGTTGTTGTAACAACCCGTATTTCGATAACATGTTAAGACGAGAATCAAGGCAGAATTTAATTTTAAATTCTGAATCAAGTAAAACGGGCTATGCCATTGCGTTCGTCTCGGAAAAATACGCGAAATAGAGTCTGAGGTTTCGAGAATCGGAGTCCGTATGACCAAGTTATGGTCCGACGAAGTTTTCAGAAAATTCAAGTTCAAAAACGAGTTCTAATTTCGAAAAATTGGGCCTAGAAGGCTAGGAGGGAAAATTCCCGCCAGCCACCCCAAGTCGACAGCCCTGTCGACTTGGGAGTCGACATGGCATGACCCAAGTCGACAGCCCTGTCGACTTGGGTGTCGACTTATGGTGGCCGGGCAGTTTTGCCTGGTGCACCTGTTTTCTGTTTTGGCTAGGTTTTTGGGCCTGGTTCGAAATCTGATGGTTCAGGTTGATCCTAGGGTTAATCTAAGGGTCCTAACTAATCCTAATCTCTATAAATAAGCCCCTAACCCTCTCCTAAATCCTCATTATTCATTCATGCAACTAAACTATGGCAAAATTGCTCCTCTCATAGCCTCCATCCTCTTGCCCAAAGTTTCTATCTTCATTTCTATGAGAGGTTTCATGATCATGTGAGTGTTAGAGAGTCTCTATGTTAGTATGAGAGCTTCTCAAGTTGATTTCAAGGCTAAAGCTTTGATCTTTTTTTTTTTTGAAAGGCAAACGAGAAAATATATTAATTACATGAGAACCAGGTTCAGTACAAACAAACTATACACGTGAAGAAAAATGACAAAATTATTGAAAAAGGTTACAAAAGTAACCAAAGAATGACAAAAAATGCAACAGGAATATAACAATCCTAAGAAGAACGCTGCGCAGACCTATGCATACAACGAATCACGTGCATACACAGCTGATCACTATTCTTCCTCTCCAAGCCAAAAATACGATTATTCCTTTCATGCCATATCTCGTACACAAATTTCTTCAGCAGTTTGAGCAAAGTGCATGACTTCTTATCCTTCCATCTTGAAGCTTTAAAGATGTTGTACCACTCCATTTGGCTAGATAAAGACGGTTTATGAAAACCGCCAACTGCAAGAAGTCTGGACCAAATCACATGAACAAATGGGCATTCAAAAAAGATGTGCACATTTGATTCAGCTTGAGAATTGCATAAGACACAAACATCATCAGGTATGATACCAAAGTTGAAAAGCTTATTCTTAGTGTTGACAGCATTTGACATAATCTTCCAAAGGAGGAGGTTTTCCTTCGCCGAACTACCACAATTCCATACTCGTGAGTGCCAAGCAAATATTTGCCGACCATTTTGAAGCAAATTATACACAGTCTTAATGGAATGATCATTACCTAGCCATTGCAATTCTCTGTTTGCATTAAGATTAAAGCAACCAGAGATTTCTCGCCAAAAATTCCTCAAGATTGTCGAACTGGTATAGGGAAGGATGAGTTCACCATCATGAACATAATCAGTAACAACAGCTGATTGAGGTATACCTGAATTCATCATGAGATTGTAATCCACCACCTCACTTAAGATTAAGCCTGGTTTTGCCCAAGGACTATGCCAAAAAGAAAGATTCGAAATGATCTTATAATTACATTGTACAAAATTTTTGAACGTCGAACGGAGATTAAGAATATTACGCCAGCTCCAACTGCAATTTTGTGGGATTGACATAGTCCAAAAGTTCTTGTTACCAATTAAGTTATTATGCACCCACTTTGCCTATAAGCCCCTGTCAATTGCAAAAATCTTTTCAAAGTAAACAGAGATAGCTGCCTTGTTCCACAATAATAAATTTGTAATACCAAGACCCCCAAACTTCTTGCTGTCATAAAGCTTATGAAAGGCAAAAGGTATCAACTTTTTAGAGAAAGGATTGCCATGCCATAAAAATTTGTTTAATGCACTCGTAATCATGTCAATTAACTTAGTAGGCAGCATATAATGACGAGACCAATAAGTGGTCATGGCGGTCGCTATGGACTGAACAATTGTGAGTCTTCCAGCTTGTGACAGTTGACAAGATGGCCACTGTAAGAGTTTGGCGATGATTTTCTCATATAAAGGAAGACACTGATGCTTGGTGATTCTAGAACTAATCAAAGGCATACCCAAATAAATGGAGTTTGAAGGCAGTTCATTTAGACCAGAAAAATCTACAATTTCCATCTTTTTTTCATTTGAAATTCCAGCAATCAAAATATGAGATTTATTGATGTTTAATTTTAGACCAGTAATCTCATGAAATTTTGCAAGAGTGTCAAAAATACATTGAATGTTACTGATAGTTGGCTTTGTGAAAATGATGAGGTCATCGGCAAAGAGTAAGTGGGATATCAAGGGGTTCTTACATTTTGGATGGAGCTCCAATTTTCCCATACAAATTTGCTCCAGGATAAGAGAATTGAGCAGTTCCATAATGATGATAAAAAGATAAGCAGAGATTGGATCACCTTGTCTCACACCAGTTGTACCTCTGAAATAACCATGAAGACTGCCATTGCGAATGATTGAGTATGTTGGTGTTGAGATACACTTATATATCCAAGCAATGAAAGGCATCGGGAAATTCATGCGAGACAAAACAGCTAAAATTGAATTCCAAGAAACAGAATCAAATGCCTTTCTGATGTCCAATTTAATCATGCATCTCGGAGAAACACTCTTCCTGTTGTAACCATACAACAACTCTTGGGTAAGCAGAATATTGTCACTTATAGATCTTCCCTTTATATAGGCTGACTGATTTAGAGAGATGATTGAAGGCAGTACTGTTTGAAGCCTAGTTGCAAGAATTTTGGCAATAATTTTGTAAAGAATATTGCAACATGAAATCGGTCTGAAGTCTGAAACAGTTTTAGGATTGTCGATTTTGGGTATAAGGGCAATTGCCGTTGCATTAATACTCATAGGCAGATCATTAGACATAAAGAAGAGCTGGATAGCTTTAATAATATCATCACCTATAATAGACCAGTTGTGCTGAATGAAGAAAGCATTAAAACCATCTGGACCACCGCAGCTATTGGCGTCAAGACTGAATGCGGCAGACTTGATATCCTCTGCCTCGATTAATTTGACAAGCCCAAGAGATTGAACATCGGACAACGAAGGAAGAATGATACTGAAAAGCGGTTGGACATTGGTAGAAGTTGTAGGTGCGGCAAGAATTGAAGAGAAGTATTCAACAAAAGCTTGGTTTATGCCATCAACAGTATTTTGTAGAACACCGTGCATATCCAAAACCGAGGGAATAGATTCTTTGAAGTTCTTCAATTTGATAGCATTATGAAAATATCTTGTGTTTCGATCCCCTTCCCGTTCCTTTCTAAACATAGCATGCTGTCGATGACTCTGAGCTTCAAAATGTAGTGAACACTTTAAGTTATTTTGTAGATCAGATTCAGATTGGAGGAGAAAGTCATCATTGGGGGATCCACTTAGCGCAACTTGAATTCTATGAAGTTCCTGCCTTATTCTAGCTGAAGGCTTAGACCCTGATCCAAATGAAAGTGCTGACCATGCTTTAAGATTCATCTTTAATGACTTGAACTTTTGTAAAAGCTTTTGAAGAGGGTTTGCACTGGAATTCTGAGGCCAAACCTGCAGCAATATTTTTTGAAAATCAGCATGCTTAGTCCAAAATTTAAAAATTTTAAAATAGGAGGGTCCTTTACTAATGGCAGTAGTGCATCCCCAAAGAAAAAGGAGGGGGCAATGATCAGATAGAGATGAGGGTAGAATTTGGTAATTTGAGTTCTGCCAAAGATTTATGAAGAGCGAGTTAACAAATATATGATCAAGTTTGCAGGAAGTAAGGGAGTTAGTCTTGCTTTTGTTAGTCCAGGTGAAGTCAAAACCAAAGCAGTTGAGAGGAGAGAGACTAGAGTTAATTAAGGCTTGGTTCAGAGGAGCAATATCTTTGATTGACAAAGGACAGCCACCGGACTTATGAGTAGTGGAGTGCATGCAGTTGAAATCACCACCTACAATCCACGGTAGATTAGCAACCAAAGAAGAAAGGCTATCCAGAAAAATCTGTCTTGATAAAACACAATTCCGAGCATAGACCGATGTTAGAAGAAATCGAAAATTAGAGGGCAGATGGATACATTGAAAGTGAAGAAATTGATCAGATGCAGCGAGCTTTGTTAAGTGATAAATAGCAGGATTCCACAAGGTAAGAAGGCGTCCATAAGGAGCATGGTCTAGATTGTGTTCATACAGCCAATTGGCAGAAATGAAAGAAGCAGCTTTGGTGGTTAACTGTAGATCTAATTTTGTCTCAGAGATACACATCAGATGGACATTATTATTTCGAATGAAGTCTCTAATATCACACTGCTTTGCATCTAAGTGCAAGCCACGAATATTCCAAAAAGATATGTTATGATACATCATTGTCTAAGAGGAGAGGAGAGAGGGGTGGGATGCTTCCGAGTGTGTCGCTTTGAAGGTGCAGTTTTACTTCCTGTAGGCAATATTTCAGCAAGAGAGAAGTCAACGCCATCATTAAGGTCAATGATGCTTGTACCAGTAGATATTTTCTTTTTCCTACCCCTTTTCTTTTTCTTACTTCCATGGGAGACAACTTCCTCGAGCTTTTCATTAGATTTGCTATCACCGGGTTTCAAAGGTGGCGGGAGAGTAATATGTGGCGGTGTTGACAGGTGACTGTAAGGCGATGAGGAATTGAGAGGGGAAATATACTTGCAGCTAAACCTGGACTGTGGAGAAACTTGACAGGTGAGTGAGTCAGATGAAGGTTTAGGATCTGACGTGGAAGCACCAATAATGGGAGTGGCTGGTTTAGGAACAGACGTGGAGGGCTTTTCAGTGCATGCCAAATCGTCAAGAGCAGAAAATGCATTATGCAAATGCACGTCATCAGAAGGGATGAAAATATCATCAACAATGTTCTTTCCTTTGGCATTAGAGTTTACATTTGCTACATAATTTTTCACTTCATGTTCCGAAACTGAAAGCATATTCTCATCAAGATCCAATGTACCCTTTTGATCACCACTCAGCGATTCAAACCTGCTATGTATTATTCCTCCGCTATCAATGATCAGGACGTCATCATTGTCCTTGGAACTAACGGTTTGAACATTCTCTTCAGTACTGACGCTAGTGTTCTTGTCTTTGGATCTAACAGAATGAACATTCTCAGTTGTATCATTATTCTCAACTGTATGAACATTATCAGGCTGTGATTTCCTCGCCCATATTTTCTTTTTCCGATTGTTAACATTATTCCATTCACGTTGCCGTTTTATGTTACTGTCTTTATGCCAGCCTTGCCGTGTATTAACACCATAATCACCATGATTATGTGCATTGATCTCCACATGCTGAGTAGTCTCCACTTCGTCAGTTCTAACAAAATGATCACACTCTATGGTGTTATGTCCGAAAACTTTGCAAATAGTACAAATGGACGGACGCCAGTCGTATGACACTTTGACAGTGGGGCAGTTCACTCCTAATTCAGGAACATCGATCGTTTCTGGTAGCTCATAGTCAGGGTTAATTTCAACAAGCGCTTTCGCATATTTAAACCGTTGCAACTTCTCGGCACTTTCATCAAAGCATAAGAGCCTACCAACATGACACGCGAGCCAATTGATTCCATGAAGTGTCCATAACAAGGTTGGAATTCGGTGAAGATGAATCCAGATCGGGACCTTTTTAATTTGGGATTGACTGCAACCAATTGAGGGATCCCAAGTGGTTATGATGAACATCCTACCCTTAATGAATATAGGATCAGCATGGAGCACTTTCTCTCTGTCTTGGACATTTGAGAATTTGAATAGGAAATTGAAACCATCAAATTTGATGTCAACTTCGCCTTGTAGCTTCCAGAATTTACGCAAAAAATTAATAACAAAGCTGTACGAAGAGGTACCATCCAGGAAAAATCCAACTAAATACTGGTTCCAATAGTTCAAACCTGCCTGTTTCACAAGATCAGGGATTGGCCTTTTACTACCATCACGTGGTATAGTATATTGTATTGGTTTAAAGGTTCCAGCATTACGAGGTAAAGCTTTAAACAAGGATGCATAATCAGATTTAACTGCTGGGGGACTCAACTTAGTGGTAGTTTGCGAATTAGACTGAGATGGAGTTGTGGTGCTTGAAGAATTACCATTGAGAGGAGTGACATTAGGACGATTATTGTTTGAATCAGATACATGAGTCGATTGAAGAGCAACAGGCCTTGATAGAGTAGCAGCGTGAAACGAGCTTGGATTAAGAGCAGATGGATCAAGATTTGGATCTGACGAGGGTTGGCCATGGCCTTGTTTGGCAAGATCAGGATTAAACGTTTGAGATAGATTTTCAGATGGGGGTTTTGCTAGTAATGAATTTGCATGTGGAGGATCAGGAGGGCGAGGGGGTATCGGGGGAAAGGCTTGATCGAAGGTAGAAGAAGATGAGGGATTTGAGAAGGATGATACAGCCGCCATTAGCAAAAGGAGTAAAAAAAAAAAAAAATTATAACTGAAAAGCTGGGGTTTTTATTGATTTGGAGCTTTCATCTTTGGGTTTTTGAATGATGGCATGCATAGGCTTTGTCTCAATCTTTAATTTAATCGATTTGTGCCTTCATAGCAATGTAAGCCCTTTCCCTACTCTTAGATATTAACTATGAAGTTAAATGTTCATGTTGCAAGTTTGGGTTTGATCATTAAGAATGATACATGCTATCATGTCATGCAAGTTTATGAAGTCATTATCTTGATCTTGTGGGCTAAAAGCTACAACCTTTATGTTGAAATGTTGCATTATGCAACATGAGAACCCTCATAACCTTTATGTCAACTTGCATATGAAGTCATAACACTTATATGATGATATATGCGAGTTACTAGTCATCATTCCATGTCTTTTGTCACCATGATTCGCTTATGTGCCAAGTTTGGGTTTATGCATGTTTTTGAGGCTTAAGAATGTAACATGCAAGTTAATGAACACATTTGTGCCTCATTTGCCACCATGATTAACTTGTGGCTTAATATCCATTTTTGTCATGACTTTGCCAAATCTCTTCTTTTAATCCATTACGTTGTTGCGAACGTATATGCGGGTTTAAAAGCGTTGGGTTATGTTATGGGTAATTTCTAATGACATGAAAATATAACTTAAAAACATGACTTGAAATATAACATGGAAGTTGACATGTAAGTATGCTTGAAAATATGAAATTGGGAATTTACCTATTAAGTTAGGTCTACCCATACTATGGAATTGGGAATTTACCTATTGAGTTAGGTCTACCCATATTTTTAAGAAAACCTAAATATGAACATGACACTAGACTAAACATGAAAGTGACCAACTCGAGGTTGGGTTGAGTTTGCAACATAAAGCTACCCGGAACCGACCGACCTAACTAGTAGTTGCAAACGATAGGACCCAATGTGAGAAGTTGGTCATGTTGTGCTTGAACCCGAGGTTAGACCAAGTTGTGGTGTAAAGCTACCTGGAACCAACCGGCTTAACTAGTAAAGACAACAAAGTCTAATGTGAGAGGTTGGGGTGCATTAAGTAATTAATGCCACATAATAGGGTTAAGTTAATTTGATTAATGACTCTTAACCAAATATGACATGGACAAATGGATTAAGTAATTTGATTAGGCTAATGATACTTAACAAAACATGACAAGGTTGGGTAGGTTAAGTAACTTGATTTTCCTAATGACACTTCACCATTTTTATACGACTAGTGGACGGGGTTAAGTTAACCAACACTTAATCAATCCAACACGATAATTTGGTAAGGTTAAGCAAGTTTTCTTAATGGCACTTAACCGAAAAATACAGTAAATGGATGGGGTTAAGATTAGACTCAACTAGTCTAAACATGGAAATCGGATGGGGTTAAGTTAGCCTAGACTTAATTAATCCCACTTGGTAGTTTAATGGGGTTAAGTTAAACACTTAACTAATCTAACATGATGATTTGATGTGGTTAAGTGACCTATACTTAACCAATCTAACTCGTTAATTTATTAAGGTTAAGTTAACCTATACTTAACCAATCTAACGTGAAAGCATGATAAGGCTAAGTCACGAATCGCTTAAATACGCTTGACCGATTTGACTCAGTAATTTGATAGGGTCAAGTTAATATATTCTTAACCAACTTGACACATGGTTTGTAGGGTTAAGTCCTGAACTTGGATACTTAGCCAATTTTGACATGATTTGTAGACGAGTTAAGTCATGAACTAAAGTGACACTTAATCCATTACGTAAACCCTAGTTCTGAGAATTAGGTGGATAACCGTAATTAACAGGGATAACGAGAATGAGGCTAAGTGGTAAACCTTAGTTGAAGAATAACTAAGTAATAATTCTTAGTCAAGAAAATTTAGACCAGTTCATAGATAGATGAGTAACCTGATACGGTAGGTCATCGTTTAAACACACGAGTAGGAGCAAGTTATCTGATTTAGATAAAGGCTCCAGCGAACTGGGTAACGAAGCAGCGGCTTCGGGGAACGTGAGGATATTCTTGGTATCCCTCTGTGAGCTGCCAGGTGATCGCACTAGGCTCATGAGAGGTTAAGGTCTGCGTTAGAAGAACCAAGAGTATGCCTTGGTTGCTATACGAGCGACCTAAAGACGGGGATGGATAGGGGATAGTCGACGATACACGGTCGAGCCCTAGATAGCATTTCATCAGGCTACCTACCATCTTTGGTCAAGCGTGTACGTACGGAAAGGCAGAGAACACCCAAAAGACCATAATTGCTATCTAATTATGGTTGCGGTAAGGCTAGGATTGTGGGTTGGCCAGTAGTGTGTTCTCATACAGGATTTATCCTGTCTTGTCTTTCACTAGTTGAGGGAGTGGTCTCGTGGGACCATAGCCACGTATAGGAAAAACAGACCTTAGCATCTGCATCGACAGATAAATCGAAAGCTCCCGACCGAGTCCTGTATTTCTTGATCTGCCCTGTGACAGGACTCGGATGGCACGATGTGATACATGTGCATACAGTCATGGAAAAACGATTCACGATGAATGCGTGGGAAAAAGGGCGCGGTTGACGGTTAGCGTAATTCCTAGTGGCCCTGGGTGGTTGAACCCAAACCAAAATACGAAAACGTGCAATAGGTAAGCATAATCACTAGTGGTCCTAGGTGGCATAAGTCCTAGTTGCACAAACGACGATTCATGTTGGGAAAGCCTAGCTAGGTCTAGGGTAACAGTCCAAACGAGCTTAAGGATCATGGAATTACATTGGGGTAGTATAGAACCTCATGGGAAAGCCCGTACGGTCTACGGTAAGGAACTGAACATTTACATGGAAAGAAGCATACGAGTTGAGTAACCTAAAAATGCAATATATTAGGTTGACATGAACCATTACACGACTTTTGAGTAAGGGTCATTCATGGTTAACACATGATACGGTGGGGATACTAGTATGGTAGGTGCAGAGCTAAAATACAGGATAGATACCATGGGATGTTATACGTGATAGATATCTTGGGGATACTATACTTGATAGGAACCTGACGATGGGATACCTTGTTTTATCTTGACATCGTAAATTATCATGACACCTTAGTTTATCTGAGTTCAGTAGTTCATCCTGTTATTTTGATTTAGCTTATCTATCTTGTCATCATGCTTATGTTCATCTCAGTTTCTCATGCCAGTTAACTTTACTAGTTTTTATGCTGATAGTAGATAGGGCTTACTCAGTCTTTTTGACTGACCCGTTTTGTTTCGCTTCTTGTCTTCTGTTTCCCCCCCAGGTTACAGGGAGGAAATACTGTTGTTTAATTCGGACTTCTTCTACTGGAAGGTCATCATGGATGGCTTGGACTTTTCTTGGCTATGGCTACTTTACTGTTTTACTTGGGGAATAATTTTCGAAAATGTCTTTATGCTTCTTTACTATTGCAAGACAGGTTTTGATGTACTCTGATGTAAAAGGCTTTAGACCTTATTTATTCATGTTATGAAAGTTTGATTTTACTTCCGCTATTTTATATGCTCTGTCACGTGATATTTCTGTGCATGTTTACCAATAATGCCCCTCTAAAGCTAGTGCATTCCTTTGCGAGTGACCCTAGCGGAGGCGGGGTGTTACACGTGGTATCAGAGCAGAAGGTTACCAGACTGGGCAAAAGTTTTTAAAGACCTTCTGAAAACTATTTGAAAATCGTTTACAAAGAAGCATTTTTCAAGAAAATTTTCTTTTAAAAGAAAAAGGCTATTCCCCAAAGGCCATTAGCACTATCCTTGTTTCCTTAATTGAATCTCTTTTCCTTTCTTTCCTCCATCTGTAGTCACAGTGGTTTTAACTGCGACTAGTCTTTTCTATCTACGAAAGTGCTTTCCATACGATGGAGGTGGTTCTCGAGAGACCAGTGGCCGCGTTATAAGAAAGGATAGTGAGAAAGAGGATAAAGGATACGAGCTTAAGGATGAGCAACTTGTTGGTATGGCTTAGTCCTCAAAGGAGGGAGAAAGATGAACAATGAAACCCATGACGAGAGAGTACCTTTGGCATGGTAAAACGGGGCGGATAGTTAAGTATTATGGGACAAGGACAAGATCATCGGGAGGGCAATAGTATGCTCTCATTTCTAGGGTACCTCGGAAGGAGGGTAATGATCTTGTTAAAGGTTTAGCTTTTCTTCTCTATCATCCCGTTAGTACTTCGTTTTTCGTATCATTTAAGTCTGCTTCGATAGTTGAGTCTCTGCACCTTAAGTACTAGCGTAATAGAGAATCCCATTTTTGTCTCAAAGTCCTATTGGAGAATCAGTCCATTTATACATGACTTGTTTGGATTTGAGAATGTCTATGCCAAGTGTTGAGTTTGGAAATAATGCTTATGTTTATAAGCTATGGATGGATTCTAGGGATGAAGTGGTTATCCAGTAGGGGGTGCCACTCTCGGTTTTGATAGGAGGGTAGTTAGACCTTTTGACTAGCCTTGGTAATACCCTCGAAGTATCGTGTAACCTTTTTGAGGTTCTGTCATGACTAGTTACTTAGAATCCCTTGATGCCTTTATTGGAAATTTGAAGCCCAATCGAGTGGTGTTCGCCGATAAGACGGATGGTTTACTTCATTTATGCATGGGTTATAGAGATCACCCTAGTAAGTGCGCTTGATAACCTGGCTGACATCTGTTTACTTTCAAGAGAAAGTTCTTCTACATGGAATACCTTATAGTATATAAACGAGATCCAAGATTCACTAGTGAATTTTGGAAAGCTTGCATGAGATCATGAGTACGCAGTCATGTTTGCGCCAAGTATTCTAGAAAAAGGATAAGTGCAAGTGGAACGAGAGGCGACGAAGAAATGAGTTCCAGCTCATGTTATGGAAACAGGAAATAAGAAGCTACGAAATCGCGAAGTTAAAAGACGGTCAAGGCACAATGGAATTAAGTTCAAGGAAATACGACTATGATGGTCAAAGACTAGATACGCGCATGATATCTCTTTTTGGGAGTATATCCTTGATCCCTGTTTTCTGTAGAGCTTACTTGTAGGCTATCTTTTGTGGACATCCTCTCGGTCCTATTTTCTGTTACAAACCCCATAAGGAGTTTGTCTTGTTTATCTTCTCGACCCTGTTTCAGGGAATCCTAGGTAGAACCCTATGGATGTAAACATGTATTTGAAACATGTTATGATTGATATGGTTGCAAGTGGTTGCAAGTGGTTGCTCGTGGATGCGCGAATACACATTAGATACTAGCTCGACTCGGTCACATTTCATATTGCATATGCACGAGTATTTATACTTGTTTATGGATGAAATCGAATGAATTATCATACGGTTGTTGCATATGAATGAATGATTGTGCACGCATATAGTATCTATATGACTAGGACTATTTGCATATATGTTGGATTCATGGCACTATACATATTTTGCATTAGAAAGATTATTCAGGCCTGATCATTAGCATTAGCTAAGGGACATGTACACACACGTTTTGCATATATTCATACAGCATTAGAAATCATCTAAGGACAATGGTTGCTTGTGGATGATGCTTTGAGTAGATGAATGATGGATGGTAGGATATGTTCTTCCTAACTTGGAGATTTCGGGGACGAAATCCTAAAAGGTGGGGAGAATGTAACAACCCGTATTTCGATAACATGTTAAGACGAGAATCAAGGCAGAATTTAATTTTAAATTCTGAATCAAGTTAAACGGGCTATGCCATTGCGTTCGTCTCGGAAAAATACGCGAAATAGAGTCTGAGTTTTCGAGAATCGGAGTCCGTATGACCAAGTTATGGTCCGACGAAGTTTTCAGAAAATTCAAGTTCAAAAACGAGTTCTAATTTCGAAAAATTGGGCCTAGAAGGCTAGGAGGGAAAATTCCCGCCAGCCACCCCAAATCGACAGCCCTGTCGACTTGGGAGTCGACATGGCATGACCCAAGTCGACAGCCCTGTCGACTTGGGTGTCGACTTATGGTGGCCGGGCAGTTTTGCCTGGTGCACCTGTTTTCTGTTTTGGCTAGGTTTTTGGGCTTGGTTCGAAATCTGATGGTTCAGGTTGATCCTAGGGTTAATCTAAGGGTCCTAACTAATCCTAATCTCTATAAATAAGCCCATAACCCTCTCCTAAATCCTCATTATTCATTCATGCAACTAAACTATGGAAAAATTGCTCCTCTCATAGCCTCCATCCTCTTGCCCAAAGTTTCTATCTTCATTTCTATGAGAGGTTTCATGATCATGTGAGTGTTAGAGAGTCTCTATGTTAGTATGAGAGCTTCTCAAGTTGATTTCAAGGCTAAAGCTTTGATCTTTGTTCATCAAGATGGGTTTTTTTATTGATTTGGAGCTTTCATCTTTGGGTTTTTGAATGATGGCATGCATAGGCTTTGTCTCAATCTTTAATTTAATCGATTTGTGCCTTCATAGCAATGTAAGCCCTTTCCCTACTCTTAGATATTAACTATGAAGTTAAATGTTCATGTTGCAAGTTTGGGTTTGATCATTAAGAATGATACATGCTATCATGTCATGCAAGTTTATGAAGTCATTATCTTGATCTTGTGGGCTAAAAGCTACAACCTTTATGTTGAAATGTTGCATTATGCAACATGAGAACCCTCATAACCTTTATGTCAACTTGCATATGAAGTCATAACACTTATATGATGATATATGCGAGTTACTAGTCATCATTCCATGTCTTTTGTCACCATGATTCGCTTATGTGCCAAGTTTGGGTTTATGCATGTTTTTGAGGCTTAAGAATGTAACATGCAAGTTAATGAACACATTTGTGCCTCATTTGCCACCATGATTAACTTGTGGCTTAATATCCATTTTTGTCATGACTTTGCCAAGTCTCTTCTTTTAATCCATTACGTTGTTGCGAACGTATATGCGGGTTTAAAAGCGTTGGGTTATGTTATGGGTAATTTCTAATGACATGAAAATATAACTTAAAAACATGACTTGAAATATAACATGGAAGTTGACATGTAAGTATGCTTGAAAATATGAAATTGGGAATTTACCTATTAAGTTAGGTCTACCCATACTATGGAATTGGGAATTTACCTATTGAGTTAGGTCTACCCATATTTTTAAGAAAACCTGAATATGAACATGACACTAGACTAAACATGAAAGTGACCAACTCGAGGTTGGGTTGAGTTTGCAACATAAAGCTACCCGAAACCGACCGGCCTAACTAGTAGTTGCAAACGATAGGACCCAATGTGAGAAGTTGGTCATGTTGTGCTGGAACCCGAGGTTAGACCAAGTTGTGGTGTAAAGCTACCCGGAACCAACCGGCTTAACTAGTAACCACAACAAAGTCTAATGTGAGAGGTTGGGGTGCATTAAGTAATTAATGCCACATAATAGGGTTAAGTTAATTTGATTAATGACTCTTAACCAAATATGACATGGACAAATGGATTAAGTAATTTGATTAGGCTAATGATACTTAACAAAACATGACAAGGTTGGGTAGGTTAAGTAACTTGATTTGCCTAATGACACTTCACCATTTTTATACGACTAGTGGACGGGGTTAAGTTAACCAACACTTAATCAATCCAACACGATAATTTGGTAAGGTTAAGTAAGTTTTCTTAATGGCACTTAACCGAAAAATACAGTAAATGGATGGGGTTAAGATTAGACTCAACTAGTCTAAACATGGAAATCGGATGGGGTTAAGTTAGCCTAGACTTAATTAATCCCACTTGGTAGTTTAATGGGGTTAAGTTAAACACTTAACTAATCTAACATGATGATTTGATGTGGTTAAGTGACCTATACTTAACCAATCTAACTCGTTAATTTATTAAGGTTAATTTAACCTATACTTAACCAATCTAACGTGAAAGCATGATAAGGCTAAGTCACGAATCGCTTAAATACGCTTGACCGATTTGACTCAGTAATTTGATAGGGTCAAGTTAATATATACTTAACCAACTTGACACATGGTTTGTAGGGTTAAGTCTTGAACTTGGATACTTAGCCAATTTTGACATGATTTGTAGACGAGTTAAGTCATGAACTTAAGTGACACTTAATCCATTATGTAAACCCTAGTTCTGAGAATTAGGTGGATAACCGTAATTAACAGGGATAACGGGAATGAGGCTAAGTGGTAAACCTTAGTTGAAGAATAACTAAGTAATAATTCTTAGTCAAGAAAATTTAGACCAGTTCATAGATAGATGAGTAACCTGATACGGTAGGTCATCGTTTAAACACACGAGTAGGAGCAAGTTATCTGATTTAGATAAAGGCTCCAGCGAACTGGGTAACGAAGCAGCGGCTTCGGGGAACGTGAGGATATTCTTGGTATCCCTCTGTGAGCTGCCAGGTGATCGCACTAGGCTCATGAGAGGTTAAGGTCTGCGTTAGAAGAACCAAGAGTATGCCTTGGTTGCTATACGAGCGACCTAAAGACGGGGATGGATAGGGGATAGTCGACGATACACGGTCGTGCCCTAGATAGCATTTCGTCAGGCTACCTACCATCTTTGGTCAAGCGTGTACGTACGGAAAGGCAGAGAACACCCAAAAGACCATAATTGCTATCTAATTATGGTTGCGGTAAGGCTAGGATTGTGGGTTGGCCAGTAGTGTGTTCTCATACAGGATTTATCCTGTCTTGTCTTTCACTAGTTGAGGGAGTGGTCTCGTGGGACCATAGCCACGTATAGGAAAAACAGACCTTAGCATCTGCATCGGCAGATAAATCGAAAGCTCCCGACCGAGTCCTGTATTTCTTGATCTGCCCTGTGACAGGACTCGGATGGCACGATGTGATACATGTGCATACAGTCATGGAAAAACGATTCACGATGAATGCGTGGGAAAAAGGGCGCGGTTGACGGTTAGCATAATTCCTAGTGTCCCTGGGTGGTTGAACCCAAACCGAAATACGAAAACGTGCAATAGGTAAGCATAATCACTAGTGGTCCTAGGTGGCATAAGTCCTAGTTGCACAAACGATGATTCATGTTGGGAAAGCCTAGCTAGGTCTAGGGTAACAGTCCAAACGAGCTTAAGGATCATGGAATTACATTGGGGTAGTATAGAACCTCATGGGAAAGCCCGTACGGTCTACGGTAAGGAACTGAACATTTACATGGAAAGAAGCATACGAGTTGAGTAACCTAAAAATGCGATATATTAGGTTGACATGAACCATTACACGACTTTTGAGTAAGGGTCATTCATGGTTAACACATGATACGGTGGGGATACTAGTATGGTAGGTGCAGAGCTAAAATACAGGATAGATACCATGGGATGTTATACGTGATAGATATCTTGGGGATACTATACTTGATAGGAACCTGACGATGGGGTACCTTGTTTTATCTTGACATCGTAAATTATCATTACACCTTAGTTTATCTGAGTTCAGTAGTTCATCCTGTTATTTTGATTTAGCTTATCTATCTTGTCATCATGCTTATGTTCATCTCAGTTTCTCATGCCAGTTAACTTTACTAGTTTTTATGCTGATAGTAGATAGGGCTTACTCAGTCTTTTTGACTGACCCGTTTTGTTTTGCTTCTTGTCTTCCGTTTCCCCCCAGGTTACAGGGAGGAAATACTGTTGTTTAATTCGGACTTCTTCTACTGGAAGGTCATCATGGATGGCTTGGACTTTTCTTGGCTATGGCTACTTTACTGTTTTACTTGGGGAATAATTTTCGAAAATGTCTTTATGCTTCTTTACTATTGCAAGACAGGTTTTGATGTACTCTGATGTAAAAGGCTTTAGACCTTATTTATTCATGTTATGAAAGTTTGATTTTACTTCCGCTATTTTATATGCTCTGTCTTGTGATATTTCTGTGCATGTTTACCAATAATGCCCCTCTAAAGCTAGTGCATTCCTTTGCGAGTGACCCTAGCGGAGGCGGGGTGTTACAGTTGTTGCTTTAGAGCATACATTAGGGCTTAGTCCGTGGGAATTATATACGGATGGGGCTAAGAATAATCGAAGATCCGGCGCCGGAGTTGTTTTAACAACTCCTGAAGGACGATCTATTTACTATGCCCTACGATTGGAGTTTTCTGCCACCAATAATGATTTCGAGTACGAGGCCTTGATTGCTAGGCTGAAACTCGCTAAGGAATTAGGGTTAAAAACATTGGACATATTCTATGACTCTAAGATAGTTGTCTGCCAAGTTTGAAAGGAATTTGTGACCAGGGGACCTCGACTTGTCACTTATCTTGAAAAAGTAGAGAAGTTACTGGGCAACCTGGAGCAGTATAGTATAACACATATTCCAAGAGCGGAAAACCAGAAGGCAGATAGACTGGCTAAGCTAGCAAGTTCTGATAACTCTGAGGAAACCGAAATGGTTCCAATAGAGATATTGGAATCACCAAGCTTTGACCAAATGGAAATCGAATTAGCCCTGGAGGCTGAGCCAGAAAGGGAGTCATGGACGATACCGATTAAGAACTTCCTTAAGAGCGGAATTCTCCCATCAAAGAAGAGCGAGAGAAGAGTTGTAACACGTAAAGCTACAAGATACGTTTTATAGGATGACGTCCTTTATCCCCAAGGATTTTCCATGCCTCTGCTACAGTTTATAGCACACGATGACATCAAGTGTGTATTAAAAGAAGTACATGAATGTGAGTTTGGGGATCATACCGGAGGTCAAACTTTGGCAAAGAAAGTATTGCGATATGGCTATTTTTGGTCTATCGTGAACAAAGATGCAGCTAATCACTCACAACGCTGCGATAGATCTCAAAGATTCACTAAAGTTCTGAGAGCACCCCAAGGCATCTCAAATGAATGTTCAGTCCATGGTCGTTCGCAATGTGGGGATTAGACATCATCGGAACCCTACTAATTGCTAAAGGAGGAGATAAATACGCGATCGTGGCTATGGATTATTTCACGAAATGGGTGGAGGCCGAACCCTTAACCACGATCACGACAAGAAAAGTGATAAGCTTTGTGGTCAGGAATATTATTTGTCAATTTGGGATACCAAAAACCATTATAACTGATAATGGAACCATATTCGACATCGCGGGATTTAGAAACTTCTGTCAGAAGTATAAAATTGATAAGAGGTATACCGCCATAGCTCACCCGCAGTCAAATGGACAAGTTGAAGCAATAAATAAAGTTAATAATTCTATTCTTAAAAAGCGGTTGGAACGAGCAAAAGCCATGTGGGTTGACGAATTGCCGCTAGCTTTGTGGGCTTATCGAACAACCTTCAAGACGGTTGCTGGTTATACTCCGTTTTCACTCTCCTTTCGGTCTGAAGCGGTTATTCTAGTGGAGCTTAAAATCCCCTCTCATATAGTGATGTATTATGACCCAATGACAAATAAGGCGCTCCTCCTAGAGTCCCTGGACATGGTTGAAGAGAAGAGGGACGAAGTAGACTTGCGTGCTTCAAGGCATCGACGCCAAGTAGCATGCTATTATGACAGATAGGTTTGCTTTAGGACTTTCGAACCTGGAGACTTGGTACTGAAGCGAGTCTTTCCACCTCTGGTTCATCTAGGCCCAAAGTGGGAAGGACCATTCACCATCCGACGTAAACTTGACATGGAAGCTTTCAAGTTAGCAACCGTGGACGGGGAAGAAATTCCTAGAGCTTGGAACGCCCAACATTTGCAGCGATACTTGACTTGAAATTGTGCTATTTTCTTTTGTTTTATAGGCCATGTAAAAAGGCACGACTTGCCTAGAAAAGTATTCTTAATATATACAAAAGATTATGAAGTGGACGTAGGTCACGACTTGGCCAAACCACTATAAAATACTGTGTGTGATTTACTTTTCCCATTCGAATCTTGTTTTGTATTTTTTCTGTGATTGTCATAGCATAAGTCGAAAATATTAGACATTTGAATCGATACGAAAGCAAATGAAATGACCATTTGCCTAATGACATAAAAAGGACGGGAAGACCATGTCCCGAACTCTAACTCTCACGAGTCGAGAGAGAGTATAAAGGATGGGAAGACGATATCCTCGAGGCGTGAAGGTGCACCATGACAAAAGACCGTATCGAATCCACTCTAACATGACCATACGACAGGAAAGTATAAAGGTACAAAGAATGAATACCAATAATGAAAAATCTTTGGTCCCGCCGAAAGAGCTGGGGGCAGCTTAATCAATATCGAATAAGCCTTGGCTAAGTGCTATATTCAAGATTGATTGGGGGCATACACATCATGCACCTTGCCATCAATCATTCATTTAATTAAGCGACAATTTCCGTGAATGATATTTTCTCTGTCTATGCATTTGCAGGAAAGCGCGATTGTGACTTGAATCTTTACTTATGTTTGTTAATTTCTTGACACTAACAGAAACAAAGGACGAACTTGCAAGCATTTGACATAGTGGTAAACGAACTACTTTATTTACACAGGTGCAGGTTTATACAAAAGAACTAAATAAATAAAGGTGAGGGCCGCACTCGCTACAACAACAGCGGACCGAGGAACAGGCAAAACGAAAAATAGAACTGCCTCTCATTTGGACTTTGGAGTGGATTTCGCTTTCTTGGCAGCTTTAAGTTTTTCTTTCTCCTCTTTTTCAGCCTCGATCTGGATCCATTTTGGTTTCTTCTTCCCTAGAACTGGAGCGCTGGGATCAGCAGAAGATTTTTTAGAAAGCTCTTCAGTGATTGATCTAGTTGAAAGTATGACAACTAACCTTGACCCAGGAGGTACTGTCGTAAGAAGTTTAAAACTTTCGGGATCTATTTCCTCAACTTTCAGCTGCATACGCTTATCCTGCTTGGCCTTCATCTCGGCCAAAATCAGATCATCGACATTCCCCGAGTCTCCAGTTATAGTAACATCATCATCTTCCTCATGCCCATCATCGCCACCGCCGTCTTTTAGGGAAGCTATTACGTCTTCTTCTAGGGGGTCTACAATAGTATATGGCTTGGGAATCTTCTCGGCAATCTTGTCCTTATCCTTGACCTCTTCCACAGGTTTTGAGCCAGTAACTTCAGCATGCTTTTCTTGGATCTCTTCAGTGGAACTCATATCAGTGATTTCCTTCTGTTGCTCATCGGCCTTTTCAACTGGCTGTGCATCTATAGAGTGAGATTTAACTGGTGCTAGCTCAGGAGAGACAATAGGGTCTCTGATTGACTGTCCCATAATGTGGCGAAAGGTTGAAATAGCCCTAACAAATTGGGGTGAAAAGGTTGAGATTCATTCAGATGATTTCTCGATTGGGGTAGCTAGAGTCTCTGGTGTCGCTTCAGGAATAGGGGATAAAAAAGATGTCTTAGAGATTCCCGGATTCTCTGGATCATATCCCTCTGTTCGGGTATCCCCAGGGGTAGTAGAAGAAGAACTAGTTTCGAGAAATTTTTTATCTTAGCTTGACGTGTCTCTTCTTCCATAGCTGCAGCAATGAGTCTGGTACCTTCTTCCAAGCGCATCGGTTCTTCACCCCTCAGGAATTTCTCCATAAGTTTGTTTTCATCGATGGAGTCCACCTTGAGCTCTTTCTTCTCCCATTCGATGATTTGATCCCACATGTAAACCAGAGTTGTTGGATAGTCCTTAATCCAAGAAATGTACCGATGACGAATCATTGAGCAAAGAACTCTATTATCATCTCACCATAGCCATTCAATTCCTTCTGCACCGCGAAAAGTTTCTCTTGAACCTCTTCAACAGATTTAATGGCAATGCTTGTGTTCCCCTCGGCTAAGACTGCTCTAGATTCAACCTCCAATAGTTTGGCTTCCAATTTGGCATTCCGCTTTGCCAAATCAGTGTTTTTCTTCTCTAACTCAGCCTTCTCCCGTTCAAGGGTAGAGCAAGCCAACTATACCTTGACACTCTCAGATTTAGCATCCTCAGCTTGCTTCTTTAGATCTAAGCTCTCTTGGCTGTGGGATTCCAAGCAGATGTGATAATGCCTTTGTAGTTCTTCATGTTGATTTTTTGTAGTTTTCGGCATCCCGTTGAACGAGAGAAGCTGATCCTGTGCATCTTCCAAGTCTTTCTCTGAATTTTTCAAGATGCTTCCGTCGTAATTGGAATTTCCTTCATGTGGTCAATATCAATGATTAAATCACGAATAATCTTAGAAAGGTTACATGAATATCGATACATCTCCGAATATTGCTTGTCTATTAAGTCTATCTTTGCTTTAGCATCGTCTGCCCACTTCGAAGGAACAGGCTCAAGTGCAGGGATAAATTGCAAATGCTCAAAATAGTGATATGGAAATTACTTCCTTAGATATGCCAGTTTTTCTTTGACATCAGAATCAAGCGGCATGGATTGGGATATGGACAACTCACATTTCTTTGTTTGGCAGGTACAATGGATATGTCATCTCTATCTGACCTTTTCTCGATTTGTTTATGCTTATCTTGTGAATCAACATGCTTCGACTACGGCTTCTCTTGGGGATTCTTGTCCTAAGGAGGAATTGGATCTTTGGAATGTGGTTTGTCCCCTTCGCGATGATCTTGGTGGCTCTTATACTTGTTCGGGTCTGACTGACGAGGAGAACGAGAGCACGAAGAATGAGAACGATTGGAATCGTAATGCCTCCTGTCATCCCTGCTGCGGCTCTCGCGACGGTCATAAGGGCCTTCCCCGTGACCTATGCTATGAGTTATAGCAACTAGATGATGCCGATGAAGATATTCATCTACTAAGTAGTCCTTGATGGTCAAGAATTTTTTATCACCATTAAGTAACCGATTCAAGCGATCAAATTGTACTAGATGCTTCTCTTGTGGTGGGTTAGGAACTTCAAGTAAAAACAAGCAATGCTTAATGTATTTATGATAAAGGCTGGAACTAAAAATAAAAAAACTGAGGTCCTTACTTGACTTAAGCCATTTTCTGGCACACCCATGTTGCTGCTTAACATAAAACCATTCAGGTTTCGGGTCCCCAGCTTTGCTGCTAAACGGAACAGTGATGATTTTCCTTTTTGGCACCGATTCAAAGTATACAAAATACGGGGTGTCATTGGTCCGATGCTTGAAATTGTAAAAGAAATGCGCGTCCTCAAAAGTGAGCTCTACACCTAGAATTTTTTATATGCTATGTACAGAGTATACAGATAAGCATAGGAGTTAGGATGAAGTTGCATGGGGCAATCGACAATTGTCTCAGAAAATCGACGATGAATGGCGGAAATGGAGGTATTGCCCCCAACAAGGAACATTAATCTGGTGATAGCTATATACCCACTGGCGGATGATACGTCACTTTCATGAGTTCCCATTTCATAGTCTGAACCCGTACTATTCCAACCCGAATATGAAGTGGAAGATACGTCTTCAATGAGTGGATTCTCAAATGACCTGGCAGCTTCTCTCCTTTCAGTTAATCTAGACGAACGTCTTTCAGCCATAGTCGCTAAACTATCGAAGAAACAATAGTAGGAGTTAGAGTAAAATTGCCCGTGTCCCCCCATGCATGTATGTGCCAATGTGTGTGCAGTGACAGAATTAAAGAAATACAAAATAAGCAAATAGGAATGCAATGCGGAGATAAGCAGAACAATTATGTGTTCATCAACAATCCAAAATTTCATTCGAGAAGGGCTCTATCATAACTGTCCATGATTTCACAAGTCACACTTGGTCTTAATTTAAACTGACTAGGACATGTTTATGTTTCATATTGAGTGCTGATGGATCGGTTAGGAATGTAAGATTTAAGCGGTTCGGCTCGGGGATATGTCTGGCATGGCAGGACCACTCAAGGACCAGTGTATACACACCAGTTCGGATCGAAGGTCCTGGAGAATTGCAGATCGGCTTGGAGTCTTTAAATAGATGACATCGGATGGGTCTTTAAAGAGGAAGATCTATTTGGATCAGTCTACCCCGAACTGAACCGTATTTATGTCCCGAAGCTGACTCCGCCTCGCTCACATATCTTTGAAGTCCCCACCCATCTTTAACCACTCCAACCCAAACCGAAACTATTGAATTTTCTACAGGTACATGGACACACCGAACCAACATGCCTCCTCTCTTCTTAGAGCATACTCCTCCTTCTTCCTCAATTAAGCAAGAGAACTAGGGATGGCAATGGGGCGAGTCTAGGGTCCAAACCCACTTGACCCGCCCCTGTTTTGACCCATTTAGACCCGCCCCATAGGGTCTTCGGGGCGGGTAGACCCGCGACCCGCTTTTGGAGGTCCGGGTCTAGGGTCGGGTCTGGGGCATGGCTAACCCGCCCCAACCCGACCCGCGTGATCGAAACATCATTCAAACACTTTATAACTATAACTATTGCTTGTTAATCTTCTTAGATTTACATGGTTATAAATTGAATATTATATTATTTCAATTGACAAACTATAAAATTTTCATTGTATTAAGTTGCATCAATGATAATCATACAATAACAAATGCATATATTTTGAACTATTATCTTACAACTCATTTTATAATATTCTCTTGTCATTGTGAACACATTATAATATGCATATAATTTATCATTTATATGATAAAAAATGTAAATATATAAATTTGTGTACACTAGAACATAATATCACCGGGTCGTGAGTCGGGTCTACCCTGACCCGTACGAGTTTCGGTATGGGGCGAAATTCCAGACCCGCACCGGGTCTACGGGGCGGGTCTGGGGCGGGGTTTAAAAAGTCCGGGTCGGGTCTGGGGCACGAGAAACCCGCCCCAACCCTCCCTATTGCCATTCCTAAAGAGAACCGCTGATAGGGATTTTAGCTCATAAAGTACCTCCGCACACACACAGTCACCACCAACGTTGTGTTTAGATCATCAGCACCAACACCTCGAGGTGGTGAGGACCCCACTAACGACGGTGGTGGTGTGCTGAAAACCCATGAAATTAAAGTCGAAATTGATTGAGAAGAATTGGTGTGAGTTAATGCGGATATCGAGTACGATTGTTACAACATTATCGATTAAAACTGAACAAGTTAAAGATTAAAATCTAACCTATGAGTTAGTTTCGGAAAATTAGAGAATTTCTGTTCGAAATTTAAAAATTAGGGTTTTAGAGATGAAAGAGGCGGTAGTGAAAAGTGGCAAAGTATAGAGGAATGCGTGAATTTATATGAAAGGAAGGATGTCCCTTCGTGTTCTGATGGATTGGACGTCTTAACCCGATCCGATTAACCGAGGGCCCTCGCTACCGTAAAGCCTTGCAGCCCATTAACATAGTAAAGGTTGGAACATGGACTGGGTCGGATGAGACTGATCCGAACCAAGGAACGGTCACCAATATCAATTTGATACATAAAGATAAATCCCAATAGGAATGAAGAATTCGTAAACAGTTATCATAAGAGTCTTACCTAAGAGTATTACCCTGACACTGGATAGATCCTCAAAGCTACCAAAGAATGACAAAAATAATTAGTGCATCCAAGGTTATATTTATAAGCTTACAGAAGACACGGTTTCGTAATGCGTCACAACGTTACGAGCGAATGGAAACAACTATTCAATGGCTATAACTCAGAAGTGAACAGATATACCACTTCGAAGAACACCCTATCTCCAATAAGCATGTGCTCGAGGGGCAAAATGTTAGCCCACTTTGTGATCGGGCCACATAAAGTTAGAAGGTTACTTGGCGAATATATGTAAAAAAAGAACTTCAAGCAGAAGCCCGGATCGGTTCGAAGACCCCGGAACCGAACTCGCTAGCCGTAAAGAAATCAATCCTGGAAATGATGAATAAGGAATGCAACCGGATCGGTTCGGGTTCCCCCGATCCGGACCTTCATTATTCCACCCGAATGATCCCAAGGCTGATGAAGTAGCGGTTACAATCCACGACTCCAGAAGACGCGGGACAGTTACTCACCCAATATCCCACGATCACCGACT
Source organism: Allium sativum (assembly GCA_030737875.1). Taxonomy (NCBI): domain Eukaryota; kingdom Viridiplantae; phylum Streptophyta; class Magnoliopsida; order Asparagales; family Amaryllidaceae; genus Allium; species Allium sativum. The sequence continues at coordinate 508,015,228 of CM060920.1, read as the reverse complement.
AACTTGATGTGCTGTCACCATTATGAAGCCTCCGATCCCGATAGTTATGGCATGAATTCCACGTGTCTCCGAACCGAAGCCATCCCAAAGAGATTTTCCACCTATAAATACACCACTAAGGATCATTTAGGGGGATCTTTTGGCAACTTCTTGGCTTTAACTCTCATTATAACCGACCTTCACTACTTTAGTCATATCATTTCCATCATTCGAAGCACAATTTAGCGAAAGTTGAACGAAATTATCCTTTGTAAAAGTGAGATTGAGTGTTGTTTAATCTTGCATTTGTACTTGGATCATTCATCAACAAAATTTAAAGTGGACGTAGGCTCTTTAACGCCGAACCACTCTAAATCGTGTGTCTTCTTTGTTTTTTATTTTCATTTCACTTAGAATTATCAATAGTTTGGGTGTTAGAACCATTTTAGGATCTAACAATAATCTTTGTCAGTAACTGATATTTTTTTTTGTATAACATAATAATTAATATTAAAATACTAATATCACAATAACATTACAATAATTAAATACTTACAATATTAATAAATAATTAAATAATATTACAATATAATATGTATATTCTTATACAATAATTATTTTAGTTAAATAATATATAATTTATATAATTAAATTTTTATAAATGTTAAAAATATATTTTTTATCTAATGTATATGCCATAATTAATATATATTTTATTTAATGTATATGCCATTGCAACGTATACATTCATTATTTATAAACATATATTAAGCAATATATTTAATGATTGATAATTTATAAATAAAAAGCATAATTTAATAATTTATTATTTGATAGTTATTATTGACTAGGAACTATTAATTATTGACTAGTAATTATTTAAAATTAATTATTCAATAGTTGTTATTTATTAAATACTACTTGTAATATTACTTATAATTAATAATTAAATACTATATATTATATTTTTATAATATTAAATATTTGATTTGATTCGGACATAACTTACAATCTATTCGACGAAATATTATATTATATTTTTTTATAATATATTTTGATTCTATTTAGATGTATGGTATTGATATTCGTATTAAGTATACAATGTTTGAATGTATAATGTATAATATTATTAAAAAGAGCTCGTAACATCGTGGTAGTTTGTGGTTTTAAGTTTTGAACTTCAACAAAATATATATAATTCGTTATAAGTTGGATTTTTTTGAAAAAATAAATGTTTACTAAGCTATATTTTTCTAACGGAAGAGAAAAATAAAGATTTTATATTATAGATTTTGAGTTATATCCAAATCAAATTTTCAAAAAGTCGCTATGGAACCTTTTATTAAATAAAATATATTATAATATAATCTTTAATAATACAAAAAATATAATATTATAATATTATTATAATTTATTATTTAATATGTTAAATAATATAATACATTTTTATAATAATGTTTTTGCTTTACTATTATATTATTATAAATATAATATATATATGTATAATAATTTTGGTGTAAAATAGAAAATAAATTGTAATTAATTATAATTATAATTATAATGTATATATTCATAAATTATATTTATTATAAAATCTAGAATTTGTAATTAATTTAAATATGTGGACTTAAATATACCATGTTAGGAGCTAATAGTTAACAAAATTTATTTTCACTATTGAGTACACTATTTATTTTAATTATAAACTATAAATATATATGTTGCATTTAATTATTTTTAACATTTATAAAATTTAATTATATAAATTATATATTATATAACTTTAATAATTATCGTATAAGAATATACATATTAGATAATATAATTAATCGCAAATCTATATGTAATTTTAGTTTAGTATAATTTTAATTTAATAAATTTATATTTAAATTTATACCGACATACAAAAATTATTCAATAATTTATTATAATTATATCTATTTAATTAATGCAAAATACAATTTATTAAATTAATATGAATTATAATATTATATCATACAATTATATGTTATATGTTTATACATTATAATATATATATATTATTAAATAAGAGTAAAACTATGAAAATTATATTGTTTAATAATTATAGAATTATATAATATATAAATTATTTTAATATATTATAGAAATTATCTATTTAACAACTTTAATTTATAATTAATATTTACAATTATATTAGTAAATATATTACAGAATTATAATATAATTATATATTAAATGCTATTACATTATTTACTATAACAAAATCGTTATTCACTATTGAGTATTTTTAGATAACAAATAATATTTTAATATACATTATTATAATAATTTTAACATTTAATTATTGTAATATTATTTAATTATTTATTAATATTGTAAGTATTTAATTATTGTAATGTTATTTTGATATTAGTATTTAAATATTAATTTTGATGTTATATAAAAAAAATATCAATTATTAACAAAGATTATTAAATATAGTATCAAATATTTAATAATACTACATTTTCTGCACAAAATGCATTGGCTAACTTTCAAAACTTGCCAATGCTGCATTGGCGAGTTTTGAAAGTTAGCCGATGCATTTTGTGCAGAAAAATGTTAAAATGCATTGGCGAGCTTTCAAAACTCGCCAATGTAAAATAAAATAGGTCTATATGCATAATTAATTCTGAAACATGGCTATACGTGTAATTGTTTGTGTAAAGAGGCCTATGTGTGTGAATTTTCCTAAGTTATATAAAGAAAAGTACAAGGTTGTCATATCATCTAAATCAATTATTCACAAACAACAGAAAATTTTAACTTCTAAACAAAATTTTGGAGTTACATTTAAAGAACTTGGTTATTATAATGGAATCTTTTACTGCGTTTGGACTACTGAAGTTTATATACTTCAATACAGTGTTTCTTAATTTTCAGAATTTTTGGGACAATGTTGAGCAGGATATTCATTTATTCAATAGGTAAACTTTTAGCTTTTGCGTCATGAGTTAAAATCAGAATTAGAACTTCCGTAGCTTTGAGGCACTATAATTTCAATGTAATTATCATATTATAAATAATAATAATAAATTGTACTATGTATATTCTAGCTTTCTTACATCACTAGTGCTTAAATTGTAGCTTTGTCCTGTTCTTTTTTTTTTTTGTGTTAGAAAAACCTCCACATAAATGATTTGTTTCCCTCTTTTTGACACCGTTTGGGTAACTTAAACCTACGTGATCACATGGATGTATTTAATGAGTTGTAAAGTGCTTAATTCTCAAATGATGTACATATTTTGTTGAATCGGGGCTAAGAATAGTAAATATCATGTATTTAGCTTTGAGGGAATTCTTAAATAAGTTGTTTGATATGTCAACAGTTCCAAGTGAGGCATGCTAATATTGCTTGTGACTTCACACACTACGCTTTTGTATTTAGCATAGTTAATAAATTATTTATTGTCATGGCTAATTTTAAATTTAATCTTACGATAAAAAGCAATTTTTGTTTTTAAGTAGAAATACAATCAGCTGCTATTATATACAAGGGTTCTATTTCAATGCTACTAGATACATAAAAATAAATATGTTTACCTACCGTTACTAATTAAAATTCCACATGTTCCATCTTTTGCCATACGTATCACTAATAATTTTTTGCACTGATGTAATTATTTTAAGTTATTAACAAAATAATTGAGTAACAAATTTGATATTTTCAGTAATCTTGTAACAACCCGGAAAATCAGAACCAATTTAAATTTTTTATTTTTGCTATTTTAATGAAGTTCGAATATTTTAAATAATTTATTTTAAATAATAACGACTAAAAATTTATCTAAATCGAAGTTAGAACGAACATATTTATTTTAATTATAAAAGGAGTTAGAAATAGCGCAGTAGTTTGAAAATTTGATTTTGAACTTTGACTGAATGTACAGGATTCAAAATAAATTGGATTTCAGTAAAACCAATTTTTTTTAAATCTGTTTAAAAATATCTTTCCAACGGATCTAAAAAATTGAAATTTCATAGCGGGAATAAAAAGTTATGGCCAGTTAAATATTTAAAATAGTCGCTAGGGAATTTAATATAATATATAGCCCTTATAAATAGCCATTTTGCTAACGACCTTCGTTTTCAATGAAACTATTTTGGTGGATCCGGAATGTCAAATTAGTGGAAAATTCCAATTTTCATAATTTTTGGAATTAATATGTGAGTGTGGCAAAAGAAAATGTGTTTTGTCAATTTCAGTCAAATTGGATCGACCAGAAAATGACCATTTTTCAAACGGTATCCAAATTCTACGAAGTTAATTTTGTTAGGACCGTAACGTTAAAACATAGCTAGATTTATTTTTCGGAAATTTTTAGAGTCAGTATGTGGCCCTGGTAAATTAAAATGTACGATCAAATTAAATAATTAAAGGTTTTATATTTTAATTCAAGGAAAAATGGGCTGAAACGATCGAATGGGCTGATGAGACCTACTCCATTGTGTCCGGAATAGGGTTAATTAGTTAGGGGCGATGGTCGTTGGGCCTCATTTGGTGTTCGGACCGATAAACAAATAATTTATAAATTAAAATTATATTAAATAATATATATATATGTTAAAATAATAAAAATACTTTGTCATTATCTTCCCAAACCCGACAATCTTCAAAATCGATGGCGGCTAGGGTTCGAATCTTCCTCTCCAAATAACTCACGATCCTCTCAATGAAATCGAATGATTCTTTTGAGGATTCTATAGAGATTTTTCCCCTCTCCAATTTCAGAAATTTTCATTGCATGTGGCAGGAGATCCGTTGCCTTAAAGTCGTGACTTTCAGACCACTGCCGCACCGTTGATTCGCCGCCGATTTAGATCGCTCCTCTGGCATCGGGTGCGCCTCTCGAGGCTCTCCAGCATGGTGAAGCCCGATCGTCAAAGCGCTGCATAGATTTCGCAAATTTCCTAAACCTAGTTCTAAACTAATCTTGAAAGGGTACAACTATTTTAATTTAAACAGTTTATAACACCTAAAAGATTGCAAATTTTGATTTATTTATAAAAATCGTATCTTTATCATACGATAGCGAAATTCGATGAAACAGATGGCATTGGGACCGTGGCATCGTACACGACATTCCGGAAGAGACCGGAGAATTTTTGGAACTTTCTACAGTTTCAGAAGAAATAAAAAAGCAAAGTGATATTTCTGAATCCAAAATAAATAAATAAAATTATATTAGGCTGCAGACGGAGTTTAGAAACTCCATACACCATCGTCCATAGACCATGGACGAATTGATTGTGATTGTGGTTGGAACGAAATCGATTGTGTTTGTGGAAAATTCATTGTATAATGAAAAGAAATTGTATTAGGAAAATGAAACCCTTGTATCGCAGTGATGCCTAGGCTAGCAGAAGAGCTGTACTAGGGACGGTGCCGGTTTTAATTATCTTGCCGTTATAATGCCGAAATTTTCTGGAATATTCATGTGTTATAAAATATTCATGTTATGATAAAAATTAGTTTGAAAATTAAAAAAATTAGATCTTTATTATATATATAAAATGTGAAAATGATCAAAGTTGAATAGAAAAATAGATTAATAATAAAAATACATTTTTTATTGTATATGAAAATTATCATAGTATGAATAGAAAAATTGATTAACAATAAAAATACATTTTTTATTGTAAATGAATATGATCATAGTATGAATAGAAAAATTGATTAACAATAAAAATACATTTTTTATTGTATATGAAAATGATCATAGTATGAATAGAAAAATTGATTAACAATAAAAATACGTTTATTATTGTATATGAAAATGATCATAGTATGAATAGAAAAATTGATTAACAATAAAAACACATTTTTTATTGTATATGAAATGATCATAGTATGAATAGAAAAATCGATTAACAATAAAAATACGTTTTTATTTATATATGAAAATGATTAGTATGAATAGAAAAATTGATTAACAATAAAAATACATTTTTAATTGTATATGAGAATGATCATAGTATGAGTAGAAAAATTGATTAACAATAAAAATACATTTTTATTTGTATATGAAAATGATCATAGTATGAATAGAAAAATTGTTTAACAATAAAAATACATTTTTTATTGTATTTGAAAATGATCATAGTATGAATAGAAAAATCGATTAACAATAAAAATACATTTTTATTTGTATATTAAAATGATCATAGTATGAATACAAAAATCGATTAAGAATAAAAATACATTTTTTATTGTATATGTAAATGATCATAGTACGAATAGAAGAATTGTTTAATAATAAAAATACATTTTTATTCTGTTGAAAGTAAACTGGTTTAACATAAAAAGTTACATTTTTATGTAAAGAGGATCATTAAATGATTATTATTGAAAGTAAATAGGTTTAACATAAAAAGTTACAATTTTATGTAAGAGGATCATTAAAAATGACTATTATTGAAAGAAAACAAGTTAACATTAAAAGTACATTTTTAATGTAAGATGAAACGTATAAAAGGATTTTAGTTTTATAAAATATGTTAACATTAAAAATTTACAATTTAATGTAAAGATGAGTCATATATAAAAGACTCTAGTTTTATAAAATGGTGTTGAAATCGTTGAATGAATTATATATATATATATATATATAAATTAAAATAAAATAAAACGAGTCGCGTGCGGTAGTTCACGATTTGGAATCGTAACTTTAAATGATTATACCGAGAGATCCGACCGTCGAATTTTTCCGAAACTGGAACCATTGGGTTTGCTTTGGAAAGAACTTTTCGACGATATAAAATTTGCTAAGATCCAATGGTTAGATTTTGAGAAATGTGTCAATCAAATTTTGATGAAAACAACGCCAGGGCCGCGTAATGACCAGAAGCGTCGTTTAATTAAATAAGGCTATTTTTATATAAATAAATTAGCGATAACTCGTTATAAAATATTATAAGCGATATGGAATGAAAAGAAATGATTTGAATTGTATATATTTGAGAATTATTTGAAAAGGCCGAGTTAACTCTCATTTCAAATAATTGATCGACGATTAGAAGTTGAAGATTTGAAGATAGTTGTTAAAGATCGGCGATCTTCACGTCGAATGGATGACTACTGATGCCTTTGATTGGAGTTGCTGCCTTGAAAGTGTTACAGTGGTAGTTGTCTGGACGTACTTGTTGATTGTCTGGATATGTGAGAGCCTCTCTTCCGTATTGGACATATGGAATGAGGAATAAGGTGTCTCCGGTTTCGTTCAGACCATGAACGGACTTGTAAATGGATGTATGTCTGACATTGGATTTTATTCTATGCTGATTGATTTCTATTAAATAAATATCTGCTTGGTGGCGTAGAATTTATTCTCTTGCTTAACACCCTTCTCTGAGACGTACGAGCTCAGAGGTTATATATCGATAGACATCAGTCGCATGGCGTGAATTGTCAGTGTGGCATGCCAAGATGCAAATGATCAAGGCTTATTGTTGAAAAGCAGAGCCTTGTGGTTGATGATCAAAACACAGCTTTATTTAGCATAGCTTTGTGTATAGCGTTACTTCACGAGCCTCACACCCCGGTATGAACCAGAAACGGGAGAAGGACCCCAGGGAGAGCATGCGTTTCTTTCTAGCTAGAAGTGGTGTCATGGTATGGAGCCCAAACATTTTTACTTATATGGATGATGGAAAGCGAGATACCTCGGATTTAAGTCCCTAGTGGTTCTGGATTTACGTCCCATAAGGCGGAGAAACATATTGTTTAGGAATGACTAATCCACTAAAGTATTCGTGGACCAGCCCTGGCGATCCAAGGCTCACTCGAGCTCTGAGCCTGAGACACGGGCTAGAGTGCCTCGAATTCGGTAAGGACGATCCCTTGCCTTGGTTCATGATGGAAATCCAACTTCCAATATGACCCATACGGTTTTGATTGTAAACCTATATTTGGCGACATAGTATATGGTAGCTATGCCGCCTATGATTGATAATTTATGATTAAAATGTTTTTGAAACATATATGCATTAATAATAATATCAAATTGTTTTATATGTATCAAGCATATTTTGGCCATTATAATGTAAAATTCTAACCTCCGCTTTGCGTTGCATTGTGTGATGGGACTTGAGTCTTATAGTCACTGTTTCAAATCTCGAAAATTTCTCCCGAGATCTCCTCCGAGATCTCGTTTTGGGCTCCTTCCAAAACGAAACAGCAAATATCACTCTAAATTTCCTTTCAAATATATCGCCCAAGATATTGAAATATCGAACGATATATCGACCGAGACGAAATACTGGAATATCGTCCGAGATCTTAGTTTTTTTGGTTAAAATTTAAATCTGTGCCTGAAGTAGAACTATAATTAAAAAACTCAAATCTAGCCATATCAATATTTTGTTATTTTACATTTTGCATGTTAAATGACTATGTTCTTTATTCGTATATGTTTTACAATGCTTATGATTTTCATATTTGTCTTTTTACATATATGTTACTTATGAAATTATGTATTTTATGGTCTACTTATGCTAGATTTCTTTAATATTTTGGATCCTTTTAATTATTCCTCTTTAACAATATTCCTGTTTTAAGCATATTATGATTTAGAGTAGGAATGATCTTTCGTAAAATAAAGAATAATAAAGTTATTTTGCATTTTAAGTTTAAGTTACTATGTTTTTGACAACATTCATAAAAATCATTTTGTTAAAATATCATTTTTAAAATATCATGTACCCCGAGATTGTTCTGATATGAACTTTCAGACCCGAGATGAGAATCCGAGACGAACTCCGAGTTAGACTCATCTCGTTCGAGATCTCCCCTGATACGAGACCGAGTTTATAAAATCCCCGAGATGAAACACGACCGATATCCGAGATTTAAAACCTTGCTTATAATGGCTTCATTTTTCTTAAAAGCATTGCATTGTTTAAATGATTTTCTTTATTTATGCACTGGCAATCCATTGGAGTAAACCCGTTCCACGTTAGCGGCGTGGTCCTGTGATTAGCCTTATTATTAAATAGGTTAAGTAAAATTTCTCATACCAGTCCCATGACTAACTCCTAGTTTGTTTCACTTTGCAAACTCGGGTGCCCTCTTTTCCACACGAGCAATGTTGTATTCAGGTTTTAGCATACTCATTTTGGATAGCTATGGAGCTGAAGATGGATCCTATCATTTCTGTTATGCTGTTCAGACTTCATTTAGTATATTATGTTTGATTCCACTGCAGACATTTTATATAAAGCTGAAAATGTATTATGTACTAAGTATGATCCTATTACGCTATGTAACTCTGATAATGTATTATTTCAAGTGTAATTTGATGTACATTATCTGCTGTAATACTATATTTCTGTTCTGCTTTTATTTTTTATGTGTTATATTCCAATGATTATCTTTGCTTCCGTAACACGGGGGTTTGGGGTCATCACAGTTGGTATCAGAGCTAATGGTTAAATTGAGCTCTGGAATATAACATATATACAAACTTGACAGAAACATAATCAGTAGTATTCTAAGACAAGTGACTCATCATAGATAGGACTAGTAATGTCCTAGAATGAGTACAGCAGAATAAAATACACCCCTATTAATGCATTTATATTTAAATATATGTCTCTATGCTTTACAATATCTTTACTGTCTGTCGGACTCTTTGTCTGCTATTTGCAGACATAGTGGAAAATGAGTGGCAGAAACAGAAGAAGTAATTCTATGGTTCAGCTATCTATTGAGCAAATCGTGCTCCCACAGCCAAAACCAGATCTAGAAGCTCTAGTAATGAAGTACCAAAATCTGGGTGGAGTACCATTCTCGGGCAAAGAATCCATTGTTGAAACACAAGCATGGATGCGTTCTTCTGAGAGAATTTTTGAAGACTTAAAGCTGAGATATGACCAGAAAAGATTACTGGCATCTTGGGCACTCAAAGACGAAGCTTTAATCTAGTAGGAAACTGTTACTGAGGAAAATCCAGAAGGTAATATTACCTGGGATAGATTTAAAGAAATTTTCAAAGAAAGATCTATTCCCCTAGAAGCTACTGAGGGGCTATATGATGAGTTTTACAATCTGAAACAAGGAGATATGACCATCTAGGTATATCAGAATAAATTCAATGAACTTTCTTGCTTTGCCCCAAAACTAATTCAAGATCCTATAAGGAAGAATCTGAGATTTATTAACGGATTTCAAAAGAAATACGAAGGTAGTGTACTTGCTCATGTGAATCTTCCTTTTTCTAAGATGATACAAATGGCTTACCGCGATGAGTATCTTGATAAGCAACATGGTTTGGAAGATGAAGAGGAAGGCAGTTCTAGCAGCAAAAGGAAGTTTAAAACTGATAATCCTGAGGCGAGTATAAAGCCTGAGGTCATTAAGAAGCCTAAAGCTAATAAGAAAAAGGTTGAGTATAAAGGAGAATCGTCAACGACTACCATATGCAATAACTGCAATATACAAGGACATTTGGCGATAAATTACAGATCTTCGAAGAAACAAAGTAATGAGGGATCCAAATCCAAGAGGAAGTTTCAAGAGGACAGAGAATGCAATAAATGCCATCAGACTGGTCATCTTGGAAATAGTTGCCAACTATGAAGGAAGTCTGAAGTAGCTCATGTAAAGGAAGTAGCAGAAACTCCAACATCCTCAACTAGTCAGGAAATGCCAGATGTTTTGGAAGGCACCCTTACAGTCAACTATATTCTAGTTAAAGTTTTGTTTGATACGGGCGTGTCACAAAGCTTTATTTCAAGCAATACGGTTAAGAAGTTGAAGTTAAAACTAAGGAACCTTAAGGAATCGTTTAGAGTTCGTAATCCGATTGGAGGTTCTCTTATTCTCGGTGTTTATTGTAGAGTGCTTATTTCCTTTTCCCATTACCGATTTTCTTTTAATTTGATTGTTATGGATTTTTCTGAATCTGACATCATTCTTGGGATGGATTGGTTAACTAAATACGAGGCCAAAGTTAAATGTGAAGAAAGAGTTGTTAGAAGTAAAACGAAGCTTGCCAATGTTGTTATACCCTGCGTAGGCTCAGAATCAGACAAAAAAGGATTTTGGGCTGCTCTTGAGGTTTCTCCCACTGCTATTGAAAATATTCCTGTCATTAAGAATTATGCGGATGTGTTCGAAGAAGTTGACAGCTTACCTCCGCGAAGAGAAGTTGTCTTTAGGATTGATTTAGTTCCGAATGCAAGGCCAGTTGTGCATCCTATTCGAAGAATGACATGGAAAGAGAAAGAAGAATTGGGTAATCAAACTAAACAACTTTTATGGAAAGGTCTGATCAGGCCTAGCTTTTCGAATTGGGGTGCAGCAGTAGTGTTTGTTCCAAAGTCAGATGGTACTCTCAGATTGTGTGTGGATTACCGAGACATCAACAAGCAGACGCTCAAGAATAAATATCCATTGCCCCGTATGGATGATTTATTGGATTGCTTGAATGGAGCTAAAGTATTTTCTAGAATGTACCTAGCTACAGGTTTTCATCAATTGCATATTGCCAAAGAATGTGTTCCATTGACAGCTTTCAGAGGTCTAAACATATTTTATGAGTTGTTAGTAATTCCATTCGGCTTATGCAACACTCCTGCTTATTTTGAGGATTTAATGAATCGAGTATTCCGCGATATCTTGAATAAATTCGTGTTGGTCTTCATTGATGATATTTTAATCTTCTCTTAATCAACTACCGAGCATGAGAAGCATTTGGAAGAAGTTTTGGAAATTCTGAGAAAGAATGTTTTAAAAGCCAAATTTTCTAAATGCATATTCTGGCAAGAAGAAGTGAAGTTCCTTGGTCATGTAGTATCGAAGGAAGGAATTTCTATGGATCCGAGCAAAATCTTGACCATTCAAGATTGGAAGCAGCCTAGCACGCCTATAGGAGTCAGAAGTTTCCTTGGATTGGTTGGCTATTATCGGAAATTCGTTAAGGATTTTTCGAAGCTATCTTGTCCACTAACGAGGCTTACCAAGAAGCATACAAAGTTTAATTGGACGCCTGAATGTGATGCAACTTTCTAAGGGCTGAAATTATGGTTGACTACTGCTCCAGTGTTGACTATTATCGACGGCAATCAAGATTTGACAGTCTATACAGATGCTTCTATTGAAGGTGTGGGTGCGGTATTAATGCATAGAGGCAAAGTAGTTGCTTATGCTAGCCGTCAGTTGAAACCGCATGAGAAGAGATATCCTACTCATGATCTTGAGTTGTTAGCCGTCGTGTTTGCTTTGAAAATATGGAGGCACTATCTTTTGGATGAGAAGTTTGAACTATATAATATCAAAAGTCATTAAAGTATCTATTCACCTAGAAGGACTTGAATTTAAGGTAGCAGCGTTGGTTAGAATTTCTTGCATCATACGATCTTGATATTTTGTATACTCCAGGGAAAGCCAATGTTGTAGCAGATGCACTTAGCAGAAAGAATGCCATTATTGCTAATATCATTATTACGCCTTCATTGATTGACAAAATCTCTACTCTTTAGTAGGATGATGAGTTTATTTAGAGAATTAGTAAAAGAGTCCGTGAAGGCGAACCCTCGAGTTTCCAGATTGATAACAAAGGAGTTCTGAGGTTATTAGGCCGAATTTGTGTTTCGAATATTCCTGAGCTCAGAAGAGAAGAGATGGATGAATGTCATATATCCAAACTTTCATCCAGGGGTGAGTAAGATGTATCATGATCTCAAGTGCACAATCTGGTGGAAATCTATGAAAAGAGACATTTCCATTTATGTTAGCAGGTGTTCTACTTGCCAACAAGTCAATAGTGATCAATAGAAACTTAGCGGCTTGTTACAACCATTCGAGATTCCAAATTGGGTGTGGGATCAAATCTCCATGGATTTCATTGATGGTTTGCCCCGAACCAGGAAAGGTAACGACAGTATTTGGGTGATCGTAGATCGTTTCACGAAGACCTCCCATTTCATCCCTGTGAAATCTACTAGAACAGCTTGAAGTCTAGTGCAAATTTATTTCAAAGAAATTGTCAGACTACACGGAATTCCCAGCAGCACTGTCAGTGATCGTGATCCGATATTCGCTAGTAAATTCTGGGAAGCATTCCAAGAGGAACCGGGGACAAAATTAAATCTGAGCTCCGCCTGTCATCCTCAAACAGATGGACAAACTGAGAGGGTGAATCATATACTGGAGACTTGTTGCGAGCATGCATTCTTGATTTTGGCGGGTCATGGGAAGATCACTTGCATTTGGTTGAGTTCTCTTATAGTAACAGTTATCAAGCAAGCTTACAAATGTCACCATTCGAAGCATTGTATGGTAAACCTTGTAGATCTCCCGCATGTTGGGTAGAACCAGAATACCGATTAGTATTGGGTCCCGATATGATTCGTGAAGCTTCGGATAAAGTCGATTTTATTAAGAAGCGACTTCAGACTGCTCAGAGCCGACAGAAGAGCTATGCAGATTCAAGAAGAAGGGATTTAGAATTTTCTGTTGGTGATTATGTATACTTGAGGGTTTCCCCATTGAGAGGAGTAGTTCGTTTTGGGAAGACTGGGAAATTGGCGCAGTGTTTAATTGGTCCATTTGTCCATTTCCTATACTCGAAAGGATTGGTACTCTCGCTTATAGGGTTCAGTAACCTGGCTGGTTGCCAGGGGTACATGATGTATTTCACATGTCTCAACTTCGAAAGCATGTACATGATACAAACTTGATTGTGGAGGAAGATGCACAACAAGATTTGGAGATTACCCCGAGCTTAGAAGTGAGAAGGGAGACAGTAAAGATTATTGGCAAGGAAACCAGGGTTCGGAGAAACAAAATGATCCATTTAGTCAAAGTGCAGTGGAGCGGAGTTCCTAGAGACTGTACATGGGAGACGGAAGATAGCATTAAACAGGCTTATCCCAAGTGCAGAGTGGACATCCCTGATTAGCTCTGGTGCAAGGTACATTTACAATATTTTACATTTTCCGTTTTGTTTCCAACTTTACTATTGTTTCCTTTTCGTGGACGAAAAGTTTTTAATTGGGGGAGATTATAACAACCCGGAAAATCAGAACCAATTTAAAATATTTATTTCTGCTATTTTAATGAAGTTTGAATATTTTAAATAATTTATTTTAAATAATAACGACTAAAAATTCATTTAAATCGAAGTTCGAACGAATATATTAATTTTAATTATAAAAGGAGTTGGAAATAGCGCAGCAGTTTGAAAATTTGATTTTGAACTTTGACTGAATGTACATGATTCAAAATAAATCGGATTTCAATAAAACCAAATTTTTTTAAATCTGTTTAAAAATATCTTTCCAACGGATATGAAAAATTGAAATTTCATAGCGGGAATAAAAAGTTATGGCTAGTTAAATATTCAGAATTGTAGCTATGGAATTTAATATAATATATAGCCCTTATAAATAGCCATTTTGCAAACGACCTCCGTTTTCGACGAAACCACTTTGGTTGGATCCGGAATGTCAAATTATTGCAAGATTCCAATTTTCATAATTTTTGGAATTAATATGTGAGCATGGCAAAAGAAAATGTGTTTTATCAATTTCAATCAAATTGGATCGACCAGAAAATGACCATTTTTCAGACGGTCTCCAAATTCGATGAAATTAATTTTGTTAGGACCTATCGTCAAAAGATAGCGAGATTTATTTTTCAGGAATTTTTAGCGTCAGTATGTGGCCCCGGTAAATTAAAATGTACGATCAAATTAAATAATTAAAGGTTTTATATTTTAATTTAAGGAAAAATGGGCTGAAACCATCAAATGGGATGATGAGACCTAGTCCATTGTGTCCGGAATAGGCGTAATTAGCTAGGGGCGATAATCGTTGGGCCTCGTTTAGAGTCTGGCCCGATAAACTAATAATTTGTAAATCAAAATTATATTAAATAATATATATATATTAAAATAATAAAACACTTTGTCGTTATCTTCCCAAACCCGACAATCTTCAAAATCGATGGCTGCTAGGGTTCGAATCTTCCTCTCCAAATAATTCACGATCCTCTCAATGAAATTGAACCATTCTTTTGAGGATTCTATAGAGATTTTTCCCCTCTCCAATTTCAGAAATTTTCATTGCATGTGGAAGGAGATCCGTGGCCTCAAAGTCGCGACTTTCAGACCGCCGCGACACCGTCAATTCACCGCCCATCGGGACTGCTCCTCTGGCATCGGGTGCGCCTCTCGAGGCTCTCCAGCATGGTAAAGCCTGATCGTCAAAGCGTTGCACGGATTTCGCGAATTTCCTAAACCTAGTTCTGAACAAATCCTGAAAGGGTACGGCTGTTTTAATTTAAACAATTTATAACACCTAAATGCGTTGCAATTTTTGATTTACTTATAAAAAGCATATCTTTATCGTATGATAACGAAATTCGATGAAATAAGAGACATTGGGGCCGTGGCATCGTACACGACATTCCAGAAGAGACTAGAGAATTTTTGGAGCTTTCTACAGTTTTAGAAGGAATAAAAAAGCAAAGTGAGATTTCTGAATCCAAAATAAATAAATAAAATTATATTAGGTTGCAGACGGAGTTTAGAAACTCCCGACACCATCGTCCACAGACCACGGATGAATTGATTGTGATTGTGGTGTGAAATTGATTGTGATTGTGGTTGGAACGAAATCGATTGTGTTTGTGGAAAATTCATTGTATAGTGAAAAGAAATTGTATTAGGAAAACGAAACCCTAGTAACGCCGCAAGGCCTAGGCTAGCAGAGGAGCTGTAATAGGGACGATGCCGGTTTTAATTACCCTGCCGTTATAATGCCAAATTCTTTTGGAATATTCATGTGTTATAAAATATTCATGTTATGATATAAAAAAAATTTGAAAATTAAAAAAATTAGATCTTTATTGTATATATAAAATATGAAAATGATCATAGTTGAATAGAAAAATTAATTAACAATAAAAATACATTTTTGTTGTATGTGAAAATGATCATAGTATGAATAGAAAAATTGATTAACAATAAAAATACAATTTTTATTGTATATGAAAATGATCATAGTATGAATAGAAAATTGATTAACAATAAAAGTACATTTTGTTATTGTATATGAAAACGATCATAGTATGAATATAAAAATTGATTAACAATAAAAATACATTTTTTATTGTATATGAAAATGATCATAGTATGAACAGAAAAATTGATTAACAATAAAAATATATATTTTATTGTATATGAAAATGATCATAGTATGGATAGAAAAATTGATTAATAATAAAAATACATTTTTATTTGTATATGAAAATGATCATAGTATGAATAGAAAAAATGATTAACAATAAAAATACTTTTTTTATTGTATATGAAAATGATCATTGTATGAATAAAAAAATTGATTAATAATAAAAATACATTTTTTATTGTATATGAAAATGATCATAGTATGAATAGAAAAATTGATTATATGTGTATATGAAAATGATCATAATATGAATAGATAAATTGTTTAACAATAAAAATACATTTTTTATTGTATATGAAAATGATCATAGTATGAATAGAAAACTTGATTAACAATAAAAATACATTTTTATTTGTATATGAAAATGATCATAGTATGAATAGAAAAATTGGTTAATAATAATAAAACATTTTTATTTGTATATGAAAATGATCATAGTATGAATAGAAAAATTGATTAACCATAAAAATACGTTTTTTATTATATATGAAAATGATCATAGTATGAATAAAAAAGTTGTTTAACAATAAAAATACATTTTTATTTTATTTACATAAAATAATCATTATTTGTTAACATAAAAATTCACATTTTTATTGTAAGTTAAAAATGGTCATTAGTTGAAATGAAAAATGTTTTACTTTGAAATTTACATTTTTAATGTAAATGAATCTTTGAAGAAGAGTCATTGTGTAATAAAAATGTGTTACATTGAAATTTACATTTGTAATGTAAATGAATCTTTAAAAAAGAGTCATTGTGTAATAAAAATGTTTTACATTGAAATTTACATTTTTAATGTAAATTAATCTTTAAAAAAGAGTCATTGTGTAATAAAAATGTTTTACATTGAAATTTAAAATTTTAATGTAAATGATTCTTTAAAAAAGAGTCATTGTGTAATAAAAATGTTTTACATTGAAATTTACATTTTTAATATAAATGAATCTTTAAAAAGAGTGATTGTGTAATAAAAATGCTTTACATTTTTAAATGTAAATAAATCATTAGGAAAAGTTCCATTGTTTAACAAATATGCTGTCACCTTGAAAAGTACATTTTTTTAATGTAAATATGAATCTATAAAAAGATTCAAGCTTAAGAAAATCTGTTAACATTAAAAAGTGTCACATTTTTATGTAAAGAGAATCATTAAGTATGATCATTTTTGAAAGTAAATTGTTTAACATAAAAAGTTACGTTTTTATGTAAAGAGGATCATTAAAAATGATCATTGTTGAAAGTAAATCGGTTTAACATAAAAAGTTACATTTTTATGTAATGAGGATCATTGAAAGAAAATATGTTAACATTATATAACGACCCAAACTTCCCCGTAAAGGAAAGCTCGGATTGAGTTGAGAACACGACAAATCAGAACACAAACAGAAGAACATTTCATTGTATATTACAACAATTTACATCAGAGTACAAGAATATACAGAGTATGAATAAATAATATACATTTGATAAATATAAGAGATTTACAAATTACAATGTAGTGGAAAATAATACAAAACACAACTGAAAGGAATATACGGATACAGAGCTTTCTGAATATCATTCCATCTGTAAACCAGGATCCTATGAATATAAATCTGCAAAACCAAAACTACTAGCTGCCCGTGTGGAAAATAGGGGGCACCCAGAGTTTAGGTTAAAACAATAAACTCCAGGTCAGTCATGTGACTGGTGTGGGAACTAAAACAGTTATTAATCTTTATTTTAAAGTTCGGTAAATAATAGGACCACGCCGCATAACATGGAACGGGTTTCCTCCCAAGAATACAAGTGCATAAAACAAAAAGCGCAATGCTTTTTGGAAAAAAATGAAGCTATTATAAGCCACAGGTCCCATCACACAATGCAACGCAAGCCGGAGGATAGGGTATTCCCTTATAATAGCCAAACATGCTTGGTACGTTTAAAACAAATCATTTGATACTATTATAAGTGCATAGGGTATAAAACAACTTCAAATATAAATGTATCAATCCTAGACGGCATGGATGCCATATATCATGTCGCCAATACTAGGCTCTACAATCAAAACTGCAAAGTCACGTATTGGAAGTTGGATTTCCATCTGTGAACCAAGGCAAGGGATTGTCCTTACCGCTTCGAGATCTCTAGCCCGAGCCTCAGACAAGCGCGTAGGCAAGCCTTAGATCGTCAGGGCCGGTCCACTCGATGTGGATTAAAATGCCTGAACACTACGTTTCCCCGCCCTATGGGACGTAAATCTGGTCTGTATAAAGACCATATCATCCATCGGCCCCGCAGTGCCAATATATCTGAGGCGCCTCGCTATCCATCATCCACATAAGTAAAACATCTGGGCGTGCAAAACCCAGACACCACTCCTAGCTAGAAGGAAACGCATGTGCTCCCTGAGGTACTCTCCCGTTTCTGGTTCACACCGGGGTGTGAGGCTCGCGAATTAATGCTACACAAAGCTATGCTATATTAAAGCCATTCTTTGATCATCAACCACAAGACTCTGCTTTTCAACAGAAGCCTTGATCATTTGTATCTCAACATGCCACACATGCAATTCACGCTATGCAACCGATGTCTATCAATCACACAGAATGAAATCCAATGTCAGACACACATCCATTTACAAGTTCGTTCTGGGTCTGAACGAAACCGGAGGCACCTTATTCCTCGTCCCGTATGTCCAATACAGGAGAGAGGTCCTCGCATATCCGGTCGATCACCAAGTACATCTGGAATGATCACCACTTATTACCTTGTCTTGGGTGTACAGCCCAATCAAGACATCAGTAATCATCCAAACGATGTGAAGACCTCCGGTCTTCAACCACCGACTTCATCGTCGACTTATCGTCGAATCAGTTATTCAGAATGGGTATGAACCCGGCCTTTCTGAATAAATCACGTATATAATAAACAAGTGCTATTAAAAAACAACATACGCCTCATTCCAATCCGGAATACTCTTTTATCCAAATATTCGTATCATTTGGGAATGGTTCCCATTAATTTTATCAAAGATACATTCTTTAAATTTATTCTTTAATCTTCCTTTGGATATCAATTCAAACCATTTTAAGGTTTTCCAAACTAGTTGGGATTAGCGCACCTTACCGAAGTAATCATTTGTTTAATTTCACAATCCCAACCTATTCATCCCTGTGGAGCAAAACTAGTAGTACTTCATATCTAACACCACGGTGTTATCGGTAAATTTAATTACCATTTCACGTTCAAATCTAATTAAAGATTTAACTATCGCTTGGAGTAAAACTAGTGGTACTCCATTTTCGATCATTTCTCGAATTTGATAATTTTGGTTATCAAATTCACCTTTCAATCTATTTAAAGATTCATTAAAACTCTAATTCAGTTTTAATTTCCAAAAATCATTACTTAATGGTTATTCAAAGTTAAGAAATAAATCTTATCTTTAACTGGGTTAAAGAACTAATGTCATTTAAAACACAACTCACAATAAACCCAAAATTACATTACATTAACAATGGAATCTTCACGGAAAATAAATCTATATATATATATATAATCGATATAAACTTCCATATCCAACCGAAAATATAAATGGAATAACGGCAAAGCCTCTTAAATTCCATATATAGTAACAGTCTTCCTCCATAGAAGTTCACTTCGATTATTACCGAATCAAATTCCATTCCATTCCAATTTATTTTATTAAACCGGAAAACTTTTCTTTGGAAATTTCCCATAAATCTTAATTAAAAGATTTATATATTCTAAATCATATTTCACTGTGAATTGGGTTAAAGAATGAATTTCGTTAAAACACAGTTCACAATAAACCCAATTCACAATAAACCCAATTCACATTCCATTTCAAATCCAATTAAATGTTAATTAATTGGTAATTCTTCTCTACATCTTAATTAAAAGATTGATGCTTTTCACACAAGGTTTAAGACCAGTGTTACTGAAGACCCCGTCCCATCAGTCTCTAGCCGTAAACCAGTAAGAGAACAATTCCCTAAGTCTTAATCCTGAAGGCCGAAACCAACATCAGATCAATACCCAGGAAACCATTCAACTTAGCTAATCTCCAATTAGTTTCTAATTTTCCTAACTCCATTGGGTTTAAGAACAGTATTATTAAAGATACCATTCACGACAAACCCAAAATCTCATTCCATTGTTAATTGGGTTAAAGAACAAGTGTTATTTTAAAACACCGTTCACGATAAACCCAAAAACCAATTTTAATTTAATTCGAATTAAATGTTAATTAATTGGTAAACTTCATTAAATCTTATTGAAAAGATTTAATCTTTTCTCAATGGGGTTTAAGAAAAGTGTTCATTAAATCTTATTGAAAAGATATAATCTTTTCTCAACGGGGTTTAAGAACAGTGTTAATGAAGACACTGTTCACGACAAACCCGGAATCCAATTCAATATTAAATATAAGGCTCTGAATAGAAATTATATCGGCTTGTATTCAATATCAAATTCTGAAACCGATAAATATCGTATTGGAAATAACAATATATATATCTTCCAAATTCCTCCATAATATCCGTATAATCACGGAATCCAATATTGAAATATTCCAAAGATAATTTCAATTCAAATCCATTCCAATTCATATATTGGAAATTCTGGTTATTTTTAAAGCCATTTCAAATCCAATTTATTTTATTTAAAAATTATTGGATTTCAAATCTAGTTAATAACTAGTTCATTTTGATAAAAATATATTTTTATCTTTTCAAATATGGAATTTTCATCCCAATTCTTTCCAAATCATTTATTATGATTTTACACAAATTATTAATATTTTGATAATTCTATCGATGCCCGTACAGTCGATTTCCATAAACAACCATCGAACTGCATTTACAACGACCTTTTCCAAATTTGATTTAGAAATAATTCTAAATCCAACCATTAGATTTCAAATTTCTTGTATTCATTAGAAAGCTCTTTTCAATACGAATCCAACGGTTCCGGTTTTAGGAGAATCCGACGGTCGGATCTCCCGTAATGTCCGTTCGAAATCAATGGTCGAAATTTGCGAACTGCTGCGGCGCGTTCTATTTAGGCCATTATATATATAATACATATTATATATTTCGTCGATTTCCATTTAAAACGTATTTTATAAATCGTTTTAAATTCACACTTACAACGACCTTTTCCAAATTTGATTTATAAATAATTCCAAATCCAACCATTAGATTTCAAATTTCTTGTATTCATTAGAAAGCTCTTTTGGATACGAATCCAACGGTTCCAGTTTTAAGAGAATCCGACGGTCGGATCTCCCGTAATGTCCGTTCGAAGTCAATGGTCGAAATTTGCGAACTGCTGCGGCGCGATGCATCCTATTTAGGCCATTATATATATAATACATATTATATATTTCATCGATTTCCATTTAAAACGTATTTTATAAATCGTTTTAAATTCGTTTCCAAAACGATTTCAACTTCATATTCAATTTCAAATCAAAATTGAATATTCCATATCATCGATATATAAATGATAGTATTTTCAAAACATTAGATTTTGAAATCACTTCCTTTTATATATTCATTATAAAAATGAATAAAATCAATATAAATATCGTTCACGTCAAAATGGTGTTAATCTAATCAACACAGCTTTATATATTTAAACAAGTGCGAACCCGTGCTTCGCACACGGGCTATCAAAATTAGTTGTATAAAATAAATTTTTGGAATAGCGAGAAAAAGCTTTTTGAAACTAATTTATCATTATTACCTAATAGTGAATGTTGATCAGTGATGCAGTGGTGTGGGTATTAAAGCTTTTAAAAGTTGCAAAAATATAGGTAGGTCAATATTTGTACCTTGTTGTTTGCTTTGTCCTAATCTTTTCTTGAAAGCACAAAATCACAGTGGATAAGAAGTGAGTGTCTTTGTAGGGCATCAGCCCAATCTTTGTCCCTAATCTTTTGTCGTAATTTTTGTATTTTTACAAAATCGTATAGAAAAGTTCAAACTAACGGACACCTAGTATTTATAAATAATCACAATGGAATATAAAAGGCATGACCTCGGCACAATATAATGTCAGACATTATGGAAATGAAAGTTATAGCTGTCGTAGAATTAAGCAATAACTGTGGTTTAGTTTGCAGGTATACAAATCTGAATGTCAGATTTGATATAAAACAGGAGGAAGTAAAACATGTCAACAACTAAACTTGATCTCTGCTGAGTGTCATAAACTGTAAGCATTAATCAGCTGTATTAAAAATGGACTTACATAGTGGAAGACGCTACAGATAACTGCAAATATATTAAAATATGATTATCAGAAGCTGCAGTCATTGTAGAGTATCAACCCAATAACGAAAGAAAGAGAAGTCTTCACGTAATAGTTACACTGTCTATCCAAAAGTACTTGCAGAGAGATATATTGATCGCTGAAATATGAAAATTACAGAAAATGTAATTATTGCTAGGTAGCTGTGTCGAATGCAACTGATTTGTAGAAGTTAGTCTTATTCCATCCATCTTCATAAATATTGTTTCCTAAACCATCAAGAGCAAACTGGAAAAATTAGGAAAGCGTACGTGAATAAAAGAGCATTTTTATTAGTAGGAATATCATGAAAACAGCAATCTAAAGATTGAAGTCTTGAAGTGTTGACAAAGTTTAGTACTTTTTTTCTTTTTTCTAACTGGTTCTGGATGCACCCATTTGCACCTACAGTGAGAAATCTTTCCCTTTTTTGTTACTTATACATGTTGCTTATAAGAACAAAACTACACAATAATACCCATTTAAGTAGAAAAAATTGAATGTATTTCTATTAAAGATGATACTTGCATCTATATTAAGGCTTGTCAATGCCATCTGCACAGTATCTCAAAATATTACAAAAATAGCAGAGCAACCCAAAAAATGGACGAATCATGAATGCACAAATTGTTTTTTAAACGAATAATCGAGCTAGGATTTTGCAACTCTCAAAGAAGTTTCATTTCTAGAGGTAGCTTAAGAATTGGAGCAAACAAAATGCAGAAATATAATTTTCTATTATAATCATGAAGTAATGGGAGCAAGAAATTGTCGGGAAGTAGGTATAATTCAAAATTCTAGAAAAAATATGAAATAAATAGGTTATGTTTTATTTACTTTAGCTAATGATCTTTAATGCAGAATGTAAGTCAATATAAAAAAACATTTTGATAATAGAAGCAAATCAATTTCAACAATTCTAGGAACTGTTGACTAAATTTAATTATGAGAGAAAGAATAAGCATAGGACAGAGGGGGGTGTATATAACAAAATAACTGCGAACGCAACCCATCAAAATCAATCAACAAAAACAGATGTTGGATGTTAAGGTTATATTGTAGATCCACTACTATGAATTTAATTCCTTTATGAAATGATGCAGAGAGAGAAGAGAACAACATAATATTTAGTAGCAAGGGAAGGCCGTGTTTACGTGCTAGTTCCAACGTCATAACCTCAATATGTACATGGTGTAAATTACAAAGTTTTTATATACACTGGCATGGAGAAGTGAATCATCATACCTTGTTATTGCTATATACCGTAGAATGCACATCGAAGTGTTCATTCATCAAATAACCAGTAGCCCAATTAGACGTTTAAAAAACCCAAGTAGACTTATGCAGTTAAAGCCCCACTAAAACCCCGCAATATCCCCGCTATAGCCTGTAGCACCCTTCAACCGCTACGCTATTTCAATTTAGCGCTGATGAACAGTAGACCCACTTGTAGCCCCGCTATTTCCCGCTGCATCCGCTAAATCAACGCTTTTTACCATCCGCTTTAGCAATATTAATATATAAAAGTTGATTTGACTAATTCTCTTTTAAAAAATATCAATAAAGTTAGTGTAAAGAGCTAATTTTAAGACATTAGTGTCCAATGTATTCTGAAAATCTATTATAATCATCAAATATAATGTGTGTGTTACCTTGATATTCTTTGATTCTACTATATATGATTAATTAATGTTAGTTTCTTCTACACATATAATGTGAAAATGATAATTAATTAGTTTTAAATATTTGGTTTCACATTTTATGAACGTTTTTGCGTCTTCGTTATATCCCCGCTATTTCCCCGCTTTATCTCCGCTACACTTTTTTGCATCTCCACCGCTATGGAACCGCTGAGCGCTTTAACTGCCCAATTGCATTATATATTGAATTGCCCCCAACATGAACTAATTGGTATTCTAAAACAATCGAGGGAGAAAAAAAACAATTTTTTTAAAAAAAAAAGGAATCTTATATAGTGTAAAGATTTCCACTACCCAGTTGTAGTCAAATTTTATGTTCAAGTTTATGAAATATCTGTGGTCTTCATATAAGAGCAACATAAGAATAAGAACAACAAAAAGATAATGCTAAAGGTAAAATGAGCTATGAATAAGATCTAAATGTACTTGGGTGTAAAGTGCAATAAATACACCAAATTACCTTCTTGTTCAGTTATGTTCGTCGTTTTCATATTGCTTGCATCCCATGGTGAATCTCTTCGGACGGTGATTGGACTATAGTCACATCTACGTAAAAAGCGAAGCTGTCAGACCTGATTGCGTTCATTGCTGTGAAGTGTGAAAGAAATACGGATATAAGAATGATCAGTGTAATTTTCTGCATATGCATTAGAAAATAAAAATGAAGGCAGTAGGTAATGAACATAGTTTCTTGCAGTAGACTTGCATTATTATATTGGACTGCCCTCAGCATAACTAAATGGAATTATACAACAATCAAGGAAGAAAAAAAAATTTATAAAAAAATGAATCTTATAATATAGCGTAAATATTTCCATTACCCAGTTGCAGTCAAATTTTTTGTTCAGATTTATAAAATATTTGTGGTCTTGATATAAGGGCAACATAAGAATAAGAAGAATGAAAAGTTTATGTTAAAGGTAATCAACAAACAGCTTTTCTATGTTTGCATTAATCCAAATTATTATGGTCATTTCGCACACGGTTCTCACGACACAGATTTTTTTAGTTATTTAAAATAGAACTTTGATGTTGATTTGCGAACTGTTTTTTAGATTATTCTTTTATTAGTATGCATTATTAAATGTTCTTATATGATTTCTGCTTTAACTACGTATACATTACATGTCATGTCTCTCTATGTAGAACGATCATACAGTTTGATATCATTTTAGAACCATTGCTACAAATGGCTTCACATTTATTTGGAACATGGAAAATTAATTTTTATTTAATTCGTACATTATGTAATTATTTGGTATACGGATGGGATGATAGAATGACAGTAGTAGAGGTCATTATAAAACTGGAAAAAAGTCTGTGCAGGGAAATTTTGACTGTCCAATTTTTTTAAAACACAACAGTGTTAGTCAATGAAAAAACTACAGCAAAATTTATGTTATACATACATAAACATTTTTTTGCACTTAGGAGGTGATTTATTAAGAGAAAACACCTGAAATACAGTGGGAAGCAGTTTTCTTTTTTTTTTTTTTTTTTTTTTTTTTGCAGTTAGAGCAGAACTAATTTCATGTAAGCATTCATATTTATGTGAATGAAAACTCGTGCTGCAACTATAAGCTTTTTAGTGGAACTTATTAGAAACTCATGCTGCAAGCATTAAATTTTATTTCCATTTCTGATTTGATAATACATTTTTAGCTGAATAAGCTATGGATTATATTGTAAAGAACAAATATAAAGTTGAAATCCTCAGATTAAGCCTTTAAAATGCTAGATTATTGATTCATAGTACATGGCAAAAATTTAGTATGTATGCACAACATCTCCTATCAATAAATTCAGCCTAATAACAGCAATTTAGTTGAAGAAAATTTCAAGTGTGCATATAATCTATACGTTCTTATTTACCTTACTTTAAGATTTATCAAAATTTATCAACTTAATTAGGTGGATATATCCTTCTATTGGATGCCGAAGAACATATATGTTTTACTTGTTAGCCAAATCCACCAACATTCAAGTTCAAAATCACATTGAACAAACATTATTTTATTACCAAATATTTTTGTCTCTTTTGAGCAATCTTTGTACCTTTCCATTAGCATTATTTTGTCTATACATCGAAAAGAAATTAGGCAAATATGGGACATGGGTTAACCCTAATCGAATCTCAAATACTATATAAAGAAAATCCAAGACACGATAGATGGTATAAAGCATCCGATTGAAGCTAGCATAGCGAGAAACCATACAAATAAGAACAACCATCTTATAAATAAATTCATTAAACAGTAATGGAAAATTTTCCTAATTACATATCTAGATCTATCGATGCAAGTAATATTTGTTTCCTTCTAAAAGGCAGATAATAGAATTTTCCTAATTACATAATAACTATCTAGATCTATCAATGCAGGTAACATTTGTTTCCTTCTAAAAGGCGGATAATAGGACACATCCAGATTAGTAGCATGAAAGTATGGCAAAAAATTGAAGGAAAGATATAAATCTATTATTATTCCCAAAAAGGTCCATGTAACAATTAAACATGAATGCAAACCTGCTCAATGTGCAACGATTGTTAATTGAAAATTTGATTCAATTGGTATGTTTACCTGTAGATATTATGAAGCATGTACGACGTCGTTGAGAGAAATTAGGCAAACAAAAGTGGATTAGTTAAAATCAAATCTCAAATAGATTTTTTTTTTAAAGTCACATAGTAGCTATAACGAAGCATTAGTTTGAAGCAAACATAATGGAAATTAAAACCCCATATTATAATTGAGACAAAAACAAAGCTAACATGCGGTTATGAAGCCTGGATCATACCTGAAATGCATCTCATATTAAAGCAAATGGCAGCGGCATGTCAAAATTGACAGTGGTGCAACTTTAGATCGATAAAAATAAGTTCGAATAAGAAAAACAATGGAGGTCTTAAAAAATAATACAACGAATACAAAAGGAGGTGAAGATTTGAGGGTTAAAATTACCTAAACTGGAATCAAAACTGTAGATAGAAGATGTAAAAGGCAAATATAGAATGAGTGTCCCATATCTAGGGGAATAAGTAGATTTTGAATCAGCTTGCTATAAAGAGGGAAACAAAACTCTCAGGATTCACCCGCCATTATTATCACTAGTATGGAGATAGGGTTATTATGAATGAGAAATAATAAAACATAATAAAAGCTAAAATAAAAGAGGATGCCTCACAGATGCCGTCCAAGCAAAGTACTGGGACAAATGAAAACAACGGTGGGAGAAGATGTGAAACCACAGCCAAGGCAGGTGCAAGCAACAATGGGCATTAAAAACGGGATGGCACGGTAAGCTAGGGTGGCTAGTCAAGATCGAAAGTGACTGATTTTAACCTAGTGAAACATGGTTAGGTGTAAATGGAATGAAATTACATAAAACATTTCGGTTTTCGAAATAAGATGAAGGCGGAACATAACAGACGCAATCGAATAAAATTCCTCGACCTAAATCGAAGCTGAAAACCCCTAATTCAGGATAATACTTGAAACCCCCTAAGTCAAGTATGTTAACTTTACCCATACCAATGTAGTTTTCCTATCTTACTCAGTCATATTTCACTACATGCTGAAACTGATGGTGGATACCCAGTGCCAAAGGCTCCCGTACTCAAGCGCAAGAGGACTTCCCAGGTCATTTCACAAATTAATCTAACTTATATGTCATTTTCTTATAAAGCACAAAATAATATCAAAATCAATTAGTTTATGTGTTTACTCAATGGTATCTCTCTATATGTGGTTTGATTCTAAAAAACAATAAAAATTACATTCAGCAAAAAATTAATTAGTCCATTTCACTGACTTAAATAGGAAAGGTAGCCAAAAAAAGCCCAAGAGGTTCTTTTCTGCTAATAAAGAGCAATTGTACCATATAAAACTAAGTAAAAAAAAAACCACCTGCAATATTATGCATTAGCGTCATGTAATCGTATGAAAATGAATTTCAAAAATTTTAAGAAAATATAATTGCGTACAAACTTGAAATAATATCATGTATAATGCAATCTACTTAACGCCCAATTTCTTCCGAATATAAAATACTGTAATGTTTTCTATAGCTTAAAAATAGAGGAACCACGCATTGATTAAAGGGTTTAAAAAAATTGTTGTCATCGACTTTCATATATTAAAATTAAGAACAGAAATTAAAATGAAAACAGTACTTCATACATCAATCAAATTCTACAGCATAGAAATTACTATTGACTTTTAGAATTGAAATATGGATACAAACAATACTTGCAAAGCTTTTGGAGTGATCATTCCATTAAGTAATCAGTACGAATTGAACTTGAATCATTCAATCAATTCATATATGCCAAATGTAAATTAGTTATGTTGACCTCTAATCAAGTAGAAAATTTGGATAAATTACTTGTATTGATACACCATACAAAATATGGATAAACCACAAAATTAGTTGAATTCAATTTGATAACTTAAGACCCAAAGTACTAAAAATCATTTGTATTTGATTATGGATAAATAAATATATAAGCTACAGTTGTCAAAAAAACAAAGCCTCTATTCTTAATATGGATTCCTAAGAAGAAAAAGATATGGACAATTAAAGGTTTTTTGTGGACAAAAACATTTGTAAGCGAACACAATTAAGGTTACTTTAATTTAAAGTGTCTTTCATATTGTTTGTTCTTAGTATTCACTCCATAATATCAAATATAAAAGTTTCAACGATAGTAATTACTAATTTACTCAACGCGTACGATATTGTAGTAAACAATCATCCAAGATCATATATCCTACACATTGCTGGTTCACTAAGCATACTGTAATGTGTTGCATAACTAAGTTGGTAGAGTAGCACAAACTATATATGACATTAGAGAGGACCGCTGAAAGATATACTGGTGTAATAAACTAAGACCTATAGCAAGAACATATAGCGAGCATGAAGCATAAATACGATGGACTTGAGGCCATGGTTAGTGGCTACGGTTTACTGAAAATTTTCACATAGTGAGAAAATCAAAATTGCAAAAAGAATGTAGAACAAAGCGAAATAGACACCACAAGCTGAATTTAAGCTACAGTAATAGCAATCCCGTAAACACCAAAAATTTTAGGGCTTTGATAATAGTTTGATAAAACATAATAATTTGATCGTTGATGATAGTTTAATCCAAAAATATAGCAAGCAGTTATGTCGGAGATGTGAAACATTGCATGGCACAATGGTGGCACAGTAGGTAGGTCTCAATTGACTACTTGGTTTGAATTAAAAAATGCTGAAATATGGAACATTTCCAAGAATTTCTTTATACATACATATATGAACGTTCCATATTTTATCAATCATGACATAAAAAACTTTAATATTGGATAACTTAATATAGGTTCGAAATTTCTTTTCTAATTTACTAATATTTCCCACAAGTGGTAAATACGATTTATTGTTTTTCATGCAATGCATGTTTTGAATAATTAAAATCAAATCCTACTCATCGCGATCAAATTTTAGATCGTCCAGGCTAATTCCATTCTTGATCACAAACATAATGCAACCTTATTGCTAATTTCTAGCCTATAACTATTAAATGCATGTATTTTAGGTTACGATATGATTACAAAATGCTAGTTATAGTATCATAGAGTATAACTTTGAAAACTAACACATTCAATTGCCATGTTATACGTTTTAGAGGCATTAAAAAAACAACTTTGACCAATCAAAACCGTGATTAACACGCTGATAATAGAATTAATGTCGGTAGTGATTACTCAGAGTTACATATTATATGTGTTCAACTACAGTTAAAAGTGGAGACAACGAAGAGTTATTAACAGTAGGGAACATATTTAACATTCCTAAAGGGACAAAATCATGTTTTGATAGTGTCTGTATAACTATAATGCTCTAGAAATTTTGACAACCCATATTCAAGGTAACAACGTTAAACAATAGCAATTACCAAGCAATTTTTAACATTCAATCAATATATCTTATCTTTCATTTTTTTTCTTGAAGGGTTTGTCCAAGAAAGTATTGTTTTCAATCCTAATTCCAAATATCTATAAGCAGACTAAAATCTAACTCAAATTTTCCATAGGTAAATATAAAACTAAATAAACAGCTAACCTCTTGAATAGGAGACGATGTCTGCTCCATTTAGAGAGAGTTCTGCTGAGAAGAATATATCACGAAGAACGCAAATGGAAAGAAATACCCTGAGGTTTCCTGGAAATCACAAAACGAATGACGTAAGTATTAAAATGGGGGGCTACTACCTAAATTCGTGGGTTGGAATACAATTTGCGTTCTTTAAATGAAGTAAACCTATTTTAAGTAATTTTTTGTTCTGTAAACTGTAAAATCAATTAATAAATTCAAACTAATCCAACTAAATAAACCAAAGTTAACAAAAAAAGTTAGATTAAAATTAGACGACAATTAAAATAGCTTTATAAAAACCAATTCGCCAAATCTAGAAACCAATTTGTGAAGATCAAAGTAGGATTTTTACATAAGAAAGGATAGATGACTGGGGCAATAAAGGTCAAACATAGTCGAGTGGACAAATAAAACACCGCTGGCGCCAAACAGTTTAAGGTAGAGGAAAGGAACCACAGTACCAAAAACGCAGCAGGAAAAAGATGTGAAACCACAACTGCAAACGCGAGCAACAGTAGATGGAGAAATCCAACGGTGATGATCAGTCGAGGATACCTGATCGAAATTGATGAGGGTTGATTTTACCCAAAACGAAAATTAGGGATGGACATTAGAAAGGGAGAGAAGCGAAGGAAATTTGTATATTTCGATTGATCGTTCCCAGAAAATACGTGGCACTATCATGGTTGACCTCAAAATATGACACTGCGAAACATAGGGGTTTCGCGAGCAAAGCATTCTTTGCTTACAGAAAGGAAGCAAGAAATTGAAAATGAAAGGTCAGCATGAGAGGCAAGGAGAGAGCAGCATTAGTAACTCATCTTTTATAGAGAGAAGCAACAACCTAGCGTTAGGGATTGGATGGGAGGTGCAAGGAGCATGATTGGTTGTTACAGGAGGGCAACGCATGTAGGAGAAGTTAAAGTCAAGATGACCTAATTTGTTATGATTGGGAGAGAAATAAGAGGAAAAGAGCAAATGAAGGAAGCCAGCAGTATAAAGGAAAAACGCGAAGCATAGAACAAAACGGGAGAGCAAAGATGCGAAAGGAAGCATAAATTAATTTCGCAAGACGGTTCAGTTTATGTTTGTGAGAGTGGCTGTGAGCTCAGCATTGCTAACTCAGTAATTATAATATAGTATAGATATATTCGTGTCCATCCCAAATCGGAAATCAAAATCAGATTTTGATTCTTTTCTGAATATTATTTTAAAATACTCCTCAATTTAAAATATTCGTTATTTTAAAATATCCGTTCATTCTGAACTGGAATCAGACACAGTCAATTACCATATAATGTTATTTATATGGATTTCATACCACACATGTATAGAACAACAATGATAACCAGTCAACCATCATCCAGAGTGCATTACACAACTACCTAAGTGTTAAATATAAATAATTAACGCTTACAACAGCCTATCAACCCATTGATTGACATACAACTAAATATTGGGATTAGTGTATGTCCTATATCATCCCAATACCCGTGTGGGGTTTTCAAACAACAAATACTAGTTATTATTTGTGCAGTTGGGCGATGTGTAAAATTTATCATCCCAATCAATATTAGATAAATAAGTGTACACAAACAAACCATCTGGTTTGTAAATGAATATTTATTCTATTCATATACACATTAAAAATTATTTTTAACGATAAAATATTTTATTCAAATCATGAATATTATCATACAGTCCAATTGTACATCACAAACAATTTTCATAACACAATCAAACAAATAAGTCGTCCACGGTCTGTGGACGACGGGGAGCAGTTCGTATATGTAATTATAAAATTAATAACTGAACAAGCAATTATAATGAGGAGTTCTCACCTTGGGTTTCCATTCTTTCATTCTATTTTTGAATTTTAGAACAGTCTGGATTTGCCCGAAATTCCAACGCCATTCTTTCACGCTGTTCATAGTAAAAATCACATTTTTAATATGATCTTTACATATTTTTCTTCAACTAAAAATAATATTTTTATCTTCGCTTTATATATATATAAAAATCAATTTTTTATCTTCGCTTTATATATATATATATATATAAATCAAATTTTTATAAGGCTAAGAATCTCATATCTTTATCTAAATAAAATTCTAATCTTTTATGTTATAAATCTAAACTTTCATGTGTTAAAAATCTAAGCTTTCTACATAAAAATATAATCTTTCTCGTTATAAAAATATAATCTTTACAAATTAAAAATCATGTCATTTTATCACATAAAAATCAAATCTTTTTATTTAAAAAAATCAAATCTTTCTATTTTAAAATTCTCCTTTTTACTATAAACAAAAACCGCACTTTTATATAAACTATTATATGTAAAAAAACTGATTTTAATAATAACTAAATCTAAAACTAATTTCAAAATCTTAAAACAGATTTTTAATTACAATAATTTGTTTTAAACTAAATAAAGAAATAAAAAAACTAACCTTTTCTTGTAAAAAAGGGATCTCGGTTGTAGGAGGGCCCATGGTCGGACTGACCGTCGGAGAGGGCGGCGAAGGGGGTGGTGCAGGTGATCTGCGGTGGGGCCAGGCGGTGGCTGAGGTAGTGGTTTGCGGTGAAGTTTGAATTGGGGGAGGGTTTAATCGGAGGATGGAGATTGGAGGGGGATCAGCGGAATGAGAGGGGTGTGAATGGTGGCGGGCGGTGCTGGCGTGGGTGGTGGCAGCGGAGCGGCGGCGGAGCGGCGGCGGAGGGGCCTGGAGCAATCATCGATCGTGCCTTTTTTTCTTTTTTCGTTTGATTTAGAAACTGAAGAGAGAGGGGGGGTTTAAGGGAAAAGAAATTATATATATATATAATTTTATTTAATTCTCTAAAGAGTTGACTTTTCTTTTGAACTCCAAATGAGACCCAACGACAGTCGTCCCTGGCTAATTACCCCCATTCTGGACACAATGGGACATGTTTCGTAAGCCTGTTCAGCTGTTTTGATCAGTTTTCATTTAAATTACAATATAAATCAATATATTTAATTTAAACGTACATTTCAATTTTTTAGGGCCACATACGAACTCCAAAAATTCCATTAAATAAATCTAGCTATGTTTGGATGACACGATCCTAACAAAACTAATTTCGTCAAATTTGGAGACCGTTTGAAAAACGATCATTTTCTAGTCGATTAAATTCAAACTGAAATTACCAAACACGTTTAAATTCACCACGCTCACATATTGATTCCAAAAATTTTGTAAATTGGAATCCAGCAATAATTTGATATTCCGGATCCAACAAAAGGGGTCTCATCGAAAACGGAGGTCGTTTGCAAAATCTCTATTTTTAAGGGCTATATTTTCCATAGCGACTATTCTGAATTTTCAACTGGACATAACTTTTTATTCCGCTATAAAATTTCAATTTTTCAGATCCGTTGGAAAGATATTTTCAAACAGATTCAAATATTTTTGGTTTCACTAAAATCCAGTTTATTTTGATTCCTGTACATTCATTTGAAATTTGAAATCGAATTTTCAAACTACCGCGCCATTTTCAATTCCTTTTATAATTAAAATAAAAATTTATATTCTAATTTCGATTTAAATAAATTTATACGTTCTAATTCTATTCAAAATAAATTTCTAGTAGTTATTATTTAAAATAAATCATTTTAAATATTCAAAATTCGTTAAAATTGCCAAAATAAAATTTTTAAATTGGTTCTGATTTTCCGGGTTGTTACACATTAAAAGTACAATTTTAATGTAAGATGAAACATATAAAAAGATTCTAGTTTTATAAAATATGTTAACATTAAAAATTTACATGTAAAGATGAATCATATATAAAAGATTCTAGTTTTATAAAATGGTGTTGAAATCATTGAACGAATTATATATATATATATATATATATATTAAAATAAAACGAATCACGCGCGGTAGTTCGCGATATGGAATCGTAACTTCAAACGATTATACTGAGAGATCCGACCGTCAAATTTTTCCAAAAATGGAACCGTTGGGTTTGCTTTGGAAAGATCTTTCCAACGATATATAATTTGCTAAGATCCAACGGTGATATTTTGAGAAATGCATAAATCAAATTTTGATGAAAACAATGCTAGGGCCGCGTAATGACCCGAAGCGTCGTTTAATTAAAAAAGGCTATTTTTATATAAATAAAAATAGCGATAAAATATTATAAATGGTATGGAATGAAAAGAAATGATTTAAATTATATATATTCGCGAATTATTTGAAAAGGCCGAGTTAGCTCTCATTTCAAATAATTGACCGACGATTAGAAGTTAAAGATTTGAAGACGGTGGTTGAAGACTGACGATCTTCACATCGAATGGATGACTACTCATGCCTTTGATCAGAGTTGCTGCCTTAAAAGGGTTACAGTGGCAGTTGTCCGGACGTACTTGTTGATTGTCCGGATATGCGAGAGCCTCTCTTCCATATTGGATATATGGAACGAGGAATAAGGTGTCTCTAGTTTCGTTCAGACCTGGAACAGACATGTAAATAGATGTATGTCTGACATTGGATTTTATTTTATGCTGATTGATTTCTATTAAATATACATATCTGAATATATATCTGCTTGGTGGCGGAGAATTTATTCTCTTGCTTAACACCCTTCTCTGAGACGTGCGAGCTCAGAGGTTATATATCGATAGACATTAGTCTCGTGGCGTGAATTGTCAGTGTGGCATGCTAAGATGCAAATGATCAAGGCTTATTGTTGAAAAGAAGAGCCTTGTGGTTGATGATCAAAGCACAACTTTATTTATCATAGCTTTGTATATAGTGTTACTTCGTGAGCCTCACACCCCGGTATGAACTAGAAACGGGAGAAGGACCCCAAGGAGAGCATGCGT
Organism: Allium sativum; assembly: GCA_030737875.1. Lineage (NCBI taxonomy): Eukaryota > Viridiplantae > Streptophyta > Magnoliopsida > Asparagales > Amaryllidaceae > Allium > Allium sativum. Next base: position 507,980,044 of record CM060920.1, on the reverse strand, counting down.
TTCTTTCTAGCTAGAAGGGATGTCATGGTATGGAGCCCAGACATTTTTACTTATGTGGATGATGGAAAGCGAGGTACCTCAGATTTGAATCCCTAGTGGCTCTGGATTTATGCCCCATAGGGGGGAGAAACGTATTGTTCAAGAATTACTAATCCACTAAAGTATTTGTGGACCGGCCCCGGCGATCCAAGTCTCACTCGAGCTCTGAGCCTGAAACATAGGCTAGAGTGTCTCGAATTCGGTAAGGACAATCCCTTGCCTTGGTTCATGATGGAAATCCAACTTCCAATACGACCCATACGGATTTTGTAACATCCCATATTTTTTACGGTATAATAATTAATTAATTTAATTATTTAAATTATTTAAATAGTGATTTAGAGATTTAAATGGTTGTTTAATTAAATTTTATTGAATATTTAATTAATATAATTAATAGAATAATATATTTATTTCCGAAATAGTCAGAAATAGTGGAATTCGCAATATTGTGTGAATTAGACAATTTAAAATATATAATAGTTTAGAATTAATTTATATTAACGAATTTATTTATAAATGTCATTTGAATATATAAATTATATTATAATTATAATCGAGCTTGAAATGGCGTGACAATTCATAATTTGGCAATTCGAACTTTAAACGAATATACAGAATCCGTTTTAAGCCGGATTTCTATGAAATAAGAAACGTTCGGAGCTGGTAAGTATATTTTTCTAATGGAAGAGAAAAATCGAGATTTCATCATGTAGATTGTGAGTTGTGTCCAAATCAAATTTTCGAAAAGTCGCTATGGAATTCCTTTATAATTTATAATGATTTATTTTTATTTTAAATGAATTTTTTAATATAAATTGAATATTGATTTAATCTGGATTTGAAATGTCGAGTTATAAATTCAGATAGAATATTTTGGAGCTGTACTATATACTATGTGAGTATATACGATAATATTAATTTATTTATATTTAATTTAATAATTCTTAAATATATTAATATTTAAATTGGTTTATTTAGAGCTTTAAAAATAGCCATTTTTGCAAATGATCTCCGTTTTCAACGAAACTAAATTTGTTGGATCCAGAATATTAAATTATCATTAGATTTAAATTTTTGTGATTTTTGGAGTCAGTATGTCGCCGTGCGGGATTTTAATGTGAAAAACAGTCAATAATTTGACTTTAAAAATACGCTATGTAAGCAAACGGACTCAGAATTCGATGAAACAAGTTTTGTTGGGTTCGTAATGTCGAAATGTAGCTGCATGCCCATTTTTATGATTTTTGGATGTTGTATGTGATCACACGGATTTTTAAATGATAAATACAAATAGCGTAAGCCATAAACTAAAATAACATGAAAAAAATAAAAAAAATTCCTACACCAATATATATGCCAACGTTTTCACTAAACCCTTATTCTTGTTCTTTCAATGGTCAATGGAAAACCACTGTCATTTTCTTCTTCAACAACAAATTCCTGACTTGCGAAATTCATATAAATTCAAATAAAATTTCTGAAATTCCAAAGTTTATATATTTGAACTCGTAGAGTCTAGCTCTACCTTCTGTGTTGAATTCGTGGATCGCGATGTCTATTTGGGATACTGGGCATTTTCTAGTCGCGAACTAGGGCATAGTTTTGGGTGTCGGTTGGAGCGACGACCATCCAAGGTGGAGGCGGCGTTGCATTTCTGGGTTGAAGGGGAGCTTGCAAGAAGTCGTGAGGAAGAAAGGGCGAGTTGAACGGTGAGGTCACGGTTCGGTGTAGCCTGCGAAACTGAGGTGATTTGGAGTGGATTTATGGCGTTCGATGCTGAAAGGAATGGGTTTGGTGGTTTTTGTTTGATCATCGGTGAAGTAAGGATGCTGCTGTTGGAATTGAAAAGGGATGAAGGCCATTGTTTTTGAATGCAGATGAATGCGTTGTCGAGGAGAAGGTTGATTCCTTCAAAATGACAATGTATAGAAGGAGATTTTAATGATGGTAATTTTGGAAATTTCAGTATGATTTTAAATAACGTGATGAAGAAGTTTGGATAAGAGAACTAGCGCATTGGTCATGAGCAGTATACAGTTTTGGAGTTTTGTCTGGAGAGGATAATGAGGAGAGTGGATCAAGTTTTTAAAAGGGATTTAGGTGTTAATTAAATATTGTTTTTGGTTAATAAAGAAGGTGGACGAATATTGGAAAATGGGGCCGTGGAAGTGAAGCTTGATGGTTTAATTTAATAACTGATGTGGGATTCAAGAAGGTAAGAAAGGTTAAAGAAAGGGGTTGGGTTTCTGGAACGTGAAGAAAATAAAAAATGAGGCTTTTAAGATTCGAAAATGTGGAGTAGGTCCACAAGAGCATACGGGTTTGTCTTTCGAGAAGATTGTATTGTGCTAGCGGTTGGATGAAAGTGGTTGGGCCAACTTATTTTGGTAAAGCCCGAAATCAATTAAAACTAAGTTAATCATTTTAAATGCCCGTATAACTTATAAACATAATATCTCGATCATACTGTATCAGAATTTCGAATGGTCAGATCCATTGGGATCGTATGGACGACAACTACATAATGGAACTGACTGGGAGTGAATTGGAGCTCGTTACAATTTATAGTGAAATAAATTGTCTGTCTGAATCAACTGACAGTTATCGTTATTTAACGACGATCTTCCAATGTGAGTAAATCTCACCAACTCTGATCAGTTTATATTTTTTATAATGTATTTTTAGAATTTATAATTGTTGGATGATTGATTTGTGTTGATTGTGTGGATGAACTGCTAATTAGTTGATTGAAAATATAGATATAATTATATATATATATATAAATCTTTAATTATATATTGATTCTGTTTATCAGAATATTTCATATAGAAATAAAATTGATGTTATGAATGCAGGGAGACAGGTTGGAGGGATCCAACTAGATTCCTCAACATTTATGTTACCGTTTTTCATATATTGTGATATATAATTTGTTAATGATTGCGTGTGTTTGGATAATATTGATCCTTGTTATTTGGTAATTTAAATACCATATATAATACTAGAATTAAAAGGGGAATTTTCAAAGTGTATTTTGAAAAAGGAATATTTATTTAGAAAATAAATAGAATATAAAAGGAATATTTATTTAGAAAATAAATAGAATTATAAAAGGAATATATATTTAGAAAATAAATAGAATTATAAAAGGAATATTTATGAAAATAAATATAATTTTAAAGGAAATATTTGGGAAATGAATATAATTTTATATAAGGAAATATGTGGAACATAAATATTAAATGGAAATCAGTTTTAACAGTTAAATGGAAAAGATTAATTTAATGTAGATTTCAAATAGAACCTGTTTTAACAGATAAATTGAGAAGATTAATTTATAAATAATGTTTTATAAATTAAATAAAATATTTACCATTTGATAAATGGGATATATAAGTCTGAAATTATATAGAGAAGTAAAATCGGTTTCAACACCGATATTTGAAATCGAATGTGAACTTAGTAGTGTAAAGGGAATAAATAAGATTTGTGTGAATAATTCTGCAAATAAAAATATATATAGAATTTGGGTTTGAGATATTGTTTTTAAATATGAAATCAAACTGTTTTGATTATATTAAGAAATATTATTCGCATTCTATGTGGAAAAATTAGATTAAAGTAAATATTTTGCAAATAAAATATTGTAAAGGAATTTGTGGTTTGAATTAGGAATTTAAATGGAATTACTGAAATTAGAAACTGACTAGAAATTAGTTGTGTTGAATGGCTTTCTGGGTATCGATCTGATGTTGGTTTCGGCCTTCGGGGCTTATACTTGGGAAGTTGTTCTCTTACTAGTTTACAGTTAGAGACTGATAGAGGTGGGAAGATATTGATGCGTGAATCAGAAATGGTGACATTTTCCAAAGTTAATAACGATGAATGTATGACAGAGTATATCTGGTAGATCACGTAAGTTGATCGTTTCAAACGTATTTACGTTGGTGGCGGAGGAGTTCGTTTCTCTTAGCATATACCCATGGTATTTTTGGGGAAATCAATTTGTGATTCGATGGGTATGACGATGTAGCATTCAAAGTAAATAAAGGAATGAGTTGTTAAAAGATACGTTATGACCTCAAGCCTTATCATTTGGGAAATGACAGAAATCGGGCAGGCATCATGGCTAAATGGTTCGCACCCAATTAGGGTATATTGTCACCATCTAGAGAATATTCATATTTGTTACTTCTTTCAATTCTGTTTCTCCCGGGAATGATTATGTTGGTATATCAACCATAAGGTGATAATATATTCGGAACATTCAAGCGAAATGAATGGCCGGTCATGTTTGGCCTGCAAGATGTTCTTTTGAACTCCAGTGTATCGCTTCTACAGTACACTGATCGGAAGGCGGTTCCATACCTTTTCATAGTTGGGAATTCATTATCCAATAAGAGCCCGCGATTTTCGATTATATATGTAGAGCGTGAGATGAAAGTGTTCTACTAGATTGCTATCTATTTGATTTAGACATTATTATAATATCAGAAGAGTATGGATTATAAAAGAATGTTTTGGGTTATTATAAGGTAAAAACCATCCTTGTTTATGTGTGGGTCGGTCTTACGATTATTCTATCTTTTAAAAGGATTTTAAAAGTTGAACAAATGGTTGGAGTTTACTCACACCAGTCACATGGCTGACACAGAGTTTATTTTGTTTTGTTTTCCCTAAACTCTTGGGTGCCCAATTTTGTATGGGCAGTCCAATAGTCGGGATTTTAACAGATATACTTGGAGAGATGGAGCAGGAGGCTTCAGGATTATATAGCTATTGTTTATTTCTACTGTGATGTAAGCATTGTACTCTAATATTCAAATACAGATCTGTGTTTCAAAGTTATGTTGTATACTATGTTTTATTTGTTCCGCTGTGAGATTCGTGTTACTCTGATTCTGTTGTTATCTTCTTCTTCTATTCTAATTTTCTATCTTATCTATTCTCATCCTCTAACTTCTTTCTATTAACTATCCGGTATTTCCGATGCTTGGATAGTCGACATTCAGTTTATGTCGATTACCAAAGATTGCAAATTCCCCGGGTCGTTACAGTGGTATTAGAGCTGAAGTTTAAGTGATTACCTTGGCTCTGTGGCGTAACTCAATAGAGATAGGGTTATTAATACCCTTGATTGAGTTTGAGTGTATATAACAAGCGAACGTATTTGTAGATTTTATAAAAATGTTTTGTATTATGGAGATTTATTGGCTGAGTTGTTTATGAGTTCTGATCGATCAGTTTGATCCACTGTATCTGTAGGGTTTATAAACACACGAATACGATGGATTGATATAGTATGGTTTGAAAAGAGGGTAAATGAAACAATTTTATCCAAATTATATTTTGATATAAACAAAGTATAGATATTTGATATATTATAGTATGTTGGATGTATTGGTTGTTATATTAATCGAATAGGATTAAAATTGAGTTGGTTATATATATGTAACCAAATAAAATTCGTATAAGTATTACGAAATGAATTAAAACTGAATTAAAACCAGAATTGAAATTTAAAACTCTAGGGTTTGGAAAGGTGTTTGTAAATGGATTTGGATTAAGTATATGAGAATTTTAAAATCCTAGGAGGTTTTAAATTGTTTTACAAGCAGTGTTAATGATATTTTGAAATAAATTTCAAAATAGAAGTGTTTAAAAATGAGTTTTTGAAAGTGATATAGTATTGAACTCACTTGGGTCGCTGGAAAATAATTCCGATGATGATCCATACATCATCATTGTTCATTTTCGAGTTTCTAAGTGATGGATTACTACCAAAGATATTTTTTTTTGAATTGTTTGAAGGAAACAAGTTGTTCATAAATTCAAATGTTTTGAATTGTTATTATGATTTCAAATTGATTTGAAATAAAACCCCGTAATTTAAATTCTGGAATCTAAATTTAACTTATGAAATTAAACAGATTGAGATGGTAAAAGTAAATAAATAAATTAGAATTTAACTTGAACTAAGTTAAATAGTACCGGATTTGATTAGAGAATAATCTGGAATGGAATTGAGTTGATAAGTTAGGAGTTTCGAATTTGAGATTGGAGTTTGAATGGAATTTGGCTGGGTTATAAGCGAATGATTGAGTATTGGGATAAAAGTGATTTGAGTTTGATTGGGATAACATTTATATATGTTGAATTAGTAGCAGATATGAAAGATGGAATCATATGCCCGACAAAAAGGTACAAGTTTATATTCTAATTGGGTATGAGATTTTTATGAGCCTGTTTGGCAAGCCGCTTGGCTGTTTTATTTTCTTTTGGGTTGGAGAAGGCCTAGAGAGGCGAGTTGTAGTTGTACCGATTGGGCTGTACAAAGGAGGTGCTAGCAAAATTTTCCAAAAATTTAAGGTGTTAGAATATTTTTAGAAATTTTGAAAATTTTAGTTAGTCGGAATGAATTAATATTTAACTAAAATTAATTGGTATAGTGAAATTGAAATTTAAGAAGCAAACAAATAATTTCTAACCCAGTTAGTAGGGTTAGTTTTCTACCTTAGCAATTTCGAGGACGAAATTATTTTAAGGAGGGAAGAATGTAACGTCCCTTATTTTTTACGGTACAATAATTAATTTATTTAATTATTTGAATAGTGATTTAGATATTTAAATTGTTGTTTAATTAAATTTTAATGAATATTTAATTAATATAATTAATAGAATAATAAATTTATTTCCGAAATAGTCGGAAATAGTGGAATTCACAATATTGTGTGAATTCGACAATTTAAAATATATAATTCAGTTTATTATTGAATTATATTAACAAATTTATTTATAAATGTCATTCAAACGTATAAATTATATTATAATTATAATCGAGCTCGAAATGGCGCGGCAGTTCGTCATTTGGCGATTCGAACTTTAAACAAATATATAGAATCCGTTTTGAGTCGGATTTCTGTGTAACAAGAAACGTTCGGAGCTGCTTAAATATATTTTTCTAATGGAAGAGAAAAATCGAGATTTCATCGCGTAGATTGTGAATTGTGTCCAAATTAAATTGTTGAAAAGTCGCCATGGAATTCCTTTATAGTTTATAACGATTTATTTATATTATAAATGGATTTTTCAATATAAATTGAATACTGATTTAATCGGGATTTGAAATGTCGAGTTATAAATTCAAATAGGAATATTTTGGAGCTGTATTATATTCTATGTGAATATATACGATAATGTTAATTTATTAATATTTAATTTAATTATTTTTAAATATATTAATATTTAAATTGTTATATTTAGAGCTTTAAAAATAGCCATTTTTTCAAACTGTAACATCCTGGAAAATCAGAACCAATTTAAAATTTATTTTAAGAAATTTTAAATAGAAAATGCGCCAGAAATTAGAAATTCTATTATATAAAAAAATATAATAATAATAATAAAAAGGTTAAACAATAAAAAGTTTACGTTTTTATTGTAAAGAAGAAAATATGAAGAATGAACATTTGTTAAAATAGGAAAGTTGTTGTAACATAAAAATTCACATTTTTATGTAATAATGATTCATTAAAATGATTCATAGCTTGTTTAAATTGATGTAACATTTAAACCTTAATAAAAGATTTATGTATGCATGCATAATTTAAAAAGATTTTAGTTGAAATATGTTTTTGCATTTAAAATTACATTTTTAATGTAGAATGATGCATTTAAAAGTTTCTAGTTTGAAATATGTTAACACGAACAATGTCTTAGGAACTTTAATGACACTTATTAATTTATTGATTGAAAATAATGTGTAGGTTATAAATAAAATAAATTTTGACAACATATATATAGGTATATATATGTACATATCTTTGGTTGTCCTCTTAAATATCTCCCCTGTCAATTCAAATTTAACTTTTAGAAATTCCAAACGTAAACTACATGTTCATAAACAAATAGCATTAATCCAGCATTAATTCTTTCCATTTTATTCTCTCTCTCTTTCATTGTTATCTACTTTTGAAATTTGAATAGTAAAAGAATAAATAAATGTGTCATTATAGCATGTAATAAAGGGGATGTAAGGAAACATAAATGAATAGTAAATATGCCACCTTAGCCTTATTCAGCAATTCATTTTTTTTAGCGTATAACATACAAAATGTGAATGGGCCTTGTGGAATAAAAGGATAAAATAGTATTAATATATATATACACACCTTAAAATTTACAAAACCTAAACCCTAATAAAACAGAGTCGCCGCCCCCTTATCATCAATGGCTGAAACGCAGCCATCTTCTTCCACTTCTATCTCCTCAATTTCTCAATGATTTTCAAAAACTACAAACACAAGATCGAAGAGCTCAACGAAGGCTACAATATCAACAGTCACAATCATCTCCGGTTTTGAAATGAGTGAGAACTTCCGCCGTGAATACCTGGGAAGAAGACGACGGGTTTAAGAGGATGGTTAAGGAATTTTATTTTAATTAACTATTTAAATGAAGTCATTAGTATTTAAAATACCATATCTTGTACAAATGAAATCAGGATCTAACGAAATGAATTGCGTTGCGATCGTGGTGGAGAATTCTACAACATGGAACTGATTAAAGCTTAAATGGAGTACACTGAAAATTCAGGAAATTTCAAATCTGAATTAAAAGCAATTGTGAGATTTTTGTTTTAATGAATAATTAAACATTTAATTATTTATCGCCATTTATATTCATGAATATATGATTATAATCATATTTGCGATGTCATGTGTTTGGATATTGTTGTTTTGCGAATTTTGATGGTTTGTCATATACATGTTTGTTTAGATCTATGTCCTTTAATAAAATTTCCTATTTATTTAGATCTATTAACACCGATTTGATTAGATGTGGTTTTAAATAAGAATATTCATTTTTATTTGATTTATGACGTTATATGTTAACACCCAAGTCTAGTTGTTGTTACATGTGTTAATATGAAATTGACACCATAGTTTGACACCCAAATTTAGATATTGTAACATGTACTCATATGAGAAGCTTACACCTTATGTAGACACCAAAATTAATGTTATTGCATAAATGAACTAAAATTTAGCATTGTGTATTTTCATGAAAAATGAACTTAAATTTAGCATTGTGTATTTTTGTAATGACCCGTATTTTTAGGTATAATAGTTAATTTATTTAATTATTTAAAATAGTGATTAAGGGAATTAAATCGTTGTTGAATTAAATAAAGTGAATTATTTAATTAATTTAAATAACTAAATAATATATTTAAATCAGAAATATCAAAATTAGTGGAATTCACAATATTGTGTGAACTGGACAATTCAAAGTATATAATTCAGTTTAGAGTTGAATTGTAATAACTAATATATTATTTGAACGAAGTTTGAACGTATAATTATATTATAATTAAAATCGAGCTTGAAATGGCGCGGTAGTTCGTTATTTGGTGATTTGAACTTCAACTGAAGGTACAGGATTCATTTTAAGCCAGATTTCTGTGAAACAAGAAATGTTAGGAGCTGGTGAAGTATATTTTTCTAGTGGAAGAGAAAAATCGGGATTTCATCGTGTAGATTTTTAGTTATGTCCAAATTAAATATTCAAAAAAATAGCGGTATATTCGTTCGTGGCCCTAATGGTTATTTAAAAATATTTGAATATTGGATTTGAATTTAGACAAGGTTCTTTTGAGACATACGTATAATTTAATTTTTAGAATTTCACTGTAATTTCTAATTAATTAAATACGCGACTTTTTATTTGGAGTATTTTGCACCCTGTAATCAACATTTTGGGGTTTTACAATATGAGTTAATCTACCGGTATTATTATATTTTTGGGATCGTGACACATTGCTGAACACAATGATATTTTTATTTTTGTCTGTAACAGTCCGTACGGAAACGAAATTCTTCGTAGTAGGGTACCCTATACCTATGACATAAAACACATACGTTTGAATGTGGCTTTGTTCCCTTTTGCTACGTGTTTACATCGTTACCACTTGAATAATATGGGCTCGCTGTCCAACCAAGTTTTAAAATGTGAATATCAACCTGTACATTAAATACACGGTCACCCTCTTACTTGGATGTCTTGCGCCCATCTACCTTCGACGTGGCCCTTTAGCTATCGCGCATCCCACCAACCCTTGTCCTTCAATTTCTTAGCTTATATAAAACACAGGCCCTTCATCTCATTTTGGGTTAAGCAAAAAGAAAGTCCATGCTGAAGTTTTAATGGTCTCTGGAGTCTAAACTAAACTAAAGTAAAAGAAACTGCCATTTCTGAAGGCAAGAACAGCAGCCGCTGTTTTTAACGCAAGGACCACCGGTGGCGTCGAGTGGTAGTATGAAGCAAGAAGGTTCGAAAAATGGAAGCAGTGTTAGTTTGGTAAAGTGAAGAGGCAAGATGAGGGAGGCTGGTACGTTGAAACGTGGGGGCAATGGAGTGAATTCGAAAATAAAAGCTGTGTACATGGGAGGCTTTAAAGGGAATGCGTGCATGTTATATGCATTGGGGAAAGTGTTGGAGTTGTGAAAAATAAAAGGAGCAACATACTGTTCAACGTGAGTAGGGAGGCTGTGCAAATGCTAGCGTGTACGCTACATGGGTTCACGGGTTTCAGTTGGTGGAAGCTCGGTGAATGGTGGCGAAGGAGCTGTGTATGGACATGTCAGGTGTAGGAAGAGGATGAATGAGCTGTTATCGCATTCGTTTTGTGAAATTCTGGGAGGTGCGGACTGTGATAGGATCGAAAAGGAAGGTGGTGACGGCTTAGATTTTTGTGAGATGGAAATTTGTGTTGGAGTGGGATGATTATTGTACTGGGAAGGGAGGAAGGTAGGCCGATGGGTTCAAAAAATGGTATTGGGCTGATGGAAAAAGATTTTATAAACCGCTTGACACGTTGGGATCGTATGGACGAGAGCTACACACTGGAACTGACTGGAAGTCCATCGAAGCTCGTTACAATTTATAGCAAAATAAATTGTCCGTCTGAATCAAATCAAGCGATGGTTATCGTTATTAACGATGATCGTCCAATGTGAGTAAAACTCACCAACTCTGAACAGTTATATTTTTCTAACGTATATTTAGAACTGATAATCATCTGTTGATTGCTGTGTGTTAACTGTTTGGTTAAATTGCTTGTGTATTGGTTGAAATTACAGATAATGATATATATAAATCGTTAATTGAATATTGATTATGTTTATCAGAATAATTTATATTTGTGTTGTTTAACATCTGTGATGCATGGAAACAGATTGGAGGGGTCCAACGAGACTCCTCAATATTTATAATATTGTTCTGTTCATATATTGTAATATATGATGTGATATATATTCTGTTTGATTATGTGTGTTTAAATGATATCGATCTTCGTGGTTTGGTATATTAAGAAATACCAGAATGATAAAAGGGGATTTTCAAATTATATTTTGAGAATAATTTATTTATACAAAATCAATGGATTTTATATATAAAAGAAAAAGGGATTTTATAAAGGAAATGATTATAAAATCAAAAGAGTTAAAAAGGAGATATATTTGTCAAAACAAATATAAAGAAAAATATTTGTAGTACAAATAGAAAATAAAAAGGAACTATTTGTAGAACATTTACAAATAGATTAAAAAGGATTATTTATTTAGGGAATAAATAAAAGTAAAAGGATTATTTATTTAGAGAATAAATAAAAGTAAAAGGATTATTTATTTAGGGAATAAATAGAAGTATAAAGGATTATTTATTTAGAAAACAAATAGAATAAAGGATTATTTATTTAGAAAATAAATAAAGAAGTAAATCGAATCGAGTTAATTGAAAGCAGTTAATCAAACATAGTTAATCAAAATGGAGTTAAACAGAAATTGGAAACTGACTAGAGATTAATAAGTTGAATGGTTTCTTGAGTATCGATCTGATGTTGGTTTCGGCCTTCGAGGTTTATACTTAGGAAGTTGTTCTCTTGTTAGTTTATAGTTAGAGTCTGATAGATGTGGAAGAATAGGGATACGTAATTAAGCCATGGAAATGTTTTCTAGTGTTAATATCGTATATTTTCTAAACATAGAAAATGAGGATATATATATATATGATTGATGATTGATCGATATAATTTCCATTTGGAAATAATATCGTTGTTTACACACGTGTTTTTCTTTGATAGTTAACTCACGGACTATCGAAGTTTTCGACCATTTTAACGTTGTTAATATGGAGAGACCGGTTGGATTATTATCCAAAGAACCACTCTGTATTGGCATAAGCGTTGTGAATCATATATGCCAAAGATAATTGAAGACGGAGTCAAGTGCAAGGGCTGTTGTATAAATCTTAGATAACAATTGCCTAAGATGGTTGTACTGAATAGTGCCTTCGGTTTGTCCAGTCCCAGGATGATCTGTATGGAAGAATGTCTTCCAGAGTATATCTGATAGATTTCGTAAGTTGATCTCTTCAAACGTATTCACGTTTGGTGGCGGAGGAATTCGTTTCTCTTAGCTGTATACCCGTGTTATTTTTGGATAAATCAATTTGTGATTTGGTAGATATGACGATGTGACATTCTAAGTGAATGAAGATGTGACATGTAAAAGATAAGCGTAGCTTCTAGCCTCACATCCAGTAAATGACAGAAATCGGGCAAGCATCATGGTTACGTAGGTCACACCTATTAGGGTGTATAATCACCTGATCTAGAGTTTCATTTACTTCTAAAAATCTATTGTTGATGCTGTCCCATTCGGGAAACGGTTGCTGATCCCAACCGTTGGTGATATACATTCGATACACTTAAGCGAAATGAGTGGTCGGTCATGTGTGGCCGGGTTGCAATATGTTCTTGTTGAACTCAGTGTATTCCTCTCTAGAGGTACACTAGCGAAAGGTGGTTCCATACCTTGTCATAGTTGGAAATCCATTACCCAATACGTGCTTGCGGTTTTGATTGTATACTATATATGTAGAACATGAGATGAAAGCGTTTCTGCTAGATGATTATTATATTTTGGTTGATAGACATTATTATAATATCAAAAGGTTTTGATATAAAGATGTTTTGGATTCTCATAACGGAAAAACCCGTTCCGTTATACGGCGTGGTCTTATGAGATATCATTTACTTGTTCAAACTGTGTTAAACTGTTTTACTCATACCAGTCCCATGACTGACCCGGAGTTTATTTTGTTTTTTCCCTAAGCTCTTGGGTGCCCAATTTTGTACGGGCAGTCTAGTAGTCAGGAATTTACAGATATACTGGAAGAGCTTGGAGCAGGAGGCTTCAGGATAATATAGTTGTAGTTATTTCCGCTGTGTTGTAAGTGTTGTACTCTGATAATGTTATTATACACATATACTGATTTTATTTCAAGGATATGTTATCTATTATATGTTGTTCGTTCCGCTGTGAGATTCGTGTTACTCTGATGATGTATCTTCTTAATCTTCTATTCTAAGTTTCTATCTTATCTATTCTCACCCTCTAATTTCTTTCATTAATTACCGGTATTTTTCGATGTTTGGTTAGTCATCATTGAGTTTATGGCGATAACCAAAGTCGACAAAATCCGGGTCGTTACAGTTGGTATCAGAGCTAAAGGTTAAGTAATTATCTTGGCTCTGTGGCATGACTCAGTAGAGATGGGGTTAGTAATACCCTAGATTGAGTTTGAGTGTATATATATGAGTGAATGTTTTTGTTATTCAATATAAAAAAATTGTTTTTTTTATTGTGGAGATTTATTGGTTGAGTCGTTTATGAGTTCTGGTCGATCAGTTTGATCCACTGTATCAGTAGGGATTTTGTAAACACTCGAATACGATGTACCGTCATGGTGTGTTTTGAAAAGGGGGTAAATGAAATAATTTTACCCAAATTATATTTTGATATAAAGGATTTATATCGAAATGATTATAATATATTGGATATATTGGTTGTTATTATAATCGAGTAAGATTATAAAAGTAAAATGGTTATATATATGTAACACCCCACCTCCATTTAGGTCACTCACAAAGGGAATGCCTTAACTTCAGTGGAGCGTTTTTTGGTAAACAGACACAGAATATCACAAGACAGATATAAAATTTTTGCATCGAAAATAAATAACTTTATTAAATCACCAAAATACTTTGTTACATAATACAATGAGTCATAAAACCATTAAAAAACTTCTGTCTTACATCATCAGAGTACATAGGTATATAAAAGAAAAACATCATTCCCCATATTAAAGGGCGGGCCATATAAGAGACAGAGACTCGAGCCGTACTTCAGAAGTAGCTCTTAGAAGACGATATCCAAATCCTGACTAAACCTGGGTGTTTCCTCCCTGAGAACCTGGGGGAAAACAGAAGAAAAGAGGCGAAACAAACTAGGTCAGACATACGTCTGGTGAGTCCAGTAACTTTTAGCCAGTATATAAATAAAGGTAAACACGACAGGCATACAAAGTGGATAAGAGGATTCATAGTACAGATGACAGGTATGACAGGGCAAATAAGATAAGGTGTATGCATGCTTCACTACTAACTACTCTGAACTATTACTTATCAAATCCAGATGGGATGATCCCTTCCGCTAATGATAACGATGGCGGTAGTTCTGTTTATTCCTGGGTGCTGTCATAGGTGCCGCCTGCTCCTATCTCAACTAGTCGTACCCACTACCTTCCTACTACAAATTGGTAGACTGAGGGCATACGTCCGGGTATACCCTAACCACTACCCTAATCGATCGGCTCTCTACTCTGTAGATACCCTGTGCTGGTCCCACAACTACGGGGTATCACTTCCCTAATGTGGCAACCTAAGGTGTGCACAGTTATACCTACTGGTGTCACGGTCATCTTGTCCCCCTCTGCCTGGACCATGCATGCACATGTCCCTGGTCGGTTTGCGCCGCCCACACCATCCGTCTCGTTTTGGATCTCTTACAATCAATCAGTAAGCGTGCCCCTTCCCCGCCTAGTACGGAGTTCTTACTTTGATACCCCTCCGGGTTACTGACTGAAATGGGTCCCACACAACAGATACAAGCTCTCCCCTATGTCTTGTATCCCCACTAGGTTTTCTACTGACTATGTATACCCTAAGGTGTTTCTAATTACATAGCCCTCAACCAGTTATGCGTACCTATAGGTGTCTTTAATACATAACCCCTATTCTACCTATCGGCTATGCATACCTATAGGTGTCTTTAATACATAACTCTATCTATTACCATTAGTTATGCGTACCCCTAAGGGTGTCTTTAATACATAACTTTACTATTCTGCCCCGTTTATGTATACCATTAGGTGTCTTTAATTACATAACCCTTTTTATCCGGTTAAGTTTGTGGGCCTATATGTATTAATATTACCCACCTACCCCTTCAGTTGTACTTAACCCTCCCAATGATTTGATCCTATTTATTTAATGGTTAAGTTTGTGGGCCTATATATATTAATATTACCCACCTACCCATCATTTGTACTTAACCCACCCACAATCCAATTCGTTTTACTTAACCCTAACTTATGTCTGTCATCATACAGTCCATATGTATTAAGTTAGGTTAAGTAGTCTTTAATCCGCATTAATTAATTATTGAGACACCTAATCATATTTCACATGTCACCCAAGGCACCCACTTAATTCCATATGCCACCCAAGGCACCCACTTAACTCCACTACATGTTTATCTGGTTAAGTGTTTCTTAATTCATTAAGACCGTAACCTTATAAAGACCTCTCACATTAGACTCGCATATGTGGCAGTTGGATTTGCCGGGCGGGTCCGGGCAGTCTTACACCACAAACGTGTCTAACCTCGTGTCTTTACAAGTGTTACGCATTTAATTTATGCCTAAGACCTCCCACATTAGACTGGCATTTATGGCAGCTGGATTTGCCGGGCGGGTCCGGGCAGTCTTACACCACAAAAGAGCCTAACCTCGTGTCTTAGACGATTAATTACTCCTAATTAATCATTCCCCAATTTGAACTAATTTCCCTATTCAAATTATCAATTAATTCCAAAATTAACAATGGCCATAATTGACTCAATTATGTCCATCTATTTATGGTATGCAAAATCATACCAATTTTCATCACAAATTTATTTTATGCCATTTAAGGCATTTATGCCAATTCTCAATATTAAATCTTCAGACTTCAATTGCTTAAACATTCCTCTTTTGATTAATAAGTTAATTAATTAATCCTTTCCTTTTCTATAGGTGTCATTACCTATTTTATTAGCAATTTGAATTTCCTATCCATAAATGGTCATATTCAAATTATACCATTTTTACCCAATTTTACCCATGTCATAATAGGTAATTATTTATATGTTTCCCTAATAGAATCATGTGTCCAATTTACATAATCACTATGCCTATTACAAATTCCCCTTTTTCCCCGTTTCTTAACTAGCGTAACCGTTTGCGTTTTTGGCGTCATCGAGGCTACAAGGTAGCCTCGCCATAACAAGAAAATAAAGGGAATGACAAGGTGATCGTTTTCAGTACAATTTTGGCATAAGCATGACAACTAGGGAAGATGACATGATAACTTCGCATATAATTATGATTCACTACATAATTAACAACTTGCATAGATTCATGATTTTGCAACATAACAACTTGCATAGGTTCATGAATTAACAACATAATTAACACTAACTTAGGTTCAGGATTCACAACATAACAACTTGCATAGGTGACTTGCATAGGTTCATGAATTAACAACATAATTAACAACTCACATAGATTCATGATTTACAACATGTTTAACAACTTGCATAACATAACAACTTGCATAGTTTCATGAATAATAACTTGCATAGCTTCATGATTCGCAACAATAATGAACTTGCATCATTTCATGATTCACAACAATAATGAACTTGTATAATTTCATGATTCACAATAATAAGGAACTTGCATCATTTCATGATTCACAACAATAATGAACTTGCATAATTTCATGATTCACAATAATAAGGAACTTGCATCATTTCATGATTCACAACAACAATAAATTTGCATAACTACGAACAACATATAACCAAATCATAGTCTACCACGATTCACTTTTATTTATTTAAACCTAAAAGTGACTAGAACTCACCGAAAAAGGGGACTTGAGTTCTGGGATCTGAATTCTGTAATTGATTAGCGTTCCCTTGTTGTAGACAATTTCGTTGTTGTACTTTTAGGCTTGATTTGAATTGAATTGTTGTCTTTAATTTGCTTTCTTCCTCTCTAATTGGTGGCGGCTATTCTGAGTTGCTAGGTGACGGCATGGAGGCCATGAGTCTAATTTTATTTTGATTTTAGGGTTTGAGTCTACATGTATTTTATAGAGTTTAGGATTAGTTTAGGTCGTCCGATCAACCCAGAATTAATCCCAGCCAATCAAAGCAGTTCAGAAACCCTATTGAGTTAGCATCTAGTCACTAACAGGTCATTAAACAAATCTGCCCGGGGGGGGGGGGGGGGGGGGGGGCAGGTCGACCCTATGGTCGACCTGGCCCTGGCGGGAATTTTCCTGCTTAGCCCATCTAACTCTGAATTTTGAATTTTCAAAATCTGTTTTGTATTTTCTGAAACTTCTGATGGTCATAACTTCTTCATACGAAGTCCAATTCACGCAAACTCGGACTCTACCTCAACCAGAATTCCGAGCCCAACGCAATGGCATGAGCCATTTCCCTTAATTCTCATGTCTGAGATTAGTTATTCTTTAATTTGTGAATATTAACATTAAAATTACGGGGTGTTACATTCTCCCCTCCTTAAAGGATTTCGTCCCCGAAATCTTCAAGTAAAGAAGAATGTGCATCCTACCATACAATCATCCATCTACTCAACCATCAAACACAGGCATCCATTGTCCTTAAAAGATTTCTAATGCTGTACGAACATATGCAAAAAGTGTGTGTATATGTTCCTTATCTAATGCAAAATCAGGCGGTCCTCTGATTCAGTTGACCTCCTTAATGCGAATTACGTCAGTGCTATGAGTCCAACATGTATGCGAAAGAATCCTATCGATACATATTATTTCTACATGTGTGCTCAACCATTCATCAAAATGCAGCATCCATATGATAACACAACCATTGTTCATCCATTACCCTAAATATGCACACACATTTTTATATGCAATATGAAAGTGATTTGAGCCGATCCAGTGCCTAATATGTGTGTAAATGCATCCACGAGCAACCACTAGCAAACACTTGCATCCACTTGCAACCATCAAACATAACATGTCCCAAGCATATGTTTATATCCATTGATTTCCTATCTAAAAGTCGAAGATCCGGTTGATGGGATATAAACAAATGATATAACTAAAATAAAAGCTCTGTTCCTATTTGACATCAGTTAAGAGAATAATTCCCTAAGTCTCAGCCCTGAAGACCGAAATCAACATCAGACTGACACCCAAAGAATTACCCTCATTAAACAATGTCAAAACTGTATATCTACTTCATGCTTCGAGTAAAAACCCCTATCCCTCAGAAATTTTCAGATACTTACAGACTACTGGTACAGATCAGATTACAGAATGATTCTCAGAAAGCTAAGCATAACAGACCCTTGCGGGTCATAAGAAACTTTGGGGGTCTTCCCATGACAAGTTAGAAACTTAACGACCCTCCTCTCAAAATCTAGAACGACCCTCTACATAGAAAGCTGGTCCATTTAGAACCAACCCATAGCCCATAAACTTGAGCACACAAATGTCACATTCAAATTTTTGACGCCTAACACAGATAATTTCAAACCCTTACCAATAAATGAGCCGAGCCGCCAAAGGGGTTCGAAACAACTACGGAACCAGAAACAAGACTAGTATTAAAGTGCAGAGTCTCAATTACAAAATCAAAATGCCAGAATCCAAAAGAGTCTTAACTTCATAGGGAAATTAAACCTTTTACATAAATTTTTCCTATCTCTATCCTATCCATCTGCCACGAGAGCATTCGCCTGCCCTCCAGAAGTCCCTTGCGATCCCTGCGCCTTCGGGCATTCCTTGGAGAAGTGTCCGACCTCTTCGCACTTAAAGCAATTGAACTTCCTCCTTTTACATTCTTTGACTAGGTGACCTTCTTTCCCACAATAGTGGCATTTCCTCTTATCCTTTCCCTTGTCATTCTTCTCGCCTTTCTTCTGCTGTTGCTGTCCTTTCTTGGGTCCCGCCTTCTCATTTTTCAATGTCCCTTCAACTTTTTCCTCTTTCTTTGCTCCCTTGTCCTCTTCATGCATTAGGGACATATCCACTAGCTTTTCAAAAGTGCCCCCCATGGGAACGTGGGTCATAGCCAATCCATGTTGCGGCTCATTCAAGCCTTTAACAAATCTCAGAGCCTTCTTCTCAGGTGTGTTTACCAAGTCTAAGCCAAACCTCGCCAACTGATTGAACTTGTTGACGTACTCTTTTAATGACAGATCCCCCTACTTCAATGCTAAGAACCTTTCCATGTATAGATTTTCTTCTGCTCGTGAGAGAAATTTCGCCTCTAACCTACGCCTGAAATCCGGCCTAGTATCAACTGGGCGCTCTCCATTAGTGACCTCCCACCAAAACGAGGCCTCATCCTTCATTAACCATGCGGTTAACTGGACCTTTCTTCCATCTTCTACCTCAAAGATTCCAAACAATTCTTCCACCTCCTTTAGCCAATTTCGAGCTTCAACAAACGTCTCCGACCCGGGAAAAGGTTTCCCGCACATTGCCCGAAAGTGCGTACATATCTTTGCAAAAGTATCAACACGAGGAGGGAGAGGAGAAGGAACGGGTGCAACCGGGGGAGGAGGAACATTTGTTGGACCTGTGGTGGTGGCCCTAGCATCCAAATACCTCCTAAACCATCCCGGTATCGGTACACCCTCTGAAAGGTTAAGATCCTCAGACATGCTAAGAAGAAAAAGGGAGAGATTTTAGAAAAAGGACCGAAAGATACTACATATGGCTTTTCGGGGAATGTTTTCAAAACAGGTTTTCCTTTTTGAAAATACTTTCTTTTAAAACCTTTTGAAAAATATTTTCAAAACTTTTATCTAATCTGGTAACCTTCAGCTCTGATACCAAGTGTAACACCCCACCTCCATTAAGGTCACTCACAAAGGGAATGCCTTAACTTCAGTGGACCGTTTTTTTGGTAAACAGACACAGAGTATCACAAGACAGATATAAAAATTTTGCAGCGGAAATAAACAACTTTATTAAATCACCAAAATACTTTGTTACATAATACCATGAGTCATAAAACCATTAAAACACTTCTGTCTTACATCATCAGAGTACATAGGTATTTAAAAGTAAAACATCATTCCCCATATTAAAAGGCAAGCCATATAAGAGACAGAGACTCGAGCCATACTTCAGAAGTAGCTCCTAGAAGACAATATCCAAATCCTGACTAAACCTGGGTGTTTCCTCCCTGAGAACCTGGGGGTGGGGGAGGGAACGGAAGAAAAGAGGTGAAACAAACTAGGTCAGACATACGTCTTGTGAGTCCAGTAACTTTTAGCCAGTAAATAAATAAAGGTAAACATGACAGACATACAAAGTGGATAAGAGGATTCATGGTACATATGACAGGTATGACATGACAAATAAGGTAAGGTGTATGCATGCTTCACTACTAACTACTCTGCACTATTGCTAGTCAAATCAAGATGGGATGATCCCTTCCGCTAATGATAACGATGGTGGAAGTTATGTGTATTCCTAGCTGTTGTCATAGGTGTCGCCTGCTCCTATCTCAACTAGTCATACCCACTACCTCCTACTACAAATTGGTAGACTTAGGGCATACGTCCGGGTATACCCTAACCACTACCCTAATCGATCGGCTCCCTACTCTGTAGATACCCTGTGTGGGTCCCATAACTAGGGGGTATCACTTCCCTAAAGTGGCAACCTAAGGTGTGCACAATTATACCTACTGGTGTCACGGTCGTCTTGTCCCCCTCTACCCGGCCCATGCACGCACATGTCCCCGGTCGGTTTGCGCTGCCAACACCATCCGTCTCGTTTTGGATCTCTTACAATCAATCAGTAAGCGTGCCCCTTCCCCGCCTAGTACGGAGTTCTTACTTTGATACCCCTCTGGGTTACTGACTGAAATGGGTCCCACACAACATGATACAAGCTCTCCCCTATGTCTTGTATCCCCACTAGGTTTTCTACTGACTATGTATACCCTAAGGTGTTTTTAATTACATAGCCCTCAACCAGTTATGCGTACCTATAGGTGTCTTTAATACATAACCCCTATTCTACCTATCGGCTATGCGTACATATAGGTGTCTTTAATACATAACTCTATCTATTACCATTAGTTATGCGTACCCCTAAGGGTGTCTTTAATACATAACTTTACTATTCTGCCCCGGTTATGTATACCATTAGGTGTCTTTAATTACATAACCCTTTTTATCCGGCTAAGTTTGTGGGCCTATATGTATTAATATTACCCACCTACCTCTTCAGTTGTACTTAACCCTCCCGCTGATTTGATGCTATTTATTTAATGGTTAAGTTTGTGGGCCTATATATATTAATATTACCCACCTACCCATAGTTGTACTTAACCCACTCACAATCCAATTCGTTTTACTTAACACTAACTTATGTCTATCATCATACAGTCCATGTAACACCCCACCTCCGCCAGGGTGACTCTTGCAAGCACTCTGACTTTGGAGGGGCGTTTGAATCAGGTAAACATGCATAATGATATATCAAGGCAGAACAAGAACATATGTATATATGTAAACAGAGTAAATAACATAGATAAAACAGCGGAAGATTTCAAAACTATTTCAAAAACAAGTCTGGTACAACATAATGTCAACTTTCCAAATACACAAGTCTAGATGAAAACAACATTACTGAAAAACTGAAAATACATAAGTACTATCCCCAAAATAAGTGATAACCATAGCTAGCTTCATGTCAAGACCGTACATGAGCTAAAATCCCACAAGCAAGCGATCAGAAATCCAGCTAAGCTCCAATATTCCCTCCCTGAGAACCTGGGGGGGGGGGGGGAACGGAAGAAAAGAGGCGAAAGAAAACAGGTCAGTCAAAAAGACTGAGTAAGCCCTACTACAATCAATGTAAACTGATAAAGTTAACTGACATGAGCAGCAGGGATGAACATAAGGATAACAACATACTAGCATGATGATTAACTAACAAGGTAGATAAAGGTGTCATCGCATAATCAGGATTAAGGTTTTGCACCACAGGTGTACTAGCAAACTAACATGACTTGAATAAACAAGTATTGATCCCTTGGCCCAAGCTTTGGCCCAATAACATGAAGTGACCCTAACACGAGGTCCAATAACATGAAGTGACCCTAACACAAGGTCCAATAACATGAAGTGACCCTAACACAAGGTCCAATAACATGAAGTGACCCTAACACGAGGTTCAATAACATGAAGTGACCCTAACACAAGGTCCAATAGCATGAAGTGACCCTAACACAAGGTCCAATAACATGAAGTGACCCTAACACAAGGTCCAACCAAACGGTCTAGTCGATCGGCTCCCTATAAGCCTAACTCGTCACGTGTTGGTGTCCATACGGCCCAAACATAATTGTAGTCAGACTGTGCCGGGTCTCCCATCGGGTGTATCAAGCCCTAGGGTGTCAACCCCTGGACACCATAAACATGCGTGCACAGTCTCGAACTACTGGTACCCGTGCATGATTTCCCCGGCTTCGGACTACGTGCACGACCATAGTCCATCCGGAACTACACCGGCGTACCACTCTGCCGTCGCTTTTGGTCGCTTACCTCCAGTTTAGTAATCGTGCCCCCACCCTAGCCTAGTCCCTAGGGTCATGATGATACAAACTAGGGATTACTGCTGGAGTGGACCCCCATTGCTAGGATTTTCTAGTGGGTTAAGTACGGTTTAACCCTTTTACTAATCATGGATTAACTTGGTTAAGTGTAACGATGAGTTCACGACTTAACCCTGATTAATCTACCAAGCCCAAATTGGTTAAGTATTAAGTGGACCATAACTTAACCCTAATCACGAGGCATTAATTAATTAATGCGTCTTAACCTCTCACATTAGACTTTGTTGTGGTTACTAGTTAAGCCGGGCGGGTCCGGGTAGCTTTACACCACAACTTGGTCTAACCTCGGGTTCAAGGTACAACATGGCCAACTTCTCACATTGGGTCCTATTGTTTGTAGCAACTAGTTAAGCCGGTCGGTTCCGGGTAGGTTTACGCTACAAACTCAACCCAACCTCGAGTTGGTCACACTTATCTTTTCTAAGTGTCATGTCCATCATGTTTCCAAAACATGTTACAAATTTTCAAGCAATTGGGTAGACCTAACTTAATAGGTAAATTCCCAATGGGTAGACCTAACTTAATAGGTAAATTCCCAAGCTTATGTTTTTATGTCTTTTAAGTTTACCCAACCCCAAACGCAATCCCATCGCTTACATATCGCAATAGCGCATAAAGGATAGAAAGAGGGAACTTGGCGTAATCATGACATAAAAATGTTGAAGCCACAAGTTTAACATGGTGGCATATGAAACGTACATATGTTCACATACTTGCATATTACATTTTTTGGCCTCAAAAGCATGCATAAAACCAAACTTAGCATATTGGTGATACATGGTGATAAATGACATGTAAAAATGGCCATAAGTTCGCATCTAGCCTCACATGCAAGTTATCATAAGAGATATGATAACTTACATGTTGCCAAAATGCAACCTTTAGCATAAAGCTTGAAGCTTTATGTTCATAAACCCAAGATAAGCTTGCATAACATGATAGCATGAACAAAATGTTCAACCCAAACTTGCATAACATACATGGTAAACTTGCATACAAACTTGCATATCATAACATGATAAACTTGCATATCATAACATGGTAAACTTGCATATCATAACATGGCAAACTTGCATAGCATAACATATCAAACTTGCATAGCATGACTTAGTAAACTTGCATATCATGGCAAACTTGCATAACACAACTTGCATATCATATGACAAACTTGCATATCATACATTTAACTTTAGAGTTTAAGTATGAAAGTAGAATAGGGCTTACAATGCTTATGAAGTCACAAAAATATGACAAAGCCCTTATGCAACCAATTAAACCCAAAATGCAAGCTTCAATAGAAAAACCCTTAAGCAAAATTGATCAAAACTCTTTCTTTATGATGCAAATATAGAAACTTGACTTGAATGCAAGCTAATGATGATCATACAAGCTTGAAAACACTTGTATGCATGGAAAATCTCATAGAAATTGGTTTAGGAATTTTATGAAGAGAGTGGAGGCCATGAGAGGGATAATTTTGCCATAGTTTAGTTGTAGGATTGATTAATAATGATTTAGGGCTAGCTTAGGGTCTTATTTATAGATTAGGCAAGTGTTTTAGGCCATAGGATTAAACCCTAGTTCCAATCTCAGCCCTCAAAACCGAATCTGGCCCCCAAGCTCAACACAAACCCAAAATGGTGCACCAGGCTAAACAGCCCGGCTGGACCAAGTCGACTGCCAAGTCGACAGGGCTGTCGACTTGGGTCCAACCAAGTCGACTCCCAAGTCGACAGGGCTGTCGACTTGGGTGCTCTGGCGGGAATTTTCCCGCCTGGCCCAAACTGGCCCAAATTTCCAAATTCAAACTTGAATTTGAAATCTGTTTTGAACTTGAAATTTTCTGAAAACTTCATTGGGCCCTAATCGGGTCATACGGACTCCGATTTTCGAAAACTCGGACTCTATTTCGCGTATTTTTCCAAGACGAACGCAATGGCATAGCCCGTTTCCCTTGATTCAGATTTTAGAATTAAATTCTGCCTCGATTTACGTTATAACAGGTTATTGAAAATACAGGTTGTTACATTCTCCCCTCCTTAAAGGATTTCGTCCCCGAAATCTTTAAGTTCGGAAGAACGTATCCTACCATCCAACATCCATCTACTCAAAACATCATCCACGAGCAATCATTGTCCTTACAAGATTCTAAATGTTGTATGAACATATGCAAAGGTGTGTGTATATGTACTTATCTAATGCAAATATCATCAATGCAAATTATGTTAGTGAAATGAATCCATATGTATGCAATTCCTAACATAATGTATAACATCTATATGTGTGCACATAACATACATCCATATGCAACATCCATGTGATAACACAAAAATTTTCATCCATGAATAATCGTAAACACTCATGCATATGCAATATGAGGAGTGTGTGAGCCGATCTAGTGCCTAACGTGTATAATGCATCCACGAGTAACCACTTGCAAACACTTGCAACCACTTGCAACCATCAAGCATAACATGTTTCAAACACATGTTTCATCCAAAGGGTTTCTACCTAAGGTTCTCATGGCAAGATTAACACGATAAACTAGATAATCAAGACAAACATGGATAGCAGAAGATATGCTACAAAGAGATCGGGAAGATAAGCAAGATATACTCCTTTTGGATTACAAGAAATCCCTTCCTAACCCAAACCAATCCTATAAAAGCCCAAAAGGTTTAGTCAACCTAACGGACCCCTTCAAACTCTGACATGTATTACTAGCCAATAAGTCATACCTCCCGACAGAAATAAGACCGAGAATGGGACCGAGAGGATATACGAAAAAAGATAACATGCAAGTAAGTTCCACAGGAAAACAAGGATCAAGGATATACTCTAAGAAAGAGATATAATGCGCGTATCCAGCCTTCAATCTTCTAAGTCACGTTTCCTTGGGTTTAACTCCTCTGTGCTTTGACCGTCTTTTACTTCATGATTTCTTGGCTTCTTAACTCTTGTTTCCAAATATGAGTTGGAACCCATTTCATTGTCGCCTCTCGTCTTCCTCTTTCACTTACTCTTCTATCATTCTTGGCTTAAACATAACTATGACCTACTGGTTTCATGCAAGCTCTCCAAAATTCACTAGTGAATCCTGGATCTCGTTCACTTACTATAAAGTATTCCACGCAGCAGAACTTTTCTTGAAAATACCAATCCACGTTGCCAATTGCTCTTACTAACGTGATTTTCTATAACTCATGCTTGAACAAAATGAACCATCCGCCTGCGAATGATAGGCCGTACTTAGATTCAGTCGTTTGCCCATGACTTCCCGTAGACTATCCCAAAACTGGCTAGTGAAGATTAAGCCATGGTTACTAACTATCCTTTAGGGAACTCCGTGCAACCGCTTTATTTCTTGAAAGTAAACTGTCGCTAGCTATGCTGCAGTCCTTTTGCTCTTTACTGGAGTGAAATGAGCACTCTTCGTGAGTCTACCTACTATGACCCACATGCTCGTATTCCCTTTCCTTGATCTAGGCAGTCCATCCACGAAATCCTTCGTGACGCTTTTCCTTCTCCCATTGCGGGGACCTCCAATGGATATAATAGCCCACCGGGCTTCTATGACTCGACCTTTAACCTGTTGGTACAACATGCACCTTGGGACAAACTCGGCCACCTCCTCGAGTGATGTGCATCTTCAAGAACCTTCTTTCTCTCATCGCGTCTTAGCCATCCCTTGTCATCTATAGCGAGATGACTTACTATCTCGCCTCGAATTAACTTGTCCATGATCTCGACTAACTGCGGGTCTTCTTTCTGTGAAGTCCCTACTTGATCCAGAAGGGTAGGTCTAAGCTCAAGGGACGCTAACTAACTAACTAAACTGAGAGAACTTCTTACCTCGGTTGCATTCCTTGGAGTCTTCCAATCCTGAACTGCAACTACCTTAGCGGGATCCACCGCTAAGCCTTGCTTAGAAACTATGTGCCCAAGAAATCTAACTTTCCTTCTCCAAACTGACATTTGGAGGACTTAGCTTTCAACTGATGCGCTCCAAGTGTATCCATCACCTCCTTGAGATGTCTAGCATGCTCTTCCTCATCCTTTGAGAAGATCAGAATATCATCTACGAAGACTACCACAAACTCGTTCAGGAACTCCCTAGACACCCTACTCATCAAGTCCACGAAGTAGGCGGGTGAATTAGTCAAACCGAATGGCATGACCAGCCATTCTAAGAATCCATCTGGAGTTCTGAACGCAGTCTTGTCTATACTATCTTCAGCTACCCTGAGCTGACGGAATCCAGTAGCAAGATCAAGCTGAGAGAAAACTGAAGCACCGACAAGCTGGTCAAAGAGATCATCAATTCCCGGTAATGGTTGTCTATTCCTCTTGTTCTACTCACGATAACCAACACACGGGCGAAGCGTACTGTCCACATTAGTAGCGAATACTACTAGAGCACCTTCCTCGGAAATGCTTCATCGAATGAAGTTCTTCCCAAGCAACTCCTTCACTTGCTTACTTAGCTCCTGTCTTTCACGCGGAGCCATGTGCCGAACGGGCAAAGAAACCAGCTTTGCATTATCCACCAGATAAATGCAGAAATCAATCTCTCGTTTAGGGGTAACCCCTTTACTTCACCCAAGATATCAGGATATTCTCGGACCACCCTCACCGATTGCAAACTATCGATAGACGAGTTGAGGGATTCAAGATAACACAACATGACGGGAGTCATAGGGTTACAAGAAATTTTTAGGGTATTACCGAGGCGAGTCATGAACCTCACAACCCTATGCTCAAAAATCAAGAATGGCTCCAAACTGGACAACCAATCCATGCCCAAAATCAACCCATACCCCATGAAACCGAGAATATAAGCATCACGCGAGAACTCTATTCTCAAGATAGAGATTTTCAAATCCACGTAGATAATAGACAAATGGGCGGAACCCCCAATTGGATTTGAAACACACACGGGATCATTAACTAGACTCGTACTTAGGTGCAAACTTTCAACTAGATTAGATGAAATAAACTATGCGATGCACCAGAATCAAACAAGGTACGAACTGGAAAATCAGAAATATATACAAGGCTTTCAACAGAAATACTACCTTGATCGGGAACTGGAGCGGCATTGAGAGCATGGACTTGCCCTCCTGAAGGTCCAGCACGCTGAGGCTGACCCTGGCCTTGCCCTTGCTTCTTCGGACAATCCCTAGTGAAGTGTCCCATTTCTCCACAGTTAAAGCAAGTGCCCTTCCTTTTCATGCAATCCTTGATAAGATGCCCAACTGAACCGCAATAATAGCACTTTCCCCTTTTTGTTATTGCCCTTGTTGTTGTTCCCCTTGTTGCCTTGACTCTTGTTCTTGTTCTTATTGCCTTGACTGCTCTGACCGCTTGGATTACCCTGATTTTCTTTCCACTGGGAATCAGTCTTCTTGGCTTGAGTATCATTCATCTTGATCTCTTTCTTGTCGCTCCTATTCTCTTCATTGAGTAGGGCCATATTCACCAAACTCTCAAAAGTTGCCCCCAAGGGTACATGAGTCATGGCTAAACCATGTAATGGCTCGTTTAATCCTAGAGCAAAGTATAGGGCCTTCTTCGGAGCTATGTTAACCAAGTCTAAATCGACCCAAGCCAGTTGATTAAACTTATCTATGTATTCCCTAATAGTCATGTCCCCTTGCTTCAATGATAGGAACCTTAGTCCAAACTTTCCCCGAAAGTCATCCCAAGTCTCAATTGGCCTAGTAGCGGTGGTGACCACCCACCAACGTGCAGCTTCTTCCTTTAGCAACCACACTGCTAATAAAACCTTCCTACGGTCATCTATATCAAAGAAGGTAAAAAGATCTTCGGTTTCTTTCAACCAATTCCTTGCCTCTACATAAGTCTCGGTTCCAATGAAATTCTTGCAACCCATCGCCTTAAAGTCTTTGCAAATCTCCGCGAAATCCTTTTGTGGATGCTGAGGGGGAGGAGGAAGAGGAACCTCAGCGACAGGAGGAGGAGGAACATCAACTACCGGAGGAGGAGTAATATTTGCGGGGCCGGCTTCGGTCGCCCTAGCCTCCAAAAGTCTCCTATACCAAACAGGTACGTGTACTCCCTCCGGAATGGCAAAGTTATTGGCCATACTGAAAACGAAGAAAAAGATAGATTCAGAATGGAGAAAAAACGAGGGAATTTTGCTAATGGCTTTTTGGGGAATAGCCTTTAAAAATAAACTAGACTTTTTTTGTTTGGAAAATACTTTATACTTGGTTTTGAAAATAGTTTTCCAAAAGTTTTCTAAAAACCTTTTTGTTCCTTCTCGTAAATCATATGCTCTGATACCAAATGTAACACCCCACCTCCGCCAGGGTGACTCTTGCAAGCACTCTGACTTTGGAGGGGCGTTTGAATCAGGTAAACATGCATAATGATATATCAAGGCAGAACAAGAACATATGTATATATGTAAACAGAGTAAATAACATAGATAAAACAGCGGAAGATTTCAAAACTATTTCAAAAACAAGTCTGGTACAACATAATGTCAACTTTCCAAATACACAAGTCTAGATGAAAACAACATTACTGAAAAACTGAAAATACATAAGTACTATCCCCAAAATAAGTGATAACCATAGCTAGCTTCATGTCAAGACCGTACATGAGCTAAAATCCCACAATCAAGCGATCAGAAATCCAGCTAAGCTCCAATATTCCCTCCCTGAGAACCTGGGGGGGGGGGGAAACGGAAGAAAAGAGGCGAAAGAAAACAGGTCAGTCAAAAAGACTGAGTAAGCCCTACTACAATCAATGTAAACTGATAAAGTTAACTGGCATGAGCAGCAGGGATGAACATAAGGATAACAACATACTAGCATGATGATTAACTAACAAGGTAGATAAAGGTGTCATTGCATAATCAGGATTAAGGTTTTGCACCACAGGTGTACTAGCAAACTAACATGACTTGAATAAACAAGTATTGATCCCTTGGACCAAGCTTTGGCCCAATAACATGAAGTGACCCTAACACGAGGTCCAATAACATGAAGTGACCCTAACACAAGGTCCAATAACATGAAGTGACCCTAACACAAGGTCCAATAACATGAAGTGACCCTAACACGAGGTTCAATAACATGAAGTGACCCTAACACAAGGTCCAATAGCATGAAGTGACCCTAACACAAGGTCCAATAACATGAAGTGACCCTAACACAAGGTCCAACCAAACGGTCTAGTCGATCGGCTCCCTATAAGCCTAACTTGTCATGTGTTGGTGTCCATACGGCCCAAACATAATTGTAGTCAGACTGTGCCGGGTCTCCCGTCGGGTGTATCAAGCCCTAGGGTGTCAACCCCTGGACACCATAAACATGCGTGCACAGTCTCGAACTACTGGTACCCGTGCATGATTTCCCCGGCTCCGGACTACGTGCACGACCATAGTCCGTCCGGAACTACACCGGCGTACCACTCTGCCGTCGCTTTTGGTCGCTTACCTCCAGTTTAGTAATCGTGCCCCCACCCTAGCCTAGTCCCTAGGGTCATGATGATACAAACTAGGGATTACTGCTGGAGTGGACCCCCATTGCTAGGATTTTTCTAGTGGGTTAAGTACGGTTTAACCCTTTTACTAATCATGGATTAACTTGGTTAAGTGTAACGATGAGTTCACGACTTAACCCTGATTAATCTACCAAGCCCAAATTGGATAAGTATTAAGTGGACCATGACTTAACCCTAATCACGAGGCATTAATTAATTAATGCTCCTTAACCTCTCACATTAGACTTTGTTGTGGTTACTAGTTAAGCCGGGCGGGTCCGGGTAGCTTTACACCACAACTTGGTCTAACCTCGGGTTCAAGGTACAACATGGCCAACTTCTCACATTGGGTCCTATTGTTTGTAGCAACTAGTTAAGCCGGTCGGTTCCGGGTAGGTTTACGCTACAAACTCAACCCAACCTCGAGTTGGTCACACTTATCTTTTCTAAGTGTCATGTCCATCATGTTTCCAAAACATGTTACAAATTTTCAAGCAATTGGGTAGACCTAACTTAATAGGTAAATTCCCAATGGGTAGACCTAACTTAATAGGTAAATTCCCAAGCTTATGTTTTTATGTCTTTTAAGTTTACCCAACCCCAAACGCAATCCCATCGCTTACATATCGCAATAGCGCATAAAGGATAGAAAGAGGGAACTTGGCATAATCATGACATAAAAATGTTGAAGCCACAAGTTTAACATGGTGGCATATGAAACGTACATATGTTCACATACTTGCATATTACATTTTTAGGCCTCAAAAGCATGCATAAAACCAAACTTAGCATATTGGTGATACATGGTGATAAATGACATGTAAAAATGGCCATAAGTTCGCATCTAGCCTCACATGCAAGTTATCATAAGAGATATGATAACTTACATGTTGCCAAAATGCAACCTTTAGCATAAAGCTTGAAGCTTTATGTTCATAAACCCAAGATAAGCTTGCATAACATGATAGCATGAACAAAATGTTCAACCCAAACTTGCATAACATACATGGTAAACTTGCATACAAACTTGCATATCATAACATGATAAACTTGCATATCATAACATGGTAAACTTGCATATCATAACATGGCAAACTTGCATAGCATAACATATCAAACTTGCATAGCATGACTTAGTAAACTTGCATATCATGGCAAACTTGCATAACACAACTTGCATATCATATGAAAAACTTGCATATCATACATTTAACTTTAGAGTTTAAGTATGAAAGTAGAATAGGGCTTACAATGCTTATGAAGTCACAAAAATATGACAAAGCCCTTATGCAACCAATTAAACCCAAAATGCAAGCTTCAATAGAAAAACCCTTAAGCAAAATTGATCAAAACTCTTTCTTTATGATGCAAATATAGAAACTTGACTTGAATGCAAGCTAATGATGATCATACAAGCTTGAAAACACTTGTATGCATGGAAAATCTCATAGAAATTGATTTAGGAATTTTATGAAGAGAGTGGAGGCCATGAGAGGGATAATTTTGCCATAGTTTAGTTGTAGGATTGATTAATAATGATTTAGGGCTAGCTTAGGGTCTTATTTATAGATTAGGCAAGTGTTTTAGGCCATAGGATTAAACCCTAGTTCCAATCTCAGCCCTCAAAACCGAATCTGGCCCCCAAGCTCAACACAAACCCAAAATGGTGCACCAGGCTAAACAGCCCGGCTGGACCAAGTCGACTGCCAAGTCGACAAGGCTGTCGACTTGGGTCCAACCAAGTCGACTCCCAAGTCGACAGGGCTGTCGACTTGGGTGCTCTGGCGGGAATTTTCCCGCCTGGCCCAAACTGGCCCAAATTTCCAAATTCAAACTTGAATTTGAAATCTGTTTTGAACTTGAAATTTTCTGAAAACTTCATTGGGCCCTAATCGGGTCATACGCACTCCGATTTTCGAAAACTCGGACTCTATTTCGCGTATTTTTCCGAGACGAACGCAATGGCATAGCCCGTTTCCCTTGATTCATATTTTTGAATTAAATTCTGCCTCTATTTACATTATAACAGGTTATTGAAAATACGGGTTGTTACAGTCCATACGTATTAAGTTAGGTTAAGTAGTCTTTAATCAGCATTAATTAATTATTGAGACACCTAATCGTATTTCACATGCCACCCTAGGCACCCACTTAACCCCACTACATGTTTATCTGGTTAAGTGTTTCTTAATTCATTAAGACTGTAACCTTATAAAGACCTCTCACATTAGACTGGCATTTGTGTCAGCTGGATTTGCGGGGCGATTCCAGACAGTCTTACACCACAAACGAGTCTAACCTCGTGTCTTTACAAGTGTTACGCATTCAATTTATGCCTAAGACCTCCCACATTAGACTGGCATTTGTGGCAGCTGGATTTGCCGGGCGGGTCCGGGCAGTCTTACACCACAAAAGAGCCTAACCTCGTGTCTTAGACGATTAATTACTCCTAATTAATCATTCCCCAATTTGAATTAATTTCCCTATTCAAATTATCAATTAACTCCAGATTTAACAGTGGCCATAATTGACTCAATTATGTCCATCTATTTATGGTATGCAAAATCATACCAATTTTCATCACAAATTTATTTTATGCCATTTAAGGCATTTATGCCAATTCTCAATATTAAATCTTCAGACTTCAATTGCTTAAACATTCCTCTTTTGATTAATTAAGTTAATTAATTAATCCTTTCCTTTTCTATTGGTGTCATTACCTATTTTATTAACAATTTGAATTTCCTATCCATAAATGGTTATATTCAAATTATACCATTTTTACCCAATTCTACCCATGTCATAATAGGTAATTATTTATATGTTTCCCTACTAGAATCATGTGTCCAATTTACATAATCACTATGCCTATTACAAATTTCCCTTTTCCCCTGTTTCTTAACTAGCGTAACCGTTTGCGTTTTTGGCGTCATCGAGGCTACAAGGTAGCCTCGCCATAACAAGAAAATAAAGGGAATGACAAGGTGATCGTTTTCAGTACAATTTTGGCATAAGAATGACAACTAGGGAAGATGACATGATAACTTCGCATATAATTATGATTCACTACATAATTAACAACTTGCATAGATTCATGATTTTGTAACATAACAACTTGCATAGGTTCATGAATTAACAACATAATTAACACTAACTTAGGTTCAGGATTCACAACATAACAACTTGCATAGGTGACTTGCATAGGTTCATGAATTAACAACATAATTAACAACTCACATAGATTCATGATTTACAACATGTTTAACAACTTGCATAACATAACAACTTGCATAGTTTCATGAATAATAACTTGCATAGCTTCATGATTCGCAACAATAATGAACTTGCATCATTTCATGATTCACAACAATAATGAACTTGTATAATTTCATGATTCACAATAATAAGGAACTTGCATCATTTCATGATTCACAACAATAATGAACTTGCATAATTTCATGATTCACAATAATAAGGAACTTGCATCATTTCATGATTCACAACAACAATAAATTTGCATAACTACGAACAACATATAACCAAATCATAGTCTACCACGATTCACTTTTATTTATTTAAACCTAAAAGTGACTAGAACTCACCGAAAAAGGGGACTTGAGTTCTGGGATCTGAATTCTGTAATTGATTAGCGTTCCCTTGTTGTAGACAATTTCGTTGTTGTACTTTTAGGCTTGATTTGAATTGAATTGTTGTCTTTAATTTGCTTTCTTCCTCTCTAATTGGTGGCGGCTATTCTGAGTTGCTAGGTGACGGCATGGAGGCCATGAGTCTAATTTCATTTTGATTTTAGGGTTTGAGTCTACATGTCTTTTTATAGAGTTTAGGATTAGTTTAGATCGTCCGATCAACCCAGAATTAATCCCAGCCAATCAGAGCAGTTCAGAAACCCTAATGAGTCAGCATCTAGTCACTAACAGGTCATTAAACAAATCTGGCCGGGGTGGGGGAGGGGCGCAGGTCGACCCCCAGGTCGACCCTATGGTCGACCTGGCCCTGGCGGGAATTTTCCCGCCTAGCCCATTTGACTCTGAATTTTGAATTTTCGAAATCTGTTATGAATTGTCTGAAACTTCCGATGGTCATAACTTCTTCATACGAAGTCCAATTCACGCAAACTCGGACTCTATCTCAACCAGAATTCCGAGATGAACGCAATGGCGCAACCTGTTTCCCTTAGTTCTCACATCTGAGATTAGTTATTCTTTAATTTGTGAATATTAACATTAAAATTACGGGGTGTTACAATATATATAACCAAGTAGAATTCGTATAAGTGTTACGAAGCGAATTAAATCTGAAATTTAAACCAGAAATTGAATTAAAATTCTGGAAAATTGGATAAGTGTTTTTAATTGGATTTGGATTAAAAATAAGGAAAATTTAAGATCCTGGGAGATTTTAAATTGTTTTACAAGCAGTGTGAATTATATTTTGAAATGAATGTCAAAATAAGAGTGTTTAAGAATGATTTTGAAGAGATATAGTATTGAACTCACTTCGGTCGCTGGAAAATAATTCTAATGATGATTGTGCAGCATCATCAGTGTTCATTTTCGAGTTTGTAAGTGACGGGTTACTACCAGAGATACTATTTTGAATTTGTTTTGAAAAAAAACAAGTAGTGTTGAATTTCAAAAAGGGAAAATTTGATTTTTGGAAGAGGTAAGCTGGTTAAAACTCCCAGGAAGAAAAATTGTTTGGATTAAAACCAAACTGAATTGAAATTTGGGAAAGCCAATTTGAATTAAAATAAAGCCAGTAAAGTGGTAATTGAAATTGAATTGGATAGAACGATATCAAGAAAGGTTGGATTCTTGAATGAAAATTTGACCCATGTGAATTGAGTTGATTTTTGAAACAAAAAGCATAATTTAATTATGAGATAAAGATAACTAATTAGTAAAATTAACCAGTTAATTAAATATGTGGATGGAACTTAACAAGGTTAAGTATATTGGATTGGTGAGTTAAGAATTTGAAAATCAAGAATGATATTTGGGATTGAAATGGAATTTGGCTTGGTTAAAAGCGAATGGTTGTGTTGGAGATAAAAGTGATTTAGTTTGACTGGGATGACATCTGTATATGCTGGATTGATAGCAGATGGAAAGGGTATATTGATATGCCCAACAAAAAGGTACAAGTTTACATTTCATATGGTATGAGATTTTTATGAGCCGAATTGGCAAGCCGCTTGGCTGTTTGATTTTCTTTTGGGTTGGAGATGGCCCAGAGAGGCGAGTTGTGATTGTACCAGTGAGCTGTACAAAGGAGGTGCTGGCGAAATTTTTCAAAAAGTTAAGGTGTTAGAAAATTTTCAGGATTTTTGAAATTTTTTGTTGATAAGAATTAATTAATAATTTAATTGAAATTAAATTGGTTCAGTTGAAAATTGAAGTTAAGAAGTGAAAAAATAAGTTCTAACCAGTCGATAGGCTTTGTTTTCTACCTTAGCAATTTCGAGGACGAAATTATTTTAAGTGGGGAAGAATGTAATGACCCGTATTTTTAGGTATAATAATTAATTTATTTAATTATTTAAAATAGTTATTTAGGGAATTAAATCATTGTTGAATTAAATAAAGTGAATTATTTAATTAATTTAAATAATTGAATAATATATTTAATTCAGAAATATCAGAATTAGTGGAATTCACAATATTGTGTGAACCGGACAATTCAAAGTATATAATTCAGTTTAGAGTTGAATTATAATGACTAATATATTATTTGAACGAAGTTTGAACGTATAATTATATTATAATTAAACTCGAGCTTGAAATGGCACGGCAGTTCGTTATTTGGCGATTTGAACTTCAACTGAAGGTACATGATTCATTTTAAGTCGGATTTATGTGAAACAAGAAACGTTAGGGGATGGTGAAGTATATTTTTCTAGTGGAAGAGAAAAATAGGGATTTCGTCACATAGATTTTTAGTTATGTCCAAATTAAATATTCAGAAAAACAGCGGTATATTCGTTCGTGGCCCTAATGGTTATTTAAAAATATTTGAATATCGGATTTGAATTTAGACAAGGTTCTTTAGAGACATAATGATAATTTAATTTTTAGAATTTTACTGTATTTTTTAATTAATTAAATACGCGACTTTTTATTTGGAGTATTTTGTACCCTGTAATCAACATTTTGGGGTTTCACAATATGAGTTAATCTACCGGTATTATTATATTTTTGGGATCGTGGCACATTGCTGAACACAATGATATTTTTATTTTTGTCTGTAACAGTCCGTACGGAAACGAAATTCTTCGTAGTAGGGTACCCTATACCTATGACATAAAACACATATGTTTGAATGTGGCTGTGTTCCCTTTTGCTACGTGTTTACATCATTACCACTTGAATAACATGGGCTCGCTGTACAACCAAGTTTTAAAATGTGAATATCAACCTATACATTAAATACACGGTCACCCTCTTACTTGGATGTCCTGCGCCCATCTACCATAGGCATGGCCCTTTACCTATCGCGCATCCCACCAACCCTTGTCCTTCAATTTCTTAGCTTATATAAAACGCAGGCCCTTCATCTCATTTTGTGTTCAGCAAAAAGAAAGTCCATGCTGAAGTTTTAATGGCCTCTGGAGTCTAAACTAAACTAAAGTAAAAGAAACTGCCATTTCTGAAGGTAAGAACAACAGCCGCTGTTTTTGACGCAAGGACCACCGGTGGCGTCGAGTGGTAGTATGAAGCAAGAAGGTTCGGAAAATGGAAGCAGTGTTAGTTTGGTAAAGTGAAGAGGCAAGACGAGGGAGGCTGGTACGTTGAAATGTAGGGGCAATGGAGTGAATTCGAAAGTAAAAGCTGTGTACAGGGGAGGCTTTAAAGGGAATGCGTGCATGTTATATGCGTTGGGGAAAGTGTTGGAGTTGTGAAAAATAAAAGGAGCAACATACTGTTCAACGTGAGTAGGGAGGCTGTGCAAATGCTTGCGTGTACGCTGCATGGGTTCACGGGTTTCAGTTGGTGGAAGCTCGGTGAATGGTGGCGGATGAGCTGTGTACGGACATGTCAGGTGTAGGAAGAGGATGAATGAGCTGTTATCGCATTCTTTTTGTGAAATCCTGGGAGGTGCGAACTGTGATAGGGTCGAAAAGGAAGGTGGTGACGGCTTAGATTTTTGTGAGATGGAGATTTGTGTTGGAGTGGGATGATTATTGTACTGGGAAGGGAGGAAGGCAGGCCGATGGGTTCAAAGAATGGTATTGGGCTGACGAAAAAAGATTTTACAAACCGCTTGACACGTTGGGATCGTATGGACGAAAGCTACACACTGGAACTGACTGGAAGTCCATTGAAGCTCGTTACAATTTATAGCAAAATAAATTGTCCGTCTGAATAAAATCGAGCGATGGTTATCGTTATTAACAATGATCGTCCAATGTGAGTAAAACTCACCAACTCTGAACAGTTATATTTTTCTAACGTATATTTAGAACTGATTATCATCTGTTGATTGTTGTGTGTTAACTGTTTGGTTGAATTGCTTGTGTATTGGTTGAAATTACAGATAACGATATATATAAATCGTTAATCGAATATTGATTTTGTTTATCAGAATAATTTATATTTGTGTTGTTTAACATCTGTGATGCAGGGAAACAGATTGGAGGGGTCCAACTGGACTCCTCAATATTTATAATATTGTTCTGTTCATATATTTTAATATATGATGTGATATATATTCTATTTGATTATGTGTGTTTAAATGATATCAATCTTTGTGGTTTGGTATATTAAGAAATACCAGAATGATAAAAGGAGATTTTCAAAGTATATTTTGAGAATAATTTATTTATACAAAATCAATGGATTTTATATATAAAAGAAAAAGGGATTTTATAAAGGAAATAATTATAAAATCAAAAGAGTTAAAAAGGAGATATATTTGTCAAAGCAAATATAAAGAAAAATATTTGTAGTACAAATAGAAAATAAAAAGAAACTATTTGTAGAACATTTACAAATAGATTAAAAAGGATTATATATTAAGGGAATAAATAAAAGTAAAAGGATTATTTATTTAGGGAATAAATAAAAATAAAAGGATTATTTATTTAGGGAATAAATAGAAGTATAAAGGATTATTTATTTAGAAAATAAATAGAATAAAGGATTATTTATTTAGAAAATAAATAAAGGAGTAAATCGAATCGAGTTAATCGAAAGCAGTTAATCGAACATAGTTAATCAAAATGGAGTTAAACGGAAATTGGAAACTGACTAGAGATTAATAAGTTGAATGGTTTCCTGAGTATCGATCTGATGTTGGTTTCGGCCTTCGGGGTTTATACTTAGGAAGTTGTTCTCTTGTTAGTGTATCGTTAGAGTCTGATAGATGTGGAAGAATGGGGATACGTAATTAAGCCATGGAAATGTTTTCTAGTGTTAATAACGTATATTTTATAAACATAGAAAATGAGGAAATATATATATATATATATATATGGTTGATGATTGATCGATATAATTTCCATTTGGAAATAATATCGTTGTTTGCACACGTGTTTTTCTTTGATAGTTAACTCATCGACTATCGAAGTTTTCGACCATTTTAACGTTGTTATTATGGAGAGACCGGTTGGATTATTATCCAAAGAACCACTCTGTATTGGCATAAGCGTTGCGAATCATAAATGCCAAAGATAATCGAAGACGGAGTCAAGTGCAAGGGCTGTTGTATAAATCTTACATAACAATTGCCTAAGATGGTTGTACTAAATAGTGCCTTCGGTTTGTCCAGTCCTAGGATGACCCGTATGGAAGAATGTCTGACAGAGTATTTCTGATAGATTTCGTAAGTTGATCTCTTCAAACGTATTCACGTTTGGTGGCGGAGGAATTCGTTTCTCTTAGCTGTATACCCGTGTTATTTTTGGATAAATCAATTTGTGATTTGGCAGATAAGACGATGTGACATTCTAAGTGAATGAAGATGTGACATGTAAAAGATAAGCGTAGCTTCTAGCCTCATATCCAGTAAATGACAGAAATTGGGCAGGCAGCATGGTTATGTAGGTCGCACCTATTAGGGTGTATAATCACTTGATCTAGAGTTTCATTTACTTCTAAAAATCTATTGTTTATGCTGTCCCATTCGGGAAACGGTTGCTGATCCCAACCGTTGGTGATATACATTCGATACACTCAAGCGAAATGAGTGGTCGGTCATGTGTGGCCTGGTTGCAAGATGTTCTTATTGAACCCAGTGTATTCCTCTCTAGAGGTACACTGGCGAAAGGTGGTTCCATACCTTGTCATAGTTGGAAATCCATTACCCAATACGTGCTTGCGGTTTTGATTGTATACTATATATGTAGAGCGTGAGATGAAAGCGTTTTTGCTAGATGATTATTATATTTTGGTTGATAGACATTATTATAATATCAAAAGGTTTTGATATAAAGATGTTTTGGATTCTCATAAGGGAAAACCCGTTCCGTTATACGGCGTGGTCTTATGAGATATCATTTACTTGTTCAAACTGTGTTAAACTGTTTTACTCATACCAGTCCCATGACTGACCCGGAGTTTATTTTGTTTTGTTTTCCCTAAACTCTTGGGTGCCCAATTTTGTACGGGCAGTCAAGTAGTCAGGAATTTACAGATATACTGGAATAGCTTGGAGCAGGAGGCTTCAGGATTATATAGCTATAGTTATTTCCGCTGTGTTGTAAGTGTTGTACTCTGATAATGTTATTATACACATATACCGATTTTATTTCGAGGATATGTTATCTATTATATGTTGTTCGTTCCGCTGTGAGATTCGTGTTACTCTGATGATGTACCTTCTTCCTCTTCTATTCTAAGTTTCTATCTTATCTATTCTCACCCTCTAATTTCTTTCATTTACTACCGGTATTTTTCGATGTTTGTTTAGTCGTCATTGAGTTTATGGCGATAACCAAAGTCGACAAAATCCGGGTCGTTACAATTTTCATGAAAAGTGAATATAAATTTAGCGTTATGTTATGTCATTAAAAATGGACATAAATTTAGTGTTATGTCAATTTATTAAAAACGAACATAATTTTTAGTGCCGTATTAGTTTATTAAAAATAAACATATTTTTAGTGTCGTCATGTTTCAACTGAAAAATAATCATATTCTTAGTGTGGACATTAAACATGTAAAATAATCATATTTTTAGCATCATCATGTTTCATGAAAAATGAACTTAATATTAGTGTCATTAAGTTTCATGAAAAATGAATATATATTTTTAAGTGTCATGTTAATGCATTAGAGATTAACATTATATTTTTAAGTGTCATGTTAATGCATTAGAAATGAATATTTTAATTGTCATGTTATTGTTACCAAAAATGAAAATATATTTATTGTCACTTGGATTTCAGTAAAAAGTTAGAAACATGATATTATGTTTTATTGTCAATTAGAATTACAATAAAAAGTTAGGAATATGAAGTTGCATTTTTGTTTGCAAATTTAGTTGCAAACAAAACATTTTATTAAAAATTACATTTTTTATTTGCATATTTAGATGCAAATAAACATCATAGAAAAAAATTTCCTTTTTATTTGCATATTTTAATGCAAATTAACACCGTAGAGAAAATTACATTTTTTTCTTTTTGCATATTTAGATGCATATAAACACCGTGGAAAAAGTTGCATTTTTGTTTGCAATTTGAGATGCAAACAAAACATTAAAATAAAAGTTGCGTTTTTGTTTGCAATTTTAGATGCAAACAAAACATTAAAATAAAAGTTGCATTTTTATTTGCATTTCTTGATGCAAATAGAACATGAATTATAAAGTTACATTTTTATTTGTATTTTAGATGTAAATAAAAACATAGAATAAAAAGTACAATTTTTTTTATTTTCATTGTAAATGTAAATGAAGCCATAAAATGAAAAGTTGCATGTTTATTTACATTGTAGATGTAAATAAAAGCTTAAATTAAAAAGTTACATTTTTATTTACAACTTAGATGTGAATAAAAGAGTTGATTAAAAAGTTATATTTTTATTTACATTCTAGATGTAAATAAAAGAATAGATTAAAAAGTTACATATTTTATTTACATTTTAGATGTAAATAAAAGACAGAATCTAGAAGTTACTTTTATTATTTACATTTTAGTTGTAATAAAAATGATAGAATGAAAGGTTGCATTTTTATTGTCAAATTAGAGGCAATAAAAAGTATAGAATTAAAAGTGACATTTTAGTTGAAATAAAAAGAATAGAATTGAAAGTTATATTTCTATTGTCATTTTAAAGACAATAAAAAGAACAGATTTTAATGTTATATTTTTATTGTCATTTTATATGCATTAAAAAGAATTAGATATTAAATGAAATAGGTGAACAATGAAAATATACATCTTTGTTTCGTATGTAGGAATTATTAAAATTTCTCATTGTTGAAATATTACACTTCCATTTACAAGTCATCCGACTTGTTTATGTGATTGGGACGATAATTTTTCACACAGCGCCCAAGTGCACAATAATCTATTATTGTTTGTTAGTTGAAACCCCACACGGGTGTTGGGACGACATTTGATATACACTAGCCCCAATATTTAATTAATTGTCAATCGATGGATTGACAGTCTGTGTTAAGCAATACTTATTTATTTATTTTAATGCTCACACAGTTATAATTCTCACTTTGGATGTGAATGTATTGCTTGATGATTGTTTATCATTATCGTTGAATATATGCAATGTGTGAAACCCATATAACTGAATTTATATGGTAATTGATTGAGTCACATCCCGATTCAGAGTATTTTTAATAAAATTATATTTTTTTAAATGAAGAACATCTTTATAACAACAACAACAACAAAAAAGCCATATATCCCAAACAAGTTGGGGTTGGCTAAATATGGAACCCAAAATTAAAATTACGCCCCAGCGATATATCATAAGGTTCCATATCCATAAGAGTGGCTAAGTTTTTACGTTGGCTCGCCAAGCCTATCACAACCCTCCTCCTTTACCCTGGCTTGGGACAGGCTGCATAGAAAACTACACAGGCGGAGTTGAAGAACATCTTTATATAAAGGATATTTTGAAGTAAAGAATTTTGTAAATAAAGAATATTTTAAAATTATGAATATTTTAAAATAATATTCAGTGTAAATAAAACTATGATTTTTATGTCCCTTTTAGGCGAACATAAAAATATAAAATGTGAAGCCGAATTTAGTAGCAAATGTTATTTTAACCCGACCGGGTTTATCGATCAATTTATTTCATTTTAAAATAAATATAAAAAGAAGTGATTTATAAATCTAATATTTTGGAAATATAAATATTTCAATATGATAAAAATATCGAATAATTGATTTTGCTTTAAAATTGAAAATTAAGATAAAAATCATTTTAAAATGAATTTATAAATATTTTATAAAATAAGTTTTAATAGAAATCGACTATGTATAATATAGATATATATATATATATATATATATATATATATATATATATATATATATAGTGGCCTGAATAGAACGCGCCGCGCAGCGACTGTTCGCGAATTTCGACCATTAACTTCAAATTGACGTAACAAGAGATCCGACCGTCGGATTCTCCTAAAACTGGAACCGTTGTGTTCGTATCGAAAAGAGCTTTTCAATGAACATAATATTTTTGAAATCTAATGGTTAGATTTGGAGATATGTCCAAACCAATTTTAGAAAAGGTCACTATAAGTGCAGTTCGATGATCGTTT
The DNA here is from genome assembly GCA_030737875.1 of Allium sativum. NCBI lineage: Eukaryota > Viridiplantae > Streptophyta > Magnoliopsida > Asparagales > Amaryllidaceae > Allium > Allium sativum. Next base: position 507,936,872 of record CM060920.1, on the reverse strand, counting down.
ATGGAAATCAACTGCAAAGGCCTTAATAAAATTATTTGAAATATAAAAAAATTACGTAAAATCATAATAAATGATTTATAAAGATTTTAAGATGAAAACTCAAATTTCATAACGGTAAAATATATTTTTATCAAAATGAATTAGATATTAACTAGAAAGATAATCCAATGTTTTAAAATAAATAAATTGGAATTTGGGTTATCGTGAACGGTGTCTTAAATAACTCTATTCTTAAAACCCCGTGTAAAAAGAATAATTTTTTTATTTAAGATTAATAGAGTTTTCCAATTATGTTCGGTAATTGGAATAGAATGAAATGTGAATTGGGTTTATCGTGAACTGTTTTTAAACGACATTTGTTCTATAACCCAATTAATAATCAAAATATAATTTGGAATTTATAAATCTTTTATTAAGATTTAAATGTGAATATTTTACCAAAATAAAGTTTTCCAATTTAATACATTAAATTGGAATTGAATGGAGTTCGATTCGGTAATAATCGAGATGAGCTCCTGTAAATGAAGGCTGATACTATATATGGAATTTAAAGGGCTTTGCCGTTATTCCATTTATATGATTAGTCTGATACGGGATTTTATAGCAATTATATACCATTATGATTTCCGTGTAGATTCCATTTTGATGGAAGACGATTTTGGGTTTATCGTGAACTATGTTTTGATATGACATTAGTTCTTTAACCCAGTTAAAAATAAGATTAATTTATTAAATTGGATTGATCATTAAGTAATGGTTTTTTTATATTAAAACCCAATTTGAGTTTTAATGAATCTTTAAAAAGAAGATTAAAAGAATAACTTTAAAGGATTTATCTTTGATAGAATTAACGGGAACCTTTCCCTAAAATTGTGAATATTTTACTAAAAGAATATTCTGAATTGGAATGAGGCGTTGGATGTGTTTTTATAACACTTGATTATAAACTACGCGAGTTATTCGGAAAGACCGGGTTGAACCCATTTTGAATAATGAATACGACGACTAATAGTCGAAGAGATTGAAGACGGTGCAAGACCGACGATCTTCACATCGAATGGCTGAGGACTACTGATGCCCGTGATTGGAGTAGCTACCTTGAAGGGGCTACAGTGGTAGTTGTCCGAACGGATTTGTTGATTGTTCAGATATGCGAGGAATTAAGTTCCTACGGTTTCATTCAGACCCAGAACGGACTTGTAAATGGATGGTATGTCTGACGTTGTATTCCATTACACTATATTCGTTGATTTCTGCTAATATATATTTGTTTGGTAGTGGAGAATTTATTCTCTTGCTTATTACTCTTCTCTGAGACGTACGAGCTTAGAGGTTATATATTGGCAGAAATCAATGGTAAGGACTGACAATGTGGCATGCTAAGATGCATGGATCAAGGCTTTTGTTGAAAAGCAGAGCCTTGTGGATGATGATCGAAGCATAGCCTATTTAGGCATAGCTTTGTGTATTACGTTACCTCGCGAGCCTCACACCCCGGTAGAGTCAAAAACAGGACAAGGGAACGTAGGGGGTGCACACGTTTCTTTCTAGGTAGAAGTAGTGTTTGGATTTTTACACGGTTCGGCATTTTTACTTATGTGGTTGATGGATTATGAGGCGCCTCAGATTATTTTTATTGGTCGCCGATGACCAATTTATAGGTCCAATAGGATCGAGAAGCGTGTGTTCAGGCATAACTAATCCATTAAAGTATTTATGGACCGGCCCTGCAGGATCCAAGGATTTGCCAGCGTCCGAATCCTGAGACATTGCTAGAGTGTCTCGAATCGGTTAGGAGATCGTCCCTAGCCTTGACTCACAATGGAAATCCAACTTCCAATACGACATCATGCGGTTTTGATTATATAACTAGTATGGCGACATAGTATATGGTAGTTATGCTGTTTATGATTGATACATTATGATTGAAATGTTTTTGAAACATATATACACTAATAATCATATCAAATCCGTTTTATCGTATCAAGCATCTTTTGACCATTATAAGGTAAAACTCTATCCTCCGGTTTGCGTTGCATTGTGTGATGGGACTTGAGTCCTATAATGGTTTCATTTTTCTAAAAAGCATTGCGTTGTTTAACGATTTACGTTATTTTATGCACTGGCAGTCCAATGGAGTAAACCCGTTTCGCGTTAGCGGCGTGGTCCTGTGATTAGCCTTATTATTAGGTAAGTTAAGTTAGATTTCTCATACCAGTCCCATGACTGACCCGTAGTTTGTTTCACTTGCAAACTCGGGTGCCCTCTTTTCTATACGGCCAGTCGAGTAGCTTGTTTTGCAGATATATTGAGCAGGATTCTGGATCGGAGCTTAAATCTTTGTCCAGAGTATTGATAGACTTCCGCTGTATCAGTTTAGTTATTTCCGCTCCTTTGTATTAAGTTTATTGTAAATTATCTTCCGCTATTGTAACACCCCGTATTTTCTGGGAACGTATAAGTAACAAATCATAGAATAATTAAATTATAAAATAAAAATCAAGGGAAACGGGTTGCGCCATTGCGTTTGTCTCGAAATTCTGCTTGGAAACGAGTCCGAGTTTTCGAGAAACGGAGTCCGTATGAGGGAGATATGGCCCTCCGAAGTTTTAGAGAATTTCATAATCGAAAACAGCTCGAAAATTCGAATTCAAATTCGAATTCGAAATCTCAGAATAGGCTGGGCGGGAAAATTCCAGCCCATGGGCCAGGTCGACCTGGGGGTCGACCATAGTCTCGACCTCCTAAGGCCAGGTCGACCATAGTGTCGACCTGGGGGTCGACCTGGCCAGACCAGGTCGACCATAGTGTCGTCCTGGGGGTCGATCTGCTCCCGAAACCCAGTTTTTTTAACCTGGTTCTTTCTAATGTATCCGGTCTCGTTTCTGTCTAGATTCGTCCGTCTAATCCTATATAAACTCACCTCTAGCCTCATTCTCTCCACACAATTTCATTCTGTCTATATTCTGTCTCTGTTCTAATTAAAAATAAAAATTGCATCGCTACCCTGCTGGAATCAAAACTTGGACTGATGCATCTTCTTCCAATCTGATTAGAATTAAAAGCTAAATCAAATCTCAAATCAAAGTCTAGAGCTACGTGTAACGACCCGGGTTTTCGAGGATCTTGGTTATCCGATATAAAACACATATAGAACATCCAAGGATCGAAAATAACCGAATTGTTAATGAAAGAAGTTAGAGGGTGAGGAAAGATAAGATAGAACTAATAGAATAGAAGAAGAAGAACATCATCATCAGAGTAAACACGAATCTCACAGCGGAACGAATAAAATATAACATAACTTTTGAAATACAAATAGTTATATATACAATAGCTCTTATCAGAGTACATCACTTACAACAACAGCGGAAATAATAATAGCTATAGAATCTTGAAACCTCCTGCTCCAAGCTCTCCAAGTGTATCTGAAAAATTCCGACTACTTGACTGCCCGTACAAATTTAGGCACCCAAGAGTTTAGGGAAAACAAAACAAAATAAACTCCGGGTCAGTCATGGGACTGGTATGAGTAAAACAGTTTAAGTAGTTTGAACAAGTAAACGATATCTCATAAGACCACGCCGTATAACGGAATGGGTTTTTCCCTTATGAGAATCCGAAATATCTTTATATCAAAAACCTTTTGATATTATAATAATGTCTATCAACCACAGTATAATAATCATCTAGCAGAAACGCTTTCATCTCAGGTTTTACATATATAGTATACAATCAAAACCGCAAGCACGTATTGGGTAATGGATTTCCAACTATGACAAGGTATGGAACCACCTTCCGATCAGTGTACTCTAGGAACGATACACTGGAGTTCAACAAGAACATCTTGCAACTCAGCCACACATGACCGACCACTCATTTCGCTTGAGTGTATCGAATGTACATCACCAACGGTTGGGATCAGCAACCGTTTCCCGTATATATATGGGACAGCATTGATAGATTAAAGAAGCAAATGAATATTCTCTAGATAGGTGATTATACACCCTACTTCGGTGCGACCGACTTAGCCATGCTGCCTGCCCGATTTTTGTCATTTACCGGATGTTGAGGCCAGAGGTTACGATTACTTTCCATTCATTGATAACACGATCACTTTGAATGCCACATTATCAAATCCGTTAATCATTAATTGGTTTACACAAATATTCTGGATGTTATGCTAAGGGAATAAATCCGTTGCAACCATATATATTTATACATACCAACCCATTCGATCATTGGAAATACTCTGTCAGACACTCGTCCATATACGTTCGTTCTGGGACTGAACGAAACCGAAGGCACTATTCAGTACATCCATCCTAGTCCATTGTTATCTAAGATTTATACAACAGCCCTTGCACTTTACTGTCTTCCATTTTCTTCGGCATATTCGCAACGCTTATGCCAATACAGAGTGGTTCTTTGGATAAGAATCCAACCGGTCTCTCCATATTAACAACGTAAATGTGGTCAAACTTTGATAGTCGGTGATTTAACTATCAAATGAAAACATGACGGTGTACAAACAACGATCTTAATTCCAAATGGAATTATCGATCCAATCATCAAAACATATATATACATATATACATATATATATATATATATATCCACATTCCTTATTTTCTATGCTTAGAAAATATAAGTTATTAACACTGGAAAACATTTCCAATCCTCATTCACGTTCCACTAACTTCCACAACTATCAGTCCCTAACTATAAACTAGTAAGAGAACAATTCTCTAAGTATAAACCCCGAAGGCCGAAACCAACATCAGATCAACACTCAGAAAACCATTCGACTTAACTAATCTCTAGTCAGTTTCTAATCTTGTTTTAACTCTATTTGATTATCCCTTTTTATAACGTTTATCCATTTAAAAAGATTTCCTTTTAACAGCGTTTATCTTTTTATAACATCCTATTCTGTTATAAATAATTCCCTTTTCAAACTCTATTTATTTTCTAAATAAACAACCCCTTTAATACTTCTATTTATTTCTCAAATAAATATTCTATTTTAATTTATTTATTTAACAAATAAATAATTCTCTTATCTTTTCTATTTATTCTATCTGCAAATGGTTTGCAAATATTTCCTTTCGAATTTTATTTCTATGTATTTCCTAATTATAAATAATCCATTTATAAATAAATTTCTATTTTTATAAATATTCCATTTATAAATAATTCCTTTTATACTTCTTCTTTGATTTTATAAATATTATCTCTTTTATAAAATCCCTTGATTTTATAAATAATCTATTTTCAATATTCATTATTTTGAAAATTCCATTTTTAACACTCCGGTATTCCTTATGGTATCTAACGTACCATATAACGACGATCGGTATCATTCAAACATATAAAATCATCAACAGATTTCATATCACATCCTATAACAGAATATATGAAACGAACAATATTTATATATTGAGGAACCCAGTTGGGTCCCTCTAACCTGTTCCCCTGCATCACAGATGTTAAACCATATAATTAACATCAACTTCGTTTCAGTATGAATTGTTCTGATAAACAACATCAATATTTAATGGTGTGTGTATATATATATATATATATAATTTCAACTAACTGTCTAGCAGTTCAATCAACCAATCTACACACAACAGTCAATCAATATCTAACAGTTCTAAAAGTACGTTATAAAAATATAACTATTCAGAGTTGGTGAGTTTTACTCACATTTCGCGTTAACCGTTAAATAACGATTTGCGTCTGTTGATTCAGACGGACAATTTATTTTGAAATAAATTGTAATGAGCTTCGTTGGACTTCCAGTCAGTTCCATTCTGTAGCCACCGTCCATACGATCCCAACGCAACTTATGGTTCGTCAATCTTTCTATTCGGCCCATTTTCATTTCATTTCAGCCCATTCAAAAACCACCCCACATCACAAATATCCTGATCCGCCAATCCCATAGCCCAAATCCGCATTTACTTCCTCCTTAGAAAATATCTGCACTACCCCTATTCTCCTTCAACACCTCACATGTCAGAGAGCTCCATCTACTTCAACAAAACTTCGCTGACCCCCAACCATACCAGTTCGCACAAAACAAAGGCCATCCCCACTTTCATTTTCTAATCATTTCCCTGACCAAAATCAAAGCAAAGGATAAACAAACCCAACCTTCCTTCGTATTGTCCTTTCTGTTATCTTCATATATATTTAAATATTGACCAAGTACTAGGCCATTCAAAACCATTCTTCCCCGTAGCCTGCGGCATGTCCATTCCATCACTGAGTTCCATTATCCAAGCCCATGTGGATCACCAGAGACCACTTCTTCGCCAGCGTTGACCACTTGCTACCCCGCTGACCACCCAGCACCACCAGTTCGAGGGAAAACCCCATCCTCGTCTTGCGTTCTCGGCCTCTCAAAGCCATCGCTATAGGAATAAGGCGACCCAAAAATACATGAACACTGTCGAACTCCATCTGACGAGTACGCCTCGATCTCCTCAATGCTACGCCCCTTCTGACCCACCCAAAATCCCTCCGTTCCGACAGCAGTTGTAGAGAATCCTTCGGTGATCTCAAAGACAGCGGCTTTGAAATTTCTCGATTTTTATTTGATTTTTACTTTGATTTTTGAACGCTCGTTTATTTATTTGTTTTGTGGCGGCGCAAATTTTCATTTCTTATGACCCAGGAATTAGGTTATAAGAAAAATAGGGGGGGTATTTAGAGAGTATGGGATTGATTTGGTCCATTTATATTATTTAATTATATAATACTTAGTCATGAAGTACCACTTTAAAACCCGTTCATACAATCTCTGTTTTTGACAAACCAAGTCAATCCTAGCAAAGAAAAATATTCCGGATCCAATGGGACAGGTTTCGTCGAATTCCGACACCGTTTGCGAAAATCCTTTAGAAAATATCAATGAAAAACACCGAGCATTAATTCCTTAAAATTACAGAAAAATCCTAAAAATATGAGGCCTTGACGTTTCACTAGACCTCTTCCTAAGGTTTCGTATGAAACTTGTTTCGTTGAATTTCGAGTTCGTTTGACCCGTTAACCATTCAGTTTAGTTTGTTTTAAGCTAAAAACATAGTGTACCGTACTATGAAATATTCTGTTCACGTAGGGGCTGTTATGGACAGAAACAAAAATACCATTGAAATGAGTGATGTGCTCTGGTCCCAAAAATGTAATAATACTGGTAGATGAACTCATATTGTGAAACCCCAAAATGTCGATACAGGGTGCCAAATACTCCAAATAAAAAGTTGCTTATTTAATTAATTAAAAATTTCCATAAAATTCTAAAAATTAAATTATCACTATTTCCCAAAAGAACCTTGTCTGAATTCAAACCCGATCTCTAGTTATATCAAATAAATCGTTATGGTCGATAAACGATTCTATAACGACTATTTTAAAATTTGATTTGGACATATCTCAAAATCTATACGATGAAATCTCGATTTTTCTCTTCCACTAGAAAGGTATACTCCACCAGCTCCGTATGTTTCTTGTTTCCCAGAAATCCGATTTAAAACGAATCTTGTACACTCAGTTGAAGTTCGAATCGTCAAATTACGAACTGCAGCGCCATTTCGAGCTCGATTTTAATTATAATATAATTTATACGTTCAAACGCTGTAAATGAAATATATTCGTTACTATATTTCAAATCTAAACGCTACCAAATCTCTTACACTATCCAATTCAGACAATTCAACTATTTCTGACTATTTCGACATTATAATATATTATTATATTATAATTATTAATTAAATATTCAATATTATTTAATTTAAGTTATCGATATTCCCTAAATCGATATTTTTAATAATTAAATAACTTTATTATTCTATCTCTAAAATACGGGTCATTACACTACGACAACAATTAAAGAGGAATAGTTCAGCGTTTTTGCATCAACAACAGTTTATTATCCTTTCTTTAAACCACGAAAGGCAAGTGCAGTTATTTTCCGCTATAAACTATAATTATAATTGTGACATGATTATAAATCTGAATCTGAGGTTATGTATATTCTTATCTGTCAGATCTGTTTCTGTGTATTCTGTACCTCTTTCTTCTTTCTGTTCTATAGCCAGGATACTACGAGCCTGCGCCGAATCTCATAAGAGATTAACGCACGAACGATAAATTTTGGGACAAATAATAATGCATAATTGGACATGAAACTGTTGCCTAGGGGACTATTGCCTATGACTATGATTCATTGACTATGAGACTATTGCCTATGACTGTGATTCATTGACTATGAGACTATTGCCTATGACTATGATTCATTGACTATGAGACTATTGCCTATGATTATGATTCATTGACTATGAGACTATTGCCTATGACTATGATTCATTGACTATGAGACTATTGCCTATGACTATGATTCATGACTAGGAGGCTATTGCCTATGACATTGAATAAGAAACTATTGTAATTAGTCGCCCATGACTATTGTGGTTAGTTGCCTATAACTATTGTAGTTAGTTTCTTATGCATATTCACTTAAGGATGTTGGATCTCATATTTAGTATGTAACCTTGCTAGTTTATTCCCATTCACTGTTATGTACATCGAGCCTAGTAAGACCATTATCATTGTATTTGGTTCATCATTGCATGCCTATTCTTTCTTGTGCTTATCCCCTATTCCTTTTGCTAGGGTCATTTCATGAGTACTTAGAGAACTTGTGGAACATGTTATACGGGGAGTGGGCGTTGCTTAATTAAGTTAATTTGGCATAATAAATATGTTGGCATAATCTGAATTAGCTATAATAGTGAATGGTTAACATGTATATTAGTCTTGGACATAAATGGTAAACTAGAATATTAAATCTAGTTTTGACATGAGATGTAAATGGGAATATTAAGGCCAATATTTGGACATATATTGTATTATGAATTATGACCTTGATTTAGGCATATAAGTTTAGGCTAAACTTATGATTGGGCAAGATATGTAAATAGAGTTTTAGATATATATAATCTACTAAACCTGTTATCTGCTAAATCTGTTATATTGCCTAATCTGCTAGTTCTGTTATATTGCCTAAACTGCTAATTTTATTAAATGGCCTAATTTGCTAATTATGTTAAATTGCCTTATCTGCTAAATCTGCTAAATAGCCTAATCTGCAAGATCTGTTATTTGTTTAATCTGTTGAATGACGTAATCTGTTGGAACTGAAATGCTGAAATTTGAAGTATGTAAATCTGTAGGCTCGATATAAATTTGAGCAAAACTTGCTAATAGAACCTCGAATAATCTACTGTAACTTGAACAGAAATTTAATCTGTTAAATAAACAGAATTAGTATGATATCTGGAAAATTTGTATTGGAATGAATTGGCTATGACACGAGGTTAGACTCTGTTTGCGGTAGAAGCCTGCCCGGAACCAACCGGCTTAACTAGCAACCGCAAACTGTCAGTCTAATGTGAGAGGTCGTAGGCATAACTAAAATATGCTTAGACACGAGGTTAGGTCTGGCTTGTGGCAGAAGTCTGCTTGGAACCGCCGGGCATATCCAGCGGTCACAAGCTACCGACCTAATGTGAGAGGTCTATGCATTAATAATTAATTAATGCAAATCTGGGATAAATATGATGTCTAAAACGTGTTGGGTGGATAGGGTTAAACCAATTGGACTAATGAATTTAACAAACCCGTTTCGTGAATCTATAGGCCCAATTACAAAGTTAGACAAATCTGTAAATTTGTTAAATCCGTATATCTGATCCGTTAGTCTGAAAGTTTGTCTGATCTGTGAACTAGTTAATCTGAACTCTGGATATCTGAAATTTTAAATAAGTTAATCTGAAATCTATTAGTCTAGGGACACAAGGTTAGGAGGGAAATTACTTGTGTCATCTATTGTTTGGGACCCATTTAGTCAGTAACCCTTTCTGGTATCAAACTTTGACCCAACAGTAGGTAGGGTCCGGGCACGCTTACTGAACTAATTAAGTGGTTCATTCTGATAATGGCGAGGGGTGTTGATGGTGCGTTCCAACCGGGTCATGTGCGTGCATGGATCCCGGTCTGCCTCTGAGGATGTTAGACGCCGTGACATCTGTAAATAGGCCTGTGCCAATTGGTTGTCACTTTAGGGAGTGATACACCCTATTATGGAGCCGACACAGGGTATTTATGTATTAGGGAGCCGATCGCTTGGGGTAGGATTTTAGGGTACACTTAGTTCTGTCTGTTTCTGTTGGTACCGTCTGTTTCTGTTGGGTGGCAACACCTGTCTGTTTCTGCGTGGTACCATCTGTTCGGGTGGTAAAGGCCCATTTACTAGTGTACACCTAATTCTACATTCTATTTCCATAGGGATTAATCTGTTTCTGTTCGGGTGGTAAAGGCCCATTATCAGCATTCTGCTTCTGTCTGTTTCTGTTCGGGTGGTAAAGGCCCATTATTAGCATTCTATTTCTGTCTGTTTCTGTTCGGGTGGTAAAGGCCTGTTATTAGCGTTATGTTTCTGTGGAAATTATTCTGTTCCCGTTTCTGCTTTAGTTTAGATATTAGGGTGACACCTAATCCTGTTATACTAGTATTAGTGCAGAGAAATGAAAAGCAATATTATTCTGTTTCTTCTGTTTAACCTAAGTATATCTGCTACTCCTGTTACCGTTATCTCTCATCCAGTTTTATTTGCATGCCATGATTATTATTATCTGTTCATATGCTGAAAGTCACTGGACTTGCCAGACTTTATGTCTGACCTTGCTTGTTTCGCCCCTTTTTCTTCCGTTCCCCCCTAGTTTTCTAAGGAGGGAATACTTTAGCTTGATCCGGATTTCTTCTGCTTGAAGTACTCAGAGTGCTTAAAGTATGGCTTGACTATTTATGGCAGCTTCTGTGGGGATTATGATTTTAAAGTTTTGTACTCTGATGATTTTCTGAACAAGACTGATATTTATGTACTTGAGTTTTTGGTAAAGATGTAACCAAACTGATTTCTGTTTTCCGCTGTAATAAAGTTATAATTTCTCAAGTATTGTTTATCTGTCTTGTAAATTTCTGTTCTTTCCACTAAAACACTCCACCAAAGTTAAGGCATTCCCTTTGTGAGTGACCTTGAGACGACCCGAAATCCCGTTCAGACGGAGACCAGGGTTATCTTTTGGAATATAACACAGAAACAGATAATAGCAGAACAAAAATTAAATAATTACACCAGATAATGAACAATAGAATATACTGGATAAAAATAATCATCAGAGTTACACAGTATACAGGATCTTACTTAGTACAAATACAGTTCAGCTATACATAAATGTCTACAGCGGAAAACAAACAAAATATGTACAATAGGAGCTGAACAGCATAAAAAGAGATAAATGATAGAATCCATCTTCAGCTCCAGCTATCCAGAAAGAACCAGCTAAACCTGAATACAAGGCTGCCCGTGTAAAAAAAGGGGGCACCCGAGTTTGAAAGTGAAACAAACTACGAGTCAGTCATGGGACTGGTATGAGAAATCTACTCAACACATATATATAATTTGGCTAATCACAGGACCACGCCACTTTCGTGGAATGGGTTTACTCCATTGGATTGCCAGTGCTTTAAAACAAATCTTTCTTTTAAACATCGCTATGCTTTTTATAAAAATGAAACCGTTATAAGACTCAGTTCCCATCACACAATGCAACGCAAACCGGAGGATAGAGTTTTACCTTATAACGGTCAAAATATGCTTGATACGAACAAAACAAAGGCATTTGATATTATTGTTAGTGTCTATATGTTTTGAAAACAATTTCAAATCATAACTATCAATCATAGACGGCATGGGTACCATATATCATGTCGCCATATATATATACAATCAAAACCGCACGATGTCGTATTTGGAAATTGGATTTCCGTCATGAACCAAGGCAAAAGATAGTCCTTACCGAATTCGAGACAATCTAGCCCATGTCTCAGGCCCAGACTCAGGTGAGCCCTTGGATCGTCAGGGCCGGTCCACCGATGTGGATTATTATGCCTGAACACTACGTTTCTCCGCCCTTTGGGGCGTAAACGAGCCAACGAATGACTCCATCGGACCCGGATCGTCCGATCAAACCGAGGCGCCTCGCAACAGCAACAACCACATAGGTGAAAAGTATATAAATGTCAGGGCTGGTAGGTCACTGACACCACCCTAGCTAGAAAGAAACGCAGGCCCTCCCTGATGTCCTCTCCCGTTTTAGGTTCATACCGGGGTGTGAGGCTCGCGAATTCACGTTATACACAAAGCTACGCCACACAGGCGGTGCTTTGATCACCACCACAAGACTTTGCTTTTCAACAGAAGCCCTGATCACTGCATCTTAGCATGCCACACAGGCAATTCATGCCATGCGACTGATGTCCATCGATATACAACCTCTGAGCTCGTGCGTCTCAGAGAAGGGCGTTAAGCAAAAGAATAAATTCTCCGCCGCCAAACAGATGTATATTTAACAGAAATCAATCAACACAGAATAAACTCCAATGTCAGACACACAGTCCATTTACAAGTCCGTTCTGGGTCTGAACGAAATCGGAGGCACTAAATACCTCGCAAACCCATCGATCACCACGTACGTCTGGACGATCACCACTCATTATCCATATTTCGGGATGCCTCCCAATCAGGACCTCGGTTACCATCCAAACGAGGTGAAGATCTCCGGTCTTCGACCGTCGTCTTCATCTTCGAATTTCAATCGTCGGTCAATTATTTGAAATGAGAATTAACTCGGCCTTTTCAAATAATTCACGTATATTTAGAATTTTCAAATCAATTTATTTTAATGGTTAAATTATTCGACAACACCAATATTGTTCTTTAATGTAATTTTCACACCAAACACATTCAACCATCAAATACAGCATAAATCGAGCAAATTCAGTTCATTTCCATTCCATAATGTTTATGGTACTTTATAATAATTTATCGCTATTTTTATTTATTTTAAAATAGCCCATTTATTCAAAACGACGCTTCGGGCCATAACGCGGCCGTGGCGCTGTTTTTCTTCAGATTTGATTTACACATATCTGAAAATCTAACCGTTGGATCTTCACAAAATTTACATCATTAGAAAGGTCTTTTCAAAACGAATCCAACGGTTCCAGTTTCGGGAAAATCCGACGGTCGGATCTCCCGGTACAATCGTTTGAATTTTCGATTTCAAAATACGAACTGCAGCGTCGTTATTCGATTAAATATATAATTATATTTATATATATATAAATATAATCGCTTCTGGCGCTGTTTTTCATCAGATTTGAATTAAACATTCCAGACAATCCAACCGTTGGATTTTTACAAGGTTGGTGCCGTTGGGAAGATATTTCCAAGGCGAACCCGACGGTTGCGGTTTCGGGAAAATCCAATGGTCGGATTCCCCGTACTAGTTGTTTGAAATCACGGTTTCAAAATGCGAACTGCACGGCCACGATTCGTTTTAATTTTATTTATATTTATATAGTTATATAAATATAGTTCATTCAATGATTTCAATATCGTTTTCACTTCAAATATTTCACTAACGCCTTAAAATTTTGGAAAATTTCGCCATAACCTCCCCTGCACCGGGAGCATCGGGAAATCGCAAATAGCTTTCCCGGTCCTTCTAATCTCAAAAAGAAAAAGAAAAAGCCAAGCGGCTAGCCAACAGGCTCATAAAATCATCACCCAAACAAAACAGTAAATGTGTACCTATTTGTCGGGCACAAAATTTTATTCCTCTTCTCTAGCCCCTTTGCTATAACCTGTTCAATGAATATGCATGTACATATATATACAGTTCTTATCATTTATCATTTTCTATTCAACTTCATATTTGATTTCTATTTGTTTTAAAAACACCATTCATTATAATGTTACATACATAGGTGCAAATCATTTCATTAGCTAGTTAATGAATATTTCAACTCATATATGTTTATTTTGAACAAGTGGCTATTTTTAACACTTCACATTTCAACGATTTATGCATACAATAAAAATGTGATTTTTATTGTAAAACAATTCATTTCAAAACACTATTTTTCTATATAGTTCATATAGGTGACAAAAATAGGATCTTTATCATAAAACAATTTCTTTTAAAACGAGATTATTTTACACAGTTCATATAGTCGATAAAAGGTGATTTTTATTATCAAACAATTTATTTCAAATTATGAATACCATTCAACACATGAATTTCTAATCAACGAATGAATATCAATTCAACACATGAATGTTTTCTATAGTTTCTATATATAGATAAAAGGTGATTTTTATTATCAAACAATTTATTTCAAATTATGAATACCATTCAACACATGAATTTCTAATCAACGAATGAATATCAATTCAACACATGAATGTTTTCTATAGTTTCTATATATAGATAAAAGGAGATTTTTATTATCAAACAATTTATTTCAAATTATGAATACCATTCAACACATGAATGTTTTCTATAGTTTCTATATATAAATAAAAGGTGATTTTTATTATCAAACAATTTATTTCAAATTATGAATACCATTCAACACATGAATTTCTAATCAACGAATGAATATCAATTCAACACATGAATGTTTTCTATAGTTTCTATATATAGATAAAAGGTGATTTTTATTATCAAACAATTTATTTCAAATTATGAATACCATTCAACACATGAATTTCTAATCAACGATTGAATATCAATTCAACACATGAATGTTTTCTATAGTTTCTATATATAGATAGAAATGTGATTTTTATATTTAAAACGCGAATACCATTCAACACATGAATTTCTAATCAACGAATGAATATCAATTCAACACATGAAGGTTTTCTATTCAATGAATAAATATAGTTTAAGCAAATGAAAATTATTCAAACACACGAATATTATTCAAAATTTCGGCAGCATAACGGCAGGGTAGTTAAAACCGGGACCGTCCCTAGTACGGCTCCTCGCTCTACCTTAAAACCTCGCGGTTTTTGACAATGGGGGTCATGCATCTAGTTCGCACGCAGGCGGCATGTATATATTTATTTCATTTCCACAAACTAATCCTATGTGGTTTCAACCAAATATTTCTCAATCACAAACGGGTATTTTTCAACCACAATCAATCAATATCAACCACAAACAATCCCAAACTACCATTCGCTATCAATCAATTTTCACAACAATTTCATCCAATAAATATCGTCCATGGTTTGTGGACGAGGGGCGTATATATATATATATATTTATATATAGCAATTCACTTTTATTTCAACACATATATATATATAGCTAGAAAAAGAAATTGAAGAGTGAGAAATTCTCACAAATAGCTATCCAATACTACGACTCTTCCTTTATAGAAATCTTCGCCAATCTCGCCTTTTGTCGCTTTCGTTGCCTGTATTCTCTACATATATAAAAATCGAATTTTTACTTCTTGATTTCAATAAAAATCATATCTTACATCTTCTACTTAATAAAAATTCCGTCTTTTCTATTTTAAAGATCTGATCTATTCTATTCTAAAAATCTGATCTTTTCTATCCAAGTTCAAATCTTTTTCTTTTTAAAGTTCAAATCTTTTTCTTTTTAAAGTTCAAATCTTTTTCTTTTTAAATCTCAAAATAAAATCAGTTTTTAAACCCTTTTAAAATTCAGTTTTAAATCCTTTTAAAATTCAGTTTTGAATCCTTTTAAAAATCAGTTTTAAATCCTTTTAAAAATCAGTATTTTCAGAATTAAAAATAAAAATAAAATAAAATAAAAACAACTTACATTGATCTGCGAAGAAGGGGGGGTCGTCAGGGTCGGCGGCAGGAGGTGCTGGAGGTGGGGGTGCGGTGGGGGTTTGAATTCGAAGAAGGGGGGCTCGCGAATTTAGGGCGTCGCGATGGCTTCAGGGGGGGGCGGAACAGGTGCGTCGAGGTGGAGAGGAGCGGGATCGGCAGGGTGGAGCGGGGCACGGCGGTCGTGGGTGGTCTTCGGTGGTGGCGTCGCCGTCGATAGTTTTAGGGTTTTCCTTTTTTTTTCGAACGGTAGAAAGAAAGTGAGGAGAGAGAGAGAGAAAAGGGTTTATATAAATTATTATTATTATTAAATTTCTATTTAAAAGTTGACTTTTTATTCGAAGTCGAAATGGGACCCACCGACTGTCGTCCATAGCGTTTTACCCCCATTCCGGACACAATGAGATATGTATCGCAAGCTGATTTGATCGTTACAATTAGTTCCCGTTGAATTTACATTTAAATCACTATATTGAATTTTAAACGTACATTTCAAATTACCGGGGTCACATACTAACTAGAAAAATTCCAGAAAAATATTTTCTAGCTTCGTATTGACCATACGGTCCTAACAAAACTAGTTTCGTCGAATTCTGAGACCGTTTGAAAAATGGCCAATTTCCAGTCGATTAAAATCAACTGAAACCGGTCAAACGCGTTTTCCTTTGCCACGCTCACATATTGATTCGAAAAATTATGAAATTTGAAACCTAGCAATAACTTGACATCACGGATCCAACAAAAGTGGTTTCGTCGAAATCCGAGGTCGTTTGCAAAATGTCCATTTTTAAGGGCCTGAATTCCATAGCGACTATTCAGAATTTTCAACTGGACATATCTTTTGATTCCCGCTATGAAATTTCGATTTTTCAGATTCGTTAGAAAGGTATTCACTAACAGATTTAAATATTTTTGGTTTCACTAAAATCCGGATTGTTTTGCACCCGGTACAGTCCGGCAAAGTTTGAATTCAATTTTTGAAACTGCCACGCCATTTCAGGCCTTGTTTATAATTATAATTAATTATATTCATTTTCAATTGTCGATTCAAACTCAGTTTTCATCGTCATTATTTAAAATATTTATTTTAAATATTTAAAATCCATTATTTTAGCCAATTTAAAAATTTTAAATTGGTTCAGATTTTCTGGGTCGTTACAATCTCCCCCACTTAAAACTTTTCGTCCCCGAAAAGGAATAAAGTCGAAAGTGGTTTGATAAATCTACAATCATACAACAACCAATTTGTTTTTACCCTTCAAAAATATACTAATCAAATCCTATACTCTTTAAAATCATTCAGACTATATAATTAAAAGTGCACATCTATGAAAAGAAAATAACAATAGAGTAGAGAATTGAATGGTAGTGCAAAGTAGGGTAAATGTACCTTGCACCGGAGTCAATCAGAGATATCTACTCGGCATCTGGGATAAGCTTTCTGAATGCTCTCCTCAGTTTCCTAAGTACAATCTCGCGGATCTCCACTCCATTGCACTTTGACTAAGCGAACCTTCTTGTTCCTCAGCTCTTTGGTTTCTTTGCCTATTATCTTTAGCGGCTCTCTTCTCACAGCTAATTCTGGGGTTATTTCTATGTCATGCTGAGCTGCTTCTTCCACGATCAAGTCTGGATCATGAACGTGCTTTCGAAGTTGGGATATGTGAAATACATCATGAACTCCAGGCAACCAATCCGGCAGTTTGACCCTATAAGCGAGAGTTCCGATCTGTTCCAGAATAGGAAACGAACCAATAAATTTGGGCGCTAACTTTCCTGTTTTACCGAACCGGATAACTCCTCTCATCGGCGATACTTTCAAATATACATAGTCGCCAACTTCAAAGGATATATCTCTTCTTCTTCTATCGGTATAGCTCTTTTGTCGGCTTTGAGCGGCGAGTAATCGCTTCTTAATAAAATCGACTTTGTCGGCAGCTTCTCGAATCATATCAGGACCCAACACAAGTCTATTTCCAGGTTCGACCCAACAAGCAGGAGATCGGCACGGTCTACCATATAATGCTTCG
Source organism: Allium sativum (assembly GCA_030737875.1). Taxonomy (NCBI): domain Eukaryota; kingdom Viridiplantae; phylum Streptophyta; class Magnoliopsida; order Asparagales; family Amaryllidaceae; genus Allium; species Allium sativum. The sequence goes on along the minus strand of CM060920.1, from coordinate 507,919,055 downwards.
AACGACGACATTGTCAGACTCGCCTGGTAGCTGTTGTTATAAGAGAATTCAGCCAAATGCAGGTGGTCTTCCCATGATCCACCGAAATCTAGAATACAAGCCCGCAATAGATCTTCTAAATTGCGATTTACCCTCTCAGTCTGACCGTCTGTCTGAGGATGATAAGCGGTGCTCAGGTTCAACTTCGTTCCCAGCTCGACTTGAAATGCTTCCCAGAATTTGCTAGTGAATATTGTATCTCTATCACTGACTATGCTGAGCGGCACTCCATGTAGTCTAACTATTTCCCTGAAGTATATCTGCGCCAGACTGAGCAGTTCTGTTTGATCTAACAGGTATGAAATGGGCGGTCTTCATGAAACGATCCACGATCACCCAAATACTATCATTTCCTTTTCTGGTTCTGGGCAGACCATCAATGAAATCCATAGAGATATGTTCCCACTTCCAACCAGGAACTTCCAGTGGTTGTAATAATCCAGCCAATTTCTGTTGGTCACTTTTGACTAGCTGGCAAGTAGGGCATCGGCTAACATATAAGGAAATGGCCCTTTTCATCGACTTCCACCAGAAAGTGCGTTTGATGTCATTATACATTTTGCTTACTCCCGGATGGATACTGAGTTTTGACTTGTGGCATTCATCCAGTACTTCCTTTCGAAGTTCAGGAATGTTAGGGACACAGATTCGACCTTTGAGCCTTAAAATCCCAGAAAAATATTTTCTAGCTTCGTATTGACCATACGGTCCTAACAAAACTAGTTTCGTTGAATTCTGAGACCATTTGAAAAATGGCCAATTTCCAGTCGATTAAAATCAACTGAAACCGGTCAAACGCGTTTTCCTTTGCCACGCTCACATATTGATTCGAAAAATTATGAAATTTGAAACCTAGCAATAACTTGACATCACGGATCCAACAAAAGTGGTTTCGTCGAAATCCGAGGTCGTTTGCAAAATGTCCATTTTTAAGGGCCTGAATTCCATAGCGACTATTCAGAATTTTCAACTGGACATATCTTTTGATTCCCGCTATGAAATTTCGATTTTTCAGATTCGTTAGAAAGGTATTCACTAACAGATTTAAATATTTTTGGTTTCACTAAAATCCGGATTGTTTTGCACTCGGTACAGTCCGGCAAAGTTTGAATTCAATTTTTGAAACTGCCACGCCATTTCAGGCCTTGTTTATAATTATAATTAATTATATTCGTTTTCAATTGTCGATTCAAACTCAGTTTTCATCGTCATTATTTAAAATATTTATTTTAAATATTTAAAATCCATTATTTTAGCCAATTTAAAAAATTTAAATTGGTTCAGATTTTCTGGGTCGTTACAGACCTTAACGAAGGTGGGGTGTTACAGCTGTATTATTTTCAATGTACTCTGATATATTCTGTACTCTGATGTTATATTATCATGATGTAATAAAAGTCTGCTGTTGTTATTCTAATGTATTGTATCCCCAAAGTTAAAGTATTCGAAGATTTCCAACTTTTGGTTTAGACCTGTGTGGTTTATGGTCGATTCAAAGGGTGGGAATTTTCAGGTCTTTACACAAATGACCTCCGTTTTTGACGAAACTAATTTTGTTGGATCCGGAATACTAAATTATCGTTAAATTTCAATTTTCGTGATTTTCAGAGTCAGTATGTAGCCGTACGGGATTTTAGTGTGAAAAACAATCAATAATTTGACTTTAAAAATACGTTGTGCGAGCAAACAGACTCAGAATTTGACGAAACAAGTTCCGTTGGGTTCGTAATGTCGAACTGTAGCTGCATGCCCATTTTCATGATTTTTGGACGTTGTATGTGATCACACATATTTTTAAATGATAAATACAAATAGCGTTAGCCATAAATTAAAATAAAATACAATAATAATTTCCTACACCTATATATATGCCAACATTTTCACTAAACCCTTATTCTTATTCTTTCAGTGGTCAAATGGAAAATCGCCGTTATTTTCTTCTTCAACGACAAATTCCTGACTTGCGAAATTCTTAAAAATTCAAATAAAATTTCTGAAATTCCAAAGTTTATATATTTGAACTCATAGAGTCTAGCTCTACCTTCTGCGTTGAATTCGTGGCTCGCGATGTCTGTTTGGGATACTGGGCATTTTCCAGTCATGAACTAGGGCTTAGTTTTGGGTGTCAGTTGGAGCGACGACCATCCAAGGTGGAGGCGACATTGTATTTCTGGGTTGAAGGGGAGGTTGCAAGAAGTCGCGAGGATGAAAGGGCAAGTTGAATGATGAGGTCGCGGTCTAGTGGAGCCTGCGACACTGAGGTGATTTATGGTCGATTTACGGCATTCGATGCTGAAAGGAATGGGTTTGGTGGTTTTTGTTTGATCATTGGTGAAGTAAGGATGTTGCTGTTGGAATTGAAAGGGGCGAAGGCCATTGTTTTTGAACGCAGATGAATGCTTTGTCGAGGACAAGGTCGAGTCCTTCAAAACGACTATGTATATAAGGAGATTTTGATGATGGTAATTTTGGAAATTTCTGTATGATTTTAAATAACGTGATGAAGGAGTTTGGATGAGAGAACTAGCGCATTGGTCATGAGCACTATACAGTTTTGGAGTTTTGTCTGGAGAGGATAACGAGGAGAGTGGATCAAGTTTTTAAAAGGAATTTAGGTGTTAATTAAATAATGTTTTTGGTTAATAAAGAAGGTGGACGGATATTGGAAAATGGGTCCGTGGAAGTGAAGCTTACTGGTTTAATTTAATAATTAATGTGTAATTCAAGAAGGTAAGCAAGGTTATAGAAAGGGGTTGGGTTTCTGGAACGTGAATAAAACATGAGGCTTTTAAGATTCGAAAATGTGGAGTAGGTCCACAGGAGCATACAGGTTTGTCTTCCGGGAAGATGGTACTGTGCTAGCGGTTGGATGAAAGTGGTTGGCCGACTTATTTTGGTAACGCCCGAAATCAATTAAAACTAAGTTAATCTATTTTAAATACCCTTATAACTTGTAAACATAATATCTCAATCATACTGTATCAGAACTTCGAACGGTCAGATCCGTTGGGATCGTATGGACGACGACTACACAATGGAACTGACTGGGAGTGAATTAGAGCACGTTACAATTTGTAGTGAAATAAATTATCTGTCTGAATCAACCGACATTTATCGTTATTTTACGATGATCGTCCAATGTAAGTAAATCTCACTAACTCTGATTATTTTACATTTTTATAACATATTTTTATAATTTATAAATGTTGGTTGATTTCTGTGTGTTGATTGTCTGGATGAACTGCTAATTAGTTGATTGAAAATATAGATATAATTATATATATAAATCGTTAATTATATATTGATTCTGTTTATCGTAATATTTCATATAGAAATGAAATCGATGTTAATTATATTGTTTAACATCTATGAATGCAGGGAAATAGGTTGGAGGGATCCAACTGGATTCCTGAACATTTATGTTACTGTTTTTCATGTATTGTGATATATGATGTGATATATAATCTGTTAATGATTGCGTGTGTTTGGACAATATTGATCCTTGTTATTTGGTATTTTAAATAACATATATATTACTGGAACAAAAAGGGGAATTTTCAAACTGTATTTTGAAAAAGGAATATTTATTTAGAAAATAAATAGAATTATAAAAGGAATATTTATTTAGAAAATAAATAGAATTATAAAAGGAATATTTATTTAGAAAATAAATAGAATTTTAAAAGGAAATATTTGGGAAATGAATAGAATTTTATAAAAAAAAATATGTGGAACATAAATATTAAATGGAAATCAGTTTTAACAGTTAAATGGAAAAGATTAATTTAAAGTCGATTTTAGATAGAATCTGTTTTAACAAATAAACTGAGAAGATTTATTTATAAATAAAGTTTTACAAATTAAATAAAATATTTACCATTTGATAAATGGGATATATAAGTCTAAAATTATATAGAGAAGTAAAATCCGTTTCAACACCGATATTTGAAATCGAATGTGAACTTAGCAGAGTAAAAGGAGTTACAAATAAGATTTGTATGAATAATTCTGCAAATAAAAATATATATAGAATTTGGGTTTGAGATATTGTTTTTAAATATGAAATCAAACTGTTTTGATTATATAAAGAAATATTATTCACATTCAATGTGAAAAATTAGATTAAAGTAAATATTTTACAAATAAAATATTATGAAGGAATTTGGGGTTTGAATTAGGAATTTAAATGGAATTACTGAAATTAGAAACTGATTGGAAATTAGTTGAGTTGAATGGCTTTCTAGGTATCGATCTGATGTTGGTTTCGGCCTTCAGGGTTTATAATTGGGAAGTTGTTCTCTTACTAGTTTACAGTTAGAGACTGATAGAGGTGGGAAGATATTGATGCGTGAATCAGAAATGGAAACGTTTTCCAAAGTTAATAACATATGTTTTCTAATTTTAGAAAATAAGGAATTTATGAATATATGGAAATGATAAATGGGAAATTGGGAAATGAAATGATGATTGATCGGTAAGATTTCCATTTGGGAATACGACCGTTGTTTGTACACATGTTTTCCTTTGATAGTTAAATCAACAACTATCAAAGATTTTGACCATTTCCGTTGCCAATACGGAGAGACCGGGATCAAATATATTATCTGAAAACACTCCGTATGGCATTAGCGTTGTGAATCAAATATGATGATAATAATTGAAAACGGAGTTATGCAAGGGCTATTCAGTAAATCCTAGGTGGAAACTGCCTATGATGGATTTACAGAATAGTGCCTTCGGGTTGTCCAGTCCCAGGACAACTTGAATGGACGAATGTCTGACAGAGTATACCTGGTAGATCACGTAAGTTGATCATTTCAAACTTATTTACGTTGGTGGCGAAGGAATTCATTTCTCTTGGTTTATACCCATAGTATTTTTGGGGAAATTAATTAGTGATTTGACAGTTATGACGATGTGGCATTCAAAGTAAATAAAGGAATGAGCTATTAAAAGATAATTTATGACCTCAAGCCTCATCATCAGGGAAATGACAGAAATCGGGCAGGCAACATAGCTAAGTGGGTCGCACCCAATTAGGGTATATTGTTACCGCAAGAGAATATTTATATTTGTTACTTCTTTCAATTCTGTATCTCTCGGGAATGGTTATGTTGGTATACCAACCATAAGGTGATAATATATTCGGAACATTCAAGCGAAATGAATGGCCAATCATGTAACACCCTGAATTTTTAAACGACATTAAAGAGAATAAATTAAATAATAATTAATTTAATGTTCATAACTAGAGGAAACGGACTGCACCATTGCGTTCGACTCGAAATTCTGGTCAAGATAGACATTTGGTTTGCGTAAAACGGACACTGCATGAAGAAGTTATGAGAGTTTTAAGTTTGTATACACATAGAAATATTTTATATATAAGCATGAGTCGGAGGTGAGTCAGTGATGACTCAGAATCCTATCCATAGGATTCAAATTCGAAAATTTCTCTGAGCGGCAAAATTCCCTCTCTAGGGGGTCGACACCCCTGGGGTTAAGGTGGCACTTTGATTCGGGGGTCTGGCAGCTATATATATGTGTCATATTTCTCATATTCTCTTCATTGGGAGTCATGGAGGCCATATGCTGTTGGAGTGCGAACTGAACCATTTCTACAACGACATATTCTACAATTCCAATTCAGAATTTCTAGATCCGTTCTTCCTAAATTCTCTAAACCTAACGCTGTGAGTTTCTAGATTACTTTTAGGTTTAGATAAATAAAAGTGTGCTTTGATAGATAATGAATTCAATATGTTGTAAAGTACGATTCTGTGTTAATGTGAAATTCTATCCTATGTCATTAATGATCTAATTTTCTAGATCTAATATAATTGTGGTGATTCGATTATGATGTATATATGGATCTTGACTTGTAACCATGTTATGATGGATGTACATCTATTAGTTTGGGCAACTACGACATTACTTGGATCTAGATCTTTATGTTAATCACCTTTCATATTTTGATACATTGATATATGATATAAACATGACTTGTGAATCTACCTTTGATCTAAACATGTAGCTATGTCACGCTAACTATGCTAGATCTAGGTAATTAGACACCTAATGTTAAATCTAGATCTCATTATGCTTGCTTAAACGTCTTAGTGATTGCCACAAGTTACTAGTTTGATGTCCACTATATTATGGTGTTAATCACACGTCCATTCACTTTGTTATTGTGCCGGTTTATGTTCATGTTTATGGAAAGACATATTGAAACTATCACCCTTGTCATATTCCCTTTTATTATTATAGCTAGGCAACTTTATAGCCTAGATGCCGCCAAAATACGTACGAATACGTTAGAGAGAAAACGGGGAAAAAGGGATTATAATTGGCATGATTTATGTCATGTTTAATAGGAAATGGGACACGTAATTCAAATGGGAAAAATATTGAAATATTTACCTATAATGACATAGGTAGATTTGGATTAATTTGGAATGTTTAGTAATTTACAATTAGGAATTGTCAATTGTACTTATGACACGAGGTTAGGTTACATTAGTGGTGGAAGTCTGCCCAGACCTGACCGACATATCCAGCAGCCACTAATGTTGAACCTAATGTAGGAGGTCTAAGTACGCAAATAAAAATCGGGTTAAGACATAAGGTTAGACCCGACTGCGGAATAAGACTGCTCGGACCCGACCGCCATATCCAACATCCACACGTTGTAGGCGTAATGTGGGAGGTCTAGCCCATTATAACCATAATTGGACATGGTAATGAGATGGACTACTTAACCTAATTTAATATGATTATGGAGTTAAGTTAGGCTTAATTAAAATTGGATGGGTAGTGGTGGGTAAAATAAATTAGAGGGGATGGGTAATATGTATATATAGGCCCACGAACTTAACCAATAAGGTTATGTAATTAAAGACACCGAGTGGTATACATAACCAGTAAATAATGTAATAGGGTTATGTAATTAAAGACACCTAGTGGTATACATAACCGGTAGATAATGTAATGAAGTTAGTAACTAAAGACACCCTTTAGGGTAAGCATAACTAGTATAGGGCTATATAATTAAAGACCCCTAAGGGTATACATAGTCAGTGGAAAACCTAGTGGGGGATACAAGACAAGGGGGAGAGCTTGTATCATATTGTGTGGGACCCATTTTAGTCAGTAACCCGAAGTTGGTATCAAGTAAGGACCTCCATACTAGGCGGAGAAAGGGGCACGCTTACCGATTGATTGTAAGAGATCCAAACGAGGTGGATGGTGTGGGCGGCGCAAACCGACCGGGGACATGTGCGTGCATGTGCTGGGCAGAGGGTGCTAAGACGACCGTGACACCAGTAGATATTATTGTGCACACCATGGGTTACCACTTTAGGAAGTGATACCTCCTACTGCGGGCTAGCACTGGATATCTACAAGGTAGGGAGCCGATCGATTAGGGTAGTGGTTAGGGCATACTTGGACGTATGGCCTAAGCCTACCAGCTTATAGTGGAAGGGATCATCTCATTTTTGTTATACTAGTAATAATGCAGAGTAATCATTAGTGAGGCACATACACCTTAACTTGCTTACCTTATCACACCTTCCATTTATGAAGTGATCCCTCTTATCCACTTTATATGCCTATCATGTTGCTTTTAATTATTTACTCGCTAAAAGCAACTAGACTCGCCAGACTTTATGTATGACCCTATTGTTTCTCCTTCTTTCTTTCGTTTCGCCCCAAGTTCTAAGGGAGGAAACACTCAGACTTAATCAGGAATCAGATATCATCTTGCGAGGAGCTACTTTTGAAATATTGCTCAAGCTCTTGTCTCTAATATGGCTTAACTATTTTTATTGGGGAAATGAGCTTTTTATTTACTTATGTACTCTGATGGTGCAAGACAGAAGTATTTTTATTGTAATGGTTTTTGTGACTCATGAAATTGTGGAGCACGGTATTATGACTTATGTTTGAAATAAAAGTTTAAATTTTCCGTTGCTGCCTTATTTATATCTGTCTTGTAATTATTCTGTGTCTGTTTACCTATAGCGCTTCACGGAACTTAATGCATGTAATAACCCGGAAATCCGAGCCAATTTAAAAAAATTTATTTTGGCAATTTTAACGAAATTTGAATATTTAGAATGAATTATTTTAAATAATATCGACGAAAAATTTATTTTGAATAGAAATAGAACGTATATATTATATAGATCGTCGTTAGAATATAAATAATTAATTATATATATAAAAGGAATTGAAAATGGCGCGGTAGTTTGATAATTCGATTTCAAACTTCAATTGAACATTAGAGCTTTCTAACGAATATTAGAAATTTGAAATCTAACGGTTGGATTTGGAATTATTTCCAAATCAAATTTGGAAAAGGTCGTTGTAAGTGCAGTTCGATGGCCGTTGTTGGAAATTGACTGTACGGGTCTTGATAAAATTATTAAAAATATTAATAATTTGTGTAAAATCAAAAGAACTGATTTGTAAAGAACTGGGATGAAAAATCCCACATTTGTAAAGATAAAAATAGATTTTTATCGAAATGAACTAGTTTTGAACTAAAATTAAAACCCATTTATTTTTAAATAAATAAATTGGATTTGAAATGGGTTTTAAATAGAATGTGATTTGCGTTTATCGTGAACTGTGTTTTAAATGACATTAGTTCTTTAACCCAGTAAAGGGAGTTTCAACGAATCTGTAATTAGATTGAAATGTGAATTGATAATGAAAATTATCAAATTTGGAAAGTGAGCGAGAATGGAGTATTACCAGTTTTGCTCCAAAGCGATAGTTAAATCTTTAATTAGATTTGAACGTGAAATGGTAATTAATTTTACCGATAACACCGTGGTGTTAGATATGGAGTATTACCAGTTTTTCTTCATGGGATGAATAGGTTGGGATTGGGAAATAAAATAAATAATTACTTCGGTGTGGTTCGCTAATCTCGACTAGTTTGGAAAACCATAATCTGGTTTGAAATGATATCCAAAGGAAGATTAAAGGATAAATTTTAAAGAATTTATCTTTGATAAAATTAATGGGAAACTTTCCCTAAGAATATGAAATTTAGAAACTAGCTGTAGGTTAGTTAAGAAGAATGGTTTCCTGGGTATTGATCTGATGTTGGTTTTGACCTTCGGGGTTAATATTTGAGGAATTGTTCTCTTGCTAATTTACGGTTAGTGACTGATGAATTGGAATGACGCGTATGTTGTGTTTGTGTAACATTTGTTTATAATATACGCGGGTTGTTCGGAAAGGCCGGGTTTACACCCATTCTGAATGACCGATTCGACGATAAGTCGAAGATGATGACGGTGGTCGAAGACCAGAAGTCTTCACATCGTTTGGGTGATTACTGATGATCTTGATTGGGCTGTACACCTAAGATGAGGGAATCAGTTGGTGATCGTCCATACGTACTTGGAGATCGATGGATATGCAAGGAAAGTGCCTCCGGTTTCGTTCAGACCCAGAACGGACTTGTAAATGGATGGTGTGTATGACATTGTATTCCTTTATATTGTATTCGTTGATCTCTGCTAAATATATATCTGTTTGGCGGCGGAGAATTTATTCTCTTGCTTAACGCCCTTCTCTGAGACATACGAGCTCAGAGGTTATATATTGGCAGAAATCAGTGGTACGATATGGATTGATAGTGTGGCATGCTGAGATGCAGTGATCCAGACTTTTGTTGAAAAGCAAAGTTTGGTGGATGATGATCAAAGCGCAGCTTTAATATAGCATGGCTTTGTGTATAGCGTTGATTCGCGAGCCTCACACCCCGGTATGGTGGTAAACTGGTGGTTTGATCAGTATGCTTTATAGTGGATGGGCACCTTAGTGGTGTCGTGGATTCGGTCGACCGAGATGAGCTTAGTGCTCAGGGATAGAGTAAGCGGTGTTTTCTCTCGCTGGGACGTAAGCCGCGGTGATACTCTGGTCCCAAAAGTGCGGATGTGCATTACGGTGTTTTCTCTTGCTGGGACGTAAGCCGTGGGGAATTGAACTATGCGATCGATCTTTCGAATTAGAAGCCACCATGATGGAAATCCAACTTTCCAATACGTGTATTTCGGCTTTATTTGTAGAGCCTAGTATGGCGACATGATATATGGTACCCATGCCGTCTATGATTGATATTTATGATTGAAATTGTTTTGACACTATACACTTATTATAGTATCAAATGATTTGGTTTTAAAACGTACCAAGCATGTTTGGCTATTATAAGGGAAAACCCTATCCTCCGGCTTGCGTTGCATTGTGTGATGGGACCTGGGTCTTATAATAGCTTCATTTTTAGAAAAAGCATTGCGTTGTTTACTTATATGCACTGATATTCTTGGGAGGAAACCCGTTCCGTGTTATACGGCGTGGTCCCTCGATTTACCTAACTTTGAAAATAAAGATAAATAACTGTTTTAGTTCTCACACCAGTCACATGACTGACCTGGAGTTTATTGTTTTAACCTAAACTCTGGGTGCCCCTATTTTCGACACGGACAGCTAGTAGTTTTGGTTTTGCAGATTTATATTCACAGGATCCTGATTTACAGCTGGAACGATGCTCGGAAAGCTCTGTATCCGTGTATTACTTTCAGTTGTTTTTTGTATTGTTTTTCCGCTGCTATGTAATTTATCGTAATCTCTGATAAGTATCGAATGTAATTTATTCAGTTATACTCTGTATATTCTTGTATCTGATGGAATTGTTGTAATAACAATGAAATGTTCTTCCGTCTGCATTCTGTTGTGGCTTGTTCTCAAAGTATCCCCTCTTCCCTTACCGGGGAAGTTACGGGTCCTTACAGTTGGTATCAGAGCTTTGGTTTACAGAGCTCGAGAACAAGACACATTAGAACCATATGAAAGAATTAATCAGATATTGGATTAGTAATATCCAATTAGAATGACTCGTTAGAGATAGGATCAGTAGTATCCTAGAACGAGTGTGAAGAGTATATTTTAAAATAAAAAAAATTGAAAACAAACTTTGTTTTGGAAGTTAAATTCAAGTATACGTATTTGAATATTAATTTATTTTGAAGTTGGACAATCTAGTATATAAAGATTTTGCATATACGCGTCATGAACGTATATTCGAAGTTTTAATATACTGGATAGATATAGAATCGCACTCTAGTAGCCCGGGAATGATTCCACTGATGACGTACGGCATCAGTGGTTTATTTTCGTGTTTCGAACATGTGATTTCTATATATTTCCATTAGACTGGTGTGAGAACCAAAATTTAACTAGATAGATTTATTGTTGTGATTTGGCATCAAAAATGTGATTTTCGTATATATATCAAAAATTATGAATTTGAAACGTTAATCCACTATTTGATTGATGGTTATATTGTTTGTCTATTTGTTTGATAATTTTGAACCATTTAGCCTAATAGAACCGAATATTGAATTGTTTGAAATTAGTCGCATTTGCTTGCATATACATGTACTTACAATGAACAGGTCATAGCAAGGAGGCTAGAGCAGAAGAATAAAATTTGTTTGCCGACAAATAGGTACATGTTTACCATAATTTACTATTTTGTTTGGGTGATTATGATTTTATGAGCCGATTGGCTAGCCGCTTGGCCTTTTCTTTTTCTTTTTGAGATCAGAGGGCCTATATGGCAATTTCGGGATTTTCCCGTGCTCCCGGTGCAGGGAAGGTTATGGCGAAATTTTTCGAAAATTTAGGGTGTTAGCCAAATTTTTGAAAAATTTGAAAAGTTCTTAGAAACTGAAAAGTTGAAGAACTTAAGCCGTAATCAAAATACTGGAAGTTGAGTTGAATTGTTAAACAACTTTCGACTTCGTTCCTTTTCGGGGACGAAAAGTTTTAAGTGGGGGAGATTGTAATAACCCGGAAATCCGAGCCAATTTTAATATTTTTTTTGGCAATTTTAGCGAAATTTGAATATTTAGAATGAATTATTTTAAATAATATCGACGAAAAATTTATTTTGAATAGAAATAGAACGTATATATTATATAGATCGTCGTTAGAATATAAATAATTATTTATATATATATAAGGAATTGAAAATGGCGCGGTAGTTTGATAATTCGATTTCAAACTTCAATTGAACATACCGGGTGCAAAGTAAACCGGAATTTAACGAAACAAAAAATAAGGGAATCTAATTGTGACTATCTTTCCAACGAACCCGAAAAATTGAAATTTCATAGCGGGAATCAAAAGATATGTCCAGTTGAAAATTCTGAATAGTCGCTATAGAATTCAGGCCCTTAAAAATAGCCATTTTGCAAACGACCTCGGATTTCGACGAAACAACTTTTGTTGGATCCGGGATGTCAAATTATTGTTATGTTTTAAATTTCATAATTTTTCGAATCAATATGTGAGCGTGGTAAAGGAAAACGCGTTTGACCAGTTTCAGTTGATTTTAATCGACTGGAAAATGGACATTTTTCAAACGGTCTCAGAATTCGACGAAACTAGTTTTGTTAGGACCGAATCGTCAATACGAAGCTAGAAAATATTTTTCTGGAATTTTTCGAGTTATTATGTGACCCCGGTAATTTGAAATGTGCATTTAAATTGAATATATAAAGATTTATATTTTAATTTGAACAAAAACTGATCGTTATGGCCGAACTGGCCTACGATACGTATCCCATTGCGTTCGGAATGGGGGTAATTAGCTAGGGGCGACAGTCGTTGGGTTTGATTTGGAATCCGTGGGGGTTTTGGCTTTTAAAAAAGAAATAAAACAAAATAGAATAATATATATATTAATTTTACCCCCCAAGCCCTTCATTAAAACCCTAGCCGCTAGTATCGTTTAAGCGGTTGAAACCATCCCAATTTCAAGGTGATTTTTCACCCAATCCACAAATCGTTCTAGGAATTAAAAATACGAAAATCGCAGCGCTCTTAGAGGGCTTCAGAATTGTGGTTGCTGGATCGAAGTCAGATAGGCGGACAACTCGATTTTCGAGCTCGAACTCGCGACCTTGGTGGTGATTTCCTGGGCTGACGGTGGCGTCGAGTGGGGCCTGGCGGCGGCCAGTGGTGCGCGGCACGTAGGCGAAGCAGGTGGAGGTGGTTGATCGACGTCCAGCTCCTCCAATGGCGCGCAAAACGAGGTCAATGCTCTGAAGTAGTTCCGTGAATCGCCTGAAGCAGTTCGGTTTTGGCTTCTGGCGCTAGGAAGAAGGAATGCCAACGCTCTAAAACATGGTAAATCCTTAACCCTAGTAATTAGTGTTTAATGAGAAATTTATTTAATTTAATTTAGTTAAAAGTCTGAAATTTTAATGTATAAAAATATTATCTTTGTTTTTAAAAGAACTGTATAAAAATAATATCTTTGTTTTGAAAAGAACTGTATAAAAATAATATCTTTGTTTTGAAAAGAACTGTATAAAAATATTATCTTTGTTTTGAAAAGAACTGTATAAAAATATTATCTTTGTTTTGAAAAGAACTATATAAAAATGTTAGATCTTTAAATGTTGGAAAGACATAAAACGATTATATTTTTAGTGATAGAAAAGATCGAGTTTATATAATAGAAAATATAATTTTTATATAAGAAGGAGAATAAAAATGTGATCTTTATATGAACAGTACAAGGATAAAAATGTGATTTTTAACTGCGTGAAACAGATGGCGATAGAGCAGACTGAGATCAAAACGGAATCCAGACCATTCAGAAGTAAAGAATGGAGGAGTGGATCCCTCGGTGAGAACTTCTCACCTTTTAATTTTGTTTTCTAGTTAAAAATATATACTAGGATGCAGACGGTGTTTAGTAGCACCCGACACCCGTCATCCACAGACCATGGACGACTTGTATGCTTGTTTGTTTGATTTTGATGTGTAGTTGATTGTGTGATGTGAAATGAAATAAAACATTTATATAGTTGAAATAAAATATTTTATAGTGGAAGATATTTTATAGTTAAAAATAGAATTTTTAACGTGTATATGAAATGAAATAAAAATAAACAAATCGGACGATTTGTTTATATACACACATTTGACTGATATTGATTGGGACGATAAATTTTACACATCGCCCAACTGCACAAATAAAATCTGTGTTTGATTGTTTGAAACCCCACACGGGTATTGGGATGATATTTGACATACACTAATCCCGATTGTTTAGTTGTATGTCGATCGATTGATTGACAGACTGTTATAAGCGTTAAATATTTATATTCGATGCTTATACAGTGTAGAATGCACTTTGGATGATGGTTGATTATTCATCGTTGTTATTTTATACATGTGTTGTAGAAAATCCATATAATTAACATTATATGGTAATTGATTGGGCCTCATTCAATATTGGAAATAGAAATATTTGAAAAAGAAATATTTGAAAAAGAAATATTTGAAATAGAAATATTTGAAATAGAATATTTGAAAATAGAAATATATGAAGCCGTGTCGATTAGATTGACGCCATTTTGACGTGAACGATATTTATATCGATTTTATTCATTTTATAATGAATATCGAAAGTGATTTCAAAATCTGATATTTCGAAAAGAATTGAAATTCGAATTGAAATTGAACATAAATAAATTCGAATTGAAATTGAACATAAATGAATTCAAATTGAAATTGAACATAAATGAATTCGAATTGAAATTGAATTGAATTAAATAGAAAACGAATTCGAATTGAATTTAATAAAAAACGAATTCGAATTGAATTTAATAGAAAATGAATTCGAATTGAATTTAATAGAAAACGAATTCGAAGTGAATTTAATAGAAAACGAATTTGAATTGAATTGAATAGAAAATGAATTCGAATTGAATTGAAAACGAATTTGAATTGAATCGAATAGAAAACGAATCTGAATTGAATTGAATTGAATTCAATTGAAAACGAATTGAAATAGAATTGAAATCGATTTGAATTGAAATCGATTTGAATTGAAATCAAATAGAAGTGAATGTAAAAAGAATTTATAAGGGAAAATTCAATTTTGATTTGAATTTGAAATAAAGGTTGAAATTGTTTTTGAAACAAATTTGAAATGATTTATAAAATTCGTTTTAAAAAGGAAATCGACGAAATATATAATATATATATATATATATATATATTATATATATAATGGCCTGAATAGAACGCGCTGCGCCGCGGCAGTTCGTGAATTTCGACCATTGATTTCGAACGGACATTACGGGAGATCCGACCGTCGGATTCTCCTAAAACCGGAACCGTTGGGTTCGTATTGAAAAGAGATTTTTAATGAATATTAGAAATTTAAAATCTAACGGTTGGATTTGGAATTATGTCCAAATCAAATTTGGAAAAGGTCGTTGTAAGTGCAGTTCGATGGCCGTTGTTGGAAATCGACTGTACGGGTCTTGATAAAATTATTAAAAATATTAATAATTTGTGTAAAATCAAAAGAAATGATTTGTAAAGAACTGGGATGAAAAATCCCACGTTTGTAAAGATAAAAATAGATTTTTATCGAAATGAACTAGTTTTGAACTAAAATTAAAACCCATTTATTTTTAAATAAATAAATTGGTTTTGAAATGGGTTTTAAATAGAATGTGATTTGGGTTTATCGTGAACTGTGTTTTAAATGACATTAGTTCTTTAACCTAGTAAAGGGAGTTTCAACGAATCTGTAATTAGATTGAAATGTGAATTGATAATGAAAATTATCAAATTTGAAAAGTGAGCGAGAATGGAGTATTACCAGTTTTGCTCCAAAGCGATAATTAAATCTTTAATTAGCTTTGAACGTGAAATGGTAATTAATTTTACCGATAACACCGTGGTGTTAGATATGGAGTATTACCAGTTTTTCTTCATGGGATGAATAGGTTGGGATTGGGAAATAAAATAAATAATTACTTCGGTGTGGTTCGCTAATCTCGACTAGTTTGGAAAACCATAATCTGGTTTGAAATGATATCCAAAGGAAGATTAAAGGATAAATTTTAAAGAATTTATCTTTGATAAAATTAATGGGAACCTTTCCCTAAGAATAAGAAATTTAGAAACTAGCTGTAGGTTAGTTAAGAAGAATGGTTTCCTGGGTATTGATCTGATGTTGGTTTCGGCCTTCGGGGTTAATATTTGGGGAATTGTTCTCTTGCTAATTTACGGTTAGTGACTGATGAATTGGAATGAGGCGTATGTTGTGTTTGTGTAACATTTGTTTATAATATACGCGGGTTGTTCGGAAAGGCCGGGTTTACACCCATTCTGAATGACCGATTCGACGATAAGTCGAAGATGATGACGGTGGTCGAAGACCAGAAGTCTTCACATCGTTTGGGTGATTACTGATGATCTTGATTGGGCTGTACACCCAAGATGAGGGAATCAGTTGGTGATCGTCCATACGTACTTGGAGATCGATGGATATGCGAGGAAAGTGCCTCCGGTTTCGTTCAAACCCAGAACGAACTTGTAAATGGATGGTGTGTCTGACATTGTATTCCTTTATATTGTATTCATTGATCTCTGCTAAATATATATCTGTTTTGCGGCGGAGAATTTATTCTCTTGCTTAACGCCCTTCTCTGAGACATACGAGCTCAGAGGTTATATATTGGCAGAAATCAGTGGTACGATATGGATTGATAGTGTGGCATGCTGAGATGCAGTGATCTAGACTTTTGTTGAAAAGCAAAGTTTGGTGGATGATGATCAAAGCGCAGCTTTAATATAGCATGGCTTTATGTATAGCGTTGATTCGCGAGCCTCACACCCCGGTATGGTGGTAAACTGGTGGTTTGATTAGTATGCTTTATAGTGGATGGGCACCTTAGTGGTGTCGTGGATTCGGTCAACCGAGATGAGCTTAGTGCTCAGGGATAGAGTAAGCGGTGTTTTCTCTCGCTGGGATGTAAGCCGCGGTGATACTCTGGTCCCAAAAGTGCGGATGTGCATAACGGTGTTTTCTCTTGTTGGGACGTAAGCCGTGGGGAATTGAACTACGCGATCGATCTTTCGAATCAGAAGCCACCATGATGGAAATCCAACTTTCCAATACGTGTATTTCGGCTTTATTTGTAGAGCCTAGTATAGCGACATGATATATGGTACCCATGCCGTCTATGATTGATATTTATGATTGAAATTGTTTTGACACTATACACTTATTATAGTATCAAATGATTTGGTTTTAAAACGTACCAAGCATGTTTGGCTATTATAAGGGAAAACCCTATCCTCCGGCTTGCGTTGCATTGTGTGATGGGACCTGGGTCTTATAATAGCTTCATTTGTAGAAAAGGCATTGCACTGTTTACTTATATGCACTGGTATTCTTGGGAGGAAACCCGTTCCGTGTTATACGGCGTGGTCCCTTGATTTACCTAACTTTGAAAATAAAGATAAATAACTGTTTTAGTTCTCACACCAGTCACATGACTGACCTGGAGTTTATTGTTTTAACCTAAACTCTGGGTGCCCCTATTTTCGACACGGGGAGCTAGTAGTTTTGGTTTTGCAGATTTATATTCACAGGATCCTGATTTACAGTTGAAACGATGCTCGGAAAGCTCTGTATCCGTGTATTACTTTCAGTTGTGTTTTGTATTGTTTTTCCGCTGCTATGTAATTTATTGTAATCTCTGATATGTATCGAATGTAATTTATTCAATTATACTCTGTATATTCTTGTATCTGATGGAATTGTTGTAATAACAATGAAATGTTCTTCCGTCTGCGTTCTGTTGTGGCTTGTTCTCAAAGTATCCGCTCTTCCCTTACCGGGGAAGTTACGGGTCCTTACAATGCATTCCCTTAGTGAGTGACATTAACGGACTTGGGGTGTTTTACTTGGTATCCGAGATGAAGTTTACCAGATTAGATAAAAGTTTTTGAAGATTATTTTCAAAAAGGTTTTAAAAGGAAAGCATTTTCAAAAAGAAAAGTCTATTTTGGAAAACATTCCCCAAAATTCCATATGTAGTATCCTTCGGTCGTTTATCTAAATTTCTTCCTTTTCTCTTTTTCAGCATGTTTGGGGAACAAAACATCCCTAATATCCTGGAAGGCGTCACAATACTCGGATGGTTCCGTAGGTATTTGGAGGCCACGGTGCCTGCCGAAGGCCAAGAAAACGTCCTTTCCCCAACTGCACTAGTTATTCCTCCTCCCCCGAAGAGATAACATTGCCAATATCTTCAAAGACTTCTAGGCTATTGGAGGAAGGCCATTTCATGGGAACGAGACATTCATAGAAGCTCGGAACAGGCTTAAGGAGATCGAGGACTTATTCATAATCTTTGAAGTGGAGGACCGAAGAAAAATCAATTAGCTGCTTGACTGTTAAAGGATGAAGCCTCATTTTGGTGGGAAATCACCCAAGCTGGACGTCCGATAGAAACTTGGGAAGACTTTAGACAGAGGTTCGAAATGAAATTTCTTTCCCAAGCAGAGAGAAGCATACAGATGGAGATGTTCTTAGCACTCAAACAAGGAAATTTGACGGTGAAGGAGTATGTGAACAAGTTCAACCAGCTGGCAAGGTTCAGACTAGAGTTGGTAGACACACCACATAGAAAGGCTTTGTGGTTTGCTAAAGGGCTGTATGAGCCTCTGCATGGTTTAGCTATGTCCCATTTTCTAATGGGGGCCAGATTTGAAAAGCTTGTTGATATGGACCTAATGCATGAGGAGGACAAGGGAGAAAAGAAGGAAACAAAGACTGAGGGGACATCGCAGAATAAGAAGGTGTGGCCCAAAAAGGGGCAGCAACAACAACAGAAGAAATGGGGAAAGATGATAAAGGTAAGGATAAGAGAAAATGTCACAATTGTGGAAAGGAGGGCCACCTGATAAAAGATTGTAAAAGAAGGAAGGCCAATTGCTTTAATTGCTGAGAAGTCGGACACTTCTCTAAAGAGTGCCCGAAGAAACATGGATCACAGGGACAAGAGCAAAGAGCAGGGGCTTCTGGAGGGTAGGTGCATGCTCTCGCGATCAGTGATCCTGAAAGAGGTAGAAAATTTTCCGTAGAAAGTTTAGTTTCTCTTCCAAACTATCCAGTTAGAACACTTTTTGATTCTGGTTCTTCACACTCGTTTATATCTAGTTATGTGGTTGAATCTCTCATTTATTTACTAGTATGGTAGTAGATCCCGTAGTTTTTTCAAACCCCATTGGTGGTTCGGCTCATTTATCGATGATTTATCGGGGTTTGAAAATATTTTTGTTAGGCGCCGAGTTTGAATGTGACGCGTATGTGCTGGGGTTTATGGGCTATGGGTTGATTCTAAGAATGGATTGGCTAACCACGTATGGGGCCATTCTGGATTGTGAGAGGAGGGTTGTTGGACTCCTGACTTGTCATGGGAAGGCCCACGAAGTTTCTTGTTACCCCCAAGGGTCTGTTATGCTTAGCTTCCTAGAGTCTCTAGATGCATCCATAGATGATTTGCAGTCTATTCCGGTGGTTCGAGATTATCCCGATGTTTTTGATGAGGTACGGGGTTTACCTCCAAGAGTGAGATCGACTTCCCCATATATCTGGTGGACAATGCAAAGCCAGTTGCATTACCAGTGCACCATATGGCTCCAAGAGAAAGGAAGGAGCTGAGTAAGCAAGTAGGGGAGCTACTTGAAAAAGGGTTTATCAGACGAAGCATATCTGAGTGGGGTGCTCCAGTAGTATTTGCAACTAAAGCGGATGGTTCGCTTTGTTTGTGTGTTGACTACAGAGAGTTAAATAAGCTCACCATGAAGAATATGCAACCGCTTCTGAGAATCGATGATTTATTTGATCAGCTTATTGGTGCCTCGGTATTTTCTCAGTTGGACTTGGCTACGGGGTTCCATCAGCTGAGGGTGACTGATAACAGCATAGATAGGACTACTTTCAGAACTCCAGACGGTTTCTTTGAATGGCTAGTTATGCCTTTTGGGTTGACAAATGCACCCGCCTATTTTGTTGATTTGATGAGTACGGTGTTTTGGGATTTCCTAAACAAATTCGTTGTAGTCTTCGTTGATGATATTTTGATCTCCTCTAAGAGTGAAGAAGAGCATGCCCAGCATTTGGGAGAAGTTCTAAAAACTCTCCGTGACCATCACCTAAAAGCAAAGTTCTCCAAATGCCATTTCTGGAGAAAGGAGGTGAGATTCTTGGGGCATGTAGTCTCCAAAGAAGGGATAGTTATAGATCCCGCCAAAGTGGCTGCAGTACAAGATTGGCAGATTCCAAAAAATGCAACCGAGGTAAGAAGCTTTCTTGGGCTGGTAGGTTATTATAGGAAGTTCATTAAGACTATCAGCCCCTCTCACCAGGCTAACAAAGAAGAATTTGACATTTTCATGGGATATAGACTATGACGTTGCTTTCCAACGATTGAAAAGGGCTCTAACAACAGCCCTAGTCTTGATCTTGCCCGACGGGAGTAAATTGTTTACTGTTTACACCGATGCGTGCAGTACAGGGCTTGGTGCGGTTCTGATGCAAGAAGGGAAAGTAATATGTTATGGGGTAGACAGTTGAGAGTTCATGAGAAGAACTATGCCACCCATGATTTGGAGCTAGCTGCCATAGTGTTCGCGTTAAAGACGTGGCGTCATTATTTACTTGGAGAAAAGTTTGAGTTATACACCGATCATAAATCTCTCGAGTATCTATTCTCACAAAAGGATCTCAACTTAAGGCAACAATGGTGGATGGAGTTCTTAGCTTCATATGATTTTGAGATTGCTTATACCCTCGGCAAGGGTAATGTGGTAGAAGACGCACTAGGTAGTCAGAGGGTGGCCCTGAGCCCACTGTTTGTGGAAAGAAAGAACTTGGAATTCATATCAGCTTTTGATTTTAGACCCTCCATCGAAGTTTTGCCTGATTTATTTGCATCCTTAGAGATACGACCGACTCTTGTGGATCATACAGAAGCTTTGCAACAAGGTGACCCACAGATTTTAGACATCATGGATAAGCTCAGAAGAGGGGAGACTTCTAGTCACCTAAAAAGGTATGCCATAGATGAAAAGGGGTGGTTGCGACGAGATGGAAGGCTTTGTGTTTCTCAAACTGGAAGCTTGATAAAGGCAGTCCTAGAAGAAGTCCACCATTCTCAGATAACCATTCATCCAGGCGATGATAAGATGTACAGATACATGAAGTGGGTTTTCTTTTGGGCTGGGATGAAGAAGGACATGGCTGAATTTGTTTCTCAATGTTTGGTTTGCTAGCAAGTCAAAGCTGAGCAAAAGAAGCCCGGTGGATTGCTTCATCCATTGGAGGATCCGCAGTGGAAATAGGCGAGCGTCTCTATGAATTTCATAGATGGTTTGCCTATATCAAAGAAAAATAATACCAGTATTTGGGTAATAGTGGACAGACTCACTAAGAGCACTCACTTTATTCCATTTAAAAGTAAAAGGACGGCATCATGGTTGGCAGTAATTTATGTTCTTGAGATAGTTCGTCTCCACGGAGTTCCTTCCAACATCGTGAGCGATCGTGACCCCATCTTTACCAGGGAATTTTGGAGGAGCTTGCAAGAAGCATTGGGTACACAGTTGTGTTGGAGCACCGCTTATCATCCTCAGACCAATGGGAAGACAGAGAGGGTGAACAAAATTCTAGAAGATCTTTTAAGGCTGTGTATCCTTGACTTCGGAGGGACTTGGGATGAGCATCTTCCTTTAGTAGAGTTTGCCTGTAATAATAGCTATCAGGCTAGCATCAGTATGACTCCCTTTGAAGCATTGTCGGATGACCCTAAATCGCCAACTTGTTGGTGGGAATCTACAAAAAGATTATTACTTGGATCAGATATGGTTATGGAAACATCCCAAAAGATTGACCTTAATCGACACCGGATGAAGACAGCTCCAGATTTGTAGAAGTCCTATGTAGACAAGCGAAGAATTGACATCGAGTTCGAAGTGGGAGACTTAGTTTTTATCAAAGTATCACCTCTGAGGAATATGGTTCGCTTCGGATCAGTAGGGAAGTTGGCACCTAGGTTTGTGGGACCATTTCCCATAACCGAGAGGATTGGACAAATGGCCTACAGAGTAAAGCTCCCAGAAAATTTATCTAGTGTTCATGACGTTTTCCATGTCTCTCATCTACGGAAGTGCCTGCATGACACCGCAGAAGTTTTTGAGCCGAGCATGTTGGAAGAAGTCGAAGTGGAATGGGAGGCGTCAGTCCGACGAGTCCCCACCCGTATTGTTAGGTCATAGGTTAAGAAGCTGCGCAATAAGGAAATCAAGTTGCTAAAGGTTCAATGGGGAGATTATCCAGAAGATGCGACTTGGGAGACCGAAGACAAGATTTGTGCTTCGTACCCTTTTCTTTTCGAGGGTATGTTCTTGACTCATTTCCTAAGTTTTATCAGTACTTGTTTCTGTCAATAGAATATATCTTATCAGTAGTATTTTCGACCTTTAGATAGGAATCCTATAGATGTAAACATGTGTTTGAAACATGTTATCTTTGATGGATGCAAGTGGACGCAAGTGTTTGCTAGTGGTTTTCTGTGGACGCAAATATGCACACATTAAGCACTAAGATCGGCTCAGTCACTTTCATATTGCATATGGATGTGTGTGCATTTTCTTTTCTTTTATGGGTGAAAATGGATGAACTGGCATATGGATGTCGCATTTGGACGAATGGGTGTGCACGCATATAGAACTTATATTATACAATAGGTTTATTTGCATACATACTGGATTCATGGCACTAACATACATTGCATTAAGGAGGTCAACCGAATTAGTAAACCGCCTGATCTTTGCATTATTGTTAGGACATATACACACACCTTTGCAGATATTCATATAAGCATTAGAAATCTTTAAGGACAATGGATTCCAATGATTGGTGGATGAGATGATGGATGATGGATGATAGGATATAAACTCTTCTCAACTTAGAGATTTCGGGGACGAAATCCTTTAAGTGGGGGAGAATGTAACACCCCAAATTTTTAAATGACATTAAAGAGAGTATATTAAATAATAATTAATTTAATGTTCAAAATTAAAGGAAACGACACAATTGTGTTTGTCTCGAAATTCTGGTCAAGATAGACGTTTGGTTTTCGTAAAACGGACAACGTATGAAGAAGTTATGAGAGTTTTAAGTATGTATACGCACAGAAATATTTTATATATATGCATGAGTCAGAGATGAGTCAGTGGTGATTGAGAATCCTATCCAGAGGATTCAAATTCGAAAAATTCCTCTGAGCGCCAAAATTCCCGCTCTAGGGGGTCGACCCCCCTCGAGGGGTGTCGACCTAGGGGTCGACCCACCCACAGGGGTGTCGACACCCCTAGGGTTGAGGTGGCACTCGGTTTCAGGGGGTCTGGCAGCTATATATATGTGTCATATTTCTCATATTCTCTTCACTGGGAGTCATGGAGGCCATATGCTGCTGGAGTGCGAACTGAACCGTTTCTACAACGACATATTCTACGAATCCAATTCAAAATTTCTAGATCCGTTCTTCCTAAATTCTCTAAACCTAACGTTGTGAGTTTCTAGATTACTTTTAGGTTTAGATAAATAAAAGTGTGCTTTGATAGACATTGAATTGGATATGTTGTAAAGTATGATTCTGTGTTAATGTGAAATTCTATCCTATGTCATGATAGATCTAATTTTCTAGATCTAATATAATTGTGGTGATTCGATTATGATGTATATGTGGATCTTGACTTGTAACCATGTTATGATGGATGTACATCTATTATTTTGGACAACTATGAAATTACTTGGATCTAGATCTTTATGTTAATCACCTTTCACCTCTCATATTTTGATACATTAATATATGTTGTAAACTTGACATGTGAATCTACCTTTGATCTAAACATGTTGCTATGTCACTTAACTATGCTAGATCTAGGTAATTGGACACCTAATGTTAAATCTAGATCTCATTATGCTTGCTTAAACATCATAGTGATTGCTATAAGTTACTAGTTTGATGTCCACTTTATTATGATGTTAATCACATATCCATTCACTTTGTTATTATGCCAGTTTATGTTCATGTTTATGGCAAGACATGTTGAAACTATCATCCTTGTCATATTCCGTTTTATTATTATAGCTAGGCTACTTTATAGCCTAGATGCAGCCAAAATACGTACGAATATGTTAGAGAGAAAACGGGGAAAAAGGGATTATAATTGACATGATTTATGTCATGTTGGGACATGTAATTCAAATGGGGAAAACAAAGAAATAGTTACCTATAATGACATAGGTATGTTTGGATTAATTTGGAATGTTTAGTAATTTACAATTAGGGATTGTAAATTGTACTTATGACACGAGGTTAGGTTACATTAGTGGTGGAAGTCTGCCTAGACCCGACCGGCATATCCAACAGCCACTAATGTCGAACCTAATGTGGGAGGTCTAAGAACACAAATACGAATCGGGCTAAGAAACGAGGTTAGACCCAACTTTTGAATAAGACTGCAGGACCCGACCGGCATATCCAGCATCCACATGCTATAGACCTAGTGTGGGAGGTCTAGCCCATTATAACCATAATTGGGCATGGTAATGAAATGGACTACTTAACCTAATTTAATATGATTATGGACTTAAGTTAGAATTAAGTAAAATTGGATGGGTAGTTGTGGGTTAATTAAATTAGAGGGGGTAGGTAACATGTATATATAGGCCCACGAACTTAACCAATAAGGTTATGTAATTAAAGACATCTAGTGGTATACATAACCGGCAAATAATGTAATAGGGTTATGTAATTAAAGGCACCTAGTGGTATACATAACCGATAGATAATGTAATGAAGTTATGTAATTAAAGACACCCTTTAGGGTAAACATAACTAGTATAGGGCTATGTAATTAAAGACACTTAAGGGTATACATAGTCAGTGGAAAACCTAGTGGGGGATACAAGACAAGGGGGAGAGCTTGTATCATATTGTGTAGGACCCATTTCAGTCAGTAACCCGGAGTTGATATCAAGTAAGGACCTCCGTACTAGGCGGAGAAAAGGGCACGCTTACAGATTGATTGTAAGAGATTCAAACGAGGCGGATGGTGTGGGCGGCGCAAACCGACCGGGGACATGTGCGTGCATGGGTCGGGCAGAGGGGGCTAAGACGACCGTGACACCAGTAGATATGGTTGTGCACACCATGGGTTGCCACTTTAGGAAGTGATACCTCCTATTGTGGGGCCAGCACATGATATCTATAAGGTAGGGAGCCGATCGATTAGGGTAGTGGTTAGGGTATACTTGGACGTATGGCCTAAGCCTACCAGCTTATAGTGGAAGTGTAACAACCCACACCTCCGTTCGTGCAAGATATTGTCCCCAACTTAGCCACCGTATAGGTGTGGGGTTTTGTTCCTCAAAAGGCCTTGCTAAGTTTCGAGATCCGCTAACACATGGCGTTACCACACAGGCTGAGCCAACCTCCCTACTAACACCAATATTATCCCTACTTTGTCACCTCTCAGGTGTAGGGTTTTCCATCACTGGGCCTCGGCGTTAGTAAGAGATGGGCTCTACTATATAAGTACCCACTTCACACAAGCTTCCACGATGTGGGACTAACGGGTGTTACATTCTCCCCTCCTACAGAGCCCAACGTCCCCGTTGGCTCACAAACACCTCACCCAGGCGTTGTGGTCCATGCAAGAGCCACAATTCCGACGGGGTATTGGCTCTGATACCATTGTAACAACCCGCACCTCCGTTCGCGCAAGATATTGTCCCCAACTTAGCAACCGTATAGGTGTGGGGTTTTGTTCCTCAAAAGGCCTCGGCTAGTTTCGAGATCCGCCAACACATGGCGTTGCCACACAGGCTGAGCCAACCTCCCTACTAACACTGATATTGTCCCTACTTTGCCACCTCTCAGGTGTAGGGTTTTCCATCACTAGGCCTCGGCGTTAGCAAGAGATGGGCTCTACTATATAAATACCCACTTCACACAGGCTTCCATGATGTGGGACTAAGAGGTGCTACAGGAAGGGATCATCTCATTTCTGTTATACTAGTAATAATGCAGAGTAATCATTAGTGAGGCACATACACCTTAACTTGCTTACCTTGTCACACCTGCCATTTATGAAGTGATCTCTCTTATCCACTTTATATGCCTATCATGTTGCTTTTAATTATCTACTGGCTAAATGTAACTAGACTTGCCAGACTTTATATCTGACCCTGTTGTTTTTCCTTCTTTCTTCCGTTCCCCCCAGGTTCTCAGGGAGGAAACACTCAGACTTAATCAGGAATCAGATATCATCTTGCTAGGAGCTACTTCTGAAGTTTGGCTCAAGCTCTTGTTTCTACTATGGCTTAACTCTTTTTATTGGGGAAATGATTCTTTTTATTTACATATGTACTCTGATGGTGCAAGATAGAAGTATTTTTATTGTAATGCTTTTTGTGACTTATGAAATTGTGGACCACGGTATTGTGACCTATGTTTGAAATAAAAGTTTAAATTTTCCGCTGCTGCCTTATTTATTTCTGTCTTGTAATTATTCTGTGTCTATTTACCTATAGCACTTCACGAAACTTAATGCATTCCCTTAGTGAGTGACATTAACGGACGTGGGGTGTTTCAGGTCATGTGGGGCCGAGTTGCAAGATGTTCTTTTTGAACTCTAGTGTATCGCTTCTAGAGTACACTAATCGGAAGGTGGTTCCATACCTGGTCATAGTTGGGAATTCATTATCCAATAAGAGCTCGTGATTTTTGATTGTATATTATATATGTAGAGCGTGAGATGAAAGTGTTCTACTAGATTGCTATTTATTTGATTTAGACATTATTATAATATCAGAAGAGTATGGACTATAAAAGAATGTTTTGGGTTATCGTAAGGTAAAAACCATCCGTGTTTATGTGTGGATCGGTCTTATGATTATTCTTTCTTTTAAAAGGATTTTAAAAGTAAAACAAATGGTTGGAGTTTACTCACACCAGTCACATGACTGGCCCAAAGTTTATTTTGTTTCGTTTTCCCTAAACTCTTGGGTGCCCAACTTTGTACAGGCAGTCCAATAGTCGGGTTTTTTACAAATATACTTGAAGAGATGGAGCAGGAGCTTTCAGGATTACATAGCTATTGTTTATTTCCGCTGTAATGTAAGCATTGTACTCTAATATTCAAATACAGATCTGTGTTTCAAAGTTACGTTATATACTATGTTTTATTCATTCCACTGTGAGATTCGTGTTACTGAAATTCTGTTGTTATCTTCTTCTTTTATTCTAATTTTATATCTTATCTATTTTCATCCTATAACTTCTTTCTATTAACTATCTGGTATTTCCGATGCTTGGATAGTCAACATTGAATTTATGATGATTACAAAAGATCGCAAATTCCCCAGGTCATTACAGTTTTGATTGTAAACCTATATTTGGCGACATAGTGTATGGTAGTTATGCCGTCTATGATTGATACTTTATGATTGAAATGTTTTTGAAACATATATACACTAATAATAATATCAAATTGTTTTATATGTATCAAGCATATTTTGGCCATTATAAGGTAAAACTCTATCCTCCAGTTTGCGTTGCATTGTGTGATGGGACTTTAGTCTTATAATGGCTTCATTTTTCTAAAAAAACATTGTGTTGTTTAAACGATTTCCTTTATTTATGCACTGGTAATCCAATGGAGTAAACCCATTATGCATTAGCGGCATGGTCCTGTGATTAGCCTTATTATTAAATAAGTTATGTAAGATTTCTCATACCAGCCCCATGACTGACTCGTAGTTTGTTTCACTTTACAAACTTGGGTGCCTACTTTTCCTCTCGGACAGCCTTGTATTCAGGTTTTAGCAGACTCATTCTGGATAGCGCTATGGAGCTGAAGATGGATCCTATCATTTCTATTATGTTGTTCAGACTTCATTTAGTATATTATTTTTGATTCTGTTGCAGACATTTTATATTAAGATGAAACTATGTTATGTACTAAGTATGATCCTATTATGCTGTGTAACTCTGATGATATATTATTTCCAGTGTAATTTTATATACATTATCTGTTGTAATTCTATATTTTTGTTCTGCTGTTATTGTTTATGTGCTATATTCCAATGATTATCCTTGCTTCCGTGACACGGGGGTTTGGGGTCATCACTAATATGTTTCATGTATCCTTTAGAAATCTATTTAGATAAACTTTTGGTTGTAAGCATCTTTGACACTGTATTCATGTTTTTGGATTTTTCCACCCTTTCTTTTTGTTGATAATAATTGTTTTTTTAATGTATTTGTAGAGATGATTCCCATTTATTGTGGTATATTCATGGTTCTTATCGACTGATCATTATGGATAGAATGCAACTTTGTTTTCAGTTGGAATTTATATATCTTTGTCGCATATGTTTACTCTTAGGTTGAGCACGATATAACTTAAAATAAAGAAATAATTGAAAGTCCTAACTAGCTAATGTAATGACTGTCATCATCTATCTTTTAAAATTTGGCTTGTTTTTTGTTCATCTCGAAGTAATAAAGGTGCTATCATGCTAAATCACACTATTTTTTTTGTTACATGGTTGTCAGCTGATAAATAGTGTATACTTTCTTAGTAACTGTAATCATTTTCTTATAATGTCGTATGTGTGAATTTTAAAACAAATTTCTTAATGAGTATATTAATCTATTTTTTCAGGTTTGGCATGGACCTTGTCTACAACAGGAATCGTAAGTTCAAATTTTTTTCTCGTCAAATGGATCTAAAAATGAGTATTGAAAGTTTCATCTTTCTACTACCACTACACTCAGTTTATTCCTTTTTTCTCATCCTATTTTTTTTATATATAGATTTGCATTCTTAATTTGTTTGCTGACTTATCATATTTTTTTATGACCTCTTCTTAGGCATAATAACCATTGATATATTCAATTTAACTTTCTATTTTGGGAATAAATTAAAGGTTTAAGTACTAAATCAAAGTGGCTGCTGCTAATATTTCTTAATAAGCTTAGTTTAATGCATGTGAAATATAATTATTAAATTAACCATTATTATGGACAAATCAATAATATGGGTACCAAAAATCTTAAACATTGACATTTTTTATGCACACACTATAACATAGTATAGTTAACTACTAATGCCATAATATTAAAACCTTGTATTTTTATCCATAAAATGGCATTGATATTGCACTATATCCGATAATAATGAACTGATATTTTTGTAAATAAGTTATTGCCTAAGTTAATATGGATACAATGGTTCTAGGTACTTCTAACATAATGTGAAGCCGATTCATTTTTATTGCTATATTTTTCATGAGCTTTACTTAGGCACAAAAGGCCAGCTGTAGGTAACAACAAGTGTATTTCAGTTTCACATTATGATGACATTGGTATATGACATGTTAGAAGACATTGTTTTCTCCAACTTATGGATGGGGCTAGGCTTTTGCTTATTAATTTTATTGAGTGTGGATAGAATGTATTATTTGTTGCCTTAATTTTGTTGATTATGAATTTTTTTAATAGGATTATGGCATGTTTTGAATCTTTGAGATGTAAATCATGATCCATCAACATAGACCAAAGTAGAAACAATAACATGTCTTTGGAAGCTAAGTGTTTATGTTGGGATCGAGGCGAAGCTATCAACTACATTTTAAAATGCACTAATGTTACAAGGAAGTCGCAAGAGCACACATATGCAAAGAGAAGAAGATTTTATAATCACCTCTTAAGTGAAGGTAGGGACTCTTGGAGCTGGCATTAGTGCAAAATAAGGATGACTCATTGTGGTTGCTCTTCAAGATCGACTGTCTTTCCAAATAGCTAACTGGTTTTCCTATTTGTTTTCCTAATGCATAAGAGATCTTTAACCTAATAAGTGCTTTGATGTTGTTAAAATATGCATATATTTGTTTATTGTCTCTATTTTATTTTTTTGACATATTTCACTTGCAGTATGTTATTTGACATTAGGAGTATGTCCACAGCAGTAGCCCAGCGGTTAAGGACTTTGCCTCCATGATAACAGTGGCATGAGTTCAAACCCCGAAATGGCATGTTTAGAGCTTACCATGTGCATATGCTAAGATCGGCCACTTATGTGGTGCTCGCAGACCAGGCTAGGCGCACTAGGGAGGGTTTTACGACTCCGGTCTGTTTTCCTCCTGAACAAATTATAAAAAAAATTAGGAGTATGTCATTTGACATTAGGACATTAATGAATAAAATTTTGATTGCATGAATAAAAAAACAAAGCTGTTGTTCTTTCTTAGAACATGCTTTTGTTTTCCCTGACCATTTTAACAAGCACAACCACATCTATCGTTATATTTTATTACATAAAATTAATTTATGTCAAATTGCCACAATTAAACATAACTCTAAATGTTAACTTCAAAATTATTATATAATATGATACTCGATGTACATGTAAATTCTAGAAATAAACACACGTTTGAATTTGAAAACTAACGTGCAATACAAATGGAAATAAACTAGGAATGAATGAGAATTATAAAAACATAACGCTATAAAGCAATAAATTTAATAAATTCGCAAATTGAATTAACGGTTATCCATGCTTGAAAAGCCATAGAGGTCAACCTATGTTTGGGTTAGGTCGACCTATAGGTCAACCCATGTAAATGTCAGGTCGACCAAAATGCGCTTTAAAAATGCGTGAATGTGGTTTTCTAAAAATATGGATTTTATTTATATAAATCCAATGGGCAATGCAATTTTTAATCCCAATAAATAAACATGAAAGGCTAGCCTTCAACCCATATTTTTCTAAATGGGCATGGAAGCCCTGTCATTTTTCTGTCTCCGTCAATCCTTCGTAAAATATATATTTTAGATTTATGCCTTTTAAATTACAAATTGAAAGAAGAAATTGTATATTTAGAGAAAGAGATTTTACAAAATAGTCATTTGTATGAGGTAAGTTTTTCAGATATGATTTTAGGTTTACTTAATTTTATTCATTTAGACTCAGATTTATAAATTCGTATAAATTCTAGTTTGTGGATCTAAATAGGTTACAAAAGGGAAAGACTATGTATAATATTTCAAATTGGATTCGAATCAGTTCTGAGACTTATAGTGCTTTTCCAAGTGAGTGGATTTAAATTATATTTTTTTTGGGTAATGATACATGATATCGTTTGATTCCCGTTATTATGACTGAAATGGACAATGTTATGTTTATAGTAATTTAATTTGTTTATTCAGGTTATCCATGTTAAACTATAAATCTTAAAATGTCAGACGTATATGTAGAAGTTGTTTCAATGGAGTAGAATCTGAATATATAAATAATTTTGGGCTTAAAAGTAAAATGGAAGGAATAAACCTAAATATAAGGAAAATCTACAGTAACAATGCCAATCATGTAAATTGGATCAAGAAGGAATTATATATAACTTGATTTGGGAAATCAGTGATATCTTAGTTGGTTGGTTGGAAAAGAATATATTTCCATATTTTATATTTTACAAAGGAGCAGTGAACGTGATTACAGTAATAAAGAAAAAAGAAAAGAGATTAGTGCAAAATAAGGATATTACAGTATTTTGTATTACCTAGCAGAAAGGAAAAGCTAATATAAAAGCGATAGTGTAATTGCGGGTTATCATGTGTGGAATTATTTTGCAGCAAATATGGAAATAGAATTTTAGTGAAACTTCAATAACCAACAAAATAGAATGTGACTGTTTCCCTAAGGATAAAATTTACAATGTTAGTAAGAAAAGTAAAAATATAACGGTTAAAGGAAGATAAAACTAAATGGAGAAATAAT
This sequence comes from Allium sativum, assembly GCA_030737875.1. Taxonomy (NCBI): domain Eukaryota; kingdom Viridiplantae; phylum Streptophyta; class Magnoliopsida; order Asparagales; family Amaryllidaceae; genus Allium; species Allium sativum. The sequence goes on along the minus strand of CM060920.1, from coordinate 507,887,258 downwards.
AATGTTAAATGATTAATATGCCAAAGAAAAGAGGAAAATAAATAAATAATAAAGAAGGAAAACGATCAAGTTCTGCCTTGTGAATGCATATGATAAAATAAATGAAAGTAATTATTATGATATATGGTTGTTAATAGGTAGACATGCTTTTTGGGCTGAGACTATTACATAACGGTAAGGAACCTAAAAGAGAATTAAATATCACAATAAAAGAACGAAATAAATAAATTAGACATGTTAGAAAAAAAATAGACATAGGATCTAATAAAAATGTGAGGACAAGGAGATAACCTCGTGAGACGTGTTTTGAGCAATCAAAAAGGAGTATGAATGTAGGCAATCAGGGTTATCCATCGAAGATCCTTTAGAAGAAAGGAAGACAACACCGACGAAGACCAGAAGTTCGTCGACATGGGTGGATAAGCAACTAAAAAGATACGTGGAGGGTACCCTAGTATGGCCCCATATTGTAGGCATCAGGGTCTATATGTCTATTAAAAGGGTATGCCTATACTTCTTGAGGTAGTTTAAAGATTAATGGGTGATTTGATATTCAAAGGTAACTGTTTGGTGCAAATTTAGTTGGAAAACCCATAAGTATAGTACCCGATCGTGTACCGGTCACCATCAATCATATCAAGTATGGGAAATATCCCCAGTAAAACCGACAAACCATGATCTTTAACTTTCGAGACAAGGATGAGATAGGCGATGCCACATGTTTGTTTAGGGCACGACCGTTAACCCATCGAAAATACCTTTTAAATAATTAAGAGGTGATTTTGCGGGGTCATACTCATGCTGATAAAGGCATAGACCATAGCTGTAGTAAGTACCTGACCGAGTTTCGTAGAGAGTCGGTTTGGAGCACCACCTATGCGCGGGCTCATGAATAAAGATAAAACGATTACGTGTAGGTCCATGATGTAGGCATTAAAGTAGTTTATTGTGGATATCCATAATGTAGGCATTAGAGCGATCCACTGCGGATGTAGTTTACACATTTTCTTATGAGATGGCGGAACATCTGTACTGTATGCCTCACGATGTGGACCTTTATGGATGTAGTCTCTACACTCTTATAGCAAGATGCACTATGCCATAAACGGTCTAACGGAACGCAAAAAAATTGTTGGCACAGGCACAAAAAATGTTGGCATAGGTCTTTGGCAACGTTTTTAGGCTGATGCAATTTTCACCGTTGCTGTAGACCTCAAAGGCAACATTTTGACTATCTACAACAACACAACAAATATTGTTACATTAGAACCCTATTTAGGTCTATAGCAACATCCTTAGGTATCTGTAGCAACATCCAAAAATGTTGCTATAGGTATTAATATTATTTATATATTTTGTGGGACCCACAATGTTGGGCCCTTTGGGCCCACACCCCAACCTAATCTCATCCCTACGGCAACACCTTTTATGACTATTACAACATTATTTCAGCAACATTTATAACCCGATGGGAAAACTATATTAAAGCTACTGCAACACGGTATTTTATTCAAATAAGTATTTTTATTTCACTATTTCAAATAGTACAAATTTTCAGCCACCACTATTGTACATTCACTGATATATTACACAATCATTCATATTTACATACATTCCTCACTATACTCTCACTCGATTCACTCATATACAGGCTCACTGACACTCTCTGACAAAGTCTTCAATTGCTTCCAAACAGCCATCTGCACAAGTGTAATATAATGGCTGTGAGATATGATATCATCTTATATATATTCATAGATACAAAGCAAATCAGAATGGTGTTATTTAAGGTGTGGTCTACTTTATGTGTCGAAAGCAAGAAATTTGATTCAAACAACATAATCAGTGGAGTACCATTTGAAGGTTAAAGAGGTAGTGAATGAATAAAGTATAAAAATGAATCCAAAACAGAAAAGGCACGACAAAGCCTGCAAGCATAACAATTAAGCAACACTAATTTTTTTGCAGGAAATGGTGAACCCACTCGCAATATAAAATTTATGCTAGAAACATAATATCATATAACTTTTTTGATCATCTGACAGCAATAACATATAGAAATATCAATATTATTGACATTCAACCAATGCTTCATATCTGACTTATCTACTAAGTGTATTGAAAGTTATATGTGCATTAAGATACTTCGGTGAATGTAATCAGTTTTGCATGACTGTGTTCAATTCTAAACAAGGTTAATAAAAGCTTAGTCATATTAAGAAACCTGGAAAATAAGGAGTTTGATGCATAATGTTTTCTTAGAGCAATGTCCAAACAATCTGAGGAAGCTACCAGAAAGCTATCGGAAAAGGTAATAAATGTGCATGGAAGGGGGTGCAAGGATTTCTCTGTCCATATCATACAGGGACGAAGCCAGGATCCTGATAAAGGGGGGTTATTTATAACGAATATTTCGGGAAACATAACAAAAATTACAAAAAAAAAAATTGACTTACTTGTCGGCCTTGAAAAACATGAAGGAGGACATGAAAATCAAAAATCAAAAGAAGCTTGTCAATCGTGTGCTAGAACATGCACCTTCACATTATTACAATGATACTTAAACAGCTTTAGAATAATGTTAAATTATCAAAATGTCTGCATACATATTTGATTATCTTGACAAAAATCCAAACAAAAAGAATATCATAACATCAAAATATGAATTAATTTTTGCATAACACAAAAATAAGAACATCGTAACATTTTGTTTCACTTATTGTTGCCATTAACATTTGACCATCAGGTTCTCCTTGAATCCTTCTATTTCTTCTACAGGTAAATGCTCGGCTATACAACCTATACAAGAGAATATATCAGCTTTAATATTAAAGCTCTAATCTTTCATAATGTTGTCAAAGGTTCAGTGCTAATTACTCGCAGTGCTTTCTTTTTGAACTTGTTCATTACCGAGAACTGTTTCATCCTGCATCTTGCTGTTTCTCTCCAAGTGGAATGTTTGGAGCTGTATTTGCATTCTCTGACACCTTTGGCCATGGCTCCCTCTCAAAGTCTATTTCTGACCAAAATATAGTCTGTGCAATTCCCTCATCGGTTTTTTTATTTAAAACAATATCTCCATCCATCACAAGCATGCTACAAAAAGTTTAACCAATATCATTTAAAGAGTACCTGCCCAAAATGGAGGAACGACACACAACAATATGTATAGTATCATCCCAGCACTCCATACATCTATTTCAAGTCCATAATTTCTTTTCAGAACTTCAAGCGCCATTTAATATGGACTTCCAAGTTGGATTAGAATAGCGGAATTAGCTCATAACATTGCATTGACCTAGAAATAGAAAATTAAAATCATAAAATAATTGCCTTAATTTGAAAATAAGACTGAATGTACCTGGAGCTGGAACTAGAAGTATACATAAGTTAATGAACCAGCTGCAACAAAGTGAAAGGAAAGCGCATAAGCTAAAGTGTAAAATGAGTACACAAAATGTTGAAAGTCGGTTTATTGGGAAACTCAGGTATAAGTTTTCCTCTTTTTTCCATCCCACAGAATGCCTTGTCATAAGTTGTGCAAATTTCTTGCATATAAACATCCTTTGCAGCCTTGGTTTTAGCGGAAAGTAAAGCATCACTTTCGATGGGACTTTATGACACAACTTTGCTGAATCATTGTCACTGGTATCTTCCTTTTTCACTAGTTCCCACCTCGAAACACCACAAATTTCACAGACGTTTTTATCTTCATTTTCTTCCCAATACAGCATGCAATCGTTTGGACATGCGTGTATTTTTTTGTATTCAAGACCTAAATCTTTAATGATATTCTTCGCAGCTCTGACGGATAAAGGTAAGTGGGCCTGTGGAAAAGCCTCTCTCATCAACTCTAGTATAACCCCAAATGCAGACTTTGTAATTCTATGTACATATTTTAAAGAATAAAGCCTGATGATAAAAATTAATCTCGAAAATTTTGTACAGCCATGGTATAATGGCTGCTTTCCTTCTTCGACAAGGCGTAAAATCTTCTAACATTGGCATTCGGATCATCAGAATTCTCATCCTCATAGTTGTGCATATGTCCATGAGTACGGTCCAACATTTCACCAAGATTATCTCTAAAATCACCAGCTTCACAATCTATATCTTCATCACTCCTTCCAAAATTTTGGTGAGAAACCTCATATATCCCTTTCACATACAATGGAGATGGACCATTGCAGATGAGATGATCATAAATTATATCTTGACGATGCCACTTGCTATTATTACAATTCTCGCAAGGACACTTCATTTCATCACCGACAACAAATTTAGAAAAACCATTTTGTATAAAGGCTTTTATCTCACTAATATATCTTTCACTAAACTTTGGAAGTTCTATCTAGATGTTTTTGCTGTCCACCACTGCATTTATGAATATAAAGATTCTAAAATAAAAAAGATAAAACGTGTGTATGTGTCCAACAAGAGGAAACCTAAGACAATTCGAATTGTTAATTCAGGTCGACCTAAGAATTTATACGTAGTTTAAATCGAAACCCTTAAGTGATGTGAAAGAGTGTTATACCTTAAAATCGAAATTGAATACCTAAAGTGATGTGAACAATGCTTGAACCCCCAAATCGAAACCCTAATTACACCAAAATCGTTGAACAAAGCTTGAACCCACCAAATCGAAGCCCTTGTTGAACCGAAATCGTTGAACCCTAACTTAAGAATGTTTGCTTGAACCTTTGCACGACAACGGAGAAGAATCGAAATGTTTTTTGCAAAAGAAAATGTTATTTTCTTAACGAAACTTGGAAGAGGGAAAATGAAAATAAGATGGCGGGGAATGAAAAGAGGGTAAGAATTGAGTCGCGCCAAAGAAAAATTGTTGTTTGTAGAAGAAGCAATCAGGATTGATGAGGTATCACATTATCCAACGTAAAATTTGATTCACGTGGATCGCCACGTAAGACATGGGTAGGTCTGCTATAAAAATAGTATATAAAATGTCGCATCGTGTTACACTTATTAAGCTAGACCAACACATTTTTATGGCTAAGGTAACATAAAAAACAAAACGTTGTAGTAGGAGCAAAATATCATAATTATCGTCACATTTTGGCTGGCAACATCTTGCAAAATCGTTGCATTAGGCCATTTATGGCGTAGCGATGGTGGCATCCTAGCGAGGAGGATACACAAGGGTATTATGGGTGGTCCGTCGGTTCGAGATTGTCCAAGGGCATGTATATATATATACATATATATATATATACATATATATATACACACATATATATATATATAGGCTGTTTGATTTGATCTACGTGGGAGTAGATGTTATAATTTACGCATGGAGGTGAGAGTAATGTAATTTTTATAAATCTAATATAACAAAATTGAAAACTAAATGGTATATGTAGTATTATGCTTGAACATATATAATTTTTCATTCACCAGAACTTTTGTTTTGACCCCTTCCTCATAACAACCCTCATGTTACATAAAAGTCCAAAGTTATTCATCTTAGTGGCACTTGATATAGGAAGTGTAATTTTCTTTGTGAGTATTTATTTACTACAATATTTTAATCGTTTGTTCCATGAGTTATATTTTTTTTAAGTTAAGCACAAATTTTATTAATCACCAAAATATTTATAATATATATCCAAGCATATTCATGTATGCTTTGTCTTATAAAATTCAACACTCACCAACCCATTACTCCCTTAGACATGTATGCTTTTTCATATTCATGTATGCTTCATCATAGTTACTTCCATGAGTTATTTATGAGCACTGATGTATTATCTTTTCCTATTTGCGGGATACCAAACACCCAACTCAAGCTTTAGTGGACTTGGATTTTAGTATTTTTGTTAATAATCCGGGATCGTCTGGGTTTGGGTTGTTAGATTTGGTAACAGAGTCGGTTTAGTGGTCCTAAATTGATAGTGAGTGAACGTACGTGTGTTTTTAAAATATAAATATTATATATGTACCTAGATCTAAAGAAACTTACTTTTAAAGGAACAACATATGGAAATTTTTTAGGAATGGTTTTGTACATCAAGATTTGAATTATGAAATTCCAAGAATGGTAGGTCCTAGAGTGACAATGGAGTAGGATGTAAAATAGACTTTAGTTAAAATTGGGTATGCATATGTTAAGTGTATGTAATTCAAGAATTATTTCAGATTCAAGACAGATTTGTGGGTAATGCAGCACTGCCTTAGAAGAAAGAAAAATAATAATGGATTATGCATATATTTGTATGCAGATGGTGTTAGAGGTAAATTTCAGTAAAGAAATATAGCTAACCTTGAGGGAATTGGCATAGAGAATAAATGGATTCTGGAAAATGAGTATTTGTAAAGGTGCAAGAGGTTGAAAACCTGCTTTGAATCTAACTCCATGTATATGGTTTTGAAAATGAAAAGAAAATTAACTTGGAAATGAATTGCATATTTTTGAAGTCACATAAAGATACTAATATAAAAAAAAAAGATTTCAAATAATATGTTTGAAAAGTAAATTGTGTTTTTGGAAAAAAAAATTAGTCTACTTTTACAAGGTTAGACAAAATAAGTGGGAAGGATGCTAAAATTTTTAGAAGTAATTCTAGAAAACTCTATTACGTTGCAATAGTAAAAAGTTAGATTTGAGTAAGTGCTTTGGGAAAGAAGGTCTAGAATATTGTAAGTAAAACCTTAAATGACCATATTAGTTTACTTGGAAATAAAATGAAAATCATCATGAGTTGAATACGTTGTGACATACTTAAATTTGTTCAAACAAGAAGTTATAAGATGAGTTTTTATGAATTGACAAGTTTATAAGAAAATGCATTTTTCTAAAGTAATGAAGAATGCATAGTGAAAGAGATGTGCAAACTATAGACAAAGCACCATATTTTGTGCTATCTATTTCAACATAGAAATGAAAAAACAAGATTTCTTGTTGCTTAATTCCTCTTAAAAAACATACATATTAATAAGTAGCTCTAACCTGTCAAAATGCTCATTCCTTTTAATATAATAAAAAGTGTAGTAATGGATAGACTATAGTAAATGAAAAGGAAGCAGTTGATCCTGTCTACTCCAGTTTTTAAATTTCAAGAAGATTTTTGAATAGATAATCTTGAGAAAAATGATTTAGTAAAATGAATGAACTTTAGAAAAAATGGAAAATGAATAAATATCAAACTAGATTTTTAAGTACGGAGTAGGTGGGAATTAGCGCCTTTGTAAGGCGGGGAAAACTAGGCGGGGAAACGTGGATAAAGCTAGGAAAAGAATGGTAGTAAGAGATCCCCGTAGTGTGCATATAACCAAAGGTAGAGCCTAATGGAGTTATCTTGGTATATGAGTAGACCATAAATGATTAAATTAGACTTTTACAAGTTTCTAGTAGTAGTTGTAAAAAGGTTAATAATGGGATTAAGAATGGATGGTGAGAAATAGTCAACACTCATAAGACATTTGACGGTATATATAAGGGTTAAAAAAGTGATCTTATGCCTATACGGTTTATATGAAAATAACAAAAAGAAAAATATCACATAAATACAGATTTAACAGAGGATGTATGTAACACCCCACGTCTGTTAGTGTCACTCACAAAGGGAATGCACTAAGTTCTGTGGAGCATTTAGGGTAAAAGATGCAGATAAATTACAAGACAGACAGAAATTAAACAGCGGAAAATAAAACTTTGCTTTATTGATAAAATAGTTTGTATAAAGATTCCTTTACAATATCAGAGTGTCATCTGTCTTACAAAATAAAGAAGCATAAAAATACATTTATATTCCCCAATTTTAGCAAGAGCCAGCCATAGCATCTGATAAAAGAATCCAAGCAAACTTCGGCAAATCTTCAAGCTGGGAAAGAGTGACAGTCCAACTTAACCTGAGCTATACTACTCCCTCCTCTACTACCTGGGGGGTGGGGGGGAACGGAAGGAAAGAAGACAAAAGAAAAACAGAGTCAGACATAAAGCCTGAGTAAGTTCAGTAACTTCTAGCATGTGAACATGGGAAATAAAACGACATGAATTAACTGAATACAAGATAACACCATGATGATAGGGTCAGCAAGATTAGACAAGATCAACACAAGATATGCTAAGATAAGATAAACTGGATGTTCTCTAATACTTTCGCCGCTTCGCCATTTCCTTGTTAAACGGATTTCTATTATCTCTGCACCACCTAACTAATGTCCCAACTAGTAACGATAACGTGATCCCAATCCCTGTAGTTTCCATTGCCATCAGGCATCCATTTATTTATTTGTTACCTAGATTTAATCTAGGGTTTTCTACCAAGTACTTTCTAGATTCCTCTAAAGTTTACGCTATCTGCTGAATGCTTCTCGGATTCAGGATTTATGCCACCTACTAGGAATTATGCTACCTGTCGAACGATGCCCCCAAGTCAAGGACACACTACCTAGAGTGGTATATGCTCCTATACTTCCCCATGCATGTATCGCGAATCGTTATCGCTTGTCTAGATGCACATGTCCCATAATGTGCGATCTGAGTCCTGTGACAGGGCAAATCAAGGAATACAGAACTCGGTCGGGAGCTTTCAGATATCTGCCGATGCAGATGCTAAGGTCTGTTTTTATTTCAGTGGCTATGGTCCCACTTGACCCCTCCCTCAACTAATGAAAGGCACACCTTGAAAAATGAGAACTATACGCCGGCCCCCGGTGCCCCACTATCCTATGGCCATCCTCACCCATAACTAGATAGCAAGTATATGGTCTTTTGGAGTTCTCCGCCTTTCCGCTTCACGTATCTCGATTGACTCAAGATGGATGGTAGACGACGAGTCGCTATCACAGGGCTACCGTTTGCTCGCTGAATCACGCCGGTCCATCCTAGTCTTTAGGTTGCCATGTATTGCAACCAAGGCATACCCCTGGTTCTTCTACGCAGACCTTAACCTCTGTGGGCCCAAGCGGATCATCTGCAGCCTCACAGAGGGATACCAAGAGTACCCTCACGTCCCCTCGAAGCCTCGGGCTTCGTAACCCAATTCGTTGGAGCCTTCTTTCTACTCAGATGGACATTCGCTCCTTCCCGTGTTATACTAAGAATTACTACTTAGTTTTACTAACTAAGATTTACCACTTAGTTTCCAGAATCGTTGTTTTCTTAACTAAGGTTTACTTAGTTCTCTTTCCCGTCAGTTTAGATTGGTTAAGTGTCATAGTCAATTCAAGCGAACTTAACCCTCCTTATTTATCCTGTTAAACTGGTTAAGTGTTGTCAGTAACTCATGTTGACTTAACCCTACCACAAACCAAGTTATATTGGTTAAGTACTTATTACTTAACCCTACCCATTCACCCTGTGTTGGTTAAGTGTTCCTTTTTAACTTAACCTTGCCCGTCTGTTTTAACTAACATGTTATTATTAATGGTTAAGTATTTTCCCTTCATGTTTTAGACTTAGCCTTATTCCTTTATCACAACCTGATGGTTAAGTGTTCAAGTTTACTTAACCCTACGGTCTAGCCCAGCTAACATATAAAAATTGGCTAAGTGTGTTAGATTTTACTTAACCCCAACCTCTAGTCTAGTTAACATATTAATTTGGCTTAGTGTATTAACTTTACTTAATCCCTACAAGTCTCGTTTTGCTACCTTGAGTTTGGTTAAGTGTCTCTTTGGACTTAGCCCTCCCATTCTAGCTTAACCGTGTTAAGTTGGTTAAGTGTTCCTATGGACTTAACCCTCCCATTCTAGCTTAACTGTGTTAAGTTGGTTAATTGTTCCTATGGACTTAACCCTCCCATTCTAGTCAGTCTGAACCTAACCCCACCCATCCGTCTAGTTATCTTGTTGAACTGGTTAAGTGTCTTAGTTAACTTAACCCTACCATTCTTGTTCTAGCTTTAACTAAATAGATTAAAGCCGCTACCACTCACATTAGACAGGTATTGTTGCGACTACTGGATGTGCCGGTTGGTTCCGGGCAGGTTTACATCGCAACTCAGTCTAACCTCGGGCTAGGCATATTCGTGTTTTCTAAGTTCAAAAGGGTTTTGATTAATTTTCAAATCAGGTTTTGAAAACAACCATCCCGTCCGTCGGATCAGTTAGGGATAGCCAGGGAGAGCAGGAAACTTGTATTTTCCAAACCCAAGCCTAGACACTATCCTCTCTGTCACCCTAGAACTTCTGGTGTGTCATTAAAAGAGATGTCGTTAATAAACCTTTAATTTGTCTAAATTTACATTTCCTCGTTTAGGACAAATTCTATAAGTAAATTAATCCTAATTTACTTATTTCCCAATTACTCTTTTAATGTAAATTGACTACATTTCATTCTTATGGCCCATTCACCCCTCTATATCATATTTATGCTTTTTGGTATGTGGACTATACCAAATTAAGTGTCACTAACCATGATTTTGTTAAACTTGACAGTTATTCCCAATTATGGCCAATTTCACATTTACGCCAATATACTTACCGTGCCAAATTAGCTAATTCAATTCCGATTCAACATTCTAATTCACGTCAAACTAGACTTATTACTCTAGTTCACTATTCATGTAAATGCTAGATTTACACGTCAATACTAGATTCAAATTACACATCTTATAATTTATGTCAAATTTATCCAATTTGCACTTCTATGAACATGCCATGATACATGTTCCCCATTTATGCCAAATTCCAAGTTTTATAACAATGTTCTAGTACATTTCACATTATGCCCAAATCGTATTCCCATCGTTCGTATAATTGCGATTCAATCTAGATTATGGATAAACCTAGACTCGTAGAAAATAGGGAATGAACCAAAGATGCTATGAAAAAGGATGGACATAATAACTGGCATAAAGAGGGTTGAATAACGACGTCGGTTCAAGAACATGGGTAGACCTAACTTAATAGGTAAATTCCCAAGGTCTAAAACCAAGGATAGACAGAATAGAGACGCAGGTTCAAGAACATGGGTAGACCTAACTTAATAGGTAAATTCCCAAGGTCTAAAACCAAAGAAAACCAAGGACAAGCAGAATAAATAATCGGGTTTAGACCCAATCTCATAATCACAGAACTTAAGCAACACTTTCCTAGTAATGAATCATAGGTGTTTAATTACAGATGTCCTTGTTTTGTCATAGGCAATAGTTTATGTTTCCTAATCAAAGGCATAGGCCTAGTCAAGGAAATAATCCTCATAGTCACAGTCATAGTCATAGGCAATGTTCATAGTCATAGGCAATGTCCATAGTCATAGGCAATGTCCATAGTCATAGGCAATGTCCATAGTCATAGGCAATGTTCATAGTCATAGGCAAATGTTCATGGTCATAGGCATATGGTTTTAAGGTCCATAGTTTCATAGTCATGGTCTATTTTGTCCTCGAATCATAACAGTTCTTAATTAGGTTCAAGAGTATATGCACTGATTCGATTAGAGAGAGAGAATTAGCATATTCTTTTATTCCTTTAATTTCATGTCACGAACAAAGAAAAACGTTCAAATCTAGAAATAACTGACTTACAGAAATTATATCATAACAGAAAGATGGCGTTGCTAAGATTCGTAGAAAAACTGTCGTTGAAGACGTTTGAACCTCCTCTTGAATCCTAGCTTGACTTGAACCTCTTCTTGAAAGTCTTTTAGCAGCATCTCCTCGTTTTGATTTATTATATATATATTATTCTATTTAGTTAAGAGGAGAGGAAGAGGCCATGTTTCACCAAGAATCTTTGCAGCATAAGGGTAGAGGAGAATTGTGAATAGAGAAGAAGACCAGGGCTGTTTATATAGTGTTAGGAGGACGAACCTGGTCAGATAATACGACCAAATACATCAGAACGAACCAGAAGCAGAAAGGTGAAAAAACAGGGGGGGGGGGGGGGTCGACCCCCAGGTCGACTATGTAGTCGACCTGGGTGACCCAGGTCAACTACCCAGTCGACCTGGGTAGCCCAGGTCGACTACCCAGTCGACCTGGGTGTCTTGGGCGGGAAAATTCCCACCCTGGCCAATCCGGCCTGGTTTTTGAAATTTGAATTTGTTTTCTGTCTGTTCGAATTTTAAACTGAATTCTGAAACTTCTGGAGGCCATATCTCCCTCATACGGACTCCGATTTACGCAAAATCAGACTCGTTTTCATGCAGAATTCCGAGACGAACGCAATGGCGCGACCCGTTTCTTTTGATTTTGATTTTAAAATTTAATTCTGCCTTGATTTGTGAATCTTAGCGTTACAGAATTACGGGGTGTTACATTCTCCCCCACTTAAAAGGATTTCGTCCCCGAAATCTTCAAGTTAGGAAGAATGTGTCCTACCATCCAATCACCCATCTACTCAACCATTTAATCACAGGCATTCATTGTCCTTAAAAGATATCTAATGCTTTCATGTTCATATGCATAGTGTGTGTCTATGTCTTTATCTAATGCAAAATCAGGCGGTCTACTGATTCAGTTGACCTCCTTAATGCGAATCATGTCAGTGCCATGCGTCCAATCATGTATGCAAGCATCCCTGGTCATGTAAATACTAAATGCGTGCACAGCCATTCATCCATATGCAACATCCATATGATAACATATCAGGCTCAACTTTCAAACAATTTACATATCTGTTAATGCAATATGAAAGCGTCTAAACTGATCTAGTGCCTAATACGTATGCATATGCATCCACGAGCAACCATTTGCAACCACTTGCAACCATCAACCATAACATGTTTTCAAATACATGTTTACATCCATTGGCTTCTACCTAAGGATCGAAGATACGACCTAAAGGATATACTTTGGAAAGAGAGAAACAATTATGCGTAAAGCTCCTACACAAAGAAATCAAGGATGCACCCTTAAGAAAAAGGGTATGACGCTAGTATCTAGCCTTCTTGAGCTTTACTCCACTGTCTCTTAACTAATTTAACTTCACGATTGTGAAGTTTCTGCTCTCCATTTCCCAAAATAAACAGATGTCAATCACGGTACCAGGTATACGTACTAAGATGATTAGAGGTTTCCCTCTTATCCGCCATGCCATAACTATAAGAGTCGAAAGGTCACTACATGCTCTTTAGAGTGTCTGCCACAACTATTCATCTCTCACGCAAACCATCCTAGTCGAACTCGACATCCCTCAAGTACAGGCCCCAAAGGCCTAAACCAATATCAGACAAGCTCCCAAGGAATATCTCCTCCGATTTTAGACGATTTACGTGAGATGATATAAGCAAACTCGATAGCTATTCTCAAATCCCTACTAACCAAAAATAAACTGGTCAGACCACCAACTGGATTTGAGACTCTAGTGGGATCTTTCTACTATACAAGTACTATGGTGCAGAGACCCAACTATGGAAGTGGATATGAACAAATGCGAAGTGCGAAGACCAAAGGGAAGAATACGAACAACAAAACTAGACTCTTCCGACAGAACTTTACTACCCTTCTCCTAGGTTCGCTTGGTGGTGAAAGTATGTACTTGTCCTTATCCTTAATTATATGCCGTATTATTCCCTAGTAAAGATACTTCCTCTTGTCTTAGGTTTTATAATTTCTTCCTCCTTCGTGAGCTAAATCTACATCCATGAATTCCTCATCCTAGGGTTGTGCTCCCTAGCCAAACTCCTCATCCCCTTCCGTGTGTAGTCATGTTGACAAACCCCTCGAAAGCTGCTTCCATCGTACAGAAAACCCTATAAGCTTGAAAGAAAACTGGCCGTAAGTGAAACAACCACAACCCTAGATGGAAGTCGGGTAATACTTTGCCCTTCGATGAGGTTACCTCCCAGAAAGCCAGGAGCCCCAGAGACTCAAGAAAGAAGGAGATAAGAATTCAAACAGAGGAAGAGAAAATAGTGCGTATGGCTTTGGGGAATATGCCTTTTAAACAAAACTTTTCTTTTGGAAATGCTTCTTTTAAAATCGTTTTGAAAACAATTTTTCAAATCCTTTATCTGATTTGGTAACCTCGCTCTGATACCACGTGTAACACCCCACGTCCGTTAGTGTCACTCACAAAGGGAATGCACTAAGTTCTGTGGAGCATTTAGGGTAAAAGATGCAGATAAATTACAAGACAGACAGAAATTAAACAGCGGAAAATAAAACTTTGCTTTATTGATAAAATAGTTTGTACAAAGATTCCTTTACAATATCAGAGTGTCATCTGTCTTACAAAATAAAGAAGCATAAAAATACATTTATATTCCCCAATTTTAGCAAGAGCCAGCCATAGCATCTGATAAGAGAATCCAAGCAAACTTCGGCAAATCTTCAAGCTGGGAAAGAGTGACAGTCCAACTTAACCTGAGCTATACTACTCCCCCTCTACTACCTGTGGGGGGGGGAACGGAAGGAAAGAAGACGAAAGAAAAACAGAGTCAGACATAAAGCCTGAGTAAGTTCAGTAACTTCTAGCATGTGAACATGGGAAACAAAACGACATGAATTAACTGAATACAAGATAACACCATGATGATAGGGTCAGCAAGATTAGACAAGATCAACACAAGATATGCTAAGATAAGATAAACTGGATGTTCTCTAATACTTTCGCCGCTTCGCCATTTCCTTGTTAAACGGATTTCTATTATCTCTGCACCACCTAACTAATGTCCCAACTAGTAACGATAACGTGATCCCAATCCCTGTAGTTTCCATTGCCATCAGGCATCCATTTATTTATTTGTTACCTAGATTTAATCTAGGGTTTTCTACCAAGTACTTTCTAGATTCCTCTAAAGTTTACGCTATCTGCTGAATGCTTCTCGGATTCAGGATTTATGCCACCTACTAGGAATTATGCTACCTGTCGAATGATGCCCCCAAGTCTAGGACACACTACCTAGAGTGGTATATGCTCCTATACTTCCCCACGCATGTATCGCGAATCGTTATCGCTTGTCTAGATGCACATGTCCCATAATGTGCGGTCCGAGTCCTGTGACAGGGCAAATCAAGGAATACAGAACTCGGTCGGGAGCTTTCAGATATCTGCCGATGCAGATGCTAAGGTCTGTTTTTATTTTAGTGGCTATGGTCACACTTGACCCCTCCCTCAACTAATGAAAGGCACACCTTGAAAAATGAGAACTATACGCCGGCCCCCGGTGCCCCACTATCCTATGGCCATCCTCACCCATTACTAGATAGCAAGTATATGGTCTTTTGGAGTTCTCTGCCTTTCCGCTTCACGTATCTCGATTGACTCAAGATGGATGGTAGACGACGAGTTGCTATCACAGGGCTACCGTTTGCTCGCCGAATCACGCCGGTCCATCCTAGTCTTTAGGTTGCCATGTATTGCAACCAAGGCATACCCCTGGTTCTTCTACGCAGACCTTAACCTATGTCGGCCCAGGCGGATCATCTGCAGCCTCACAGAGGGATACCAAGAGTACCCTCACGTCCCCTCAAAGCCTCGGGCTTCGTAACCCAATTCGTTGGAGCCTTCTTTCTACTCAGACGGACATTCGCTCCTTCCCGTGTTATACTAAGAATTACTACTTAGTTTTACTAACTAAGATTTACCACTTAGTTTCCAGAATCGTTGTTTTCTTAACTAAGGTTTACTTAGTTCTCTTTCCTGTCAGTTTAGATTCGTTAAGTGTCATAGTCAATTCAAGTGAACTTAACCCTCCTCATTTATCCTGTTAAACTGGTTAAGTGTTGTCAGTAACTCATGTTGACTTAACCCTACCACAAACCAAGTTATATTGGTTAAGTACTTATTACTTAACCCTACCCATTCACCCTGTGTTGGTTAAGTGATCCTTTTTAACTTAACCTTGCCTGTCTGTTTTAACTAACATGTTATTATTAATGGTTAAGTATTTTCCCTTCATGTTTTAGACTTAGCCTTATTCCTTTATCACAACCTGATGGTTAAGTGTTCAAGTTTACTTAACCCTACGGTCTAGCCCAGCTAACATATCAAAATTGGCTAAGTGTGTTAGATTTTACTTAACCCCAACCTCTAGTCTAGTTAACATATTAATTTGGCTAAGTGTATTAACTTTACTTAATCCCTACAAGTCTCGTTTTGCTACCTTGAGTTTGGTTAAGTGTCCCTATGGACTTAGCCCTCCCATTCTAGCTTAACCGTGTTAAGTTGGTTAAGTGTTCCTATGGACTTAACCCTCCCATTCTAGCTTAACTGTGTTAAGTTGGTTAATTGTTCCTATGGACTTAACCCTCCCATTCTAGTCAGTCTGAACCTAACCCCACCCATCCGTCTAGTTATCATGTTGAACTGGTTAAGTGTCTTAGTTAACTTAACCCTACCATTCTTGTTCTAGCTTTAACTAAATAGATTAAAGCCGCTACCACTCACATTAGATAGGTATTGTTGCGACTGCTGGATGTGCCGGTTGGTTCCGGGCAGGTTTACATCGCAACTCAGTCTAACCTCGGGCTAGGCATATTCGTGTTTTCTAAGTTCAAAAGGGTTTTGATTAATTTTCAAATTAGGTTTTGAAAACAACCATCCCGTCCGTCGGATCAGTTAGGGATAGCCAGGGAGAGCAGGAAACTTGTATTTTCCAAACCCAAGCCTAGACACTATCCTCTCTGTCACCCTAGAACTTCTGGTGTGTCATTAAAAGAGATGTCGTTAATAAACCTTTAATTTGTCTAAATTTACATTTCCTCATTTAGGACAAATTCTATAAGTAAATTAATCCTAATTTACTTATTTCCCAATTACTCTTTTAATGTAAATTGACTACATTGCATTCTTATGGCCCATTCTCCCCTCTATATCATATTTATGCTTTTTGGTATGTGGACTATACCAAATTAAGTGTCACTAACCATGATTTTGTTAAACTTGACAGTTATTCCCAATTATGGCCAATTTCACATTTACGCCAATATACTTACCGTGCCAAATTAGCTAATTCAATTCCGATTCAACATTCTAATTCACGTCAAACTAGACTTATTACTCTAGTTCACTATTCATGTAAATGCTAGATTTACACGTCAATACTAGATTCAAATTACACATCTTATAATTTATGTCAAATTTATCCAATTTGCACTTCTATGAACATGCCATGATACATGTTCCCCATTTATGCCAAATTCCAAGTTTTATAACTATGTTCTAGTACATTTCACATTATGCCCAAATCGTATTCCCACTGTTCGTATAATTGCGATTCAATCTAGATTATGGATAAACCTAGACTCGTAGAAAATAGGGAATGAACCAAAGATGCTATGAAAAAGGATGGACATAATAACTGGCATAAAGAGGGTTGAATAACGACGTCGGTTCAAGAACATGGGTAGACCTAACTTAATAGGTAAATTCCCAAGGTCTAAAACGAAGGATAGACAGAATAGAGATGCAGGTTCAAGAACATGGGTAGACCTAACTTAATATGTAAATTACCAAGGTCTAAAACCAAAGAAAACCAAGGACAAGCAGAATAAATAATCGGGTTTAGACCCAATCTCGTAATCACAGAACTTAAGCAACACTTTCCTAGTCATGAATCATAGGTGTTTAATTACAGATGTCCTTGTTTTGTCATAGGCAATAGTTTATGCTTCCTAATCAAAGGCATAGGCCTAGTCAAGGAAATAATCCTCATAGTCACAGTCACAGTCATAGGCAATGTCCATAGTCATAGGCAATGTTCATAGTCATAGGCAATGTCCATAGTCATAGGCAATGTTCATAGTCATAGGCAATGTCCATAGTCATAGGCAATGGTCATAGTCATAGGCAAATGTTCATGGTCATAGGCATATGGTTTTAAGGTCCATAGTTTCATAGTCATGGTCTATTTTGTCCTCGAATCATAACAGTTCATAATTAGGTTCAAGAGTATAGGCACTGATTCGATTAGAGAGAGAGAGAGAGAATTGGCATATTCTTTTATTCCTTTAATTTCATGTCACGAACAAAGAAAAACGTTCAAATCTAGAAATAACTGACTTACAGAAATTATATCAGAACAGAAAGATGGCGTTGCTAAGATTCATAGAAAAACTGTCGTTGAAGACGTTTGAACCTCCTCTTGATTCCTAGCTTGACTTAAACCTCTTCTTGAAAGTCTTTTAGCAGCATCTCCTCGTCTTGATTTATTATATATATATTATTCTATTTAGTTAAGAGGAGAGGAAGAGGCCATGTTTCACCAAGAATCTTTGCAGCATAAGGGTAGAGGAGAATTGTGAATAGAGAAGAAGACCAGGGCTATTTATATAGTGTTAGGAGGACGAACCTGGTTAGATAACATGACCAAATACATCAGAACAAACCAGATGCAGAAAGGTGGAAAAACAGGGGGGTCGACCCCCAGGTCGACTATGTAGTCGACTTGGGTGCCCCAGGTCGACTACCCAGTCGACCTGGGTAGCCCAGGTCGACTACCCTGTCGACTTGGGTGTCTTGGGCGGGAAAATTCCCGCCCTGGCCAATCCGGCCTGATTTTTAAAATTTGAATTTGTTTTCAGTCTGTTCGAATTTTAAACTGAATTCTGAAACTTCTAGAGGCCATATCTCCCTCATACGGACTCCGATTTACGCAAACTCGGACTCGTTTTCATGCAGAATTCCGAGATGAACGCAATGGCGCAGCCCGATTCCCTTGATTTTGATTTTAAAATTTAATTCTGCCTTGATTTGTGAATCTTAGCGTTACAGAATTACGGGGTGTTACAATGTAGGTTAATTGGAAAATATTGGTTCTTTCGCATGGTAATTGAGTTCGCATGTAGATCTGTAATAATAAGTTAATGGATTGGATTTATAGAAAAGACTTAAAACCTATGGATATGTAATGAAAAGGAAATGAATCGAAAAGAGCTAGTTTTGGGTTCTTGCAAGTAAACTATGGCATACATTATAATTAAGAAAAAGAATGATAGGGACGAAAATTTATTATATTACTTCATGGTGAAGTAGGAATTAAACATATTAGCTAACTTCATGGCGAAATGGGGGCTACTGGATTTAGACCTATTATGATATTATTTACTTTTCATGGGAAAATGGAATATCATGATAATATGCATAGTATCCCGTAGGTAAGACTTGGTCACGGGGGCTGAGGGTAAGGCTCGGTCAAGGGTGTTGGGACGGGATCCTTACTAAGTTTTAGGTTTGAGGGGCCCAATGGTAGATATAGGCTATCTTTATGATAGATGAGGGCATATGAGAATAAAAGTATGAGAAGTCTTCAAGGGAGATTTCTAAACTGTCACAGAGGTAGTTTCTTAACTAAAAACCATTCCTAAGGTTCCATAGACATACCCTACAATAAGATTTTTGTTTTCTTTCCATTTAATAGTTTGTACCCATACTTAAGTGCTATTTATTAGGAGTTGTACAAACTAGTCTTTACTAATAAGATATTCTTTTTCTATGTTACTGCAATGATCACTCTAAAAGAATATAAATATAGGAGATAACTAATAAGATAAAAACAAATGAAGATGTGAAACTAAAAAAATGACAAATGCAAAGGAGAGCATTAAAAATGGTTACGGTAACAAAGAATGAAAACCTGAAAAGAAAAATGAATTCTTCTATATAAAGTTTTGAGAATTTAATAACAAAAATTTTCTTATGCGAATTGTATTTGGGAAAAAATATGGTTATTGGATGGAGCATTGAGAAAAGTTCCAAGTATGGGGAAAGAGGTACGCAAAAGTGTAGTAGAAAATGCGAAGTTTTCCATTTTCCAACTTTTCTAACATAATAAATTAAATTTGGATAATTAGATTTTTTTTCTTCTAAAATTAGAATATCAAAAGTTGTGTGGTGGGGTTTTGGTGTAAATAATTGGTTGAACTACACTTCTATTTGGTAGAAATGTAGGAAAATTTGGTTGAAAAGCAAATTTTGATTTTTAAAAGATTACGTTCATATTGAATTATAAGTATATTTAGGAGGTTTGCATAATCTTTTGAAAAGAATTTTTAAAGAAAAAAGAGCATTCATATAAGAGGTACCACTTAGAAATTCGTGTACATTCATATTTCATGATGTGATACACTTTGCACAATGACACAGATGGTTGCAAAATTGGATATACACTAGATGGATGCAATTATACAATTTGATGTGGGGGATTAAAATGTTTTACCCTTGCAGAATTTTAGGGATAAAATTCCTAAAGAGTTGGAGAATGTAACACTTGCTTTCTTCAGAAAAAATAATTAATATAATTAAATTATGAACATAGAAAGTAAACATTCTTGTAATAGTCAAAATATGTTTTCAAAATTTATACCATCACATTTACTTTTATTTTCAGATCATTTTACATATATAGCATGCTCCGAACGAGGAAAAGTTATAGACATTCAAAGTGCGATATCGGAAAATAATTGCATGTATGAATGTGCATGTATATATTTATTTCTAAATATACGTACGTTTAAATTTCAGAAACAAACACGTATTTGAATCTGAATCCTAATGTGTGATATAAAGGGAAATAAATCACAAATGAATGAGAATTAATTTAAACGTTAAATTTATAAAAATGTATCATAATAAAGCAATAATGAAATTAATTCACGAATTGAATTAATACACTATTCACGTGTAACACCCCGAATTTTCTGAGAATATTAAAATTAACAAATTCAAGAACACTTAATTTTTAGAAGAAGAATTAAGTGAAATGGGTTTCACTATTACGTTCGTCTCCAAATTTTGGTCAAGATAGACATTTGGTTTGCATAAAACAGATACCTTATGAAGAAGTTATTAAGCCTTGAAGTTTGTATGCATATGAGAAATATATATATATATATATATATATATATATATACAGATATATATAAAAAAAATATGCAAAAAAGTTCAAAACAGTGAATCGAGAGGGGAAATAACCGAACCGACCCATTTTTGAGGTCGACCCAAGCCCCGTTGGGTCGACTAGGGGTTGATTCAGGGTGTCTGGCTGTCAACCCGTGGGCCGATTCGCTCTAAGGCAGATGTGGCATCTGATTGGTTCTGATGGTTCAGCGTTAATCTAATGGTCCTAAAACACTCTCTACAACTATATAAGGACCCTAAACCTAAAACCTAATTCTATTATTCACTCTAATCTAAACCTAGCCCCCACTAAAACCTAAATCAAAACTAATCTAATTCAACTAAGAGAATTCAACGATCTACATCAAAGGCGAGCAATTCAGTTTCAGAATACAGATCCCTGAAATCAAGTTTTTCCTTTTGATTGTAAGTGTAGTTATCTTTTAGATGTGAATTAGATCCATTATGCATACATGTTTAGATCTACGACCTTATATGTTTAGATATACAACTTTATATGTTATATCCATATGTCTTTATGTTAGATCTATGATTCAACCCCTATGCAAGTTCACCACTACATGCCAAGTTTAATTCGTATAGTTTTATGTAAATTCATATGCTTATGGTTCATGTTGCATAGATCTAATTCGCAAGTTCACCACTACATGCCAAGTTTAATTTGTATATTTTTATGTAAATTCATATGCATATGGTTCATGTTGCATAGATCTAAATTGCAAGTTCACCACTACATGCCAAGTTTAATTTTTATGTAAATTCATATGCTTGTGGTTCATGTTGCATAGATCAAATTTGCAAGTTCATAGTTAAAAGTATATTGTTCTATGCCAAATTCATGTGACATATGTGTAGTTAGATCCATACTTTTGTATGATGTTGCAATATTGCAAAGTTCCTCTTTTCCCCTTTTTGTTTTATAAGTTAGGCTAAAATATCGAGCCTAACATTCTATGTAATTTTGTGAACGTACAACGGGGGTAACGTTAGGGAAAACATGAAATTACATGTAATTGGCATGTTTGACACATAAGCATGATAAGTGGCATGAAAATGGTATAATCTAAATACCTAAAATTATGAATTTGATTTAGAGGGAAATTGGGCCATGACAATAAATTGTTGAAAATTTGCCTAAAATGATAAATATGTAAATTTAGAAAAGACGAATATGCCTAACCCGAGGTTAGACTGAGTTGTAGTGTAAAACTGCCCGGAACCGACCGGCACATCCAGTGACCACAACAATACCTGTCTAATGTGGGTGGTTAGTGCATTGAGCCCAAAAAGGACCCGAGGTTAGATTGAGTTGTGGTGTAAAACTGCCCGGAACCGACCGGCACATCCAGTGACCACAACAATACCTATATAATGTGAGTGGTTGGTGCTTTAATAAAGCTAAGTCAAGATTGGTAGGGTTAAATCAATTAAGGAAACACTTAACCAATTCAACATGTTAACTAAACTGATGGGTGAGGTTAAGTAAATTTAGAACACTTAACCGTTATAACATGTTAATTAGACAAGTGGGTGAGGTTAAGTAAATTTAGAACACTTAACCGTTATAACATGTTAATTAGACAAGTGGTGAGGTTAAGTAAATTTAGAACACTTAACCGTTATAACATGTTAATTAGACAACTGGGTGAGGTTAAGTAAATTTAGAACACTTAACCGTTATAACATGTTAATTAGACAAGTGGGTGAGGTTAAGTAAATTTAGAAACACTTAACCAATATAACTTGATTTATGGAAAGGTTAAGTTAAAATAAAAGGGCTACACTTAACCAATATGACTTGATTTGTAGTAGGGTTAAGTTAACACAAGAAGGCAACACTTAACCAAAGTAACATGACACGTAGGTGGGTTAAGTTAACTTGAATTGACTGATGACACTTACCAATACAACAAGATGAATACGTGGGGTTAAGTTAACAAGAAACACTTGACCAATTTAACTTGATGAACGAACGGTATGGGAAACACTTAACCGATCCAACATGATAAGTAAGGAGGGTCAAGCTAATAAGAAATGCTTAACTAACATGACATGATGAATGAGTGTGTTAAGTTAACATGAGCAGACAAAACTTAACCATTAAATAAACATGCTTGAATCAGTGGAAGGGTTAAGTACATATCGGGTTGGTGGGTAATATTAGTAAATATAGGCCCACAAAACTTAACCATTAAATAAACATGCTTGAATCAGTGGAAGGGTTAAGTACATATCGGGTTGGTGGGTAATATTAGTAAATATAGGCCCACAAAACTTAACCATTAAATAAACATGCTTGAATCAGTGGAAGGGTTAAGTACATATCGGGTTGGTGGGTAATATTAGTAAATATAGGCCCACAAAACTTAACCATTTAATAAACATGCTTGAATCATTGGAAGGGTTAAGTATATATCAGGTTGGTGGGTAATATTAGTAAATATAGGCCCACAAAACTTAACCATTAAATAAACGTGCTTGAATCAGTGGAAGGGTTAAGTACATATCGGGTTGGTGGGTAATATTAGTAAATATAGGCCCACAAAACTTAACTATTAAATAAACATGCTTGAATCGATGGGAGGGTTAAGTACTCTCGTGTAGGTGGGTAATATTAGTACATATAGGCCCACAAAACTTAACAGTTTATTAAAAATGCTTGAATCGATGGGAGGGTTAAGTACATATCGGGTTGGTGGGTAATATTAGTAAATATAGGCCCACAAACTTAACCAATAGGAAACCCTAGTAACGGGGACCCATTTCAGCAGTAACCCACATGGATGTATCACGGTACCCTGAACTAGGTAGGGTGGGGCACGATTACTGGGCTGATTGTAAGCGGTCAAAGCAGTGGCAAGGGGTACGTCAGTGTAGGTTCCGACGATTTACGGGCGTGCATGTACTCTGGAATGGGAAAAAGCAGGCACTGGGTACCAGTAGTTATACACTGTGCATCTTGAATCGTTTCGGGTCGCTATCATAAGGATTGATACACCTTATGGTGGGACCAGCACAGCTTATCTACACGCAAGAGAGGGCCGATTGACACAGACACATGGAACATTAATACAAGTAGGGAGCCGATCGATAGGGTAGTAAGGGTACATCTAACATGTTCATGGCAATTAGGCTGATTGAGGTGGAATCCTCACGATAGATGTACACCTGAAGGCTACCACAATTACAGGATATGGGATCACGATTATCATTTTATACAGATTACTAGTTGGGACACTAGTTAGGTGGTGCAGAGATAAATATAGAAATCAGATTAACAGAGTAGTAGCGAAGCAGAGAAAAAGTAGAAGCGCATTCAGTTCACCTTGCACTTATCTTGTCTTTAGTTACCTTGTTTTTATGGTATTTTCCTATTTTCAGTTTATTCATATCATGATACTTTATATTGTTTGCATGCTGAAAGATCGCTGGACTTACCAGACTTATGTCTGACCTAGTTTGTTTTTCGTCTCTTTTCTACCGTCCCCCCCCCCCCCAGGTAGTCAGGGAGGGAATAGCTCAGCCTAGCTTGGACCTCTTCTCTTTCCAAGTTTGAAGATTAGTTGGTGTATTTCTTTGTACTCTCTCTCTCTTCCACTGCTATGGCTGGTACATGCTTTATTGGGGAATATCATTGTTTTTATGCTTTTTTATTCTTGGAAGTTTTTAAGACAGAAGTTCTACGTATTACATTTAAGTATGATTGAGGAAATTGTTGTAAAATCTTGATTGAATTAAGTTGTTTATAAAATGACTTTATTTTCTGCTGCTTTTTTTGCCTGTCTTGTAATTTATCTGCATCTTTTACCTATAATGTTCCACCGAAGTCAAGGCATTCCCTCTCTGAGTGACCTTAATGGAGGCGGGGTGTTTCAGTTGGTATCAGAGCTGAAGGTTACCAGATCAGATAAAAGATTAGAAAAAATATTTTCAAAACGGTTTTATAAGAAGCATTTTTAAAAGAAAAGTTTGTTCTAAAGGCATATTCCCCAAAGCCATATGCACTATATTTTTGATCCTCTGTTTGAATCCTTGTTTCCTTCTTTCCTGAGTCTCCGAGACTTCTGGCATTCCGGGAGGTAACCTCATCGCAACATGGTTTCGTAGGCTTGATGAGATTACGACACCTGTCAAAGGGCGAAGAAGTGCCCAACTTCCATCTATAGCCGCTGTAGTTTCACCTGGGGCTAATTTTCTTTCGAGCTTTGTAGGATTTTCCATGCGACGGAGGCAGCTTTCGAGAGACTTGTCAATGTGTTACACAAGGATAGTAAAGATGAGACTGAGGGAGTTTTGCTAAGGAGCACAACCCAAGGATGAGGAACTCATGGATATGGACTTGGTTCACAAAGGAGGAGGTGTAAGTGGAAGAATCGCAAGACAAGAGGAAGTATCTTTATTATAGTATAATGGGACAAGGTCAAGAACAAAAGACAGGATTTTCCGGAAGGAAAGTGCATGCTCTCACCACCAGCATACCTGAGAGAGAGGTAGTAAGGTTTCTATTGAAAAGTTTAGTTTTTCTTCTTGATCATCTTGCTAGTACTCTTTTTTATTTTTGCGCTTTGCATTCGTTAATATCTGCTTCCATAGTTGAGTCTCTGCACCCTAGAGCTTCTATAGTAGAGGATCCCATTATTGTCTCAAGTCCAATTTGTGGTTCGGCTCATTTATCTTTGGTTTGTAAGGATTTGAGATTTTTATGTGTTTGGTTTCATGGGCTCTGGGTTGATTCCAGGCATGGATTAGTTAGCTAGTAATTTTGAAAGGAGGGTAGTTAGACTTTCGACTTGCATCGGGAATACCCTCGAAATTTCGTGCGATCCTAGGGGATCAGTTTGTCTTAGCTACCTAGAATCACTTTATGTATTTATCGACGATTTTCGATCCGTTAGAGTAGTCCATGAGTACTCAGATGTTTATTGATTAAGGTTAGGAGTTTTCCCCCTAAAAACTCGAGATAGACTTCCGCATATATCTAGTTGACAATGCAAAGCCAGTTATTCGATCAATGATAGTTTTGGAGCAGGATTGGCGAGGATAGCCAGAGTCGGTTAAGTGCTCAATTGTTTGGTTGTTTTACTAGTATCATCTCACATAAATCGTCCAAATTCGAAGGAGGTATTCCTTGGGTGCTTGTCCGATATTGGTTTAGGCCTTTGGGGCTTGTACTTGAGGGATGCCAAGTTCGACTAAGATGGTTTGCGTGAGAGATATCGTCCCTCAGATTTGTGACATGAGGGATAAGCTAAGTAGAAGAGAGACCTTTAATCATCTTAGTATATACACTTGGTATCATGGTTAACTTCTGTTTATCTTGGAAAGATAGTTCGACAATATTGGATATCCTCTAGCATAGTAAGTGATCGAGGTCCTATCTTTACTAGTGGGTTTTTGAAATGGAGGTAAAGAAGCTTCGCAATTGTAAAGTTAAATTAGTTAAGGTACAGTGGAGTGAAGCTCAAGAAGATGCGACTTAGAAGACTGAAGACTAGATACGCGCATCATACCCTTTTTGAGGGTATATCCTTGATTCCTCTTTTTCTGTAAAGTTTATTTGCATGCTAGTCTTTATCTTTTAAGTATATCCGCTCGGTCCTATTCCCGATCATTAGGTAGAAACCAATGGATGAAAACATGTATTTGAGACATGTTATTTTTGGTGGATGCAAGTGATTGCTAGTGGTTACTTGTGGATGCATATACACATATTAGGCACTAGATCGGCTCAGTCACTTTCATATTGCGTATGCATATGAATGTATTTGTATATGAATTGAAACTTGATGTGTTATCATATGGATGTTGCATATGGATGAGTGAATATGAACACATATAGTATTTACATGATTAGGGATATTTGCATACATATTGGACGCATGACACTCTCATGATTCGCATTAAGGAGGTCAACTGGATCAGTAGACCGCCTGATTTTGCACTAGATAAGAGACATATACACACACCCTGCATATGTTCATATGGCATTAAAAGTCTTTTAAGGACAATGGATGCTTGTGGATGATGGATGAGTAGATGGATGATTGGATGTTAGGATATGCATTCTTCTTAACTTGAAGATTTCGGGGACGAAATCCTTTAAGGAGGGGAGAATGTAACACCCCGAATTTTATGAGAATATTAAAATAAACAAATTCAAGAACACTTAATTTTTAGAAGAAGAATTAAGTGAAATGGGTTGCGCTATTACGTTCGTCTCAAAATTTTGGTCAAGAAAGACATTTGGTTTGCATAAAACGGATACCTTATGAAGAAGTTATTAAGCCTTGAAGTTTGTATGCATATGAGAAAAATATATATATATATAGATATATATAAAACTTAAATAAATAAATATGCAAAAAAGTTCAAAACAGCGAATCGAGAGGGGGAATAACCGAACCGGCCCATTTTTGAGGTCAACCCAAGCCCCGCTGGGTCGACTAGGGGTTGATTCAGGGTGTTTGGCTGTCAACCCGTGGGCCGATTCGCTCTAAGGAAGATGTGGCATATGATTGGTTCTGATGGTTCATGGTTAATCTAATGGTCCTAAAACACTCTCTACAACTATATAAGGACCCTAAACCTAAAACCTAATTCTATTATTCACTCTCATCTAAACCTAGCTGCCCCTAAAACCTAAATCAAAACTAATCTAATTCAACTAAGAGAATTCAACGATCTACATCAAAGGCAAGCAATTCAGTTTCAGAATACAGATCCCTGAAATCAAGTTTTTCCTTTTGATTGTAAGTGTAGTTATCTTTCAGATGTGAATAAATTAAAGACATGATTTGTAATGAATTGTAAAATTGGATTGTATCAAGTTGTATTTGATGTTGATTCATGTTTATTCATGTCTATATCATCATATACGCCAATGAACTATTGTGGTCTATCGAACCTATCATGTTATGTGGAAATTGGTGAGTAAACCTATGATTTTGTATAGGAATTTGGGAATGAAATTATCATATGTAAGTTTGGTGATATTATGATACATACAAGTTTTATGCTAAGTCATGTCGTTTATGCCTAATTGTTTAGATCCATTATGCATACATGTTTAGATCTACGACCTTATATGTTTAGATCTACAACTTTATATGTTAGATCCATATGCCTTTATGTTAGATCTATGATTCAACACATATGCAAGTTCATCACTACATGCCAAGTTTAATTTGTATAGTTTTATGTATATTCATATGCTTATGGTTCATGTTGCATAGATCTAATTTGCAAGTTCACCACTACATGCCAAGTTTAATTTGTATAGTTTTATGTAAATTCATATGCTTATGGTTCATGTTGCATAGATCTAAATTGAAAGTTAACCACTACATGCCAAGTTTAATTTGTATAGTTTTATGTAAATTCATATGTTTGTGGTTCATGTTGCATAGATCAAATTTGCAAGTTCATAGTTAAAAGTATATTGTTCTATGCCGAACTCAAGTGACATATGTGTAGTTAGACCCATACTTTTGTATGATATGGAATGTAGCAAAATTCCTCTTTTCCCCTTTTTGTTTTATAAGTTAGGCTAAAATATCGAGCCTAACATTCTATGTAATTTTGCGAACGTACAACGGGGGTAACGTTGAGGAAAACATGAAATTACATGTAATTGGCATGTTTGGCGCATAAGCATGATAAGTGGCATGAAAATGGTATAATCTATATACCTAAAATTATGAATATGATTTAGAGGGAAAGTGGGCCATGACAATAAATTGTTGAAAATTTACATAAAAGGATAAATATGTAAATTTAGAAAAGATGAATATGCCTAACCCGAGGTAAGACTGAGTTGTGATGTAAAACTGCCCGAAACCGACCGGCACATCCAGTGATCACAAGAGTACCTGTCTAATGTGGGTGGTTAGTGCATTGAGCCCAAAAAGGACCCGAGGTTAGACTGAGTTGTGGTGTAAAACTACCCGGAACCAACCGGCACATCCAGTGACCACAAAAATACTTGTCTAATGTGAGTGGTTGGTGCTTTAATAAAGCTAAGTCAAGATTGGTAGGGTTAAGTCAATTAAGGAAACACTTAACCAATTCAACATGTTAACTAAACCGATGGGTGAAGTTAAGTAAATTTAGAATACTTGACCGTTATAACATGTTAATTAGACAAGTGGGTGAGGTTAAGTAAATTTAAAATACTTAACCGTTATAACATGTTAATTAGACAAGTGGGTGAGGTTAAGTAAATTTAGAACACTTAACCATTATAATATGTTAATTAGACAAGTGGGTGAGGTTAAGTAAATTTAGATCACTTAACCGTTATAACATGTTAACTAGACAAGTGGTTGAGGTTAAGTAAATTTAGAAACACTTAACCAATATAACTTGATTTATGGAAAGGTTATGTTTAAATAAGAGCGCAACACTTAACCAATATAACTTGATTTGTAGTAGGGTTAAGTTAACACAAGAAGGAAACACTTAACCAAAGTAACATGACACGTAGGTGGGTTAAGTTAACTTGAATTGATTGATGACACTTAACCAATACAACAAGATGAATACGTGGGGTTAAGTTAACAAGAAACACTTGACCAATATAACTTGATGAACGAACGGGGTTAAGTTAATAGGAAACACTTAATCGACGCAACATGATAAGTAAGAAGGGTCAAGTTAATAAGAAATGCTTAACCAACTCGACATGATGACTGAGTGGGTTAAGTTAACATGAGCAGACAAAACTTAACCATTAAATAAACATGCTTGAATCAATGGAAGGGTTAAGTACATATCGGGTTGGTGGGTAATATTAGTAAATATAGGCCCACAAAACATAACCATTAAATAAACATGCTTGAATCAGTGGAAGGGTTAAGTACATATCGGGTTGGTGGGTAATATTGGTAAATATAGGCCCACAAAACTTAACCATTAAATAAACATGCTTGAATCAGTGGAAGGGTTAAGTACATATCAGTTTGGTGGGTAATATTACTAAATATAGGCCACAAAACTTAACCATTAAATAAACATGCTTGAATCAGTGGAAGGGTTAAGTACATATCGGGTTGGTGGGTAATATTAGTAAATATAGGCCCAAAAAACTTAACCATTAAATAAACATGCTTGAATCAGTGGAAGGGTTAAGTACATATCGGGTTGGTGGGTAATATTAGTAAATATAGGCCCACAAAACTTAATTATTAAATAAACATGCTTGAATCGATGGAAGGGTTAAGTACATCTTGTTAGGTGGGTAATATTAGTACATATAGGCCCACAAAACTTAACCGTTTATTAAAAATGCTTGAATCGATGGGAGGGTTAAGTACATATCGGGTTGGTAGGTAATATTAGTAAATATAGGTCCTCAAACTTAACCAATAGGAAACCCTAGTAACGGGGACCCATTTCAGTAGTAACCCACATAGATGTATCACGGTACCCTGAACTAGGCAGGGTGGGGCTCGATTACTGGGCTGATTGTAAGCGGTCAAAGCATCGACAGGGGGTACGTCAGTGTAGGTTACGATGGTTTACGGGCGTGCATGTACTCCAGAGTGGGAAAAAGCAGGCAATGGGTACCATTAGTTATACACTGTGCATCCTGAATCGTTTCGGGTCGCTATCATAAGGATTGATACACCTTATGGTGGGACCAGCACAGCTTATCTACACGCAAGAGAGGGCCGATTGACACAGACACATGGAACATTAATACAAGTAGGGAGCCAATCGATAGGGTAGTAAGGGTACATCTAAAATGTTCATGGCAATTAGGCTGATTGAGGTGGAATCCTCACGATAGATGTACACCTGAAGGCTACCACAATTACGGGTGTTGGGATTACGATTATCATTTTATACAGATTACTAGTTGGGACACTAGTTAGGTGGTGTAGAGATAAATATAGAAGTCAGATTAACAGAGTAGTAGCGAAGCAGAGAAAAAGTAGAAGCGCATTCAGTTCACCTTGCACTTATCTTGTCTTTAGTTACCTTGTTTTTATGGTATTGTCCTATTTTCAGTTTATTCATATCATGATACTTTATTTTGTTTGCATGTTGAAAGATCACTGGACTTACCAGACTTATGTCTGACCTAGTTTGTTTTTCGCCTCTTTTCTTCCGTTCCTCCCCCAAGGTAGTCAGAGAGGGAATAACTCAACCTAGCTTGGA
Source organism: Allium sativum (assembly GCA_030737875.1). NCBI lineage: Eukaryota > Viridiplantae > Streptophyta > Magnoliopsida > Asparagales > Amaryllidaceae > Allium > Allium sativum. Next base: position 507,856,331 of record CM060920.1, on the reverse strand, counting down.
CCTCTTCTCTTTCCAAGCTTGAAGATTAGTTGGTGTATTGCTTTGGACTCTCTCTCTCTCTTTCACTGCTATGGCTGGTTCATGCTTTATTGGGGAATATCATTGTTTTTATGCTTCTTTTATTCTTGGAAGTTTTTAAGACGGAAGTTCTATGTATAACATTTAAGTATGATAGAGTAAATTGTTGTAAAAGCTTGACTGAATTAAGTTGTTTATAAAATGACTTTATTTTCCGCTGCTTTATTTGTCTGTCTTGTAATTTATCTGCATCTTTTACCTATAATGCTCCACCGAAGTTAAGTCATTCCCTCTGTGAGTGACCTTTACGGAGGTGGGGTGTTTCATCACGTATGAAAAGCCATGGGGGTCAATGCATGTTTGGTTCAAGTCGACCTATACGTTGGCCAATGTAATGGTCAGGTCGAACCAAACGCGCTTTGAAAGCGTGTGAATGTGGTTTTCTAAATGTTTAAATTATATTCTTTTAAATCTAATGGACGATGCAGTATTGAATCCTATAAAAAAACCATGCAAGGCTAACCTCCAAAGCAATTTTTTTTTGAATCGATGGAAGCCCTTTCATTTTTTATTTTCCTCCAGTTTTTCAGAAAATATATAATCTAGATTTTTGTCTTTTGAATTGAAAATTGGAGGAAGAAATTGTAGTTATAGGAAAGCGGATTATACAAAATGGATCATTCGTATGAGGTAAGTTTTTGAAATCTGATTTTATGGTTAGTTAATTTTATATATTTAGATCCCGATTTATACATTTGTATAAGTCCCAGCTTGTGAATCCAAATAAAGCTGCAAAATGGAAAACTATGGATTATAAAACTTGATTTGAATTAGACCAAAACTTAGAGTGCTTTTTCCAAGTGTGTTGATTCAAACTATATATCTTTTAGGGTAATGATATATGATCGTTAGATTCCTGTTATATTATTGAAATGAACATTGTTGTGTTTATACTAGTTACGTAAATTAGTTCATTCAAGTTATCCTTGTTAAACTATAAATATTCAAATATAGGACTTACATGTAAAAGTTGTTCAAATGGAAAATAATCTAAACATATAAATAATTTGGGTTTAAAAGCAAAAGGAAAGTTATAAGCCTAAATTTGAGGAAAAAATATTGTAACAATGTCGTACATGCAAAGTGGAACAAAAACGGAATTTAATATATATAACATGATTTGGGAAATTAGTGATATCTTAGTTGATTGGTTGTGTTGATGTCAAAAGTTGGTCTAATAACGATCAACCCTCAAAGTGTGTTAACCACACACAATAATATTCAGAGAATGCGAGAAAAAGTAGAAGACAATATTTTTTATAGTGGTTTGGCTTAATCCAAGCCTACATCCACTTTATAATCTTTGTTTATACTGTTGATTACAGGTTACAGTTGTTTTTCAGTGGAAGAAAGTAGAGAAAGAAGAGATCTTTTCACAAAGTCTTTGTGTTGTACTTAGAATGTATGACATACTGAAGAAGTCATGAGCTAAAATCTTGGATCCCTTGTTAATGGCGACCCTTGTTAATGGCGACCGTGATCCCCTCCCTTGACTCGATCCTTTCTTCCTCTCCTCTTCTTCCGCCTTCACCTCCACCCCCTCCTCCTCCTCCTCCTCCACCCCTTCTTCCAACTCCTCCTCCTCCTTCAGCTATCCTTTCGAGTGATGTTTCGTCTGTTCCAGGGTTGAACGTAAATCTGGAACATTCTGTTGAAGGTTTCAACATAATGGATTCGGATCTTGTAAATTCTGATAAAATCACAAATGTTTCTTCTTCGTGTAAAGCTGTTCCTTCTGTGGATATTTCAATTCTTGATAATGGCAAGATTTTTGATGCCGTGAAATCTAACTCTCCATCTTCATCTCTGAATTCAGGGTTGAATTTGGATAATTCTTTTAAATCTGGTAGTGACATTTCTACAAACATTTATTCTGTTCTTGATAAGGATTCTGGTTTAAATTCAAATGCAAATGCTAACCCAGATCTGAGCTCTGTTTCTATTCCGGAAACAAATGCAAATGCAAATGCAAATACAAATGCAAAGGCTAATCCGGAAATTCTTACTTCAAATCTAGTTTCAAATTCTTTCGATCCTTCATATCAATCTGATACTTCTACCTCAAATTTGTCAGTCAAAGCAGATTTTGCTTCTCTCTTCAAATCTCTTCCAAGGAATGCAGGGTGTTTTAAGCCTGTTCAGTATGATATTTTCAAAGATGGTCGTAGGCAAGCTATTCCTATTCAGGTTAAAGAGGCAGGTATGAAATACTGGATGAATCATCTTGTTGGGTTTTTCTTAGATGGATCTCTCTCTTATTTGTCTGTGGCAAATTTTCTTCACAAGCATTGGAAGTTGCAAGGTGAGGTGGATATAAAAACAGATGGATTTTATTTTTTCTTTAATTTCTCAAATGAAATTGACAGACAGAAAGTTCTAAGGGCAGACCCAATTTTCATCAGAGGAAGAATGTTCATTATCACTTCTTGGGATCCAGCAATTGGAAATTCTGTGGCTCAAATTAAGAGTGTTCCTATTTGGATTCATCTAGATAGAATTCCTTTAATTCTATGGACACTGGAAGGCATCAATTGGTTGGCTTGCCATGTTGGGAAGTTACTTTGTTTTGATGAAAATACAGAAAAATTACAAAGAATTAGGTATGCAAAGGCTCTTGTGGAGATTTCTTCAGATTTTGAATTACCAGATTTTATTCCAGTTGAGGAACTTGGTATTAATTGCCCTCCTGTGAGGATTTCATATGATTGGGTTCCAAAAATCTGTACACATTGTAAACTGTTTGGCCATAATACTACTGAATGTGAGAAATTGAATAGGAATAAAGAGGCAAATCAATTGGTGAATGAATCTAATCAGGTTATGCATGTTAATGGAAATGTAAATCAAATGAAGACAGGGAACAATTTTAATGCCAAGAGGAATGAATGGACAAGTGTTGTTACAAGAAGGAAGATATGGCAGAGGAAAACAAATAAGGAGCAGGTTGAAAACCAAAATAAAGTCAAATCTGACAATGGAAAATCTGTAGAAGGAAAGACTTCTAAAAATGATGGGAAAAGTCAAGAAGATAGTAGGAAAGTTTTCTTTGTGGATAATGAAGGGGTGGTACATCAATCTGGTTTGAGGAAAAACAATTTGAATGATTTTATGAGCTCTGGTCAAAAATCCAATGGTAAAAAATCATCTCAGAATAAACTGGATAAGGGTAAACAAGTTTTGGTAGAATCTGATCATGAAGAGGAAGTTTTATGTATGAAGAATCCTTTTTCTGTTCTTGATGATGATCCACCACCAGACATGGGAGCCTCATCATCAACCTTACCTCCTGATAAATCAAATTCTTGTGATTCGTTCAGCTTTGATACTCCATTTCAAACTAATAACCATTCTTCATCTCCTTACTCTCATCTCTCTGTCCCTCCTCATATTATTCTTCCTCCACCTCCTGATCAAAACATCACTTCACAAACCTCCTCAAAAATTGACAATGTCAATTCGTCTTTTGGTAGTAAGAAGAAGAAGAAAGGAAGAAGAAGAAAGTAAAGTCTCCTGAAGAACTTGAAATAGAGGATTTAAATGATGGCAGGAATTTTACTCAAGATGATGTATTGCTAGTAGGTACTCAAGCATCTGCGAGGCATACAAGAAAGCATCCTACTCCTTTGAGTAGTCCATTATCTTTTAAATGAGACACAATATTGCTTTCTGGAATACTAGAGGCATGAATCATGTTTCTAAGCAAGGTGATATTAAAGCCAGAATTAAAGAGAATGACATTCAATTATTTTGTTTATCTGAAACAAAATTGGACCTTCAATCCACTATTAAAGCTGCTGCCTTCATTTCTCCAGTTTGGAATTTTGATCATAACTTGCAGGAAGCTTGTTTTGGTAGGATTTTAGTCATATGGAATCCTGTGGTTTTTAAACTCTCTAGAATTTCGTCTTCTGATCAGTTTATTCATTATAAATGCATTTACATCCCTTCAAAATTTTCTTTCTTTTTAACTGCAATTTATGCTCACAATGCAGTCTCTCTCAGGCATCATCTTATGTCTAGTTTATTATCATTGAATCCTTTTTCTGAACCATGGATAGTTGGGGGTGATTTCAACTGCATGACTTCTTCTCAACAAAAATCTGGTGGTTGCCCACCGTCTTTATCTGATACTTCTCCTCTTGTTCAAACTCTTTTATCTTCGAATCTCTCTGCTTTAAGATCTTTTGGTTCTCCTTACTCTTGGTCCAACAAAAGTAAGTCTGGCAAATTCACTTTTTGTAAACTTGATCATGTTTTTGTTAACTTCCACTTTATAAATTCTTGGCCAAATTCTTATTATCAAGTTTTACCTCCATCATTATCTGATCATAACCTTCTATCTCTTTGTTGGGGAGTCACAGACAATATTAACTTGGGTAAATCCTCATTTAAATTTTTTAATTTTTGGTTAAATCACCCTTCTTTTTCTAGTATTTTGTTGCAGGTCTGGAGTAATCATTGTAACCTCAATCCACTCTCATCACTTGTGAAGAAATTAAAGGCTCTGAAGGTTCATTTAAAAGGATGGGCTTCTTCTGCATTTGGCAAAGGAAATTCGATTTCTTCCAGCATTAGAGGTGAACTAATGAATATTCAAGAGGCTAGAGTTCTTCATCCTAATGATGATTATCTTATAAACTTGGAAGATTCTATGAGAGAAAATTTAAGAGCAGCTTTAGAGTCTGAGTTTCAAGCAGCAAGACAATCAGCAATTTTAAGGAGAGATTTAGAAGGAGACAGGAATACAAAATTTTTTCATCAAACATTGAAGATTAAAAGAGTCTTCTCTGAGGTGTTTATGATTCAGGACATGCATGGTGTGGTTAAGTCAAGTGATGATGATATCAACAATGCTTTTGTTGATTATTTTTCTTCTATTCTAGCTTCAAATACTGGTTCCTCTTCTGATGTCACCCCACTTTTCAATATCAAGCTTCCTATTATTTCTAAAGAACAATCTGATAAACTGGTTGAACTTGTTACTGACTTGAAGATTAAAGAAGCAGTGTTTAGTCTGGATGCTGAGAGCTGTGGAGGGCCTGATGGATTTAATAGTTATTTTTTGCAAAAGTGCTGGAATACTATTGGAGAGGATGTACTGCAGGCAGTTAAGTTTTTCTTTTTTCACAATGTTTTACCTGAATCATTATCTGCTACTTCAATTGCTCTCATTCCAAAAGTGGACAATCCCTGCTCTGTCTCAGATTTTAGACCAATCAGCTGTTGTAATGTTGTATATAAAGTGATCACTAAAGTGCTTGCCAATAGAATGAAAGAGGTACTTCCTTCAATTATTTCGAAAAATCAGGCTGCCTTTGTTAGTGGTCGTTCCATTAGTGACAACATTTTATTGACTCAGGAATTACTTTTTGGTTATAATAGGAAAAATGTTTCACCTAGATGTATGATGATGTTAGATATAAAGAAAGCTTTTGATACCATTTCCTGGAATGCAATCATAGCTATTTTATCTAGGATGAATTTTCCCATACCATTTATGGCTTGGATCTACACATGCATATCATCTCCAGTTTACTCTATTTCTAGAAAAGGAAGGCTACATGGTTATTTTAACGGTTTAAATGGAGTCAGGCAAGGTGATCCTATCTCACCCTATCTATTCATTTTGGCTATGGAATTATTAAACTCTATTTTGTTGAATAGAGTACATAATAAGATGCTGGAACTTCATCCTTATTGTAAGGACCCCTGTATTACACATCTTTTGTTTGCTGATGATCTGGTAGTATTCACTAAACCAACAGTTCAGAATATTCAGTCAGTTTTATCAGCTTTACAAGAGTTTTTTCATATTACTGGCCTTCAAATTAATTTGAACAAGTCTTCTATTTTGATTGCTGGATTAAATGAAGATAAAAAGAGAGAGGTTATTTCGGCTTCTGGCCTATCTGAAATGAATAGTAATGCCACATATTTAGGTTTGCCTCTGATTTGTTCCAGAATCTCTAAAACAAATTGTACACCTCTTATTGAGAAGATTTTGGGTAGATTACTAACTTGGCCATCAACAAGTTTATCTCAGGCTGGTAGGTTAGTTATTGTGCAATCTATTGCCACAGCAATCACCACTTATTGGACAAGGCATTTCATTTTACCTATAAAGGTGATTAAGATAATCTCGAGTGCTTTAAATAGATTTTTGTGGCATGGAGATCCATTCTCTAAGAAGTTGATTCCTTTTGCGTATAGTAAACTGTATGCTGATAAGAAAAGTGGTGGATTAGGGATAACAAATTTATTTCTCTGGAACAAATCAGCAATCTCGGTTTATGTTAACAAAATTCTTAGTAATGATGATAGTTTGTGGACTAATTGGATGCTTAAGCACAAGATTGGATCAAAGAACTTTTGGAGCTTGCAAATTAAGAATAACAGTAGCTGGAGTTGGAGATGCATTCTGAAATTAAGGGAAGCTTTTTCTCCTTTTATTCAATATAATCCATTAGAAAAGAGCTGTTCTTTCTGGTATGATCCATGGGTTAAAAGTGGTTTAATACTAAATAATGTGATTGATTTTAATATAAAGCAGAATTCTGGTATTCATGATAAAGCTTTAGTTGAGGATTTCATGGTTGATGGTGAATTGAATCTTCCTCATTCAAGTTCAGCTATTTTAAGGAATATGTGGTCAATTATATATGAAAGCAATTTCTCTAAATTGGCTAAATTTCCAGTTTTATGGAGGGATGGTCGCCACAGTATTAATACAGTTTATAAAGCACTAAAGTGTGAGGATGTTGCTTTCCCTTGGGCTGCTCGCATCTGGAATTTAGGACCTTTAGCTAAGAGGAATTTCATGATGTGGAAAGTGATGGCTAATGCTCTCAATACAAAACAGAAATTGCATAGAATGGGTTTGATTCCTAATGCATTATGTGAATTTTGCAGGGTCGAGGAGGAGAGTAATACTCATCTGTTCTTTGATTGTTCCTTTGTGTTTGGCATTTGGTTGAGATTACTTGCAAATGGTAATTTCCATAGGCCAGTTCGTAACAGTAAGGAAGAATGGTTTAATATTTTCAAAGCGACAAGATGGAAGAACAGTAGAGCAAAGAGATTGATCAAGATTTTGAAAGTCTTCATATATGAGATTTGGTATGAACGAAATAGAAGAATTTTTTCTCAAGAAACTAAGAATTTTAATTCCTTATATGCTGTCATTCATAAGGAAATATTGAAAGATCTTAGTAAAAGGGAGTAGGATGGTGATTAATGATTGGTTGCACTTACATTGTGGAGCTAAGCATGGTTTGGATTGAGTTTTTTCTGCGCCCAACTCTTATACTTATTGTTTTTTCTCATTTCATTTCATGTATTAGCTTGTAATGTTAAGTGTAGCTGTCTTCACATTCTGTTGATGAAGTTTGTATTTTTGTAAGTTTGTTAAGTGTAAATTTTGTAATTGTTTTGAGTTAATGAATAAAGTCTGCCTTCCGAAAAGAATGTATGACATACTATTTCTGGGATGCCGATTAGGAAATTTTGAGTAGCAGATTCAAGATGCCTTTCCATTTCAGGAAAGTGTTGCATTTATAGGCAAGAATATAGGCCAAGTTGGTATGCAGTGTGGCACATATCTTTTTAGGGCTTGGACACGTGTAACTCGATCCATTAAAGTAGTTGTAGGCGGAGGGACCTAGTCTACTGCTGACGAACAGTTCTTCTTGTCTTGTAGCAAATAATTTGTCTTGATATTTCTGCTCCGATATTCTTAGCTCAACCCGATCTTTCAGGAACAACTCGATCAATCAGTTGATGACTCGATTGATTGGTTCATTTTTGACTTCGGAAGAACACTATCTTTTGAGGGAGGGTCTTTATTTGCTGTGAAGCCAATTTGGGTCAAGTCCTACTTAATTGACCTATAATTTAAGTAGATCCTGGAAGGAAGAAACGGGTCGATATCTGGTAGCAGGCTTTGATATTGAGTTGTGACGGCTTATGCCAAAAAGCTGGTCAACACTTTACCCCTCAGAACATATCTTCTTGGAGAAAGGAGATGTGTTCTGGATCTTCTAGAGAATGTTGAATAGTAGAAATCTAGAGGGCCATGGTTGCGCCAAATCATAAGAAGGCTAGAAGACCGATGATAGATGATTGTATTATGGCCAGAGAATCAACGACCATTGAGGATCGTGTTAAGGCCGAAAAACCAACAATCATCCAAGGATCATATTAAGGTCGGGTCTGTAAATAACTTGAAGTAAACATGCCAAATCCTGGCTATGTCGATCGGTGTGTTAAAGCATAAGCCATGCTTTGTTAGGAGTGTAAACCATACACAGCATATAACTGAAGGGGGGTGTAAACCGTACCTAGGAAGTTGAGTATAAACCATACTTAGAAGTTTAAAGTGAGGTATCAACAATACCTAAAGTTTGAGGAGTACAAGCACAAACCATACTCTGTTTTTTGAGAAAGGGGTATAAGCCATACCCGACAAAGTTGTGGTTTGAGCATCGACCATGTTCGAGGAGTAAATTTTCTAGAAAGGTCGAGTAAAACCATACTCATGATTTTTACCGTAAGGATGAGTATAAGCCATACTCGGTTTTGTAAAGCTGGCGAGTATTAACCACACTCGGGTTAAAAAGGTTGGCGAGCATTAACCATACTCGGCTTAATGAGTTGGCAAGCAATGACCATACTCGGCTTAAAGAGGTTGGCAAGCATTAACCACACTTGGCTTAAAATGATTGGCGAGCATTATCCATACTCTGATTAAAGAGGTTGGCAAGCATTAACCATACTCGGCTTTGAGGCACTTGTCGAATCCCGACAAGGTACTTTGAATCGATCAAACATAATCCATGTTTGAAAAAGAAAGTTTATTGTTGCTAAGAAACTATTACAGAAATTAAAGCAAATCCTAATTGGTTTATAATTGAATCCAGAGCACGCCTAGGAATTAAATCCTAACCCTGTACGTGTGTACTTCAATACAATCACATTACTGTAAAAATAATAAAAGTACATTTCTTATATCCTAAGAAATAGGATGTATCCACAATGATCTAATCCAGATCAATTGATGATGATGCCACGTTTGCTAGGCTTAGGGTCCTTTCCATTTCAAGGAGCTCAGGAACCGACTTGAGGAGCTTGGGCAGAAGGTTGTGGCGGCACGACAAATGCAGATTTCTTAACATATTCGGGTAAATCTTTACGTATAACCCTTTCCTCAATGATATCGTGCAAATGCCTGCATTCAATGGTGTCGTGACCTTCCATATTATGATACATGCATTGCTTTACTGATTCAAGTTCTCATTGATTGGATCCCTTCTAGAAGGCTTTGGAAAAGGCAAGGATCCTCGTACGTCGAGGTAGATGTCAAGCAGGGAGGAGTTGAGCTTGGTGTAATTATCGTATTTGTTTTCTCTCTGGAATCGTACATTACGATCATTTTTCTCCGAAGCTTTCCCTTTGGCCATTGGTATTGGATGGGACTCCGTCTTTTGTAGCAAGTACTTCATGATTTTCCATCTAGATGCTGACATCTACTTGTCGAAGGAATCTATCTACTTCAGCATAGAAGTCTTCAATATCTTTGGGGGGATCTCTCGTTAGGGAGATCCTAAAATCAGATCAGCTCTAACGCCGGCAATGCGACCATAAGCACCATCGATGGCTCGGGTCAATCAACTGATGTTATGGCTGTGTTGAATCTTTCTAAGAAGGAACATGGAGTCTTGTCGGACCGTTTCTTGATAGATGTGAGGAACATGACAGTCTTCGGTCAGGAGATATGAACTCTGAACTGCTCAATAAAGTGGGTGACCAACAAATTCCAGTTGTTGATTGATTCAGTTGTTAGATGCCGAAACCACATGCCGGCTATGTCGGTGAGAAATAGAGGGAAGCACTTGGCCTTGACATTGGTTGATGTAGCAAGCACTTCCTTGTGTCGCATGTATCGCCTAAGATATATAGTTGGGTCGGTCCTGTCATTGTAGGGATCCAGGACTGGAAGGCTTAAGTCCGGAGGGTTGCACGAGTTTTTGATTTCTTGCGTGAAAGGACTACGACGGATGTTATCCATATCCTGTAGAGAAGAGGTGCCTATGGTGAAGCGTTTGATGATACTTGCAACCTGACTCTGTAACAATCCGCTATTTTAGTTATTTAAATTCCGATTTAAATCGATATTTTTATTTTGAAAATATTGTACGGTTTTTCATATCAGGATTTTGAAATTTGAAATGCTTACAGTGAGATGTAGCGGCTGTGAAAATTTCATCGGAAATTTTGAATGTTTGTCGATCGCGTAATTCTCAACGCAAATCTGCGCATAACAGTTCAAATTTTTGCAATTTTAAAATCTCTCGGAAACCAGTTCGGACAAACATGAAAAATATTCAAATCGTTGTCACGAATCCAACGGTAAAATTTGTTTTGTGAAAATTTGACGTTTTGACATCCATTTAATTGTTTCTTATCCGAATTTTACATTTGAATGGGTCCGTAACAAATTTTTGAATGGAACATCCTAACACTGGAAATTTTACGCTGATTTCCGTAACATATTCATTTATCAGTTTCGGTGCTCGGTTCGCGACAAAATTGCAAAAAGGCTAGTGCAATTCATTTTTGAAGTAGAGTCATTTGAGTACAACGTGTCCCTTTTCGGGTCCTGCATATTTTTTAGACATTTTGGATCTTCAAAACCCATCATTTTATTTTTCTAAACCATTCATTTATTTTTTTGTTTTTCGAAAAGCTTAGTATGGGTATATGTGTGTGTGTGTGTGTGTATATATATGTATATGTATATGTATATGTTTCAATGACATGCGCATGTTCCATTTTAGAGTTCCAACCATGCATCACGTACATTTATCTATCCAACCCAAGCTTATCCATTTCCTTACGTTCTCCCTAAAGACAAATGCATGCACGTCACCATTATATTTAAAGCATTTGGTTCCATATTTTTTTCTTTTTCTTTCTGAAGATCAGTGGCTTGCATTTGGTCTAAAGTATATGCATTATTAATCCATACATTCATTCTTTTCCAATCCCCATGCTTTATATTTTCAACTCATCCTTTTGTCTTCAAACTTTCATTTCCTTTAATGCATGCGTTAACCCTTTAAAGCATGCGATTCTCTCTTCGAAAGCCAAGTTTAAACCGTTCATTGATCAACTTTTGCCTTTTCAAATTTTCAAACCGTTCATTACCTTTAAGTTGCAAACCTATCTTTTCCTGATTTATTGTTTATTCATTTAAAACGTTTTGTGCTTTATCAAGACGTGAAACGTTGTTTTATTTAATTGTACATTCATTGATTTATTCTCGATTCCATTTAAACATTTGTTTGTTCTGAATTTGAAATCGTCTAATTTGAATTAGTAAAATTTAAATTTGAATATCAGCTAACTTGCGGTGGAGCGAACATTAGGGATCTTGTGAGCCACTATTATATCGTTATTCAAAATATCTGTTGCTTTCGTCATAAAATAATTAGATCCGATCCCACTTCCTTCTTATAATTACTTCTTCCTTGTACAATTACTTACCCATTGCCATTGTCCCCTTCAGCCCATTTTTCGTATTCTTCTAATTTGTCCCTTTCACAACTGGAGATCTTTCATCTAGTGCTGCTAGTAACCGAACCTGCTCCGAGCTCCAGCAAACTAAGCTTCTTTCGGTTTGCTGTTCCTTACATCCAAGCACCCATTCTCCTGTCTGAATCCAACAACCGCATGCTGACCTCTCCGATCCTATCTACGCAACCCCTTAGCTTCTTGTGCTCATCTCCGCCAACGCCGCATGCTCTCATGAGGCCGACTACTGCAGTTCACTCTGCCTTGACCCACTGCAGTCGCGACCAATACCCCAGCTCCACCACACTGCATACCGCCTTCAAACTCTGACCGAGCTCCGCCCGCCTGAGCTCTACTCTGCACCGAACCTTATGTACAAGATCCTCCATTATACAGACTCAAAGCTGGTTCAAACTTTTCCACTCAACAACCTCTGCCCTGACAGCCTTAGCTCTGACCTGAAGCTTCCGTCATCTTGCCACTAGTGCTCCAAGCCTTGACCTTCTTTTCCCCCTTGCGTGAGTTATTGTTTGGTTATGTGTGCGTTGTGGGTTCGCATGAGCGTTGGTCTGCATAGGAGAGTGTGTGTTTTGATTGTATGGGGTGTGTGAGTTGGTGTTTAGCATATTAATATAGAGTGCTTACTGTGTGTGTCAGACTGTGATTATATATGTGTGTGTTTATTGTGTGTGTGTGAGTGTGTTAGGTTGCGTGTATGCGTTATATGCAGTCCGGGTAAGTGTATTTTGTAGCGTCGAGTTGTTTTGGAAATTAATCATTTTGAAAATATATGTTATATATATATATATAGTTTTACGATTTGTTGTATGTTGTTTAGCGTCGGGTGATTTTAAAATATATATACATAGATTATATTTCTCCGCCTTTGAGTATATATATACAATTTGTTCCGTAAAATATGATGAAATATATACTATTTTTGTATAGAATTATTGTGTTGTGTTAGTGTTGGGTTTATTTTTGAGTCGAGTTTGGTGTTGAGTTCGGAAATTGTCCCAAAACCTAATAGCCATAACGATTAGTTGAAAATCCCTTAATTTCCTCTTAAAAATAAAAATATATTGAGTGGTTGTCGTGATTGAATCTATTCTGAGTCGTTCCTGGAAGTAGTTGTTTTATTCTATGTCAAATTCGTCAGTTGTTTCCATTTTGTGCCACGAAAGGTGAGTTTATCTAACATCTGACTCACATTATTTCATAGATGTTAGATCAACTAAATGAACTGTTATGAAATGTATAGGATTGTCAGTAGAAATTGTTTGCTTAAAATATACACTTTCATATGTGACACGATATTAATATGACATGTATATACATTGATTATATATGACTATGATGTGACTGATGATTTGTTATGTTGTAGATACCCCTAGTTTAGGAATAATCACTAAGGGATGAAATGATACATACCCGAACGGACATTAGATTAGGGAAAAATCGTAATGGGTTGAAATGATAAACCTGAACGATTTTTACAGAATTTGGGATTGCGGGTTGAAATGATAAACCCGTATAAATTTTATAAATTGCGGGTTGAAATGATAAATATGCATATCACTTAACCATAGGGTAGAAAACTATATACGGACACTGTTGGTCGTGTTTTCGAAATAAACTGATTTGGAAATCGAATTTAACTTAAGATTTATATTTTATATATTTATATTTTAAAGATTTTTTAAAAAAGCTTAGATTTTATAAACTTTGAATTATATATTTAAAAATGATTTTAAAAGTAAATATAGATTTTAAACACTTATTTAAGATTTTACTTATACTTTATTTATTTTAAACTATATAATTTAATTATATAAGTATTTTAAACTTTTTATATTATTGTAAATAATTCTTTTAAACCTATTTCTATATTATTTTATCCTATATATGTTTATAATTTATATTCTACTTAATTTTTGAGTTCTATAAACTTATGTATATATGTTTTTCATCGTATAAATTGAATTAAATATAAGGCTTTGATTTGAATTGTTTAAGTAATGAGTTTGAATTACACAACTTAACTTAAGAAATATGATGTGGTTTAATTGAATTGAATTATAAAGATTTAATTTGATTTTTTTTTTGAACTTGAACCTATATATTAGACTTAATGAATCGATTTGAATGAGTTGTTTGAACTTGAGTTTTGACGAGAATAAATCACGTTAAGTAAAATCAAAGTTAAATATTTAATTTTGAATTCAATTTGAACCTGAGATTCGTATATTTGATTTTATGAAGTGATTAATAAAATAATGGCCATGGCGTGAAAAATGTAAACGATTGGTTGTTAAAGAGACCGGGATAGGCTATTGTCATACTCTTTGCCAATACCGAAAACCACTTTAACAACTGTGTACATGGTGGTGTTCCAAAATGAAGTAGGATGGATTTGGATGCGTTTACTGGATTTGAAGAAAGAGAACGATGATGGATAATGACTAAAACAGGAGCCATACCTAGGTTAATGTGAGCTGGCTCCTCTTAGCAGACATGCTTCTTCGATACCATATATTACTTTGTGATTGATTGACGCCTTTGATCTTTGGGAGTATTGTTTGGGGTGGGCGGTAGCCGCGGCTATGCGTTACCACCAGAATAGGTCTGCAATCCGATAGAATCCTACTGAGGGGTATTGCCTCGATGCCTTGTCAAATTTATCTTGATCGAGCCCCCCTATGATTTTGATTTGTATCGTACCACCGGCCTAGGTCTGCAATCCCGCTTACGCTATTTTCAATAGTATATTTAAGCATAGACACTATTATAACAGCGTATTATATTATATGATATTAGTTTAACGGATCCTTAGAGGATAGTGATCCCAAACATCCTTTAAGTTACTGATGCAGTTCATTGAACATTTCATTTGAGTTGATTTACTTCCATGAGAATGTTACTTCTGATCCGAGTTGTTGTTTTTTGCATTATTGCTCGGGTCAGATCGAGTACTACAACTTTCTACATTCATCCTTGGAGTTTGAGTTTATATTGGATTTGCTCACCTATATCTACCAATTCAGTTATTTCCAGTTCAATTGACCTTGTTGTTTTTGTTTCAAACAGTTATCGTTTATTTATGTATTAGACTTCCGCTGCATTATTTATGTAAACACTGTTGTAAAATTTTATTTAGTAGCTACATGAACTACTATTGTATTATATATTTTCCGCTGTGAGATATTATATTGTTTTTTATTTGTGTCTGTGATTTTATGATTTATTCTATTTACCTTAGAAGCTAATAACATTCTGTTATTTCGAATGGTTAGAGTTTGTTTAATTACTAGCTTGAAGTGGACGAAAGACGGTATGTTATAGACTTCCATCCCCAAGGAGTTGTTGACACGAATCCTATTCTGCATTGGGGATATTGGTGAGAATCCCAATACTAGCATGGTGGTGGAAGCATGTCCCGAGGCCTTGAGACCGGTTGGGTTTGGCCTATGAGAGTCGAGTCAAGGTGGTCCACGGCCTCAAGCCTTGATTCGGGAGTAACTAGAGCCGCTTGGTTAAACTGAGTGTTAGACCGAACCATGGCTGCTCTGGTTGGAAGGGACCGATTTTGGATAACATTTCCTGTTCGAGGCTCAGTATTTCCCCGCCCAGGGCAACATCACAGTGGTTTATTGTAGCGTTTCCCTTCGTCACATTGGAAACCGGTATGGTAGAGTTGTCTTGGTAACACGGAGGGTTGTTGCTCTTAGCCCTTCTTGGATCGGCAAGCTGAGAAGGCAGTGGGAGAGGTTGCATATGATGGGTTTGTAGTAAGATGCTGGTTCGGACCGGAAGTCGCGTCGATCCATGTTCTAGTCGACCCAGAAGTTACATTGGTTCACGATCCGCTTGTACAGGGAGTTGAGTCGAACCCTAGAGCGAAGGCAAAATGGTCGACTGGTCCGGAATTTGGCCATGACCAACCTAAGAATCTATAGCTACCTTGGCTCCATTTGATGTCGGAAGTGATGATCTTAGAATTGGGCGATTGGGAAGTGAAGTTGAGCTAGGAGGAACTATAGACCGATCTAGTGCTTGGATTTCATCAGATCGTAAATTAACTATTGCCCCAGCTTCATTTCGTGTAGGAAGTGATGCTTGATTGCTCGTTCCCTCTTCTATCCGAGTGAGGAAATCCTTCATTATTTCCTATAGCTTTGCGAGCAGTCCGTCCTGATGTGCCATTTGAGCTCTGAGTTCGCCAGAACTTTATCCATCTCGTCCCGAGTTAAGTATTAGGACGAATCTTCGTGTGAAGAAGCCTCCTGGCTTACCCCCGTTGCTGTGGTTTCTGTTGCACCAGCAGGTCGAGACTGAGCGTGAGAAGTTGATGTATCCTTCTTCCGTTTAACCATTTTTTCTTTAAGATTCGCCGAAGGTCGTAGGGTATATCTGCATCCCCCACCTGGCGCGCCACAGTGTTGAAGTCAAAAGTTGGTCTAACGACGATCAACTCCCAAAGTGCGTTAACCACACACAATAATAGTCATAGAATGCAAGAAAAAAATAAATGAATATAGAAGGCACAATATTTTTATAGCGGTTCGGTTTAATCCATGCCTACGTCCACTTTATAATCTTTTTTTATACTGTCGATTACTGGTTACAGTTGTTTTTCAGTGGAAGAAAGTAGAGAAAGAAGAGATCTTTTCAACAAATCCTTGTGTTGTACTAAGAATATACGGCATGCTATTTCTGGGATGCCGACTAGGAAATTTTTAGTAGAGAATACAAGATGCCTTTTCATTTCAGGAAAGAGTTGTATTTATAGCCAAGAATATGGGCCGAGTTAGTATGCGACGTGGCACATATCTCTTTAGGGCTTGGACACGTGTAACTAGATCCATTAAGTAGTTGTAGGCGGAGGGACCCGGTCTACTGCTGATGAACAGTTCTTGGAAATCATGGCTTAGGTGGAGCTTGAAACTTGGCATATAAAAAGCTGTGTTGGTTTAAAGATGACCAGTTGTGTAGTCTTGAAGTAGGACTTCGTCTTGTAGTAAATAATTTGTCTTGATATTTCTGCTCCAATGTTTTTGGCTCGATCCGATCTTTTAGGAACAGCTCGATCGATCAGTTGATGACTCGATTGATTGGTTCGGTTTTGACTTCAGAAGAACACTGTCTTTTGAGGGAGAGTTTTTATTTGCTGTGAATCTATTTTGGGTTGAGTTGTAATCGATCAATTTATAATTAAAGAAGAACATGGAAGGAAGAAATGGGCCGATATCTGGTAGAAGGCTTCGATCTTGAGTTGTGACGACTTTTTCCAAAAAGCTGGTCAACGGGTTGGAAAAAATCTGTTTCCATATTTTATATTTTACAAAAGTATAGTACACAGAATTACAAGGAAATGGGATTAGTGCAAAATAAGGATATTATTATATTTTGTACTACATGGCAAAAAAAGATAATGGAATAAGAAAGATGTCTTGTAATTACGGAATACCGTGTATGGAGAATTATTCTACCACAAATATGGAAATAGATTTTTAGTAAAGCCTATATAACCAACCGAACGGAATATGAAAATTTCCCTAAGGGTAAAACCTACAATGGTAATAAGAAAAGTAAAAATATAACGGTTTAAGAAAGATAAAAGGAAACGGCAAAATAATCTAGATAAACATTTGATATGCCAAAAAAGAGGGAAAAATAATAAGGAAAATGGTCAAGATCTGCCTTCGGAGCGTAGATAATAAAGAAACGAAAGATTATTATGATAAATGGTATATAATAGGTATACACAATTTTCGAACTAAGACTATCATATAGTGGTAAGAACCAAAAAGAGTACAAAATATTATAATAAAAGAGCAGAATGAATAAACTAAAGTAGTAAAAAAAAATATGACATAAAACCTAATAAAAATGTGAGGTCATTGTGTAACAACCTGAAGTTTCGACAAATTTTGAAAAATGATTTAACATTTAATATATTTTGGATTTTATGAAGAGCATGAATTTGATTATTGAATACAAAAATAATAAAAACTGTTTGACCAATGAAATTTTAACAATTATTAAATTTGAACATAATTGTTGAGCTAACCTAATTTGAATCATTTTTGAATTTAAGTAAATTCAAGGATTTAAATTTAAATTACGAATTTGAATTATTGACTACTTTAATGTGCCAAATCCATTAATATGGAAATTTTTCTGAAAAGTCAATTTTAGTCAAACTTTGTCAAAATTTGAATTGAAAATTTGAGGTTTTGAAATTAGATTTTTTTTTATGATTCTAGTTTAAATTCTGAGTTGACTAGCATTTTCCGTTTCATGAAATTCCGCTTTCGTTTGCTCCAGAATATGTTTTTTCTATGAAAAGAGCGCAAATTGTCAATGTTTACACCACTGTCACTCGTACGGTTGTTTTTAAGTTTAACTTGGCTTCTTGGGAAAATTTTCCATACCACATCATCTCTTAAATAAAATTTTACATTAAGAATTGTAGGGACTTCGTGTGAGATTAAAATATGGTCTTTTTCTCTTTGTGTCCTCATTTCTTGTTCTACGAAAACTTCTCAATCTTCCTCCTCTAAAAACTATCTTTATCACTCTGAAAAACTGCTGTCAGCTACACCAGGTCTATCTTCGATCGGTCCCCTCGGCCTCCAACCCAATAAATCATCTTCTCTTTTTATTATGAAGCAAACGATATTGCAAAAAAATCTCCTTTTCTTCCTCGTTAATTTATGAACCAAACCTAGCTTGTCACGACCTACTAGAACCCTTGTCAATCCTACACCCTGCCATGACCCTAAGACACCCTGGCCGTGACTTGACCAACATAGGCCGAACCCATGTGCAGTCCATCCCGAGTCAATTGTCCTTTTACCCTTCTTGTGATTTGAGATTTTTTCTGTTTTATTCATAAATTTTTCCTATCTTGCAGAGATGGTAACTTACTCATAGAAAACCCGAATTCACCTTTTCTTTTTTTACGAATCTGTGAAATTGAATTAGTTACAACTTTCATTTTGACAACTTTTTTAGATTTCATATTTTCCTATGTCAAAATTGTGTATCTTTCAAACACATTTTTGCACTTAGATTTTTAACATGAAAATTTTCCTGTCACTATTTCAACTTTTTCTTCCTGAAAAATTGTCTAAATCTAGTCTTTCTTCTTTCCAAATTGAAGAGAAAACAATTTTATAAAACTTTCCTACTTACCACTTTTTTCATTTCTATGGTTAACAGGTTCTAAAAATCAATTATTAAATATCCAATTTTTTCCTGTTTTTGTAAATTTTATGAAAATAAAAATCCGTATTCCGTAAACAAAACCCCTCTACTCTCTTCTTCTAAATTTATTGGGGAGATGTTGGGTATTCGGTATTTGGCATAGCTATCTCCACTTTTCCATGAAAGGCGAGCAATCACTCATGACTGATATTTTTATGTTAAGTTCATTAGCGCCGTTTCAAATGTTGACATGATTATGATATGCAACACACGTCATTCTATGTTATGTATATATGGTATGCGACACATGTAACTCTATGAGACATGCAACACATGTCATGCTGATATGTGACATGTGTTATGCCATTTTATTGCAATGTTAAAATGTGACACGTGAATTGGTATATTATGTTGTTATGATATGGTTCACACTGCATATTCCCTGTAGATTAGAAAACTAAGGTGAGTTAAAATGATACATACCCAAACCATTTTATTATTTTTGACAATGATTTGGGATACAAATGAAATGATATATACTCAGAAATTAAAACGCCACGGGTTGAAATGATACATACCTGAATTACTAGTCCATGGCATAGAAAATTATGTACAAACAACATAGGTCAAATAAACTATTATCTGAAACTTCATAAGTATGTATTGATTTGAAATTTAATTTATATATTGAGCTTAAATTAATTTTAAAAATAATTTAACTTGAATTTATGAATTTAAGTTAGAATCGATTTAATAAAAGGGTTAATATGATTTTGGATTGAGTCATTGTTTAAAAATAATTTATAAACTTAATTAAAATACAACATACATTAATTTAATATAATATAAACTAATTAAATATAATATAACGTAATTTAATATAACAATTCATTTTAAAATGGTTTAAATTTAATATGAATTTTTTAACTTGGTTTTAAAAGATTTTGTTTAAAATTATATAATATGAAGATTTATTTAATACATTAACTTTAATAAATTTAGTTTAAAGAATGAATTTGGTTTAAGATTTGTTTAAATGAAATGAATGGAGGAATTTGATTTACATATTTAAATTGATAATTTGTTAATTTAATAAATATCGAGGTTGAATAATTTGATTTAAGAATTTAACTTGTTTATCGAACTTTGAAAGTTGTTTTTAATAATATGATGATACAAAATGAATTTGGAATTTAAGTTTTAAACCAAACTAAAGTATTGGTTTAGAATTGTGATTTTAATTGCAAACCACTAAGTTTGAAACTTAGACCCATTTAATTTATGTTTATTTTAATGTAAATTGGAAATATGAATTTACGAAAAGTCAAATTTTGAAATACAGATATATGGTGCGGATACATATTGGATTATTATATTTAGGCTATTTTATTTATTAAAATTTTATAACTATTTATTATAAAATTAATTTATATTCTTTAACTATTAAAAATTTATAACTATTTTAATAAAAAATATTTTAATGAAACCATTTTTATATTAAACTTAATTGTATATATATATATAATTTTAAAATTAAACCATTTTTAAATAAATTTCGCTATTTTAGCTTAAGTCTATTTCCAATGTGAGGTATTAGGTATAAATTTATTTAAGGTAATGATTTGATTAGTAATGAAATTGTAGAATAGAATATAAAAATCAGAATCTGAACTTGATAACAATTATTTAATAATATGAAATTTGAAACTAAATCGAATACTTAATAGTAAACATTTTAAAGAAATCAATAATTAAAATTAAATTGATTTATGACATTGAAATACAGATCTAAAGTATAAATGATCACGATGTGTAAAATGGTTGCGTTTGGTTATTAAAGCAATCGCGGTCGGTTATTGTAACACTATCTGCCAATACCGGGAACCACTTTAACAACTGTATACATGGAGGAGAACCCAGAATGAAGTAGGTTGGTTAAGCGAACGCTACTGGAATGGAGAGATCGATGATGGATAGCCTTGGCTTTCGACTCATAATTGAATGTTCTAATACAGCAGCTACATTGAGGCAAAGTGGGTTACCTACCTCCACCAGGCGCACTTCTTCATTTATTATCTCAATTTCTCCATTTTATTTTATACACATCATTGATTCATGTTGTTTGAGGTGGGTGGTAGTTGCGGCCATGTGTTACCACCAGTACAGCTCTACAAAACGATAGAATCCTACCCTGGGTATTGCCTCGTGTGCCTTGTTATATTATCCTGATCGAGTCCTACAATTTTGATTTTGTCATGTATTATAAAGTTCCCTTTGTTGTCGCTAGTTTACAGTGGGTTTACATTACTGTATAGACTACGATGGTTATAGATAGTGTAGGGTAAAAATGTAATCCCACTTGCACTATTTTCAATACTATATTTTACTGATAGACACTATTATAATACCGTATTGTATTATGTACATAGTTCCACAGTTCCTTAGAGGATGAGTATCCTAAACATCCTTTATGTTACTGATGTATTTCTATTGAACATTTTACATTAGTTGATTCACTTATATATAATAATGTTAGTCCTAACTCGAATGCTCTGTTTTACTTTATTGCTTGGCCAGACCAAATATCATAGTATTAAGTTTACCTTTTGGAGTTGGAGATTTATTAAAGTCCTCATCTCTATCTATTTATCTATGTTATTACCTTATGTATTGGAAATCCATTGTATTTATACTTCCACTATATTTGATTCTGTAACTCTGATATTATGTGTAAGTTTTAAGATTTTGTATTCAGTAGCTTCATGAACTACTATTGTATTTTATTTACTTTTCTATATCCATGATTGTCTCTGATTCTGTGTTGATTACTATATTTAACCCCATAGCAAGAACAATCTATTGTTTTGTACGATTTGCGTTGGTTTTGTCATCAACTTTAATGGTTCGAAAAGGTAGGTCGTCACATGTAGTATCAGAGCCAGGTTTGAGAAAACCTTAACTTATTGGGTTAATACTCATTAGAGATATGGTAGCGTTACTCTAGGATGAGTGGAATCAATTTTAGAATCATTTTTGAGTGAACGTATTTTGATGAAGTATAAATGATACTGAACGGTTTTGAAAAGGGATTTTTGATATAAAAGTTGTTTTAAAATTTAACTTTATTCTAAGATTTTCTTTGAATCCATTTTTCTCGACTGGTTCTCTTTGATTAGTTTTTCCCTAAGTAAATTTCGATCCTTGATCTAAATCCTTCTTAAGAAATATAGAATCGATAGCTTTCAAAATCATATTCTCTAATTTATTTTAAATAGAGTCGCCATCTATAACAACCTGATTTTTTAAATTTGATAATTAATTAAAGAGTTAATTAATTAACAAAATAATAAGTTAACAAAATTATCAAAATTTAACTATAGAAGTTGCACAATTATGTCTATGACAATTTTCTAATTAATTAAAATATAAATTTGTAAAAATCAGGCTAATATGATTATAAAATAGACAAATTATAAGTATAATTATGAAATTAATTAAAGAAGATAAAAACAATTTTTTCTGCAAATGATTGAATTCGACTATGAATCCTTTTCCATTTCGTTCTTCACAATTTTCTACATCAATTTGTTGTATAACCCATCAAAATCCGAGATTGTATGAGCGAGATATCAGAGAAACAAAATCAAAAGAAATTAAAGAAAAAAAAAAGGTTAGGTCAAATCAACCCATGGCCAGATTCGACCCTGGGGTCCACCCACCCTACTGTTTGGGTGCAGATCGCGCCTATGCACGAAGACAACGAGCTGGACACATTTCGTAGGTTAATTGTGCTTATTTGGGGTGCTTTTATTAGTTTAAATTCAAAACTTTGCTGATGTCACTTATTTTTATCAGTCATGTGACGTGGCTAACCTAGATTTAATCCATAATTCCAACTGCCTAAGATCTCTAGACTAATCTAGACACATACCTCTAGATCACACTCATTCCTCACAACACAAATCTCTTTTCCCCTAGATTCTCTTTTTTACAGATGGGCCTGATTTAAAATTTTTAGTGAAAAGGAATTTTTAAAATAAATATTTTATATAATAGATTTATACCCTTTTGAAGAAGGGATCTACAGAGGCCACGGAGGAACGCTTTGGACCATGGTGAGTTTTGTAATTATTCATATTTTTGATGATTTAGGAAAACAAAGTTTTAAGAGCTTTTTGTAGCTTTTATTCACAATTTTCTTATAAGTTTGTTAATTTTCTATAAGTCAGCACTTCTTGTAAGTTTCTTTAGCAAGTTATTTCTACAGTTTTTCAGTCTTTTTCTTATAATTTTATTTTATTCATGTTTAAATACGGTAAGATATCTTCTCAATCCTTTTCCCTTTTTCTATGTTTGACAGTTATTTCATAGTTTTTATTTTTGGTTACGACCAAAATGTGTTTGAATATATAAATATTAACATTTTGACAACTGATTTAAATGATTGATGTAATCCTTTTATTTTTCATGTGTGGAAAATAGAATTAAAGTAAAATTGTGCAAATGTGGATTAAAGGATTGAGGCTAAATTTATAGATAATAAACATAAAATATAGAATTGTAAATAAAAAGGGATTGGACTAAAATAAGCAGTAAGGTTTGCTATTTAATTATGATATAGGCTGTAATTGAAAAGGCCTAGAAATATATGTGAAGTAGTGTTATGATAATTTGTACAGACACGCATAGAAATAATAACAGATAGATTTATATTGATTGCAAATATTACTATAACACAAAGGTTATAGTTGGATGACATGATGGAAATGCTTATTATTGACATGATCTTAAAACTGAGGTTAATAAAAAATAGCATGTATTGAGTGTGGTTTGTTCCAACAACAATAAGCTAATTTGGTAAAATAAGCGACATAAGTTAATAAGCGTACACTAGTTGTAGTCCATTCCGGAAGCATGGGGCTGATTGGGGAAAATAAACGACCAATAAAGTTTATTAAATAGATAGTGATAGTATGTGCCCACGACAAATGCCGATAATCGACTAATAAATAAATGACGATAGCATACACCAGCGGAAAATGTTGAATCATGGTTGATAACTGGCTAATAGACAGATAATGGAGATCTGTACCAACAGCAAATGCCGAATTATGGTAGATAATCAACCTAAAGACAAAGCTCTGTCTTAAGGACTGAGATAGGGGTGGAACTAGGATATTGCTTTGAGGAGTCTGTAACTGCGGCAGATCCGACATGCATGCCAAATTGTAGTAGATAAATGAATCAGTGCTTGTAATAGTGGTGCTCAAGAGGAGACAAAATAGACGAATTGTGGTAGATAAACGACTAATTAGAATAAGGATCTTGGTGCAATGCATACCAGCGATGGACGAGTGTGCAGTTGCATTGAATTGTGGTAAAGAAGCCATTATGTGCCCTTACGCTAGATAGATGTCAATTTGAAGGGTGAATCCGCAGACAAGTGGTTTAGGATATGATCCTATTCACATCCAGGTAGGGTTGACATCGACTACCATATTAGTTTGATGGCAGCAAGGTTGCCAATCGACAGATAGTATTAGGAAATTGTCCTAATCATGTATACAACGTTTAGTGTTGAATCACAAGATTTTGATCAATGACAAGGCGAACAATCAACTCAACAAGATGTCTCACAAACACGATAAAAGGCTCTAGAAGTATGTTAGTTCTTTATAATAAGTAAAGTCTAGCCTTAGATTATAACGTTAAGATCTCTCTTCAAAATTTTGATTTTTAATAATCTCAAATATTCTTTGTATACATCTGAATCTACATTTTTTATTGTTCCGCGATAAGGTCCATTCAAAAAGGGATCATACATTTTGGGTAAATATTCTTGTTCATGCTCATCACCACATAATCTGGAAATGGATTAAGAATTAAATTTGTGCATTTTATATTTGTATTTTTATAATATAAAATGAACTAGAAAAATATAGTTATACTAATACGATTTCTTATGCTATAAATATTACAAGTAAATTGGGAAAATATTATTCAGTCGAACCTGATCAGTCGATTGAATATGTATGCACATGAAAGTTGTATGCATGTTCCAGATTCAATCAACGAAATATTCCTATTCATTCAATTGAATTTGAACATATACAAAACTTTTATTTGTTCATAGATTCACTGACTATAAATAAACAGTCGACAAAACTAAGTTCTAGCTGTCATATTCTAAAGAAACTTTTCTGATGAGTTACCTTTAATCTTAATGGATGCAACTCTCTGATTTCTGCCATGATTTTTCACCAGCAGATGTAACTCTTTATTCACTATATATACATGCAAGAACATCTTAAAACACCTTGCTTGATCTCATTCTTATCTATTTCATTGAATTCAAGTTCTTGCTAATTCTGAGTGTTAATTTCTTGCATTCTTGATCTCTTTGAATTCTATAATTATATTTCAAACATTGTTTGAATTTCAAAGAGATTACAATCCTATTATATCTCCACTTTTTCTCATTTCTCGATCTATAAACTCGAGGAGAAGATTATAGGACATTGTACTTCATTTGTGACAAATCAGTGTTGCATTATAACACAAACAAGTCATATATACTCTTGTAACAAAGTCTTGCAAAGGCGGTAGAAAATCCTAAAGGAAATTCAGGTGGTGAAGTCTTATAAGCGAGTCCAGTTGGAAATATCCTAGCTAGTAGAGTCTAGGTGGAAAGAAGTCTTGTAATGATAGTAGAGACCCATTCCTCGGGGTGAAGTATTTGGGTTTATAACGAAAGGCCTAAGGATATCTTAGGGACTTGATGTAGGATGGTGCTCCGAGCCAGTATAAAAATTCCTGGTGTCTTTACTTGTGACGGCTGCCTCGCACCATCAGACATTTCCCGTGGAATGCGTTGTGCCAATGCCCGACTGGCATGGGACGATCGTCAAATGAAAAGGTTTAAAACGATGAAATACCAGAGAACCTATAGTATACCTCACAGCGCATGGAATAAAATATAATAATAACATAACATGATATAAAACAAGCAAGACAGTACATAAGCTGAAAACTAAACCATAACCATCAGAGTAGCGAAATCCAAAAATACAGCTTCATATCCAATTACTACAACTTTAAAATACAGCCTCTAAAAGAAATAAAAGAGGTACACTACTAATGCCCAAAGTAGTGACTAGCAACTACGCAGTGAGAATATGTATAAAGTATGTGGAAGCCTCATGTTCATCTCCGGACAGCTACTCGTGCATAACCACCTAACATGTCTCTAGTCTGCTCGTTTAGGAGCACCCAGAGTAATAAGAAGAGACATAAAACTCTGGGTTAGACAAAAGTCTTGTATGAGCAATAGCAACAAAATAAAGCAATAGCAGATATAATAATCATACCTGACCAGGACCTGCAACCAAAGAGTTAGCACAACAAGATATACAAAACTCTAAGGTAACACTAACATAGAGTGTAAAATTGAAGTGGGTATGTCATGGTGATAGCAAACATCAAACATAGCAATCATCCTCACATCTCTCACTCAGTGAGTAAAGCATACGATATCCACCGCTTTGATCACCAGATCTATTGGGGTCATGATGGAGTCCAACTCCGTACAATTATCGCTATGACCACTTTGCCCTCTAGGGCCATGATGGAGTCCCACTCCAAACAATTATTACTCTGACCCTACTGCACTGGTCCATAGTCAATAACCATAATGGGTCAACCAGTCCATACAGCCCTAGCTCTGGTTCGTCTACATAACCCCTTTCTCAATGGTGAACCAAAGTTATAAATATCGATAAACCCTTTGCACACGTCCCGGAGCAAAGCCCAACTCTTGAAGTTAACTCGTTGGTTCCCATCTGGATCCTGAGCCATAACTTCTCATTTAGACTTCCTTTGCATCTCGGGTTTGATCAGATTGGAATTGATCTTCAGAAGAGTTCACGATTGCCGTCGCGTGGTAGAAGTTCGAATCCAGATCAGTCCAAAGTCATCATTTTGGTTCCAGTTGTGGTCCTTCAGCGGGTTGCTCGCTCGAGCTCCACTTCACCAGGCTCACTCACTCGACCCTCCTTCTTCTGGCTCGCTCACTCGCTTGTACTACTCCAGGTCAGTCGGTCGTACTACTCCGGGTCGGTCGTTCGTACTACTCCGGGTCGGTCAGTCGTACATCCTCCATAGTGTCGGTCACACATACTCTGCAGAGGTCGGTCGCTCAAGCTCCCCCCAGGTCGGTCGTGCGACCCGAAACCTACACCACTTCCAGCAAGCTATTTTCATCTCACGACGGCATTTTTGACCATTCTAACTTTCCTATGCAATCACAAGGCATATCAAACGGCAGTAGTAACATGTAAAATCAACCAAAAACACCAAAACAACAAGTTGACATGTAAATTTAGATCAAACATACCCAAATCCATGATTTTCCCCTTAATCCCCTAAATTCTAGGATTAGCAAACTTAATCCAAACTAACCCAAATTCATGTATGTGACGTGAAATAGGATTCTATAATTTATGCATATTTTTCCATATTTTGATGATGTATAATTTCGCTAATTATCACTAATCACCCCTAATTAGCCATAATTAGTGTATAAACATGCAAATCACTCACCTTAGCCAATAATTAATTATAGATCTGAAATTTTTACTGATTTGGTCAGAGTCCAATTTAGTGTAACAGCTCTACCTCGAATTTAGTGCTAATCCGACTTGATTTGATGTAGATTTGATTAACTTGTGGTTAGAAAGTTACTAGAGAGTGATCTGGAAGATGGAGGCCATTACTAGGGTTCATGGAATGTTTGTGGCAGCTAGAAAAATGAAAGGAGATGATTCTCCAACACCTTTCAGCCCTCCCATAAACCTAATCCCAAAACGGGTTATGGGCCTAGCTGCTAGTCACCTTATTAAGCCTAATTAGGCTGTTTTTCCATCTTCAAATCTTATTTCAGCCATATCTCCCAAATGGTAAGTTCGTTCGATTATTGTGACCACTGTACGAAATGGGAAACCATAATCCGAATCCCGTGGAAGCGGTTTTGGGTCAAAACTCCTTACCAATAAAAAGTTATAGGCGAAACAAGATTCGCTAGGGGCAAAACGGTCTTTTAAAATTCGGCAAAAATCGTGAATGTGGAAAATGACCCCAATAGTCGTTTCCCAAAGTTACACGATCATATGACTTTATATGAAAATAAAATAAATATTCTACGATCCTCCGATACGTAGAATACGGGTCGTTACAGTCTTCCCCCTTTAAGAAATTTCACCCCCGAAATTCCTTAACTAATAAATCATACAATAGAGTCTCGCATGCCTATCAACCATTTACAAACAATCATACATAATAACACAACAAGCCTATCCTAGCATGCGATTTACTAACGAGGTAATAACTATATCATGATTAAAATCTTACCAGGTAAAGAGCCTGGATATGACTTCCTTATGTTTTCACAACACCAAAATGACTGATTTGAAATGGTAATTAAATGTTGCTAAAAATTTTAGAAACACTTTTAATTGATTATAATGTGTTACAATTTACATTCAATGGATTCAAACATACTACAAAAAAGAACCATGAAGTTTCACTACCAATGTCTCTAAGAACATTCATGCATTCATTATGTTCTCCTATTAACACAAGATGGTATGTTACATCTTCAATTATACCATATATTTATCTTGCGTCTAAACCGTCCGCTATTACATCATTGTAAGTTTGAGAATATTCATGTAATGGATTGTCGTGCTTGCAATTTTCCATGCCCGATGGTGGGTTAAATCGTGGAAACAATAATTTGATGCGGAAAGAATCAACTCCATTTAAGTAATACATGTATCGCCTCTTGTGACGGCCCGTCCCGCACCAGCCGACATTTCCCTGAAATGCGCTGTGTACAGATGTCCAACCAGCACAGGACAATCTCCAAAGAAAGGAAAAGAAAGGAATTTGAACTAACAAGGAACCTGTAGAATGTCTCACAGAGCATGGGATAAAATATAATAATAACATAACTTTGACATAAAACAAGCGAGACAGTGTATAAGCTGAAAACTAAACCACCATAGCAGCGGAAATCCAAAATACAGCTTATCATCCAAACCAACATTATTACAACTTTGAAATACTGTCTCTAAAACTAAAGAAAAAGGTACATTACTAATGCCTCCTGCTCATCTCCGGTACAACTACTTGTGCATAATCGCATGACATGTCTCTAGTCTGCCCATTTTAGAGCACCTAGAGTAATAAGAAGAGACATAAAACTCTGGGTCAGACAAAAGTCTGGTATGAACGATAAGTAGCGAAAACAGAACAATAATAGGTATACATAACCATACCTGAACCTGGACCTGCAACCAAAGAGTTAGCACAACAGGATGTACAATACTCTAAGGTGACACTAACACATGGTGTGAAAATAATGGGGAGGGGGTGTGCATGTCATATTGATGTCAAACAAATCAAGCATAGCAACCATCCTCACATCTCTCACTCGGTGCGTAAGTTTCACTCGGTGCGTAAAGCATACGATATCCACCGCATTGACCACCCAAATCCTTTGCTATGATCACTCTGCCCCATGGAGTCATGATGGCTCCACTGGACTAATCCATAGCCACTAATCCCTTGCTATGTCCACTCTGCCCCCATGAAGTCATGATGACTCCACTGCACTGGCTCATAGCTATGCTACGATCACTCTGCCCCATGGAGTAATAACTACCCCACTGCACTGATCCGTAGCCTAACATCTGTCTTGGTGGTGAATCAAAGTAATTTACGTTGATAACCCCTTAGCACATGCCCCGCAGTAAAGCCCAACTCATGAAGTTAACTCGTTGGTTCCCAACTGGATCTTGAGTTATACTTCCTGTTTGGATTACCTTTGCATCTCGAGTTTTGCTCTCCTTCAGTCTAGTTCGTCACATTCAGTTTGTTAGTCTCCGTTTGTGATGTGCAATCGATTCTTAGTGCAAAATTCGTGGTCAAGCTCTCCGGGTCATGACCTTGCTTTCCACTCGTGACCTTCCGTAGGGATTGGATCGTGATCCTCCATAGGGGTCAGTCATAGGGGTCGGGTCGTGATCCTCCACAGGGGTCGGTTCATGATCTTGCATAGGGGTCGGATCGTGATCCTCCATAGGGGTTGGGTCGTGATCCCTACCCCCTTAAGGAACCGAATTTCTATAGTTTTTCCTGAGAGCTAATTTCGCCAAACGACGGCTTTTTCGACCATTCTAACTTTTCTATGAAATCACAAAACACTCGAAACAGTCATAGCAACATAAAGAATTGACCATAATCACCAAAACGACAATTTAACATATTTATATGGATCAAACATACCCAAAACCAATGTTTTCCCCTTAATTCCCTTAATCATGAATTAACCATACGATTAGCAAAACATATCCAAATTAGCCCAAATTTTTATCGGAGCCCTAAAATAATATTTTATAATTTAAAAAAAAATTCAGATTTTTTTGAGCCATAATTTCATTAATTATCACTAATCACCCCTAATTAGTCGTGATTAGTGAAAAACAATGCAAATCACTCACATTAGCCAAATAAAATATCAGGTCTGAAAACTCCACTGTTTGGGTTGAATTCTAATGCATAACAGCAGGTCTAACTCTGATTTGGTGCTATTTCTCCTTGATTTGACGTAGATTAGCCTAATCCTTGATTAGAGAGCGATTTGGGATGAAATTAGAAGGTAGAGGCCATTGTTAGGGTTTCTAAGATGTAAATGGCGGCTAGAAAACTGAAATAGAATGAAAACCTAACTCATTTCAGCCACCCCATAAACCTAATCCCAAAATGGGTTATGGGCCCATTTGCTAATTACCCTAATCAGTCCACTTAAGCAGTTTTACACCTTCTGAACCTTGTTTCAGCCATATCTCCCAAACGGTGAGTCCGTTTTGGCTAATGTGACCACTCTACGGAAATGTAAACGATCATCCGGATCTGATGGAAGAGGTTTTAGGTCAAAACTCCTTACCAATCAAAAGTTATGGCCGAAAAAAAATCATCTAGGGGGAAAATGGTCATTTAAAAATCGGCAAAAATCGTGAACATGGGAATTGACCCCAATAGTCTTTCCCCAAAGTTACACGACTATACGACCTCATATGAAAAAGAAATAAATATTCTACGATCCTTCGATACGTAGAATGCGGGTCATCACACTCTCCCCCCTTAAGAAATTTCGCCCCCGAAATTCCTCAACTAAGAAACAACCAATGGGTCCCGCATGCCTACTAGCCATATCTCACAATCAAACATACAAAACAAACAAAACAAACCTATCCTAACATGTGGAAAGATTAAATCAAAATGAAAACCTTACCAGGCAAAGAGTTCTGGATACGTCTCCTTAATGTTCTCCTCTGTCTCCCAAGTACAGTCATTCTCATCCCTACCCCACTGAACCTTTACTAGATTCACCGCCTTCGAAGTTTCTTCGTATCGTGCTCGACAACATGAATCGGCTAGCGGTTCCCAACCGCCTCGGGTTCTACTTCGGTATCATCCAACTGATAAGGTGAAATAGCCACATCGGGGTCGTGCACGAATTTCCTTAACTAGGAAACATGAAATACGTTATGAACTCCCGCCATCTTGTCCGACAACTCAGCTTTATATGCCAAATTCCCAACTTGCTCGAGAACTGGGAATGGACCAACACATCTTGGTGGTAACATGCCTTTCCTACCAAATTGAATCACACTCTTTAACGGAGAAATCTTGATAAACACCAAGTCGCCAATGGATAATTCAAAATCCCTGCTCCTCTTATCAGCATAACTCTTCTGCCTATCCTGAGCAGCCTTCATTCGCTGTTGGATAACCTTAATCTTGTCTGAAGTTTCTCTTATCACATCTGGCCTAAGCACAAACTTCTCACTGGTTTCTAACCAACATGATGGTGAGATGCACGATCTTCCGTACAAAGCTTCGAATGGAGCCATACTAATACTGGATGGATAACTATTATTATATGCGAACTCCACTAGATGCAAATGGTCATCCCATGACCCTCCAAAATCTAATATGCAAGCTCCCAAGAGATCTTCTAATACTCGATTCACCCTCTCTGTCTGACCGTCGGTTTGAGGATGGTACGCGGTACTGAAATGTAATTCTGATCCTAAAGCCACTTGTAAGTGTTGGATCTAGATTAACCCTAGAGGGGGGGTGAATAGGGTTTATCACAGTTTTTAAAACTGAATTGAAAAACTGACAGGATATTAAAATAATAAACAGATCACAGAATGCAGCAGAAATAAAAGTGCAGAAAATAAATCACACACAGATATACCCAGCTTCGGCAAAACCCTGCCTACTGCTGCATTCCTAAGGTTTCTACTAGGTGTTATAAACAGATCCCGCATACAAGACCATGTACACTCGCAGAGCCTGCTCCTGTCCTAACCCTACGCTCAAAACCCTAGACTGACCGATATCCCCTCGATCAGATTTCCCAAATTACAACCCTGTAATCCGTAACTCAGATTTTACAGACTCTGAAACTGACAGTCAACACCCTGACTGATTCACTCTAGTTTATACAGACACTAGAAAACTGTTTCGACGGTTTTACAACTCAAAATAAAAAAAATACAACAGATAGAAAATTAAAACAAGGAGAAACCCTAATTAAAAAAATAAATAAAGGAGATTGAATTTAAAGGGGTCATCCCCTTTTCACATGGAAAAACATGGCCGGTCCATTTCAATTTGTTGCACCCTTTCTCTATTTTCTTTTGCTCTGGAAAAAAATGGCGGCAGG
Source organism: Allium sativum (assembly GCA_030737875.1). NCBI lineage: Eukaryota > Viridiplantae > Streptophyta > Magnoliopsida > Asparagales > Amaryllidaceae > Allium > Allium sativum. Next base: position 507,823,681 of record CM060920.1, on the reverse strand, counting down.
CGATTGAAAAAAAAAATCTAGGGTTTCTTCTTGTAATCCTAAATCGATCGATTGATGATATAAATCTCTGGTGCTCGAATTTGTTTTGCTCTCAGCTTGGTGCTTCGGTTTGTTGCTCAATCGATTTGGAATAATTCACGATCGAAAATCTGTGAGTATGAAATGATTCCTTTGCTTATTCTTTTGAATTTGTTTACTGTGATTTTCGATGATTATTGCCTGTGATGAATTGGTGTGGATAAATATAGGGTAGAATCAAAAACCCCAAACTCTGATTTCACCATAAATGATTCGATCTGAATTTATTGCGATTTTCCACTTTTGGTTCCCTTAGATCTTACTCTGATTTTCCTCTAATGAAATGATGCATGATAAAATCGGTCTGAATAAAATTGTGGCCTTGACTGATTTTTTCTTTGCTCGGTTTCCCCTTTTGGTCTTCAAAAAAAAAAAAAATCTGCTTTGATTAAGTGAATCTTTACCTGTTCTTGGCTGAAATTTATGAAAGAAATTTCCCCAAACTGTGAACTTGATTTCTCAAGTTTCCCCTTTTTGATACAAACACTTCAGCTTTGAAACGAATTTGGATCTGTTGCCTTTTAAAACATATTTTCCCTTTTTGAAATTAAGCAGCTTCGGCCCTGATTGAATGTGGCAATTCTGGAGAGATATAACTGCCTTAAATTGTTTGATGATTTCTGGAAAAAAATTGTGATATCTTGCCATTCTTTGATCACTGTATTTCTGAAATAACTTGCCAAATTAGAAATGTGTATATCTGCTCCTGATTGAATTTGTTTTCCAGGTTTGAAAAACAATTAGCTTGCCGAGTTTAATTACTGTTTTCATGAGCACAAATACATTCCTTATTTATTTCCATGATTAATTGTGTAAAACTGGGAAAAAGGAAATTCAAATTTAAAACAACATTATTTTTCCCTGGATTGAAATTCATCTGTCATCATCATTCTTTATTTAATTTCCTCGGCCATGATTGTGTTTGTCACTTGTGTTGCCATATATTTAAAAACAAACCTAACTTGCTTAGTGCCATGCATACATATTTCTGAGCAGTCGTATTTGTTGGCTTGTTCTTTAAAATGAACCTGCCTCGAATGTAGGCATTGATACATGAAGTAATCCATGTAATTAAGCTCCACTTGATACATGCTAAACCATATATCCTGAAGATATCAATCTTGTTTGCTGAACATTTTGAACCTCATTCCTGCATTGACACTTGAATTGTTTTGATGCATCATTCTGACTTGAGTTTCAACATACACTGTGCTCCATCTTTTTGAAATGCTGTGTCGACAAGCTTGCCACACATACATGCATTGTTGTGTCACTTGGGTATCATGATACATACATTGACTGCTGAGTTGCCTTGTGCTATGTTTGTCATGCTGAACCTGTCTTAATCACAAATGTACATGCAGCCATGTTTGCTGATTTCTATGCACTTGTATTGACTAGTAACCATGTAAACTTTCATCCTGAATGAAAATGAATCTTGCTTGCCTTGCACCATTGTTGCTTGACCATGTTAACACAGTCCATACACCATGTGTATTGCACTTGAAGTTTTGCTTGCCTCGACCACATTGTCAATGCTGAGTTGACTTTGTTGCTTTGGAAAAATGTTTGAGCTCTCGACCATTTTTACTCTTTGTTGACTTTTCATTGAGTTGTTTTCACATGTGCACTGAGTCGAGACGGTCCACGTGGCTACTCCTCAGTTGCGCGCTGTTTGGCGAGGCAGTGCACACGTGTATATTTATACACGTGTGTATATGCAGCCATCAGAAGAGATTTCCTGTCCCTGCATTGATATATATATGTGTTGTCTGCCTTGTGGTATTTACAGTGTATCACTGTGAATATCATAAGCTGTCTAGACACAGATTGATGGTTTTATAAATCAGATCAAGTCATGAAAAATGATGAGAAACACACCAGAAAACTGAGGCAAATAAAATTTTCAAAATTAAAAATTATATCTGCTAGAGTTTAGAAATTATTTATGTTCAAGATACTGTGTGTGTGTGTGTGTTTCCATATATGACAGGTAAGCATGAAGATGACTGGACTGACTGTGAGCGGTGAAGACTGAAATGACATTACTGACTGACTAGGAGGCTGGAGAGACAGAAGACAGTGGATAAACATTGTGTCAAAGTGATATAAGTGAAATGTACAAATGAGATTGAGTGTAACTGAATGTATGTACGAATGATTGTATAATTGAGAGAATTTACCAGACTATATTCTGTGAATGTATATGAGATGTGATGTGTTCAAATAGTGGAGTTATAAATAATTGTACTGTTTGAATATTTGAAATAAAATATTATATTTAAACAAAATACTGTGTAGATATCTGAGTTTCTGTATAGATGCATTCTGTTTAAATATAAATATTATATTCCTGTATGTAATGTGATATAACAGTACAATAACAAACACATTCAAAATAATATATACTTGTTTGTTATCATCAAACAAAAATCATATAATTGTGTATACAACACCATTATATACAACAATCTCCCCCTTTTGATGATGACAAACAAATAAAAGATTTTGAATATAATAAATGTGTTTGTTCGTGAATATTTGAACTCCCCCTATTTAAATGCTCCCCCTACAACAGAAACTCCCCCAATAATTGTGCATGAGTGAAGTGTATGAATAATAATAAATTTTCAAAATTAAAAATATTTATAAAATATTTACTCATAAATCAAAATCTAATCCACTCTCCCCCTTTTGTTATCATCAAAAGGATACAGAGTTTAAAATACAGATGAAAATTGACTAATAATATAATTTCAGCTTAAGAGTAAGAACGGTCATCATAAATTTCAATTAGTCAAACAAAAATCATAATATTCTAAGAACAGGTGGCATATTTCACATTGTAGAGAATGACGAATATACGATGAATTTTATATAAAATGGAGAGAGTTTAAAAAAAACAAATATTTTCAATTATTTTCCTGGATTTTTATAAAAATAAAGCACAAAAAAAGACAGATTTGGACAATAATTAATAATTCAACTTAAGTGAGAAAATCGAATAATCTCAAATCCCAATACCTGTCAATCAACAAATCATAATACGTCATAAAATTTTAACACATTTCACAGACTAGAAGATGGATTGATAGGCCGGTTTTTATACTCAGAGGAGAATTTAAATTTATTTCTATTTTTAGCATTTTATTTCAATTATTTTTTATTAATTTATTTAAGAGCACACTGGCCACGCATAACCAGAGCTTGGATTTTTAAATGGGATCAGTTGCAGCTTAAATTATAAGACGTCTCATAACCATGCATAACCAGAGCTTGGATTTTTAAATGAGGTTAGAGACACTCTTATATATTAATTATATTTTTATCATTTTCAGCTTTATAAAGGAAAAAACTCCTTGATATATGAAACCAATATGAATGACAGAAATGTGGTAGGTACAGAAATGGACTGTGAAATAAATTTCTAAATTAATTATATTATGAAATAAGCTCGACTGTACCGGGAATATTGAAAATTTTCAATTATCACTAATTCTGAATAATAATATAGTCCCATTTCTATCACAAATAATTTTCACTGTTTTAAACACAAGATGATTTTTTTTAAAAAAAAAACTCACCACATTAATATAAAATCATAACGGATGACAGAAGGATGATAGGTAATGAAGATGGTCGTGAAATAATTGCCAGTTCAGAGATATTATAATACATGTTCAACTATCATGAAAATATAAATAGTATCTCCTCTTGTTGTGAAATATAATGCAGTCACAATTCATCACAATTTCAAAATCTGATAATTATTTTGATGAATTACAAATACAGTTCAATTTTGATATTGATTTCAATTTCTGAATGAATAATTAATAAATAATTCTAAAATTGAAAATCAAATACAAGAAGAAATTAAACAGATTTAAAAAAAATGAATCTATACAGGGTGATAATTCAAAAAACAGATGAGTGAAAAAGGCTGATACCAATTGTAGTCTCCTTTATTGAGGAATTTTATTACACCCTGATGGACTATCATGGACATCTCAGACCAAAGAAATTTAAACACATACCCAGCCAGACAAATTTAGCACATTTATTAGTATAAGAAAAAAAATGTATGGATCTATACAAGGTGAGAATTTGAGTCTCAGTATAGATGGGTGAGGCAAATATAAGGCGCTTCTGATACCACTTGGTGTCTCTATTTACGAGGAATTTTAACATAATACTGAACAAGAATTTCATAGACAAAAGAATTATTAAGTACCAAGCCCAAACAGACGAGATAATAGATTATGCACATGTATCAGAGCAGAAAGCATGTGATTCCAGAACAAACATTTTTCAAAACAATATCAGAGCAACACAGAACATAGTTTCAAATCATACTTGTCAAGACGATGGCCACATATGATGATTCATGATCTAATGATTATAATACTATTTACTTGAAATCATTTGAGGAATATGAAAATATCAGAATTTAATGAATCAATCACACCAGATTATAAATTTTTGATTTGAGATATGTGTGAGATTCAATAAATCAATAATTTCAAATGATTTTAAACAAACAAATAATTAAATCAGATAATCATGAAATAAGAGTGAATTTCAAGACCAGATTTTCAAAGGAATTTTTCACAAGATTTCTAAGAATAATTTCAGATCATTTACATCAAATAATTAAGAGATATTCATGATCCATAAATAAATAATTTATTTGAAATCACTTGAATCAATGTTAAGTTTTGTGATATAATGAATCAATCACACAAAGGTTCATAATCTCAAATTTAGGAGGTGTGTGATTATACAAAATATCAATAATTTCAGATGATTTCAAACAAAACAATTTCAACTAAAATGATCATGAATAAATATTAAATTACAAGATGTATCACTGAAATTTGGGAAATCCAAGCCAAACTGAAAATTAATGAAATTATCACGACTGATAAGAAGCTATGTACTGTAATGAGTATAATATCTCAAGTGTTTCCAAAATGAATTGGAAGAAACTCAGAACAGCAAAGGTGTGTGAAATCTCATAAATATTTCAGATTTTCAAAACAATTTAGAATTCAGACTAACAGCGTTCAAGATATAACATGAATAATCAACACTGTTAGGAATTAAGAAAAATAAACTCCAAAACAATTACAGATATATACAAGTTTAAATCAAGTTCTGGAAATGATTAAAACGTAAGGGTGTTATTTAGATTAAGCGAATTTCTAGAAAAACACGAGAAACTGCAATTGGAAGTTTAAGATGCACAGATTAAGTAGAATATGGCAGTGACAAATCAAATAAAAACAAACAGAAGAAAATAAAGTAGAAAGGGGTAGAAGAAGGAATAAGACAAGAAAATAAAAACAGAAAATATTTACAAAAATGAGTTAAGAGATTATAATTGGAAGCAGATGTAAATCAGAATCTCTAACTCCTCAGACTTGGCAAAGGAACAGTAAAAGATTCCATGATATGAAGCAGTTCGAATTCACTTTCTCTTTCTGCACAGTTGCTCCTCAGCCGTCACAGGTACCTAGCAGTTTAGAGGATCGAGTGGTCTAACAAACTTAGTAAAACCACTCACAGTTTTGTTCGCAACCTTAGGTACCCAAACCTGTTTGTATAGCAATCCGTTCGAATCTATTTTTGTACCTTTAGGAACCCAAACTTGTTTGAATTTAATGAAAATCGTTTTCTTTTCTTTAGGGGTCCAAGAATGTTTGAAAGGATTGTTATTAAACAAATTCACATCTCGTTTTTGATTTAAAAATCCTTTGAAATTGTTAGAGTTTAACTTTTCAAAGCAATCATTTCCAAAGTGATTTGAAGGATTTTTAAAATCAATAGAATTCCATTTTTCAAAATCATTGTTTTTCCCAAAACCGAGTCCATGTTTATTTCCATGAGAAAACTGATTTTTCAAAAGCATATTCAAAGATATTTCACTGGTTGAAAAACGTTTCAGACTCAACTCAAGATTGTCGATTTTAGATTTTAGAAAATTATTCTCATTTAGAAGTTTCTCAGTTTTGGCTTTACTCTCAGAAATCTCAAAATCAAACTGTTTTTGTTTTTCAACCTCAAGGATCTTGAAATTCTTAATTTCATTTTCAAGTTCATTCAGAATTGAATCAGTTTTCAACAAATTCTCCTTTTCAAAGAATTTATGTTTGGAATTAATATTATCCAACTCCTTTCGCAAAGAATCATTTTTACAAGTTAACTCATCTTCATTTTGTTTTAAAATAATAATATCTTTTTCAAATTTCTGAATATTCATATTGAGATGAGCTAAATTGTTCTTCAAATTAAAACAATTCTTGCACTCAGAGTTTTCAAATTTTAAATTCATCATATTGTTTTTACGGGTCAACTCAGAATTTTCAGATTTCAAAGATTTTTTTTTTTCGTTTGAGACGATCAACAGTTCTTGTTAAATTATTACAAAGAGATACCAAATCTTCATAACATAAGTTCCCATCATTTGAGTTGTCATGAATAGCTCCAGTTAAACACAGATCTGAATCTGAGTTGGCTGTTGAGGGTTTTGAGCAGTTGTCCAGTTTCCGTCCATACTTTGCATCGAGAGTGTTCCAGATTTCCTGCGCAGTTAAGCATTGGGAGATAAGGCTATAATGAACATCATAAATATGAGAATATAAAATATGAGTAGCTCGTGAATTAAATCCAATATCAACCCTACTTACAATATCATACCCATTTAAAATAGTATCCCAACACTTAATATCAACAGATTTTAAATAAGATTCCATTTCTGATTTCCAATTCAAAAAATCTGTACCATTAAAAATAGTTGGAATATGACTAGACTGACTCTCTATAGACTGACAACTTGGATTACCCATGACTCTAGAGTTAAAGAAATACTCGCTCTGATACCAAATGTTGGATCTAGATTAACCCTAGAGGGGGGGGGGGGTGAATAGGGTTTATCACAGTTTTTAAACTGAATTGAAAAACTGACAGGATATTAAAATAATAAACAGATCACAGAATGCAGCAGAAATAAAAGTACAGAAAATAAATCACACACAGATATATCCAGCTTCGGCAAAACCCTGCCTACTGCTGCATTCCTAAGGTTTCTACTAGGTGTTATAAACAGATCCCGCATACAAGACCATGTACACTCGCAGCGCCTGCTCCTGTCCTAACCCTACGCTCAAAACCCTAGACTGACCGATATCCCCTCGATCAGATTTCCCGAATTACAAGCCTGTAATCCGTAACTCAGATTTTACAGACTCTGAAACTGACAGTCAACACCCTGACTGATTCACTCTAGTTTATACAGACACTAGAAAACTGTTTCGACGGTTTTACAACTCAAAATAAAAACAATACAATAGATAGAAAATTAAAACAAGGAGAAACCCTAATTAAAAAAATAAATAAAGGAGATTGAATTTAAAGGGGTCATCCCCTTTTCACATGGAAAAACATGGCCGGCCCATTTCAATTTGTTGCACCCTTTCTCTATTTTCTTTTGCTCTGAAAAAAAAATGGCGGCAGGCGATTGGAAAAAAAATCTAGGGTTTCTTCTTGTAATCCCAAATCGATCGATTGATGATATAAATCTCTGGTGCTCGAATTTGTTTTTTGCTCTCAGCTTGGTGCTTCGGTTTGTTGCTCAATCGATTTGGAATAATTCACGATCGAAAATCTGTGAGTATGAAATGATTCCTTTGCTTATTCTTTTGGATTTATTTACTGTGATTTTCGATGATTATTGCCTGTGATGAATTGGTGTGGATAAATATAGGGTAGAATCAAAAAACCCAAACTCTGATTTCACCATAAATGATTCGATCTGAATTTATTGCGATTTTCCACTTTTGGTTCCCTTAGATCTTACTCTGATTTTCCTCTAATGAAATGATGCGTGATAAAATCGGTTCGAATGAAATTGTGGCCTTGACTGATTTTTTCTTTGCTCGGTTTCCCCTTTTGGTCTTCAAAAAAAAATCTGCTTTGATTGAGTGAATCTTTACCTGTTCTTGGCTGAAATTTATGAAAGAAATTTCCCCAAACTGTGAACTTGATTTCTCGAGTTTCCCCTTTTTGATACAAACACTTCAGCTTTGAAACGAATTTGGATCTGTTGCCTTTTAAAACATATTTTCCCTTTTTGAAATTAAGCAGCTTCGGCCCTGATTGAATGTGGCAATTCTGGAGAGATATAACTGCCTTAAATTGTTTGATGATTTCTGGAAAAAAATGTGATATCTTGCCATTCTTTTATCACTGTATTTCTGAAATAACTTGCCAAATTAGAAATGTGTATATCTGCTCCTGATTGAATTTGTTTTCCAGTTTTGAAAAACAATTAGCTTGCCGAGTTTAATTACTGTTTTCATGAGCACAAATACGTTCCTTATTTATTTCCATGATTAATTGTGTAAAACTGGGAAAAAGGAAATTCAAATTTAAAACAGCATTATTTTTCCCTGGATTGAAATTCATCTGTCATCATCATTCTTTATTTAATTTCCTCGGCCATGATTGTGTTTGTCACTTGTGTTGCCATATATTTAAAAACAAACCTGACTTGCTGAGTGCCATGCATACATATTTCTGAGCAGTCGTATTTGTTGGCTTACACTTTAAAATGAACCTGCCTCGAATGTAGGCATTGATACATGAAGTAATCCATGTAATTAAGCTCCACTTGATACATGCTAAACCATATAGCCTGAAGATATCAATCTTGTTTGCTGAACATTTTGAACCTCATTCCTGCATTGACACTTGAATTGTTTTGATGCATCATTCTGACTTGAGTTTCAACATACACTGTGCTCCATCTTTTTGAAATGCTGTGTCGACAAGCTTGCCACACATACATGCATTGTTGTGTCACTTGGGTATCATGATACATACATTGACTGCTGAGTTGCCTTGTGCTATGTTTGTCATGCTGAACTTATCTTAATCACAAATGTACATGCATCCATGTTTGCTGATTCCTATGCACTTGTATTGACTAGTAACCATGTAAACTTTCATCCTGAATGAAAATGAATCTTGCTTGCCTTGCACCATTGTTGCTTGACCATGTTAACACAGTCCATACACCATGTGTATTGCACTTGAAGTTTTGCTTGCCTCGACCACTTTGTCAATGCTGAGTTGACTTTGTTGCTTTGGAAAAATGTTTGAGCTCTCGACCATTTTTACTCTTTGTTGACTTTTCATTGAGTTGTTTTCACATGTGCACTGAGTTGAGACGGTCCACGTGGCTACTCCTCAGTTGCGCGCTGTTTGGCGAGGCAGTGCACACGTGTATATTTATACACATGTGTATATGCAGCCATCAGAAGAGATTTCCTGTCCCTGCATTGATATATATATATATATATATGTGTTGTCTGCCTTGTGGTATTTACAGTGTATCACTGTGAATATCACAAGCTGTCTAGACACAGATTGATGGTTTTATAAATCAGATCAAGTCATGAAAAATGATGAGAAACACACCAGAAAACTGAGGCAAATAAAATTTTCAAAATTAAAAATTATATCTGCTAGAGTTTAGAAATTATTTTTGTTCAAGATACTGTGTGTGTGTTTCCATATATGACAGGTAAGCATGAAGATGACTGGACTGACTGTGAGCAGTGAAGATTGAAATGACATTACTGACTGACTAGGAGGCTGGAGAGACAGAAGACAGTGGATAAACATTGTGTCAAAGTGATATAAGTGAAATGTACAAATGAGATTGAGTGTAACTGAATGTATGTATGAATGATTGTATAATTGAGAGAATTTACCAGACTATATTCTGTGAATGTATATGAGATGTGATGTGTTCAAATAGTGGAGTTATAAATAATTGTACTGTTTGAATATTTGAAATAAATTATTATATTTAAACAAAATACTGTGTAGATATCTGAGTTTCTGTATAGATGCATTCTGTTTAAATATAAATATTATATTCCTATATGTAATGTGATATAACAGTACAATAACAAACACATTCAAAATAATATATACTTGTTTGTTATCATCAAACAAAAATCATATAATTGTGTATACAACACCGTTATATACAACAGTAAGCTCTTCCAAAATCCACTAGTGTATAACAGATCTCGGACACTTACAATGCCTTTGGGTACTCCATGAAATCTCACTACCCACTTCATACATAGTTTTGCTAACTTAGCTGCTGTTCTATTCGACTTGACGGGTGTAAACCTTGCACTCTTGGTCAATCGGTCCACAATCACCCAAATGATGTCATGGCCCGATCTAGTCCTTGGTAACCCATCAATGAAATCCATTGAGACTTGTTCCCATTTCCATTCTGGGATTTCTAATGGTTGCAACAAACCACTAGGCTTCTTTTGCTCAGCTTTAACTAGCTGGCAATTCATGCATTTAGATATAAACTTCCCAACGTCTTTTTTCACACCTTCCCAGTAATAGGTCTTCTTCATGTCTCGATACATTTTATTATCACCAGGATGTATAGTCAGTTTTGAGTGATGACATTCTCTAAGCACTTCATCTGTAACGTCCCTGAAATTTTGATAATTAAAATAAGGAATTAATTAATGAGTTAAATAGGAACAATCAATTTATGTTGATAATGGGGTTAGGAAAAAACAATTAAATATATTGTTTGTTTTGAATTGAATTTGATATTTAATTCGAAATGATTGATTGAAGGTCAAATATTTATTGATTGAATATTTGGATTGAACTTGATTGGATATTGGAATTGGTTTTGAGTTTCGACTGAAATTTTTTAATGAATTAATTTAAAAATAAATGTCATTTACGTTAAATGAATAGTAGATTTTATTTGTTTAAAATATATAGAAAATTGGCTGGGATATGTGTGTATTCATATGTATAAAGAGATTGAACTTAACGTTTTAAATTTGGAATCAAGCGGAGTCGTTGATCAACGGAACGGATTAAAATCAGTGAACCGGTAAATAAAAATAAAATAACGTTGTATGCAAATGAAGTTGAAGTACAACCAAATTAATTTTATTGAATTTAGAGTGCGATGAAGTACAATCAGAATAACGTCGTCCTTATCTCCCTTCTACTTATTCTATAAAAATCGCATTCCGCTCCAATTTATTTTAGCACAAATCGTTTCTCTCCTTTCCAAATAAATGGTCAAGCCCTAAATCATTCCTCTCGAATTCATAACCACCGAGCCCTTTCACAGTGTCTTCTCCTGGCACAACAACCACAGTAGTACGTTGTTTCCCTACTCTTCAATGTATCGCACCTCCTGAGGCCACACACAACGGTAGCCTCCACCATCCAGATCGAAGCCGCAGCTCACCAGAGCTGCCATCGCGCCTCGCGTCGATGGCCTGCAAGCCGTCGCTGCTTCTCCCTCAGTCGGCTGTGCCTTCTTTCCACTGTCGTAAGGTGAGCATCTCACTCATGATTAACTCCTAATTCAAGTATCATAATTTCAGTAGAAATTAAATATGATATTCCTCCTTTGTCTCTCTATTTGGTTGCTTTGCTCTTTTGAATTTGTGTTGTGGTTTGAAATCCAGGCTGCCGGTTTGTCCATTGAATTGCACTCGTGTTGTTTTAAAACTATATCCTTTAAGAGTATCAGAGGTGCCAACACAATTTGAGTATGTAGGCTTGCAAGTATTTTTTTTCCTCACTTGATAAAATTATGAATCGGGAATATATCATGATTGTTTGGAAACTTGAGTTTTGCATTAATATACACTATGTTGGGTGATATTCTGGAAACTAAAAAAAATGAGTTTTAACAAAAAGCTGAGACACACTTGATCCTATACATAAGTCAGCATGGGCATATATATGATAGATATTCACATGTTTACTAAGTGGCATGAAATGTATATCAGTCCATTTCGAAACCGGGTTATAGATATTTGGGGATATCTGTTTACCTTGAAGTATTCTATGTACATGTTGGATATAATATGATTACTCGGGGAACAAGTATAGAATTATTGTGTCTTATTCAAGATATTAAAACTATGCTGTTTGGTTAAACTCTATTAATCTGAAACTATGCTGTTTGGTTAAACTCTATTAACTGAAACCATGTTGTTTGGTTAAACTCTATTAAACTGAGACTACATAGTTTGGTTGAATTTTTATAAAACTAGAAACTTGAATGGTTTTTTATCTAAATTTTCAAATTGTCTTGACTCATGCACTAACACTGGTCTGATATTTACAAAGGAAGGAAGAATCAAATGGGTAGTTGCTTAATGAATGGCAAACTAAGATAAAGACACACAAATGTTCAGGCAAAAGTTAACATGAAACAAAATTTCTTAATTTTCCTTGCATTAGCTCCATAATGCTCCTACAGTGGAATATCATTGTTTTGTTGTCAAGTGGTTTTATTTTATCTGATGGCCGAGTAAAACAACAAAAAAATCTTTGGTGAATAATGTTTTATGATACCCATCTACAACTACAAACATTAGTCATGGTTGGTATTTTAAATATGACCAAGGGAAAAACAAATACTAAATTTAGCAGTTAGATAGACATACATGGAACTGCAGTTGTATATTGTTATCTTATGAAACTTAAGTGTATGTTGACACCACTTCAAACTGCATGGTTATGTACCACTCAAGACCGCATATGTGTGAATGACAGTGCATGTGGGGCTGTATGTGTGTGTAAGTGTGACTGTGCCTATGTATGGGCGACTGCATATGTGTATGTATGCATGTTTGTGGTTTACATAAACACTAAATGAAAAAAGGACTTTACTGTGTCTTGCTTGCATATTGCTATGTCAAAACCATTGTCAAATACATTAAATTGTTATGTTCACCAGCCTGTTATAACATTTCAATGGAGATGGCAGCCAACATTATTAATAGTGCCTGATATTTTAATCTTTAAGAATTGCCCATATTTTTAATACAAATTGTACTTCTATAATGACCATGAATTTGTGTTGAACTGTGTAAGGAGAAACACTAGTAACATTTTAACTTGAAATTGGATGGAACTAAATCTGCAAAATGTTATTTGTCACCTCATTTGTAGTAGGTAAATTGAGAACTGAAACATGAACCCTATATGAGCTGTTTCCGTCACCCCTGCACATTAGGATATTGACAGTATACACTCTAATTTAATTGTTGAGATTGACTTACCCTTTTAATGTGTCTATACATGGGTTTGGCGCCTTACATATATGTGGTAGCAAGCCTCTTTATAAATGTATATTACTTCCATGTCATTTATTTTTACTCGTCACTTGTATCAATTATATCTGATGAATTGTATCACTTGTTTCCTTGCACAAATTCATCAGTGTTTTATACAAATGACATGTCTCCGCTGCTCCACAAAGAATCATGTCTATATAATGCATATATTTGTATTCGTTCCTGTTAAGTGTTTTATATAGCATATAGATCTTTTATTTAGGAGCCATGTTTACTGATAATGTATGGTTAACATTAGTTGCAATTATAAAAGGGTCACCTTATGTTAGAAATAGGTAATATGTTTCTATCTACTGTTCCCTATACCTACATGCATGTATGTTGTCTTCAACAGACATGCACCTGCATTTGCACTCGATATTCACTACATGGCATGATTAGATGCTTCCCATTGATATTCTTCTTTTCCTTTGGGTACTACTGATTATTGTCCCTTGGTTAGTTGCTGGTTGTCCCTTCCTATGAAATGTAACATTAAATGATTGTGAATTGAAGAAAATTACTGATAATAATATTTCATACGGTATTCACTGTATAATATTTGTAGATCCATATTTCAGTTACATTTGTTATATAAGGCAAGTGTGTTGTTGCTAGTTTTCACCCTTGTCAAACTAAATAAAAGGGATTATTGCCTGTCATGCAATCAGATTCAACAGACTTATATATATTTTGTGAAGAACGAATTAAATGTTTTGAGGCATTTCGCATTTCCTTAAAGATACATGACTGGAACAGTCTCGGCTGTTGTGTCCTGTTATAAATGTGACTTCTAGTAGTGTCATGAACCTATTATTTGCGTTGCTTGGTAGTCAAACCCCCATTTATTTTACTCTTGAAACTGAATCTAAATTTATACCTTCCTGAAATTTGGGTGCTGCCTTGACAGGTTTCCTTGTTTAAGTAATTGGGTATACATATATATTGAAACATGGAAATTCACATGTATTCGGATTAATGCATATATATTCAGTTTCTATTGAAATTAATTAACTTGAACTATGATTAATCCTGACTCGAGTGTTGTATGTTTTTGCATGGAACGCTCGGGTCAGACCCAAGCAATACCGATTTAAAGAGCACAACTTAGGATGCAAAGACCGGTGAAACTAGGATTCCAAAAAGAAGCGCACTTTGAAGTTTTAACCCAGTAAAGACTTTTCTTGTGTTTAAACCGTTCTTTCAAATTCCAATGTATGTAAACTTCTTGTATTCAAAACTCTGATAAATGAATAAAAGTTTATTTTGTTGTTCAACACTATGTTATAATCTTTTCTGTGTTTTTGTATTGATTCTGTTTTTAAACTCTGTAACCTAAATAACGATCCGTCGTTTTTGAACACTTTAAGTTGGTTTAATTACTGATTTGAAGGGTCAAAAAGGCAGGACATTACAAGTGGTATCAGAGCTTTGGTTTATTCAAAGCCTAGCTTACCGGGTTTAAATAAATAGGATCGATGTTGGAAACAAAAAGGATTTTGGAAATAAAAAGTTTTTGAAATATAAATTTTGAAAATGAAAATTTATTTGGAAATATAAATTATTTCGAAAATATTATTTTGAAACTGGTACTTTAAAAATGATACAGTAGAAAAAAAATTAGAATTTGAAATTTGCTCGGAATCCCTAGTCTTTGGGTCGAGAGAGCTGTTCTTCGACTTGAATCTCGGACCTATTATCAAATGGTATTTAAGGAAGATAAGTATAAGAGAATCAACAAACCTATTTCTCTAATGGTGTATTTTAGCAACCAAAGACGACAGAAATTTATTGAAAATAAATTTTAGATAAGAATTTGAATGAAAAGGGAAAATTTGAAATCGTTTCAAAAATGAAATGATGGATTTTATTTTGATATTTGGGATATAAATAAAAATAAAATCAGAAAGGAGATATAATTGGAATGCGACTGTGTTAAATCTGATAAATTTATTCAGAACGTGACAAGATAAATTATAATTGGTTTCAAACCAATGGCATATGATCGAACATATGAATTCGATAGTAAGTATGAGCTTGTTAGTTAATTAACAAGAAGTAAATTGTGAACGAGTTATAAATGAAGCAAGATATGGATGGGCATTTTAAAGGGATTTGAACCTACATATAAAAAAAAATTGACATGAGGATTCAGATTTCGATAAAAGAAATAATATTACTTTTTAGAAGTAAATAACATTGGAAGCAAAGTGGCATGACCCAAACTTCCCCGGTAAGGAAAGCACGGATTGCGTTGAGGACAAGATAAATCAGAATGCAAACCGAAGAACATTTCATTGTTTATTACAACAATTCCATCAGAATACAAGAATATACAGAGTATGAAATAATATTACATATTTAACAGATATCAGAGATTTAAATTACATTTACATACATCGCAGCGGAAAATAATACAAAACACAACTAGAAGTAATACACGGATACAGAGCTTTCCGAGTATCGTTCCAGTTGTAAATCAGGATCCTGTGAATATAAATCTGCAAAATCCCAACTAGTAGCTGCACGTGTCAAAAATAAGGGCGCCCAGAGTTTAGGTAAAACAATAAACTCCAGGTCAGTCATGTGACTGGTGTGAGAACTAAAACTGTTATTTAAAACATTACTTTGAAAGAGAGTAATTCAAGGGACCACACCGTATAACACGGAACGGGTTTCCTTCCAAGAACACTAGTGCATATTACAAAACAGCGCAATGCTTTTTGGAAAAATGAAGCTATTATAAGATACAGGTCCCATCACACAATGCAACGCAAGCCAGAGGATAGGTTTTTACCTTATAATAGCCAAATAATGCTTGATACGTTTAAAAACATATTATTTTGATATTACTATAAGTGTATAGTGTCAAAACAATTTCAATCATAAGTATCAATCATAGACGGCATAACTACCATCTACTATGTCGCCAAACTAGGTTCTACAAATAAAACCGAATTATCACGTATTGGAAATTGGATTCCATCATGAGTCGAGGCAAGGGGCAAGCTCCTCTCTGTTCGAGACACTCTAGCAAATGTCTTAGGACCACACACAGAGATCCTTGGAATCGGTTGGGCCGGTCCTCTCTTACTTTTGAGGATTAGTTATTCCTGAACACACGTTTCCCGGTCCTATCGGACCTATAAAATGGTCTGTATGTCGGCTCACATAGTGCCAGTTATCAACCATATATTCAAGGCGCCTCGCATTCCAACAACCACATAGGTAAAAAGTATAAAAATGTCAGGGTTGGTAGGTCACTGACATCACCCATAGCTAGAAAGAAACGTCGTGTTCTCCCAACGGTCCGTATCCCTTTTTGACTCGTACCGAGGTGTGAGGGTCGCGAATTCACGCTATACACAAAGCTATGCCACACAGGCCGTGCTTTGATCATCAACCACAAGACTTTGCTTTTCAACAGAAGCCTTGATCATCTGCCACTTAGGCATGCCACACAGGCAATTCACTCCATGCGACTGATGTCCATCAATACACAACCTCTGAGCTCGTACGTCTCAGAGAAGGGCGTTAAGCAAGAGAATAAATTCTCCGCCGCCAAACAGATGTATATTTAATAGAGATCAATCAACACAGAATAAAATCCAATGTCAGACACACAGTCCATTTACAAGTTCGTTTTGGGTCTGAACCAAACCGGAGCCACTTTCCTCGCGTATCCATCGATCTCCAAGTATGTCTGGACGATCACCAACTGATTCCCTCCTCTTGGGTGCACAACCCAATCAAGATCATCAATAATCATCCAAACGATGTGAAGACTTCCGGTCTTCAACCACCGTCTTCATCTTCGACTCATCGTCGAATCAGTTATTCAAAATGGGTATAAACCCGGCCTTTCCGAATAACCCGAGTATATAATAAACACGTGTTACACAAACACAACATACGCCTCATTCTAATTCAGAATATTCTTTTATTCAAATTTTCACATCTTAGGGAAAGGTTCCCATTAATTTTATCAAAGATAAATTCTTCTAAATTTATTCTTTAATCTTCCTTTGGATATCACTTTAAACCATATTATGGTTTTCCAAACTAGTCGGGATTAGCGAACCACACCGAAGTTATTATTTATTTTATTTCCCAATCCCAACCTATTCATCCCATGGAGCAAAACTGGTGATACTCCATATCCAACACCATGGTGCTATCGGTAAAATTTATTACCATTTCACATTCAAATCTAATTAAAGATTTAACTATCGCTTTGAAGCAAAACTGGTGATACTCCATTCTCGATCATTTTAATCTAATTAAAGATTCATTAAAACTCCACTTAGTTTTAATCTTCCCAAAAATCAATATCCTGTCTTTAACTGGGTTAAAGAACCAATGTCACCTAAAACACGATTCACGATAAACCCAAAATCACTTTCTATTGTTAATCGGGTTAAAGAACAGGTGTTATTCAAACACCGCTCACGATAAACCCCAAAAAAACCAATTCAAATTCAATTCCAATTAAATACTAATTAACTGGACAATTTCACTAAATCTTAATTAAGAGGTTTATTCTTTTCTAAACTGGGTTCAAGAACAGTGTTATTTAAGACACCATTTACGACGAACCCAAAATCCCATTTGATATTAAATACAAGGCTCTGAATAGAAAATATACCAGGTTATATTCAATATCAAATTCTGAAACCAACAAATATCGTATTGGAAATAACGATATCAAATATATCTTTCAAATTTCCACAACCATATCTGTATAATCATGAAATCCAACATCGAAATATTCCAAAGACAATTTCGATTCAAATCCATTTTCACTTTATATATTGGAAATTTTGGTTATTTTCAAAACCATTTCAAATCCAATTTATTTATTTTAAAAATAAATGGAGTTACAATTCTAGTTCAAAACTAGTTTATTTCGATAAAAATCTATTTTTATCTTTTCAAATTTGAAAACTTTCATCCCAATTCTTCACAAATCACTTCTTATAATTTTACACAAATTATTGATATTTTTAATAATTTTATCAAGGCCCGTACAGTCGATTTCCATCAACGGCCATCGAACTGCACTTACAGCGACCTTTTCCAAATTTGATTTGGACATAATTCCAAATCTAGCCATTAGATTTCAAATCTCTAATATTCATTGGAAATCTCTTTTCAATACGAACCCAACGGTTCTGGTTTTAGGAGAATCCGATGGTCGGATCTCCCGTAATGTCCATTCGAAGTCAATGGTCGAAATTCACGAACTGCCGCAGCGCGGTGCGTTCTATTCAGGCCATTATATATATTTCGTCGATTTCAATTCAAAACGTGTTTTATAAATCGTTTTAAATTCATTTTCGAAACGATTTCAACTTCATATTCAATTTCAAATCAAAATTTAATATTCCACATCATCGATATACAAATGATAATATTTTCAAAACGTTATATTTTGTAATCACTTCCTTTTCTATATTCATTTTAAAAACGAATATAATCGATATAAATATCGTTCTCGTCACAATGGCGCATCTCTAATCCACACGGCTTTAAATATTTCAATAACTTCATTATTCTATTCAACAAATGAATATTTTCTATTCAACACATGAATCTATATTTCTTTCAACACATGAATATTTATTTTTCTTTCAACACATGAATATTCTCAACACATGAGCATCGTCAACACATGACTATTTATTCTATTCAACACATGAATCTTTATTTTATATTATTCTTTATTTTCCCAATCGGAATGAGGCCCAATCAATTGCCATATAATGTTAATTATATGGATTCCATACAACATATGTATATAATAGCAACGATAAATAATTAACCATCGTCCAAAGTGCACCACACAACTACATAAGCATTAAATATAAATGATTAACGCTCATACAGTCTGTCAATCAAACAATCGACATACCACTAAATAATTGGGATCAGTGTACATCAAATATCATCCCAACACCCGTGTGGGGTTTCAATCCACAAACACTGAATATTATTTGTGCAGTTGGGCGACATGTAAAATTTATCGTCCCAATCAATATCCTTCAAATAGGTGTACATAAACAAACCGTCCGGTTTGTAAATGAATATTTTATTTTATTCACATACATGTTAAGAATTATATTTTTAACGATAAATTCTTTTATTTCAACACATGAATTTCTACTCAGCTCACTTATTCAATAAAATGATATTTTTATTTTTTTTCTAACTTATTTTAGAAAATTTCGGCGGCATAACGACACGATACTAAAACGGGACAAGGCCTAGCCTTATCCCCGGTCTAATAATGGCTCACGCCATACACATACCAATTTAATCAATCCCATTTCACATCCCAAACAAATTCAATCAACCAAACAAAAAAATAAATCACTGAACAATCAACTAAACAAACAAGACGTCCATGGTCTGTGGACGACGGGTGTCGGGTGCTACTAAGCACCGTTTGCATCCTAATATATAATTTTAACTAGAAAACAAGATTTAAAGTGAGAAGTTCTCACCGACAAGCTAAACCAACAGCCACGACTCTTCATATGTAGAAATCTTCGTCGTGTCTCGCCTTTTGTCACATTCGTCGTCCGTATTCACTACATTTATAAAAAGATCGAATTTTTATCTTCACTTCGTATATATAAAAATCGAATTTTTATTTTCACTTCGTATATATAAAAATCGAATTTTTATTTCACTTCTTATATAAAAGATCATATTTTTATTACTCTACCTAAATAAAAATCATATTTTTATTATCTACATTATATAAAAATCATATTTTTGATTCACTACATATATAAAAATCACATTTTTATACCAATTCCCTTTATATAAAAATCATATCTTTATCTAGGAATAAAATCAAAGAATTTAAATTGGGAACACTCACATTTCTAGGGTTTTCTGAAGCGGCGGGGCCCACGGCTGCGGTTAGAGGTGGAGGGCGGCGGCGGGGAGGGCTACAGGCGGCGGTGGCCAACTTTTGTGGCGGCGGAGGGGCTGCGTTGACCGGAGGGTGGCTGTTTTGGGTGAAAAAAAGGTGGTGCGGTTTAGGGCGTGGATTGGGGAGTGAGGAGCGACGATAGGGGAGGGGGAGGACCGGAAGGGGGGAGGCTGACCGCCACGGCGGTGATGGCGCTGGCTGCCACGTGGAGGAGCGACGCAGTGGATTTCCTACTGCAGTTTTATATTTTTTTATATGTTCGATCTGAAAAGAGATGTTGGGGGGAAGGGAATAATGAAAAGGGGGTTGACTAATATAAGTATATATACATATTTTTATTTATTTATTTTCATTCTTAAAGTTGCCTTTTCATTCTAAGTCGAAATCGAACCCACCGACTGTCGCCCATAGCTAATTACCCTCATTCCGAACACAATGCGATATGTTTCGTTAGCCAGTTTTAACGTTTCGACCAGTTTTGATTTAGACTAAAATATAATTCAATATATATTGAATTTGAACGCACATTTCAATTTACCGGGGCCACATACTGACTCTAAAAATTCTAGAAAAAATATTTCTAGCTTCGTACTGACAATACGGTCCTAACAAATCTAATTTCGTCAAATTCTAAGACTGTTTGAAAAATGGCCATTTTCCAGTCGATTAAAATCAACTGAAACTGGTCAAATGCGTTTTCCTTTGCCACGCTCACATATTGATTTGAAAAATTACGAATTTTGGAATCTAGCAATAACTTGACATCGCAGATCCAACAAAAGTGGTTTCGTCGAAAACCGAGGTCGTTTGCAAAATTCCCATTTTTAAGGGCCAGAACTCCATAGCGACTATTCTAAATTTTCGACTGGGCATAACTTTTTATCCCCGCTATGAAATTTCAAATTTTAGGATTTGTTGAAAAGACATTCTCAAATAGATTCTAATATTTTTGGTTTCACCAAAATCCGGTTTGTTTCGCACCCGGTACATTCATTTAAACTTTGAAATCGAATTTTCAAACTACCGCGCCGTTTTCAATTCCTTTTATGATTAAAAATATTTATATTCTAACGACGCTCTATAAAAATATATACATTCTATTTCTATTCAAAATAAATTTCTCGTCGTTATTATTTAAAATAAATCATTTTAAATATTAAAATTCATTAAAACAGCCAAAATAAAAATTTTAAATTGGCTCAGAATTTCCGGGTTATTACAATCTCCCCCACTTAAAACTTTTCATCCCCGAAAAGGAACGAACCTGAAAGTTGTTTTACCAATCAACATAACTTCCATTATTTTCATTATGGCTTAAGTTCTTTAAGTTTTAAGTTTCTAAGAACTTTTCAAATTTTTCAAAAATTTGGCTAACACCCTAAATTTTCGAAAAATTTCGCCATAACCTCCGCTACACCGGGGACTTCGGGATATTGCAAATAGCCTCCCATGGCCCTCACCAATCCAAAAAGAAAAAGAAACAGCCAAGGGGCTAGCCAATGGTTCATAAAATCATCAAATCCCAATAAATTTGTAAACAAGTACCTATTTATCGGGTAAACAATTTTATTCTCTGCTCTAGCCTCCTTGCTATGACCTGTTCTGTAAGTACATGTATATGCATGCAATTTCCAACAATTTTCAATACAGTTCAATATTCGGTTCAATTTGGCATAAATGGTTCAAAAATTTAATTAATCAAAACAATAATCATACAACACAACCATCAATCAATTTGTTGATTAGCTTTTCAAATTCATAATTTTGATACATATACAGAAAATCATGTTTTTGGTGCCAAATCACAACAATAAACCTATCTAGTTTTGGTTCTCACACCAGTCTAATGGAAATATATAGAAATCCCACTTTCGAAACTCGAAAATAAATACTAATAACGCTGCAGCATTATCAGAATCATTCCCGGGCAACTAGAGTGTGATTCTATATCTATCCAGTATATTAAAACCTTGAATATACGTTCATGACGCGTATATGCAAAATCTTTATATATTGGATTGTCCAAATTCAATACAAATAAAATATTCAAATACGTATACTTGAATTTAATTTTCAAAACAATATTGTTTTCATTTGAAAAATATACTCTTCACACTCGTTCTAGGATACTATTGATCCCATCTCTAACGAGTTATTCTCATTGGATATTACTAATCCAATATCTGATGAATTCTTTCGTTTGGTTCTAATGTGTCTTGCTCTCGAGTTATGTAAACCAAAGCTCTGATACCAAACTGGCACGACCTGAACTTCCCAGGTAAGGAAAGCACGAATTGCGTTGAGGACAAGACAAATCAGAACGCAAACCGAAGAACATTTCATTGTTTATTACAAAAATTCCATCAGGATACAAGAATATACAGAGTATGAAATAATATTACACATTTGACAGATATCAAAGATTTAAATTACATTTACATACATCGCAGCGGAAAATAATACAAAACACAATCAGAAGTAATACACGAATACAGAGCTTTCCGAGTATCGTTCCAGCTGTAAATCAGGATCTTGTGAATATAAATCTGCAAAAACCCAACTACTAGCTGCCCGTGTCGAAAATAAGGGCACCCAGAGTTTAGGTTAAAACAATAAACTCCAGGTCAGTCATGTGACTGGTGTGAGAACTAAAACAGTTATTTAAAACTTTACTTTAAAAGAAAGTAATTCAAGGGACCACGCCGTACAACACAGAACGGGTTTCCTCCCAAGAACACTAGTGCATATAACAAAATAGCGTAATGCTTTTTGGAAAAATGATGCTATTATAAGACTCAGGTCCCATCACACAATGCAACGCAAGCCGGAGGATAGGGTTTTACCTTATAATAGCCAAATAATGCTTGATACGTTTAAAAACAAATTATTTTGATATTACTATAAGCGTATAGTGTCAAAACAATTTCAATCATAGGTATCAATCATAGACGGCATAGCTACCATCTACTATGCCGCCATACTAGGTTCTACAAATAAAACTGAATTATCACGTATTGGAAATTGGATTCCATCATGAGTCGAGGCAAGGGGCAAGCTCCTCTCTGTTCGAGGCACTCTAGCAAATGTCTCAGGACCACACACAGCGATTGTTGGAATCGGTTGGGCTGGTCCTCTCTTACATTTGAGGATTAGTTATTCCTGAACACATGTTTCCCGATCCTATCAGACCTATAAAATGGTCTGTACGTCGGCTCACATAGTGCCATTTATCGACCATATATTCGAGGCGCCTCGCATTCCAACAACCACAAAGGTAAAAAGTATATAAATGTCAGGGTTGGTAGGTCACTGACATCACCCATAGCTAGAAAGAAACGTCGTGTTCTCCCAACGGTCTGTATCCCATTTTTGACTCATACCAAGGTGTGAGGCTCGCAAATTCACGCTATACACAAAGCTATGCCTCACAGGCTGCGCTTTGATCATCAACCACAAGACTTTGCTTTTCAACAGAACCCTTGATCATCTGCCGCTTAGGCATGCCACATATGCAATTCACTCCATGCGACTGATGTCCATCAACACACAACCTCTGAGCTCGTACGTCTCAGAGAAGGGCGTTAAGCAAGAGAATAAATTCTCCATCGCCAAACAGATGTATATTTAATAGAGATCAATCAACACAGAATAAAATCCAATGTCAGACACACAGTCCATTTACAAGTTCGTTCTGGGTCTGAACGAAACCGGAGGCACTTTCCTCGCGTATCCATTGATCTCCAAGTACGTCTGGACGATCACCAACTGATTCCCTCCTCTTGGGTGTACAGCTCAATCAAGATCATCAATAATCATCCAAATGATGTGAAGACTTCCGGTCTTCAACCACCGTCTTCATCTTCGACTCATCGTCGAATCAGTTATTCAGAATGGGTATAAACCCGGCCTTTTCGAATAACCCGCGTATATAATAAACATGTGTTACACAAACACAACATACGCCTCTTTCTAATTCATAATATTCTTTTATTCAAATTTTCACATCTTAGGGAAAGGTTCCCATTAATTTTATCAAAGACAAATTCTTCTAAATTTATTCTTTAATCTTCCTTTGGATATCACTTCAAACCATATTATGGTTTTCCAAACTAGTCGGGATTAGCGAACCACACCAAAGTAATTATTTATTTTATTTCCCAATCCCAACCTATTCATCCTATGGAGCAAAACTGGTGATACTCCATATCTAACACCACGGTGCTATCGGTAAAATTTATTACCATTTCGCGTTCAAATCTAATTAAAGATTTAACTATCGTTTTGAAGCAAAACTGGTGATACTCCATTCTTGATCATTTTAATCTAATTAAAGATTCATTAAAACTCCACTTAGTTTTAATCTTCCCAAAAATCAATATCCTGTCTTTAACTGGGTTAAAGAACCAATGTCACCTAAATCACGATTCACGATAAACCCAAAATCACTTTCTATTGTTAATCGGGTTAAAGAACAGGTGTAATTCAAAACACCGCTCACGATAAACCCCAAAAAAACCAATTCAAATTCAATTCCAATTAAATACTAATTAACTGGACAATTTCACTAAATCTTAATTTAGAGATTTATTCTTTTCTAAACTGGGTTCAAGAACGGTGTTATTTAAGACACCATTCACGACGAACCCAAAATCCCATTTGATATTAAATACAAGGCTCTGAATAGAAAATATACTGGCTTATATTCAATATCAAATATATATATATAATATAATATATATATATATATATTATATATTTCGTCGATTTCAATTCAAAACGTGTTTTATAAATCGTTTTAAATTCGTTTTCGAAACGATTTCAACTTCATATTCAATTTCGAATCAAAATTGAATATTCCACATCATTGATATACAAATGATAATATTTTCAAAACGTTATATTTTGAAATCACTTGCTTTTCTATATTCATTTTAAAAAAGAATATAATCGATATAAATATCGTTCTCGTCAAAATGGCGCATCTCTAATCAACACGGCTTTATATATTTCAATAACTTCGTTATTCTATTCAATAAATGAATATTTTCTATTCAACACATGAATCTATATTTCTTTCAACACATGAATATTTTTTTTCTTTCAACACATGAATATTCTCAACACATGAGCATCGTTAACACATGACTATTTATTCTATTCAACACATGAATCTTTATTTTATAATATTCTTTATTTTCCCAATTGGAATGAGGCCTAATCAATTACCATATAATGTTAATTATATGGATTCCATACAACACATGTATATAATAGCAACGATAAATAATCAACCATCATCCAAAGTGCACCACACAACAGCATAAGCATTAAATATAAATGATTAACGCTCATACAGTCTGTCAATCAAATGATCGACATACCACTAAACAATTGGGATTAGTGTACGTCAAATATCATCCAAACACCCTTGTGGGGTTTCAATCCACAAACACTGAATATTATTTGTGCAGTTGGGCGACGTGTAAAATTTATCATCCCAATCAATATCTTTCAAATAGGTGTACATAAACAAACCGTCCGGTCTGTAAATGAATATTTTATTTTATTCACATACATGTTAAGAATTATATTTTTAACGATAAATTCTTTTATTTCAACACATGAATTTCTACTCAGCTCACTTATTCAATAAAATGATATTTTTATTTTTTTTCTAACTTATTTTAGAAAATTTCGGCGGCATAATGACACGATACTAGAAACGGGACAAGGCCTAGCCTTATCCCCGGTCTAATAATGGCTCACGCCATACACATACCAATTTAATCAATCCCATTTCACATCCCATTTCACATCCCAAACAAATTCAATAAAATTAATCAACCAAACAAATAAATCAATCACCAAACAATCAACTAAACAAACAAGCCGTCCATGGTCTGTGGACGACGGGTGTCGGGTGCTACTAAGCACCGTCTGCATACTAGTATATAATTTTAACTAGAAAACAAGATTTAAAGTGAGAAGTTCTCACTGACAAGCTAAACCAACCACCATGACTCTTCATATGTAAAAATCTTCGTCGTGTCTCGCCTTTTGTCATTTTCGTCGTCCGTATTCACTAAATATATAAAAAGATTGAATTTTTATCTTCACTTCGTATATATAAAAATCGAATTTTTATTTTCACTTCGTATATATAAAATTCGAATTTTTATTTCACTTCTTATATAAAAGATCATATTTTTATTACTCTACCTAAATAAAAATCATATTTTTATTACCTACATTGTATAAAAATCATATTTTTGATTCACTACATATATAAAAATCACATTTTTATACCAATTCCCCTTATATAAAAATCATATCTTTATCTAGGAATAAAATCAAAGCAATTAAATTGGGAACACTCACATTTCTAGGGTTTTCAGAGGCAGCGGGGCCCACGGCTGCGGTCAGAGGTGGGGGGCGGCGGCGGGGAGGGTTGTAGGCGGCGGTGGCCAACTTTGGTGGCGGCGGAGGGGCTGCGTTGACCGGAGGATGGCTGTTTTGGGTGAAAAAAAGGTGGTGCGGTTTAGGGCGTGGATTGGGGAGTGAGGAGAGGCGATAGGGGAGGGGGAGGACCGGAAAGGGGGGGAGGCTGACTGCCACGGCGGCGGTGGCGCTGGCTGCCGCGTGGAGGAGCAACGCTGTGGGTTTCCTACCGCGGTTTTTTTATTTATCTGTTCGATTTGAAAAGAGATGTCGGGGGGGGGGGTGGAAGGGAATAATGAAAAGGGGGTTGACCAATATAAGTATATATATATATATATTTTCATTCTTAAAGTTGTCTTTTCATTCTAAGTTGAAATCGAACCCACCGACTGTCGCCCATAGCTAATTACCCTCATTCCTAACACAATGGGATAGGTTTCGTTAGCCAATTTTATCGTTTCGACCGGTTTTGATTTATATTAAAATATAATTCAATATATATTGAATTTGAACGCACATTTCAATTTACCGAGGCCACATACTGACTCTAAAAATTCCTGAAAAATTATTTCTAGCTTCGTATTGACAATACGGTCCTAATAAAACTAATTTCGCCAAATTCTGAGACAGTTTGTAAAATGGCCATTTTCCAGTCGACTAAAATCAACTGAAACTGGTCAAATGCGTTTTCCTTTGCCATGCTCACATATTGATTCGAAAAATTATGAATTTTGGAATCTAGCAATAACTTGACATCGCGAATCCAACAAAAGTGGTTTCATCGAAAACCGAGGTCGTTTGCAAAATTCCCATTTTTAAGGGCTAGAATTCCATAGCGACTATTCTAAATTTTCAACTGGGCATAACTTTTTATCCTTGCTATGAAATTTCCAAATTTCGGATTCGTTGGAAAGAAATTCTCAAATGGATTCTAATATTTTTGGTTTCACCAAAATCCGGTTTGTTTTGCACCCGGTACATTCATTTAAACTTTGAAATCGAATTTTCAAACTACCGCGCCATTTTCAATTCCTTTTATAATTAAAAATATTTATATTCTAACGACGCTCTATAAAAATATATACGTTCTATTTCTATTCAAAATAAATTTCTCGTTGTTATTATTTAAAATAAATCATTTTAAATATTAAAATTCATTAAAATAGCCAAAAAAAAATAATTAAATTGGCTCAGAATTTCCGGGTTATTACAGAAGTTGCAAATGAAACTGAGCATAAAGGAAATGGAGTCGACTAGGACGATGAGATCATTCTAAAGATTAGAATTTAAATTAAAGGAGATTTTTCCGAAGTTCGTAATGTATTATCGGAAAAGAAGGTTATCCGAAATGAAGATATTCATGGTAGTCAATTTGTTGAATTTCAGGAAAAGATTGTTTACTTTCCATTTTTATTAAAAATTTAATATATTATTAATTGTTTGTTTATATATTTAGATTAATGAGTTAAATATTTCGAAGGCGTGAATCATTGTTATGATCAATAGAAGTGAATTCTTAACTTGAGTTCGAAAGTTATAAGGATAAATGTTTTATTGGTGTTCGAAGTTGTGAATTTTATCTATTTCAAAGGTTAATAATGTTGTTCAGTTAAGGTCTGAGAGGTAATTATATCCCAACTTGATTGACTTCATTGTTGATTGAGAATTGATTAAGGCACGATAGCAAAAAAATAAAAATAAAGGGTTAAGTGAAGTGAGCTAGTGAGTGTCAGTGATAGATGGGAATAACGATGTTTTATTTAACATCTATTTTAATCGAAATAACAAATTTAGAAATGCCCCCCGCCCCCCCGAGAATAAATTATATATTTTTTTTTATAGAAAATAAGGATTTGTGAATATATGAGAATGCTTTCCTATGGGAATAAGCGATTTTCTAGAAAATGAATATAATAGTTGGAAATGTTTTCAAATAGATCGTGAGAAGTTAATGGATTTTGATAAATCAGAGTAGCAAGAACTGAAGGACAAAAAGCCACACGTAGAGAATAAAGGACGACATAATGTAAGAGAAGCGGATTTGTAAACTGAATTCGAGAATTGTGAAAGAAACGATTCGATAAAAAATTAAGAAATGGAGTTAAGGAATTTAGAAATTGATTGGAGATTAGTTAAGTTGAATAATTTCCTGAGTGTTGATCTGATGTTGGTATCGGCCTTCAGGATTGACACTTAGGGAGTTGTTCGCTTGCTAATTTACGGTCAAAGGATGTGGGCGTAAAATAAATAATCGTGGATGAGAAAATTGTTATAAGAACGAAACTACCGGAATTTTGATAGCATGAAGATCTAAGTGAAATTTAATAATTGGGAATTTGAGAGAAAATTCGGTTTATAGACCCGAGTTGGAAGGATGTAAAATATTTAAATTGATTAAGAAATCAAAACTAGAATCTTGAATTTTGAATGGGGATTTGAGAGTATTCGAATTTAGATATTGGATACAGAAGTTTCGAAATTTATTTGAGAGATGTATCAAACATGGTGAATTTGAAAATTACTGGATTAGAAGGTGATCGATTGGAGATAAAATCTTATATAACATAATTTATATGAAATGACCTGAACTTCCCCGGTAAGGAAAGCCCGGATTGAAGTGAGGACAAGCCACATCGGAACGCAAACAGAAGAACATTTCATTGCTTATTACAACAATTCATCAGAATACAAGAATATACAGAGTATTAACAAATAATATATATTATAAAATATCAGAGACTACAATACATTACATAACAGCGGAAAATAATACAATACACAACTAGAAGAGATATACGGATATAGAGCTTTCCGGATATCATTCCAGCTGTTAACCAGGATCCTGTGAATATAAATCTGCAAAACCAAAACTACTAGCTGCCCGTGTCGAAAATAAGGGCACCCAGAGTTTAGTTAAAACAATAAACTCCAGGTCAGTCATGGGGACTGGTGTGAGAACTAAAAACAGTTATTAATCTTCATTTAAAGTTAGCTAAATCAAGGGACCATGCCATACAACACAGAACGAGTTTCCTCCCAAGAATACCAGTGCATAAAGCAAACAGCGCAATGCTAAATAAAGAAAAATGAAGCTATTATAAGACCTAGGTCCCATCACACAATGCAACACAAGCCGGAGGATAGGGTATTACCTTATAATAGCCAAAGAATGCTTGATACGTTAAAAACAAATCATTTGATACTATAAGTGTATAGTGTCAAAACAATTTCATTCATAAGTATTAATCATAGATGGCATGGGTACCATATATCATGTCGCCAATACTAGGCTCTACAATCAAAACCGCAAATGTCACGCATTGGAAGTTGGATTTCCATCTGTGAACCGAGGCAAAAGATAGTCCTCAACTGATTCGAGACAATCTAACCCATGTCTCAGGATCAGAGCTCGAGTGACCCTTAGGAGCCACAGGGCCGGTCCACCGATGTGGATTAAAATGCCTAAACACTGTGTCTCCCCGCCCTTGGGGCGTAAATGAGCCAAATGACTCCATCGGCTCCACACAGTCACAGATATATCCGAGGCGCCTCGCAACCACAACAACCACACAGGTGAAAAGTATATAAATGTCAGCCAGTTTAAGCACTGACACCACCACTAGCTAGAAAGAAACGCATGCCCTCCCTAGATCCTTCTCCCGTTTCTGGTTCACAACCGAGGTGTGAGGCTCACGAATCAACGCTACACAAAGCTATGCCACACAGGTCGTGCTTTTATCATCAACCACAAGACTCTGCTTTTCAACAAAAGCCTTGATCATTTGCCACTTAGGCATGCCACACAGGCAATTCACTCCATGTGATTGATATCAATCAATATATAACCCCTGAGCTCGTACGTCTCAGAGAAGGGCGTTAAGCAAGACAATAAATTCTCCGCCACCAAACAGATGTATATTTAATATAAATCAATCACACAGATTAAAATCCAATGTCGAACACATAGTCCATTTACAAGTTCGTTCTTGGTCTGAACGAAACCGGAGGCACCTTGTACCTCGCATATCCATCGATCTCCAAGTACGTCTGGACGATCACCAACTGATTCCCTCCTCTTGGGTGTACAGCCCAATCAAGATCATCAGTAATCACCCAAACGATGTGAAGACCTCCGGTCTTCGACCATCGTCTTCATCCTTGACACCACGTTGAATTAGTTATTCAGAATGGGATAAACCCGGTCTTTCTGAATAACTCGCGTATATAATAAATAATTGTTACATAAACACAACACACGCCTCATTCCAATTCAGAATATTCTTTTATTCAAATATTCTTACACTTTGGGAAAGGTTCCCATTAATTTTATCAAAGATAAATTCTTTAATCTTCTTTTGAATATCAATTCAAACTAGTCGGGATTAGCGAACCACGCCGAAATAATCATTTATTTTATTTCCCAATCCCAACCTATTCATCCCATGAAGTAAAACTGGTCATACTTCATATCTAACACCATGGTGTTATCGGTAAATTCAATTACCATTTCATGTTCAAATCTAATTAAACATTTAACTATCGCCTGAAGCAAAACTGGTGATACTCCATTCTCGACCATTTCAATCTAATAAAAGATTCATTAAAACCCCACTTAGTTTTAATCTTCACAGAAATCAATATCCTGCCTTTAACTGGGTTAAAGAACCAATGTCATCTAAAACACGGTTCACGGAAAACCCAAAATCACATTCCATTAATTATCGGGTTAAAGAACAAGTGTTATTTAAAACACCGTTCACGATAAACCCAAAAATCAATTCAAATTCAATTCCAATTAAATACCATTTAATTGGTACACTTCATTAAATCTAAACAAAAAGATTTAATCTTTTTCTCAACTGGGTTTAAGAACAGTGTTAATGAAGACACCATTCACGACAAACCCAAATCACATTTGATGTTAAATACTAGGCTCTGAATAGAAAATATATCGGCTTATATTCAATACCAAACTCTACGACCAACAAATATCGTATTGGAAATAACAATATAAATATATCTTTCAAATTTCCATAACAATATCTGTATAATCACGAAATCCAACATCGAAATATTCCAAAGACATTTTCGATTCAAATCCACTCTAATTCAATTATTGGAAATTTCTGGTTATTTTCAAAACCATTTCAAATCCAATTTATTTATTTAAAAATAAATAAATTATTATTCTAGTTCAAAACTAGTTCATTTCGATAAAAATCTATTTTTAGCTTTTCAAATTTGGGGTTTTTCATCCCAATTCTTCACAAATCACTTCTTATGATTTTACACAAATTATTACTATTTTTAATAATTTTATCAAGGCCCGTACAGTCGATTTCCATCAACGGCCATCGAACTGCACTTATAGCGACCTTTTCCAAATTTGGTTTGGACATAATTCCAAATTCAATCATTAGATTTCTAATTTCTAATATCCGTTAGAAAGCTCTTTTCGATACGAACCCAACGGTTCCATTTTTAGGAGAATCCGACGGTCGGATGTCCTGTAATATCTGTTCGAAGTCAATGGTCGAAATTCGCGAACTGCCGTGGCGCGGCGCGTTCTATTCAGGCCATTATATTATATATATTTAATATATATAATATATACTTCGTCGATTTCCTTTTAAAACGTATTTTATAAATCGTTTTAAATTCGTTTTCAAAACGATTTCAACTCCCTTTTCAAATTCAAATCAAGATTGAATTTTTCAATATAAATTCGTTTTAATTTCATTTCAAATCGATTTCTATTCAATTTCAATTTAATTCGAATTTTGATTTATTCCAATTTAATTCGAATTTCAATTCATTTCAATTTAACTCGAATTTCAATTCATTTCAGTTTAATTCGAATTTCAATTTAATTCGAATTTCAAATCTATTCAATTTAATTCGAACTTCAAATCTATTCAATTTAATTCGAATTTCAAATCTATTCAATTTAATTTGAATTTCAAATCTATTCAGTTTAATTCGAATTTCAAATCTATTCAATTTAATTTGAATTTCAAATCTATTCAATTTAATTTGAATTTCAAATCTATTCAATTTAATTCAAATTTCAAATTCACTTTCAATATTCATTGAAAAATGAATAAAATCGATATAAATATCGTTCACATCAAAATGGCGTCAATCTATCCAACACGACTTTTATTCAACACATGAATGTTTATTATATTCAACACATGAATTTATTTTCAACTCAACACATGAATTCATTTTCTATATTGGAAGGAGGCCCAATCAATTACCATATAACGTTTATTATATGGATTTCCATACAACACATGTATATAATAGCAACTGTAAATAATCAACCATCATCCAGAGTGCACCACACAACTGCATAAGCATTAAATATAAATAATTAACGCTTACACAGTCTGTCAACCCATTGATTGACATACAACTAAACAATCGGGATTAGTGTACGTCAAATATCATCCCAATACCTGTGTGGGGTTTCAAATCAACAAACACACGTTTTATTTGTGCAGTTGGGCGATGTGCAAAATTTATCGTCCCAACCAATATCAGTCAAATCAGTGTATATAAACGAATCGTCCGATTTGTTTATTAATATTTATTTATTCACATTCACGTTAAAATTACATTTTTAACGATAATTAATTTATTTCAACACATGAATGTTTTAATTATCCATTTCACATCAACATCACAAACACAATTCACAACACATCAAACAAGCATACAAGCCAACCATGGTCTGTGGACGACGGGTGCCAAGTGCTGCTAAGCACCGTCTGCATCCTAGTATATTATTTTAACTAGAAAACAAGATTTAAAGTGAGAAGTTCTCACCTTTGGGTTCCACTCCGCCGTTTCATTTCTGAATTTCTGAACGATTGGATTTGCCCGAAATTCCTACGCCATCCTTTCCCGTTGTTCATAATAAAAATCGCATTTTTAATATGATGCTTATTTTAAAAATCACATTCTTATATCGCCACTTCATATATAAAAATCGAATTTTTATCGCTACTTCATATATATAAAAGTCGAATTTTTATAACTTCATATATATAAAAATTGAATTTTTATATCGTTGTTATGCATACAAAAATCACTTCTTCTGCATATATATAAAAATAATTAAATATTTTCATATTTAAAAATTTCACCTTTACTATTTTCGATCTTTTCACTTTCAAAAATATGATCTTTTTGCTTTTAAAATTCTAACTTCATACAAGGCTATATAAAATGAAATGAAACTGATTTTTTCCTCATGGTTATATATAATAAAGTTGAAAAGAAAAGAAAATAAATGTAAATAAATAGAAAGCTCACAGTTTTCGGATGGAGGAGGGTCGGGGAAGTTCGCGCAGGGGGTGCTACAGGCTGGGGGAGGCGGTGGACGGTCGGTGGCGGCGGCCATTGTACGGCGGTAGCTAATTTTGGGAGAAGTGTTTAATTTAGAGGAAGAGAGAGTAGGGAGGAGGGAGGATCGGAAGGGGAGGGGGCTGTGGAGACCGCCTGAGGTGGGGCGAAGCTCGGCGGTGGGGCCCTCCCTCTGGCGCAGCGCGTTCTCGTTCAGGCGGAGGTATGGTAGCGAGGTCGATTTGGGATGAGGAGGAAGGGCGAGAGGGGGCATCGACAGGGGAGAGGAGAGGGGGATGCGGTGGACGGTCGGTGGCGGCGGTGGGTTGCGAGGGGGGTCCATTGTTTTTTTTCCTTTATTTTAGATCTGTCGGGGAGAGAAGGAACCGGGGGGGAGAAGCTTTATAATATAATTAATTATTTAATTAATTTTAATTCTCCACAAAGTTGACTTTTCATTCGAAACCCAATTCGAACCCAACGACTGTCGCCCCTAGCTAATTACCCCCATTCCGAACACAATGGAATATGTATTGTAAGCCAATTCAGCTGTTACAGTCAATTTTCATAGAAATTTAAATATAAATCTATATATTGAATTTTAAACGTACATTTCAATTTACCGGGGCCACGTATGGACGCTAAAAATTCCCGAAAAATATTTTCTTGCTTCGCATTGATGATGCAGTCCTAACAAAACTGATTTCGTCAAATGCTGAGACCGTTTGAAAAATGGCCATTTTCCAGTCGATTAAAATCAACTAAAACTGGTCAAACGCGTTTTTCGTTGCCACGCTCACATATTGATTCGAAAAATTATGAAAATTGGAATCTAGCAATATCTTGACATCACGAATCCAACAAAAGTGGTTTCGTCGAAAACTGAGGTCGTATGCAAAATTTTCATTTTTAAGGGCCAGAATTCCATAGCGACTATTCTGAATTTTCAACTGGACATAACTTTTTATTCCCGCTATGAAATTTCAATTTTCCGAATTCGTTGGAAAGATAATCTCAAATAGATTCGAATATTTTTGGTTTCGCTAAAATCCGGTTTATTTTGGATCCTGTACATTCATTTGAAATTTGAAATCGAATTTTCGAACTACCGCGCCATTTTCAATTCCTTTTAAAATTAAAATAAAATATTTATATTCTAACGACGTTTCAAATAAAAATATACGTTCTAATTTTATTCAAAATAAATTTTCGTCGTTATTATTTAAAATAAACTTTTTTAAATATTCAAAATTCACTAAAATTGCCAAAATAAAAATTTTAAATTGGCTCAGATTTCCGGGTTATTACATTATATAAGAATGAGGTGTTTGAAAATATGATTTTGAAAGAAAATTTTATGTATGATAAGGAGTATAAAATGAAGTACTATATATGTACATAATATTATATGTTTTCAAAGCAAAATAAGGGAAGCACCATCCTTCTCCTTTGAATTTCGAGCTTAGTTGAGATATGATGTTGGTGGTAGTAGGTTGTCCGGACATAAAATTCGAGTTGTCTGAAAGAACACGACCGTGTAGCATAATTTGCAGGGTTGTAGATGGACTACGGTAGACAGATGTTTTTTGGGGGAACCAAGCGTAACCATTGTGTCTGCTGCGATCTACAGTCGTGATAATGGCATAATCCGCAGAGCTCTGAAAGCTTACGGGTATGGATGTTTCCTGAGGGAATCAGGCGTAACCATTGTGTACATGCGGTCCACATGGCATATCTACAAGTGAAAGAGATGTAACCACTAGAGTTACTAAAGGTAGAATGGAGCCATGCGATGTTTGTAGTGATGTAGAGCCACTTGTTTGATGCAGCACCGTGTCTTCGTGACTTGATTCGTCTTCGTGACGCGAATTGTTCTAGTGACTTGATTGATCCTCGTGTCTTTATCTATTTTGATGATTTGTTTTCGTGACCCTGAGATAGAGCAGTCAACGCTCAGTGACCCCAGTTTTTCTTTTGATTCATAAAAATCTTTCGTTGATCTATCCATGATGAAATTCGCAGGGAAGTGATTTCCTATGGATATGGATGTTTTTTGGGGGATCCAGACGAAACCATTGTGTATCTGCGATTCATGAACAATCAACATATCAATACCACATTGGTACTTTCCGTATCTGTTTTAAAAGAATTTTTGAAATATTTTCACTGGGAGTTGAAACAAGAATATTTAGTACTTGGAGATTTTAGTCGTGCGCCTGGCCAGCGTATGCCTAACATCTGTGAGAACAATAATAGACTTGTCAAACTTTGAGTTATCAAATATTTTCAAATAAATAATTTGAAATTGAATTGTACTTAACTAAATAAAATAAGAATGAGGATTTCTCAGTATTTTCAATTCTATAGCTTTGGGCTAATAATACAAATATTTTTCTGCAAAAATTTCGTATTATAAAATATTTTGGATTTTAAAAACAAAAAAATTCAAATCGACAATTTGTGACTTGAAAAGAAGAATGTATTTACACTCTTCAATGAGTGTTGAGAAGGATTAAATGGATTGAATGTAAAAAGACTAGGTTGATGGTTGCAAAGCATAGACCCATTACAGTGCACCAATGAATAAACAAATATTGATAGATGCTTAATTTGGAATGATTGTATATCCAACTTTTGCAGAATTTGAGATTTAAGAAAAGGTTCTTTTTGAAAGGAAAATTATTTTTCTGTGTTAATTGAATATGATGATTAAACAAAGAAGATCGGTAACTTAAATATCGATATTTAAATTCGTTGTGGAGGATTCTCACACAAATATGGAAATTAATAGTGTACATTGTTATAAACCCAACGATCATTCCTTTTCGAGGACGAAAAGTTTTAAAGGGGGGAAGATTGTAACGTCCCATAAATTTTGATAATTAAAATAAGGAATTAATTAATGAGTTAAATGTGAACAATCAATTTTATGGTTATAATGGGGTTAGGAATAAACAATTAAATATATTGTTTGATTTGAATTTGATATTTAATTTGAAATGATTGATTGAAGATCAAATATTTATTGATTGAATATATGGATTGAACTCGATTGGATATTGGAATTGGTTTTGAGTTTCGACTGAAAAATTTAAACGAATTAATTTAAAAATAAATGTCATTTACGTTAAATGAATAGTAGATTTTATTTGTTTAAAATATATAGAAAATTGGCTGGGATATGTGTGTATTCGTGTGTATAAATAGATTGAACTTAACGTTTTAAATTTGGAATCAAGTGGAGTCGTTGGTCAACGGAACGGAATAAAATCAGTGAACCAGTAAATAATTTTAAAATAAAATAATGTTGTATGAAAATGAAGTCGAAGTACAACCAAATTAATTTTAGTGAATTTAGTGTGCGATAACATAGAGGTACATCAATTTTCATTGCAATTGGAATCTGTGCTAATGGTACAAATATTTATCGTTCAACAGTTGTTTATCGTGCAGTTCAATATTAAATTAAATTAAATTACAACCTTCCTCTGTTAAACGTAAGCCGACCTGTACCTAAAAACTTGTGCTACCCTAACCCTAATTGATTGAACGTCATCCTTATCTCCCTTCTACTTATCTATAAAAACCGTATTCCTCCCCTATTTATTTCAGCACAAATTGTTTCTCTCCTTTTCCAAATAAATGGTCAAGCCCTAAATCATTCCTCTCGAATTCGTAACCACCGAGCCCTTTCACAGTGTCTTCTCCTGGCACAACCACCACCGCAGTACGTTGTTTCCCCACTCTTCAATGTATCACGCCTCCTAAGATCAATCAACGGCAGCCTCCACCATCCAGATTGAAGCCGCAGCTCACTTGAGCCGCCACCGCGCCTCGCGTCGATGGCCTGCAAGCCGTCGCTGCTTCTCCTTCAGTCGGTTGCGCCTTCTTTCCGCTGTCGTAAGGTGAGCATCCCACTCACGATTAACTCCTAATTCAAGTATCATAATTTCAGTAGAAATTAAATATGATAGTCCTCCTTTGTCTCTCTATTTGGTTGCTTTGATGCTTTGAAATTGTGTTGCGATTTGAAATCCAGCCTGCCGTTTGTTCATTGAATTGCACTTGTGTTGTTTTAAAATTGTTTCCTTTAAGAGTAACAGAGGTGTCAACACAATTTAAGTATGCAGGCTTGCAAGTATTTTTTTTTCCTCACTTGATAAAATTATGAATCGGGAATATATCATGATTGTTTGGAAACTTGAGTTTTGCGTTAATATACACTATGTTGGGTGATATTCTAGAAACTAAAAAAAATGAGTTTTAACAAAAAGCCAAGACACACTTAATCCTATACATAAGTCAGCATGGGCATATATATGATAGATATTCACAGGTTTACTAAGTGGCATGAAATGTATATCTGTCCATTTCGAAAAGGGGTTATAGATATTTGGGGATATCTGTTTGCTTTGAAGTATTCTGTATACATGTTGGATATATTATGATTACTCAGGGAATAAGTATTGAATAATTGTGTGTTATTCGAGATGCTGAAACTATGATGTTTGGTTAAACTCTATTAATCTGAAACTATGCTGTTTGGTTAAACTCTATTAAACTGAAACCATGCTATTTGGTTAAACTCTATTAAACTGAGACTACATAGTTTGGTTGAATTTTTATAAAACTGGAAACTTGAATGGTTTTTTTCTAAATTTTCAAATTGTCTTGACTCATGCACTATCACTGGTCTGTTATTTACAAAGGAAGGAAGAATCAAATTGGTAGTTGCTTAATGAATGGCAAACTAAGATAAAGGCACATAAATTTTCAGGCAAAAGTAAACATGAAACAAAATTTCGTAATTTTCCTTGCGTTAGCTCCATAATGCTCCTACAGTGGAATATCATTGTTTTGTTGTCAAGTGGTTTATTTTATCTAATGGCCGAGTAAAACAACAGCAATATCTTTGGTGAATATTGTTTTATGATACCCATCTATAACTACAAACATTAGTCATGGTTGGTATTTTAAATATGACCAAGGGAAAAACAAATACTAAATTTAGAAGTTAGATAGACATACATGGAACTGCAGTTGTACATTGTTATCTTATGAAACTTAAGTGTATGTTGACACCACTTGAAACTGCATGGTTATGTACCACTCAAGACTGCATGTGTGTGAATGAGAGTGCACGTGGGGCTGTATGTGTGTATAAGCGTGACTGTGCCTATGTATGGGCAACTACATATGTGTGTATGCATGTTTGTGGTTTATATAAACAGTAAATGGAAAAAGGACTTTACTGTGTCTTGCTTGCGTATTGCTATGTCGAAATCATTGTCAAATACATTAAATTGTTTTGTTCACCAGCCTGTTATAACATTTCAATGGAGATGGCAGCCAACATTATTAATAGTGCCTGATATTTTAATCTTTAAGAATTGCCCATATTTTTAATACAAATTGTACTTGTATAATGACCATGAATTTGTGTTGAACTGTGTAAGGAGAAACACTAGTAACATTTTAACTCGAAATTGGATGGAACTAAATCTGCAAAATGTTATTTGTCACCTCATTTGTAGTAGGTAAATTGAGAAATGAACCACGAACCCTATATGAGCTATTTCCGTCACCCCTGTACATTAGGATATTGATAGTATACACTCTAATTTAATTGTTGAGATTGACTTACCCTTTTAATGTGTCTATACATGGGTTTGGCACCTTACATACATGTGGTAGAAAGCCTCTGTATAAATGTATATTACTTCCCATGTCACTTATTTTTACTCGTCACTTGTATCACTTATATCTGATGAATTGTATCACTTGTTTCCTTGCATAAATTCATCAGTGTTTTATACAAATAACATGTCTCCGCTGCTCCACAAAGAATCATGTCTATATAATGCATATAGTTGTATTCGTTCCTGTTAAGTGTTTTATATAACATATAGATCTTTTATTTAGGAGCCATGTTTACTGAAAATGTATGGTTAACATTAGTTGCAATTATAAAAGGGTCACCTTATGTTAGAAATAGGTAATATGTTTCTATCTACTGTTCCCTACACGTGCATGCCTGTATGTGGTCTTCAACTGACATGCACCTATATTTGCACTTGATGTTCACTACATGGCATGATTAGATGCTTCCCATTGATATTCTTCTTTTGCTTTGGGTACTACTGATTATTGTCCCTTGGTTAGTTGCTGGCTGTCCCTTCCTATGAAATGCCGCATAACATTAAATGATTGTGAACCAAAGCAAATTACTGCTAATAATATTTCAGTTGGTATTCACTGTATAATATTT
Organism: Allium sativum; assembly: GCA_030737875.1. Taxonomy (NCBI): domain Eukaryota; kingdom Viridiplantae; phylum Streptophyta; class Magnoliopsida; order Asparagales; family Amaryllidaceae; genus Allium; species Allium sativum. Next base: position 507,783,411 of record CM060920.1, on the reverse strand, counting down.
GTAGATCCATATTTCAGTTACATTTGTTATATAAGGCAAGTGTGTTGTTGCAAGTTTTCACCCCTGTCATACTAAATAAAAGGGATTGTTGCCCATTATGCAATCAGATTCAACAGACTTATATATATTTTGCTAAGAACGAATTAAAAATTTTGAGGCATTTCGCATTTGCTAAAAGACACATGACCGGAATAGTCTATGTTGTTGTGTCTTGTTATAAATGCGACCTCTGGTAGTGTCATGAACCTATTATTTGCATTGCTTGGTAGTCAAACCCCCATTTGTTTTACTCTTGAAACTGAATCTAAATTTATACCTTTCTGAAATTTGGGTGCTACCTTGATAGGTTTCCTTGTTTAAGTAATTGGGTATACATATATATTGAAACTTGAAAATTCACATGTATTTGGATTAACGCATATATATTCAGTTTCTATTGAAATTAATTTACTTGAACTATGATTAATCCTGAATCGAGTGTTGTATGTTTTTGCATGGAATGCTCGGGTCAGACCCAAGCAATACCGATTTAAAGAGCATAGCTTAGGATGCAAAGACTGGTGAAGCTAGGATTCCAAAAAGAAGCGCACTTTGAAGTTTTAAGCCAGTAAAGACTTTTCTTGTGATTAAACTGTTCTTTGAAATTCCGCTGTATATAAACTTCTTGTATTTAAAACTCTGATAAATGAATAAGTTTATTTTGTTGTTCAACAATGTGTTATAATCTATTCTGTGTTTTTGTATTGATTCTATTTTTAAACTCTATAAGCTAAATAACGATCCGTCATTTTTGAACACTTTAAGTTGCTTTAATTACTGATTTGAAGGGTCAAAAAGGCGGGACGTTACATCATCTCTCAATCCATTGACATTGGGTACAACCAGTCTCCCATTCTTTCTAAGCCATCCATCTCGATCAAGCCCATACTTGTTCATCTCCTCGTCGATTCCCATTTTTAACTTGTAGATGATTTTTAATAGACTAGGATCGTCTCTCTGACCGAAACCAATCCGCTCAATCAAAGTGGGTCTGACCGTCAAACTTGCTAACATCTCTGGGTCCAATTCGCACTTTAGTCTGAAATCATACCCAACAATGTACTTCAGTTGCTTCCATTCAAGAAACATAGCCCCTAAACTGGCATGTCTTCTACTCAATGCATCAGCTACCACATTACCCTTTCCAGGTGTATATGCAATATCGAAATCATAGAAAGCCAAGAATTCTAACCATCTCTGCTGACGGAGATTTAAATCCTTCTGAGAGAAAAGATACTTTAACGATTTATGATCGGTAAACAACTCGAACCTTTCTCCCAAGAGATAATGTCTCCACATCTTCAACACGAACACGATCGCTGCCAATTCCAAATCGTGGGTAGGGTAACTTTTCTCATGCAATTTTAGTTGCCGACTTGCATAAGCTATAACCCTACATCCTTGCATCAGTACAGCACCTAGTTTGGTACCACATGCATACGTGTATACTGTCATCTCTTCATTCCCTCTAGGAATGACTAACACTGGCGCACGCGTCAACTTTTCCTTTAGACTCTTGAATGCATTCTCGCACCTTTCGTCCCAAACAAAAGCTTGATTCTTTATGGTCAACTGAGTCAACGGTGCTGCTATCTTGGAGAAGTCTTGGATAAACTTATGATAATATCCAGCTAATCCCAAGAAACTTCTTATGTCTGTCGCATTCTTGGGCGTAGACCAATCTTGTACCGTAGCCACTTTCACAGGATCTACAATAGTACCATTCTCTGAAACAACATGGCCCTAGAATCTCACTTCCCTCCTCCAGAAGTGACACTTAGTGAACTTTGCTTTTAGTTCGTGTTTCCTTAACACCTCCATCACTGTCCTCAAATGTTCCTTGTGTTCTTCCTCTTTCCTCGAGTAAACCAAAATATCATCCACGAACACAAGGACAAACTTATTCAACTGATCCTTGAATACCCTATTTATATGATCCACAAAATATGCTGGTGCATTGGTCAACCCAAATAGCATGACCAACCACTCATAAAATCCGGACGGTGTCCGAAAGGCCGTTTTAGGAATACTCTCAGCTGCTACTCGGAGCTGATGAAATCCTGTCGTAAGGTCCAATTGGGAGAACACTCTTGCTCCTTCCAGTTGATCAAACAAATCATCTATCCGTGGAAGAGGGTACTTATTCTTCCTAGTCATTTTATTCAATTCGTGATAGTCCATACATAAATGAAGGGAACCATCTGCCTTGGTAGCAAATACAGCTGGTGCTCCCCACTCGGAGACACTTCTTCTGATAAATCCCTTCTTCAAAAGATTGCTTACTTGCACCCCAAGCTCTCTGCTCCCATGGTGCCATACGACGAAGTGGCATCACTATAGGTCCGGCATCATTCACTAAATCAATACAGAACTCAATCTCTCGGTGTGGTGGAAGACCGGTCACTTCCTCGAAGACGTCCGGATATTGGCCAGCCATAGGCATATCTGACAACTCATCATGTGGGATGTCGAGGGAATTTAGAAAACTAGCCATTACCCCATTACTAGGTAGACCACCAAACACGACCCTCCGCCCATCATCCGCTCTAACTGTCACCGAAAAGCCCTCACAGTCTACCACCACCCCATACCTTTGGAGCTAATCGACTCCCAAAATAATGCCAAACCCAGTAAAGCCCAAAACAAAGCAATCAAAAGCAAACATACATCCATGACTCGATAAGACCACATTACGAAAAATCATACTAAGGCTAGTCGGACCACCAGTCGGGTTCGTCACTGCTAAAGGTCTATCGACTATCTCAGGTTCCAATCCCAACCTATCTACCAGGTCACTAGATATGAAGGAATGGGAAGCCCCAGTATCAAACACTACTCGAACAGGAACATCATAAACAGATAGCATACCTTGAATGACGACATTCTTTCCTTTCTCTGACGCAATTGGGGCATTCGACGAAGAAGGAACAACATAAATAGAATATGCTTTCACAATCTGCTTCTCTTTAGGGGGTTGTGGACATATATCCTTGTGATGTCCCACTTGGCCGCAGTTAAAGCACTTCTTGTCTGCTGGCTTTGCTCGATATTCTTTGTCATAGTGGCCCTTCTCGCCAGAGATAAAGCACTCAACTTATTTCTTATTCTTTTTCTGACCATCCATAGCTTGGCTCTGTTTCCTCTTATTCTGAGAATTATTCTTGCCTCCACCGCTTGCTTGCAGCTTTGGCTTTCCTGTAGATGCAACAGCGACTTCAGTCTTGGGCTTAGGATAAAGGCTCTCTGACCTCAATGATTTCCCAACAATTAATTCAAAAGTCTCATTAATATGGTTTATAAGTCTTTCCCCCAAGTACTGATCTAAGCCTGTTATGAACTTCTCATTCTTCTTCTCGGGAGTGTTACTAAGGGATAATCCATACTTCAATAAAGTATCGAACTCAGCAATATACTGCGAGACTGCCCTACCATTCTGCTTAAGTTCCAAGAACTTCCTAAAAAACTCTGACTTCTGGGCAGCTGGGATAAACTTATCACTAAATCGGGCCTTAAACTGATTCCAAGTAACTTGATCCTCAGGGGTAGCTTCCTTAATAGCATTCCACCAATTCATTGCCCGTCCTTGCGGCTAATGGGATGCTAGCTTTCTCTTCATCGCATCCTCGATACCCAAATCTTCGAAGATGCGCTCATAGCTATCAAGCCAATCTTGAATTTCTATAGCCGATTCCGTTCCGTGGAACGACTTCCCACCAAGACTAGTGTAGTCCTTACAGAGCTTGGAGAAATCGGCCCTAGACGCCTGCACTGCTGCACCACCACCACTTGCAGCATTAGGAACTACCCTCTGAACATCCCTAAGAATCTCTCTCAAGAAGTCCGTGAACATCGTCCTCATATCAGGAGCATTCCCATTATTGGCTTCTCTACCAGTATTCCTCGTGTACCGGCTCATCGTTCAATCTGTAAGGAGAAACAATTAACCATCTCTTCAGTGGTGCCAGTACAGTGCGACTCCATCCTTATATATACTAGTAGTATATATATATATAACTTTTGAAAACCAAAATATAATAAATATGCGGTCTCATATACGTGCTATCTCTCCCTGGTGTCTTTCCCTAGGTTAACTACGCAACCTGGCTTTGATACCAAATGTGACGGCCCGCCCTGCACCAGCCGACATTTCCTTGAAATGCGCTGTACAGATGTCCAACCAGCACGGGACGATCACCAAAGAAAGGAAAAGAAAGGAATTTGAACTAACAAGGAACCTGTAGAATGTCTCACAGCGCGTGGGATAAAATATAATAACAACATACCTTTGACATAAAACAGGCGAGACAGTGTATATGGTGAAAACTAAACCATCATAGCAGCGGAAATCCAAAATACAACTTATCATCCAAACCAACATTATTACAACTTTGAAATACTATCTCTAAAACAAAAGAAAGAGGTACACTACTAATGCCCAAAGTAGTGACCAACAACAACACAGGGAGAATATATATATATCATACGTGGGAGCCTCCTGCTTGAGACGACCCCAAACCCCGTACTGACGGTGGCAAGGGTAATCCATGGAATATAACACAGAAACAGATAATAGCAGAACAGAAATAAATAAATACACCAGATAATGAACAATAGAATATACTGGATAAGAGTAATCATCAGAGTTACACAGTATACAGGATCATACTTACTACAGATAAAGTTCAATTATACATATATGTCTACAGCGGAAAACAAACATAATGTACAATAGGAGCTGAACAACATAAAAAGAGATAAATGATAGAATCCATCTTCAGCTCCAGCTATCCAGAAAGAACCAGCTAAACCTGAATACAAGGCTGCCCGTGTAGAAAAAGGGGCACCCGAGTTTGAAAGTGAAACAAACTACGAGTCAGTCATGGGACTTGTATGAGAAATCTACCCAACACATTTATAATACGGCCAATCACAGGACCACGCCACTTTCGTGGAACGGGTTTACTCCATTGGATTGCCAGTGCTTTAAAAACAAATCATCCTTTTTAAACATCGCTATGCTTTTTATAAAAATGAAGCCATTATAAGACTCAGTTCCCATCACACAATGCAATGCAAACCGGAGGATAGAGTTTTTACCTTATAACGGCCAAAATATGCTTGATACGAATAAAACAAAGGCATTTGATATTATTGCTAGTGTTTATATGTTTTGAAAACAATTTCAAATCATAACTATCAATCATAGACGGCATTAATGCCCCATACCACTATGTCGCCATATATAGGTATACAATCAAAACCGCACAGTCACGTATTTGGAAATTGGATTTCCGTCTTGAACCAAGGCAAAAGATAGTCCTTACCGAATTCGAGATGCTCTAGCCCGTGTCTCAGGCAAGCGCACAGGCAAGCCTTGGATCGTCAGGGCCGGTCCACCGAGGTGGATTATTATGCCTGAACAATACGTTTCCCCGCCCTTTGGGGCGTCAACGAGCCAACGAATGACTCCATCGGACCCGGATCGTCCGATCTAACCGAGGCGCCTCGCAACCGCAACAACCACATAAGTCAAACTCATCAGGGCGTGTAAAACCACTGACGCCACTCCTAGCTAGAAGGAAACGCATGCGCTCCCTGAGGTCCTGCTCCCGTTTCTGGTTCATACCGGGGTGTGAGGCTCGCGATGTCACGTTATACACAAAGCTATGCCACACAGGCGGTGCTTTGATCATCACCACAAGACTTTGCTTTTCAACAGAAGCCCTGATCACTGCATCTTAGCATGCCACACAGGCAATTCACACCGTGCAATTGATGGCTATCAATCACGCAGAATAAATTCCAATGTCAGACACACTGTCCATTTGCAAGTCCGTTCTGGGTCTGAACGAAACCGGAGGCACTATATACCTCGCAAACCCATCAATCACCACGTACGTCTGGACGATCACCACTCATTATCCATATTTCGTGATGCCTCCCAATTAGGACCTCGGTTACCATCCAAACGAGGTGAAGATCTCCGGTCTTCGACCATCGTCTTCATCTTCGATTCCTTATCGTCGATTCAATTATTCAGAATGGGATGAACCCGGTCTTTCTGAGCAACTCGCGTATATAATAAACAAGTGCAACACTAACATACACACGCATCATTTCAATTCATTAGTCACTAACCGTCAATCAGTAAGAGAACGATTTCCCAAATATTAACCCCGAAGGCCAAAACCAACATCAGATCAACACCCAGGAAACCATTCGACTTAGCCAACCTTCAGTTAATTTCTAAATCACATCCATATCGTTTATAATATTTTATAATGATTTATCGCTATTTTTATTTATTTTAAAATAGCCAATTTATTTAAAACGGCGCTTCGGGCCATAACGCGACCGTGGCGCTGTTTTTCTTCAGATTTGATTTACACATATCTGAAAATCTAACCGTTGGATCTTCACAAAATTTACATCATTAGAAAGATCTTTTCAAAACGAATCCAACGGTTCCAGTTTCGGGAAAATCCGATGATCGGATCCCCCGGTACAATCGTTTGAAGTTTCGATTTCAAAATACGAACTGCAGCGTCGTTATTCGATTAATTATAATTATATTTTTATATATATATATAAATATAATCGTTTCTGGCGCTGTTTTTCTTCAGATTTGAATTAAACATTCCAGACAATCCAACCGTTCGATTTTTACAAAGTTGGTGCCGTTGGAAAGATTTTTCCAAAGCGAACCCAACGGTTGCGATTTCAGGAAAATCCGATGGTCGGATCTCCCGGTATAATCGTTTGAAATCACGGTTTCAAAATACGAACTGCAGCGTCGTTATTCGATATTTTATATATATATATATATATATATATATACCAATTCTTCGATTTCAAAGCTATATTCTTTTCATACATTTGATAAAAATGATATTTTTATCTAACTGTCTTCTATTTCAACACTTCATTATATTTAACAATTCATGTATATAATAAAAATGTGATTTTTATTGTAAAACAATTCATTTCAAAACTCTATTATTTTATATAGTTCATATAGGTAATAAAAATAGGATTTTTATTATAAAACAATTTATTTCAAAACGAGATTATTTTATATAGTTCATATAGATGATAAAAATGTGATTTTTATTATAAAACAATTTATTTCAAAATATGAATACCATTCAACACATGAATTTCAATTCAACGAATGAATATCGATTCAACACATGAAGGTCTTCTATAGTTTGTATATGTAGATACAAAGGTGATTTTTATATTTAAAACACGAGTACCATTCAACACATGACTTTCAATTCAACGAATGAATTTCGATTCAACACATGAAGGTTTTCTATTGTTTATATATATATATATATAAATATGATTTTTATATTTAAAACACGAATACCATTCAACATATGAATTTCAATTCAACGAATGAATATCGATTCAACACATGAAGGTTTTCTATAGTTTATATATATAGATAAAAATGTGACTTTTATATTTAAAACACGAATACCAACACATGAATTTCTAATCAACGAATGAGTATCGATTCAACACATGAAGGTTTTCTATTCAACGAATAAATATAGTTTCAACAAATGAAAATAATTCAAACACATGAATATTATTCAAAATTTCGGCAGCATAACAGCAGGGTAGTTAAAACCGGGACCGTCCCTAGTACGGCTCCTCGCTCTACCTTAAAACCTCGCGGTTTTTGACAATGGGGATCATGCATCTAGTTCGCACGCAGGCGGTATGTATATATTTATTTCATTTCCACAAACTAATCCTATGTGGTTTCAACCAAATATTTCTCAACCACAAATGGGTATTTTTCAACCACAATCAATCAATATCAACGACAAACAATCCCAATCAACCATTCGCTATCAATCAATTTTCACACCAATCACAACCTATAAATATCGTCCATGGTTTGTGGACGAGGGGCGTATATATATATATATATATATATATATATATAGCAATTCACTTCTATTTCAACACATATATAATTTTTACAACGCATATATAACTTATACATCGAACGTACAACTTATACAACGCTTATACATGAGGTGTACAACGCTTATATAACTCATACATCGACTATATAATTTATACATCGTCGTTTTCCATATCGTTTATAAATTAGAAATCTCACATTGGGTTCCACTCCACCAAAAATAGCAGAAGGCTCAGAAAAATATGCGGTCTCTTCTAAAATGTAGAAGACGTCCACACGAGTCCACTGTCTCTTGTTTCACTGAATTTCGACAAGAAACGAAAAAGATATGATTTTTCAAAGTTTGCAACGGTTTTAAACTGTTAAAAACAGTTTTAAATTAAACAGCCGAACCTCCACTGTTTTGTTCGAAACTAGGTTTTGATCTCTTGCGAAATCCGTTGCGTTAGGGGCTGATCGGGGTTCACCACGACCTCCGCCTACGAGAGGGCTTCCCGACAAGGTGGATCTTGCTCAGCTCGAGCTCCAGGTGGCGGCGGAATCTCCTCCGACGCGGGCGAACTTTGTAAGCTCAGAACTCGACGAATGCTCCACAATAACGAGCGAGACCAGGATGGATTCGAAGCTGGGAGGACTTAGAGTCTCACTTCCCTCATCCAGAAGTGACACTTAGAAAATTTCGCTTTCAATTGGTGTTTCCACAACACCGCCATCACTATCATCAAATGTTCCTTGCGTTCTTCCTCCGTCCTCGAGTAAATCAAGATGTCATCCATAAACACAAGAACAAATTTATTTAATTGATCTCTAGAAACCCTATTCGTAAGATCAAAAAAATATGCCGGTGCATTGGTCAAACTGAATGGCATGACCAACCAGTCATAGAATCCAGACAGCGTCTGAAATGCTGTTTTAGGTATACTCTCAGTTGCTACTTGGAGCTGATGAAATCTATCACGAGATCTAACTGGGAGAACACTCTTGCTCCATTTAGCTTATCAAACAAATCATCTATCCGTGGAAGAGGATACTTAATCTTGTTCAACTCGTTGTAGTCCATACATAAGTGAAGGGAACCATCGGCCTTAGTAGCAAATACAACTGGTGCTCCCACTCATATAAGAACCCGTAACTTCCCCATGAAGGAAAGACCGGATTGCTTTGAGGACAAGACGAATCAGAACACAAACAGAATAACTTTTCATTGTTAATTACAACAATTCCATCAGAATACAAGAATATACAGAGTATAAGTAAATATTATATGTCAGAGATTTAATTACATTACTGCAGCAGAAAAATAATAAAATACACAACTGAAGGAGATATACGAATACAGAGCTTTCCGGATATCGTTCCAGCTGTAAATCAGGATCCTGCAAATATAAATCTGCAAAACCAAAACTACTAGCTGCCCGTGTCAAGATAAGGGCACCCAAAGTTTAGGTTAAAACAATAAACTCCAGGTCAGTCATATGACTGGTGTAAGAACTAAAACAGTTATTAATCTTTATTTTAAAGTTAGGTAAATCAAGGGACCAAGCCGTATAACACGGAACGAGTTTTCTTCCAAGAATACTAGTGCATAAAACAATAGCGCAATGCTAAATAAAGAACAATGAAGCTATTATAAGATCCAAGTCCCATCACACAATGCAACACAAGCCGGAGGATAGGGTTTTACCTTATAATAGCCAAAGAATGCTTGATACGCTAAATTTCATGTTTTATTATTATTATAAGTGTATAGTGTCAAAAACAATTTCAATCATAGACGGCATAAGCGCCCCATACACTATGTCGCCATATATAGGTTTACAATCATAACCGCAAAGTCACGCATTGGGAGTTGGATTTCCTTCTGTGAACCGAGGCAAGGGATCGTCCTCACTGATTCGAGACTGTCTAGCTTGAGCCTCAGGAACAGCTGCAACTGCCCCATAGATCGTCAGAGCCAGTCCGCTGTTGTGGATTATAATGCCTGAACACTACGTTTCCCCGCCCTTTGGGACGTAAATGAGCCAAATGACTCCATCGGCTCCACACACCCACCGATATATCCGAGGCGCCTCGCAATCCAACAACCACACAGGTGAAAATAATATAAATGTCATGGCTGGTAGGTCACTGACACCACCCTAGCTAGAAAGAAACGCATGCCCTCCATGAGATCCTCTCCCGTTTCTGGTTCACAACCGGGGTGCGAGGCTCGCGAATTAACACTACACAAAGCTATGCCATAAAGGTCGTGCTTTGATCATCAACCACAAGACTCTGCTTCTCAATAGAAGCCTTGATCATTTGCATCTTAGCATGCCACACAGGCAAACCACTCCATGCAACCAATATCCATCAATCACACAGAATGATATCCAATGTCAGACATATAGTCCATTTACAAGTCCATTCTGGGTCTGAACGAAACTGGAGGCACCTTGTACCTCGCATATCCATCGATCTCCAAGTACGTCTGGACGATCACCAACTGATTCCCTCCTCTTGGGTGTACAGCTCAATCAAGAAATTATCCAAACGATGTGAAGACCTCCGGTCTTCAACCACCGTCTTCATCCTCGACACATCGTCGAATCAGTTATTCAGAATGGGATAAACCCGGTCTTTCTGAATAACCCGCGTATATAATAAACAAGTGTTACACAAACACAACATACGCCTCATTCCAATTTAGAATATTCTTTTATTCAAATATTCATATACTTTGGGAAAGGTTCCAATTAATTTTATCAAAGATAAATTCTTTTAAATTTATTCTTTAATCTTCTTTTTAATATCCATTCAAACCAAATTATGGTTTATCAAAACTAGTCGGGATTAACGAACCTTACCGAAGTAATCATTTGTTTTAATTTCCCAATCCCAACCTATTCATCCCACGAAGTAAAACTTGTAACACTTCATATCTAACACCACGGTGTTATCGGTAAATTCAATTACAATTTCACGTTCAAATCTAATTAAAGATTTAACTATCGCCTGGAGCAAAACTGGTGATACTACATTCTCGACCATTTCAATCTAATTAAAGATTCATTAAAACACCACTTGGTTTTAATCTTCCCAAAAATCACTATCAATGATTATTTAAATTGGGAAATCATATCCTCTCTTTGACTGGGTTAAAGAACCAATGTCATTTAATACATGATTCACGATAAACCCAAAATCACATTCTATTCCATCAGCCTTTTACCGTAAATTAGCAAGTGAACAATTCCCTAAGTAATAACCCCGAAGGCCAAAACCAACATCAGATCGATACCCAGGAAACCATTCAACTTAACTAATCTTCAGTTAGTTTCTAATTTTCTTAACTCCGTTGGATCTAAGAACAGTATTATTAAAGATACCGTTCACGACAACCCAAAATCACATTCCATTTACAATGGAATCATCACGGAAAACAAATCGATATATATAATCGATATAAACTTCCATATCCGACTAATAATATAAATGGAATAACGGCAAAGCCTTTTAAATTCCAGAAATAGTAGTTGTCTTCCTCCACAGAAATTCACTTCGATTATTACCAAATCGAATTCCATTCCATTCCAATTTATTTTATTAAATTGGAAAACTTTACTTTGGAAAATCTCCTTTAAATCTTAACAAAAGATTTATAAATTCCAATTCACATTTCATTGTAAATCGGATTAAAGAACGAATGTCGTTAAAACACAGTTCACGATAAACCCAATTCACATTCCATTAATTATTGGGTTAAAGAACAAGTGTTATTTAAAACACCATTCACGATGAACCCAAAAACCAATTCAAATTCAATTCCAATTAAATACCATTTAATTAGTATACTTCATTAAATCTAAATAAAAAGATTTATTTTTTTTCTCAACTGGGTTTAAGAATAGTGTTAATGAAGACACCATTCATGACAAACCCAAATCCCATTTGATATTAAATACAAGGCTCTGAATATAAAATATATCGGCTTATATTCAATAACAAATTCTACGACTAACAAGTATCGTATTGGAAATAACGATATAAATAAATCTTTCAAATTTACATAACAATATTTGTATAATCACGAAATCCAATATTGAAATATTCCAAAGACAATTTCGATTCAAATCCAATCCCATTCAATTATTGGAAATTTTGATTACTTTTAAAACCCTTTCAAATCCAATTTATTTATTTCAAAAATAAATGGATTATAATTCTAGTTCAAAACTAGTTCATTTCAATAAAAATCTATTTTTATCTTTTCAAATATGGAATTTTTCATCCCAATTCTTTCCAAATCATTTCCTATGCTTTTACACAAATTATTACTATTTTTAATAATTTTATCAAGACCCGTACAGTCGATTTCCATAAACGGCCATCGAACTGCACTTACAACGACCTTTTCCAAATTTTATTTGGACATAATCCCAAATCCAACCATTAGATTTCAAATCAATAATATTCGTTAGAAAGCTCTTTTCGATACGAACCCAACGGTTCCGGTTTTAGGAGAATCCGACGGTCGGATCTCCCGTAATGTCCACTCGAAGTTAATGGTCGAAATTCGCAAATTGTCGCAGCGCGGCGCGTTCTATTCAGGCCTCTATATATATATATATATATATATATATATAGATATAGATATAGATATATAGATATAGATATATATTATACATATTTCGTCGATTTCCTTTTAAACATATTTTATAAATCGTTTTAAATTCGTTTTCAAAACGATTTCAACTTCCTATTCAATTTCTAATCAAAATTGAATATTCCATATCATCGATATATAAATGATAATATTTTCAAAACATTATATTTTGTAATCAATTCCTTTTCGATATTCATTATAAAAATGAATAAAATCGATATAAATATCGTTCACGTCAAAATGGCACATATCTAATCAACACAACTTTGTATATTTCAATAACTTCGTTATTTTGTTCAACAAATGAATATTTTCTTCAACACATTAATTTTCTTTTATTCAACACGTGAATATATATTTTATTCAACACATGAATATTCTTTTTATTCAACACATGAATTTTCTTTTATTCAACACATGAATATATATTTTATTCAACACATGAATTTTCTTTTATTCAACACATGAATATATATTTTATTCAACACATGAATATTCTTTTTATTCAACACATGAATTTTCTTTTATTCAACACATGAATATATATTTTATTCAACACATGAATATTCTTTATTTTCCAACTTGGAATGACGCCCAATCAATTGCCATACAATGTGATTGATATGGATTTCATACACACACATACACTACAACAATCAAACACAGTCAACCATCACCCAAAGTGCATTCTACACTGCATAGGCAACAAATATTAATATTTAACGGTATAACAGCCTGTCAATCAATCGATCGACATACAACTAATTATTGGGACTAGTGTATGGCCAATTTCATCCCAACACGCGTGTGGGGTTTTCAAACAGTCAAACACGGGTTTTATTTGCGTAGTTGGGCGATGTGTAAAATTTATCGTCCCAATCCATATCAGCCAAATGTGTGTGCATAAACAAGTCGTCCGATTCGTTTATAACTATTTATTTTATATACACGTTAGAAATTATATTTTTAACCATAAAATAATTTATTTCATTCCACTACACACAATCATTTTTCACAACACATTAATCAAACAAACAAATCATCCATGGTCTGTGGACGATGGGTGTCGGGTCCTGCTAAGCACCGTCTGCATCCTAATATATATTTCAAACTAGAAATTAAAATAAAAGTGAGGAGTTCTCACCGACTAGCTAAACCAATTCACCGTGACTCTTCATATGTAGGAAATCTTCGCCGCTTTTCCAACGAGATCTGTTCAACACCGTTTGCGTTAAAAATTATATTTTTAACAATGCTACTTCCTATATAAAGATTTTATTTTTTATATCATTGCTTCTTATATAAAAATCATAATTTTCTCTCGCCATTCTCTATATAAGAATCACACTTTTATATATAAAGATCATATTTTTATATCTCTACTACATATGTAAAAATCACTCCTTTACACCGCTACTTCCATGATAAAAATTATATTTTTATCGCTACTTCATATATATAAAAATCGTATTTTTATCGCTACTTCATATATATATATAAATCACATTTTTATCGCTATTTCATATATATATATATATATATATATATATAAATCACATTTTCATATCGTTTCTATATATATAAAAATCCCATTTCTCATTCGCTAACTTCATAATAAAAATCTCATTTTTATTATATCCTTTCATGTATAAAAATCAAATTGTTACCGTATTAAAAATCATATCTTTTCGGTATTAAAAATCATATCTTTTTAAACAATAAAAATCAAATCTTTTTCATTTTAAAAATCGAAGCTTTCATATGTTTAAAATCTCGTCTTTCTAACTACAAAAATCGAATCTTTAGTAACATAAGAATTAGTTCTTTTCATATACTAAAAATTAAACCTTTCATAAAAATCGGAGCTTTCTACTATATAAAAATCAATGAAAAGCTTACAACGTCAGCTAGGGTTTCGATTCAGGTGTAGGCGGCTGCTGGAGCTTCGGATCCAAGCATGAGCACGGCTCCAGTTTGATGGCGGTAGTTCCTGACTCATGGTGGTGGAGAGATGGGCTTTGCTAGTGATGCTGGGGCTCGAGACGAAGGCAACGGAGAATGAGTGTCGCAGGCGGTTGCTGGTGTTCAGTTGGGTGGAGGCGGCGGCGTCGATGTGGGTTTGCGCAGTGGGCTTTGGCTGAAATCGAGTGGGATAGAGAGTAGCGACGGTGAAGAGGGGGGGTCCGGTGAGGTTCGCCGTGGTGCTAGGGTCCCCTGCGACGGAGCGGAGGCGGCGCGGTTGGCCGCCCAGGTGGCGACGGGTTTCAGAGATGTCGGTTTTTTAGTTCCGAGCGATAAAAAAGAGAGAGAGAGGGAGGGTTAGGTGAGGATATTATATATTTATTTAATTTATTCTCCATTAGTTGAATTTTTATTTCGAACCCTAAACGAGGCCCACCGACTGACGTCCCCAGCTAACTACCCCTATTCCGAACACAATGAGATATGTTTCGTAAGCCAATTCCATCGTTTCGATCAGTTTTCATTTAAATTAACATTTAAATCATTATATTGAATTTTAAACGTATATTTCAATTTACTGGGGCCACATACTAACTCTAAAAATTCCCGAAAAATTATTTCAAGCTTCGTATTGATGATACGGTCCTAACAAAACTAATTTCGTCAAATTTGTAGACTGTTTGAAAAATGGTCATTTTCAGGTTGGCCAAATTCAACTAAAATTGACAGAACACGTTTTCTTTTGCCACGCTCACATATTAATCCCAAAAATTATGAATTTTGGAATCTAGCAATAACTTAACATCCCGGATCCAACAAAAGTGGTTTCATCGAAAACAGAGGTCGTTTGCAAAATTTCCATTTTTAAGGGCCAGAATTCCATAGCGACTATTCTGAATTTTCAACTGGGCGTAACTTTTCATTCCCGCTATGAAATTTCAATTTTACGGATTCGTTGGAAAGATATTTTCAAATAGATTCTAATATTTTTGATTTCGCTAAATTCCGGTTTATTTTGAATCCTGTACATTCAATTGAACTTTGAAATCGAATTTTCAAACTACCACGCCATTTTCAATTCCTTTTATAATTAAAATAATTTTATTCGTTCTATCTTCGTCGAAAATATATTTTCCGTCGTTATTATTTAAAATAATCCGTTTTAAATGTTCAAAATTCATTAAAATTGCCAAAATAAAAATTTTAAATTGACTCGGATTTTCGGGTTATTACAATCTCCCCCACTTAAAAATTTTCGTTCCCGAAAAGGAACGAAGCTGAAAGTTGTTTAACAAACCAACTCATCTTCCATTATTTTCTTTACGGCTTAAGTTCTTCAACTTTTCAGTTTCTAAGAACTTTTCAAATTTTTTCAAAAATTTGGCTAACACCTTAAATTTCCAAAAAAATTCGCCATAACCTCCCCTGCACCGGGAGCTTCGGGATATTTCAAATAGCCTCCCATGGCCCTCACCAATCCAAAAGTAAAAGAAAAAGCCAAGCGGCTAGCCAATCGGCTCATAAAATCATCAAATCCCCAAGAAATACAATAAACATGTACCTATTTGTCGGGCAAACAATTTTATTCCTCTTCTCTAGCCTCCTTGCTATAACCTGTTTAATGTAAGTACATGTATATGCATGCAAATGCGATAAATTTTCAATACAATTCAGTATTTGGTTCAATTTGGTTAAATGTTTAACATTTAATTAATCAAACAATAATCAAACAACACAACCAGCAATCAATTAGTGAATTATCGTTTTCAAACATATATCTTTAATACATAGTCAAAAATCAGATTTTTGATGCCAAATCACAACAATAAGCCCTATCTAGTTTTGGTTCTCACACCAGTCAATTTGAATCATAAAGATATCCCACCTTCGAAACTCGAACACAGACACTGATGATGAGGCCTCATCATCAGAATCATCTCCGGGCGACTAGAGTGTGATTCTATATCTACACAATATATTAAAACTTCGAATACCCGTGGATCAGACGTATATGCAAAATCTTTATATATTGGATTGCCCAAATTCAATACAAATAATTATTCAAATACGTTGAATAAAGTTTAAATTTTCAAAACAAAATTCGTTTTCATTTTAAAAATATACTCTTCACACTCGTTCTAGGATACTACTGATCCCATCTCTAACGAGTCATTCCCATTGGATATTATTAATCCAATCTCTGATGAATTCTTTCGTATAGTTCTAATGTGCCTTGTTCTCCGAGCTCTGTAAACCAAAGCTCTGATACCAAATATAAGAACCCGTAACTTCCCCGTGAAGGAAAGACCGGACTGCTTTGAGGACAAGACGAATCAGAACACAAACAGAAGAACTTTTCATTGTTAATTGCAATAATTCCATCAGAATACAAGAATATACAGAGTATGAGTAAATATTATACATCAGAGATTTAATTACATTACTGCAGCGGAAAAATAGTACAATACACAACTAAAGGAGATATACGGATACAGAGCTTTCCGGATATCGTTCCAACTGTAAATCAGGATCCTGCGAATATAAATCTGCAAAACCAAAACTACTAGCTGCCTGTGTCAAAATAAGGGCAGCCAGAGTTTAAGTTAAAACAATAAACTCCAGGTTAGTTATGTGACTGGTGTGAGAACTAAAACAGTTATTAATCTTTATTTTAAAGTTAGGTAAATCAAGGGACCACGCCGTATAACACGGAACGGGTTTCCTTCCAAGAATACTAGTGCATAAAACAACAGCGCAATGCCAAATAAAGAACAATGAAGCTATTATAAGACCCAGGTCCCATCACACAATGCAACACAAGCCGGAGGATAGGATTTTGCTTATAATAGCCAAAGAATGCTTGATACGCTAAATTTCATGTTTTATTATTGCTATAAGTGTATAGTGTCAAAAACAATTTCAATCATAAGTATCAATCATAAACGGCATAAGTGTCCCATAACACTATGTCGCCATATATAGGTTTACAATCAAAACCGCAAAGTCACGTATTGGAAGTTGGATTTCCATCTGTGAACCGAGGCAAGGGATCGTCCTCACCGATTCGAGACTGTCTAGCACGAGCCTCAGGAACAGCCGCAACTGCCCCATGGATCGTCAGGGCCGGTCCACCGATGTGGATTATAATGCCTGAACACTGCGTTTCCCCGCTCTTTGGGGCGTAAATGAGCCAAATGACTCCATCGGCTCCACATAGTCACCGATATATCCAAGGCGCCTCACAATCCAACAACCACACAGGTGAAAATAATATAAATGTCAGGGCTGGTAGGTCACTCACACCACCCTAGCTAGAAAGAAACGCATGCTCTCCCTGAGGTCCTCTCCCGTTTCTGGTTCACTACCGAGGTGTGAGGCTCGTGGATTAACTCTACACAAAGCTATGCCACAAAGGCCGTGCTTTGATCATCAACCACAAGACTCTGCTTTTCAACAGAAGCCTTGATCATTTGCATCTTAGCATGCCACACAGGCAAACCACTCCATGCAACTGATATCCATCAATCACACAGAATGATATCCAATGTCAGACACACAGTCCATTTACAAGTCCGTTCTGGGTCTGAACGAAATTGGTGGCACCTTGTACCTTGCATATCCATCGATCTCCAAGTACGTCTGGACGATCACCAACTGATTCCCTCCTCTTGGGTGTACAACCCAATCAAGATCATCAGTAATTATCCAAACGATGTGAAGACCTCCAGTCTTCGACCACCGTCTTCATCCTCGACACATCGTCGAATCAGTTATTCAGAATGGGATAAACTCGGTCTTTCTGAATAACCCGCGTATATAATAAACAAGTGTTACACAAACACAACATACGCCTCATTCCAATTCAGAATATTCTTTTATTCAAATATTCATATACTTTGGAAAGGTTCCCATTAATTTTATCAAAGATAAATTCTTTTAAATTTATTCTTTAAACTTCTTTTTAATATCCATTCAAACCAAATTATGGTTTATCAAGACTAGTCGGGATTAACGAAACTTACCGAAGTAATCATTTGTTTTAATTCCCCAATCCCAACCTATTCATTCCACGAAGTAAAACTGGTAATACTTCAAATCTAAAACCACGGTGTTATCGGTAAATTCAATTACCATTTCACGTTCAAATCTAATTAAAGATTTAACTATCGCCCGGAGCAAAACTGGTGATACTCCATTCTCGATCATTTCAATCTAATTAAAGATTCATTAAAACTCCACTTGGTTTTAATCTTCCCAAAAATCACTATCAATGATTATTTAAATTAGGAAATCATATCCTCTCTTTGACTGGGTTAAAGAACCAATGTCATTTAATACACGATTCACGATAAACCCAAAATCACATTCTATTCCATCAGCCTTTAACCGTAAATTAGCAAGTGAACAATTCCCTAAGTAATAACCCCGAAGGCCAAAACCAACATCAGATCAATACCCAGGAAACCATTCAACTTAACTAATCTTCAGTTAGTTTCTATTTTTCTTAACTTCGCTGGGTCTAAGAACAGTATTATTAAAGATACCGTTCACGACAACCCAAAATCACATTCTATTTACAATGGAATCTTCATGGAAAACAAACCGATATATATAATCGATATAAACTTCCATATCCGACTAATAATATAAATGGAATAACGGCAAAGCCTTTTAAATTCCAGATATATTAGTTGTCTTCCTCCACAGAAATTCACTTCGATTATTACCAAATCGAATTCCATTCCATTCCAATTTATTTTATTAAATTGGAAAACTTTACTTTAGAAAATCTCCTTTAAATCTTAACAAAAGATTTATAAATTCCAAATCACATTTCACTGTAAATCGGATTAAAGAACGAATGTCGTTAAAACACAGTTCACGATAAAACCAATTCACGTTCCATTAATTATTGGGTTAAAGAACAAGTTTTATTTAAAACACCGTTAACGATAAACACAAAAATCAATTCAAATTCAATTCCAATTAAATACCATTTAATTGGTATACTTCATTAAATCTAAATAAAAATATTTAATCTTTTTCTTAGCTGGGTTTATGAACAGTGTTAATGAAGACACCATTCATGACAAACCCAAATCCCATTTGATATTAAATACAAGGCTCTGAATAGAAAATATATCGGCATATATTCAATATCAAATTCTACGACTAACAAATATCGTATTGGAAATAACGATATAAATATATCTTTCAAGTTTCCATAACAATATCTGTATTATCACGAAATCCAATATCAAAATATTCCAAAGACAATTTCGATTCAAATCCATTCCCATTCAATTATTGGAAATTCTGGTTACTTTTAAAACCCTTTTAAATCCAATTTGTTTATTTCAAAAATAAAAGGATTATAATTCTAGTTCAAAACTAATTCATTTCAATAAAAATCTATTTTTATCTTTTCAAATATGGAATTTTTCATTCCAATTCTTTCCAAATCATTTCCTATGATTTTACACAAATTATTACTATTTTTAATAATTTTATCAAGGCCGTACAGTCGATTTCCATAAACGGCCATCGAAATGCACTTACAACGACCTTTTCCAAATTTGATTTGGACATAATCCCAAATCCAACCATTAGATTTCAAATCTCTAATATTCGTTAGAAAGATCTTTTCGATACAAACCCAACGGTTCCGGTTTTAGGAGAATCCGACGGTCGGATCTCCCGTAATGTCAACTCAAAGTCAATGGTCGAAATTCGGAACTGCCGCAGCGCGGCACGTTCTATTCAGGTCACAATATATATAATAAATATATTATATATATTTCATCAATTTCCTTTTAAAACATATTTTATAAATCGTTTTAAATTCGTTTTCAAAACGATTTCAACTTCCTATTCAATTTCTAATCAAAATTTAATATTCCATATCATTGATATGTAAATGATAATATTTTCAAAACATTATATTTTGAAATCAGTTCCTTTTCGATGTTCATTATAAAAATGAGTAAAATCGATATAAATATCGTTCACGTCAAAATGGCATATATCTAATCAACATGGCTTTATATATTTCAATAACTTCGTTATTCTATTCAACAAATGAATATTTTCTTCAACACATGATTTTTTTTATTCAACACGTGAATATATATTTTATTCAACACATGAATATTCTTTTTATTCGACACATGAATTTTCTTTTATTCAACACATGAATATATATTTTATTCAACACATGAATTTTCTTTTATTCAACACATTAATATATATTTTATTCAACACATGAATATTCTTTTTATTCAACACATGAATTTTCTTTTATTCAACACATGAATATATATTTTGTTCAACACATGAATATTCTTTATTTTCCAACTTGGAATGACGTCCAATCAATTGCCATACAATGTGATTGATATGGATTTCATACACACACGTACACTACAACAATCAAACACAGTCAACCATCACCCAAAGTGCATTCTACACTGCATAAGCATCAAATATTAGTATTTAACGGTTATAACAGCCTGTCAATCAATCGATCGACATACGACTAATTATTGGGACTAGTGTATGGACAATTTCATCCCAACACCCATGTGGGGTTTTCAAACAATCAAACACAGGTTTTATTTGTGCAGTTGGGCGATGTGTAAAATTTATCGTCCCAATCCATATCAGTCAAATGTGTGTACATAAACAAATCGTCCGATTTGTTTATAACTATTTATTTTGTATACACGTTAAAAATTATATTTTTAACCATAAAATAATTTATTTCATTCCACTACACACATTCATTTTTCACAACACATCAATCAAACAAACAAGTCATCCATGGTCTGTGGACGATGGGTGTCGGGTCCTGCTAAGCACCGTCTGCATCCTAATATATATTTCAAGCTAGAAATTAAAATAAAAGTGAGGAGTTCTCACAGACTAGCTAAACCAATTCACCGTGACTCTTCATATGTAGGAAATCTTCGCCGCTTTTCCAACGAGATCTGTTCAACACCGTTTGTGTTAAAAATTATATTTTTAACAACTCTACTTCCGATATAAAGATTTTATTTTTTATATCATTGCTTTGTATATAAAAATCATATTTTTCTCTCTCCATTCTCTATATCAGAATCACACTTTTATATATAAAGATCGTATTTTTATATCTCTACTACATATGTAAAAAATCACTCCTTTACACCGCTACTTCCATGATAAAAATTATATTTTTATCGCTACTTCATATATATAAAAATCGTATTTTTATCGCTACTTCATATATATATATAAATCAAATTTTTATCGCTATTTAATATATATATATATATATATATCACATTTTCATACCGTTTCTATGTATATAAAAATCCCATTTCTCATTCGCTAACTTCATAATAAAAATCTCATTTTTATTATATCCTTTCATGTATAAAAATCAAATTTTTACCATATTAAAAATCATATCTTTTCGGTATTAAAAATCATATCTTTTTAAACAATAAAAATCAAATCTTTTTTATTTTAAAAATCGAAGCTTTCATATGTTAAAAATCTCGTCTTTCTAAATATAAAAATCGAATCTTTATTAACATAAGAATCAGTTCTTTTCATGTACTAAAAATTAAACCTTTCATAAAAATCGGAGCTTTCTGCTATATAAAAATCAATGAAAAGCTTACAGCGTCAGCTAGGATTTCGATTCGGGCGTCGGCGGCTGCTGGAGCTTCGGATCCGAGCACGAGCACGGCTCCAGTTTGATGGCGGTAGTTCTTGACTCGTGGTGGGGGAGGGGTGGGCTTTGCTGGTGATGCTGGGGCTCGAGACGCAGGCGGGGGAGAAGGGGAGTCGCAGGCGGTTGTTGGTGGTCGGTTGGGTGGAGGCGGCGGCGTCGATGGGGGTTTATGCAGTGGTCTTTGGCTGAAATCGAGGGGGATAGAGAGTAGCGACGGTGAAGGGGGGTCCAGTGAGGTTTGCCGTGGTGCTGGGGTCCCCTGCGACGTAGCGGAGGCGGCGCGGTGGCCCGCCCAGGCGGCGACGGGTTTCAGAGATGTCGGGTTTTTTTTAGTTCTGAGCGATAAAGAAGAGAGAGAGAGGGAGGGTTAGGTGAGGATATTATATATTTATTTAATTTATTCTCCATTAGTTGACTTTTTATTTCGAACCCTAAACGAGACCCACCGACTGACGTCCCCAGCTAATTACCCCTATTTCGAACATAATGAGATATGTTTCGTAGGCCAATTCCATCGTTTCGATCATTTTTCATTTAAATTAACTTTTAAATCATTATATTGAATTTTAAACGTATATTTCAATTTATTGGGGCCACATACTAACTCTAAAAATTCCCAAAAAATTATTTCTAGCTTCGTATTGACGATATGGTCCTAACAAAACTAATTTCGTCAAATTTGAAGACCGTTTGAAAAATGGTTATTTTCGGGTCGATCAAATTCAACTGAAATTGACAGAACACGTTTTCTTTTGCCACGCTCATATATTAATCCCCAAAATTATGAATTTTGGAATCTAGCAATAACTTGACATCCCGGATCCAACAAAAGTGGTTTCGTCGAAAACAGAGGTCGTTTGCAAAATTTCCATTTTTAAGGGCCAGAATTCCATAGCGAGTATTCTGAATTTTCAACTGGGCATAACTTTTCGTTCCCGCTATGAAATTTCAATTTTACGGATTCGTTGGAAAGATATTTTCAAATAGATTCTAATATTTTTGGTTTCGCTAAATTTCGGTTTATTTTGAATCATGTACATTCAATTGAACTTTGAAATCGAATTTTCAAACTACCGTGCCATTTTCAATTCCTTTTATAATTAAAATAAATTTATTCATTCTATCTTCGTCGAAAATATATTTTGCGTCGTTATTATTTAAAATAATCCATTTTAAATATTCAAAATTCATTAAAATTGCCAAAATAAAATTTTTAAATTGGCTCGGATTTCCGGTTTATTACAATCTTCCCCACTTAAAACTTTTCGTCCCCGGAAAGGAACAAAGCTGAAAGTTGTTTAAAAAACCAACTCAACTTCCATTATTTTCTTTACGGCTTAAGTTCTTCAACTTTTCAGTTTCTAAGAACTTTTCAATTTTTTTCAAAAATTTGGCTAACACCCTAAATTTTCGAAAAATTTCGCCATAACATCCCCTACACCGCGAGCTTCGGGATATTTCAAATAGCCTCCTATAGCCCTCACCAATCCAAAAGAAAAGGAAAAAGCCAAGCGACTAGCCAATTGGCTCATAAAATCATCAAATCCCCAAGAAATACAATAAACATGTACCTATTTGTCGGGCAAACAATTTTATTCCTCTTCTCTAGCCTCCTTGCTATAACCTATTTATTGTAAGTACATGTCTCTAGTCTGCTCATTTAGGAGCACCCAGAGTAATAAGAAGAGACATAAAACTCTGGGTTAGACAAAAGTCTGGTATAAGCAATAGCAACAAAATAAAGCAATAGCAGGTATAAATAATCATTCCTGACCTGGACCTACAACCAAAGAGTTAGCACAACAAGATATACAATACTCTAAGGTAACACTAACATAGAGTGTAAAATGGAAGTGGGTATGTCATGGTGATAGCAAACATCAAACATATCAATCATCCTCACGTCTCTCACTCAGTGCGTAAAGCATACGATATCCACAGCTTTGATCACCAGATCTAATGGGGTCATGACGGAGTCCAACTCCGTACAACTATCGCTACGACCACTTTTCCCTTTAGGGCCATGACGGAGTCCCACTCCATACAACTACTACTCTGACCCCACTGCACTGGTCCATAGTCAATAACCCTAACGGGTCAACCAGCCCATATAGCCCTGGCTCTGGTTTGTCTAAATACCCCTTTTCAATGGTGAACCAATGTTATGGATATCGATAACCCCTTTGCACATGTCTCGCAACAAAGCCCAACTCTAGAAGTTAACTCATTGGTTCCCATCTAGATTCTGAGCCATAACTTCTCATTTGGACTTCCTTTGCATCTCAGGTTTTGGTCAGATTAGAGTTGATATTCAGAAGAGTTCACGATCGTCATCGCGTGGTAGAAGTTCGAATCTAGATCAGTTCAGAGTTATCGTTTTGGTTCCACTTGTGGTCCTTCACCGGCTCGCTCCATCAAGCTCCACTTCACAAGGCTTGCTCGACCCTCCTTCTTTAGGATTGCTCGCTCGCTCGTACTACTCTAGGTTGATCGTTCGTACTATTCACGGTCGGTTGTTTGTACTACTCTGGGTCGGTCGGTCATACATCCTCCATAGGGTCGGTCACATACACTCCAAAGAGGTCGATTGCACGTACGCTCCCCTTTGGGTCAGTCGCTCGAGCCCCCTGTGTAAGTCGTGCGACCCAAAACCTGCACCACTTCTAGCAAGCTATTTTCGCCTCACGATGGTGTTTTTGACCATTCTAACTTTCCTATGCAATCACAAGGCATACCAAACAACAATAGTAACATGTAGAATCAACCAAAAACACCAAAACAACAAGTTGACATGTAAATTTAGATCGAACATACCTAAATCCATGATTTTCTTCTTAATCCCCTAAACTCCGGAATTAGCAAACTTAATCCAAATTTGTATATGTGACATGAAATATGATTCTTGATTTTATGCATGTGTTTCCATATTTTTATGATGTATAATTTCGCTAATTGTCACTAATCACCCCTAATTAGCCATAATTAGTGTATAAACATGCAAATCACTCACCTTAGCCAATAATTAATGATAGATCTGAAACTAATACTGATTTGGCTTGGATTCCAATGTAGTGCAATAGCTCTACCTCAAATTTGGTGCTAATCTAACTTGATTTGATGTAGATTTGATTAATTTGTGGTTAGAAAGTGATTAGAGAGAGATTTGGAAGATGGAGGCCATTACTAGGGTTCAAGGAATGTTTGTGGTGGCTAGAAAAATGAAAGGAGATGATTCTCCAACTCCTTTCTTCCCTCCCATAACCCTAATCCAGAAATGGATTATGGGCTTAGTTGCTAATCACCCTATTAAGACCGATTAGGCTGTTTTCCAACCTTCAAATCTTATTTCAGCCATATCTCCCAAACGGTAAGTCCGTCTGAGTATAGTAACCACTCTAGGGAATGAGGAACCATCATCCGAATTTAGTAGTAGTGGTTTCATGTCATAACTCCTTACCAATCAAAAGTTATAGGCGAAACAAGATTCGTCAGGGGCAAAAAGGTCATTTAAAATTCGACAAAAATCATGAATGTGGAAAATGACCCCAACAGTCCTTTCCCAAAGTTACACGATCATATGACATCGTATGAAAATAAAATAAATATTCTACGATACTCCGATTATGGGTCGTTACATTACTTTTACTTACAATCTTTATACTGCTTATCTATGATATTATTTCTATATATTTATCTCATTAAATATTCACTTATGTATAACAAATTTATAAATCATCTATTAGAACTTTCGTATTTAGTATAATATACAAACTTCCATATTAGTCGATCCTACTAGGCGTTTTCATTTGGTATCTGAGCAAGGTCATCATATAACCATAAAACCGTTATTTAATATCTAGTTATTATAGAAAATAACGCCAGTACAAGCATTAACACTAGTTTCATAGAAGGTCAATCAACTTCCCGACTTCCTTTATTCAGTGGTTTAAACTATAGTTATTGGGCTACACGAATGAGAACCTATATGCAAGCAAATGGGTTTGATTCATGAAATATAACTGAGAAGAATATACACCTCATGCTACTAATTATTCTGAACGGTCAATTGCATAAAAAGCAGATGCTACTGCAAATGCTAAAGCTTTGAGTATGTTGCACTATGCCTTAGATAGAAATGAGTTTAACCATATTTGCATGTGTAATAATGTATGTGAAATATGGTGAACACTCAAAGTAACTCATGAAGGAACCAACAAGGTTAAACAAAGCAAGATATCCATGCTTAAGAGTTAGTGTCAAAATTTTAGAATGAATGAAAATGAATCCAGTAATGATACATATTCTAGATTTCAAGATATTTATCATTCATTATTAGGGTTAGGAGAAAATTATTCTGATTTTGATATAGTTTCAAAAATCCTAAACTCTTTAACGAAAGAATGGAAAAGGAAAGTCTTAGCTATCCAAGAAGCTAGTGATATCTCAACCATGAAACCAGAAGAGTTAAAAGGAAATTTAATTTTGTACGAAGTAAATTTACAGGCAAAAGGAATTCATGCTCAAGATAAAAAGAATCTTGCATTCCATGCTGAAAAAGAAGATGATTTGTATTTTGATAACGACGAAGATTTAACCTTTATTACTAAAAATTTCAAGAAATTCTTGAAATATGGAAAAGAAAAATAAGGATATCTTCAAAATAAAATCCAACAATAATAACCCATTATAACCTTCAGCCTCGGTTTTAGAATGCTACAACTGTGGATAGAAAGGGCCTATGAAGAAATTCTGTCCAGAGAAAAGAAGAACATCAAACCAAAAAGGATAAATTCAGGATGAAAGTTTTATCTATGTAACATGGGATGGTGATGATTCATCATCATTAGACAGTGATAGTGATAGTGAAAATGAACAAGCAAACGTATGCTTCATGGCTAAAGAAAATGAAATATGTGATTTTTCTTATGAGGATATGGTAGAAATTAATAAATTCAGAATTGTTAGAATATAGAAATAATTACAAAAGAAAATATAAACAGGCTAATAAGGATAGAAAAGCAAAATTCGAAAGAGATATTATGAAAGATGAAAAAGAGATAGTAGAAGAAGAAATTAGAAAACTTCAAGAAACTTTTTCACTCTAATTGTCAACTTTCTTTATTGAGTCAAGAAATTGTAACTCAAAAAGAGAAGAATAATGTACTTATTTCTGAAAATCATGATTTGAAAACTGGGATTAAAATAGTTAAATTAGATAAGTCTAATCTTAAAATAAAATTAGACGATATAACCAAGAATGTTTCTAATTTTAATAAAGATAGAAAGAATTTATCTAAAATTATAGAAAATTCTCAGCTTACATATCGTAAAATGGGATTAGGTTATAAAATAAAGGTTGATATTCTACCTTCGAAGAAGTTAAATAAAAAAGAAAAAAAATCATAACTTAGGAAAGCCTGCTACAGAAATAGTTTCTAAAACTATTAACATATGGGTTCCTAAAACAAATAATGTTTTAATTAGGAATAAATATAAAATCATTCATAGGAATTGTACATAAAAATAAGGATTATATTTATAAAAGGGACACTGAACCCTCATGGGTTCGGTTTCCTAAGACCTAACTCTTAGGACCCACAGAGGAAGTGGATACCAATGTCATTACATATTTTTTGCAAGTCCCACTCAAGAAAAGAGGAAAATGGATACTTGACAGTGGTTGCTAAAAACATATGACATGAGACAAAGAGATGCTAACAGATATTATCTACTTAAAGGAGAAACTGTCACATTTGGAAATAATTCCTAGGCTATATCATCGGAAAAGGCAATGTGAGCAATTATGGTACATCTAATTTACCTCTAAGTACTGATGTTTTGCTAGTTAAAATTCCGAAACATAATCTGCTTAGTATTAGTCAGTTATGTGATAAAGATTTAAGATATCATTTTCAGAAAATAAGTGTAGTATTTCTAATAAAAATCACAATCTAATTTTGAAGGAAGTAGGGAAAAATATTTATATTCTAAACATGAAAATAAATATTAATCCAAATTTATGTTTATTAGCAAAAAAAATTGATCATTGGTCATGGCACAAAATATTTTTTCATATCAATTTTAAAACAATAAATAAAATTTCGAAAAACGAATTAGTAAAAGGTCTACCAAAAGTTAAATCTAAAGTAGATAACCTATTGATGCTTGTTAACTAGGTAAACTGACATAATCTTCATATGAATCGATAAGGATCATTTCAACTCGAGTAATCTCCAGTTAGTTTCTAATTACCTTAACTCCATTTCTTAACTTGTTATCAACAAAACCATTTCATTTCTATTCTTAGAAAGCATCTCTGATTATATTTGGAAAACATTTCCAAAATCCATTTATGGATTTTAAACGAACATTGTATAAAACATCATTTCGACCACTCAACCCATTAATCGCTTATTAACTAACTTTATCTCTAACCAACCTGTGCCATCAGAACTTAACTATTCCTAAGTCAATTATGATGTTAATCAAGTTGGGGTTTAATTACCTCTCAGACCTTAACTGAACAACATTCTTAACCTTGATAAAAATAAAGATCACTGCTCCAATCTTAACAAACATCACTTACGCCATTCACGAATTAAGTTTCGAATCTACTTCTTTAACGGAAATCATTGATTATAACAATAGCGTTATAATCGCTATTTCCGAAATATTTAATTTGAAAATATAACTTTTATTCTTTAATTTGATTAAATAAATAAATCTTGATAAAAACAGAAAGTAAATAATACTTTCCTGAATTCGATATAATTGAATTTTCAGTGTGTAACTCTATTTCGAAAAATCTCTATTTGATAACTCTCTTTTGAATGATCTCTATTCGATTAACGTTCCGAACTTTGAAATAAATTCCCGTTTCAGGTTAACTCGATTTCTATTTTCATTCTAAATCGACCTTTGAATTTATCACATCCAATTCTTTAACAATTTCTCTTACAACTATTTAATACTGCAAAACGTTTGCTTTTAACCCATTATCCACTTTAAAATGTAAAAATATTATACCTTTTTAGAAATTTAGACTCGTTATATCAAATCAATCTTGATTTCAATTTATAAACATTATTACAGATTCAAATTCTGTTTATCGAATCATTTTATAACTTCTCATTCCCATTTTATTTTATTTATTAAGTCTCATTTACATATCAATCTTCTAGTCTTTTTTATTTAACAAGTTTATAATTCTATATCGATGTTATATTTGATTAAAATATATCGATTTCAAAGCGAATATTAATTATCTTATCAGGTTCCGCATTATACAATTTTTAATTTCTGAAAATATGTATTTTTACAACATTCGACACAATCGAATTCTAATTATCAATCCTATGGATTTATTTTAATTCTATTCAAATTTTGAACGTTGGAATAAATTTTGTTGTTTTTTTTGAAATGATTTCTAATTTCCCTTTTAAATTTATTCTTGAATTTACATTCCCAAATTATTCAATGATAATTATTTCACTTCATTTATAAACATCGTTTATAAATTAACTTTGTTTATAAATTAACTTCTTAATTTTATTATTCAAAACAAGTTATTATTTTCTAGTCTATTCAAAATTCAATTTCTATTTTACAAGTAGATTTATCCTTCTGAAAACCCAAATTCTTTTCCATTCATTCTAACTTATTTTTACGGTATTTTAAATACCAGTTATTGTAGGTCCAATGCTATTCAAACATCCAACACAGCAAAATCTATCATAGAACATTTCACATATCATATATCACAATATATGAAAACAAACAGTAATAATTATGAGGAATCCAGTTGGATCCCTCTAACTTGTTTCCCTGCATTCACAGATGTTAATCAACATAAATGACGCAATTTCATATCAATATGAAAAATGGTAGTAAATAGAATCAGTATTCACCGATTTATATATGTATTATTTCAACCAACTTATTTGCAATTCATCCAAACAACCATCACATAACATTCACTCATCATTTATCGTTTCTAAAATTTGTATATAAAATTATAAAACTGGACAGAGTTAGTGAGTTTACTCACCTTGGCCGTTAATCGTTGAATAACGATTAATAGTCGATTGATTTAATCAGGTGTTTTATTCTTCCATAAATTGTAACGATCTCCAAATCTCTTCAAGCTAATTCCAGTACGTAGTCTGCATCTATATGACCCTAACAGATCATGTTTTGTTGAATTTCGTTAACGTATAGGCAAGATACGAAAATTTTAAGTTAATACATTATTTAAATTTAATTAGACTAAATATATATAAATTTTGGGACTCACTATTTTTGAATCGACCCAAACCTCTACCCACTCATGTATATTTCTCCTTCTTCCCCAATTTGAACTGTTCGAAACCTGATCCTTGTTTCTTCCATGAAGAATGGCCATCACCGATACATTCTTCACCACCTTCTCACTCTACACTTTGCCAAAAACAGTAACGACTCAATCATTATTTCCCTCGTCAAAATTCTACTACTTGAACCCCATACGATACAACTTGACCTTTCGATATGAAACGCGTGAAGCAGGCGCTACCGTGCACCAATGAAAAAGACACGAACAAAAATCACCCCAAATTCCACCAAAAATGTTATATAGGTGCAGTTTCTACACTGAACCCCAATACAATATTCAAATAACTCATAGCTTCTCCATTTTCAAGATATTAGGAACCCTAGGTTTACCATAATATTTTCGAACTCCCGAAATGGCTTGCACACCCTTGCAAACTTAGATGGAATTGAAGAGAATGTATTGCGGATTTCGAATATATTTATGTTGTTTCGTGGAGTATTTCATTTTATCTTAATTCTTGAAGCCATTGAAATCTCACGCCACTGATTTTCCATAAACGCAAAAGGCAAGAATGAAGGTTGCGTATGTATTTATAGAAGAAGGAGACTTATGAGTTAAGTATATGTGTAGAGTAGGATAGGACGGTTGTAAAGGATCCTATAAGTTTTGATTGGATTTTTAGAAACCATTTTTCATTGTTTCTTTTCACCGATTGATTCTCTGTGAAGGAA
This sequence comes from Allium sativum, assembly GCA_030737875.1. Classification (NCBI taxonomy): domain Eukaryota; kingdom Viridiplantae; phylum Streptophyta; class Magnoliopsida; order Asparagales; family Amaryllidaceae; genus Allium; species Allium sativum. The sequence continues at coordinate 507,752,064 of CM060920.1, read as the reverse complement.
GAAGTACATCCACAGGTTACATTCATAGGTAGGCAAATTCAAATTTTAGCTTGTGCTTATGGTGATTTTTCCTGAGTTGGCAGCGTGAAATACAGGGTAGGTTTACTTAGTGTAGGAAAAAACTAGACACTTATCCCTGAAGTTTTAGGAAAACATGGGTATGTACTTAAGTTCATTAGGCCTGCGTGAAATATAGGGTAGTTAATAAATGGATTAGACTATTTAGGAAAGATTTATTATTATTAAATTTACGTAAAACTTATGGACGAAGTAACACAGAAAAACTACCCCATACGAGTTCTTTTTGTGATGAAAATTGAAGTCTTACAATAGTTTAATATTCCAAACACAATGGAACTAGTTTTATCGAATTACGAGTCCATTGTAAAAGTTCATTTTTAATTTTAAACGATTAAATAACATGCATTTATATTGTGCACAGTCATAAAATAACTCTAATTGACGTGAAACTGAAAATCTTATAATAATTAATCACTACAAATTTAATAAAGTGAAAATTAGTCACGCATCCTTAAAAAGTTTCAAAATAAGAATGAATCCTCACCAAGTTTCATATTTAAAGTGGGTCCCTTTTATGGTTGTTACGTGGTTTTCAAAGGAATTTGTGCGCTGCTATATAATTTTTTTTTTTAAAAATTGCAAATATTCCCAGAAAATTTCGGATTTTTTTTAAAAAGAATTGCATACATGTATGCAATTAAACTCAATAGTTGCATACATGTATGCAACAGTTCATGAAGTAATTTGCATTGAAAATCTGCATAAATTCTTGCATACATGTATGCAACTATTCTGTTTTATTGCATACATGTATGCAAATAAAGATGAACTAATATTTATGCCTACGAATTGTTAAATATATGTATGCAACTATCCTATTTTATTGCATACATGTATGCAAATAAATATGAACTGATATGCATGGCCATGAATATATGCACACATGTATACATATTCTATATTACATGCATACATGTAGCATAAAAGTTAACACAGATGCATAACTGAAATAGTTGCATAAATGTAAGTTACAATTTCAAATATATGCATCCTTTGATGCAGATTACTACAACTTCGTTTTTTTTGTTCTTTTTTGTTTTTGATGCATTTTTTGGTTGTTTCTTCATCTGAATTTTATTATGTTTAGGCGTTTGATTTAAATATGAATTTACGTGATTTTTTTTTGATGAATTTTCGAAAAATAGGGATGTAATTTATAATAAGTTTAAGACTGGATGTGACATGAATTTTGAAACTTATTAGGGACCTGAGCGAAACACACCCCTTAATAAAATTAGTTTCGTCGAAAACGAAGGTTGTTTGAAAATTGACTATTCTATAATTCATATTAAATCGATATAATATAAATCGATTCCAAAACAAACCAATCTACTAATAATAAAATATTATTATCTTATATATTCAAACAATATATAGCTTCGAAATAATCTAATTTGGATTTTAAATCCAATATTCCATTTTCAAGTTAAAATGATATTTCGTTTGTTGTAAATCTCTTTATTTTATTAAATAATTTGTTATTGTTTATAAACGATTCTATAACGACTTTCTGAGAATTTGATTTGGACATAACTTACAATCTATTATACGAAATCTCCATTTTTCACTTATATTAGAGCAACATAGTTCAATAGATTCGAACGTTTCTTGTTTCAACGAAATCTGACTTATATTAGATCCTATATACTCAATTGAAGTTCAAAACGTAAAACTATGAACTACCGCGATGTTACTAGCCGAACTATAATTATATTAAAATTAATATGTTCTAACGTCGTTTTGTTAATAAATTCATTATTAAAACTGAAATCTAAACTCAATTAAATTTCTTACATCGTATAATTCACAAAATATTGCGAATTCAACTATTTTTGATTATTTTGAAAATTAAATTTATTATTTAACAATTTAAATTAATTTAATATCCAAAATATTTGAATTCTAGTCATTTAAATGTTTAAACCAACCTTTTAAATAATTAAATAAATTAAATTTTCAATCATTATAATCCAGATCGTTACATTTCTTCCCCCTTAAAAGAATTTCGTCCCCGAAATTACTAAGGTAGGAAAACGCTACAAACCCTATTAACTAGGTAAGAAAAATCATCTATTTTACTTCTCAACTTCAGTTTCAATTGAACCAATTAATTTCAATTAAAATATGAATTAATTCCTACTACCAAAAAATTTCAAAAATTCTGAAAATTTTCTTACACCTTAAATTGTAAAAAAATTCGTCAGCGTCTCCTTTGCACGGCTTAATCGGTACAACTACAACTCGCCTCTCTTGGCCTTCGCCAATCCAAAAGAAAATAAAAAAGTCATGCGATTTGCCGAATAAGCTCACAAATCTCATACTGAATTAAATATGTACCTTTTGACGGGCATACATTAATTATATTCATTTTCAAATGTCGATTCAAACTTACTTTTCATCTTTATTATTTTAAATATTTATTTTCAATATTTAAAATCCACTAAAATAGCCAATTTAAATTTTTTTAAATTGGTTCAGATTTTCCGGGTCGTTACACATACCATTCTGTCATATCCATTTACTACCAATATATACAAATGCATTCCTAATTGATCTCCAATCAATTTATCCTCAAGCCAAATCATTCGCTTATCCCCTAGCCTTAGTTAAATCTCAATGTCTATTTCACAAATATTTATTTAGCTTCCTTAAGTTATTTTTTTATTCCATCATTATAATTCATCCTGTATGCTTGTTTTTAATTCAAAACAATCTCTTCTTGGGTGGTTTAAACAACTTCACTTTTCTAAAATCAACTTTTCTTTCCAAGATTCAAAACACTTGTTTTCTCAAAAAAATCCAAAAACAACACAAAAAACGACCCTATTACAACAATGGAACACTGTTGCAATATACATTTTACAACGGTGGCAAACCGTCGTGTATTAATAAGTTGTAATAGACTAATATCTTTTACAACTTTTTTGCACTGTTGCAACACCATTGTAATATGTATATTTTACAACTTTTTTCCACCTTTGTAATAAACTTTATTACAACAGTTATGCACCGTTGTAATAAAATATACTACAACTATTATGCACCGTTGTAATTGACATTTGGGTTTTAAAAAAAATAAACATCTTTTGCAACTGAAAAGAACAATACACTACATAAAGCAATACTCCATAAGCAAATCTGACATTACAGTTATTTGCAAACTAATTTATTAAAATACTCAAATATTTAGTATTACAAACAATAAGTTTTAGACAACATTTCGTACATTATTACATACTTGACCATTACAAAGCAACTTAGAATAAGCACAAGTTATCCACAAAAAATTGCATATCCTACGGGAGCACACCATCATCCATAATCTACTACAACTGTTATGTACAAGTTACCTGAATCTGTAACACCCCACATTTTTAATATAATTAAAAATGTACAAATATGTATATATGCATAGATAGGTAAATAACAATGATGTATAATGAAAAATTAATTCATACATTGAAGCATAAGGAAATTAATGCGATAACAATGTGTGTAATCGAGGAGATGAGAAAATAAAAATAATTAATTTAAATATCAAGAATTATGTAAAACGGCCATCACCATTGCGTCCGTCTCGGAATTCTAGTCAAGATAGACACCTAGTTTGCGTAAAACGGACATCATATGAAGAAGTTATTAAGCCTAGAAGTTTGTATACGCACAAGAGAAATATATATATATATATATATATATATGTGTGTGTGTGTGTGTGTGTGTGTGTGTATATACAAACAAATAAAATATAAAATAAAGAATAAAATAAGGATTGCATGTAATAAATACATGCACTAAAAAAAAGTAATGCATGCATTAAAAGAAAGAAAGGATTGGTTGCATGCAATGTAAATATGTTGCATGCACTGATTTGCAAACATAATGCATTAACATTAAATGAAAAAGATTCAAGCAATGGTTTAATTTAAGTATTGTAACTAACATGAAAAAGAGAAGTAAGGAGAGAACAATAATTGTAACACCCCGTGAATTCTATAACTGTGAAATTCACAAATTAAAGTATAATTAATTTGAAATCAAAGAACTAAGGGAAACGGGATACGCCATTGCGTTCGTCTCGGAAAAATACGCGAAATAGAGTCCGAGTTTTCGAAAAACGGAGTCCGTATGAAGAAGATATGGCCTCCGGAAGTTTCTGAATTAAGTTTAAAATTCGAACAGAATAAAACAGCTCAGAAAAACAAGTTTAAAATTAAAAATCGGGCCCAATTGGCCAGGGCGGGAAAATTCCCGCCTGATGCACCCAAGTCGACTGGGCTGTCGACCTGGTCTTGCCAGGTCGACAGGGCTGTCGACAGGGCTGTCGACAGGGCTATCGACCTGGTCCAGAGCCAGGTCGAACCCAGCCCACCCTGGCTGGCCTAGTCTATGTTGGTCGATTTTCAGAAGCTTGCTTTGTCATTAGGGCTAGGTGGCAGGCTCTAATTGGTCTCTCTTTCGAATGAATGGCTACGATCAATCCAAGCAGCATCGATGGTCCTAATCAGTTCATAAACTCTATAAAAATGACCCTAGACTCTACCTAATCTATTCATTCAAAAATAAGAACAAAGCCACCATGCTGCTGAGGAACGACTAGGAGTAGCCACCAAATTTGAGAGAAGATTAGGAGGCGAATTCTAAAGCATAAAGCGACTCAAACAAATCAAATCAACGCCTACGTCAAAAGGAGTCGCATCTCCAAATTCCTAATTCGCCACACGATTGTAAGTAGAGTATTATTTTGGTATGAACAAATAATTGTGTTGGTTTGTATACTTGACTTGTGGTGATAAAGTAATTCATATTTGTGCGTTACTATGATTCTTATCGATTTGGAATATTGTATACGTTTGGATATTCTCAAATTATGTTATTCATTACAAAAACTACATGTTTGCGGTAGTTTTATGCAAGTATACGTTTGGATATTCGCAAAGCATGTTATTCATTATAAAAACTACATGTTTGCGGTAGTTTTATGCAAGTATACGTTTGGAATATTCGCAAATTATGTAATTCATGTTGAAGCTACATGTATGTAGTTGTTTAATTGAAATTCATGCAAGTTTGGGTTTTGCTATTATGCCATCATAATGTGTATTTTTGTACAAAAATCATTTTTGTATGTAATTGGAACAAATTTGGGTTATTGTAATTCATATGGAATTATGTTGAAAATTTGGCATCATGATTTATGTATTAAGCCATACTTTTGTACTAGAAAACCTCTTTGCGAACTCATGAATATAACTAGGTTATGATCGATATTTTGCATAATTGAAAGCCATGCTAGGTCTATATTGTTAACAAAAATTATATGATGACATATGTGGTACATAGCTAGGTTAGATGCAAAATCCCATTTGCAAGTTTGCATGACTAAAGTAGAAATCATGATTTCATGTTAGAAATATTTATGCCTGCCATGGTTATGTGAGTAGATTTAAAATCATGATTAAGTTGGAATAATTCAAGTTGGACTATACTTTTGTGTTAATAACAAAAGTAGGCACCTTTATAACATGATTTGCTTATGTTTGACATTATGCCTAAATAAAAATATAGGTTTATGTTGTAGTTAAGACTATGTGTCAAGAATGATATCCAATTTAGATTCTTATCTTAACTACAAGTTTACATGCTTTGATTCATGTCACTTATGCTTTATGACCAAAGTATACATTACTACTATGCAAGTACACCAGTTTCTATTTTGTAGTTCCACGTTATGTTGCAAGTTCATGCGTTCACATTCCCCTTTTTGTGTATGTAATCACGCTTTAAGCCTCCCCTCTTTCGCATGGCTAAGTTGGGCTTAAAAAGGTTAAGCCCAACATATGTATAATAAACGAACGTATTAAACGGGGGAAAATAACGTTGGGCTAAATTTATTAATAAATGAAAAGATAAAGTAAAGGGGCCCAAATTCAAGGATGGGTTGGGCCCATGATTGGTGTAACCTTTACACCATTGATTTTTTAATAATGGGCCGCAAATATTTACATATAAATAAAGAAGAAAGGCAAAATATGTAAATGTAGAAAATACGATGTGTTTAACCCGAGGTTGGATTGAGTTGTGATGTAAACCTGCCCGGAACCGCCCGGCTGTCCAGTGGTCACAACAATACCTATCCAATGTGGGAGGTTAAACATGGAGCCCAATAAGGACCCGAGGTTAGACTGAGTTGTGGCGTAAGACTGCCCGGAACCAACCGGCAACAGGCAGCCACAACAATACCTGTCTAATGTGAGAGGTCAAGGCTTTAATCAGACAATTAAGGCTGAGACAGGATTGTTAGGATTAAGTGAACTAAAGACTTAATCAAAATGGAACATGCTAAACTAAACAGACTGATTGGGGGTTAGGTTATAAAACACTTAACCAACTTAGCATGTTGGCTAGAGATAGAAAACCTAGTAACGGGGGACCCTTTTCAGCAGTAATCCTATAAGGTGTATCATGATACCCTGAAACTAGGCAGGGTGGGGCACGATTACTGGGCTGATTGTAAGAGGTCAAATCGACGGCGGTGGTGTAGCAGTGTAGGTTCTAACGGGGTGTGGTCGTGCACACACTCCGGCGCAGAAAAATAAGGCACTGGGCACCAGTAGTATACCTGTGCATTCTAGGGTTGTGTCGGGCCGCTGCCATGGGACTTGATACACCCCATGGTGGGACCAGCATAGGTAACTACAACATCGGGGGTCGTAAGACACATGTAACTATGCGAGTAGGAGCCGATCATCATAGAATGGATCACTTCACCCTGATTATGGGGTGCCTGTTGGGAACTAGTTTATATGGGTTCAGAGATTAACATGGGGTATGATAGTATACTCGACCCTAGACAACTTTACTAAGTTTATAGTGCTTTCCCACTTCTTGTTTATACTTATCATACCCAGTTCTTTATTCATAGACAGAATAGTCCTAGACTTACTCAGGCTTTATGTCTGACTCTACTTTTCTTTCGTCTTCTTTTCTTCCGTTTCCCCCCCCCCCCAGGTCCACAGGGAGGGAACACTGCAGCTTGACCAGCCTTAATATCCAACTTGAAGAGGAGAAATGTATTGCTTGGACTTTTTTCGTTTTGAACCATGGCTTTGGACAACAACTATGGGGCTTTTGCAGTTTATTTATGTTTTCTTTATGCTTCTTTAAAAGATGTAATTAAGACAGATTATGAAAGTGTTATGTTATGTTTTTGGAAAGGATGTAAGACAATCATGGTGATGTTGTTGTAACACGTATTTGCTTTTATGAAATAAAAGTTGCTGTTTTTCTGCTGCTTACAAAATATGTGTTCTTATATCTGTCTTGTATATCTGTGACTTATACTTATAAACCTCCACCAAAATTAGGGCATTCCCTTTGAGAGTGACCCTAACGGAGGTGGGGTGTTTCACTTGGTATCAGAGCATAGGTTTACCAGATAAGATAAAAAGTTTTGAAAATTTATTTTCAAAAAGGAAATTTAAAGAAGCATTTTAAAAAAAAAAGATAAAATATTATTTTATTTTAAAAAGGCAAAGTCCCCCAAAAGCCATAGGTACTATCTTCTATCCTTCATTTTGAATCTATCCTTTCTGTTTCAGCATGTCTGGAGACCTTACTCCCCAACTGCTGACGCTTTCACTCCTCCTCCTCCACGTGAACCAGCAAGCGAAAGAGTCCCAGAGTAGGAAGACGAATAATAGTCAAACAAGAAAGGATCGTGACAGTAATAATAAGAAACGAGAAAAAAGGAAATGTAATTTTTGTGGTACGGATGGGCACATAGCCAAGGATTGTAGAAAGAGGAAAAGAAAGCAAGGAGAATGTTTTCATTGTGGGGAGACTGGACACATCAGCAAAGACTGTCCTGAGAAGACAGACTTTGAGAAGGGCAGGAAAGACAACAAGTCCCGAGAGAAGAGGAAGTGTAAATTATGTGGCAAAGTGGGGCACTTAGTGAAAGATTGCCGGAAAAAGAAGGCCAAGATGAATGGTGGATGTTTTTCTTGCGGTGAGACAGGCCACAGGGCTAAGGACTGCCCAAAGAAACGAGGACAGGGGCAGAGGGCTGGATCCACCTCGGGGGCGCAGGTTCATGTGCTAGAAGCGCCACCTCTGCAACAGCGAGGTATAAATACTTCTATAGAAAATGTAGTTTGTCTTTATGATCACCCCGTTCGCACTTTATTTGATTCTGGCGCATCACACTCCTTTATCTCGTCTGCTTTAGTAGAGTCTCTGCACCTAAAAACTAGTATGGTAGAGGACCCCTTAATTGTTTCAAACCCAATTGGGGGCCCAGCTCATTTGTCTATGATCTGTTTGGGATTGAAAATTTCTATTCTAAGTGTAGAATTTCAATGTAGTGCCTTTGTTTTGGGCTTTTCGGGGTATGGTTTGATTTTGGGTATGGATTGGCTATCCAGTAATGGGGCCATCCTTGATTGTGAGAAAAGGGTTGTTAGGCTCCTAACCCAGCTCGGTAATACTTTGGAAATTTCTTGTAATCCCTCGTATGCGGTTATGCTTAGTTATCTTGAATCGCTAGATGCCTCTGTTGAAAATTTGCAATCAGTTAGAGTGGTCCGGGAATATCCGGATGTCTTCGAAGAGGTGAAGGGCTTGCCTCCGAAGCAGGAAATAGACTTCCGCATATATCTTGTAGATAATGCAAATCCCGTTGCGTTGCCCGTTAGACACATGGCTCCACGGGAAAGGAAAGAGCTCAGTAAATAGATTAAAGAGCTTCTAGAAAAGGGGTTCATTAGGAGGAGCATTTCAGAATGGGGCGCTCCAGTGGTGTTCGCTACAAAGGCGGATGGTTCACTCCGTCTATGTGTTGACTATAGGGAGCTCAACAAGCTAACGAAAAAGAATAGGCACCCTCTCCCTAGAATTGACGATTTGTTTGACCAGCTTGTAGGAGCGTCTGTTTTCTCCCAGCTCGATTTAGCAACCGGTTTTCATCAGCTAAGGGTGGCTGAAGATAGCATCGATAAAACGGCATTCAGAACCCCAGACGGCTACTTTGAATGGCTTGTCATGCCTTTCGGCTTGACAAACGCACCTGCTTACTTCGTGGACCTGATGAGTAGGGTATTCAGAGATTTCCTCAACAAGTTCGTAGTGGTCTTCGTAGATGATATCCTTATCTTCTCAAAAAGTGAAGAGGAACATGCTCAGCACTTAAGGGCAATCATGGAAACTTTGCGAGTCCATCAACTAAAAGTCAAATTCTCCAAATGCCACTTTTGGAGAGAAGAAGTGAGGTTCCTTGGGCACATAGTATCCAAACAAGGGTTAGCAGTGGACCCTGCTAAGGTAGTGGCGGTACAGGATTGGAAGACACCAAGGAATGCAACTGAGGTCCGAAGTTTTCTAGGACTAGCAGGTTTCTATCGAAAGTTCATAAGGGATTTTTCGAAAATCTTAGCTCCGCTCACGAAATTGACCAAGAAGAATCTAGTGTTCAATTGGGACTTGGATTGCGAGTTTGCTTTCCAACGACTAAAAAGGGCTCTTACAACAGCCCCAGTTTTGACGCTGCCAGATGGGAGCAAGATGTTCACTGTTTATACAGATGCATGTGGGACAGGGCTAGGCGCCGTTTTAATGCAAGAAGGAAGGGTAGTAGCTTATGGCGGGAGGCAGTTGAAGGTGCACGAAAAGAACTACCCAACCCATGATCTTGAGTTAGCCGCCATCGTCTTTGCACTCAAGTCTTGGCGACACTATCTCCTAGGTGAGAAGTTCGAACTTTACACTGACCATAAATCGTTGAAATATCTTTTCTCGCAGAAGGATCTTAACTTGAGGCAACAGAGATGGATGGAGTTTCTTGCCTCGTACGATTTCGAAATCTCCTACACTCCGGGCAAAGGCAACGTAGTGGCAGACGCGTTGAGCCGAAAGAAATTGACCCTAAGCCCGCTGTTTGTTGAAAGACAAAGCCTAGAGTTTATAGCCAGCTTCGACTTTTGGCCTTCCTCCAATTTTGTACCAGGCTTGCTAGCATCTCTCGAAGTGCGCCCAACTTTAGTGGATTCAGTAAGGACAGCACAGCGCGAAGACCCCCAGCTTGTGGAAACGATTGATAGGCTAATTAGGGGTGAGACTTCAAGTCACCTCAACAGATACTCCATCGACGATAAGGGTTTGCTAAGGCGAGATGGAAGACTATGCGTCCCACAGACGAAAGATTTAGTAAAGAAGGTTCTCGAGGAAGCACATCACTCCAAGATGACGATACACCCAGGCGGAGATAAAATGTACAAAGATATAAAAAGGACTTTCTTCTGGAACGGCATGAAAAAGGACGTGGCAGAATTCGTTTCTAAGTGTATGGTGTGCCAACAGGTTAAGGCGGAACAGAAAAAGCCTGGCGGACTGCTACATCCTCTGGAGGTCCCGCAGTGGAAGTGGGATAGCATCTCAATGGACTTCATCGATGGGCTGCCTAGGTCTAGGAGAGGCAACACTAGCATTTGGGTAATAGTGGATAGGCTTACTAAAAGCGCCCACTTTTTACCTATCAAAAGTAAAAGAACTGCCTCATCCCTAGCATCACTTTACCTCAAGGAAATCGTTCGACTCCATGGAATACCATCCAGCATTGTTAGTGACCGAGACCCCATCTTCACCAGTGAGTTTTGGCGGAGTCTGCAAGAAGCAGTAGGAACGCAGTTATGCTTGAGCACAGCCTATCATCCGCAAACCGACGGCCAAACAGAGAGAGTAAACAGAGTTTTGGAAGACCTTTTAAGACTATGCGTCCTTGACTTCGGAGGGACATGGGAAGACCACCTTCCTTTGGTGGAATTTGCCTACAACAACAGTTATCAAGCAACCATCGGAATGGCGCCCTTCGAAACTTTATATGGAAGACCGTGCCGATCGCCCACTTGTTGGTGGGAGTCTACTGATAAGCTCATACTTGGACCAGATATGATACGGGAGACTTCAGAGAAAGTAGACTTAATACGAAGAAGGATGAAGACGGCCCAAGACAGACAAAAGTCCTATGCCGAAAAGAGAAGGACCGACCTTGAATTTGAGGTTGGAGACAGAGTTTTTCTCAAGGTATCTCCGCTAAGAAACGTTGTTCGTTTTGGAACCACAGGAAAACTGGCACCAAGGTTCGTAGGGCCATTCCCTATCATCGAGAAAATTGGGAAAATGGCCTATAGGTTAGAGCTACCCGAGAAGTTGGCCGGAGTCCACAACGTTTTTCACGTTTCACATCTCCGAAAATGTCTACATGAGTCTGCTGAAGTGGTAAAGCCAAATATCCTCGAAGAAGCCGAAGTGGAACGGGAAGCAACCATAAGAAAAGTTCCAACCCGCATATTAGGAACGGAAGTGAAGAAGCTATGCAACCGCGAAGTCAAACTCGTCAAAGTTCAGTGGAGCGACGCCGAGGGAGACGCGACTTGGGAAACTGAAGCTAGAATACGCATTGCCTACCCTTTTCTTTTCGAGGGTACATCCTTGATCTTTCTTTTTCTTTAAGTCGCGATTTTATCTATCTTTTTAGGTATATTTCCTCGACCTTATCTTTTAGGTAGAAACCTTTTGGATGAAAACATGTAATTGAAACATGTTATGGATGATGGTTGCAAGTGGTTGCAAGTGATTGCTAGTGGTTGCTCGTGGTTGCATATACACACACAATCTAGGTTTTAGATCGGCTCAGTCACTTCATATTGCATATGCATATATGTTTGCATTCGTATATGGTTGAACTTTAATGTGTTGTCATATGGATGTTGCATTTGTATGAATGATTGTGCACTCATGTAAAATCATGAATAGGAAAATTTGCATACATAATGGATTCATGGCACTTACATGATTCGCATTAAGGAGGTCAACTGAATCAGTAGACCGCCTGATTTTGCATTAGATAAGTACATGTACACACACACTTCGCATATGATCATGAAGCATTAGAAGCCTTTTAAGGACAATGGATGCTCGTGTTTGATGGATGAGTAGATGAATGATTGGATGTTAGGATATACATTCCTCCTAACTTGAAGATTTCGGGGACGAAATCCTTTTAAGTGGGGGAGAATGTAACACCCCGTGAATTCTATAACTGTGAAATTCACAAATTAAAGTATAATTAATTTGAAATCAAAGAACTAAGGGAAACGGGATACGCCATTGCGTTCGTCTCGGAAAAATACGCGAAATAGAGTCCGAGTTTTCGAAAAACGGAGTCCGTATGAAGAAGATATGGCCTCCGGAAGTTTCTGAATTAAGTTTAAAATTCGAACAGAATAAAACAGCTCAGAAAAACAAGTTTAAAATTAAAAATCGGGCCCAATTGGCCAGGGCGGGAAAATTCCCGCCTGATGCACCCAAGTCGACTGGGCTGTCGACCTGGTCTTGCCAGGTCGACAGGGCTGTCGACAGGGCTGTCGACAGGGCTGTCGACCTGGTCCAGAGCCAGGTCGAACCCAGCCCACCCTGGCTGGCCTAGTCTATGTTGGTCGATTTTCAGAAGCTTGCTTTGTCATTAGGGCTAGGTGGCAGGCTCTAATTGGTCTCTCTTTCGAATGAATGGCTACGATCAATCCAAGCAGCATCGATGGTCCTAATCAGTTCATAAACTCTATAAAAATGACCCTAGACTCTACCTAATCTATTCATTCAAAAATAAGAACAAAGCCACCATGCTGCTGAGGAACGACTAGGAGTAGCCACCAAATTTGAGAGAAGATTAGGAGGCGAATTCTAAAGCATAAAGCGACTCAAACAAATCAAATCAACGCCTACGTCAAAAGGAGTCGCATCTCCAAATTCCTAATTCGCCACACGATTGTAAGTAGAGTATTATTTTGGTATGAACAAATAATTGTGTTGGTTTGTATACTTGACTTGTGGTGATAAAGTAATTCATATTTGTGCGTTACTATGATTCTTATCGATTTGGAATATTGTATACGTTTGGATATTCTCAAATTATGTTATTCATTACAAAAACTACATGTTTGCGGTAGTTTTATGCAAGTATACGTTTGGATATTCGCAAAGCATGTTATTCATTATAAAAACTACATGTTTGCGGTAGTTTTATGCAAGTATACGTTTGGAATATTCGCAAATTATGTAATTCATGTTGAAGCTACATGTATGTAGTTGTTTAATTGAAATTCATGCAAGTTTGGGTTTTGCTACTATGCCATCATAATGTGTATTTTTGTACAAAAATCATTTTTGTATGTAATTGGAACAAATTTGGGTTATTGTAATTCATATGGAATTATGTTGAAAATTTGGCATCATGATTTATGTATTAAGCCATACTTTTGTACTAGAAAACCTCTTTGCGAACTCATGAATATAACTAGGTTATGATCGATATTTTGCATAATTGAAAGCCATGCTAGGTCTATATTGTTAACAAAAATTATATGATGACATATGTGGTACATAGCTAGGTTAGATGCAAAATCCCATTTGCAAGTTTGCATGACTAAAGTAGAAATCATGATTTCATGTTAGAAATATTTATGCCTGCCATGGTTATGTGAGTAGATTTAAAATCATGATTAAGTTGGAATAATTCAAGTTGGACTATACTTTTGTGTTAATAACAAAAGTAGGCACCTTTATAACATGATTTGCTTATGTTTGACATTATGCCTAAATAAAAATATAGGTTTATGTTGTAGTTAAGACTATGTGTCAAGAATGATATCCAATTTAGATTCTTATCTTAACTACAAGTTTACATGCTTTGATTCATGTCACTTATGCTTTATGACCAAAGTATACATTACTACTATGCAAGTACACCAGTTTCTATTTTGTAGTTCCACGTTATGTTGCAAGTTCATGCGTTCACATTCCCCTTTTTGTGTATGTAATCACGCTTTAAGCCTCCCCTCTTTCGCATGGCTAAGTTGGGCTTAAAAAGGTTAAGCCCAACATATGTATAATAAACGAACGTATTAAACGGGGGAAAATAACGTTGGGCTAAATTTATTAATAAATGAAAAGATAAAGTAAAGGGGCCCAAATTCAAGGATGGGTTGGGCCCATGATTGGTGTAACCTTTACACCATTGATTTTTTAATAATGGGCCGCAAATATTTACATATAAATAAAGAAGAAAGGCAAAATATGTAAATGTAGAAAATACGATGTGTTTAACCCGAGGTTGGATTGAGTTGTGATGTAAACCTGCCCGGAACCGCCCGGCTGTCCAGTGGTCACAACAATACCTATCCAATGTGGGAGGTTAAACATGGAGCCCAATAAGGACCCGAGGTTAGACTGAGTTGTGGCGTAAGACTGCCCGGAACCAACCGGCAACAGGCAGCCACAACAATACCTGTCTAATGTGAGAGGTCAAGGCTTTAATAAGACAATTAAGGCTGAGACAGGATTGTTAGGATTAAGTGAACTAAAGACTTAATCAAAATGGAACATGCTAAACTAAACAGACTGATTGGGGGTTAGGTTACAAAACACTTAACCAACTTAGCATGTTGGCTAGAGATAGAAAACCTAGTAACGGGGGACCCTTTTCAGCAGTAACCCTATAAGGTGTATCATGATACCCTGAAACTAGGCAGGGTGGGGCACGATTACTGGGCTGATTGTAAGAGGTCAAATCGACGGCGGTGGTGTAGCAGTGTAGGTTCTGACGGGGTGCGGGCGTGCACACACTCCGGCGCAGAAAAATAAGGCACTGGGCACCAGTAGTATACCTGTGCATTCTAGGGTTGTGTCGGGCCGCTGCCATGGGACTTGATACACCCCATGGTGGGACCAGCATAGGTAACTACAACATCGGGGGCCGTAAGACACATGTAACTATGCGAGTAGGAGCCGATCATCATAGAATGGATCACTTCACCCTGATTATGGGGTGCCTGTTGGGAACTAGTTTATATGGGTTCAGAGATTAACATGGGGTACGATAGTATACTCGACCCTAGACAACTTTACTAAGTTTATAGTGCTTTCCCACTTCTTGTTTATACTTATCATACCCAGTTCTTTATTCATAGACAGAATAGTCCTAGACTTACTCAGGCTTTATGTCTGACTCTACTTTTCTTTCGTCTTCTTTTCTTCCGTTTCCCCCCCCCCCCCAGGTCCACAGGGATGGAACACTGCAGCTTGACCAGCCTTAATATCCAGCTTGAAGAGGAGAAATGTATTGCTTGGACTTTTTTCGTTTTGAACCATGGCTTTGGACAACAACTATGGGGCTTTTGCAGTTTATTTATGTTTTCTTTATGCTTCTTTAAAAGATGTAATTAAGACAGATTATGAAAGTGTTATGTTATGTTTTTGGAAAGGATGTAAGACAATCATGGTGATGTTGTTGTAACACGTATTTGCTTTTATGAAATAAAAGTTGCTGTTTTTCTGCTGCTTACAAAATATGTGTTCTTATATCTGTCTTGTATATCTGTGACTTATACTTATAAACCTCCACCAAAATTAGGGCATTCCCTTTGTGAGTGACCCTAACGGAGGTGGGGTGTTTCAATAATTATCATTGTTCTAAGACTTATTAACAAAAGACTTCACAGCTCAGTTGGTTAGGACATTGGATTTGTAACACGGAGGTCGGGGGTTCGAACCCTGGCGGCATAATTTTTATCTTTGTTTTAGAGAGGGCCAACTGAACATGCAAATATATACACGTATACAAATTCAAAATTTGAAAGGATAAGAACGTACATATAAGGAAATAAAGAAAATATATGTATATATATGAGAATATATATATATATGCATAAATATATGTATACAAAAGATAAAATTCAAGATAAGGCTACAGTCAATGAAATATGGCAAGAATCAAATAACGGTGCAACATCGTTAGAATTTTGAAAATAAAATGAAAATTGTGCATATATATACACACACGTAAAATGGTCGATAGAGTAATTGTATACATATAAGAATATTTCATGTGAATAAAACAGTTAAATAAATTCCAGAAATTCAAAAGTTCAAAAATCGAATTTCTATGCCAAAACAATTCAAACATTTGAAATTCGAATTTCTGCGCTAAAAAAGCTTGCGGGACCCAATGCTGACTCAGCGCTGCATGTACGATAAGATTTGGCTAGATTCATCTGCGAACCTGGACTATTTTCTTAACCGGGTTCAATGCTGACTTAGCGCTGCTTGTACGATAAGGTCTTGAGCACCTATATAAACACCCCTAAGGCTACAGTTTTCTCTACACATCTTCATTGTGCCTATACTCTTCCCTAATTCATATCAAAATAAATCAAAGACGGGGTTATGCTGCTCAAGTTCTTCGTTAGAATTCAAGTAGAGAATCAAATCTAAATTAGAGGATCGATAATCTACGTCAAGGGATAGCTTTTCAGTTTTAGAAATCAGATCCCAAAATTCAAGATCCGTTCTTAAATCAGTGAGTAGGATTACAATACACTTCATGCATAATAGTATTATTATCATTCGTCATTCCTCAGTTAAAATTCATGTTGCAATTTAAAATAATCTTTGTATGCTTAATCTATTCCTCTTCCCTATTCTTCCTTTTTACTTTTGAAACTTTGGCTACCTTCAAGCCAAGGTTAACAGCGTGTAAATTATAGTTATTTGGGAAGAGCTTGAGATTTAATCGATGAATTAGGCAATTTGGGTAAAAAGATTATTACACGAATGGTTGTGTAAGCAAAGTAGAAATGGATTAAGTAGCACTTGACATATGAATAAGCTTAACCAACGTATAAGGAATGATAGCAACCTATTGGGAACACATGTATGGGAAACTGGAGTAATAGGTATAGCCTATTAACGGGATTATAAGCATGAACATAAATTGGGGTTTTTGGGTAAAGCTTGAATTTGAGACTTGAAAATTGGATATGCCGTTAAGGTCCTAGAAACATAATTAAAAATGGAATATGTTGGACAAACCATGTTTTATGTAGTTATGGAACTCGACACATAACATGAAATTTATAATAGTGGCATAACTTGAACATGAACATGCTTGTGAATTGGTAATTGACATTTGATATCTAGAATGAACATGAACATGCTTGTAAATTTATAATTGGCCTATGACACCTAGAATAGACATGAATTGTTAATTAGCTAAACATGAAACATGGCTAACTCGAGTTTAAAATGAGTTTGCGATGTAATCCTGCCCGGAACCGCCCGACACATCCAGTGACCGCAAACAATAGGTTCTAATGTGAGAAGTTAGTCATAACGTGCTTGAAACCCGAGGTTAGATTGAGTTGTGGTGTAATCCTGCCCGGAACCAACCGGCACATCCAGTGATCGCAACAATAGATCTAATGTGAGAGGTTGGGCATTAATAATTAATTAATGCTAATGACACATGCTAGTATGGTAAAGTTAAGTCAACATGAAACACTAGACAACACTTAACCAATTTGACATGATATATGGGTGGGTTAAGTCAACGTGAACCGCTAGATAACACTTAACCAATTTGACATGATATATGGGCGGGTTAAGTCAACATGAACTGATAGAGAACACTTAACCAATTTAGCATGGTACATGGGTTGAATTAAATACGTGATTGGGGGTTAAGTCAACTTGGACACATGGGCAAACTTAACCAATATAACAGTATCAAAGCAAGGAAAAGTGGGGAATGATAAAATTAAATAATAGATAAACTTATCCTAGGGATAAGAAATGAATATGATTTAAGATGTAATACATGACTCGAAGGGTGTGATGACTTATACCATGAAATAAGTTAATCTAAGCTGAAAATGTGGGAAAACACCCATACACTATCATTTGGTAAAGAGAACTTAAGTCATGCTTGAATTCATTGGTAAACCTTAGTTAAAAGGAACTAAGTAACAAACCTTAGTCAAAGAGAACTAAGTAACAGAAACTAAGTATCAAACCTTGGTTAAGAGAACCGAGTAATAAACCTTAGTTAAGAGGACTAAGTTTTAAACCTTAGTTAAGAAAACGAACGATTAAGAGAACTAAGTAGTAAACCTTAGTTAAGAGGACTAAGTAGTAGACCTTAGTTAAGAAAGCTAACGATTCAGGAAACTAAGTAGTGAACCTTAGTTAAGAAAGCTAACGATTCAGGAAACTAAGTAGTAAACCTTAGTTAAGAGAACTAAGTAGTAATCCATAGTCAAGAAAGCCAAGTAGAACACGAGAAGGAGCGAACATCCATATGATCATGAAGAAGGCTCCAACGAATTGGGTTACGAAGAACGCGGCTTCAAGGGGACGTGAGGGTACTCTTGGTATCCCTCTGTGAGGTTGCAGATGATCCTCCTGGGCTCACAGAGGTTAAGGTCTGTGTTAGAAGATCCAAGGGTATGCCTTGGTTGCAATATAAGCAACCTAAAGACTAGGATGGGTCAGCATGAGGCGGCGATATCTTGTTTAGCCCTGTGATAGCACGTCGTCTACCTACCATCTTGAGTCAATCGTGATACGCAAGCGGAAAGGCGGAGAACTCCAAAAGACCACATACTTTGCTATCTATTTATGGGTGAGGGTGGCCAATAGGTTTGTGAGGGCATAAAGGGCCTGCGTATAGTTCTCATTCTTGATTTTCTTGGGTGCCTTTCATTAGTTGAGGGAGGGGTCAAGTGGGACCATAGCCACATACAGATAAAACAGACCTTAGCATCTGCATCGGCAGATAACTTAAAGCTCCCGACCAAGTTCTGTGTTTCTTGATTAGCCCTGCCACGGGACTCGGGACGCACATATAGAGGACATGTGCAACTAGATATCTAGCACGTTTAACGACACGATTGGGACGTAAAGTCTAGGAACATGTATCACTCTGGGCAGTGTATCCTAGACTAGGGGGCATTGTTTGATAGGTAACATAAACCTTAGTGGCCCTAGGTAGCATAAACCCTGGTCGGATCTAGAAAGCATTCAATAGGTAGCATAAACCCCAGTGGCCCTGGGTAGCGTAAACCCTGGTTGAATCTAGGAAGCGCTGGATAGAAAACCCTAGATTAGATCTAGGTAATAAATGGAATCTAACAAGATCAAGAGTGGTAGTCCAAACGATTTCGAGAATGGTGGCACTACACTAAAGTAGTATAGATTTACGTGATGAAGCCCGTACGACATACGGAAAGGGACTGTATATATACATGGAAAGGATTATACGATTTGGGGGTATCTACATATACGTTGTATTAGGTTAATCTACTAGTGGGACATGATTATAGCCTAGAGAGCTAATATCACGAATAACCTAATAAGCAAGAAAATATAACTGAACGGTATATGTAGGATTATACAGGAGTTTATTCTAAGTCCACTCACACAGAACTTATGTTCTGACCCCCTCCTCATTACATACTTCTAGGTTAGGTTCATGACATAGATGGTATAAGCTTTGGATACTGGTTAGGACGTATGTTTTATAAGGTAAAGCAATATTTAAAGTATATTATACTTTGAATTCCTTCCGCTGTAAGATGCTTACGAATTCTGACATGTTTTCTTTATCTCTGTCTTTTTCTGCAGGATACCAGAGCGCCCAACTCGGGTTTCGATAGATTGGGTTTTTGACAAAAATTTGGTCTGTCCGAATTCGGGTTGTTACAGAATCTTTACACCATCATCTATAATGTCCTTATGTTCCAGTAATACATCTTCATTGTATTTCTTTAACCGACCTTTAATCACTTTTTGAATGATATTTTCAGGCTTCCATGAACTTGCAACCTTATAAAACCAAAAAAGTATAAATGAGCCAACGATATGAGAAAGGACTTTAATTGGAAGTTAACACAGAAAAATGGAAAATTTGCGAAAAATGCCATGAAATCATATACAAATTATCAAGAACAAACATGCTGTCAAACCATCTATGTAATGATTAACATAATAGGTAACACTCAAAAATAAACCGAACAAACAAAGAAATGGCAAACAAATTCAGAATGGCAAACAACTGTGTTAGTTATGGCAACAGACTACAACTGTGTTGTTTTAAATGGAAAAAAATTCAGAAATGGCAAACAAATTATATGCATGATTCACATCCAATTCAGAAATAGCAAACATACACCGTATTTATCTTAGTTTAGATATTTACTTAGACTGTGCCATATGACTCTTCCTATATAGTTTCATATTTCACCTTTTCTCAAAAGTAAACCGAACAGACAAAGAATGCTGACCATAATAACATGCATTAGACTACAAAATAAAACGAAATCAAACCAACCATCAATTCTTCACTCAAAAGTAAAATTTCTTATTAAAAAAAATATTGTAACCTGTTCGTTCTCGAGTTATTTTTCTTTTCTTACAAATTTAAGCCTACTACGACTCTTGCTGCAAGAATCTGGAAATTGGTTCCCAGATATAGGTGCCTAAGCGTAATTTTGGGCAACGGAAAATTGAGTAAATCAGATCTGACTTGAATGGAAATCAAAATTGACTTTAACATATATCAAAACAAGTACAAATCAGTACCTGTGATTAACAGAAATCGAATCAACGATGTATGAGTACGCAATCGTCTGCCACTGGTAACTATAACGACCCGGTGGGAAATTCGATGCTTGTATTTCAACAATAATACATAAAACCCGTATTACTTGCCAAAACCCATGTATCGAACAACACCAGTTAGTTATTAGAAAGAAATTAGAGGATGAGGAAAGAAAGAAAGAAAGAAATACTAGAATAGAAGATAAAGAAGAACACATCAGAATCTCACAGCGGAACGAATAAATATATTATATCAAATTTCCTTATACCAAGAAAATGTATATACATACCAATCATCAGAGTACAACATATATCTATCACAACGGAAATACACTTTATATATCTAGCGGTGAAGCCTCCTGCTTCTAGCTCCTGAACTCCAGCGAAACTTAACCTGTAAATATACCCGGTTTGACCCGAGCACATTTGAAGCAAAGCAAAATTCACCCGGATCAGTCTGGAATACTTAGAGTGATAAATTCATAGCACAAACAATTTGTTTAACTTTGAAGAAAATCCTTTTTGGAAACAAAGATAATAGTAAGACCATCCCACACATAAACACAGACTGTTTTTACCTTACTATAACCCAAAACAGTTTTGAAATCAATATCTTTTCTGATATTATAATAGTGTCTATTAAATCACAAATAAATATTAATCTAGCAGAACGCTTGCATCTCACGCTCTACATATATAGTATACAATCAAAATCGTGGGCTCTTATTGGAGAATGGATTTTGTAACAACCCGTATTTTCAATAACCTGTTATAACATAAATGGAGGCAGAATTAAACTGTAAAATCTGAATCAAGGGAAACGGGCTACGCCATTGCGTTCGTATCGGAAAAATACGCGAAATAGAGTCCGAGTTTTCGAAAATCGGAGTCCGTATGACCAAGATATGGCCTCGCGAAGTTTCACGAAAAATTCCCAAATTAAAGTATACTTAATTAAGTGAAATGGGTTGCGCAGAGAAATATATATATATATTGATATATATATATATATATATATATAATTGAAAATTAAATAAATAAATATGCAAAAATGTTCAAAACAGCGAATTGGGAGAGGGGAATAACCGAACCGGCCGATTTTTGAGGTCGACCCGAGCCCGCTGGGTCGACTAGGGGTTAATCCAGGGTGTTTGGCTGTCAACCCGTGGGCCGATTCGCTCAAATGCAGATTTTGCATTTGGATGGTTCTCATGGTTCATCTTTAATCTAAAGGCCCTAGATGGTTCCTACACTTGACTTCTTCCCCAAGACATGCTTTGATGGCTTGGATTGAATCTAGGTTTAATCCTATGGCCTAAAACACTTGCCTAATCTATAAATAAGACCCTAACCTATCCTAAATCCTCATTATTCATTCATGCAACTAAACTATGGCAAAATTTCTACTCTCATGGCCTCCACTCAACTATCCTAGCCTCCACTTCATTTCTATGAAAGGTTTCATGATCATGAGAGTGTTAGAGAGTCCCTATGTTAGTATGAGAGCCTCTCAAGTTGATTTCAAGGCAAAAGCTTTGATCTTTGTTCATAAAGATAGTGTTTTTGTTGATTTGGAGGGTTCATCTTTGGGTTTTTGGGTGATGGCATGCATAGGCTTCATCACAAGCTTTAGTTTAATCGATTTAGGCCTTCATAGCAAAGTAAGCCCTTCCCTACTCTTAGATATTAACTATGAAGTTAAATGTTCATGTTGAAAGTTTGGGTTTGATCATTGAGAATGATGCATGCTATCATGTTATGCAAGTTTATGAAGTCATTATCTTGATCTTATGAGCAAAAAGCTACAACCTTTATGTTGAAATGTTGCATTATGCAACATGAGAACCTTCATAATCTTTATGTCAACTTGCATATGAAGTCATAACCCTTATATGATGATATATGCGAGTTACTAGTCATCATTCCATGTCTTTTGTCACCATGATTCGCTTATGTACCAAGTTTGGGTTTATGCATGTTTTTGTGAGGCTTAAGAATGTAACATGCAAGCTAATGACCACATTTGTGCCTCATTCGCCACCATGATTAACTTGTGGCTTAATATCCATTTTTGTTATGCCTTTGCCAAGTCTCTTCTTTTAATCCATTACGTGGTTGCGAACGTACATGCGAGTTTAAAAAGCGTTGGGTTCACATTATGGGAAAACATAATGACATGAATATGACTTGGGTAAATGGGTATAAACATGACAACATGTAACGTTAAATATGACATGTGTTTATACTTGAAAACATGACTTGAAATATAACATGGAATTTGACATGTAAGTATGCATAAAAACATAAGCTTGGGAATTTACCTATTAAGTTAGGTCTACCCATTGGGAATTTACCTATTAAGTTAGGTCTACCCAATTGCTTGAAAACTTGACTATGAACATGACACTAGACTAAACATGAAAGTGGCCAACTCGAGGTTGGGTTGAGTTTGCAACGTAAAACTACCCGGAACCGACCGGCCTAACTAGTAGTTGCAAACAATAGGACTCAATGTGAGAAGTTGGTCATGTTGTGCTTGAACCCGAGGTTAGACCAAGTTGTGGTGTAAAGCTACCCGGAACCGACCGGCTTAACTAGTAACCACAACAAAGTCTAATGTGAGAGGTTGGGGTGCATTAAGTAATTAATGTCACATGATAGGGTTAAGTTAATTTGATTAATGACTCTTAACCAAATATGACATGGATAAAGGGGTTAAGTAAATTGATTAGGCTAATGATACTTAACAAAACATGACAAGGTTGGGTAGGTTAAGTGATTTGATTTGCCTAATGACACTTAACCATTTTTATACGACTTGGTAATTAGATGGGGTTAAGTAATTTACACTTAACTAATCCGACTTGGTAATTAGATGGGGTTAAGTAATTTACACTTAACTAATCCGACTTGGTAATTAGATGGGGTTAAGTAATTAAGGCTTAACTAATCTAAACACGGTAATTAAACGGGGTTAAGTAATTGACACTTAACTAATCTCGACACGGTAATTCGATGGGGTTAAGCTAAACACTTAACCAAACTAAACTTGGTAATTCAATGAGGTTAAGTAACCAATACTCAACCAACTTAACATGATAATCTAATGGGGTTAAGCAACTTATACTTAACCAATTATACATGATGATTTGATGAGGATTAAGTGATCCACACTTAACCAATCTAATACGCGGACCTGATAAGGTTAAGTCACAAGACCTTCTTAGAGTATACTTAACCATTCTAGTACAATTAGAGGATGGGGTTAAGCCAGCCTATACTTAACCAATCCGACTCGATAATTGGATGGGATTAAGATAATCTATGCTTAACCAATCTAGCAAGATAATCCGATAGGATTAAAGTAAACTGGTACTTGACCAATTTGACTCGATAGGGTTAAGTCATGGACTTGAATGATAACACTTAACCCATCAGATAAACCCTAATTCGGAGGATTAGGTAAATAACCATCGTTAACAAGGATTATGGAAATAAGGCTAAGTGGTAAACCTTAGTTAAGGGAAACTAAGTAATAATTCTTAGTCAAGGAAATTTGGACCATTTCTTAGATAGATTAGTAACCCGATACGTTAGGTCAACGTTTAAGTATGCGTGTAGGAGCAGGCTATCTGATTTAGATAAAGGCTCCAACGAACTGGGTAACGAAGCAGCGGCTTCGGGGAACGTGAGGATATTCTTGGGATCCCTCTGTGAGCTGCCAGGTCATTATACTAGGCTCACGAGAGGTTGAGGTCTGCGGTAGAAGAACCAAGAATATGCCTTGGTTGCTATGCGAGCGACCTAAAGACTGGGGTGGATAGCAGTGAGTCGACGAATACATAAGGTGCCCGAGATAGCAAGTTCGTCGATCATCTACCATCTTGAGTCAAGCGTGTACGTACGGAAAGGCAGGGAACACCCAACAGACCATAATTGCTATCTAATTATGGGTGAGGTAGGCCGTAGGATGTGGGCTGGCCGGAGTGTAGTTCTCATGCAAGATTTTCTCTTGTGTTGCCTTTCACTAGTTGAGGGAGGGGTCTCGTGGGACCATAGCCACGTGTAGAAAAGCAGACCTTAGTATCTGCATCGGCAGATAAATCTAAAGCTCC
Source organism: Allium sativum (assembly GCA_030737875.1). Taxonomy (NCBI): domain Eukaryota; kingdom Viridiplantae; phylum Streptophyta; class Magnoliopsida; order Asparagales; family Amaryllidaceae; genus Allium; species Allium sativum. The sequence goes on along the minus strand of CM060920.1, from coordinate 507,727,384 downwards.
CGACCGAGTCCTGTATTTCTTGTTTTGCCCTGTGACAGGACTCGGATGGCACGATGTGATACATGTGCATACAGTTATAGAAAAACGATTCACGATGAATGCGTGGGAAAAAGGGCGCGGTTGAGGGTTAGCGTAATCCCTAGTGGCCTTGGTGGTTTAACCCAAACCGAAATACGAAAGCGTGCAATAGGTAAGCGTAATCCCTAATGGTGCTAGGTGGCGTAAGTCCTAGTAGTTCAAACGATGATTCATATGGAAGAGCCTAGCTAGAACAAGGGTGACAGTCCAAACGATTTCAAGGATAATACGACATGAGGAAGCCCGTACGAGGTACGGCAAAGGACTGAACTTATATACATGGAAAGAAACATATGATTTGAGTAACCTATATATGCGATATATTAGGTTGACATGGACCATTACACGACTTTGAGTAAGGGACATTCATGGTTAACACATAACAAGGCTGGGATACTAGTACGGAGGGTGCAGAACAAATATACATGTTAGAACCAGGAAGAACATACGGAATAGATACCGTGGGATGTTAGACGGGGTAGATACCTTGGGATAGTATACTTGATAGAAATCTGACGATGTGATACTTTGATTTATCATGACACCGTAGTTTATCATGATACCTTAGTTCAGTAGTTCATCCTGTTATTTTGATTTAATTGACCTATCTTGTATCATGCTTATGTTCATCTCAGTTTCTCATGACAGTTAACTTTACTAGTTTTTATACTAATAGTAGATAGGGCTTACTCAGTCTTTTTGACTGACCCGTTTTGTTTCGCCTCTTTTCTTCCGTTTCCCCCCCAGGTTACAGGGAGGAAACACTGCTGTTTAGTTCGGACTTCTTCTGCTTGAAGGTCATCATGGATGGCTTGGACTTTTCTTGGCTATGGCTACTTTACTGCTTTTCTTGGGGAATAATTTATGAAAAAAAAAGTCTTTATGCTTCTTTATTATTGCAAGACAGGTTTTGATGTACTCTGATGTAAAAGGCTTTAGACCTTATGTATTCATGTTATGAAAGATTGATTTTACTTCCGCTATTTTATGTGTTCTGTCTTGTGATGTTTCTGTGCATGTTTACCAATAATACCCCTCTAAAGCTAGTGCATTCCTTTGCGAGTGACCCTAGCGGAGGCGGGGTGTTACATTTGGTATCAGAGCAGAAGGTTACCAGACTGGGCAAAAGTTTTTAAAGACCTTCTGAAAACTATTTGAAAATCGTTTATAAAGAAGCATTTTTCAAGAAAATTTTCTTTTAAAAAGAAAAAGGCTATTCCCCAAAGGCCATTAGCACTATCCTGGTTTCCTTGATTGAATCTCTTTTCCTTTCTTTCCTCCATCTGTAGTCACAATGGTTTTAACTGCGACTAGTCTTTTCTATCTTCGAAAGTGCTTTCCATGCGATGGAGGCTGTTCTCGGGAGACCAGTGGCCGCGTTATAAGAAAGGATAGTGAGGAAGAGGATAAAGGATACGAGTTTAAGGATGAGCAACTTGTTGGTATGGCTCAACTCAGAATGAGAGAGAAAGATGAACAATGAAACCCATGACGAGAGAGTACCTTTGGCATGGTGGAACGGGACGGATAGTTAAGTATCATGGGACAAGGACAAGATCATCGGAGGGGCAGTAGTATGCTCTCATTTCTAGGGTGCCTCGGAAGGAGGGTAACGATCTTGTTAAAGGTTTAGTTTTTCTTCTCTATCATCCCGTTAGGACTTTGGTTTGATCATCGTATCATTTAAGTCTGCTTCGATAGTTGAGTCTCTGCACCTTATGTACTAGCGTAATAGAGAATCCCATTTTTGTCTCAAAGTCCTATTGGAGAATTAGTCCATTTATACATGACTTGTTTGGATTTGAGAATGTCTATGCCAAGTGTTGAGTTTGGAAATAATGCTTATGTTTTTAAGCTATGGATGGATTCTAGGGATTAAGTGGTTATCCAGTAAGGGGTGCCACTCTCGGTTTTGATAGGAGGGTAGTTAGACTCTTGACTAGCCTTGGTAATACCCTCGAAGTCTCGTGTAACCTTTTGGGTTCGGTCATGGTTAGTTACTTAGAATCCCTTGATGCCTTTATGGGAAATTGGAAGCCCAATCGAGTGGTGTTCGCCGATAAGACGGATGGTTTATTTCACTTATGCATGGGTTATAGAAATCACCTTAGTAAGTGCGCTTGATAACCTGGTTGGCATCTGTTTACTTTCAAGAGAAAGTTCTTCTACATGGAATGCCTTATAGTATATAAACGAGATCCAAGATTCACTAGTGAATTTTGGAAAGCTTGCATGAGATCATGAGTACGCAGTCATGTTTGCGTCAAGTATTTTAGGAAAAGGATAAGTGCAAGTGGAACGAGAGGCGACGAAGAAATGAGTTTCAGCTCATGTTATGGAAACAGGAAATAAGAAGCTACGAAATCACGAAGTTAAAGGACGGTCAAGGCACAATGGAATTAAGCTCAAGGAAATACGACTTTGATGGTCAAAGACTAGATACGCGCATGATATCTCTTTTTGGGAGTATATCCTTGATCCCTGTTTTCTGTAGAGCTTACTTGTAGGCTATCTTTTGTGGACATCCTCTCGGCCCTATTCTCCGTTACAAACCCTGTAAGGAGTTTGTCCTGTTTATCTTCTCGACCCTGTTTCAGGGAATTCTAGGTAGAACCCTATGGATGTAAACATGTATTTGAAACATGTTATGATTGATATGGTTGCAAGTGGTTGCAAGTGGTTGCTCGTGGATGCGCGAATACACATTAGATACTAGCTCGACTCGGTCACATTTCATATTGCATATGCACGAGTATTTATACTTGTTTATGGATGAAATTGAATGTGTTATCATGCGGTTGTTGCATATGAATGAATGATTGTGCACGCATATAATATCTATATGACTAGGACTATTTGCATACATGTTCGATTCATGGCACTATACATATTTTGCATTAGAAAGATTATTCAGGCCTGATCATTAGCATTAGCTAAGGAACATGTACACACACGTTTTGCATATATTCATACAGCATTAGAAATCATCTAAGGATAATGGTTGCTTGTGGATGATGTTTTGAGTAGATGGATGATGGATGGTAGGATATGTTCTTCCTAACTTGGAGATTTCGGGGACGAAATCCTAAAAGGTGGGGAGAATGTAACAACCCGTATTTTCAATAACCTGTTATAACATAAATGGAGGCAGAATTAAACTGTAAAATCTGAATCAAGGGAAACGGGCTACGCCATTGCGTTCGTATCGGAAAAATACGCGAAATAGAGTCCGAGTTTTCGAAAATCGGAGTCCGTATGACCAAGATATGGCCTCGCGAAGTTTCACGAAAAATTCCCAAATTAAAGTATACTTAATTAAGTGAAATGGGTTGCGCAGAGAAATATATATATATATATTGATATATATATATATATATATATATAATTGAAAATTAAATAAATAAATATGCAAAAATGTTCAAAACAGCGAATTGGGAGAGGGGAATAACCGAACCGGCCGATTTTTGAGGTCGACCCGAGCCCGCTGGGTCGACTAGGGGTTAATCCAGGGTGTTTGGCTGTCAACCCGTGGGCCGATTCGCTCAAATGCAGATTTTGCATTTGGATGGTTCTCATGGTTCATCTTTAATCTAAAGGCCCTAGATGGTTCCTACACTTGACTTCTTCCCCAAGACATGCTTTGATGGCTTGGATTGAATCTAGGTTTAATCCTATGGCCTAAAACACTTGCCTAATCTATAAATAAGACCCTAACCTATCCTAAATCCTCATTATTCATTCATGCAACTAAACTATGGCAAAATTTCTACTCTCATGGCCTCCACTCAACTATCCTAGCCTCCACTTCATTTCTATGAAAGGTTTCATGATCATGAGAGTGTTAGAGAGTCCCTATGTTAGTATGAGAGCCTCTCAAGTTGATTTCAAGGCAAAAGCTTTGATCTTTGTTCATAAAGATAGTGTTTTTGTTGATTTGGAGGGTTCATCTTTGGGTTTTTGGGTGATGGCATGCATAGGCTTCATCACAAGCTTTAGTTTAATCGATTTAGGCCTTCATAGCAAAGTAAGCCCTTCCCTACTCTTAGATATTAACTATGAAGTTAAATGTTCATGTTGAAAGTTTGGGTTTGATCATTGAGAATGATGCATGCTATCATGTTATGCAAGTTTATGAAGTCATTATCTTGATCTTATGAGCAAAAAGCTACAACCTTTATGTTGAAATGTTGCATTATGCAACATGAGAACCTTCATAATCTTTATGTCAACTTGCATATGAAGTCATAACCCTTATATGATGATATATGCGAGTTACTAGTCATCATTCCATGTCTTTTGTCACCATGATTCGCTTATGTACCAAGTTTGGGTTTATGCATGTTTTTGTGAGGCTTAAGAATGTAACATGCAAGCTAATGACCACATTTGTGCCTCATTCGCCACCATGATTAACTTGTGGCTTAATATCCATTTTTGTTATGCCTTTGCCAAGTCTCTTCTTTTAATCCATTACGTGGTTGCGAACGTACATGCGAGTTTAAAAAGCGTTGGGTTCACATTATGGGAAAACATAATGACATGAATATGACTTGGGTAAATGGGTATAAACATGACAACATGTAACGTTAAATATGACATGTGTTTATACTTGAAAACATGACTTGAAATATAACATGGAATTTGACATGTAAGTATGCATAAAAACATAAGCTTGGGAATTTACCTATTAAGTTAGGTCTACCCATTGGGAATTTACCTATTAAGTTAGGTCTACCCAATTGCTTGAAAACTTGACTATGAACATGACACTAGACTAAACATGAAAGTGGCCAACTCGAGGTTGGGTTGAGTTTGCAACGTAAAACTACCCGGAACCGACCGGCCTAACTAGTAGTTGCAAACAATAGGACTCAATGTGAGAAGTTGGTCATGTTGTGCTTGAACCCGAGGTTAGACCAAGTTGTGGTGTAAAGCTACCCGGAACCGACCGGCTTAACTAGTAACCACAACAAAGTCTAATGTGAGAGGTTGGGGTGCATTAAGTAATTAATGTCACATGATAGGGTTAAGTTAATTTGATTAATGACTCTTAACCAAATATGACATGGATAAAGGGGTTAAGTAAATTGATTAGGCTAATGATACTTAACAAAACATGACAAGGTTGGGTAGGTTAAGTGATTTGATTTGCCTAATGACACTTAACCATTTTTATACGACTTGGTAATTAGATGGGGTTAAGTAATTTACACTTAACTAATCCGACTTGGTAATTAGATGGGGTTAAGTAATTTACACTTAACTAATCCGACTTGGTAATTAGATGGGGTTAAGTAATTAAGGCTTAACTAATCTAAACACGGTAATTAAACGGGGTTAAGTAATTGACACTTAACTAATCTCGACACGGTAATTCGATGGGGTTAAGCTAAACACTTAACCAAACTAAACTTGGTAATTCAATGAGGTTAAGTAACCAATACTCAACCAACTTAACATGATAATCTAATGGGGTTAAGCAACTTATACTTAACCAATTATACATGATGATTTGATGAGGATTAAGTGATCCACACTTAACCAATCTAATACGCGGACCTGATAAGGTTAAGTCACAAGACCTTCTTAGAGTATACTTAACCATTCTAGTACAATTAGAGGATGGGGTTAAGCCAGCCTATACTTAACCAATCCGACTCGATAATTGGATGGGATTAAGATAATCTATGCTTAACCAATCTAGCAAGATAATCCGATAGGATTAAAGTAAACTGGTACTTGACCAATTTGACTCGATAGGGTTAAGTCATGGACTTGAATGATAACACTTAACCCATCAGATAAACCCTAATTCGGAGGATTAGGTAAATAACCATCGTTAACAAGGATTATGGAAATAAGGCTAAGTGGTAAACCTTAGTTAAGGGAAACTAAGTAATAATTCTTAGTCAAGGAAATTTGGACCATTTCTTAGATAGATTAGTAACCCGATACGTTAGGTCAACGTTTAAGTATGCGTGTAGGAGCAGGCTATCTGATTTAGATAAAGGCTCCAACGAACTGGGTAACGAAGCAGCGGCTTCGGGGAACGTGAGGATATTCTTGGGATCCCTCTGTGAGCTGCCAGGTCATTATACTAGGCTCACGAGAGGTTGAGGTCTGCGGTAGAAGAACCAAGAATATGCCTTGGTTGCTATGCGAGCGACCTAAAGACTGGGGTGGATAGCAGTGAGTCGACGAATACATAAGGTGCCCGAGATAGCAAGTTCGTCGATCATCTACCATCTTGAGTCAAGCGTGTACGTACGGAAAGGCAGGGAACACCCAACAGACCATAATTGCTATCTAATTATGGGTGAGGTAGGCCGTAGGATGTGGGCTGGCCGGAGTGTAGTTCTCATGCAAGATTTTCTCTTGTGTTGCCTTTCACTAGTTGAGGGAGGGGTCTCGTAGGACCATAGCCACGTGTAGAAAAGCAGACCTTAGTATCTGCATCGGCAGATAAATCTAAAGCTCCCGACCGAGTCCTGTATTTCTTGTTTTGCCCTGTGACAGGACTCGGATGGCACGATGTGATACATGTGCATACAGTTATAGAAAAACGATTCACGATGAATGCGTGGGAAAAAGGGCGCGGTTGAGGGTTAGCGTAATCCCTAGTGGCCTAGGTGGTTTAACCCAAACCGAAATACGAAAGCGTGCAATAGGTAAGCGTAATCCCTAGTGGTGCTAGGTGGCGTAAGTCCTAGTAGTTCAAACGATGATTCATATGGAAGAGCCTAGCTAGAACAAGGGTGACAGTCCAAACGATTTCAAGGATAATACGACATGAGGAAGCCCGTACGAGGTACGGCAAAGGACTGAACTTATATACATGGAAAGAAACATATGATTTGAGTAACCTATATATGCGATATATTAGGTTGACATGGACCATTACACGACTTTGAGTAAGGGACATTCATGGTTAACACATAACAAGGCTGGGATACTAGTACGGAGGGTGCAGAACAAATATACATGTTAGAACCAGGAAGAACATACGGAATAGATACCGTGGGATGTTAGACGGGGTAGATACCTTGGGATAGTATACTTGATAGAAATCTGACGATGTGATACTTTGATTTATCATGACACCGTAGTTTATCATGATACCTTAGTTCAGTAGTTCATCCTGTTATTTTGATTTAATTGACCTATCTTGTATCATGCTTATGTTCATCTCAGTTTCTCATGACAGTTAACTTTACTAGTTTTTATACTAATAGTAGATAGGGCTTACTCAGTCTTTTTGACTGACCCGTTTTGTTTCGCCTCTTTTCTTCCGTTTCCCCCCCAGGTTACAGGGAGGAAACACTGCTGTTTAGTTCGGACTTCTTCTGCTTGAAGGTCATCATGGATGGCTTGGACTTTTCTTGGCTATGGCTACTTTACTGCTTTTCTTGGGGAATAATTTATGAAAAAAAAAGTCTTTATGCTTCTTTATTATTGCAAGACAGGTTTTGATGTACTCTGATGTAAAAGGCTTTAGACCTTATGTATTCATGTTATGAAAGATTGATTTTACTTTCGCTATTTTATGTGTTCTGTCTTGTGATGTTTCTGTGCATGTTTACCAATAATACCCCTCTAAAGCTAGTGCATTCCTTTGCGAGTGACCCTAGCGGAGGCGGGGTGTTACAGATTTTCCAACTATGGCAAGGTATGGGACCACCATCCGACAATGTGCCTCCAGAGATGAATACATTGGGGCTCAACAAGAACGTCTTGCAACCCAGCTCACACATGACCGACCCCTTATTTCTCTTGAGAGTACCAAATATATCATGACCAAGGTTTGGGGCCAGCCAACCGAACCGATAACATAAATATAAAAAGGGACAACCGAAGGCATTTGATTTATCTAGATTAGTTAATGACATACCCTTTTAATGGGTGCGACCCATATAGCCATGCTGCCTACCCGATTTTGGGCCATTTCTCGGTTGATGAGGCTAGAGATTACACTTATCCTTCAAAACAGTATGTCTCCGTCCATTTTGAATGCCACATTGTCAGATCCTCTAGAAATCACTAATTGATTTCCACAAAAATACTCTAGTTGTTAAGCTAAAGAAGTTTCCCTTCTATGCCATCAACTTGGTACGTTTGAAGAAATCAACGTACGCGATCCCTTTGGAAATACTCTGTTAGACATTCGACCATACAAGTCATCCTGGAACATGGTGAACCGAAGGCACCCTCCTACCACATCCTAGGAATCACCCTATAGATCAATAGCGAGTAGTCCTTGCAAATCCGCAAATTTAACCATGACAGAACCACATTATATCTCTGGTCATGAGTTAGAGATTTAAGAAGTTCTTCCATTTTATAAATATCTACGGCCTTCAATTCACTTCATCTTTAACTCCTTCAAGCTAGTCGCGTTCGCACAGTCGATTCAATGTAGTTTTGGGTCCCATCCCGATCTCTTCGAAACAACACATCAAAAAGGTCCAATATAATATTTCGTTGATAGTTTGGTGTTTTAGCTATCAATGTCAATCAGTATGGTCAAGTATATTGGCAACTCAGATCCCTTTTCTTAAATCCATTTATTAAAGCTATTTCTTTGATCCTTACTTCAAATCCCATTGTTCTCGTTATAATTAAACAATAACGCATCTTTATTTACCAACTCCATTCATCCATTTTTTCAAGACGTTGCTATATATTCTCCTAATGCCTCCCATTTCCTTTACTTGGAAAATCACTATATATTCTTATTTCATAGGTATTAAATAGATTCATTCTTCAGCTTGGTCCGACGATGTTAAAATATATATTGTTTACTTTAAAGCTTAATGTTTTATTATTGCCATTTAAAATCTTTCAATTAACATTGCCATATTTTCTTTGAAATAGCGAATTCCAAACTTCATGCTTTATTCCTTTGTTAGGGAAGATTACTATATTTCAATAAACATCTTGTACTACCCATTTTATCTTGGGATATCGTTTGCATTTCAGAACACTTTCATACTTTCTTATATTTGAAAATATCACTATAGTTTATAAATCCTCCTCCAATTTCCTTTATTATTGGTAATATCGTTATATTTCTATTTAAACAACGGCCTGGTTTAATTACCAAAATCCTTCCCTTATTTCAATTAAAACATTTCCCTTAATTAAATTATCAGGTTAACGCTATTTTAAAAATCATAATCTTGGTTAAACTCCTTTTTACAACTTGGTTTATATAATTTGAATTAAACTCCAAATACTTTCTATAATCCTTTATTTTGTTTTAAATAAAAGAAATTCCAATTTGTTAAACACTCGCTTTAGTTATCATTAAATAAAAATAGTTATCTTTCTTCTTAATAAAACTAGCATAGTTATTCTATTTCAAAGGGTTATTTAAATACATGATAAATATATTTTAAATCGTCATTAACTCGATATCGCTTTCCTATCCAGTACAACCAATACTATCTCTCGATAATAGTGAAGCCGTTCAAGTTGGGGTATTCTAATTACCTCTCAGACCTTAACCGATGACGCTCTTATCTTAAGATAATAGAAGTTTTCCACTTAAACATCTGGTATATTATTCCCATTTCCATTTTCCATGGTTTTTAATAACCATTCCCTTTTACTTGAAAACCCACTTTACTAATTAATTCTTTTTAATTCACTAAGTAAACTTTCAAATCATATTTACCATTCGAATCCCTTATGATTTTTATAAACCATCTCATTATTTGTGATTGCCTTACAATCTCTCCACTTACGCTACTAACCAATATTACTTTGCACAAATCCATTTAACCATCACATTATAGTCACTTCCATTTTTACTTAATGAAATCATGTCGAATTCCCTTTCTCCTATTACTCCACAAATATCACTTTACCATTCGATTTAAAACATGATTTTAATATCACAATTCCTTCTGGAATCCCATTCCAATCTTATGCGTTTACTTAATTTAGCTAAACTATTTTTAACCTCCTTCATTAATTATACAATCTTTTATAGACAAATCTTAATTCTATTATAAATAGAAAATTCCATAAACTCTAATAAGTTTATTTTAACCCATTTGTTTACATCTCGATAAAACTTTACTCCTTATACATATCGCGAATTTAGTTCAAATCTTAATAGTTTAACTCGCCAACTTAATCGCTTCATAATTAAATTCCGCTTAAAAATCATTGCTTTAATCATAATTAATTAAAATAATAATAGTTAACCTGAATATTAACTATGTTAGAATAGTTAACTTTGGTATTAACTACAAAATAAAACATTTATCATTTAAAAGCTTATTAAATAATAATTAACTTCATTAACACTAAACAATTTGATAGTTACTATAAATTATAGTTAATCGAAGATTACTAACATGTAACACTATTTGTTAAATTTTAACGAGTATTCAATCAAACTTATTGATTTGATTAATTTAGATCAAAATGATCCAATTGTCAATTTCCAATTAGAATGGTTGATTTTTCGCCAACCGTACATATCAGTTACTGTTAACTGATTTCCCATTTCCATTTCCCTCTTAAATTAATTAAATAATTTAATTAATTTTAAAACATCACTTAATTGTTTAAAAAAACAGTTATTCCATTATTACTAACTTGTATGTCAGCTTCTGGTTTTCCATTCAGAACATGACATAAGAATATGTCATATAAACCAACTAATGATCCTTTTTGGAAAAACATGATTTAAATATAAATATATTTATAAAATTTCTATTTTTATTTGACCTATATAAAATAGATTTAAAACTCCAAATTATTTATAAAATAAATTTATAAATAAATATTACGTTAATTCGCCTGACGGTAGAATAACATTTTAAAATAGTAATTTTTATGCCCTCACTGCCAATTACTCAATCAATACTATCGATTGATTTACAATCACAACAAATATTAATATCCATTCTCCCATCACTATCAGAACAGGGTTCAATGTCGATTGGGGGTTCAATCAGTTCATGGATAAACACATAAAGATAAACTATACACAAAATATTTTGAGGAATCCGGTCGAATCCCTCCAACCTATTCTTCCCTACAGCACGGGTTATTATAACATTTCATGACAGTAGATAATTTTAAATAAATAAATAAATGACGATAATATAATTAACGGCAACCAATAAATCAACCATTAGCAACTAAGGCGTCCAATCAACCAATTTGTATTTTATATGGATTTATCACATCATATCAGTCCAGAAAAGCGTGAGAATTAACTCACCATTTCACACGGTTGATGCGTTTGTTTATATAATTTCAACGAGTGTTTGAAATTATACAAAAATCCAACAGCTTCTGTTTCCAACCATTTCTGCTCGACAGCGTAGTGCTCGTCGCCACGATCCCAATGGATCCTGTTTTGTGGAATTTCGTTAACATATGTGGAAGTTACGACCATTTAAAGTTTATATAAATTAACCATTTTAAACCGTATTTATTAATTAATATTATCACTAATTACCAGTTAAAAATGCTGATCCTCCTCATTAGATAAATTCTTGTCCACGTCAACTCTCTGATACTATTTATCAAAGCGTTTCCTCCTTCCCAATTTCTCAAACCCGACTTTATCATCATTTCCATTGTTCACTTCGAACTAATAACCAAACCACGATCAGCAAAATCAACTCCAGCGCCGCCTATGATCACCTACGATCGACCTCAACTTGACCGACGTCTCCGCCATAGACCCACGCCGCCTGGACCGAACGCCTGACGCCCCATTCACCGCAACTTCGCCAAATGGAACAAAACCGAAAACCCTTCAAACTATTCGCCCGTAGCCACCACGCAATCAGATGCTACCAGATTTGGCCAGCGTCTCCGCCACGTCACCACCTTCGATTATTCTTCCGACACCAGCAGCTGAAACAGACCAGAGACCCTCCGATTAAAGCAAAATCTGATTGACCCTCTTCTAAAACCACTCCTCTGTTCAAATCGTTATTTCCGGCACCACCGACAACCGGAGACCTTATCATTAGTACCAAACGAAAGCCTGACTCCTCTACTTCACTCTCCTTCGGGTCTGAACTCCTACAGTTGCTCCAATCGTTGTCAATCAACCATAACACGAAATGGACCTACTCCGGTTTTTACCAATTTATGGCCACCACAGTACTCCGTTCCTTCCCAAATTTTTACAACAGGTCGGTCTCTCCAAACACTCCAACTTTCATGTTATAGACCTTCACTGATTCGTCACGGATTTAGAGGAATAAATTAAAAGATGAAAAGGGGGTTTTCTGCAAAAATAAAATGCTAGAAATGTGTTTCATCGGTTTGGCTGAGGTATAGGGGGTTATATAATGATAAATAATATATTTTTATTTGACGTGACTAGCGACGATGACCAACGATTTTTATTTCATGTCTACCGCAATTCTAAACGTTGTTTATTGATTATTGTGCTCACATACAAACTCCGTTCGCTACGGAAACGGGCATCATGATATAATTTGATGTTACGGTCCTAATGAAACTTGTTTCATCGAATTTTGAGTCTGTTTGCTCAAACGGCGCTAGTTCATGCCCAAATGGTCATTTTATTTTATATTTTATTTTACCATGCTCACAGAATAACTTTGATTGACGCGCAACTTGAAATCTAGCCATAATTAACTATTATGGTCCCAATAAAATTTGTCTCGCCGAAAACGGAGGTCATTTGAATAAAGTCCCTTTTTAAAGGTCCAATTTTAATTAAAATAAACTAATTTAAAAATACTTCAATATAATAATAATAAAATATTATAATTGGCCATACACGACCAGAATTTTATATTGATTCAAAATAAAATATTCCGGGTTGAAATCGAAGCCAATTCGATATTAAAAATATTTAAAAACCCCTTATTTTATATAATAAATCGATATAATTTATAAAGGAATTCCATAGCGACTTTTTCAAAATTTGATTTGGACGTAAAGAAAAATCTACACTATGAGAACTTGATTTTTCTCTTCCATTAGAAAAATATCATCAAATAGACTCGGAAGTTTCTTGTTTCGTGGAAATCCGACTTATATTGAATCCTGTACAGCCATTTAAAGTTCAAAACCCAATATTATGAACTACCGCGCCGCTGCAGCTCGATTTATAATATAATTATAAATTAAATGTTATAACATCATTAAATAAACGAAATCGATATTATAATTTCAAAATAAACAATTTCAAACCATTTTATATTGTCCGTCCACACTATATTGTAAATTCAACATTTTCCAAATATTTTGGACATAAAATATTACTATATTATTTATATTAATAACCAATTTAAAATAATATGGTTAAATTCAAATATTTAAATTCAAATAAATATTTAAAATAATTCAAATAATTGACCAGAAAATACGTGACGTTACGGTAACTCTCGTTGATTGCCATTCCTACAAATCCATAACTGTAGATCGATAGAGGAAGATATAGCGAAAGGGTTGGTATGTAATATTAAGAGCGGGAACGCGATAGCAAAGGGGTTGGTATGTAGAAGGAACACGTGAGAGAAGGAAAGCGATAGCGAAGGGGTTTGTATGTAGAAGGATGGAGAAAGGCAATTAGGTTTAGGGTTAAGGACATGGCGGCGGCCGAATATGTAGTGCAAGAGGAACTTTACTGTGGTAGGATTAGGAATTTAGGGTTGCGTAGGCCAGAAAAGTGGTAGTTGAAAATAAAAAATGAACGGCTAGCGGGAAACGAAAATTTAGTTGAATTAGGAGCGCAGAAATGCTGTAATTATTAGCAAAAAATATATTTCTAAATCTAAGGAAAGCTTCTAAATTCACTTTCCATTAATTATTTTATTTAACAGTAGTTACTAATCTTATTAATTAAAGATTTCTTATAAATCGTTCGTTATTATAAATTAATTATTAAATATAATCTTACTTATTAATCTCTTCTTCTTAATTATTAATCTCTACTTCTGAATTATTAATAGCAATCATTGATTATTCATGATTAGCATTAATTATTATATTTTAATTATTAACTATTTAATAGCAATTATGTAATATTAACTATATTTTTCTAATTAATCTTCTTAATTGCTAAGTATTAAATATTACGGATTGATTATTAATTATTACTTCCTAATTGATTATTAATAGTAATTATTAGTTATTAATTATAAATAATCAATATAAATGTATTAAATATTAATTATTAGTTGTTAATATTATTAAAATGTAGTCATATATTACAACAGTCAAAAAATAAAAGTTGTGATAGGCTTTTATTACAACTGTCAAAATAGCACAGTTGTTGAAAATAAGTTTATTACAACTTTTCTGGAAAAAAGTTGTAAAAAACATTTATTACAACAGTGCTTTCACCACTGTTGTAAAATTAAAGTTGTAGTATGGTGATTTTGTTGTAGTGCAATATCTTTGGTAGTAATCTGTCACCTAGAAACTCGAAAATGAACACTTACGATGTCGCGGTTCATCATCAGGGTTATTTCCCTGCAATCAGAGTGAGTTCAAAAGTACATCACATTTAAAATCATTTTTAAACACTTTAATTTTGAAATTACTTCAAAATATCATTCACAATGTTTTTGAAAAACATTTCCAAATCTCCCATGATCTTAAAATTTCCATATAAATTTAATTCAAACTTAATTTACAAACACCTTTCCAAATTTTGAGATTTTTTAATTCCAAATCTATTTTAAATTTAGATTTAACCCATCTGATTATATATGTATATATATATATATTTCACTTATTCGAATTATGATTGGCTATTTATAACCATTTCACTTTGTATAATCTCATTTAATTATAATAACAACCAATACATCCAATATACTATAATAATTCCAAGATATATATTTCCTTTATATCAAAATATATTTTGGGTAAATTGTAATAACCCGGAAAATCTGGGCCAGTTTAAAATTTTTATTTTGGCAATTACCGCGAATTTTCTATATTTAAAATGAATTATTTTAAATAATATCGACGTAAAATTTATTTTGAATATAGAATCGACGTATATATTATATACGTCGTCGTTAGAATATAAATAATTATATATAATTATAATAGAATTGAAAATGGCGCGGTAGTTCGATAATTCGATTTCAAACTTCAATTGAATGTACCGGGTGCAAAACAATCCGGATTTTAGTGAAACCAAAAATAATGGGGTCTAATTGATAGTATCTTTCCAACGAATCCGAAAAATCAAGATTTCATATCGGGAATCAAAAGATATGTCCAGTTGAAAATTCTGAATAGTCGCTATGGAATTCAGGCCCTTAAAAAAATGGACATTTTGCAAACGACCTCGGATTTCGACGAAACCAGTTTTGTTGGGTCCGTGATGTCAATTTATTGCTAGATTCCAAATTTCGTAATTTTTCGAATCAATATATGAGCGTGGCAAAGGAAAACGCGTTTTGACCATTTCAGTTGATTTTAATCGACTGGAAATTGGCCATTTTTCTAACGGTCTCAGGATTCGACGAAACTAGCTTTGTTAGGACCGTATTGTCAATACGAAGCTAGAAAATATTTTTTAGGAATTTTTCTAGTTAGTATGTGCCCCCGGTAATTTGAAATGTACGTTTAAAATTCAATATAGTGATTTAAATGTAAATTGAACGGAAACTGATTCAGACGATCATATCAGCTTGCAATACATATCCCATTGTGTTCGGAATGGGGGTGATACGCTATGGACGACAGGCGGTGGACCTCGTTTTGAGGTCGTTTGAAAAAGTTGACTTTTTGAATTAAAATAAAATAATTAAATTAATAAAAAAAAATTTTAAACCTCCTCCTTAAAACCGCTCTGGCCCCTCCCCCATCATTATTTTCACAGATCGAAAAAAAAAGAATAGAAAAAAAAGAAGGAAAAAGGGCTCGAGCCTGTCGCCCCTTTTCCACCTCGTCGTGGGTCCCCCGTAGCCGCACCACCAGCCTCCGCCCCTCCCCAGATGCATCGCCACCCTTTCCCCTTCTTCTTCGATGATCCCCGAACCCCAAACCTCCCTGACGCGAAAACCCTAGCCCCCCCCCTCGATCTCGACTTCCGCGACCCCCCTCTTCTCCGGCAATTGCGCCGCCCACCCACGTCGACGACCCCCCCCCCCCCCCCCCCGCGCATCTCGCCTGAAGCCCCAAATCGAGTCCAAGACCCAACCGACGACCCCTCTGCCTTCCCTCCTCCCCTTCGCGTGATTAGGTAATTTCCTTTTTATTTTTATTTTGTTTTGTTCTGTTAAAAACTGTTTTTTTTTAGTTTTAAAACTGATTTTTTTAAAGAAATAAATAAAGATCATATTTTTTTAAAAAAAAGAAGTAGAAAGACGGGATTTTTGAAAATATAAAGATATGAATTTTTGAAAAGAAAATATACATGGTTTTGAAATAAAAACAAGATTTTTGTAGTGTAAACATCGAAGGAAAAAAAAATAGCATAATAAAAATTCGATTTTTAAATATATGAAGTGATTATAAAAATATGATTTTTATATTTTTAAAGCATTAAAAATATAATCTTTACTATATAGAAATATTAAAAATATAATCTTTATAGGATAGAGAATATAAAAATATCATCTTTGTGTATGTAGCGAAATAAAAATCTGATTTTTATTTTATATACGTTGAAGTAAAGTGATGATTTTTTTTATAATGATGAAATCTATATTTTTGAAAAGGCGAAATCTATATATAGAGAATAGCGTTAGAAAAATAGGATTTTCATATATTGAACTTCGATAGAAAAATATGATTTTTATATATTGAACTTCGAAGTAAAAATTCGATTTTTATATATTGAATAGCATAGTAAAAATGAGATTTTTATATATTGAACATCGTAGTGAAAATTCGATTTTTAAATATATGAAGTGATTATAGAAATATGACTTTTAAATTGAAAGTGAGTAAATAAAAATGTGATTTTTATTTTAAAGGCATCGAAATATAAAAATGTGTGATTTTTATATATATAGTGACTACGGGCAACGAAGATGGCGAAGATAGGATAACGGCGAAGATTTTCTACAAAAGAAGTGCCGTGGAGCTAGGATAGCTATTGGTGAGAACTTCTCACCTTTCAATTTAATTTTTCTAGTTATATATATACTAGGATGCAGACGGTGCTTAGTAGCACCCGACACAATCGTCCACATACCATGGACTTGTTTGTTTGACTGTTTGGTGATTGATTGCGATATTGGTTTGAATGTGGTTTGTGGTGTGAAAAATCGAATCGATAAATTGATTAGGATTAGACGTGCGCCGTTATAAGGCGAGGGAGTAAGGCTAGGTTAGACCCTTACTCCAAATTTTGTGGTTTGCATAACGAAAGTGAATTTGATTGATGTGTGAATGGCGTGGGCCTTCACTAGACCGGGGATAAGGCTGGGCCTTGTCCCGTTTCTAGTATCGTGCCGTTATGCCGCCGAAATTTTCTAAAATAAGTTAGAAAAATAAAAATATCATTTTATTGGATTAATGAATTGAATAGAAATTCATAGGTTGAAATAAAATGTTTTATCGTTAAAAATATAATTTTTAACGTGAAGTGAATAAAATAAAATATTCATTTATAAACCGGACGGTTTGTTTATGAACACCTATTTGAATGACATTGATTGGGACGATAAATTTTACACATCGCCCAACAGCACAAATAAAATAGGTGTTTGATTGTTTGAAACCCCACACGGGTGTTGGGATGAAATTTGAAGTTCACTCATCCTGATTGATTAAATGTGTCGATCGATTGATTGACAGGCTGTTATAAGCATTGAATATCTATATTTGATGCTTATACAGTGTAGTGCACTTTGGTTGATGGTTGATTATTTTTCAATGCTATGATATACATGTGTTGTATGAAAATCCATATAATTAACTTTATATGGTAATTGATTGGGCCTCATTCCAATTTGAAAAATAAAGAATATTATAAAATAAAAGTTCATGTGTTGACAGTACTCATTCATTGAGATTGGTCATGTGTTGAACGAAATATTTTAGTAATAAAATTTACACTTTTATCGATATAAAATAAAAGTTCATGTGTTGACAGTACTCATTCATTGAGATTGGTCATGTGTTGAACGAAATATTTTGATAATAACAACTATTTTGAAAAAGAAATATTTGAAATAGAATATTAGAAAATAGAAATTTATGAAGCCGTGTTGATTAGATTGACGCCATTTTGACGTAAACGATTTATATCGATTTTATTCATTTCGAAATGAAATGGATTGAAAACGATTTCGAAATGAAATGAATTGAAAACGATTTCGAAATAAAATGAATTGAAAACGATTTCGAAATGAATTGAAAACGAATTCAAATTGAATTGGAAACACATTGAAATGAATTCAAATTGAATTGAAATTTGAATTGAATAGAAATGAATTTTAAAGCGAATTTGTAAAGAAGAATTCAATTTTGATTTGAATTGAAATGGAAGTTGAAAATGTTTTTGAAACGAATTCAAAACTATTTATATAATTCATTTTAAATAGCAATCGACGAAATATATATTATATATATTATATATATAATATAATGGCCTGAATAGAACGCGCCGCGCCGCGGCAGTTCGCGAATTTCGACCATTTATTTCAAACGGACATTACGGGAGATCCGACCGTCGGATTCTCCTAAAACCGGAACCGTTGGGTTCGTATCGAAAAGAGCTTTCTAACGAATGTGATAAATTAGAAATCTAACGGTTGGATTTGGAATTATGTCCAAATCAAATTGGAAAAAGGTCGCTGTACGTGCAGTTCGATGGCCATTGGTGGAAATCGACTGTACGGGCCTTGATAAAATTATTAAAAATAGTAATAATTTGTGTAAAATCATAAGAAATGATTTGTGAAGATTTGGGATGAAAAATTCCATATTTGAAAAGATAAAAATAGATTTTTATCGAAATGAACTGGTTTTGAACTAGAATTATAATTCCATTTATTTTTAAATAAATAAATTGAATTTAAAAAGGGGTTTTAAAAATAACCAGAATATCCAATGATTGCATTAGGGTGGAATTGAATCGAAATTGTCTTCGGAATATTTCGATGTTGGAATTCGTGATTATACAGGTGGTGTTATGGAAATTTGAAAGATATATATTTATATCGTTATTTCCAATACGACATTTGTTAGTCGTAGAATTCGATATTGAATATAAGCCGATATATTTTCTATTCAGAGCCTTGTATTGAATATCGAATGTGATTTGGGTTTGTCGTGAATGGTGTCTTCACTAACACTGTTCTTGAACCCAGTTGAGAAAAGATTAAATCTTTTTATTTAGATTTAATGAAGGGTACCAATTAAATAATATTTAATTGGAATTGAATTGATATTGATTTTTGGGTTTATCGTGAACAGTGTTTTAAATAACACTTGTTCTTTAACCCGATAATTGATGAATGTGATTTTGGCTTTATCGTGAACCGTGTTTTAAATGACACTGATTCTTTAACCCAGTTAACGATTAAAACTAAGTGGAGTTTTAATGAATCTTTAATTAGATTGAAATGATCGAAGATGGGGTATCACCAGTTTTGCTCCAGGCGATAGTTAAATCTTTAATTAGATTTGAACGTGAAATGGTAATTGAATTTACCGATAACACCGTGGTGTTAGATATGAAGTATAACCAGTTTTACTTCATGGGATGAATAGGTTGGGATTGGGAAATTAAAACAAATGATTACTTCGGTAAGGTTCGCTAATCCCGACTAGTTTGAATTGATATTCAAAAGTAGATTAAAGAATAAATTCAAGAATTTATCTTTGATAAAATTAATGGGAACCTTTCCCTATGAATGTGAAATTTAGAAACTAACTGTCGGTTAGCTAAGCAGAATGATTTCCTGGATATTGATTTGATGTTGGTTTCGGCCTTCGGGGTTAATAGTTGGGGAATTATTCTCTTGATTAATTTACGGTTAGTGACTGATGAATTGGAATGAGGCGTATGTTGTGTTTGTGTAACACTTATTTAAAATATACGCGAGTTATTCGGAAAGACCGGGTTTATCCCATTCTGAATAACTGATACGACGATAAGTCGAAGATGAAGACGATGGTCGAAGACCGGAGGTCTTCACGTCGTTTGGGTGATAACTGATGATCTTGATTGGGCTGTACACCCAAGAAGATGGAAACAGTTAGTGATCGTCCAGACGTACTTGGAGATCGATGGATATGCGGGGTACTAGGTGCCTCCGGTTTCGTTCAGACCCCGAACGGACTTGTAAATGGACTGTGTGTGTGACATCGGATTTCATTCTGTGTGACTGATATCGGTTGCATAGGATGGTTTGCCTGTGTGGCATGCTAATATGCAAATGATCAAGGCTTCTGTTGAAAAGCAAAGTCTTGTGGTGATGATCAAAGCACGGCCTTTGTGGCGTAGCTTTGTGTAACGTTTACCTCGCGTGTTTCACACCCGGTATGAACCAAAAACGGGAGACGGACCTCAGGGAGGACTTGCGTTTCTTTCTAGCTAGAAGTGGCGTCAGTGGTTTTACACGCCCTGACGAGTTTGACTTATGTGGTTGTTGCGGTTGCGAGGCGCCTCGGTTATATCGGTTTCGGCCGATGCATTCTGGTCGGCTGACGGACCAGACTTACACCCCATAGGGTGGGGAGACGTAGTGTTCAGGCATAATAATCCACTCCGTGTGGACCGGCCCTGACGATCCAAGGGTCACTCGAGCTCTGATCCTGAGGGGCGGGCTAGAGCGTCTCGAATCGGTTGAGGACTATCTTTTGCCTCGGTTCATAGATGGAAATCCAATTTCCAAATACGTGACTTTGCGATTTTGATTGTATAACCTATATATGGCGACATAGTGGTATGGGGCATTCATGCCGCCTATGATTGATACTTATGATTTGAAGTGTTTAATACACTATGCACTTATAATAGTATCAAATGATTTGTTTTAAACGTATCAAGCATTCTTTGGTTGTTATAAGGGAAAACCCTATCCTCGACTGCGTTGCATTGTGTGATGGGACCTGGGTCTTATAACAGCTTCATTTCTCTTTATTTAGCATTGCGCTGTTTGTTTTATGCACTGGTATTCTTGGGAGGAAACCCGTTCCGTGTTATACGGCGTGGTCCCTTGATTTACCTAATGATTTAAATTAAAGATTAATAACTGTTTTAGTTCTCACACCAGTCACCTGACTGACCTGGAGTTTATTGTTTTAACCTAAACTCTGGGTGCCCCTATTTTGACACGGGCAGCTAGTAGTTTTGGTTTTGCAGATTTATATTCACAGGATCCTGGTTTACAGCTGGAATGATATCCGGAAAGCTTTGTATCCGTATATCTCTTTCTAGTTGTGTATTATATTATTTTCCGCTGCTATGTATTTAAATGTAATTTAAATCTCTGATATTTCTGTGTAATATTCATTTATACTCTGTATATTCTTGTAATCTGATGCATTGTTGTTATATACAATGAAATGTTCTTCTGTATGCGTTCTACTTTGTCGTGTTCTCAAACGATAGGGCGTTTCGAACGGTCTGGGTCGGTTTAGCGACTGGTTCGGACCGAGCGAAATTCCTTGTCGTCACAGTTGGTATCAGAGCTTTGGTTTACAAAGCTAGAGAACAAGACACATTAGAACCATACGAAAGAATTCATCAGATATTGGATTAGTAATATCCAATGAGAATGACTCGTTAGAGATGGGATCAGTAGTATCCTAGAACGAGTGTGAAGAGTATATTTTTCAAATGAAAACAAATTTTTGTTTTGAAAATTTAAATCAATTATTCGTAGTTGATTATTTATTTATATTGATTTGGACAATCCAGTATATATAGATTTTGCGTATACGTCTGATCCGCGTATATTCGAAGTTTTAATATACCGGGTAGATATAGAACCGCACTCTAGTAGCCCGACAATGTTCTGATGGTGGTTCGAAACATCATCAGCATTTATTTTCGAGTGACGAAGGTATGATTTCTATATATTTCCATTAGACTGGTGTGAGAACCAAAACTAATATAGTTAGAATACATTGTTGTGATTTGGCATCAAAAACATGATTTTTTGTATATGTATCAGAATTATGAATTTGAAAATTCTAATCCACTAATTGATTGATGTTTGAGTTGCTTGTTTAATTGTTTGCTAATTTTAACCATTTATGCCTAATTGTATCGAATATTGAATTATATTGAAATTGGTCGCATTTGCTTGCATGTACATATACTTATATTGAACAGGTCATAGCAAGGAGGCTAGAGCCAAAGAATAAAATTTGTTTGCCCGACAAATAGGTACATGTTTATTACATGATTTACTGTTTTGTTTGGGTGATGATGATTTTGTGAGCCTATTGGCTAGCCGCTTGGCTTTTTCTTTTTCTTTTTGAGATCTGAAGGACCGGGGAAGCTATTTGAAATTCCCCGATGCTCCCGGTGCAGGGGAGGTTATGGCGAAATTTTTCGAAAATTTAGGGTGTTAGCCAAATTTTTGAAATATTTGAAAATTCTCAGAAACTGAAAAGTTGGAGAATAGAAGCCAGATCGAACGTAGAGCTGAATAATCAAACCACTTTCGACTTTGTTCCTTTTCGGGGACGAAAAGTTTTAAGTGGGGGAGATTGTAATAACCCGGAAAATCTGGGCCAGTTTAAAATTTTTATTTTGGCAATTACCGCGAATTTTCTATATTTAAAATGAATTATTTTAAATAATATCGACGTAAAATTTATTTTGAATATAGAATCGACGTATATATTATATACGTCGTCGTTAGAATATAAATAATTATATATAATTATAATAGAATTGAAAATGGCGCGGTAGTTCGATAATTCGATTTCAAACTTCAATTGAATGTACCGGGTGCAAAACAATCCGGATTTTAGTGAAACCAAAAATAATGGGGTCTAATTGATAGTATCTTACCAACGAATCCGAAAAATCAAGATTTCATATCGGGAATCAAAAGATATGTCCAGTTGAAAATTCTGAATAGTCGCTATGGAATTCAGGCCCTTAAAAAAATGGACATTTTGCAAACGACCTCGGATTTCGACGAAACCAGTTTTGTTGGGTCCGTGATGTCAATTTATTGCTAGATTCCAAATTTCGTAATTTTTCGAATCAATATATGAGCGTGGCAAAGGAAAACGCGTTTTGACCATTTCAGTTGATTTTAATCGACTGGAAATTGGCCATTTTTCTAACGGTCTCAGGATTCGACGAAACTAGCTTTGTTAGGACCGTATTGTCAATACGAAGCTAGAAAATATTTTTTAGGAATTTTTCTAGTTAGTTTGTGCCCCCGGTAATTTGAAATGTACGTTTAAAATTCAATATAGTGATTTAAATGTAAATTGAACGGAAACTGATTCGGACGATCATATCAGCTTGCAATACATATCCCATTGTGTTCGGAATGGGGGTGATACGCTATGGACGACAGGCGGTGGACCTCGTTTTGAGGTCGTTTGAAAAAGTTGACTTTTTGAATTAAAATAAAATAATTAAATAATTAAATTAATAAAAAAAAAATTAAACCTCCTCCTTAAAACCGCTCTGGCCCCTCCCCCATCATTATTTTCACAGATCGAAAAAAAAGAATAGAAAAAAAAGAAGGAAAAAGGGCTCGAGCCTGTCGCCCCTTTTCCACCTCGTCGTGGGTCCCCCGTAGCCGCACCACCAGCCTCCGCCCCTCCCCAGATGCATCGCCACCCTTTCCCCTTCTTCTTCGATGATCCCCGAACCCCAAACCTCCCTGACGCGAAAACCCTAGCCCCCCCCTCGATCTCGACTTCCGCGACCCCCCTCTTCTCCGGCAATTGCGCCGCCCACCCACGTCGACGACCCCCCCCCCTCGCGCATCTCGCCTGAAGCCCCAAATCGAGTCCAAGACCCAACCGACGACCCCTCTGCCTTCCCTCCTCCCCTTCGCGTGATTAGGTAATTTCCTTTTTATTTTTATTTTGTTTTGTTCTGTTAAAAACTGTTTTTTTTTAGTTTTAAAACTGATTTTTTTAAAGAAATAAATAAAGATCATATTTTTTTTAAAAAAAGAAGTAGATAGACGGGATTTTTGAAAATATAAAGATATGAATTTTTGAAAAGAAAATATACATGGTTTTGAAATAAAAACAAGATTTTTGTAGTGTAAACATCGAAGGAAAAAAAAATAGCATAATAAAAATTCGATTTTTAAATATATGAAGTGATTATAAAAATATGATTTTTATATTTTTAAAGTATTAAAAATATAATCTTTACTATATAGAAATATTAAAAATATAATCTTTATAGGATAGAGAATATAAAAATATCATCTTTGTGTATGTAGCGAAATAAAAATCTGATTTTTATTTTATATACGTTGAAGTAAAGTGATGATTTTTTTTATAATGATGAAATCTATATTTTTGAAAAGGCGAAATCTATATATAGAGAATAGCGTTAGAAAAATAGGATTTTCATATATTGAACTTCGATAGAAAAATATGATTTTTATATATTGAACTTCGAAGTAAAAATTCGATTTTTATATATTGAATAGCATAGTAAAAATGAGATTTTTATATATTGAACATCGTAGTGAAAATTCGATTTTTAAATATATGAAGTGATTATAGAAATATGACTTTTAAATTGAAAGTGAGTAAATAAAAATGTGATTTTAATTTTAAAGGCATCGAAATATAAAAATGTGTGATTTTTATATATATAGTGACTACGGGCAACGAAGATGGCGAAGATAGGATAACGGCGAAGATTTTCTACAAAAGAAGTGCCGTGGAGCTAGGATAGCTATTGGTGAGAACTTCTCACCTTTCAATTTAATTTTTCTAGTTATATATATACTAGGATGCAGACGGTGCTTAGTAGCACCCGACACAATCGTCCACAGACCATGGACTTGTTTGTTTGACTGTTTGGTGATTGATTGCGATATTGGTTTGAATGTGGTTTGTGGTGTGAAAAATCGAATCGATAAATTGATTAGGATTAGACGTGCGCCGTTATAAGGCGAGGGAGTAAGGCTAGGTTAGACCCTTACTCCAAATTTTGTGGTTTGCATAACGAAAGTGAATTTGATTGATGTGTGAATGGCGTGGGCCTTCACTAGACCGGGGATAAGGCTGGGCCTTGTCCCGTTTCTAGTATCGTGCCGTTATGCCGCCGAAATTTTCTAAAATAAGTTAGAAAAATAAAAATATCATTTTATTGGATTAATGAATTGAATAGAAATTCATAGGTTGAAATAAAATGTTTTATCGTTAAAAATATAATTTTTAACGTGAAGTGAATAAAATAAAATATTCATTTATAAACCGGACGGTTTGTTTATGAACACCTATTTGAATGACATTGATTGGGACGATAAATTTTACACATCGCCCAACAGCACAAATAAAATAGGTGTTTGATTGTTTGAAACCCCACACGGGTGTTGGGATGAAATTTGAAGTTCACTCATCCTGATTGATTAAATGTGTCGATCGATTGATTGACAGGCTGTTATAAGCATTGAATATCTATATTTGATGCTTATACAGTGTAGTGCACTTTGGTTGATGGTTGATTATTTTTCAATGCTATGATATACATGTGTTGTATGAAAATCCATATAATTAACTTTATATGGTAATTGATTGGGCCTCATTCCAATTTGAAAAATAAAGAATATTATAAAATAAAAGTTCATGTGTTGACAGTACTCATTCATTGAGATTGGTCATGTGTTGAACGAAATATTTTAGTAATAAAATTTACACTTTTATCGATATAAAATAAAAGTTCATGTGTTGACAGTACTCATTCATTGAGATTGGTCATGTGTTGAACGAAATATTTTGATAATAACAACTATTTTGAAAAAGAAATATTTGAAATAGAATATTAGAAAATAGAAATTTATGAAGCCGTGTTGATTAGATTGACGCCATTTTGACGTAAACGATTTATATCGATTTTATTCATTTCGAAATGAAATGGATTGAAAACGATTTCGAAATGAAATGAATTGAAAACGATTTCGAAATAAAATGAATTGAAAACGATTTCGAAATGAATTGAAAACGAATTCAAATTGAATTGGAAACACATTGAAATGAATTCAAATTGAATTGAAATTTGAATTGAATAGAAATGAATTTTAAAGCGAATTTGTAAAGAAGAATTCAATTTTGATTTGAATTGAAATGGAAGTTGAAAATGTTTTTGAAACGAATTCAAAACTATTTATATAATTCATTTTAAATAGCAATCGACGAAATATATATTATATATATTATATATATAATATAATGGCCTGAATAGAACGCGCCGCGCCGCGGTAGTTCGCGAATTTCGACCATTTATTTCAAACGGACATTACGGGAGATCCGACCGTCGGATTCTCCTAAAACCGGAACCGTTGGGTTCGTATCGAAAAGAGCTTTCTAACGAATGTGATAAATTAGAAATCTAACGGTTGGATTTGGAATTATGTCCAAATCAAATTGGAAAAAGGTCGCTGTACGTGCAGTTCGATGGCCATTGGTGGAAATCGACTGTACGGGCCTTGATAAAATTATTAAAAATAGTAATAATTTGTGTAAAATCATAAGAAATGATTTGTGAAGATTTGGGATGAAAAACTCCATATTTGAAAAGATAAAAATAGATTTTTATCGAAATGAACTGGTTTTGAACTAGAATTGTAATTCCATTTATTTTTAAATAAATAAATTGAATTTAAAAAGGGGTTTTAAAAATAACCAGAATATCCAATGATTGCATTAGGGTGGAATTGAATCGAAATTGTCTTCGGAATATTTCGATGTTGGAATTCGTGATTATACAGGTGGTGTTATGGAAATTTGAAAGATATATATTTATATCGTTATTTCCAATACGACATTTGTTAGTCGTAGAATTCGATATTGAATATAAGCCGATATATTTTCTATTCAGAGCCTTGTATTGAATATCGAATGTGATTTGGGTTTGTCGTGAATGGTGTCTTCACTAACACTGTTCTTGAACCCAGTTGAGAAAAGATTAAATCTTTTTATTTAGATTTAATGAAGGGTACCAATTAAATAATATTTAATTGGAATTGAATTGATATTGATTTTTGGGTTTATCGTGAACAGTGTTTTAAATAACACTTGTTCTTTAACCCGATAATTGATGAATGTGATTTTGGGTTTATCGTGAACCGTGTTTTAAATGACACTGATTCTTTAACCCAGTTAACGATTAAAACTAAGTGGAGTTTTAATGAATCTTTAATTAGATTGAAATGATCGAAGATGGGGTATCACCAGTTTTGCTCCAGGCGATAGTTAAATCTTTAATTAGATTTGAACGTGAAATGGTAATTGAATTTACCGATAACACCGTGGTGTTAGATATGAAGTATAACCAGTTTTACTTCATGGGATGAATAGGTTGGGATTGGGAAATTAAAACAAATGATTACTTCGGTAAGGTTCGCTAATCCCGACTAGTTTGAATTGATATTCAAAAGTAGATTAAAGAATAAATTCAAGAATTTATCTTTGATAAAATTAATGGGAACCTTTCCCTATGAATGTGAAATTTAGAAACTAACTGTCGGTTAGCTAAGCAGAATGATTTCCTGGATATTGATTTGATGTTGGTTTCGGCCTTCGGGGTTAATAGTTGGGGAATTATTCTCTTGATTAATTTACGGTTAGTGACTGATGAATTGGAATGAGGCGTATGTTGTGTTTGTGTAACACTTATTTAAAATATACGCGAGTTATTCGGAAAGACCGGGTTTATCCCATTCTGAATAACTGATACGACGATAAGTCGAAGATGAAGACGATGGTCGAAGACCGGAGGTCTTCACGTCGTTTGGGTGATAACTGATGATCTTGATTGGGCTGTACACCCAAGAAGATGGAAACAGTTAGTGATCGTCCAGACGTACTTGGAGATCGATGGATATGCGGGGTACTAGGTGCCTCCGGTTTCGTTCAGACCCCGAACGGACTTGTAAATGGACTGTGTGTGTGACATCGGATTTCATTCTGTGTGACTGATATCGGTTGCATAGGATGGTTTGCCTGTGTGGCATGCTAATATGCAAATGATCAAGGCTTCTGTTGAAAAGCAAAGTCTTGTGGTGATGATCAAAGCACGGCCTTTGTGGCGTAGCTTTGTGTAACGTTTACCTCGCGTGTTTCACACCCGGTATGAACCAAAAACGGGAGACGGACCTCAGGGAGGACTTGCGTTTCTTTCTAGCTAGAAGTGGCGTCAGTGGTTTTACACGCCCTGACGAGTTTGACTTATGTGGTTGTTGCGGTTGCGAGGCGCCTCGGTTATATCGGTTTCGGCCGATGCATTCTGGTCGGCTGACGGACCAGACTTACACCCCATAGGGTGGGGAGACGTAGTGTTCAGGCATAATAATCCACTCCGTGTGGACCGGCCCTGACGATCCAAGGGTCACTCGAGCTCTGATCCTGAGGGGCGGGCTAGAGCGTCTCGAATCGGTTGAGGACTATCTTTTGCCTCTGTTCATAGATGGAAATCCAATTTCCAAATACGTGACTTTGCGATTTTGATTGTATAACCTATATATGGCGACATAGTGGTATGGGGCATTCATGCCGCCTATGATTGATACTTATGATTTGAAGTGTTTAATACACTATGCACTTATAATAGTATCAAATGATTTGTTTTAAACGTATCAAGCATTCTTTGGCTGTTATAAGGGAAAACCCTATCCTCGACTGCGTTGCATTGTGTGATGGGACCTGGGTCTTATAACAGCTTCATTTCTCTTTATTTAGCATTGCGCTGTTTGTTTTATGCACTGGTATTCTTGGGAGGAAACCCGTTCCGTGTTATACGGCGTGGTCCCTTGATTTACCTAATGATTTAAATTAAAGATTAATAACTGTTTTAGTTCTCACACCAGTCACCTGACTGACCTGGAGTTTATTGTTTTAACCTAAACTCTAGGTGCCCCTATTTTGACACGGGCAGCTAGTAGTTTTGGTTTTGCAGATTTATATTCACAGGATCCTGGTTTACAGCTGGAATGATATCCGGAAAGCTTTGTATCCGTATATCTCTTTCTAGTTGTGTATTATATTATTTTCCGCTGCTATGTATTTAAATGTAATTTAAATCTCTGATATTTCTGTGTAATATTCATTTATACTCTGTATATTCTTGTAATCTGATGCATTGTTGTTATATACAATGAAATGTTCTTCTGTATGCGTTCTACTTTGTCGTGTTCTCAAACGATAGGGCGTTTCGAACGGTCTGGGTCGGTTTAGCGACTGGTTCGGACCGAGCGAAATTCCTTGTCGTCACATAAATTTATTTCATTTACCCTCTTTTCGGAACATACTATGTCAGTTCAATGTATTCGAGTGTTTAGAAATCCCTATCGACATTGTGGTGCCCCCACCGTCGACCAGAATTCATAAGTCACTCAACCAATAAATATCCATAATATAAAATAATTTTTATACAATCTACGAATACATGCTCTCGTAGACATACACTCAATACTCAATCTATGTTATTACTAATCCTATCTCTTTTGAGTTACACCACAGAACTAATGTTATCACTCAACTTATGCTCTGATACCACTGTAACGGCCCGAGGGATTTTCGACCCCAATAATCGACACAAAACACCATGTAGACTATTCAAGTATCGAAAATACCAGATCATTACTAGAAAGAAGTTAGAGGGTGAGAATTAGAAAGACTGATAGTTAGAATAAAAGAAGAAGAACATAAATACAACAACATTACAGCTAACACAAATCTCACAGCGGAACGGATAAAATATATTATACAACATAACTTTTGAAATACAAACATGTCTCTACATACATACGATTATTAGAGTACAACACTTACAACACAACGGAAACAAACAATAGCAATAATGTTGATGTAATAACCCGAATTTTCAGAACCAATTTAAAATTTTTATTTTAGCAATTTTAATGAATTTTGAATATTTAAAATGATTTATTTTAAATAATAACGACTAAAAATTTATTTTAAACGAAGTTAGAACGAATAAATTTATTTTAATTATAAAATGAGCCTAAAATGATGGTAGTTTGAAAATTCGATTTTAAATTCCAAATGAATATACAAAATTCAATATAAGTCAGAATTGGACGAAACAAGAAATATTTGAATCTGATTAATAATATCTTTCTAGCGAATGTAAGAAAACGAGATTTCATAATATAAATTGAAATATCCAATTTAAAATTCAGAATAGTCGCTATGGAATTTATATATATTTTAAATAATATATAGCACTTAAAAATAGCCATTTTGCAAACAACCTCCATTTTCGAAGAAACCACTTTTGTTGGATCCGGAATGTCAAATTATTGTTAGTTTCAAATTTTCATAATTTTTTGAATTAATATGTGAGCATGGTGAATTTGAACGTGTTTGCTAGAATTCAGTTTGAATTTAATTGACTGGAAAATGGCCATTTTTCCAGTGGTCTCCAAATTCGACGAAATTAGTTTTGTTAGGACCGTATCGGCAAAACACCGCTAGATATATTTTTTGGTATTTTCGGAGTCAGTACGTGGCCCTGGTAAATTAAATTGTACGTTTAAATTCAATATATATTGATTTATATTTTAATTTAAAGAACAACTGATCGAAATAGTCGAATTGGCTTGCGCGACATATCCCATTGCGTTCAGAATGGGGGTAATTAGCTAGGGACGACAGTCATTGGGTTTGATTTGGAGTTTGGATGTTAAAATCAAGTTTTTTGAAATAAAATAATATTAAATTATATATGGGCCAATCATTTTTTTCTTAAAACCTATTCAGTTTTTTCCGAAATAAAAACCCGCTGTTGTCTCCTTTCATTCGAAGGCGAAAATCATTAGAAACAAAATCCCTCCCGTTCTTCAAATCCAAACATTGATTCGAGAAATTTTCTAAGAAAAAGTCGAAGAGCTCAGTGGGATATTGAGATCCAACGACCATGATCATAATTCGTTGAGGAAATCGCTTGATTTGGGGGCTCAAAACCCTATAGTTCGCATTCATTTTCTGATGGCTGGAGGGGCGCGAGTTCGACGTTGGAGGGGGGCAGAGGTGACGACGTGAAAGCGAAGAGGGTGGAAACTTCGGATGGGTGGCGCGAGGCTCCAGGTGGCGGCGGTGGGTGAAGTTCGATTTTGAACGATGGTTTGGGGGCTCAGTATTTTAACGATGAAGATGAAAGAACAGACGGCCAGATTTTTATAAAAGGGTAATTAGGGGAAAATTAGGTTTAATTATTTATTTTAATTATCTAAATATGTAATTAACCTAAAAACTATCGTAACTTGTTCCTATTAAATCAGAATTCAACGAAACAAGTTGCAATGCGATCATGGCGACGAACTCTACAACATGGAACTGAATAGAAGCGATTTGGAGCAAATCAGAATATTAGGCAAATTCAAATCCAAACTGATCAGAAATTCAGAAATAAAACTTGCAGAGTGGAAACCGACAGTGAGAACTCCTTCTCACTCTAGTTAATTTACAGTTAAATATATACTAGGTTGCAAACGGGGCTTAGAAGCCCCCGACACCATTTATTGTACAAATAATGATTGTTTGTTTGGATTGTGATTGAGATTGTTATTGATCGATAATGTTATTGATCGATATTGTTGTATATATAAAATTATTTATATAAAATGTATATAAAATTATCATGAAAATAAAATAAAATAAATATTCATTTACAAATCGAACGGTTTGTTTATGTACACTCATTTTTTCTGATATTGACTGGGACGATAAATTTTACACATCACCCAACTACACAAATAATAACCAGTATTTGTTGCTTGAAAACCCCATACGGGTATTGGGATGATAATTGACATACACTGTTCCTAATAATTAGTGGTATGTCAATCGATGGGTTGACAGGCTGTGATGAGCGTTAATTATTTATTTTTAACGCTTATATAGTTGTAAATTGCAATTTGGATGATGGTTGATTGTGTATCATTATTGTTATGTACATGTGTTGTATGAAATCCGTATAAATAACATTATATGGTAATTGATTGTGCCTGATTCCAGCTCAGAAATAATGAATATTTTAAAATAAGGAATATTTTAAAATAATATTCAGTAAAGGATTAAAATGTTGATTTGATGTCCGATTTTGGATGGTCAAGAAATTATTGAAATATGTGAAGCTGTGTTGATTAGATTTGTGCCATTTTAACGTGAACGATATTTATATTGATTTTATTCATTTTTATGATGAATATAGAAAATGAAATGATTTCAAAATCTGATATTTTGAAAATGTTATCATTTATATATTATAATAATATAGAATATACAATTTTGATTTAAAATTGAAAATGAAGTTGGAATCCTTTTTAAAACAAATTTAAAACGAATTTATAAAATACTTTTAAATGGAAATCGATGAAATATAAATAATATATATTATATATATTAAATTGCCCGAATAGAACGCGCTGCACCACGACCGTTCGCAAATTTCGATCATTGACTTCGAATTGACATTACGGGAGATCCGATCGTCAGATTCTCCTAATACTGGAACCGTTGGGTTCGTATCAGAAAGAGATTTACAAGAAATATAAGAGATTTAAAATTCAATGGTTGAATTTGGAATTATTTCCAAATAAAATTTGGAAAACGTCGCTGTAAGTGTAGTTCGACGATCGTTTATGGAAATCGACTGAAAGGGACTTAATAAAATTATTAAAAATATTAATAATTTGTGTAAAATCATAATAAATGATTTGTAAAGAATTAGGATGAAAAATTCCACGTTTATAAAGATAAAAATATATTTTTATCAAAATGAACTAGTTATTAACTAGATTTTATGTCCAATAATTTTCAAATAAATGAATTAGAGTTGTGAATGGTTTTTAAAATAACCAGAATTTTTCCAATATATAAATTGGAATGGATTTGAATTAAAATTATATTCAAAATATTTTGATATTGGATTCCGTAATTATACGAATATTGTGGAGGAATTTGGAAGATATATATATCGTTATTTCCGATACGATATTTATTAATTTCAGAATTTGATATTGAATATAAGCCGATATAATTTCTGTACAGAGCCTTGTATTTAATATTAAATATGATTTTGGTTTTGTCATGACTGGTGTCTTTATTAATGCTGTTCTTAAACCCAGTTGAGAAAAGAATAATATTTGAATTAAGATTTAGAGAGGTTTACCAATTAATTAATATTTAATAGGAATTGAATTGAAATTGAATTTTTGGGTTTATCGTGGATGGTGTTTTAAATAACACTTGTTCTTTAACCCGATTAACAGTGAAGAGATGATTTGGAATTTGTAAATCTTATTATTGAGATTTAATGGAAATTTTCCAAAGTAATGTTTTTCCAATTTAATGAAATAAATTGGAATGGAATTCGATTTAATAATAATCGAAATGAGCTTCTGTGGAGCAAGACTGCTATTATATAGTAAATTTAAAAGGCTTTGCCATTATTCCATTTATATTATTAGTCGGATACAAAAATTGATATCGATTATACATTGATTTGTTTTCCGTGAAATTCCATAATTTGGGTTTATCGTGAACTGTGTTTTAAATCACATTAGTTCTTTAACCCAGTTAAAGACAGGATTACATGTCTAACATTGTATTTCGAACTGTATGGTTGATCTCTACTAAATATATATCTGTTTGGTGGCGGAGAATTTATTCACTTGCTTAACACCCTTCTCTAAGACGTACGAGCTTGGAGGTTATATATCGGCGGAAATCAATGGTACAGGGTAGATTGTCAATGTTGCATGTTTGATTTCCCAAAGTTAAATAATCATTAATATTGATTTTTGGGAAGATTAAAACTAAGTGGAGTTTAACGAATCTTCAATTAGATTGGAATGTGAATGTGATAATTTAAATTATCAAATTTGGGAAATGACCAAGAATGGAGTATCACCAGTTTTGCTCCAAGCAATAGTTAAATTTTTAATTAGATTGAACGTGAAATGGTAATTAAATTTACTAATAACACCGTGGTGTTAGATATGGAGTATTACAGTTTTTCTCCATGGGATGAATAGGTTGGGATTGGGAAATAAAATAAATGATTACTTCGGTAAGGTGCGATAATCCCGACTAGTTTGGATAAACCTTAATTTGGTTTGAATTGATATCCGAAGGAAGATTAAAGAATAAATTTAAAGAATTTATCTTTGATAAAATTAATGGGAACCTTTCCCTAAAGATATGAATATTTGAATAAAAGAATATTTTGGATTGGAATGAGGCATAGTTGTGTTTTTATAGCACTTGTTTATAAGATAAGTGAGTTATTCAGAAAGACTGGGTTTATCCCATTCTGAATAACTTATTTGACGATAAGTCGACGATGAAGATGGTGGTTGAAGACCGGAGGTCTTCACATCGTTAGATGATTATTGATGTCTTGATTGGGCTGTACACCCAGGACAAGGTAATAAGTGGTGATCGTCCAGACGTACTTGGAGATTGACCGGATATGCGAGGACCTCTCTCCTGTATTGGACATATGGGACGAGGAATAAGGTGCCTCCGGTTTCTTTCAGACCCAGAACAAACTTGTAAATGGATGTGTGTCTGACATTGGATTTTATTCTGTGTTGATTGATCTATACTAAATATATATCTTTTTGGTGGCGGATAATTTATTCTCTTGCTTAACACCCTTATCTGAGACGTACGAGCTCAGAGGTTATATATCGATAGACATCAGTCGCATGGCGTGAATTGCCTGTGTGGCATGCTGAGATGCAAATGATCAAGGCTTTTGTTGAAAAGCAGAGTCTTATGGTTGATGATCAAAGCACAGCCTTAAATGGCATAGCTTTGTGTGTAGCTTTAATTCGCGAGCCTCACACCCCGGTATGAACCAGAAACGGGAGAGGATCCAGGGAGGACATGCGTTACTTTCTAGCTAGGAGTGGTGTCATGGTATGGAGCTTAGACATTTTACTCATGAGGGTGTTGCTTATTATTTGATGGATAGCGAGGTACCTCAGATATATCGGTCACTACGGGGCCGATGGATATGATGGTCGACATACTGACCAGGTTTATGCCCCATAAGGTGGGGAAACGCATTGTTCAGGTATTACTAATCATCGACGGGTGACCGGCCTTGTGGCTCCTAGGTGCAGTTGTGACTTTAGCCTGAGACATGGTAGGCAAGATTGTCTCGAATTCGGTAAGAAGATCCCTTGCCTTTGTTCATGATGGAAATCCAACTTCCAATACGTCATTTTGGTTTTAGTTGTAAGACTAGTATGGCAACATAGTAGCATGGGATACTATGCCATCTATGATGGATACATTTATATTTGAAGTCGTTTTTATACATTTTACACTTATAATAGTATCAAAATGATTTGTTTTGAACGTACCAAGCATGTTCGGCTATTATAAAGGAAAACTCTATCCTCTGGTTTGCGTTGCATTGTGTGATGGGACCTGAGTCTTATAATAGCTTCATTTTTTCAGAAAGCATTGCGCTGTTTATTTATATGCACTGGTATTCTTAGGGGTAAACCTGTTCCGTGTTATATGGCGTGGATCGTTGATTTACCCAACTTTAAAATAAAGTTTTAGATAACTGTTTTAGTTTCATACCAGTCACATGATTGACCCGGAGTTTATTACTTTAACATAAACTTTGTGTTCCCCTATTTTCCACATGGGCAGCTAGTAGTTTTGGTTTTGCATATTTCTTTTTACAGTATCTTGGTTTACAGCCGGAGCTATACTCGGAACACTCTGTATCTGTGTATTTCTTACAGTTGTGTTATGTATTATTTTTCTGCTGCTATGTAATGTATTTTAATCTCTGATATTTATCAAATGTATATTATTTTTTCATACTCTGTTATATTCTTGTACTCTGATGTAATTGTTGTAATAAGCAATGAAATGTTCTTCTATTTGTGTTCTGATTTGTCGTGTCCTCAACTCAATTCGGGCTTTCCCTTACGGGCGAGTTTGGGTTGTCTTAGCTAAAGCCTCCTGCTTCAAGCTCTTCCAAGGGTATCTGTAAAATCCCGACTACTTGGCTACCCATACAAATTTCAGCACACAAGAGTTTGGGGTAAAAACAAAACAAAATAAACTCTGGGTCAGCCATGGGACTGGGTTGTGTAAACTCCAACCACTTGGTTTAACTTTTAAAAATCCTTTTAAAAGAAAGGATAATCGTAAGATCAATCCACACATAAATACGGATGATTTCTACCTTATGATAACCCAAA
Organism: Allium sativum; assembly: GCA_030737875.1. Lineage (NCBI taxonomy): Eukaryota > Viridiplantae > Streptophyta > Magnoliopsida > Asparagales > Amaryllidaceae > Allium > Allium sativum. The sequence continues at coordinate 507,690,959 of CM060920.1, read as the reverse complement.
CATTTTTAAATCCATACTATTCTGATATTATAATAGAGTCTAAATCAAGTAAATGGTAGTCTAGCAGAACGCTTGCATCTCACACTCCACATACATAGTATACAATCAAAATCGCGGGCTCTTACTGGAGAATGAATTCAAATTAAGGCAAGGTATAGGACCATCTTCCGACACTGTATCTCTAGAGAGTAATACACTGGGTTTAATAAGAACATCTTGCAATCCGGGCTAAACATGACTGACCACTCACCTCGCTTGAGTGTTCCGAATATATTATCACCAACGTTTGGGAGCAACCGTTACATAAGTATATAGCAACAACAGAATAAAGAAACAAATGGATTTTCTCTACATCAGTTGACAATACACCCTACTAGGAGCGACCCACATAGCCATGTGACCTACCCGATTTTATACCATTTCACTGTTGTAAGGCTTAAGGCCATACTTACCTTTTTTAAACATCACATCTTCATTCACTTTGAATGCCACATCGTCAAACCTGCCAAAATCATTTATTGATTTCCCTAAAAATATCACGAGCATAAAGCTAAGAGAAACGAATTCCTCCACCACCAAACGTAATATGTTTGAAGAGATCAATATAGTTGATTTGTTAGACATACTTTGTTAGACATTGGCCCATGCAAGTTGTCCTGAGACTGGACAAATAGAAGGCACTATTCCATCAATCCATCTTAGGAAATTTCTACCTAGGATTAACAGAACAGCCCTTACACTTTACTCCGTCTTCAATTATCTTTAGCATAATTTGTTTCGTGGCGCTTATGCCCATATGGAGTGGTTTTCAAATAATAAACCTGATCCCGGTCTCTCCATATTGACAAGGAAAATATAAATTGGGCCAAAAATTTTGATAACCGGTTATTTAGCTATCAAAGGGGTTTATCTATACGACCAATGATCCTATTTCCAAATGGAAATTCTACTGATCAAACATTAAGCAATACTGTGCCTTTTAAATTAATTTTTTATTAATTTACCATTACCCAACTTCTCATTTCTCGTTTCCCTCTTTCAATATCCATCCCTGGATATTTCTCAAAACCCGTTTAGCCTTTCACAATTCTTGGAAAACATTTCCATATATCATATACTTATTTATTTCCTACATACCATTAAATGTAGGTTATTAGCATTAGAGAACATTTCCATATCTTTACATTTCTTATTTTCTATATTTAGAAAATTTACGCTATTAACATCGGAAAACATTTCTATTTCTTATTCATGCATCACTATTCTTCCACACTCATCAGTCCTTAACTATAAACTAGTAAGAGAACAAATCCTTACGTATCAACCTTGAAGGCCGAAACCAACATCAGATCGACACTCAGGAAGCAATTCAACTCGACTAATCTCTAGTTAGTTTCTAATTTCCTTAGCTCCATTTCTTAACTTCTTATCAACAAAACCAATTCATTTTCTATGCTTAGAAAACATCTCTGATTATATTTGGAAAATGTTTCCAAAATCCATTTATGGATTTTAAACGAACGTTGTATAAAATTTTGGTATGATTGCTCAACCCATTAATCGCTTATTAACCAACCGTATCTTTAACCAACCTTCACCATCGAACCTTAACTATTCCTTAGTCAATTATGAAGTTAATCAAGCTGAGGTATAATTACCTCTTAGACCTTAATTAAAAAACATTCTTAACCTTGAAATAGATAAAGCTCACCACTCTAATCTTAACAAACATCGCTTACGCAATTCTCGAATTGAGTTTACGAATCCACTTCTTTAACGGAAATCGTTGATTATAACAATAGAGTTATAATCTCTATTTCCAAAATATTTAATTTGAAATTATAACTTTTATTCATTAGTTTGAATAAATAAATAATAAATTAAATAAATAATTGTATCTTGATCAAAACGGAAAGTAAATAATACTTTTCTGAATTCGTTATAATCGAATTTTCAATATATAACTCTATTTCGAAAAATCTCTATTCGATAACTCTTTTTTTAATGATCTCTATTCGATTAACATTCTGGACTTCAGAATAAATTCCCATTTCATGTTAACTCAGTTTCCGTTTTCATACTAAATTGACCTTTGAATTTATCACATCCAAATCTTTAACAATTTCTCTTATAACTATTTAATACTACCAAACGTTTTCTTTTAAACCATTATCCACTTTAAAATGTGAATATTATTCTTTTATAGAAATTTGGATTCGTTATGTCAAATAAATCCTGATTTCAATTTATAAATATTATTATAGGTTCAAATTCTGTTAATCGAATCATTTTATAACTTCCCATTCCCATTCCATTTTATTTATCAAGTCTCATTTACACATCAATCTTCTAGTCTATTTTATTTAACAAGTTTATAATTCTATATTAAATTTATATTTGATTAAAATATATCCATTTCAACCCGAATATTAATTATCTTGTCAGATTCCAAATTATATAATATATAATTTCTAAAAATAAGTATTTTTATAACATTCGACACAATCGAATTCTAATTATAAATCCTATGGATTTACTTTAATTCTATTCACATTTCAAATGTCATAATAAATTTCATCGTTTTCTTTTTGAAACAATTTCTAATTTCCCTTTTAAATTCATTCTTGAATTTACATTCCCCAATTATCCAATGATAAATATTACACTTCATTTATAAACATCGTTTATAAATTAAATTCTTCCTTTTATTATTAAAACTAATATTTTCTAGTCTATTCGGAATTCTAAAAATAGATTTTTTTCATTGAAAAACCAAGTTCTTCCCCATTTCATTCTAATATATTTTTACAGTTTTTAAATACCAATTATTCTTGAGACAATGCTATTCAAACATCCAACACTACAAAATCTATCGTAGAACATTTCACACATCATAAATTACAATATATGAAAACAAAAAATAATAATTTTGAGGAATCCAGTTGGATCCCTCCAACATATTTCCCAACATTCATAGATGTTAATCAACATAAATGACACCAATTTCATATCAATATGAAATATGATAGTAAATAGAATCAGTATACAATATTCAAACAACTCAAAGCTTCTCTATTTTCAAGAACCCTAAGTTTACTGTAATATTTTCAAACTTCCGAAATGGCATGCGCACCCTTGCAAACTTAGATGGAATTGAAAAAAATGTATTGAGGATTTCGATTTTTGTGTGGAGTATTCCATTTTATCTTAATTTTGAAGCCATTGAAACCTCACGCCATTGATTTTCCTTGAACGCAAAAGGAAAGAATGAAGGCTGTGTACGCATTCATAGAAGAAGGAGACTTAAGAGTTAAGTATATGTGTAGAGTAGGATAGGTTGTCTACAAAGGATCATGTATGTTTAGATTGGATTTTTTTGAAACCATTTTCATGGTTTCTTTTCATCGATTGATTCTCTGTGAAGCAAGCAATACACATAGGTTATACGCACAAGTAGGCAAATTCATATTTTAGCATGCGCTGATGGTGATTTTTTCTATAATCTCCCGTATTTCTCCGGTGTTATAGTTAATTAATTTAATTATGTAAATATTGATTTAGAGATTTAAATGGTTGTTCAATTAAATAATATTGAATATTTAATTAATATAAATAATAGAATAATATTTTTATTTCCGAAATAGTCAGAAATAGCGGAATTCGCAATATTATGTGAACTGGATTATTTATGATATTTAATTCGGTTTAGAATTGAATTAGAATAATGATTATATTATTTGAACGACAGTTGAACATATAATTATATTATAATTATAATCGAGCTCGAAATGGCACGGCAGTTCATAATTTGGTGATTCGAACTTTAAACGAATATACAGAATCCATTCTAAGACGGATTTCTGTGAAACAAGAAACGTTCGGAGCTGATGAAGTATATTTTTCTAATGGAAGAGAAAAATTGAGATTTCGCTGTGTAGATTGTGAGTTGTGTCCAAATCAAAATTTCGAAAAGTCGCTATGGGATTCCTTTATAATTTATAACGATTTATTTATATTATAAATGGAGTTTCAATATAAATTGAATACTGATTTAATCTAGATTTGAAATGTCGAGTTATAAATTCAGATAGGAATATTTTGGAGCTGTATTATATTCTATATGAATATATACGATAATATTAAATTATTAATATTAAATTTAATTATTTTTAAATATATTAATATTTAAATGGGTTTATTTAGAGCTTTTAAATATCCATTTTTGCAAACGAGCTTCGTTTTCGACGAAACTAATTTTGTTGGATCCAGAATATTAAATTATTGTTATATTTCAATTTTCGTGATTTTTGGAGTCAGTATGTAGCCGTGCAGAATTTAAATATGAAAAATAGTCAATAATTTGACTTTAAAAATATGTTGTATGAGCAAACGGACTCGGAATTCGACGAAACCAGTTTCTTTGGGTCTGTAATGTCGAACTGTAGCTACATGTCCATTTTTATCAAATTTGGATATAGTACATGATCGTATGAATTTTTAGACAATAAAATAAGTAACGATTCATTATAAATTAATAAAATATTGAATAAAAAAATAATATTTTTTCTCTATAAATAATCTTAACACTTCTCTAAACTCTAAACTTTTTCATTTCTTAGTCAAACTTGTGCCGCCACATTGCCTCTTTCTAAAAACCCAAACAAGAGTTTATTCGGTCATGATCCTCACACTTCTCTAAAATCCAATTCTATTAGTCCTAAACTTGATTCTGGGAGTCTATTCGATCATGATCTTCACACTGGTATATCCAAATTAGTTGCGATGTGGCTATTTAGGGTTCGAATTTATAACAGTCGACCTAGGGTTGGGTTTTGTGAGGATTTGATACCTTGATTTGCAAAACGGAGTTTATAATGGGATTGAGGAGAGTAAATGGCTTGTGTGTGCAAAGTTTGGGGGTTAACCATGAAAAAATATGTCGATGTCTGTGTGGGGTTCCTGCGTGAAAAGTGTGAACGATGGAAGTTTTTTTGTTGTGCGAGTTTGACAGTGAGAGTATGGAAAGTCAGGGGATGTGAAGAGAAGTTAAATGGTGATGTTCATGCCTGAATCGATGAAGAATTTAAGGGTGTTTCATGGGCGTGCGCGTACGTTAATGGCGGTGAGGGAGTGAGTTCATGATTTTGCAGATGGAAGAAAGGTTTAATATTGCCTGAACGTGATATTGGCGAGATGATTGTCGGTGGAGTCAATTGATTTGTTGCGAGGTGTGGAGGATGTAGAGGACGTGGAGGAGAGTTGAACGTGTTGATTTGTTAGAAAAAATCATGAAGAGGAGATGGGCGAAGGTGGGGAAGGAGTGATCGACGATGTCAAATGAACGAGAGGAAGGAATTGGAAATGAGGAATTTGAGGAGCAGAATACTATAGCTGGTTTTGTTGAAGAAAGATACGGGTCTAGTACTTCTGTGAGGAGATGGGCTGCTTCAAAATGTTAAGGCCCAATAAAAAGAATATGGTTTAAATTAAATTAAATTATGTATGCTAATTTGTAAAAATGTAAAACTTTATCATACCGTATCAGAATTCAACGAAACAAGATCCGTTGGGATCGTATGGACGAGCGCTACACATTGGAATTGACTAGGAGTGAATTGGAGCCCGTTACAATTTATAGCGAAATAAATTGTCTGATCCGAATCGAAAACCAATTATCGTTATTTAACGATGACCGTCAATGTGAGTAAATCTCAGTAACTCTGCACAGTTTATATTTTTATAAATATAATATCGTGTTCATAAACGATGATTGATTGTTGTGTGTTGATTGTTTGGTTGAATTGTTGATTTAGTGGTTGAAATTATAGATAACGATATATATATAAATCGTTAATCAAATATTGATTTTGTTTATCAGAATATTTCATATTGAAATGAAATCGATGTTATTTATATTATTTAACATCCGTGGATGTAGGGAAACAGGTTGGAAGGATCCAACTGGATTCCACAATATTTATAATACTGTTTGTTTTCATATATTGTGATATATAATCTGTGATTGATTATGATGACACTGGTCATGATATTTGGTATTTTAAATACCATATGAAATATTGAAATGTACAAAGGAAATTTTCAAAATGAATATTGAAAATGACATATTTATATATATAATGGATAGAATTATATAAAAGGATTTAGGGTGTTAGCCAAATTTTTGAATATTTAGGGTGTTAGCCAAATTTTTGAAGAATTGGAAATTCTTAGAAACTGAAAAGTTGAAGAATGAAAGCCAGAATGAAAGTTGAGTTGGTTAATTAAACAACTTTCAGCTTTGTTCCTTTCCGGGGACGAAAATATTTTAAGTGGGGGAGATTATAACAACCCGAAAAATCAGAACCAATTTAAAAAATTTAGTTTGACTATTTTAGTGGATTTTGAATACATAAAATAAATTATTTTAAGTAATAATGACTAAAAATTTGTTTTGATTGAAGTTATAGCAAATATATTTATTTTAATTATAAAACAAGGCCTGAAATGGCGCGACAGTTTGAAAATTTGAATTCGAACTTTGACTGACTGTACAGGTTGCGAAATAAAACGGATTTTAGTGAAACCAAAAATATTTAAATCTGTTTATGAATATCTTTCTAACAAATCTAAAAAATCAAAATTTCATATTGGGAATCAAAAGTTATGGCTGAATGAATTTTCAAAAAGGTCGCTATGGAGTTAATATAGCCCGTGAAAACCTACCTCTTCGTCGTGGTGTAGCTCGATTACATCCACGTGCATCACCCCCCTCTTCGTCGTGGTGTAGCTCGATTACATCCACGTGCTTCGGATTTGAAGATATTTGCAACCCTAGATTCGAACATATTAGAAAGGTAATGGCTTTATATATTTTAAACTGTTCTATAACACTTTAAAGTGCTACGAGAAATGATTTTACAATAAAAATCATATCTTTTTGCTATGTAGTCGAAATCCAGTGAAACAAGAGACGTTGGACTCGTGTGGACGTCTTCTACATTCTAGAAGAGACCGAATATTATTCTGAGCTTCCTACGATTTTTGGAGGAGTGGAACCCAATGTGAGATTTCTGAATTATAAACGATATGGAATGACGATGTATAAATTATACGGTCGATGTATGAGTTATATAAGCGTTGTACTCCTCATGTATAAGCGTTGTATAAGTTATATGACGATGTATATGTTATATATGCATTGTAAAAATCATATATGTGTTGAATGGAATTGAAATGAAATCTAAATATATTTATATATGTATATATATACACACACTCCCCTCATCCACAGACCATGGACGATATATATTGGTTGTGATTGTTTGGATTTGGTTGATGTGAAATTTGGTGAATACTACGCATGGTTGATTTGATATGATTGATTGTGGTTGAAATCCTAATAGGATTAGTTTATGGGAAAATTTGTCTGTGTATGAACTAGATTATTGAAATCCCCATTGTCAAATGCTGCGAGGCTTTAAGGTAGAGCGAGGAGCCGTACTCGGAACGGTGCCGCTTTTAACTACCCTGTCGTTATGCTGCCGAAATTTTCTGAAATATTCCTGTGTTTGATTTATATTCACGTATTGAAATATATTCATGTGTTGGAAAAATATTCATTTTTGAAATAAATTCGTTTGAACGATAAAAATGACATTTTTATCGAATTTTTGAAATAAATAGTTTTAACAATAAAAAAAATCACATTTTTATAATATATATGAATTGCTAAAAATCTTCATTTTTGAAGTAAATTGCTTTAACAATAAAAATCACATTTTTATCATCTATATGAAGTATATAAAATAATCGTGTTTGAAATAAATTGTTTTGACAATAAAAATCACATTTTTATTATATATATGAATTGTTAAAAATAATCATGTGTTGAAAAAAATATTTATTGGATACAAAATATCATTTTTATCACCTATATGAAATGAAATGGTTTTGAAATCTAAGAACGGAATATATTTACATATATATATATATAATTAAAATAAATCGAATAACGAAGCTGTAGTTCGTATTTTGAAACCGTGATTTCAAACGATTATTACGGGAGATCCGACCGTCGGATTTTCCCAAAACCGAAACCATTGGGTTTGCTTTGGAAATATCTTTCCAACGATACCAACTTTACAAAGATCCAACGGTTAGATTGTCTGGAATGTTTAATCCAAATCCGAAGGAAAACATCGCCAGAATGGATTATATATATATATATATATATGTATGTATATAAATATAATTAAAATAAATCGAATAACGATGCTATAGTTCATATTTTGAAATCGTAACTTCAAATGATTGCGGGAGATCCGACCGTTGGATTTTCCCAAAACTGGAACCATTGGATTCGTTTTCAAAAGATCTTCCAACGATATAAAATTTGTAAAGATCCAACGGTTAGATTTTCAGATATGTGTAAATCAAATCTGAAGAAAAACAGCGCCATGGCCGCGTTATGGTCTGAAGCGTCGTTTGAATAAATTGGCTATATTTTTTAATAAATAAAAATAGCGATAAATCGTGATAAAATATTATAAACGATATGGAATGGAAATAAACCGAATTTACCTGGTTTATTGGATTTTTGATGGTTGAATGTGTTTGACGTGAAAATTACATTAATGAACTGAATTATGGATGTCAAATAATTTAACCATGGAAACGAATTGATTTGAATTCTAAATATACGTGAATTATTTGAAAAGGCCGAGTTAAATCTCATTTCAAATAATTGATCCGCGATTAGAGATCGACGATGAAGACGGTGGTTGAAGACCGGAGGTCTTCACATCGTTCAGATGATTGCTGATGTCTTGATTGGGAGGAATCCCGAGACAAGGTAACAAGTGGTGGTCGTCCAGCCGTACTTAGAGATCGACCGGATGTGCGAGGGTCTCTCTCCTATATTGGACATACGGGAGAGGAATAAGATGCCTCTGGTTTCGTTCAGACCCAGCACGGACTTGTAAATGGATTGTGTGTCTGACATTGGATTTCATTATGTGTGATTGATATACGTCAGTTGCATGGCGTGAATTGCCGGTGTGGCATGCTGAGATGTAGGGATCAAGGCTTTTGTTGAAAAGCAGAGTCTAATGTTTGATGATCAAAGCATGTCTTTAAATAGCTAGCTTTGTGTTTAGCGTTGATTTGCGGGCCTCACACCCCGGTATGAACCAGAAATGGGAGAGGACTTCAGGGAGGACATGCGTTTCCTTCTAGTTAGGAGTGGTGCTTTGGGCTTTACACGCCAGGGCATTTTACTTATGTGGATGATGGAAAGCGAGGCCTTGGTTATTTTGGTCTCTTTGGAGCAGATAGTCTGGTCGGGATATGACCATTTTTACGCCCTATAGGGCGGGGAAACGCAGTGTTCAGGCATTTTAATCCACTCCGTGTGGACCGGCCCTGATGATCCAAGGGTTTGACTGAGTACATGCCCTGAGACTCGGACTAGACAGTCTCGAAGAGGTAAGGACTATCTTTTGCCTTGGTTCATGACGGAAATCCAATTTCCAAATACGACATCGTGCGGTTTTTATTGTATACCTATATATGGCGACATGACATATGGTACCCATGCCGTCTATAATTGATACTTATGATTGAAACTGTTTTTGAAACATATAAACACTAGTAGTAATATCAAATGCTTTTGTTTTATTTGTATCAAGCATATTTTTTCCATTATAAGGTAAAACTCTATCCTCCGGTTTGTGTTGCATTGTGTGATGGGAACTGGGTCTTATAATGGCTTCATTTTTATAAAAAGCATTGTGATGTTTAAATGATTTACCTGTTTTAAAGCACTGGAAATCCAATGAAGTAAACCCGTTATGCGTTAGCGGCGTGGTCCTGTGATTGGCCGTATTATAACATAGGTTAGGTAAATTTCTCATACCAGTCCTTGTTTGGCATGCCCGGTAATAGGGTGCAGCATGATAGGGGGTTCTCGCCATGGGGTTTGGTGGGGAACAGTCGGATCTTACCCCTACATGTCCCTATTTAGGGTTGGTTGCAGTCGAGAGGCTGGCCGTAAAACAAGGCAGACTGGGGGATCCGGTGTGTGCCACAGTAGACATTACCTGCTGCTTAAGGGGATGAAGGGATGGTTGCAAAGCCTGCGGATTTCGTCGATCGTCACAACGTAGTATCAGAGCTTTGGTTAAGCTTAGTTCTGGAATATAATATATTAACGAACTCGTCAGAAACAGAATCAGTAGTATTCTATGATGAATAACCCATTTCAGATAGGATCAGTAATATCCTAGAATGAGTATAGCAGAATGAAATACACCCTGATAGACACAATTACATTCAAGTATATGTCTCTATGCTTTAAAAATACCTTTTCTGTTGGCCTAACACTTTGCTATTTGCAGACATTGAAAAAATGAGTGGCAGAAGTAGAAGAGGTAGGTCAGAACTAGATATTGAGGCTCTATTAATCAAGTATTGATATCTGGGTGGAGTACCGTTCTCGGGAAATGAATCTATTATTCAAACACAAGCATTGATGCGCTCTACCAAGAAAATCTTTGAAGGTTCAAAGCTGAGAGATGATCAAAAAAGGTTACTGGCATCCTGGGCACCGAAGGAGGAAGCCTTAATCTGGTGGGATGCAGTTATTAAAGATAATCCAGAAGGTGATATCACCTGGGATAGATTTAAAGAAATTTTCAATGAAAGATTTATTCCTCCAGAAGCAACTGAGCAGTTAAGTGATGAATTCTACTATCTGATACAAGGAGATATGACCATTCCAAAATATCATAAGAAATTCAATGAACTTTCTCGTTTTGCCCCGCATTTAATTCAGAAACCAAAGATGAAGAATCTGAGGTTTATTAGTGGGCTTCAAAGAAAGTACCAAAGTAGGGTAACTGCACATGTGCAACAATCTTTTTCTGAAATGATATACATGGCTTACCAGTAAGAAGATCTAGATAAGCAAGGCCTTTTGAGAGATGAAGAGGAATGTAGTTCTAGCAGCAAAAGGAAATTCAAAACTGATAACCTAAAGACAAGTGCACAGCCCGAGGCAAGTACGACATCTAAGGTCAGAAAGAAGCTTAGATTCAATAGAAAAAAGGTTAAATTTGAGAAAGGACCAGTAACAACGGAAACATGCAATAACTGCAATATGCTAGGGCATTTGACCAGAAATTGCAAATCTTCAAAGAAGCAAAAGAAATCTCATGGTTGGAGAGAATGCCATAAGTGCCACCAAGCAGGTCATATTGCAAGGGAGTGCCAGCTCTCAAAGAAATCTGAAATAGTACATGTAAATGAAGTGGCAGAAACGTCAGCGCCCTCGCTAGTCAGAGAAAGTCAGGTGTTTTAGAAAGCACGCTTCTGTCAGAAATATTCCAGTTAAGGTACTGTTTGATACAGGCGCGTCACGAAGCTTTATTGCAAGTAATGCGGTTAAGAAACTGGATTTGAATTTGAAAAAGCTCAAAACACCCATGACTTTCCATAATCCAGTTGGGGGTTCCGTTGATCTTATTTGGATTTGTGGGGTGCCTGTTTCTTTTTCCCGTTATCCGTTCCCTACCATCTCGATCATCATGAATTTTACCGAATTCGATCTTATTCTGGGATTGGATTGGTTAACCAAATATGAAGCTGAGGTCAAATGTGCCGAAAGAGTTGTTAAGGCAAAGACAAAGTTCGGGGACCATATAACCATCCCTTGTGAAGGTCCGAATTCTGATAGAAAAGATTTTTGGTTAGCTTTGGATGTTTCTTCTACTCAAATAGAACCCGTTCCTGTCATTACGGAGAATATTCCGGTCGACATTGAAAATATCTCTGTTGTCAAGAATTATGTGGATGTGTTTGAAGAAGTTGTTAGCTTACCTCCGCGTAGAGAAATCGATTCCAAATCTCTTTGATTCCGAATGCAAGGCCAGTAGTTCACGCTATTAGAAGAATGACCTTGAAGGAAAAAGAAGAGTTAGACAACCAAACTTGACAGCTTGTATGGAAAGGTCTGATTAGGCCTAGTTTCTCTGATTGGGGAGCAGCGGTGGTATTTGTCCCAAAGTCAGATGGTACTCTCCGACTATATGTGGACTATCGTGACTTGAGTAAGCAGACATTGAAAAATAAATATCCATTGCCGCGAATTGATGATTTGTTGGATCGATTGAATGGCGCCCAAGTGTTTTCACGAATGGACCTAGCTACAGGTTCCCATCAGCTTCGAATTGCCGAAGAGTGTGTTCCTGTGACAGCATTTAGAGGTCCAGATTTGTTCTACGAGTGGTTAGTAATGTCGTTCGGCTTATGTAACGCTCCAGCTTATTTTGTCGATCTAATGAACCAGGTATTCAGAGAAGTATTAAATAAATTCGTACTGGTTTTCATTGATGACATACTGATCTTCTCTAAGTCAAAAAGCGAGCATGAAAAACATTTGGAACAAGTGTTAGAGATTCCGAGAAAGAATGTTTTAAAGGCAAAATTTTCCAAATGTATATTCTGGCAAGAAGAAGTCAAATTCCTTGGTCACGTCGTATCAAAGGAAGGAAATTCTGTGGATCCCAGTAAAATCACTGCTATTCAGAATTAGAAACAACCGACTACACCCACAAAAATCCGAAGTTTTCTCAGGTTGGCTAGTTATTATCTGAAGTTCGTTAAGAATTTTTCCAAGATATCCAGTTCCTTAACAAAGCTTACTAAGAAACATTCAAGGTTCAATTGGACTCCAGAATGTGAGGCAGCTTTCCAAAAGATGAAGTTAAGGTTGGCAACTACTCCAGTGTTAACAATTATTGATGGAAATCAAGACTTGAAAGTCTTGACTGGTGCTTCTAAAGAAGGTCTTGGTGCGGTATTAATGCAAAGAGGCCAGGTAGTCGCTTATGCTAGCCGTCAGTTGAAGCCTCCTGAGAAGAATTATGCAACTCACGATCTTGAATTATTAGCCATCATCTTTGCTATGAAAATCTGGAGGCATTATCTATTGGGTGAGAAATTTGAATTATATATTGATCATTAATCAGTGAAGTATTTGTTCACCCAGAAAGATCTGAATATGAGGCAGCAACGTTGGTTAGAATTTCTCACGGCATATGATCTTGATATTTTATATACTCCGGGGAAAGCGAATGTTCTGGCCGATGCACTCAGCAGAAAGAATGTGATCATCGCCAGTCTTATAATCACGCCTTCATTGATTAATACATATCTGCTCTTTAGAAGGATGATCAATTCATTCAGAAGATCAGAGAGAGAATTCAGAAAGGCAAGCCCTCGAGTTTTCAGATTGATAATGATGGGATTCTGAGGTTAAAAGGCCAAATTTGTGTTCCAAACATACTTGAGCTCCAGAGAGAAGTATTGGATGAATGTCACAAAGCCAAACTTAGCATCCATCTAGGAGTGAGAAAAATGTATAATGATATCAAACGCACTTTCTGGTGGAAATCTATGAAACGAGACATTTCTTTATACGTGAACCAGTATTCTACTTGTCAACAAGTCAAAAACGTTCAACAGAAACTCGTCGGATTGTTGCAACCATTGGAAATTCCATGTGGGAAGTGGGAACAGATTTCTATGGATTTCATAGATGGTTTTCCCAGAACCAGGAAAGGGAATGACAGTATTTGGGTGATCGTAGATCATTTCATGAAGACCTCCCATTTCATACCTGTCTGGTTGAATAGAACTGCTCAGAGCTGGGCGTAGATTTACTTTAAAGAGATTGTTAAACTACATGGAGTTCCCATGAGTATCGTTAGTGATCGTGACCCGATTTAGCTAGTAAATTCTGGGAAGCATTCCAAGCAGAATTGGGAACAAAACTGAACTTGAGCACCGCTTATCATCCTCAAACAGATGGCCAAACTGAGAGGGTGAACCATATTCCAGAAGATTTACTACGGGCTTGCGTTATTGATTTTGGCAGATCATGGGAAGACCACTTGCATTTGGCCGAGTTCTCATACAACAACGGCTACCAAGCGAGCCTGACAATGTCACCATTCAAAGCATCGTATGGTAGACTGTGTCGATCCCCTGCATGTTGGGTAGAACCTAGTAATAGACTTGTATTGGGACCATATATGTTTCGTGAAGCTGCGGATAAAGTCGACTTCATTAAGAAATGATTACTAGTCGCTCAAAGCTGACAGAAGTGCTATGCAGATTCAAGAAGAAGAGATTTATCATTTGTTGTTGGCGACTATGTGTATCTGAGGGTATCTCCAATGAGAGGAGTAGTCCGATTCGGTAAAACAAGGAAGTTGGCGCCTAGATTTATTAGTCCATTTCCTATTCTAGAACTGATTGGAACTCTCGATTATAGGGTTCAATTGTCTGATTGGTTGCCTAGAGTACATGATGTGTTTCACATATCTCGACTTCAAAAGCATGTACATGATCCAGACTTGGTCGTGGAAGAAGCCGCGCAATGGGATTTGGAAATTACTCCAGAATTAGCCGTGAGAAGAGAGCTGATAAAGATTATTGGTAAAGAAATTAAAGAGCTGAGGAACAAGAAGGTTCACTTAGTCAAAGTGCAATGGAGTGGAGATCCGCGAGACTATACTTGGGAAACTGATAAGAGAATTAACAAAGCCTATCCCAAGTGCAGGGTGGATATATTTGATTGACTCTGGTGCAGGGTACATTTACCCTATTTTGCATTTCCGTTTTGTTCTTTACTTGGTTGTTGTTTCCTTTTCATGGATGTAGAATTTTTAATCATATAGTCTGAATCATTTTAAAAGGGTATATGAATTAATTACTATATATTTGAAAAAGTTAATCAATAAATTGATTGTTATTTATGTGGTGTGATTATGATTTGATTAATCAAATTATTAGAATGATGATTAATTTAATCAATAAGAGAATAAAGTTAAATTTGTGCAAGTTGAATCAAATATTAAACTGATTTGAAATAGATAGAAATATATACATGTACATTATACATGTTTGAATAGGTAAATGGATTTGCTGTTGAATAAAGAATTTATTTGCGTGCCCGACAAATAGGTAAACCTTAATGAGGTGGATGTGTAATTTTATTATTATATCAACTCCTGCGAATGCCATTGGATGCGGAGTGCTGGTTGTTCTGTGTGTAATAATAAATGTCGCCATAGGATAGTAACAATTAATTTTGAACTACACTACATGGCATACTTCTTGAAGATAGCATACTTCATCATATACCACATAAGCATTTGGAGCTTATGTGACGAGGTTGAAGAATTACCATTCAAGCGAGAGGCTTGTATGGCGATGACTATATTACAAGTTGAACCGAAGACTGACATGGACTATATAAATGTAAAGGTAAATTGCAAGATTAATAAAAAAACCCACACGGATCTGGAGATGACAATAAACAAGTCTCTCTGGTCATTAAGGCACAAAAACCATTTATAGGGCGACGATAATTTACTCTCTGGAGTTATGATCTATACACACTCCCCTGTGGACACCGGAATATATCACTATAAATATGTGTATGCTTATTAGGATTTATTGGGTACCTAAAACGGCCCAATAAATTTCCAAACCCCTCCCCGTACAAAGGAGGTTATGGCGAAATTTTTCGAAAATTTAGGGTGTTAGCCAAATTTTTGAAGAATCGGGAAATTCTTAGAAATTGAAAAGTTGAAGAATGAAAGTTGAGTTGGTTAATTAAACAACTTTTAGCTTCGTTCCTTTTCGGGGATGAAAAGATTTTAAGTGGGGGAGATTGTAACAACCCGGAAAATCAGAACCAATTTAAAATTTTTAATTTGCTATTTTAGTGGATTTTGAATACATAAAATAAATTATTTTAAGTAGTAATGACCAAAAATTTGTTTTGATCGAAGTTATAGTGAATATATTTATTTTAATTATAAAACAAGGCCTGAAATGGTGCGGTAGTTTGAAAATTTGAATTCGAACTTTGACTGACTGTACAGGATGCAAAATAAAACGGATTTTTGTGAAACAAAAAATATTTAAATCTGTTTATGAATATCTTTCTAACGAATCTGAAAAAACGAAATTTCATATCGGGAATCAAAAGTTATGGCTGAATGCATTTTCAGAAAGGTCGCTATGGAGTTAATATAGCCCGTGAAAATGGACATTTTGCAAACGACCTCCATTTTTGATGAAACCAATTTTGTTGGATCCGGGATGTCAAATTATTGCTAGGTTTAAAATTCTATAATTTTTCGAGTTAATATGAGAGTGTGGCAAAGGAAAATGTGTTTGGTTGATTTAAGTCAATTTGGATCGACCAGAAAATGGCCATTTTTCAAACGGTCCCCAAATTCAACGAAACTAGTTTTATTAGGACTGTTCGTCAATACGAAGCTAGAAATAATTTTTCTGGAATTTTTGGGATCAGTATGTGGCCCTGGCAAATTGAAATGTACGTTCAAATAAAATATTGAATGTTTTATATTTTAATTTGAAGAATAACTTACTAAAACAGTCGAATGGGCCTACAAAAATATTCCATTGTGTTCATAATGGGGTATTTAGCTAGGGACGACAGTCGTTGAGTTTGAATTGGGGTTCGTATGGACAAGGGTATATTTGGAATTAAAGAAATTAAAAATAAAATTAAATATAATGGCCCAATCAGATTCTTTCCTCCCAAACTCGCGACACTCATGAAACCCGTAATCTCTCCCTCTCATGATCGGCAGCTCCCTTCAGATCCTCTCCCCTCATTTTCTTCCAATCCACTAATTGAAATTCGGAGCTCCAGTTGACAACTTTGTAGAGGATTCTTGGATCTTCAAATCCATACCCTCCGTGTTCACTATCGAGTGGTATTTCATCCGGATCGAGCCTCCAAAGTCCACATTTCGGACCGCCGCCGCCACCAACTACCGCAACTACACCTGCCACCACCAACCTCGTTCAGCGCATCAACCCCTCTTCGTCGTAGTGTAGCTCGATTACATCCATGTATTTCGGATTTGAAGATATTTGCAACCCTAGATTCGAACATGTTAGAAAGGTAACGGCTTTATATATTTTAAACTGTTCTATAGCACTTCAAAGCGCTACGAAATATGATTTTACAATAAAAATCATATCTTTTTGCTATGTAGTCGAAATCCAGTGAAACAAGAGACATTGGACTCGTGTGGACGTCTTCTACATTCTAGAAGAGACCGGATATTTTTCTTAGCTTCCTACGATTTTTGGAGGAGTGGAACCCAATGTGAGATTTCTGAATTATAAACGATATGGATTTACGATGTATAAATTATACGGTCGATGTATGAGTTATTTAAGCGTTGTACACCTCATGTATAAGCATTGTATAAGTTGTATGGGCGATGTATAAGTTATATATGCGCTGTAAAAATCATATATGCATTGAATGTAATTGAAATGATACTGAAATGAAATCGAAATATACTTATATACGTATATCTATATATATACACACACACTCTCCTCGTCCACAGACCATGGACGATATATATTGGCTGTGATTGTTTGGATTTGGTTGATGTGAAATTTGGTGAATACTACAAATGGTTGATTTGATATGATTGATTATGGTTGAAATCCCTACAGGATTAGTTTATGGGAAAATTCATCTGCATACGAACTAGATTATTGAAATCCCCATTGTCAAGGGCTGCGAGGCTTTAAGGTAGAGCGAGGAGCCGTACTCGGGACGGTGCCGGTTTTAACAACCCTGCCATTATGCTGCCGAAATTTTATGAAATATTCTTGTGTTTGATTTATATTCATGTATTGAAATATATTCATGTGTTGGATAAATATTCATTTTTGAAATAAATTGGTTTGACCAATAAAAATGACATTTTTATCGAATTTTTGAAATAAATTGTTTTAACAATAAAAAATAACATTTTTATAATATATATGAATCGCTAAAAATCTTCATTTTTGAAGTAAATTGTTTAATAATAAAAATCACATTTTTATCATCTATATGAAGTATATAAAATAATCGCGTTTGAAATAAATTGTTTTGACAATAAAAATCACATTTTTATTATATATACGAATTGTTAAAAATTGTCTTGCATTGAAAATAAATATTTACCGGATGAAAATATTATTTTTATCACCTATATGAAATGAAATGGTTTTGAAATCGAAGAACGGATTATATATATAATTAAAATAAATCGAATAACGAAGCTGTAGTTCGTGTTTTGATACTGCGATTTCAAACAATTATTGCGGGAGATCCGACCGTCGGATTTTCCCAATACCGAAACCGTTGGGTTCGCTTTGGAAAGATCTTTCCAACGATACCAACCTTACAAAGATCCAACATTTAGATTGTCTAGAATGTTTAATCCAAATCTGAAGGAAAATAGCGCTAGAATGGATTTATATGTATATATATATATATATATAATTAAAATAAATCGAATAACGATGTTGTAGTTCGTATTTGTAAATCGTAACTTCAAACTATTGTAACGGGAGATCCGACCGTCGGATTTTCCTAAAACTGGAACCATTGGATTCGTTTTGAAAAGATCTTTCCAATGATCTAAAATTTATAAAATCCAACTATTAGATTTTCATATATGTGTAAATCAAATCTGAAGAAAAACAGCGTCAAGGCCGCGTTATGGCCTGAAGCGTCATTTGAATAAATTGGCTATTTTTTTTAATATATAAAAATAGCAATAAATCATGATAAAATATTATAAACGATATGGAATGGAAATAAACCGAATTTATTCGGTTTATTGGATATTTGAGGGTTGAATGTGTTTGACGTGAAAATTACATTAATGAACTGAATTATGGATGTCAAATAATTTAACCATGGAAATGAATTGATTTGAATTCTAAATATACGTGAATTATTTGAAAAGGCCGAGTTAAATCTCATTTCAAATAATTGATCGACGATTAGAGATCGACGATTAGAGATCGACGATGAAGACGGTGGTTGAAGACCGGGGATCTTCACATCGTTTGGATGATTGATGATGTCTTGATTGGGAGGCATCCCGAGACAAGGTAATAAGTGGTGGTCGTCCAGATGTACTTGGAGATCGACCAGATGTGCGAGGGACTCTCTCCTGTATTGGACATACGAGTGAGGAATAAGGTGCCTCCGGTTTCATTCAGACCCAGAACGGACTTGTAAATGGATTGTGTGTCTGACATTGGATTTCATTCTGGGTGATTGATATACGTCAGTTGCATGGCATGAATTGCCGGTGTGGCATGCTGAGATGTAGTGATCTAGGCTTTTGTTGAAAAGCAGAGTCTTGTGGTTGATGATCAAATCATAGCTTTAAATAGCTAGCTTTGTGTTTAGCGTTGATTCGCGGACCTCACACCTCGGTATGAACCAGAAACGGGAGAGGACTTCAGGGAGGACATGCGTTTCCTTCTAGTTAGGAGTGGTGCTTTGGGTTTTACAGCCCAGGCATTTTACTTATGTGGATTATGGAAAGCGAGGCCTCGGTTATTTCGGTCTCTTCGGAGCCGATAGTCTGGTTGGGATATGACCAGTTTTACGCCCTATAGGGCAGGAAAACGCAGTGTTCAGGCATTTTAATCCACTCTGTGTGGTCCGGCCTTATGATCCAAGGGTTTGACTGAGTACTTGCCCTGAGACTCGGACTAGTCAGTCTCAAAGCGGTAAGGACTATCTTTTGCCTCGGCTCATGATGGAAATCCAATTTCCAAATACGACATCGTGCGGTTTTGATTGTATACCTATATATGGAGACATGATATATGGTACCCATGCCGTCTATGATTGATACTTATGATTGAAACTGTTTTTGAAACATATAAATACTGGTAGTAATATCAAATGCTTTTGTTTTATTCGTATCAAGCATATTTTGGCCATTATAAAGTAAAACTCTATCCTCCGGTTTGCGTTGCATTGTGTGATGGGAACTGAGTCTTATAGTGGCTTCATTTTTATAAAAAGCATTGCGATGTTTAAATGATTTACTTGTTTTAAAGCACTGGAAATCCAATGGAGTAAACCTGTTCCGCGTTAGCGGCGTGGTCCTGTGATTGGCCATATTATAAAATAGATTATGTAGATTTCTCATACCAGTCCCATGACTGACTCGTAGTTTGTTACACTTGCAAACTCGGGTGCCCTATTTTCCACACGGGCAGCCTTGTATTCAGGTTTTAGCAGGATCTTTCTGGATAGCTATGGAGCTGAAGATGGATTCTATCATTTCTTTCTTTCTATGTTGTTCAGCTCCTGTTGTAAATATTATATTTTTGATTCTGCTGTAGACATTCTATGTAAAGCTGAACCGTATTTTGTACTAAGTATGATCCTGTATACTGTGTAACTCTGATGATTATGTTTATCCAGTGTATTCTATTGTACATTATCTGGTGTATTTAGTTATTTCTATTCTGTTGTTATTTGTTTATGTGTTATATTCCAAAAGATTACCCTTGCCACCGTGGAACGGGGGTTTTCGGTCGACACAGGAAACAGTTGCTGATCCCAACCATTAGTGATAATACATTCGGTACACTCAAGCAAAATGAGTGACCGGTCATGTTTAGACTGGGTTACAAGATGTTCTTGTTGAACCCGGTGTATTCCTCTCTAGAGATACACTGTCGGAAGGTGGTCCCATACCTTGCCAGTTGGAATTCATTACCCAATAAGCGCCCGCGGTTTTTGATCATATATTTGTATATAGAACGTGAGATGAAAGCATTCTGCTAGTTGATTATTTAGTTTTTATTGATTGACACTATTATAATATCAAATGAGTTTGATATAAAGTTTATCATTTTGTTCAAAAAGATTTTGAAATGTTGAATCAAGTGTTTTGGATTCTCATAAGGGAAAAACCCATTGAGATATCGTTTATTTCCTCAAACTGTTTTAAATGGTTTTACTCATACCAGTCCCATGACCGACCCGGAGTTTATTTTGTTTTGTTTTCCCTGAACTCTTGGATCCCCAATTTTGTACGGGCAGTCAAGTAGTCGGGATTTTACAGATATACTGAGAGCTTGGAGCAGGAGGCTATAGGATTTTATAGAAATTGTTTACTTCCGCTGTGATGTTAGTGTTTGTTTTTCAAAGATATGTTGTATACTATTTTATTCGTTCCGCTGTGAGATTCGTGTTACTCTGATTCTTTTGTATGTTCTTCTTCTTCTTCTTCTATTCTAATTTTCTATCTTATCTATCTGCACCCTCTAACTTCTTTTAATAACTATCTAGTATTTCCGATGCTTGGATAGTCGATATTGAGTTTATGTCGATAACCAAGGTCGTAAATCCCTAGGTTGTAACAATGGTATCAAAGCTGAAGGTTATATGATTACCTTGGCTCTGTGGCGTGAGTCAGTAGAGATGGGGTTAGTAATAACCTAGATTGAGTTGGAGTGTATACATACGAGGGAACGTATTTATAGAATTTATAAAAAAATGTTTTATATTATGGAGATTTATTGATTGAGTTGTTTATGAGTTCTGGTCGATCAGTTTGATCTATTGTATTGGTAGGAGTTAATAAACACTACAATACGATGAACCGACATGGTATGTTTTGAAAAGAGGGTAAATGAAATAATTTTACCTGAAATATATTTTGTTATAAAAGGAATCTATATATTGGAATTATTATAATATATAGAATGTGTTGGTTGTTATTATAATCGGATGAGGTTATAAATTGAAATGGTTATATAAATAACCAATTAGAATTCATATAAGTGTAATATATGAAATCAGATGAATTAAATCTGAATTTAAATCAAAATTGGAATTAAAATTCCAAAGAAAAAACATGAAAAGTGTTTGTAAATGGAATTGGATTAAATATATGAGATTTTAAAATCTTGAGAGATTTTAAGTTGTTTTACAAGCATTGTGAAAAATATTTTGAAATAATTTCAAATGGAAGCGTTTAAAATTGAGTTTTGAAATGATATAGTATTGAATTCACTTCGATCGCTGGAAAATAACTCTAATGATGTTGGCCACATCATCAGTGTTCATTTTCAAGTTATAAGTGATGGATTACTACCAAAGATATTGCTTTTAATTGTTTTGAGGAAACGAGTTGTTTTGAATCTAGAAAAGGAAAGGTTGATTTTTTTTGATACGGTAAACTATTTAAAAACTCCCAGGAAAAAGGGTATTGAATTAAAATGGACTGATTGTTAAAATAAAAACCAGAATTGAATTATGAGATAAAGATAATTAATAAGAGAAATTAATTAGTTAATAAATTGGGTGGTGTGAAACTCAATTTGGTTAAGTATATTGGACTGGTAAGTAAGAGTTGAAATTGGTAATGGAATTTGAGTTTGAAATATAATTCGGCTTAGCTAAGCGAGTGATTTGGTTTTAAGGATAAATTGAGTGGAGTTTGATTGGGATAACATTGGTATATGCTAAGTTGATAGCATATGGAAATGATAGAGTTGATATGCTCGACAAAAAAGTACCAGTTTATTTTTATATGAGTTTGGTGATTTATGAGCCTTTTTGGCAAGCCGCTTGGCGTTTTGATTTTCTTTTGGATTGGAGAAGGCTTAGAGAGGTGAGTTGTAGATGTACTGATTGACCCGTACAAAGGAGGTGCTGGCGAAATTTTTCGAAAATTTAAGGTGTTAGAAATTTTTTGGAATTTTCGAAAATTTTCGTTAATAATAATAATTTAATATTTTAGTTAAAATAAACTGGTTCGGTTAAAACTGAAGTCGATAAATAAAACAAATAATTTTTAACCTAGTTAATAGGGTTTGTTTTCTACCTTAGCAATTTCGAGGACGAAATTATTTTAAGGGGGAAAGAATGTAATGTCCCGTATTTTTACGGTGTTATAATTAATTATTTAATTATGTAATAGTGATTTAGAGATTTAAATGGTTGTTTAATTGAATAATATTGAATATTTAATTAATATAAATAATAGAATAATATATTTATTTCCGAAATAGTGGAATTCGCAATATTATGTAAACTGGATTATTTATGATACTTAATTCAGATGATAATTGAATCAGAATAATGAATATATTATTTGAACAACAGTTGAATGTATAATTATATTATAATTATAATCGAGCTCGAAATGGTGCGGCAGTTCATAATTTGGCGATTCGAACTTTAAACGAATATACAGAATCTGTTTCAAGCCGGATTTCTATGAAACAAGATACGCTTGGAGCTGGTGAAGTATATTTTTCTAATGGAAGAGAAAATTCGAGATTTCATCATGTAGATTGTGAGTTGTGTCCAAATCAAAATTTCGAAAAGTCGCTATGGAATTCCTTTATAATTTATAACGATTTATTTATATTATAAATGGATTTTCAATATAAATTGAATATTGATTTAATCTGGATTTGAAATGTCGAGTTAAAAATTCAGATAGGAATATTTTGGAGCTGTATTATATTCTATGTGAATATATACGATAATATTAAATTATTAATTTTAAATTTAATTATTTTTAAATATATTAATATTTAAATGGGTTTATTTAGAGCTTTAAAAATAGCCATTTTTGCAAACGACCTCCGTTTTCGATGGAACTAATTTTGTTGGATCCGGAATATTAAATTATTGTTATATTTTAATTTTCGTGATTTTTGGAGTCAGTATGTGG
Source organism: Allium sativum (assembly GCA_030737875.1). Classification (NCBI taxonomy): domain Eukaryota; kingdom Viridiplantae; phylum Streptophyta; class Magnoliopsida; order Asparagales; family Amaryllidaceae; genus Allium; species Allium sativum. The sequence continues at coordinate 507,667,341 of CM060920.1, read as the reverse complement.
CTGTGCGGAATTTAAAATGTGAAAAATAGTCAATAATTTGGCTTTAAAAATATGTTGTGTGAGCAAACGGACTCGAAATTCGACAAAACCAGTTTTCTTGGGTACGTAATGTCGAACTGTAGCTGTATGTACATTTTTATCGAATTTGGATATCGTACATGATCATATGAATTTTAAAACAATAAAATAAGTAGTGATTCATTATAAATTAATAAAATATTGAATAAAAAAAATATTTTCTCTCTATAAATAATCTTAACACTTCTCTAAACCCTAAACCTTTTCATTTCTCAGTCAACCTTGCGCCGCTACATTGTCTCTTTCTAAAAACCCAAACAAGAGTTTGATAATTCAAAATCCAATTCTATTAGTCCTAAACCTGATTCTGGGAGTCTATTCGGTCATGATCTACACACCAGTATGATCCAAATTAGTTGCGATGTGGATATTTAGGGTTCGACGTTATAACAATCAACCTAGGGTTGGGTTTTGTGAGGATTTGATATCTTGATTTGTAAAACGGAGTTCATAATGGGATTAAAGAGAGTAAATGGCTTGTGTGTTAAAAGTTTGGGGATTAACCATGAAAAAAGATGTCAGTGTCTGTGTGGGGTTCATGCGTGAAAAGTGTGAACGACGGAAGTTTTTTTCCTGTGCGAGTTTGATAGTGAGAGTATGGAGTGGTAGGGGACGTGAAGAGAAGTTAAATGGTGATGTTCATTCCAGAATCGATGAAGAATTTGAGGGAGTTTCATGGGCGTGTGCTATGTTAATGGCAGTGAAGGAGTGAGTTCATGATTTTGCAGATGGAAAAAGGTTTAATATTGCCTGAACGTGATATTGGCGAGATGATTGTCGGTGGAGTCAATTGATTTGTTGCAATGTGTGGAGGATGTAGAGGACGTGGAGGAGAGTTGAATGAGTTGATTTGTTAGTAAAAATCATGAAGAGGAGATGGGTGAAGGTGGGGAAGGAGTGATCGACGATGGCAAATGAACGAGTGGAAGGAATCGGAAATGAGGAATTTGAGGAGCAGAATACTATAGTCGGTTTTGTAGAAAAAAATACGGTTCTGTTACTTCTATAAGGAGATGGGCTGCATCAAAAGGTTAAGGCCCAATAAAAAGAATATGGTTTAAATTAAATTAAAATATGTATACTAATTTGTAAAAATGCATAACATTATCATACCGTATCAAAATTCAATGAAACAAGATCCGTTGGGATCGTATGGACGAGCGCAACACAGTGGAACTGACTGGGAGTGAATTGGAGCCTGCTACAATTTAGAGCGAAATAAAGTGTCTGATTTGAATCAACAACATATTATTGTTATTTAACGATGACCGTCCAATGTGAGTAAATCTCGCTAACTCTGTACAATTTATATTTTTATAAATATAATATAGTATTGATAAATGATGATTGATTGCTGTGCGTTGATTATTTGGTTAAATTGTTGATTTAGTGGTTGAAATTATAGATAACGATATATATAAATCGTTAATCAAATATTGATTCTATTTATCAGAATATTTCATATTGAAATGAAATCGATGTTATTTATATTGTTTAACATCAGTGGATGCAAGGAAATAGGTTGGAGGAATCCAATTGGATTCCTCAATATTTATAATACTGTTTGTTTTCATATATTATGATATATGATGTGATATATAATCTGTGATTTAGTATGATGACACTACTCATGTTATTTGGTATTTTAAATACCATATGAAATACTGGAATGTAAAAAGGAATTTTTCAAAGTGAATATGGAAAATGACATATTTATATATAAAATGAATAGAATTATATAAAAGGATTTATATAAAATGAATAAAATTATATAAAAGGATTTATATAAAATGAATAGAATTATATAAAAGGATTTATATAAAATGAATAGAATTATATAAAAGGATTTGTATACAATAAATAGAATTATATAAAGGGAATTATAAATGAGATTTAGTTGTTAGAAATAAAAAGGAGATTTGTATGAATAATTCTGCAAATAAAAATATAAATAGAATTTGGATTTTTGGTTTTAAATACGAAATCAAACTATTTTGATTATATAAAGAAATATTATCCACATTCTATGTGAAAAATTAAATTAAAGTAAATATTTTGCAAATAAAATATTATAAAGGAATTTGGGGTTTGAATTAGGAATTTAAATGGAATTACTGAAATTAGAAACTAATTGGAAATTAGTTGAGTTGAACGGCTTTCTGGGTATTGATCTGATGTTGGTTTCGGCCTTCGGGGTTTATACATGGGAAGATGTTCTCTTACTAATTTATAGTTAGAGACTGATAGAGGTGGGAAGATATTGATCTGTGAATCAGAAATGGAAACGTTTTCCAAAGTTAATAACGTATATTTTCTAATTTTAGAAAATCAGGAATTTATGAATATATGGGAACGATAAATGGGGAATTGGGAAATGAAATGATGATTAATCGTTAAGATTTCCAATTGGAAATACGACTGTTGTTTGTACACATGTTTTCCTTTGATAGTTAACTCACCGACTATCAAAGATTTTGACCATTTCCGTTGTTAATACGGAGAAACCGGGATCAAATATATTATCTGAAAACCACTCCTTATGGCATTAGCGTTGCGAATCAAATATGATGAAGATAATTTAAACAGAGTTATGCAAGGGATGTTCAGTAAATCCTAGGTAGAAATTGCCTAAGATGGATTTACAGAATAGTACCTTCAGTTTGTCCAGTTCCAGGACGACCTGTATGGAAGAATGTCCGACAGAGTCTATTTAACATATCGCGTAAGTTGATCTCTTCAAACATACTTACGTTTGGTGGCGGAGGAATTCGTTTCTCTTAGCCATATACCCGTTGTATTTTTGAGGAAATCAATTTGTGATTTGGCGGGTATGAAGATGTGACATTCAAAGTAAATAAAGGTGTGATCTGTACGTTTTGGCCTCAAGCCTCACAAACCGGAATGGTATAAAATCGGGTAGGTCGCATGGCTAAGTGGTTAGCTGCCAATTAGGGTGTATTGTCACCTGATCTAGAGAAATTCCATTTTACTTATATAATCTATTTCGATGCTGTCCCTTTTGGGAAACGGTTGCTGATACCAACCGTTGGTGATAATACATTCGGTACACTCAAGCGAAATGAGTGACCGGTCATGTTTAGCCTGGGTTACAAGATGTTCGTTTTGAACCCGGTGTATTCCTCTCTAGAGATACAATGTCAGAAGGTGGTCCCATACCTTGCCAGTTGGCATTCATTACCCAATAAGCTCCCGCGGTTTTTGATCATATATTATGTATGTAGAACGTGAGATGAAAGCGTTCTGCTAGTTGATTATTTAGTTGTGGTTGATAGACACTATTATAATATCAAATGAGTTTGATATAAAGTTTATCATTTCGTTCAAAAAGATTTTGAAATGTTGAATCAAGTGTTTTTTATTCTTATAAGGGAAAAACCCATTCCGTGTTATACGGCGTGGTCTTATGAGATATCGTTTATTTTCTCATACTGTTTTAAATGGTTTTACTCATACCAGTCCCATGACTGACCCGGAGTTTATTTTGTTTTGTATTCCCTAAACTCTTGGGTGTTCAATTTTGTACGGGTAGTCAAGTAGTCCGGATTTTACAGATATACTGAGAGCTTGGAGCAAGAGACTTCAGGATTTTATAGAAATTGTTTATTTCTGCTGTGATGTAAGTGTTATACTCTAATGATCATATGTATATACAAATGATAGTTCAAAGATATGTTGTATACATTTTTATTTGTTCCGCTGTGAGATTCGTGTTACTCTCATTTTGTTGTATGTTCTTCTTCTTCTATTCTAATTTTCTATCTTATCTATCCTCACCCTCTAACTTCTTTCATTAGCTATCCAGTATTTCCGATGCTTGGATAGTCGACATTGAGTTTATGTCGATAACCCAGGTTGCAAATCCCTGGGTCGTTGCATTTTCCAATATTAGCTGCGTGAAATATAGGATAGGTTTTACTTAGGGTAAGAAAAAAATGGACGCTTAGCCATGAAGTTAGTAAAACATGGGTCTATTCTTAACTTCTTTAGGCCTATGTAAAATATAGGGTAGCTAATAAATGGATCGGACTATTTAAGAAAGATTTGTTATTATTAAATTTACGTGAAACTTATGCACGAAGTAACGCACAAAAACTACCACATACAAGTTTTATTCACGACGAAAATTATTGTCTTACAATAGTTAAATATTCCGAACACAATAGAACTTGTTTCGTCGAATTTCGAGTCCATTTTTAAAAGTCCCTTTTTAATTTCAAATAGTTAAATAACACGCATTTATATTACGCGCGGTCATAAAATAACTCCAGTTGATGTGAGACTGAAAATCATACAATAGCTAATCACTATGGATTTAATAAAATTAGTTTTATCGAAAACGAAGGTCGTTTGAAAATTGACTATTCAATAATTCCATATTAAATCGATATAAGATAAATCAATTCCAAAACAAACCAATCTATTAATAAGAAAATATTATTTTCTTATATATTCAAACATAATATATACATATATAGCTTCAAAATAATCTAATTTGGATTTTAAATCCAGTTTCATTTTCAAGTTAAAACAATATTTCGTTTATTGTAAATCCAATTATTTTATTAAATAAATCGTTATTGTTTGTAAACGATTCCATAGCGAATTTCTGAAAATTTGATTTGGACATAACTTTCAATCTATAATATTGAAATTTTAATTTTTCACTTCTATTAGAAAAACATAGTTCAATAAATTCGAACGTCTCTTTTTCCAACGAAATACGACTTATATCGGATCCTATATACTCAATTGAAGTTCGAAACGTAAAACTACGAACTATCTCGATGTTACGAGCTCGATTATAAATATATTAAAATTAATACATTCAAACATCGTTTAATTAATAAATTCGTTATTAAAACTCAAATTTAATTAAACTCAATTAAATTTCTTATGTCATCTGATTCACACAATATTGCAAATTCAATTATTTCCGATTATTTTAAAATTAATTTTATTATCCATAATTTAAATTAATTAAATATTAGAAATATTTTAACTCAAGTAATTTAAATCTTCAAATCAAGATTTTAAACAATTAATTAAATAAATTATTCAGTCATTAAAATCCGGGTCGTTACATAAACCGTCTTCCTCTCTATGAAAGTTCTTTCTTCACAAATTTAATTTGGTAAAAAAAATTTGTTTTAGCTTGTTTTCAAAATCGCCTTGTTTTTTCTAACCCTATTGCTAATTTCCGAATTCAAATCGATTTCGGGATTGTAAAAATGTAACAGTCCGACATTTCCAAACCATTTAAGCCAACATTTAATTAACCATATCCAATTAAACGGTAAAGGAAAGCGGATTGTTAATAAAAATATGTTAGAGGGTGAGAAAAGAAAAAAAATTAGAATAAGAAGATCAGAGTGTCACAACGAAATGGACAAAATATAATATATCTCACACAGCGGGCTAACTTGTTACTAGAAAATACGGATATACGTCTCGACTTCAGCTCCCCTTCTGATATTCCAAGCGAAAACCTAATTTAATAATATACCTGGTCTGACCCGAGTGCATTTGAAGCAAAGCAAGAAAATCCTTTGAAAGGAAAGGATAATCGTAAGAACAATCCACACATAAACATAGATGGTTTTTACCTTATGATAACCCAAAATATTTTTGATATATCAAATTCGGTGGTATTATAATAATGACTATCAAACCATAAATAAATAATCATCTAGTAGAAAACTTGCATCTCACGCTCCACATACTTAGTATATAATCAAAAACCGCATGGCGCTTATTGGAGATCGGATTTCCAACTATGACAAGGTATGAGACCACCTTCCGAAAGTGTACCTCTAGAGAGCAATACACTAGGGTTCAACAAGAACATCTTACAACCCGGCCACACATGACCGACCACTCATTCAACTTGAGTGTATCGAATATCGAAAATTAGTACAAAATACATAACAATAAAATCAGGGTTAGGCACATATATTTATATCACTAATGCGGAAAAAGATATGAATAATAACATAGAAGTGGTGGACATAATATAAGTGGTCATGCAAGATCCACTATATCATAGAATAATAGATACATGTACTACACGAAAGAATATATACACATGTGAGTCACTATCTCAAATACATAAAAGGTAAAACTACTAAATTATTTCAGTTAGCCAAAAGGAGAAGCTGGTCCATGCTATAGTCAGGGAGGAGTACCTGTAATACCTCGGTCCGACCCGAATATTATTATAAGAAAATAAACAACAAACGGATCAGTCTAGTTGTACTCATCATAATAAACTAAGATAGAAATAGAGATATAAACTAACAATGACATATGAATAATTACAACAATGGTCACAAGTAAATGTGAAATCTCGGAAATGTCCATAAAACATGTCAAAGGAATCTCAGAGCTATATAAAAGAATATCACATCCTAAATGATGTAGCTTACGCACAAGAAATGGTGTCCTCTAATAAATCGTCACGAAATATATAATATGACATCAACACATGAATGCTTGAGATAAATGATGTTACCCATCAAATCAACGCGAAATAGATAACTCAGATTGATAATATAGTATTGATAAAACTCAAATGAACCAAAGTTCCTCAAGGTGATTCGAAGATCATCGATATAATCAAATGAACCAAAGTTCCTCGGATGATCTGAAGAACATCAACGATCAAAATTGATCAAGTATAGTGTAAACTACGCCAAGCTAGTAAATATAAGAGTCAAACTACTTGTCCCATAACCACTTGCTCTACTCGAATATTTACGAACAAGTTGTATATTCCACTAGAAATATGAAATGATCATTGCCACTGTTTTCAATCGAACGAGTCCAAGAATTAACCGTCGAAGCAAACGCAAGGGGTCATAGTCCTTGTTTTTACTAAGGCGTTTAATTAGATTTCTCATACGAACAAGAAAAAGGTTTATGTAAATATATGCTAGTGGATTAGTAAACCATTTATAAAACGATTGTGTAAAATAACTTTGTATAATGAAGTAGGATTAGAAATCATTTAAATAAAATAATTTGGTATCTACTAATAATATAATACCCTTTTATATAGTTTCGAAGTGGCAAATCTCGTGGAATAGCAATCGAAATAACGATCAAACTATGAATTCACATTTTAATAACGTAAATTAAATCCCACGACTATCAATTATAAATTCGTTTATCATGAATTAATAGAAAGTCCATCTATCTGAGCTGCTGAAATACATGGATTAGAGCACCTAAAAAGTCAGAGGAAAAGAGCAAATGGGTCGAAACTCGGCCTGGGATAAGCCTGAAACAACCTGTATGGTCGACCGCGGACTCCACTAGTCGACTGCAAAAAAACAATAAGACCAATCAAATAGTCCATTTGACCAGCCGACTGGTCCATTTAACTAGTCGACTGGTCAACTTATCCCAAATGTCTCCGGGTAGCTGGACCAGTCGACTGGTCCATTTTTGACCAGTCGATCGGTCAACTGTAAGATGACCAGTTTTTGGCAATTTTTTTCCAATTCGGATATGGATCGATTCCGGCGAACTCTGTAGGTTATGCACTTGATCAAGATGATAATAAGGCCTCACAAGCTCGTGAAATACTTCATATCACAAGACTAAAAACACACCTAAAGATTTCTACTCGAATTCATCGAAATGAAATCAAAACTCATGAATAGGGAATCTCACACACAAACAACCTAAAACACACAATAAATACCCAACACATAAGTGCCGAAGGCACACTAGACAAGCATATAGCTTGAGACTTAGATGTGAGTTCTCCAAGAACTCACCTTTGCTTGTTTAGAAACAAGGAACCAATCTGATGACAAGCTAGAACAACCTCTCTTCCAATATAGCTTGCTAACCTTCAATCTAAACACATATAAATGAATTTCCTAAGAATTATGTCATAGGAAATTTCATAAATTGAAGAGAAAGAAAGTAGGAGAAGATGGCGAAGGAGATGGAGAAGCTTACCCAAGTTTTTTTGCTTGATTTCCTCTTGAATTGGATCCTTAATAGAAACTCTAGGTTTAGGAAATTATAATTTCCCTTTCCTTCCCCATTTCTATCTCCTTTGGAGGGATGAAGGTGAATGAGAGGGAGAGGGTTGTGGGTTGCTTCAAATAGGGATGAAACGGGTTAGTTCGGCTAACCCAAACCCTACTTGAAGTCCTGATTTTCACAAACTCTAAACATATCAATGTTTACAGTTTTTCTTGTCGTAAATGGCATTTTGAACTCAATACAAGTTGTCTCGAGTCCAAATTCATCCATATGCAAAAAGTGACTTTTTGGACATAGGTCGATTAATGATGTTGTATTTAAATAAAATATTTATGCGGATTGTTACGATATTTATATTTAAATGTTTGATTCAAAGGTTTTGCAAACCATATTGTGAAAATAAATGGGTTCACAATGTATTAATAATGATTTAAAGTTAACCAACTTTCCGTAATGATTTGTGAATATACTTTCTAAGTACTTACAAGTATAATAATCTATGAATATACTAATACCATCGAGATAATTATATGGAAATATTTTCCAAGTATACAAGCTATTTAATTAATAAGAACTTAATTAAATATGTCTTAGTGATTTCCATGGGAAATTGAATATTTGATGGATGTGATTGCATGCTTGTTTGTTGATAGTTAAATAACTGATTATCAAATCTCCTTGTTGTGTAAGTTTAACAAGATAGGGGGTTCTCGCTTTGTGTTTGGTGACGAGCAATGGAATGTTACCCCTAGACGTCCCAGTGAAGGTTTGATAAGTCCTAATCGTGGTTGGTTGCTAGTCGAGAGGCTGATCGTAAAAGCAAATTTGAGGTACCAATGTACGCCACCACTGTCAGATGGTTAAAAAGCCTACAATTGTTACAAGTAGTACCAAAGCTTAGGTTGAGAGAACACATAGGCTTTGTAGGGAGTTTACTCATTTAAGATAGGGTAAGCGTGACACTAGGATGAGTTCGAATGTATATATATGTATGAGAGAACGTATTTGTTAGTTTTATAAAAGTGTTTTACATTGTGTTGACTTATTTGTTGAGTTATTTATGAATTCTTGTAATGACCCAAAATTTTGGAACCAATTTTTAGTTTTTATATTTCAAACGTTAATTAATTTTATAAGGATTCATAACTAGTTTTAAAATTAGATGATTTACTATTATTTCCAAAGCTTAAAAAGAAACATTTTTCAAACAATCTTAGAATTTGACCAAACCAGTTTTATCGAATTCGGAACATCAAAAAACAGTAAGGTTCCAAATTTCATAACTTTTGGAATTAGTATGTGAGCATGCAAAAAATAAACGTACACCAGGTCTACCTATCAAAATTAAGTAAAAACACAATAAAAAATAAAAAGGATGGTCAAACAAACTCCAAATTCGACGAGACCTATTTCATTGGATTTGGAATTATGAATCATGTAAGAGTTCAAAATTTTGTATCAAACGGATTTACCATTTGACCACATGAGCGATAAATGCAGGATGGAACAAAAACATGTTCTTAGTTTTACACAAGCCTTAAAGGTAAAAGAACTAAATGAAGTGTCAACCATCCAAACCCCCTTGTTGTGTTTTCCCCTCCTCTCTCTCCTCGACATTCCAGCAATCCACACCCATCTACCCTTTGTAAAAACAAAGCATCTTCTTCATTTTTCATTTATATTTCCACCTTAAAGCTCTCCTCTTCCTACCTTGCATCCATGGCTGCCACCCACCTTCCTCCACTTTTGATCTGATCCGCCCCTACCTTCCCCTTCTCCCCCACCCAGTCAGCATCATTAAGGACCCCACCTCCTCTCAAAAGCTCCAAAAACGCAATTTCCCCTTCTTAAACCCTAAATTGCCACCCCTTCCTCAAATCGTCCTAAAGCCACCCCACTTGAACCCAACATAGCCCCATTTTTGACCTGCACTAGCCGAACTGCACCTGCATCATCCACACCTGGACCACACCCACAAGGCCGAACACCCGGTGACCCCAAACCCCCTCTGGTTTACCCCGTATACCCACATCCATGACCGTTTGTGTGTCTGTCAAGTCTGGAAACCCCATAGCCTAAAAACTTAGTCCCATTAGCCTTTGGAAATCTTTGAATATACCGAAACATTTCCGGAGCTGTGCTTAAGAATCCGCATACCGCATGAAAGTTTGATGGAGTGGAACCCACGATGAGAAACTGTTAATTGTTAAATGGCTAGTTTATAATTAACTATTATTACTTATTTAGTTTGAGTTATGCGATGATTATTGGTTAATAATACAATTTTATTATGATGCTTAATGTTGGTTAGCAAGATAAAAATATCATTTTTAATAGGATATATCTGTAATTTCTTGGGTATGTGACACTTAAGAAACAATAATGTTGACTTAGAAACTGTTTGAACCTTAAATGGTCATTAGATTGTTATTCACCAATTACTAGTTAATGGGTGTTAATGTGAACCCTACTTAGGTATTGGAATAATATTTGATTGATATATACCCTGTTGGATGATATTACGGATAATAATAATTTAATGAATATTTTATTTATATAATAATAAGTTAAAAATAAAAGTTCGAATTTGATATCCAATTTAAGATGGACACAAAGTTTATATTAGTACGATGAATATTTGTAAAATAAAGCAATTGATTTGAATTAATTTACATGTAGTTAAGGCCTAATCGAGATTTTATGTAAAATGAATAGTTACCAGGGAAAATGAAGTTCGATTAGGGTATTTGGGAAGTGTTATGAAAAGAATTCCTTTTCAAAACTTTCTTATTTATTTTTATAATGGACATCAGGAAAATTTGGACTGAAAATAATGAATTTTGAAAAATAATGTTATTTTAATAATAAAATAATATTATAATATCCATTTATTGGAAATGTTTGAAATTGAAGTTGAAAACGGAAATATAATTTCTAGAAATGATTATGCAGTTAATAAACTATCTTAGAAATGACTAGATTTGATATTTAATTATAATCGAAGATTTGTTTGAACAGAACTCGTCGCACAACGATAGTTCGTGAATGCCGACCATTAACTTCGAACTGATGTACCAGAAGATCCAACCATCGGATTCTCCTGAAATTGAAAGCACTAGGTTTGAAATGAAAAGAAGTTTCAAATGATAAATAGATTGTTGAATTCCACGGTTAGATCTTGAGATAAATCCAAATCAAACTTGAATAAAAATAGTGCTAGAACTCGTAATGACCTAAAAATAAGAATTTGGGAAAATGGACTATTTTTATATAAATAAAAATAGGGAAATTTTATGATAAATCATAATAAATGATTTGAAAGTGTTATGAACCAAATATACTTGGTTTTTGATATTTATTGTTGTCGATTGATTGTTTGGATTATGCTCAACCAGTTTATGAGCAAGTATGCCTTTATATTTAGCATTGGGTTGGGTAGAAATACTTGTATGCTAACACCTTGTGATTTATTTCACGATTTGACTATGAGGTGTTTAGAAATGCTTTTGGATTCGTTTCAATTTAATGAATGGCTTTTGAAATGGGATTTTGGTAAGAGAAATGAAATGCTTTTCCTGATTTTGACAGGGATTTACCCTTTCAAGTTGAACAAACTAAAGTGATGTTCTATATGGCTGAAAGGATTTCAATGACTAAACCCAATGATTTTGAAATGATTTGGAAATGGAAATTGATACAAATTTGATTTATTTTTTATTATTGGTGTTAATTATTTTACCTCTTCGGGGTATAAATGATTTAGCATGTGGTTAAAGATTTGGGTAACCTATAACTAAAAGTATGGGTGGTAGGACCTTAATGGGTTATTGGTCGGTGTAGTCTTCCCCGGTTAGTAGGAGATGCACCTATAAATCGAGCGAATGAAGGTATGTGCCCTTTTCCTTGTTGATGGGAGACACCTTCGGATATTTGGTTCATACGGTTTTGTTATGCATTAATTGTGAAATTTCGGAATTTAAAATTTCCAAGTGATTTGGTTTGAGATCCCAAAGTGAAAGCTAATTTGATATGAATGCTATATATGCATTTCAAATGATTTAAAATAGGAAATTGGGAATAAAGGCCAAAGAATTAACTTTTGTAAAGTTAATTAGATTTTGAAAATCTAAATTTGGGAATTAAGCCTAATTGGACAGTTTGACGAATTTCATGTTGTTTGATACATCGTAGTCTCCATAAGTCTACATTTAGTAGTCGTATTGTGCATTGGAATTCATGTGGAGGAAACCCGTTCCATGATATACGGCATGGTCCCTGATATGCTTCACTTTTAAATAAGTTAAGTATAACCTTAGAGTTTCTCATACCAGTCCCATGATAGACACGTAGTTTATTTTTCCCTTGCAAACTCGGGTGCCCATTATTTCCACATGGGCAGCCTGGCATTTTGTTTCGGATATACTTATAGCAAGATTCTAGATTGAAGCTTAAAGCTATTTCTAAAGCATTTGAGAGTCTTCGACTGATTGTAATTTTGTTTCCATTGTACATTGTATGGTATTTATTATTCATTGGTTATTTATGATGTACTCTGATATTCTATACTCTGATGTAACATTGATATGATGTTAATGAAAAGTTCTTTTGTTTTTGTTTGATGTGTTGTATGCCCAAAGTTAATGCCTTGAGGGTTTCTACCTTTTTGGATCAAACTTGTGCGGGGTACGGTCGATTCGAAAGAGGGGAATTTTCGAGCCATTACAGTTGGTATCAGATCTTTGGTTAATTAAAAACTTTGGGATACAACTCGTTAGAATTAAAAGAAAGACCCATCAGAGGTGGGATTAGTAACATCCTATAAAAGAATAACTCATTAGAGATTGGATCAATAGTATTCTTGAATGAGTTAAGAGTATTACATCTTCCTTTTCGAGGACGAAAAGTTTTTAAGTGGGGGAGATTGTAATGACCTAAAATTTTGGAACCAATTTTTAATTTTTTATATTTTACATTTTAATTATTTTTATAAGGATTTATAACTAATTTTAAAATTTGATGATTTAATATTATTTCCATAGCATAAGAAGAAATATTTTTCAAATTATCTCAGAATTCAATGAAGTAATTTAGTCGAATTTGGAACTTCGGAAAGTGGTAATGTTCCAAATTTTATAATTTTTGGAATTAGTATGTGAGCGTGTGAAAAATAAGCGCATACCAGGTCTACCGCTCAAAATTAAGTATAAACGCAATGAAAAATAAATCAGATGGAAAAATGAACTCCAAATTCAATGATACATATTTCATTGGATACGTAATTATGAATTATGTTAAGTTTCAAAATTTCATGTCAAACGGATTTATCGTTTGATCATACAAGCGATAAATGCAGGATAGAACTAAAATGCGTTCTTAGTTTTACACAAGCCTTAAAGGCAAAGGAACAAAATGAAGTGTCAACCATACAAACCCCTTTTGCAACAACTCAGAATTTTAGGACCAATTTAAATTTTATTTTTAATTTATTTTAATGGAGATTAAATATTTTAAACGATTTATTTTGAGAATTAACGATTTGGAATTTATTTAAAACGAAAATTGAGCGTATAAAATTATAATTTAATTAAAACAAGCTCGTAATGGTGCGGTAATTTGGAAATGTAGTTTTAAAGTTTAAATAAATGTACAATGTTCATTATAAGTCAGAATTTGATGAAACAAGAAACATTAGGATCTAATTAATCATATATTTCTAACGAATGTAAGAAATCGAGATTTCACTTTATAAATTGTAAGTTATGTCCAAATTAAAATTCCATATAGTCGCTATGAAATCGTTTATAAATTATAATGATTTATTAAATATAATAAAAGGATTTCATGAAAAACTGAACACCGTTAGATTAGAAAAGTGTAATATTGAGTTATAAACTCAAGTATGATTATTTTATAGTTGTATAACATTTCATTAGAATATATATGAGATAATATGTGATGGCCCGCAAATCCGTACTATCTAAGCTGACTAATACAACATATGACCAACTCAAATAATACAGAAATACGAGTCATTAGGGTTTAAGAAATAGAAATAGACAGAAGATTGAATAAAGAAACATCAGAATCTCATAGCAGAATGAATAAAATATATTATATAACATAACTTTGGAATACAAATCTGTATTGTATATACGTACCATATCAGAGTACAACACAATATTTGATACAGCAGAAATAGCTCTAAAATAACTAAGCCTCCTGCTTTAATGTAACAACCCAGAAATGCGAGCCAGTTTAAAAAATTTATTTTAGCAATTTTAGCGAATTTTGATTATTTAAAATGAATTATTTTAAATAATATCGACGATAAATTTATTTTAAATAGAATTCTAACGTATATATTATATACATCGTCGTTAGAATATAAATAATTATTTATAATTATAAAAGGAATTGAAAATGGCGCGGTAGTTCGATAATTCGATTTCAAACTTCAATTGAATGTACCGGGTGCAAAACAATCCGGATTTTAGTGAAACCAAAAATAATAGGATCTATTTGAGAATATCTTTCCAACGAATCCGAAAAATCAAAATTTCATAGCGGGAATCAAAAGATATGTCCAGTTGAAAATTCTAAATAGTCGCTATAGAATTCAGGCCCTTAAAAATAGTCATTTTGCAAACGACCTCGGATTTCGACGAAACCAATTTTGTTGGATCCGTGATGTCAAATTATTGCTAGATTCCAAATTTCATAATTTTTCGAATCAATATGTGAGCGTGGCAAAGGAAAACGTGTTTGACCAGTTTTAGTTGATTTTAATCGACTGGAAAATGACCATTTTTCCAACGGTCTCAGAATTCGACGAAACTAGTTTTGTTAGGACCGTATCGTCAATACGAAGCTAGAAAATATTTTCTGGAATTTTTAGAGTTCGTATGTGACCCCGGTAAATTGAAATGCGCATTCAAATTCAATATATAGAGTTATATGTTGATTTTGACGAAAACTGATCGAAACGATCGAACTAGCCTACGATATATATCTCATTGTGTTTGGAATGGTGTAATTAGCTATGGACGACAGGCGGTGGGCCTCGTTTCGAGTTCGAATTAAAAAGTCAACTTTTGAAATATAAAATAATAAATTAAACCCTCTCTCTCCTCCCTTTTAATTCCTCTGCCCCCCTTCTCCTTATCAATTCAGAATCGAAAGAAAAAAACAGAAGACGAAGCAGGGGGAGGAGCCGCCGCTCCTCTCAGCAGCGCCACCGCGCGCCGCCACCAGGGCGGAGCGCCCTCCTCTTTCCATCGCGCCCCCTCCCCTTCACCGCCTGCCGCCGCCGTTTCTTTCTTCCCCCTCCCCTTCTTCTTCTTCTCCCTCCGTCGTTCCTCCTCCGCGCCCACCGCCGACTCAAGGCGCCTGCAACCGCCCTCCGCGCCTCAGGCCGACCATCCACCGCCCCTCTTCTGTCTTTTCTTCCTCTCCGTTGAACAAAGATGAGCTCTTTTCTTTATTTATTTATATTTATATAAAAACTGATTTTAATTATATATATAGATTCTGATTTTCGTTTATATGAGTTATGATTTTTAATAGAAAACGATTATAAAAATATTATCTTTGTATGGAGAACGATATTAAAAATATGATCTTTGTTTTGGTGAAGAAGTGATCTTTTTGTTTATAGGAAAAATTGATTTTTATTGTATGAACATTGTATAAAGATTAAATATTTATAAATGAAAAGGCGAAATATTTATAAATGAAAAGGTGAAATATTTATAAATGAAAAGGTGAAATATTTATATATGAAAAGGCGAAATATTTATATATGAAAAGGCGAAATATTTATATATGAAAAGGCGAAATCTTTATATAGAGAATAGCGTGGTAAAATTAGAATTTTTATCTATATAGTAGCGGTGTAAAAATAGAATTTTTATCTATAGAGTAGTGGTGTAAAAATAGAATTTTTATCTATTTAGTAGTGGTGTAAAAATAGAATTTTTATCTGTATAGTAGCGGTGTAAAAATAGAATTTTTATCCATATGGAGTGATTATAAAAATATGATTTTTAAATTGAAAGTGAACAAATAAAAATGTGATTTTTATTTTAAAGACAACAGTATAAAAATGTGATTTTTATATATGTAGTGACTACGGGCAACGATAGTGGCAAAAGGCGAGAACAGCGATGACTTCTACATAAGAAGAGTCGTGATATTGGATTAGCTAGTCGGTGAGAACTTCTCACTCTAAATTCCTTTTTCTAGTTATATATATATACTAGGATGTAGACGGTGCTTAGCAGCACCCGACACCCGTCGTCCACAGACCATAGACGGCTTGTTTGTTTGTTTGATTGATGTATTGTGAAAATTGATTGTGTTGTGGAATGATTGAATAATAAAATATTCTTGTGTTGAAAGGAAATCAAATATTTATATAGTTAAAAATATTTTATCGTTAAAAATATAGTTTTTAACGCGAAAGTGAATAAATAAATAATTATAAACAAATCGGTCGATTTGTTTATATACACTGATTTGACTGATATTGATTGGGTCGATAAATTTACACATCGCCCAACTGCACAAATAAAAATCTGCGTTTGTTGATTTGAAACCCCACACGGGTGTTGGGATGATATTTGGCGTACATTAATCCCAATTATTTAATTGTATGTCGATCGATTGGTCGACAGACTGTGTAAGCGTTGATTATTTATATTTGATGCTTATGCAGTTGTGTGGTGCACCTTGGATGATGGTTGATTGTTTATCATTGCAATTATATACATGTGTTGTATGGAATCCATATAATTAACATTATATGGTGATTGATTGGGCCTCATTCCAATCGGGAAAATAATGAATATTATAAGAGAAGATTCATGTGTTGAATATAAAAATAGTCATGTGTTGACGATGTTCATGTGTTGAAACTATTTATGTGTTGAGTAAAATATTTTAATAATAAAATTTACATCTTTATCATATTTAAAATTAGAATCTACTTCACGGTGGAGTCTAATTAAAAATCAAACGATAGATACCATAGTTTTATAAAATATTTTACATAACAAAAATAGTCGTGTGTTGAAAGAAATATAGATTCATGTGTTGAATAGAATAAATATTTATTTGTTGAATAGAATAACGTATTTATTGAAATATATAAAGCCGTGTTGATTAGAGTTGCGCTATTTTGACGTGAACGATATTTATATCGATTATATTCGTTTTATAATGAATATAGAAAAGGTAATGATTTCAAAATATAACGTTTTGAGAATATTATCATTTATATAGTAATGATATGAAATATTCAATTTTGATTTGAAATTAAATATAGAGTTGAAATGGTTTTGAAAACGAATTTAAAACGATTTATAAAATACGTTTTAAAAAGGAAATCGACGAAATATATATAATATATATAGATTATATATATAATGGCCTGAATAGAACGCGCCGCGCCGCGACAGTTCGTGAATTTCGACCATTGACTTCGAATTGACGTTGCAGGAGATCCGACTGTCGGATTCCCCTAAAACCGGAACCATTGGGTTCGTATCGAAAAGAGCTTTCCAATGAATATTAGAAATTTGAAATCTAACGGTTGGATTTGGAATTATGTCCAAATCAAATTTGGAAAAGGTCGCTATAAGTGCAGTTCGATGGCCGTTGATGGAAATCGACTGTACGGGCCTTGATAAAATTATTAAAAATATTAATAAATTGTGTAAAATCATAATATGTGAATTGGAAAGAACTGAGATGAAAAATTCCACATTTGAAAAGATAAAAATAGATTTTTGTCGAAATGAACTAGTTTTGAACTATAATTAAAATCAATTTATTTTTGAAATAAATAAATTGAATTTGAAAGTGATTTTAAAAATAATCAATATTCCCAATACGTGAATTGAAATGGATTTGAATCGAAATTGTCTTTGGAATGTTTCGATGTTGGATTCCGTGATTATACAGATATTGTTATGGGAATTTGAAAGATATATTCATATCGTTATTTCCAATACGATATTTGTTTGTTTCAGAATTTGATATTGAATATAAGCCGATATATTTTCTATTCAAAGCCTTGTATTTAATATAAAATGTGATTTGGGTTTGTCGTGAATCGTGTTTTAGATGACATTGATTCTTTAACCCAGTTAAAGACAGGATGTTGATTTTTGAAAAGATTAAAACTAAGTAGAGTTTTAATGAATCTTTAATTAGATTAAAATGTGAATTGATAATTTAAATTATCAAATCCGAAAGGTGATCGAGAGTGGAGTACCACCAGTTTTGCTCCAAAGCGATAGTTAAATCTTTAATTAGATTTGAACGTGAAATGGTAATTAATTTTACCGATAATACCGTGGTGTTAGATATGGAGTATTACCAGTTTTGCTCCAGGGGATGAATAGGTTGGGATTGGGAAATAGAATAAATAATTACTTCGGTGTGGTTCGCTAATCCCGACTAGTTTGGAAAACCATAATATGGTTAGATATGATATCCAAAGGAAGATTAAAGAATAAATTTAGAAGAATTTATCTTTGATAAAATTAATGGGAACCTTTCCCCTAAGAATGTGATTTTGTGAATAAAAGAATATTCTGAATTGGAATGAGGCGTTTGTTGTGTTTGTATAACATTTGTTTATCATATACGTGGGTCATTCAGAAAGGCCGGGTTTATACCCATTCTGAATAACCGATTCGACGAGATGTCGAAGATGAAGACGGTGGTTGAAGACCGGAAGTCTTCACATCGTTTGGGTGATTACTGATGATCTCGATTGGGCTGTACACCCAAGATGAGGGAAACAGTTGGTGATCGTCCAAATGTACTTGGAGATGGATGGATATGCGAGGAAAGTGCCTCCGGTTTCGTTTAGACCCAGAGCGAACTTGTAAATGGATTGTGTGTCTAACATTGGATTTTATTCTGTGTTGATTGATCTCCATTAAATATACATCTTTTGCCGGCGGAGAATTTATTCTCTTGCTTAACGTCCTTCTCTGAGACGTACGAGCTCAGAGGTTGTATATCGATGGACATCGGTCGCATGGAGTGAATTGCCAGTGTGGCACGCGTAAGTGGCAATTGATCAAGGCTTCTGTTGAAAAGCAAAGTCTTGTGGTTGATGATCAAAGCACGGCCTGTGTGGCTTAGATTTGTGTATAACGTGAATTCGCGAGCCTCACACCTCGGTATGAGTCAAAAACGGGAGACGGACCGCTGGGAGAGCACGACGTTTCTTTTTAGCTAGGGTGGTTTCAGTGACCTACCAGCCCTGACATTTATATACTTTTCACCTGTGTGGTTGTTGGAATGCGAGGCGCCTCGGATATAGGTCTGTAAGGACCGGGAAACGTGTGTTCAGGAATTGCCAATTCTCAAAAGTAAGAGAGGACCGGCCCAGCCGATTCCAAGGATCAAAGTGGGGTCCTGGGACATTTGCTAGAGTGTCTCGAACGCGGAGAGGAGCTTGCGCCTTGCCTCGACTCATGACGGAAATTGTAACAACACGAAAATCTAGGCCAGTTAAAATTTTTATTTTAGCAATTTTAGCGAATTTTGAACATATAAAATGAATTATTTTAAATAATAACGACGAGAAATTTATTTTGAATAGAATTCGACGTATATATTTATATACGTCGTCGTTAGAATATAAATAATTATAAATAGAATTGAAAATGGCGCGGTAGTTCGATAATTCGATTTCAAACTTCAAATGAATGTACCGGGTGCAAAACAATCCGGATTTTAGTGAAACCAAAAATAATAGGAACTAATTGAGAATATCCTTCCAACGAATCCGAAAAATTGAAATTTCATAGCGGGAATCAAAAGATATGTCCAGTTGAAAATTCTGAATAGTCGCTATGGAATTCAGGCCCTTAAAAATAGACATTTTGCAAACGACCTCGGATTTCGACGAAACCACTTTTGTTGGGTCCGTGATGTCAAATTATTGCTAGATTCCAAATTTCATAAATTTTCGAATCAATATGTGAGCGTGGCAAAGGAAAACGCGTTTGACCAGTTTCAGTTGATTTTAATCGACTGGAAAATGGCCATTTTTCCAATGGTCTCAGAATTCGACGAAACTAGTTTTGTTAGGACCGTATCGTCAATACGAAGCTAGAAAATATTTTTCGAGAATTTTTAGAGTTCGTATGTGACCCCAGTAAATTGAAATGCACATTCAAAATTCAATATATAGAGTTATATGTTGATTTTGACGAAAACTGATCGAAACAGCCTACGATACAAATCCCATTGTGTTCGAAATGGGGGTAATTAGCTATGGACGACAGGCGGTGGGCCTCGTTTAGAGGTCGTATGAAAAAGTCAACTTAGGAGAGAGAAAATAAATTAAAAAAAAAAGAAAAAAACCTCTCCCTTAATCCCTCTCAGCCCCCCCCCCCCCCCCCGATTCATTTTTCAAGTCAGAAAAAAAAAAAAGAGGAAGGAGGAGCTGTCGCTCCTCCAAGCCGCCGCCGCCCTTCTTCTTCCTTCCCCACCTAGCCGACTGCGAGCACCGACCCCCTTCTCCCTCGCCTCCAGTTCCTCCTTTCCCCCTCTCCTTATCCGACCCCTCGAAGCCCCAAATCGATGAAGGGCGCCACCGTGGGACCCCCTGGCCTCAACTTCGCCTACTGCACCCCCTATCGCCATCCCCAGCCCCCTCCGCGCCCTCCTGAACCCTGCCGCACCCTCCCCCTTCACCTTGACCTCCTCCTTCAGCCACTGCCTCACGAGAAAACCCCTCCACCCTCGCGCGTTCAAAGAAATCCGCCCCCTACTCCCAGTTCAACATCAAACGAACACAGTGAGTTTTAATCATTATTTTATTTTCTTTTATGCAATTAATTAAGTAAATTAGTAAGTAAACTATGTTTAATAAAAAAAATCTGAAACTTTAAAAATATAAAAGCTAGGTTTTTTTTTATGAAAAGATTTGATTAAAAATAGAGAAGTAGGATTTTTAGAGATGGAAAAGGTCGCATTTTTAATTTAGAAAGTTTATATTTTTATAGTTAGAAAATATAGATTTTTATTATAGGAATGTTAATATTTTTATGATAGGAAAGTTAATATTTATATTTTAGAAAGTTTATATTCTTCATTATATTAGGTAATGATTTATTTTACAACATAAAGGCGTGATTTTTATTTTATAGAAACCATAAAAATATAATTTTTATATAATGGAGAAGTTAAAAATATAATTTTTATACTAGTGGCATATCAAAAATATGATTTTTATATATTGAATAGCGAAGTAAAAATATGATTTTTATATTTTGAATAGCGAAGTAAAAATATGATTTTTATATGTTGAATAGCGAAGTAAAAATATGATTTTTATATGTTGAATAGCGAAGTAAAAATATGATTTTTATGTATTGAATAGTAAAGTAAAAAATTCGATTTTTACATATGTAGAGAATACGGGCAACGAAGATGACAAAAAGGCGAGAACGTTGAAGATGTTCTACATAGGAAGTGCCGTGGAGTTAGGATAGCTATCGGTGAGAATTTCTCACTATTCAATCTCTTTTTTTTCTAGTTATATATATATACTAGGATGCAGACGGTGCTTAGCAGCACCCGACACCCGTAATCCACAGACCATGGATGGCTTGTTTGTTTAATTGATGTGTTGTGAAATTTGTTGGTGTTGTTGATGTGAAATCGATAATATAAATTAATGTGTTGAAATAAATTAATTATCGTTAAAAATATAATTTTTAACGTGAAAGTGAATAAATAAATATCTATAAACAAATCGGCCGATTAGTTTATATACACTGATTTGACTGATATTGATTGGGATGATAAATTTTACATATCGCCCAACTGCACAAATAAAAATCTGTGTTTGTTGATTTGAAACCCCACACGGGTGTTGGGACAATATTTGGCATACACTAATCCCAATTATTTAGTTGTATGTCGATCGATGGGTCGACAGACTGTGTAAGCATTGATTATTTATATTTGATGCTTGTGAAGTTGTGTGGTGCACCTTGGATGATGGTTGATTGGTTATCATTGCTATTATATACATGTGTTGTGTGGAATCCATATAATTAACATTATATGGTGATTGATTGGGCCTCATTCCAATCGGGAAAATAATGAATGTTATAAAAGAAAATTCATGTGTTGAATATAAAAATAGTCATGTGTTGACGATGTTCATGTGTTGAAAATATTCGTGTGTTGAGTAAAATATTTTAAATAATAAAAATTACATCTTTATCATATTTACAATTAGAATCTACTTCTCGGTGGAGTCTAATTAAAATCAAACGATAGATACCATAGTTTTATAAAACATTTTACATAACCAAAAAATAAAGTGATGTGTTGACAGTACTCATGTGTTGAGATTAGTCGTGTGTTGAAAGAAAAATAGATTCAGGTGTTGAATAGAATAAATATTCATTTGTTGAATAGAATAACGAATTATTGAAATATAAAGTCGCGTTGATTAGAGATGCGTTATTTTGACGCGAACGATATTTTTATCGATTTTATTCGTCTTATAATGAATATTGAAAAGTGATTTCAAAATTTAATATTTCGAAAAGAAATTCGAATTAAATTAAATAAAAATTGAAATTGAAATTTTATTGAATCAATTTGAAATGAATTCGAATCGAATAGAAAATGAATTCGATTCAAATTGAATAGAAAGTGAATTTGAATTCGAATTAAATAGAAATGAATTCAAATTGAATTAAATTGAAATTGAATTAAAAACGAATTGAAATCGTTTTGAATAAAATTTAAAACGAACTGAAATTGGATTGAAATCAATTTGAAATGAATTCGAATTGAATTAAATAGAAGGTAAATTCAAATTGAATTGAAACGAATTAGAATTTGAATTGTTTTTGAAATGAATTTAGAATTATTTGTAAAATACATTTTAAAGGGAAATCGACGAAATATATATAATATATTATATATATATATATAATAGCCTGAATAGAACGCGCCGCGCCGCGGCTGTTCGCGAATTTCGGCCATTGACTTCGAATTGACGTTGCGGGAGATCCGACCGTCGGATTCTCCTAAAACCGGAACCGTTGGGTTCGTATCGAAAAGTGATTTCCAATGAATATTAGAAATTTGAAATCTAACAGTTGGATTTGGAATTATGTCCAAATCAAATTTAGAAAAGGTCGCTGTAAGTGCAGTTCGATGGCCGTTGATGGAAATCGACTGTACGGGCCTTGATAAGATTATTAAAAATATCTATAATTTGTGTAAAATCATAAGAAATGATTTGGGAAAAATTGGGCTGAAAAATTCCATATTTGAAAAGATAAAAATAGATTTTTTTTCGAAATGAACTAGTTTTGAACTAGAAATAAAAAATCAATTTATTTTTGAAATAAATAAATTGAATTTGAAAGTGATTTTAAAAATAATCAATATTCCCAATACGTGAATTGGACTAGAGTTGAATCGAAATTATCTTCGGAATATTTCGATGTTGGATTTCGTGACTATACAGATATTGTTATGGGAATTTGAAAGATATATTTTATATCGTTATTTCCAATACGATATTTGTTGGTTTCAGAATTTGATATTGAATGTAAGCCGATATATTTTCTATTCAGAGCCTTGTATTTAATATCAAATATGATTTGGGTTTGTCGTGAATCGTGTTTTAGATGACATTGGTTCTTTAACCCAGTTAAAGGCAGGATATTGATTTTTGAAAAGATTGAAACTAAGTGGAGTTTTAATGAATCTTTAATTAGATTGAAAAGTAAATTGATAATTTAAATTATCAAATCTGAAAGGTGATCGAGAATGGAGTACCACCAGTTTTGCTCCAAAGCGATAATTAAATCTTTAATTAGATTTGAACGTGAAATGGTAATTAATTTTACAGATAACACCGTGGTGTTAGATGAGGACTATTACCAGTTTTGCTCCATCGGATATATAGGTTTGGATTGGGAAATAAAATAAATAATTACTTCGGTGTGGTTCGCTAATCCCGACTAGTTTGAAATGATATCCAAAGGAAGATTAAAGAATAAATTTAGAAGAATTTATCTTGGAAAAAATTAATGGGAACCTTTCCCTAAGAATGTGATTTTGTGAATAAAAGAATATTCTGAATTGGAATGAGGCGTTTGTTGTGTTTGTGTAACATTCGTTTATTATATACGTGGGTTATTCAGAAAGGCCGGGGTTATACCCATTCTGAATAACCGATTCGACGAGATGTCGAAGAGGAAGACGGTGGTTGAAGACCGGAAGTCTTCACATCATTCGGGTGATTACTGATGATCTTGATTGGGCTGTACACCCAAGATGAGGGAAACAGTTGGTGATCGTCCAGACGTACTTGGAGATCGATGGATATGCGAGGAAAGTGCCTCCAGTTTCGTTCAGACCCAGAACGAACTTGTAAATGGATTGTGTGTCTGACATTGGATTTTATTCTGTGTTGATTGATCTCTATTAAATATACATCTGTTTGGCGGCGGAGAATTTATTCTCTTGCTTAACGCCCTTCTCTGAGACGTACGAGCTTAGAGGTTGTATATCGATGGACATCAGTCGCATGGAGTGAATTGCCAGTGTGGCACGCGTAAGTGGCAATTGAACAGGGCTTCTGTTGAAAAGCAAAGTCTTGTAGTTGATGATCAAAGCACGGCCTGTGTGGCGTAGCTTTGTGTATAGCGTGAATTTGCGAGCCTCACACCTCGGTATGAGTCAAAAACGGGATAGTGACTGCATGGAGAGCACGACGTTTCTTTCTAGCTAGGGTGGTGTCAGTGACCTACCAGCCCTGACATTTATATACTTTTCACCTGTGTGGTTGTTGGAATGCGAGGCGCCTCAGATATAGGTCTGTAAGGACCAGGAAACGTGTGTTCAGGAATTGCCAATCCTCAAAAGTAAGAGAGGACCGGCCCTGAAGATCCAAGGATCACAGTGGGGTCCTGAGACATTTGCTAGAGTGTCTCGAATCGGAGAGGAGCTTGCCCCTTGCCTCGGCTCATGAAGGAATCCAATTTCCAATACGTGTATTGCGGTTTTAATTGTAGAACTAGTATGGCGACATGATATATGGTACCCATGCCGTTTATGATTGATATTTATGATTGAAATTGTTTTGACACTATACACCTATAATAGTATCAAATGATTTGTTTTAAACGTATCAAGCATTATTTGGCTATTATAAGGGAAAACCCTATCCTCTGGCTTGCGTTGCATTGTGTGATGGGACCTGGGTCTTATAATAGCTTCATTTTTCCAAAGAGCATTGCGCTGTTTTGTTATATGCACTAGTATTCTTGGGAGGAAACCCGTTCCGTGTTATACGGCGTGGTCCCTTGAATTACTCTCTTTTAAAGTAAAGTTTTAAATAACTGTTTTAGTTCTCACACTAGTCACATGACTGACCTGGAGTTTATTGTTTTAACCTAAACTCTGGGTGCCCCTATTTTCCACACAGGCAGCTAGTAGTTTTGGTTTTGCAGATTTATATTCACAGGATCCTGATTTACAGCTGGAACGATGCTCGGAAAGCTCTGTATCCGTGCATTACTTTCAGTTGTACTTTTGTATATTTTTCCGCTGTTATGTAATTTATTGTAATCTCTGGTATTTGTTGAATGTAATTTATTCATTTATACTCTGTATATTCTTGTATCTGATGGAATTGTTGTAATAACAATGAAATGTTCTTCCGTCTGCGTTCTGTTTTGTCCTGTTCTCAAAGTATCCGCGCTTTCCTTCATGGGGAAGTTACGGGTTGTTACAGTAATCCAATTTCCAATATGTGATATTGCGGTTTTAATTGTAGAACTAGTATGGCGACATGATAGATGGTACCTATGCCGCCTATGATTGATATTTATGATTTGAATTGTTTTGACACTATACACTTATTATAGTATCAAGTGATTTGTTTTAAACGTACCAAGCATGTTTGGCTATTATAAGGGAAAATCGTATCCTCCGGCTTGCGTTGCATTGTGTAATGGGACCTGGGTCTTATAATAGCTTCATTTTTCCAAAAAGCATTGCGCTGTTTTGTTATGTGCACTAGTGTTCTTGGGAGGAAACCCGTTGCGTGTTATACGGCGTGGTCCCTTGAATGACTCTCTTTCAAAGTAAAGTTTTAAATAACTGTTTTAGTTCTCACACCAGTCACATGACTGACCTGAAGTTTATTGTTTTAACCTAAACTCTGGGTGCCCTTATTTTCCACACGGGCAGCTAGTAGTTTTTGTTTTGCAGATTTATATTCACAGGATCCTGATTTACAGCTGGAACGATGCTCGGAAAGCTCTGTATCCGTGCATTACTTCTAGTTGTGCTTTTGTATTATTTTCCGCTGTGATGTATTTAAATATAATTTAAATCTCTGATATTATTCGAATGTATTTTATTCATTTATGTTATGTATATTCTTGTATCTGATGGAATTGTTGTAATAACAATGAAATGTTCTTCCGTCTGCGTTCTAATTTGTCTTGTACTCAACGCAATCTGGGCTTTCCTTCACGGGGAAGTTCGGGTCGTGTCAGTTTGGTATCAGAGCTTTGGTTTACAGAGCTCGAGAACAAGACACATTAACCTATTTTCATTCGCAATTAATATACTGGCCGGGGCGCCCGATTCGATCGACTAATTCGGCGAGCTGATCTGAACAACCGCGCTGGTCGTAATAGATCGACTTGAATGCTGGAGCAAGAAGACGCATTCAAGTTCAATTGTTGGGAAGGATCTCTACCGTCGGTGCCAAAGAAGAATGAGAAGAAGCCCAAAAAAAAGCAAAAAGGAACATAACCTCCGAGACATAGAACCAAACGAAAGGATTCATCAGATATTGGATTAGTAATATCCAATTAGAATGACTAGTTAGAGATAGGATCAGTAGTATCCTACAACGAGTGTGAAGAGTATATTTTTCAAAAGAAAACAATATTGTTTTAAAAATTTAAATCGCTTTATACGTATTTAAATATTTATTTATTTTGAATATGGACAATCGAGTATATAAATATTTCGCGTATACGCGTCATGAACGTATATTCGAAATTTTAATATACTAGATAGATATAGGATCACACTCTAGTTGCCCGAGGATGGTTCTGATAATGCTGCAGCGTTACCAGTATTTATTTTCGAGTGACGAAGGTGTGATTTCTATATATTTCCATTAGACTGGTGTGAGAACCAAAACTTATATAGGATTATTTGTTGTGAATTGGCATCAAAACATGATTTTTGGACTATATATCAAAATTATGAATTTGAAACACTAATTCACTAATTGATGGTTGTGTTGTTTGTCTATTTGTTTGATAATTTTGAACCATTAGCCTAATTGTATCGAATATTGAATTGTATTGAAAATTGGTCGCATTTGCTTGCATATACAAGTACTTACATTGAATAGGTCATAGCAAGGAGGCTAGAGCAGAAGAATAAAATTTATTTGCCTGACAAATAGGTACATGTTTACTATAATTTACTGTTTTGTTTGGGTGATGATGATTTTATGAGCCGATTGGCTTTTTCTTTTTCTTTTTGAGATCAGAAGGCCTATATGGTAATTTCGGGAATTTCCCGGTGCTCCCGGTGCAGGGGAGGTTATGGCGAAATTTTTCGAAAATTTAGGGTGTTAGCCAAATTTTTGAAAATTTTGAAAAGTTCTTAGAAACTGAAAAGTTGAAGAACTTAAGCCGTAGTGAAAATACTGGAAGTTGAGTTGATTTGTTAAACAACTTTCGGCTTCGTTCCTTTTCGGCATCCATTGTTATGTTCCTTTTCGGCCTTTGATTTAGAGAAGAGTAGAATATCATCAATAAAAACCAGAACAAATTTATTCAATTAAATCACACATTGAACTGATAAGAAAATAGTTAGAAATATATGCTTGTGCATTATATATGTTTGAACAGGAAATTGGATAGCTGTTGAGTAAAGATTTTATTTGCGTGCCCGACAAATAGGTAAACCTTAATGAGTTGGATGCGAAATATTATTATATCAACTCCTGTGAATGCCATTGGATGCGGAGTGCTGGTTATTATGTGTGAAATAATAAACATCGCCATAAGATAGCAACAATTAATTTTGAACTACATTACATGGCATACTTCTGGAAGATAGGCATACTTCATCATATACCACATAAGCATTTGGAGCTTGTGTGACGAGGTGGAAGATTTACCATACGAGCGAGAGGCTTGTATGACGATGACTATATTTTACAGGTTGAACTGATGACTGATATGGACTATTTAAATTGTAACGATAAAATTGCCAGATTAATAAAACCCCCACACGGGTCTAGAGTTGACAATAATCACGTCTCTCTAGTTATTAGATACGGCACATGGACTATTTATTTCCCACACGGGACGAGGTGACGAGGATTTATCCTCTGGAGAATTTAAAATACACACTCCCTTAGGCTTTGACAGGGTGACGAGAATTTATTCTCTGGAGTTATAATCAATACACGCTCCCCTGTAAACACCAGAATATATCACTATAAATATGTGTATGCTTATTAGGATTTATTGGGTACCTAATACGGCCCAATAAATTTCCAAACCTCTCCCCCGTACAAAGGAGGTTATGGCGAAATTTTTCGAAAATTCCGGGTGTTAGCCAAATTTTTGAAGAATTTGAAAATTCTCAGAAACTGAAAAGTTGGAGAATGGAAGCCAGATCGAACGTAGAGTTGATTAATCAAACCACTTTCGGCTTTGTTCCTTTTCGGGGATGAAAAGTTTTAAGTGGGGGAGATTGTAACAAACCGGAAATGCGAGCCAGTTTAAAATTTTTATTTTGGCAATTTTAGCAAATTTTGATTATTTAAAATGAATTATTTTAAGTAATATCGACGAGAAATTTATTTTAAATAGAATTCTAATGTATATATTATATACGTCGTCGTTAGAACATAAATAATTATTTATAATTATAAAAGGAATTGAAAATGGCGCGGTAGTTCGATAATTCGATTTCAAACTTCAATTGAATGTACCGGGTGCAAAACAATCCGGATTTTAGTGAAACCAAAAATAATAGGATCTATTTGAGAATATCTTTCCAACGAATCTGAAAAATCGAAATTTCATAGCGGGAATCAAAAGATATGTCCAGTTGAAAATTCTGAATAGTCGCTATGGAATTCAGGCCCTTAAAAATAGCCATTTTGCAAACGACCTCGGATTTCAACGAAACCACTTTTGTTGGATCCGTGATGTCAAATTATTGCTAGATTCCAAATTTCATAATTTTTCGAATCAATATGTGAGCGTGGAAAAGGAAAACGTGTTTGACCAGTTTTAGTTGATTTTAATCGACTGGAAAATGACCATTTTTCCAACGGTCTCAGAATTCGACGAAACTAGTTTTGTTAGGACCGTATCGTCAATACGAAGCTAGAAAATATTTTCTGGAATTTTTAGAGTTCGTATGTGACCCCGGTAAATTGAAATGCGCATTCAAATTCAATATATAGAGTTATATGTTGATTTTGACGAAAACAGATCGAAACGATCGAACCAGCCTACAATACATATCCCATTGTGTTCGGAATGGGGGTAATTAGCTATGGACGACAGGCGATGGGCCTCGTTTCGAGTTCGAATTAAAAAGTCAACTTTTGAAATATAAAATAATAAATTAAACCCTCTCTCTCCTCCCTTTTAATTCCTCTGGCCCCCCTTCTCCTTATCAATTCAGAATCGAAAGAAAAAGAAAAAAAGAAGAAGACGAAGCATGGGGAGGAGCCGCCGCTCCTCCCAGCAGCGCCACCGCGCGCCGCCACAAGGGCGGAGCGCCCTCCTCTTTCCGTCGCGCCCCCTACCCTTCACCGCCTGTCGCCGCCGTTTCTTTCTTCCCCCTCCCCTTCTTCTTCTTCTCCCTTCGTCGTTCCTCCTCCGCGCCCACCGCCGCCTCAAGGCGCCTGCAACCGCCCTCCGCGCCTCAGGCCGACCATCCACCGCCCCTCTTCTGTCTTTTCTCCCTCTCCGTTGAACAAAGGTGAGCTCTTTTCTTTATTTATATATATTTATATAAAAACTGATTTTAATTATATATATAAATTCTGATTTTCGTTTATATGAGTTATGATTTTTAATAGAAAACAATTATAAAAATATTATCTTTGTATGGAGAACTATATTAAAAATATGATCTTTGTTTTGGTGAAGAAGTGATCTTTTTGTTTATAGGAAAAATTGATTTTTATTGTATGAACATTGTATAAAGATTAAATATTTATAAATGAAAAGGCGAAATATTTATAAATGAAAAGGTGAAATATTTATAAATGAAAAGGTGAAATATTTATATATGAAAAGGCGAAATATTTATATATGAAAAGGCGAAATATTTATATATGAAAAGGCGAAATCTTTATATAGAGAATAGCATGGTAAAAATAGAATTTTTATCTATATAGTAGCGGTGTAAAAATAGAATTTTTATCTATATAGTAGCGGTGTAAAAATTGAATTTTTATCTATATAGTAGCGGTGTAAAAATAGAATTTTTATATGTATAGTAGCAGTGTAAAAATAGAATTTTTATCCATATGGAGTGATTATAAAAATATGATTTTTAAATTGAAAGTGAACAAATAAAAATGTGATTTTTATTTTAAAGACAACAGTATAAAAATGTGATTTTTATATATGTAGTGACTACGGGCAACGAAAGTGGCAAAAGGCGAGAACAGCGATGACTTCTACATAAGAAGAGTCGTGATATTGGATTAGCTAGTCGATGAGAACTTCTCACTCTAAATTCCTTTTTCTAGTTATATATATACTAGGATGCAGACGGTGCTTAGCAGCACCCGACACCCGTCGTCCACAGACCATAGACGGCTTGTTTGTTTGATTGATGTGTTGTGAAAATTGATTGTGTTGTGGAATGATTGAATAATAAAATATTCTTATGTTGAAAGGAAATAAAATATTTATATAGATAAAAATATTTTATCGTTAAAAAAATAGTTTTTAACGCGAAGTGAATAAATAAATAATTATAAACAAATCGGCCGATTTGTTTATATACACTGATTTGACTGATATCGATTGGGTCGATAAATTTACACATCGCCCAACTGCACAAATAAAAATCTGCGTTTGTTGATTTGAAACCTCACACGGGTGTTGGGATGATATTTGGCGTACATTAATCCCAATTATTTAATTGTATGTCGATCGATTGGTCGACAGACTGTGTAAGCGTTGATTATTTATATTTGATGCTTATGCAGTTGTGTGGTGCACCTTGGATGATGGTTGATTGTTTATCATTGCAATTATATACATGTGTTGTATGGAATCCATATAATTAACATTATATGGTGATTGATTGGGCCTCATTCCAATCGGGAAAATAATGAATATTATAAGAGAAGATTCATGTGTTGAATATAAAAATAGTCATGTGTTGACGATGTTCATGTGTTGAAACTATTTATGTGTTGAGTAAAATATTTTAATAATAAAATTTACATCTTTATCATATTTAAAATTAGAATCTACTTCACGGTGGAGTCTAACTAAAAATCAAACGATAAATACCATAGTTTTATAAAATATTTTACATAACAAAAATAGTCGTGTGTTGAAAGAAATATAGATTCATGTGTTGAATAGAATAAATATTTATTTGTTGAATAGAATAACGAATTTATTGAAATATATAAAGCCGTGTTGATTAGAGTTGCGCTATTTTGACGTGAACGATATTTATATCGATTATATTCGTTTTATAATGAATATAGAAAAGGTAGTGATTTCAAAATATAACGTTTTGAGAATATTATCATTTATATAGTAATGATATGAAATATTCAATTTTGATTTGAAATTGAATATAGAGTTGAAATGGTTTTGAAAACGAATTTAAAACGATTTATAAAATACGTTTTAAAAAGGAAATCGACGAAATATATATAATATATATAGATTATATATATAATGGCCTGAATAGAACGCGCCGCGCCGCGATAGTTCGTGAATTTCGACCATTGACTTCGAATTGACGTTGCAGGAGATCCGACCGTCGGATTCTCCTTAAACCGGAACTGTTGGGTTCGTATCGAAAAGATCTTTCCAATGAATATTAGAAATTTGAAATCTAACGGTTGGATTTGGAATTATGTCCAAATCAAATTTGGAAAAGGTGGTTGTAAGTGCAGTTCGATGGCCGTTGATGGAAATCGACTGTACGGGCCTTGATAAAATTATTAAAAATATTAATAATTTGTGTAAAATCATAATATGTGAATTGGAAAGAACTGGGATGAAAAATTCCACATTTGAAAAGATAAAAATAGATTTTTGTCGAAATGAACTAGTTTTGAACTAGAATTAAAATCAATTTATTTTTGAAATAAATAAATTGAATTTGAAAGTGATTTTAAAAATAATCAATATTCCCAATACGTGAATTGGAATGGATTTGAATCGAAATTATCTTTGGAATGTTTCGATGTTGGATTCCGTGATTATACAGATATTGTTATGGGAATTTGAAAGATATATTCATATCGTTATTTCCAATACGATATTTGTTTGTTTCAGAATTTGATATTGAATATAAGCCGATATATTTTCTATTCAAAGCCTTGTATTTAATATAAAATGTGATTTGGGTTTGTCGTGAATCGTGTTTTAGATGACATTGGTTCTTTAACCCAGTTAAAGACAGGATGTTGATTTTTGAAAAAATTAAAACTAAGTAGAGTTTTAATGAATCTTTAATTAGATTAAAATGTGAATTGATAATTTAAATTATCAAATCCGAAAGGAGATCGAGAGTGGAGTACCACCAGTTTTGCTCCAAAGCGATAGTTAAATCTTTAATTAGATTTGAACGTGAAATGGTAATTAATTTTACCGATAACACCGTGGTGTTAGATATGGAGTATTACCAGTTTTGCTCCAGGGGATGAATAGGTTGGGATTGGGAAATAGAATAAATAATTACTTCGGTGTGGTTCGCTAATCCCGACTAGTTTGGAAAACCATAATATGGTTAGATATGATATCCAAAGGAAAATTAAAGAATAAATTTAGAAGAATTTATCTTTGATAAAATTAATGGGAACCTTTCCCCTAAGAATGTGATTTTGTGAATAAAAGAATATTCTGAATTGGAATGAGGTGTTTGTTGTGTAACATTTGTTTATCATATACGTGGGTCATTCAGAAAGGCCGGGTTTATACCCATTCTGAATAACCGATTCGACGAGATGTCGAAGATGAAGACGGTGGTTGAAGACCGGAAGTCTTCACATTGTTTGGGTGATTACTGATGATCTCGATTGGGCTGTACACCCAAGATGAGGGAAACAGTTGGTGATCGTCCAGACGTACTTGGAGATGGATGGATATGCGAGGAAAGTGCCTCCGATTTCGTTCAGACCCAGAGCGTACTTGTAAATGGATTGTGTGTCTGACATTGGAATTTATTCTGTGTTGATTGATCTCCATTAAATATACATCTGTTTGGCGGCGGAGAATTTATTCTCTTGCTTAACGCCCTTCTCTGAGACGTACGAGCTCAGAGGTTGTATATCGATGGACATCGGTCGCACGGAGTGAATTGCCAGTGTGGCACGCGTAAGTGGCAATTGATCAAGGCTTCTGTTGAAAAGCAAAGTCTTGTGGTTGATGATCAAAGCACGGCCTGTGTGGCATAGCTTTGTGTATAACGTGAATTCGCGAGTCTCACACCTCGGTATGAGTCAAAAACGGGAGACGGACCGCTGGGAGAGCACGACGTTTCTTTCTAGCTAGGGTGGTGTCAGTGACCTACCAGCCCTGACATTTATATACTTGTCACCTGTGTGGTTGTTGGAATGCGAGGTGATATTGCGGTTTTAGTTGTAGAACTAGTATGGAGACATGATAGATGGTACCCATGCCGCCTATGATTGATATTTATGATTTGAATTGTTTTGACACTATACACTTATTATAGTATCAAGTGATTTGTTTTAAACGTACCAAGCATGTTTGGCTATTATAAAGGAAAACCCTATCCTCCGGCTTGCGTTGCATTATGTGATGGGACCTGGGTCTTATAATAGCTTCATTTTTCCAAAAAGCATTGTGCTGTTTTGTTATGTGCACTAGTGTTCTTGGGAGGAAACCCGTTCCGTGTTATACGGCGTGGTCCCTTGAATCACTCTCTTCTAAAGTAAAGTTTTAAATAACTGTTTTTGTTCTCACACCAGTCACATGACTTACCTAGAGTTTATTGTTTTAACCTAAACTCTGGGTGCCTCTATTTCCCACACGGGCAGCTAGTAGTTTTGGTTTTGCAGATTTATATTCACAAGATCCTGATTTACAGCTGGAACGATGCTCGAAAAGCTCTGTATCCGTGCATTACTTCTAGTTGTGCTTTTATATTATTTTCTGCTGCGATGTATTTAAATGTAATTTAAATCTCTGATATTATTCGAATGTATTTTATTCATTTATGCTCTGTATATTCTTGTATCTGATGGAATTGTTGTAATAACAATGAAATGTTCTTCCGTCTGCGTTCTGATTTGTCTAGTACTCAACGCAATCCGGGCTTTCCTTAACGGGGAAGTTCGGGTCGTGTCATTTAAGCCCCTCCAAGTGTATCTGTAAAACCCTGAAACACTTGACTGCCGGTACAAATATAATTGATTTAAAACAATTAAATTCATCGACAATAAATTATGATTATCGTTTTAATTCAATATATAGAATTTATATTAGTCGACCAAATTGTTTGGTTTAGCTTTAACTCAACATTAAATTATTTCATTTTTCAGTATCACGATATTTCAGCATATTCAAAAATAAATCGATGAATTCAGTATAAAATTCATATATGTTTCTAATTCAATATTTAAAATAAATAAATTAAATGTTCGTTATAAATTGAAGAAAAATTTGGAATGTTACATTCCTTCCCCTTTAAAAGAATTTTGTCCCCAAAATTACTAAGGCAGAAGAAATGCTACCCGTTAACTTTTCAAAAGCTCATTTTGTTATAATTCAGTATTTCAAATTCTATAACTCAAGTCCCATAAAGTTTTCATATGAATATTCAATTTCAGTTCATTAATTGGTTTCCATCATTTAGATTTATTTAATTTGCTTAAGTTATATTCCTAAATTAAAACTCCTGGGTTTTTATTTCAAATCTTTTCAAAACCACATAAATATATTCAACATTTGAATTTTCCCAAAACAACTTGTTTTCTAAAATAAATTTCCACTGGAAATATTACTAAGGTAGCAATCCATCACTTAGAAACTCGAAAATGAACGCCGATGATGGCGCGCTTCATCATCAGAATTATTTTCTAGTGTCCGAAGAGAATTCAATGCTTTATCATTTTCAAAATCCATTCAAAACTATTTTTATTCAAAAATCCTTCTAAAACAATGCCATATTAATTTATAACACTTCAGAAAATATTTTTCGAACATCCAGGATTTAATTTCCAAATTTTAGTTTCAATTCAATTTTAATTCATCTCATTTGTATATGTTATTCATATTCAAATTCTATTTGATTGTATATATAACCATTTCAACTTTATAATCTCATTTGATTATAATAATACAACCAACACATCCATATATTATAGTAATTTTGGAAAATTATTCTTTCATATAAAAATATAGTTTTGGGTAAAATTATTTCATTTACCCAGCTTTTAAAACATACTGTGTCGTATTACTCTGCTCAAGTGTTTAGAAACACCTATCGATATAGTTGTACATTCTGTACCGACCAGAATTCATAAACCACTCAACAAACTAATCAACACAATATAAAATAGTTTTTATATCAACTTACAACTACGCTCTCTTAGATATACACTCAAACTCATTCTAGGGTACTACTGACCCTATCTCTAATGAGTAAACCCCCCCCCCCACCAAAGCCTAGGTTGTGATAACCCCAAACCCCCATGCCACGAAAGCAAGGATAATCATTTGAATATAACATATAAACAGTAACAACAGAATAGAATCATAGAATTACACCAGATAATGTACATCAAATTACATTGGAAATAATATATCATCAGAGTTATACAACATAACAGGATCACACTTAGTACGGAATACTGTTTCAACTTAATATAAAATGTCTGCAGCAGAATCAAACATAATATACTAAATGAAGTTTAAATAGCATAATAGAAATGATAGAATCCATCTTCAACTCTATAGCTATCCTGTTAGAACACGTAACTTCCCCGGTAAGGAAAGTGCGGATACTTCGAGAACAACACACAAAAGAACGCAGATAGAAGAACATTTCATTGTATATTACAACAATATCATCAGAATACAAGAATATACAGAGTATAACCAAATATTATACAACAAAAAATATCAGAGATTTAAATTACATTTAAACACATTACATAGCAGCGGAAAAATAATACAATACACAAATAGAAGTAATACACGGATATAGAGCTTTCCGAGTATCGTTCCAGCTGTGAATCAGGATCCTGTGAATATAAATATGCAAAATCAAAACTACTAGCTGCCATGTCAAAATAAGGACACCCAGAGTTTAGGTTAAAACAATAAACTCCAGGTCAGTCATGGGACTGGTGTGAGAACTAAAACAGATATTAATTTTAATTTTAAAGTTAGGTAAATCAAGGGACCACGCCGTATAACACGGAATGGGTTTCCTCCCAAGAATACAAGTGCATAAAACAACAGCGCAATGCTAAATAAAGAAAAATGAAGCTATTATAAGACCCAGGTCCCATCACACAATGCAACACAAGCCGGAGGATAGGGTGTTACCTTATAATAGCCAAAGAATGCTTGATACGCTAAATTTCAGCTTTTATTATTACTATAAGTGTATAGTGTCAAAACAATTTCAATCATAAATATCAATCATAGATGGCATGGGTACCATATATCATGTCGCCATACTAGGCTCTATAATCAAAACCGCAAAGTCACGTATTGGAAGTTGGGTTTCCATCTATGAACCGAGGCAAGGGATCGTCCTCTACTGAATTCGATACTGTCTAGCCCAAGCCTCAGGCTACAGCCGCAACTGCACGTAGGAGCCACAGGGTCGGTCCACCTATGTGGATTAAAATTCCTGAACACTACGTTTCCCCGCCCTTTGGGGCGTAGGCAAGCCAACGAATGACTCATCGGACCCAGATCGTCCGATCAAACCGAGGCGCCTCGCAACAGCAACAACCACACAGGTGAAAATAATATAAATGTCAGCCAGTTTAAGCACTGACACCACCACTAGCTAGAAAGAAACGCATGCCCTCCCTTGATCCTTCTCCCGTTTCTGGTTCACAACCGGGGTGTGAGGCTTGCGAATCAACGCTACACAAAGCTATGCCACGCAGGCCGTGCTTTGATCATCAACCACAAGACTTTTCTTTTCAACAGAAGCCTTGATCATATTGCCACTTAGGCATGCCACACAGGCAATTCACTCCATGCGATTGATATCCATCAATATATAACACCAGAGCTCGTACGTCTCAGAGAAGGGCGTTAAGCAAGAGAATAAATTCTCCGCCGCCGAACAGATGTATATTTAATAGAAATCAATCACACAGACTAAAATCCAATGTCAGACACACAGTCCATTTACAAGTTCGTTCTGGGTCTGAACAAAACTGGAGGCACCTTGTACCTCGCACATCCATCGATCTCCAAGTACATCTGGACGATCACCAACTGATTCCCTCCTCTTGGGTGTACAGCCCAATTAAGATCATCAGTAATCACCCAAACGATGTGAAGACCTCCGGTCTTCGACCACCGTCTTCATCCTCGACACCACGTCGACTCAGTTATTCAGAATAGGATAAACCCGGTCTTTCTGAGTAACTCGCGTATATAATAAACAAGTGTTACACAAACACAACATACGCCTCATTCCAATTCAGAATATTCTTTTATTCAAATATTCTTATACTTTGGGAAAGGTTCCCATTAATTTTATCAAAGATAAATTCTTTAAATTTATTCTTTAATCTTCTTTGAATATCAATTCAAACTAGTCAGGATTAGCGAACCACACCGAAGTAATCATTTATTTTATTTCTCAATCCCAACCTATTCATCCCATGAAGTAAAACTGGTCATACTTCATATCTAACACCACAGTGTTATCGGTAAATTCAATTACCATTTCACGTTCAAATCTAATTAAAGATTTAACTATCGCCTGGAGCAAAACTGGTGATACTCCATTCTCGACCATTTCAGTCTAATTAAAGATTCATTAAAACCCCACTTAGTTTTAATCTTTACAGAAATCAATATCCTGTCTTTAACTGGGTTAAAGAACCAATGTCATCTAAAACACGGTTCACGATAAACCCAAAATCACATTCATTAATTATCGGGTTAAAGAACAAGTGTTATTTAAAACATTGTTCACGATAAACCCAAAAATCAATTCAATTCCAATTGAATACCATTTAATTGGTACACTTCATTAAATCTAAATAAAAAGATTTAATCTTTTTCTCAACTGGGTTTAAGAACAGTGTTAATGAAGACATCATTCACAACAAACCCAAATCACATTTGATATTATATACAAGGCTCTGAATAGAAAGTATATCGGCTTATATTCAATATCAAATTCTACGACCAACAAATATCGTATTGGAAATAACGATATAAATATATCTTTCAAATTCCCATAACAATATCCATATCATCACGAAATCCAACATCGAAATATTCCGAAGACAATTTCGATTCAAATCCATTCCAATTCAATTATTGGAAATTCTGGTTACTTTTAAAACCATTTCAAATCCACTTTATTTATTTTAAAAATAAATAGAATTATAATTCTAGTACAAAACTAGTTCATTTCGATGAAAATCTATTTTTATCTTTTCAAATATGGAATTTTTCATCCTAATTCTTCACAAATCATTTATTATGATTTTACACAAATTATTACTATTTGTAATAATTTTATCAAGGCCCGTACAGTCGATTTCCATCAACAGCCATCGAACTGCACTTAATGCGACCTTTTCCAAGTTTGATTTGGACATAATTCCAAATCCAACTGTTAGATTTCAAATCTCTAATATTCGTTAGAAAGCTCTTTTCGATACGAACCCAACGGTTCCTATTTTAGGAGAATCCGACAGTCGGATCTCCCGCTACGTCAATTCAAAGTCAATGGTCGAAATTCGCGAACTGCCGCAGCGTGGCGCATTCTATTCAGGCCATTATATTATACATATAATATATATATATAATATATACTTCGTCGATTTCCTTTTAAAATGTATTTTATAAATCGTTTTAAATTCGTTTTCAAAATGATTTCAACTTCATATTCAATTTCTAATCAAAATTGAATATTCCACATCATCGGTATAAAAATTATAATGTTTTCAAAACATTATATTTTGAAATCACTTTCTTTTCTACATTCATTATAAAAATGAATAAAATCGATATAAATATCGTTCATGTCAAAATGGCGTGAATCTAATCAACACGGCTTTTATTCAATACATGAATGTTTATTCTACTCAACACATGAATATTTATTCTATTCAACACATGAATTTATTTTCTGTTCAACACATGAATTTATTTTCTATTCAACACATGAATTTATTTTCTATTCAACACATGAATTTATTTTCTATATTTTCCAAACTAGAATGAGGCCCAATCAATTACCATATATTGTTAATTATATGGATTTTCTACAACACATGTATATAATAACAACGATAAATAATCAACCTTCATCCAGAGTGCACCACACAACTGCATAAGCATTAAATGTCAATAATTAACGCTTACACAGTATGTCAACCCATCGATTGACATACAACTAAATAATCGGGATTAGTGTACGTCAAATATCATCCCAATACCCGTGTGGGGTTTCAAATCAACAATCACAGATTTTTATTCGTGCAGTTAGGCGATGTGTAAAATTTATCGTCCCAATCAATATCAGTCAAATCAGTGTATATGAACAAATCGTCGATTTGTTTATAAATATTCATTTTATATACATGTTAAAATTTATATTTTTAACTATAAAATATTTTTCACTATAAAATATTTTATTTCACTCCACATCACACAACCAAATTTCACAACACAGCAATCAAACAAACAAGTCGTCCATGGTCTATGGACGACGGGTGTCGGGTGCTGCTAAGCACCGTCTGCATCCTAGTATATATTTCAAACTAGAAATTTAAATAAAGGTGAGGAGTTCTCACAGAGAAGCTAAACCAAACGCCACGACTCTTCTTATGTAGAAATCTTCGTCGTGCTCGCCTTCTGTCACTTTCATGGTCCGTAGCCACTACATATATAAAAATCACATTTTATATTGTTGCTATGTATATAAAAATCACATTTTATATCGCTACTATATAGATAAAAATCCTATTTTTATACCACTACTATATAGATAAAAAAAAATCTATTTTTACACCGCTACTATATAGATAAAAAAATTCTATCTTTATTTTTCTATTCAAATAAAAATCACATTTTTATTATGTTTACTTCATAGTAAAGATCAATTTTTTATTTCAAAGCCATATTATAAAAATAATAATTTTTATATTGAAACCACACACATAAAAATCGTGTCTTTATTTTGAAATCATATACATAAAGATGATATTTTTATCGTGGAATCATATACATAAAAATCCTATTTTTATACCATTAAAAATCCCATCATTTTCCTTAATAAAAATCCGACCTTTTTCCTTAATAAAAATCCCATCCTTTTCCTTATATTTATACTTAGAAAACTGATTTTCTTCATTTTATTTAAAACTAAACTTTTTATTTTGCTTTTTATGAATAAACATAAAACAAAAGAGAACTAAAAAGAAAAAGAAACTTACATTTTGAATTCAGGCGTGGGGGGGGGGCGTTTCTTGTCGGAGCAGCTGGGGATCGGCGCGCCTGAGCGTCGGTGGTGGTGGTGCGTCAGAGGAGGTCGAGGAGAAGCGGTGGTTGGGGTTTCAGGAAGGGCGCGGCTCTGGTCTTCTCGTGGTAGGGGCGGCTGAAGTGGAGGTGGAGGAGAAGGGGAGGTCGGTGGCTCGGGTAGGGCAGCGCCGGAGGGCGGCGGCGCCTCCATCGATCGCGAGATGGTTTTTTTTTCTTTCTTTTTAAAGTCGATTTGGTAAAGTAACCGGGGGGCCTGTTTGACTAAGCAAGGAGAGAGAGGGTTTATTTTTTTATTTATTTAATTATTTAATTTCAAAAAGCAACTTTTTATTTCAACCTCGAAATCGAACCCACCGACTATCGTCCATAGCTAATTACCCCTATTCCGAACACAATGGGATATGTATCGTAAGCTGATTCGATCGTTTCGATCAGTTTTCGTCAAAATCAAAATATAACTCTATACATTGAATTTGAACGCACATTTCAATTTACCGGGGCCACATACGGGCTCTAAAAATTCCCAAAAAATATTTTCTAGCTTCGTATTGACGATGCGGTCCAAACAAAACTAATTTCGTTAAATTCTGAGATACTTTGAAAAATGGCCATTTTCCAGTCGATCAAAATCAACTGAAACTGGTCAAACGCGTTTTCCTTTTCCACGCTGACATATTGATTCAGAAAATTTCGAATTTTTGAATCTAGCAATAACTTGACATCTCGGATCCAACAAAAGTGGTTTCGTCGAAAACCGAGGTCGTTTGCAAAATTCCCATTTTTAAGGGCCGAAATTCCATAGCGACTATTCTGAATTTTCAACTGGACGTATCTTTTTATCCTTGCTATGAAATTTCAATTTTTCGGATTCGTTGGAAAGATATTATCAAATAGATTCAAATATTTTTGGTTTCACTAAAATCCGGTTTATTTTGCACCCGGTACACTCATTTGAAATTCGAAATCGAATTGTCGAACTACCGCGCCATTTTCAATTCCTTTTATATATATAAATAAACATTTATAATCTAACGACGATCTATATAAATATATACGTTCGAATTCTATTCAAAATAAATTTCTCGTCGTTATTATTTAAAATAATTCATTTTAAATAATCAAAATTCGCTAAAATTGCCAAAATAAAATTTTTAAATTGGCTCGAATTTCCGGGTTATTACAATCTCCCCCACTTAAAACTTTTCATCCCCGAAAAGGAACGAAGCTGAAAGTTGTTTAACTAACCAATACAACTTTCACTACTTTCATTACGGCTTAAGTTCTTCAACTTTTCAGTTTCTAATAACTTTTCAAATTTTTCAAAAACTTGGCTAACACCCTAAATTTTCGAAAAATTTCTCCATAACCTCCCCTGCACCGGGGATTTCGGGATATTTCATATAGCCTCCCATGGCCTTCTTCAATCCAAAAGAAAAAGAAAAAGCCAAGCGGCTAGCCAATCGGCTCATAAAATCATCCAAAAACCCAAGAAATACAATAAACATGTACCTATTTGTCGGGCAAACAATTTTATTCTTATGCTCTAGCCTCCTT
The DNA here is from genome assembly GCA_030737875.1 of Allium sativum. Lineage (NCBI taxonomy): Eukaryota > Viridiplantae > Streptophyta > Magnoliopsida > Asparagales > Amaryllidaceae > Allium > Allium sativum. The sequence continues at coordinate 507,624,706 of CM060920.1, read as the reverse complement.
GCTATGACATGTTCAATGTAAGTACATGTATATGTATGCAAATGCGACTAATTTTCAATATAACTCACTATTTGGTTCAATTTGGCTAAAGGTTCAACATTTTAATTAATCAACCAATAATCAAACAACACAATCAGCAATCAATTAGTTGATTAACATTTCAGATTCATAATTTTGATATATAGTCAAAAATCACATTTTTGGTGCCAAATCACAACAATAGGCCCTATCTAATTTTGGTTCTCACACCAGTCAATTGGAAATATATAGAAATCCCACTTTCGAAACACGAACACAATTACTGATGATGCCCGGGCATTACCAGAATCATGTCCGGGCGACTAGAGTGTGATTCTATATCTATCCAGTATATTAAAACTTCAAATACACGTGGATCAGACGTATATGCAAAATCTTTATATATTGGATTGTCCAAATCAATATAAAAATAATATTCAAATACGTATACTTGATTTAAATTTTCAAAACGAAAATCGTTTTCATTTTAAAAGTATACTCTTCACACCCGTTCTAGGATACTACTGATACTATCTCTAACGAGTTATTCTCATTGGATATTACTAATCTAATCTCTGATGAATTCTATCGTTTGGTTCTAACGTGTCTTGTTCTCTGAGCTTTGTAAACCAAAGCTCTGATACCAAGCTGTTAGAACCCGTAACTTCCCCGGTAAGGAAAGTGCGGATACTTCGAGAACAACACACAAAAGAATGCAGACAGAAAAAATTTCATTGTATATCACAACAATATCATCAGAATACAATAATATACAGAGTATAACCAAATATTATACAACAGAAAATATCAGAGATTTAAATTACATTTAAATACATTACATAGCAGCGGAAAAATAATACAATACACAACTAGAAGTAATACACAGATACAGAGCTTTCCGAGTATCGTTCTAGCTGTAAATCAGGATCCTGTGAAAATAAATCTGCAAAAACAAAACTACTAGCTGCCCATGTCAAAATAAGGGCACCCAGAGTTTAGGTTAAAACAATAAACTCCAGGTCAGTCATGGGACTGGTGTGAGAACTAAAACAGTTATTAATCTTTATTTTAAAGTTAGGTAAACCAAGGGACCACGCCGTATAACATGGAACGGGTTTCCTCCCAAGAATACCAGTGCATAAAACAACAGCGCAATGCTAAATAAAGAAAAATGAAGCTATTATAAGACCCAGGTCCCATCACACAATGCAACACAAGCCGGAGGATAGGGTTTTACCTTATAATAGCCAAAGAATGCTTGATACGCTAAATTTCATCTTTTATTATTACTATAAGTGTATAGTGTCAAAACAATTTCAATCATAAATATCAATCATAGATGGCATGGGTACCATATATCATGTCACCATACTAGGCTCTACAATCAAAACCGCAAAGTCACGTATTGGAAGTTGGATTTCCATCTATGAACCGAGGCAAGGGATCGTCCTCTACCGAATTCGAGACTGTCTAGCCCGAGCCTCAGGCTACAACCGCAACTGCACCTAGGAGCCACAGGGTCGGTCCACCGATGTGGATTAAAATGCCTGAACACTACGTTTCCCCGCCCTTTGGGGCGTAAACGAGCCAACGAATGACTCCATCGGACCTGGATCGTCCGATCAAACCGAGGCGCCTCGCAACAGCAACAACCACACAGGTGAAAATAATATAAATGTCATCCAGTTTAAGCACTGACACCACGACTAGCTAGAAAGAAACGCATGTCCTCCCTGGATCCTTCTCTCGTTTCTGGTTCATAACCGGGGTGTGAGGCTCGCGAATTAACACTACACAAAACTATGCCACACCGGCCGTGCTTTGATCATCAACCACAAGACTTTTCTTTTCAATAGAAGCCTTGATCATTTTGCCACTTAGGCATGCCATACAGGCAATTCACTCCATGCGATTGATATCCATCAATATGTAACCCCTGAGCTCGTACGTCTCAGAGAAGGGCGTTAAGAAAGAAAATAAATTCTCCACCGCAAAACAGATGTATATTTAATAGAAATCAATCACACAGACTAAAATCCAATGTCAGACACACAGTCCATTTACAAGTTCGTTCTGGGTCTGAACGAAACCGGAGGCACCTTGTACCTCGCATATCCATCGATCTCCAAGTACGTCTGGACGATCACCAACAGATTCCCTCCTCTTGGGTGTGCAGCCCAATCAAGATCATCAGTAATCACCCAAACGATGTGAAGACCTCCGGTCTTTGACCACCGTCTTCATCCTTGACACCACGTCGACTCAGTTATTCAGAATGGGATAAACCCGGTCTTTCTGTGTAACTCGCGTATATAATAAACAAGTGTTACACAAACACAACATACGCCTCATTCCAATTCAGAATATTCTTTTATTCAAATATTCTTATACTTTGAGAAAGGTTCCCATTAATTTTATCAAAGATAAATTCTTTAAATTTATTCTTCAATCTTCTTTGAAAAACAATTCAAACTAGTCGGGATTAGTGAACCACACCGAAGTAATCATTTATTTTATTTCCCAATCCCAACCTATTCATCCCATGAAGTAAAACTGGTCATACTTCATATCTAACACCACGGTGTTATCGGTAAATTCAATTACCATTTCACGTTCAAATCTAATTAAAGATTTAACTACCGCCTGGAGCAAAACTGGTAATACTCCATTCTCGACCATTTCAATCTAATTAAAGATTCATTAAAACCCCACTTAGTTTTAATCTTTACAGAAATCAATATCCTGTCTTTAACTGGGTTAAAGAACCAATGTCATCTAAAACACGGTTCACGATAAACCCAAAATCACATTCATTAATTATCGGGTTAAAGAACAAGTGTTATTTAAAACAATGTTCACGATAAACCCAAAAATCAATTCAAATTCAATTCCAATTAAATACCATTTAATTGGTACACATCATTAAATCAAAATAAAAAGATTTAATCTTTTTCTCAACTAGGTTTAAGAACTGTGTTAATGAAGACATCATTCACCACAAACCCAAATCACATTTGATATTATATACAAGGCTCTGAATAGAAAATATATCGGCTTATATTCAATATCAAATTCTATGACCAACAAATATCGTATTGGAAATAACGATATAAATATATCTTTCAAATTCCCATAACAATATCCGTATCATCACGAAATCCAACATCGAAATATTCCAAAGACAATTTCGATTCAAATCCATTCCAATTCAATTATTGGAAATTCTGGTTACATTTAAAACCATTTCAAATCCACTTTATTTATTTTAAAAATAAATAGAATTATAATTCTAGTTCAAAACTAGTTCATTTCGATGAAAATCTATTTTTATCTTTTCAAATATGGAAATTTTCATCCCAATTTTTAATAATTTTATCAAGGCCCGTACAGTCGATTTCCATCAATGGCCATCGAACTGCACTTACAGCGACCTTTTCCAAGTTTGATTTGGATATAATTCCAAATCAAACTGTTAGATTTCAAATCTCTAATATTCGTTTGAAAGCTCTTTTCGATACGAACCCAACGGTTTCGGTTTTAGGAGAATCCGACGGTCGGATCTCCCGCAACGTCAATTCAAAGTCAATGGTCGAAATTCGCGAACTGCCGCAGCGCGGCGCGTTCTATTCAGGCCATTATATAATATATAATATATATATGTATAATATATACTTCGTCGATTTCCTTTTAAAACGTATTTTATAAATCGTTTTAAATTCGTTTTCAAAATTGAAACACCCCACCTCCGTTAGGGTCACTCTCAAAGGGAATGCCCTAATTTTGGTGGAGGTTTATAAGTATAAGTCACAGATATACAAGACAGATATAATAACACATATTTTTGAACAGCGGAAAACAACAACTTTTATTTCTTCAAAATACGTGTTACACAAACCATGCCATAATTGTCTTACAATACTTCCCAAAATCATAACTGTCTTGATTACATTATTTAAAGAAGCATGAAGAAAACATAAATAAACTGCAAAAGTCCCCTAATTGCTGTCCAAAACCATAGTCCAAAACGGAAAAGATCCAAGCAATACATTCTTTCTCTTCAAGCTGGATGTGAAAACTGGTCAAGCTGCGGTATTCCCTCCCTGGGAACCTGGGGGGGAAACGGAAGAAAAAGAGGCGAAAGGAAAAAGGGTCAGTCATAAAGACTGAGTAAGTTCTAGTGACTTTCAGTGTAGAAACGGTTAAAACAACCTGTCATGTATGAACTGGAACTAAACTTAAGAATGGTGTCAAGGTGAACAAGATAGACTAAGGTGATCAGGATAAGTCAAGACAAGTCAAGTAAAGCATCACATGTTCGAGATTCGTTGCATCGACTGTACTAGTATACTAAGCCCATATCACAAGTTAATCACGAAATAAATCCCACGGCCCAATGTCATGAAATGACCCTGAAACGGGGTCTGACCCAAGTACGGGGTCCTACGGAGCGATTATCTAGTCGATCGGCTCCCTACAAGTTCTAGCTCGTCAAGTGTCCGTGTCATACGGCTAATCACGAATGTATTCACCTGTGCTGGGTCCACCTTCGGGTGTATCAGCCCTAGGGTGTCAACCCCTGACACGATTCAAGATGCACAGATAAATCTACGGATACCCAGTGTCTGCCCCGGATACGTGCACGATCGTAGTCCACCGAACCTACACTGGCGTACCCCACTGTCGTCGTTCACCTCTTACAATCAGCCCAGTAATCGTGCCCCACCCGGCCTAGCCCCAGGGTACCTTGATACATCTAGAGGGTTACTGCTGAAAGGGGTCGTGTCTAGGGTTTCGCCTAATAGATTAGGTCATGTAATTCGTGACCTAACCCGCCTAACAGATTAAGTCATGTAATTCGTGACTTAATCCTTTTCCAGTCTAGTCATGTCAAGATGGTTAAGTATGTCATTTCAGTTCACGACTTAACCCGCCTACGTGTCATGTCAAGTTGGCTAAGTGTTGTCGTTTTCAAGTTCATGACTTAGCCCTACAAATCGTGTTCAAGTTGGTTAGGTTGCCTTTTCATGTTCATGACTTAACCCTAATTTGAATTAATTGATTCGTTAATGCACTGAACCACTCACATTGGATCCTATTGTTCGTAGCCACTGGATTTGTCGGGCGGTTCCGGGCAGGTTTACGCTACGAACTCAACCCAACCTCGGGTTTCAAGCGCGATGTGACCAACTACCCACATTGGATCCTATTGTTTGTAGCAACTGGATTTGTCGGGCGGTTCCAGGCAGATTTACACTACAAACTCAACCCAACCTCGAGTTGGCCACTTTCTTGTTTTCTAAAGTCATGCCCATGTTCTTATCAGATTTTGCTATTTCCACATCATGTTCATATATCAACTTCGTGCCCAACTAAGGCATGTTTAAAGTCAAGTTATGGCATGTTCAAGTCAAGTTTTCGTGCCATATTTCATGTTCTACTTATGCCAAATTTCACAGTTTATGCTTATAATTAATTCAAGTTTTGCCTATTCTACCCAATCGTATCCCCAACGTATATAAACGTACTTCGTTCACAAGCATAAACAATTCAAGAGATAAAGGGGAATAACACCAAACATGTGATAGGCATATGTGACAATTCCAACATCACTTGCATAATAAACAGGCTATAACATATCACATGGTTTCAATACTAGTATGATGATAACTTGGCATAGTAATGATTCCAACTTAATTTAACATGATGATTTCAACTTTACATCATAGGCATAATAATCATTGCGGGCATAATAATAATTTTATTATAAACATGAAACATTAAAGGCATAGTAATCCTAATAGGCCTAGTGGATTCCAATTTAGCATTTTTAACATAATAATTCTCAACTAACATTATGGACATAATGATTCCAATTTAGCGTTTTTAACATAATGATTCTCAACTAACATTATAGACATAATGATTCCAATTTAGCGTTTTTAACATAATGATTCTCAACTAACATTATAGACATAATGATTCCAATTTAGTGTTTTTAACATAATGATTCTCAATTAACATTATAAACATAATGGTTCCAACTTAGCATCATAACCTAGCAATACCCAATTTTTCATTAATCATGATGGGTATATTAACATCACAGGCATAATTCCATCAATAGTCATAGCCATGGTTTAATTAGCATCATAGGCGTGGTTTAATCAACATAAAGATTTCAATAAACATAGTGATTCCATGGACATGTATTAGTCCAACTTGCCAAACAATTAAGCCCAAGTGATTCATAACAACATCAAAATCATGACAAGTTTAACTTGCAACGTTGCCATAGCAATATCCCCAAATTATAATTCAAAGATAAACAATACAAACAATGGATTAACAATAGTTCCTAAATCCGGTTTCAATTCATGGCATGTCCATATTGTTTTAGCGTTTTTGCCTAAAAAGTAACATAGAACTTACAATATGAAGCAAATAATCCAAATAAAAATCCCAAATCAATTAGTCCCAAATTCGTTGTCTAAAGCGTTGTAGTTGTTGTAGCTTCTAGTTGTAGCCTTCAAGAATCGTCCTCCATCTTCTATAATTTTATTCTTTGTATTTTTAATTCAGAGCTCTAGGTTTAATGGCGGCGGCCTGAGGCTAAAATGAAATAGTATGATTTAGGCTAGGTCTTAGGTCCTTTTTATAATGTTTGCAAGTTGTTTTAGACCGTCGATGGAGCTTGATTCAATAATAACCGTTCATTTGAAGGAGAGGCCAATCAGGAGCTGACACCTAGCCCTAGTGACAAGGTAAGGCTCAGAAAATCGACCAAACACAGACCAGGCCAGCCAAGACCTGACCAGCCAGCCTGTTCTGACCTGGGCGCACTTGGCAGGTGCGCCAGGCTAAAAATGCACTGGCGCACTTCCCAAGTGCGCCAGTTCATTTTTGTTCTGGCGCACTTCCCAAGTGCGCCAGTGCATTCTGACCCGTTTTCTGGTTTTCGCCCAACTTCGTCCGTCCATATCTTCTTCATACGATATCTGTTTTACGCAAACTCGGACTCTATCTCAAGCAGAATTCCGAGACGAACGCAATGGCGTATCCCGTTTCCCTTAATTCTTTGATTTGAAATTAGTTATACTTTAATTTGTGAGTCTTACTGTTATAAAATACACGGGGTGTTACAAAAATGATTTCAACTTCATATTCAATTTCTAATCAAAATTGAATATTCCACATCATCGATATACAAATGATAATGTTTTCAAAACGTTATGTTTTGAAATCACTTTCTTTTCTATATTCATTATAAAAATGAATAAAATCGATATAAATATCGTTCACGTCAAAATGGCGTCAATCTAATCAACACGACTTTTATTCAACACATGAATGTTTATTCTACTCAACACATGAATATTTATTCTATTCAACACATGAATTTATTTTCTATTCAACACATGAATTTATTTTCTATATTTTCCAAACTATAATGAGGCCCAATCAATTACCACATAATGTTAATTATATGGATTTTCTACAACACATGTATATAATAGCAACGATAAATAATCAACCTTTATCCAGAGTGCACCACACAACTGCATAAGCATTAAATATCAATAATTAACGCTTACATAGTATGTCAACCCATCGATTGGCATACAACTAAACAATCGGGATTAGTGTACGTCAAATATCATCCCAATACCCGTGTGGGGTTTCAAATCAACAATCACATATTTTTATTCGTGCAGTTGGGCGATGTGTAAAATTTATCGTCCCAATAAATATCAGTCAAATTAGTGTATATAAATAAATCGTCGATTTGTTTATAAATATTCATTTTATATACATGTTAAAATTTATATTTTTAACTATAAAATATTTTCCACTATAAAATATTTTATTACACTCCACATCACACAACCAAATTTCACAACACAGCAATCAAACAAACAAGTCATCCATGTTCTGTGGACGACGGGTGTCGGGTGCTGCTAAGCACCGTCTGCATCCTAGTAAATATTTCAAACTAGAAATTAAAATAAAGGTTAGGAGTTCTAACAGAGAAGCTAAACCAAACGCCACGACTCTTCTTATGTTGAAATCTTCGTCGTGCTCGCCTTCTTTCACTTTCATGGTCCGTAGCCACTACATATATAAAACTCACATTTTTATATTGTTGCTATGTATATAAAAATCACATTTTATATCGCTACTATTTAGATAAAAATTCTATTTTTATACCGCATTTATATAGATAAAAAAATCTATTTTTACACCGCTACTATATAAATAAAAAAATCTATTTTTATTTTTCTATTCAAATAAAAATCACATTTTTATTATGTTTACTTCATAGTAAAGATCACATTTTTATTTCAAAGCTATATTATAAAAATAATAATTTTTATATTGAAACCACACACATAAAAATCGTGTCTTTATTTTGAAATCATATACATAAAGATGATATTTTTATCGTGGAATCATATACATAAAAATCCTATTTTTATACCATTAAAATCCCATCCTTTTCCTTAATAAAAATCCGACCTTTTTCCTTAATAAAAATCCCATCCTTTTCCTTATATTTATACTTATAAAACAGATTTTCTTCATTTTATTTAAAACTAAACTTTTTACTTTGCTTTTTATGAATAAACATAAAATAAAAGAGAACTAAAAAGAAAAAGAAACTTACATTTTGAATTCAGGCGAGGGGGGGCGTTTCACGTCAGAGCAGTTGGGGGTGTCGGCGGTGGGGGTGCGTTGGAGGAGGTCGAGGAGAAGCGATGGTTGGGGTTTCAGGAAGGGCGCGGCTCTGGTCTTCTCGTGGTTAGGGGCGGCTGAAGTGGAGGTGAAGGAGAAGGGAAGGTCGGTGGCTCGGGTGGGGCAGTGCCGGAGGGCGGTGGCGCCTCCGTCGATCGCGAGATAGGGTTTTTTTTCTTTCTTTTTAAAGTCGATTTGGTAAAGTAACCGGGGGGGCCTGTTTGACTAAGCAAGGAGAGAGAGGATTTTTTTATTTAATTATTTAATTTCAAAAAGCAACTTTTTATTTCGACCTCGAAATCGAACCCACCGACTATCGTCCATAGCTAATTACCCCTATTCCGAACACAATGGGATATGTATCATAAGCTGATTCGATCATTTCGATCATTTTTCATCAAAATCAAAATATAACTCTATACATTGAATTTGAACGCACATTTCAATTTACCGGGGCCACATACGGGCTCTAAAAATTCCCGAAAAATATTTTCTAGCTTCGTGTTGATGATGAGGTCCTAACAAAACTAATTTCGTCAAATTCTGAGACCGTTTGAAAAATGGTCATTTTCCAGTCAATCAAAATCAATTGAAACTGGTCAAACGTGTTTTCCTTTGCCACACTCACATATTGATTCAGAAAATTACGAATTTTGGAATCTAGCAATAACCTGACATCCCGGATCCAACAAAAGTGGTTTTGTCGAAAACCGAGGTCGTTTGCAAAATTTCCATTTTTAAGGGCCGAAATTCCATAGCGACTATTCTGAATTTTCAACTGGACGTATCTTTTTATCCTCGCTATGAAATTTCAATTTTTCGGATTCGCTGGAAAGATATTATCAAATAAATTCAAATATTTTGGTTTCACTAAAATCCGGTTTATTTTGCACCCGGTACACTCATTTGAAATTCGAAATCGAATTATCGAACTACCGCGCCATTTTTAATTCCTTTTATATATATAAATAAATATTTATAATCTAACGACGATCTATATAAATATATTTGTTCCAATTCTATTCAAAATAAATTTCTCGTCGTCATTATTTAAAAAAATTCATTTTAAATAATCAAAATTCGCTAAAATTGCCAAAATAAAAATTTTAAATTCGCTCGTATTTCTGGGTTATTACATATCCATAATGAGTCTGCTAAACCTGAATACAAGGCTGCCCATGTAGAAAATAGGGGCACCCGGGTTTGCAAAGTGAAACAAACTATGAGTCAGTCGTGGGACTGGTATGAGAAATCTACTTAACTTATTTAATAATAAGGCTAATCACAGGACCACGCCGCTAACGCGGAATGGGTTTACTCCATTGGATTGGCAGTGCATGAAATAAAGTAAATCATTAAACAATGCAATGCTTTTTAGAAAAATGAAGCCATTATAAGACTCAGGTCCCATCACATAATGCAACGAAAGCCGGAGGATAGAGTTTTACCTTATAATGGCCAAAATAGGCTTGATACTTATAAAGCAAAGTCATTTGATATTATTATTAGTGCATATATGTTTCAAAAACAATTTCAATCATAATGTATCAACCATAGACGGCATAGGTACCATATATCATGTCGCCATATATAGGTTTACAGTCAAAACCGCACGATGTCGTATTGGAAGTTGGATTTCCGTCATGAACCAAGGCAAGGGATCGTCCTTACCGAATTCGAGACATTCTAGCCCATGTCTCAGGGCAAGTACTCAGTCAAGCCCTTAGGAGCCACAGGGTCGCTCCACACATATGTTAGTGGATTATAAATAATTCCTAAACAATACATTTCCCCACCCTATGGGGCGTAAATCAAGAGCCACTAGGGACTAAAATCCGAGGTACCTCGCTTTCCATCTGAAATACCCCACCTCCGTTAAGGTCGCTCACAAAGGGAATGCCTTAACTTCGGTTGAGAATTATAGGTAAAAGATGCAGACATATTACAAGACATACAAATAAAGCAGTGGAAAAATAAAGTCATTTTATAAGCAACTTAATCCAGTCGAGCTTTTACAACAATTGTCTCAATCATACTTAAAAGTAATACATAAAAATTCTGTCTTGATTCAAAAACTTCCAAGTATAAAAGAAGCATAAAAATAACAATGATATTCCCCAATAAGCATGAACCAGCCATAGCAGTGGAAGAGAGAGTCCAAAACAATACATCGATTATCTTCGAGCTTGGAAGGAAAACTGAGCTAAGTGATAACATTTCCTCCCTGTGAACTTTGGAGGGGGGTGGGGGACGGAAGAAAAGAGGCGAAACAAAACTAGGCCAGACATGAGTCAGGTAAGTTCAGTGATTTTCAGCATATAAACAGGCAAAAGCATCATGACATGAATAAACCGAATATAAGACAATACCGTGATAACAGGGATATAGGGTAAGCATAAGGTATGATAAGGCAAGATAAACTGAATGCGCTTCTACTCTTTCTCTTCTTCTCTACTACTTTGTTATTCTGATTTCTATATCTATCTTTGCACCACCTAACTAGTGTCCCAACTAGTAATCTGTATAAAATGATAACGTGATCCCAATCCCCGTAATTGTGGTAGATTTCAGGTGTACATCTATCATGAGGATTCCACCTCAATCAGCCTAATTGCCATGAACATGTTAGATGTACCCTTATAACCCTATCGATCGGCTCCCTACTTGTATTCATTTCTCTGGTGTCTATGTCAATCGGCCCTCTCTTGCATGTAGATACCCTGTGCTGCTCCCACCATATGGTGTATCAATCCTTATGATAGCGACCCAACACGATTCAAGATGCACAGTGTATAACTACTGGTACTCAGTGCCTGCTTTTCCCACTCTGGAGTATGTGCACGCCCGTAAACCGTTGGAACCTACACTGACATACCCATTGCCGCTGTTTTGACCGCTTATAATCAGCCCAGTAATCGTGCCCCACTCTGCCTAGTTCAGGGTACCATGATACATCTATGTGGGTTACTGTTGAAATGGGTCCCCGTTACTAGGGTTTCCTTATTGGTTAAGTTTATGGGCATATATTTACTAATATTACCCACCAACCCGATATGTACTTAACCCTCCCACTGATTCAAGCATGTTTATTTAATGGTTAAGTTTGTGGGCCTATATGTACTAATATTACCCACCTACACGAGATGTACTTAACCCTCCCATCGATTCAAGCATGTTTATTAAACGGTTAAGTTTTGTGGGCCTATATTTACTAATATTACCCACCAACCCAATATGTACTTAACCCTCCCTCACATTATCTCATATTGGTTAAGTGTTGTCCATTCATGTTAACTTAACCCACCCATTCATCATGTTATGTAGGTTAAGTGTTCCTTATTTACTTAACCCTGTCCGTTCATCAAGTTATATTGGTTAAGTGTTTTCTTGTTGACTTAACCCCACGTGTTCATCATGTTGTATTAGTTAAGTGTCTTCAATCAATTCAAGTTAACTTAACCCACCTACTTGCCATGTTACTTTGGTTAAGTGTTGCCTTCTTGTGTTAACATAACCCTACCACAAATCAAGTTATATCGGTTAAGTGTTGCCCTCTTGTTTTAACTTAACCTTACCACAAATCAAGCCATATTGGTTAAGTGTTTCCCTTTTGTTTTAACTCAACCTCACCACAAATCAAGTTATATTGGTTAAGTGTTTCTTATTACTTAACCCTACCCATGCTATACTGGTTAAGTGTTTCCTATTATCTTAACCCTAGTCATTCGTCTTGTTATATTGGTTAAGTGTTTTTATTACTTAACCCTACCCATTCATCTTGTTATATTGGTTAGGTGTTCTTATTACTTAACCCTAGCCATTCATCTTGTTATAGTGGTTAAGTGTTCTTATTACTTAACCCTACCCATTTCTTAGCATGTCTTGTTCATTAGCATTAACTGATTTATTAATGCACTAGCCTCTCACATAGATATGTGCTGCTGCGGTTGCTGGATGTGCCGGGCGGTTCCGGGCGGTTTTACACCACAACTCAATCTAACCTCGGGTTTTTCTTGGGCATGATGCACTAACCTCTCACATTAGATATGTGTTGTTGTGGTTACTGGATATGCCAGGCGGTTCCAGGCAGTTTTACACCGCAACTCAATCTAACCTCGGGTTAGGCATATTCATCTTTTCACTAATTCACATATTTACAGTTTATATGTAAATTATTCACAATTACCTTATATACGAAATTCTAGATTTTTCATGCTAATTACCAAATTCACCAAACCTATTCATATTCCAATTTCAAGTTATTAATCAAAATAGGCTACACCTAATTTTCTCAAGTTTGTAATAATAGTCATGCCCCAAAATTCCAATATTCATTATATTAGGCATCCTAAATCAATAGTTAGACCACATCTAGATTTAATGTTCCAAATTACATTTTACGCCCTGATGTGCAAGTAAAAATGCACATTTATATTCACATATTTATTCTTGTTTAGTGCTAATAAATGTCATATATGGGTATTTTATCATGTTTAAACAATAATTGAATTGGTTTCAAAACATCACTCTTTTATCATCATATAGTGGGAAAATGGTCATTTTTGTGCTTGTATTATTTTGAGAATGTTTACTTGGAAATTTTTTATATTTTTGCAGAAATTGGATGCATGTAGAAGAGGACTTCATAAAGATATATATGCATACAAAGGAGAAAGGAGGAAATCAATGCCTTGCCCAAAATATGAAAAGGGAAATCAATCAATGAAAAGGGAATCAATTCAAATAGAGGATTAATGGAGGACACCACTCACTCTCCCTCCTTCTTTTGTGGGGACAAAAATTGTGGCTTCATGAATCATTATTGCTAAAAACAAAATGAAACTTAAGGAGGGGGCATTCTTGGTAGCACGCAAAAGGTGAATTAGGGTTTAGTCATGTATAAATAACTCATGTATGTTAATGTAAAAATCATCTTGGATTTTTAGTTTAGAGTGAGGCTGAAATCAAAACTTCTCTTTTTCTGCCATGGCTTCTTAGCCATTTCTTTTTTGTAATCTGTAGATTTAATGCAATATTAATTTGTTGTTTTTTATTTACATGTTATTTTCTCTTCTACAAGTAGAATAGATTTTTATCTTTATTTTCTCTTTATTTTGTTCTCTTTTATAATGAAATATCTTTATGTTATCATTGAATCCATCATGAGTAGCTAAACCCTTTCAATTTAGGGGTAGTGAAGCTCTCATAATTCGTGATTAATTAACATAATAATTTCTTGTTTCTAACTCTCTCATTTGAGCTTAATATATAATTGGATACTGATAAAGTAAACATTTTATATGGTGAAAATTGATAGCACATGCTGGTTGATTATTCCCAAATGTGTTATACTCATATCATTAATAGAATCATACTTTATCACAATCTAATTCATATTAGTACTATTAGTTTCTATGTGATAATTAGGGCTTTAAGTTCGTATTGAAAATTGATGATTTATGTAGCTTGAATTTTCTAGCATATAAATCATGCTTGTATGAATACAACACATATGTGCTAGTTATTAAAGAGAGTTAGAACCATTTTTTTATGTTAATTAGATTGATGCTGATAGTGAATCTACTCCTAAATTGTCTCCTAGTCTCATATTTGTATTCATTTTAACATTGTTAGTTTTCTTTTAGTTATAGTTAACAAGTTCACCCGCCTTCGGTTTAATTTGATTGAGTAAGATTAGAATAAATTCTTTCCCTGCGGATCGACTCGTGTTCGCCACGTACTACGACTGTACGCCGTGCGCTTGCGGTATTATCACGATATTTCGTGTTAACGGTTTTGTAATTTAATAGAATATCTGTTTATCGAACAAGTTTCTAGCGCCATTGCCGGGGAAAGAATTTGATTTTGATTTTATTCTTCGGATTAATTTTGTTGTTCTACTAGAAAAAAAAATGTGTGTTTGCTTTGTTCGTTTTTGATTTTGTGTGTGTTTGTGGTTGTTTTCATCATATTTAGTTCTTATTTTAAAAAAAATTAACACTTGCCTTGAGTTTTCTAATTCTTTCCTGTTTCATTTCATTAATTTTCTTCCACCTTCTTCTCGTTTATTTCTTTCCACCTTCATCTCATTTTCTATTCTTACAAATAAAAGGAAAAAAAAACTCTTTCCATTATTTTTCTCTTTTATTTTTTCCAAATCTTCTCCACTTTTCTTTCCTTTTATTTTTTTAAAGATAATTATAAAAAAAAAGAAAAAAAATTCCTTTTCCTCCCTCTGATTGATAAATTTCCCTTTTATGCCCCTATCTGCATCGATTTTATATTTTAGGATTGCAAATTCTCATCTCCGATCCAAAATCTGTAATCACAAATCATACAACGATTTCGAAATTTTGTATTTTGATTTGAATTTAATCTTAGCGATTTGAGTTAGTTTTTTTTAAGGGGGGCTGAACTATACATAACTGGGGAAGGTCGGAATTTGATTGAGCCAAATTTCAGATTTGCAGTGGTTGTGAACAAAGAATAAATTTTGCTGAGTTTGAATAGTGAATTAAATTAAATTGCATTGGGCTAGCTTGGGTATTTGCGTATGTTTATATTAGTCTTTATTGGTTTCTTTGGTTCTATGTATTTGTATTTGCTGTGTGGTGTTGAAATTGTATGGGTATTTTTCTTCTAGTATAATAGATATACGTTGTTTTTCAGGTTGTAGGATTATAGCAGGAAGGAACTTGTTTGGTTGACTCAACGCTGCTTATTTATTCCCAAAAAAAAGGAAAAAGAAATTTGTTGTTATTCATCTATTTTTCAGGTGCAGAATTGAAGAGGCTTGCCGGCTTTGAATTCCTTTGCTGGCTAAATTGCCTTGCGCTTGTTTAATATAAAAAAATTCACTTCTCTTTCATTGTATATACACTGTTCTCACTTTTCAGGTTGCAAAAAGAAGAGAAATTGCTTTGCATTGCTAAATTGCTTGAATTTGTCGTGCCTGAACTTGCTTGGAATTGTTAAATTGTAATGCTTTACATGCTTATTTCCTTGCCAATAAAAAAATTGCCGCTAAAAAATAAAATCTGCACAATGTGGTATTGTGTTCTCATTCTTTTTTGATTTTCCTCGCATTGTTGGTTGCTTGCATTTGCATTCTAAAAAAAATCCAAAACCAAAAAACAAAAAATTCATTCGTAGTTGCATCGTTAAGTCAAGTTTAATTTCTGTTTTGCATTCATCTCGTTTTATTTTCATTTTTTTAGGACTTTTTATATTTTGACAAATTGGTTTCTTTCCAACGAATTTTTTCTTGGTGTCTAGACTACGAAAGAGAAATAATCGTTTATAAATATTACGGTGATTCATAAATATTATATTGCTTGTTCTTCTGAAGATACTTAAACCTTCGGTTGCATTACTAGGGTGATTCCTGGTGCATCGATAACTCCTGTCCATTTACTGGCTGAGAAATCTCTTGTTGAAATTAATATAACCGTCATTATATAATTTTAGAAAAATTGTAAATATGTGATTTGCATTCATATAGTTGCATTAGGTTCATGCATATATAAAAAAAACAAAAAAACAAATTTTTTTTTTTGAAAATGTCCCAGTTTCCTTATCCTCATGAATTTTACGATAGTTGTGAAAATCAATATAATCCATATAATTTTCACCAAATTCATATGGATATTTTAATAACAACTATTGTACGGACAATCTGGATTTTACACCACCAACTTTTCAAAATTTTCAAAATAATCCTAATTGTAGACCACCAAATTTTCAAAATGATGATCAACCCTCAAGTCTTGAAATAAGTGTTCAAGCTCTACTTGAAGAAAGTCAAAGATTAATTGAATTATTGTGCAATAATTCAAGTAAAAGTTTTCAAAATAATCAAAATTTGAATTCACTTCCAAATTCAAATGATTTTGATTATAAACCTTGCCAATTAAATTTCGAACTGCAAAATAAATTTCAGATTCAAAATGAAAATGTGAATAATTTTTCAAATGATTTTGGCAATGGGAATAATTTCAATTATGTTGCTATTGAAAACTTTTGCTCTCAACAATTTCAAATTGAAAATTCTCATGTAAATAATTATAAATTTGATTTTGTTGAGCAAACGAATATAATTGACGATTACTTGAAGTTTCGTGAGAAAGAAATTCGAAGCCAAACTTGTGACGATTCAAATAAAAATCCACCTTTGCCCACAATCGACGATTTTCAACTAAAAACTTTTGAAATTGATGAAAATATTAATAAAGTTGTTGAAAGCCCTGTGCTTGATTTGAATTTGAATTCTCTTGAAAACGAAGATGTCAATCTTCAATTTGATCTTCCTCTCTCAGATTTTGAAAATTTTGAAAATTTAGCAACTTTAGATTATCAACTTGACAAAAATGATAAAGTTGTTAACAACTGTTTATGTAGAAGACGACTTTGATGAGCGAAAACTTCTTAAACTGATTGACGATGATAATGTTGGGTCTGCAACTGAAAATGAGACATTTTAAAACTTTGAAATTCTTGAGGTTGAAAACAATGAAACTGCTGAATGTGATCTTAAACATAATAATGATTTTTCTGACATTGTTGAAACCCCTTGCAACTTGATCATTTCAACTAAAGCTCACTGTGATCACTTGTTTTTCAATAATAAATTTCTGCAGTATATGGAGTCTTTTGGAATAACACTGTTTTTGAGAAAACACAATTTCGAAATTTACTAAAAATTCATTTGTTTGGTTTTGACTTTAGGTTTACGAATGAACCTTTAGTTAACAAAATTTCAAATATCAAAGCAAAACCGAACAATATTTCTCAAATTAAGTGTTGGGGTGAGAATGATGCACATGTCGCTCAATTTATACATCATCTAAACAAATCAAACTTTGTTTTTGAAACTTTTATTGAACCCCGGCTCGATGGCCTCTCTTTAGTTGCTACAGAAATTCAGTTTGATTTTAGGATCAACTGTAAGCTCAAAATTTTAAATTTAGCAACTCAAAATCTTGAAAAAACAAAATTTGTTTTTCCAAATCTGAAAGGTAATATAAAATTCTTCATGATTTGGTTTTGTGCTTAATCTGTGTCGCATAATCCTTATGAGGCTAATCCGTTGGTCCATTGTGGACCGGTTCATCTATTTGATGACTACATATTTTCAGCATGCACATTTGGTAAGTCGCACTAACCCTTTTTTGTACGTATTTCTCTTCCATTAACTCATTGTGTTTCATTGACTGTAGGGACACAGTCAAAATCAAGTGTGGGGTGAGTCTCATTTTTATTCTGTTTTGCATAGTTTAAGTTAGGATATTTTTTTCTCCTTTCTCTTTTTGCATTTTTTTTTCATTTTCTCCTTAAGAAAAAATGTGTAAAAGTTTCGCACTTCTATTTACTTTTAAATAAGACATGATGGAGTTAGCATATAATTTTGGTCTCAATTTAAATGTTTGGAAATTTACTTCTCTTAGCGGATAATGAAAGGAAAGTTTGAATTATTAGCAAATTTGGTGTAACTGGTATATTGGGAGATTCATGGGGGATGAGTATGAAATGTTTTCTGAATTGTAATCCGATTAAATGAATGGTTGATTTAGACTACTTGCGATAACATTTTAGATCGTTTAAGTGAAGTTATGCTAAGATATTCTCGCTTAACTCTCTCTCTTATGTAAAAAAATAGAGAAAAAAAAGAAGTGTGTGTTTGTGAACAAATTAAACAGTTGTAAACAACTGTAAAATCCGTTCAGCTTTCCTAAACAACAAGGATTGTTGTAGAGGGTGTCGGACTCTGGGACCAAAAATATTTTAATTAATAAATCCAATCAAGTTATTCTTTGATTTTGATTGGTTGCAAACACAGAAAATAAACAAAAAGAGAGTTTTAACAATAAGAGAAAGCAATTAGGGGATAATGACATAGATTAGATTAATATTCATCAATAGCCAATCGAATAAATACATATCTAATTCATGTTTCTGTCACAAACATGAATCAACTATAATTAGGTTTCTAGAAACAAATATGTAAATAACAAGTATAGCCTATGCAGGAGCTCAGCTCTTAAACAACCATAGGCTATCAGGACAGATTCACTATTTTATTTCTAAAACCCTAAATATTAAATCTAAATCTGATAATTGTTAGATCGAACTCGAATATACCCTGTGAAGGAGCACAGCTCTTAAACGACACAGGGTATGAAGGTTCAGATCTAACCCTTAGTTCAAATCTAGATCTACATATATGAAGTTCTAATCTTTTGGCTATGTGATTCATATTGAATCATATCTATTAGCGTCATCACCCCCTAATCAAAGAGGATTAGCTAGACATAGCTAAAAGAAAAGAAAATAAAAAGAAAATAACAGACATGAACATAAATAAAATGCAAATAAAAACTAAATAGAAGAGAGAAAGAAGAGTTTTATTCCAAGCAAAGGATTACAGAATAAAACTAAGTGTGTTTTACAATGAATGAGATAAAGTGTATTTATAGCTGATATGACAAAGGCTACTTGGCAATTTCCATAATGTGGGACTAAAGAATTAGCCCAACTAACACATAAGCTAGTGTGAACGCAGTTGTAGATTGAGAGGCCTTGCAAACGAGCTAATGTGAACGCAACATGAGTGAGATGCCCTGCAAATGAGCCAATGTGAACGCAATATGAGTCTTTAGTGAGCCAAATCTATCCAACTGAACTCTAATTGCAACCGTTCTTCAAGCTTTAAACTCTTCAAGCTTCAGTAATTTCAACTTCACTCTTTATAAGCAAATTCTTCATGCTTTATCCATCAAATGCTCTAAACCAAGCTTTTTATCAACAATCTGAAAACACAGCTATAAATACACAATATTAATTATTTTAAATAGAAAACTAGATAAATAAGCGGATAAAATATACACATTTACATGTATATCAAATACCCCCACACTTATCTTTTTATTCGTCCTCGAACAAACTAAACTAAGATATGTCACACTTTCGTAGGAAACACGATTGCATTTAGCGTATGCAACAAGCCGTTAAACCTCTGGGTGTCCCTAGTAGGACGAGTGTTGTCTCGTGAGGGTTTTCAGCGGATACTACCCACAAAATCCAAAGTGTCTTATGTACGCGGATTAATCAAACAATATATTTAAGGTCCTTCACATTCCAAGGATTTCACCTAACTTCAATAATAACGGTTTAGCCCCAAATTGTCCATCCCATAAATAGTGCAAAAATGAACAAAAATTTTCAAGCTGAATCGTAATTCCTTGATAACACTGTAATTGTCTTGTAGGTTAAGAGCGTGGTGTCAACCAAAGTTCTACACATCGACAATGTGCACCCAATCATTTCTTTATTCTTTTTTTTTTTTTTTTTTAATAATTTTGCACCAATGTAACTGTAATGTATTGGATATGAGTTATGCATAGATGAAGGAAAACTTTTGTAAGTTCTAAAAATATTCTAGATAAGAGGGCAAGTGTATTAGTTGAATTTCAAGCTACAAAAGATAAAGTAATACTAAGGCACATATTAACATTTTTGTTTCCTTTCATCTCCTCAACTGCAGTCCTTGCTTCTAAGTACGGTATGATGGATGTGGATGGAATGGAAATGGATGCTTCATAGTCAAGAATGATGAAGACTATTTTATTCAGAGAGACTCTCTCTTTATTTCATTTTTTTTTTCTATTTTTTTTTTGCATGATGAATGATGAATGGAGATGGAATGGAATGATGCCGTACATTATTTCATTTGATTTCTCCTCTACTAAACCAATACTTCATGAAAGGAAAGTTTTGTGCCCTAGTTACTCTACTTCTATAACCCTAATTCAACACACAAGTCTGGAATGATGTTATACAAAAAGCTGAAAGGAATGATAAGCAAAGTTTTGTAAGATAGATAACCCATATAAAATAAGATGTGGTATATGGTTATCCTACCTTAAAACAAGTACGGAGTGGGTGGTGTAATATTGGTATAAAAAGTGATGTTTTTGACCTTTAAACAAAGGTTCTTGAGTATACCAATATAAGATAAACTTGTCGAAACATGGATGTAAATCGACTAAAACTTGGGTTTGAATAATGTGGGGTATCGAAGAAGAACGCTACAATGAGTCATTTCTCCTTAATTGGGCCAAGTGGATTTTAGAACTTATGATTTTGAAAATTTGAGTGAAAAGAAAATATTATGCATGAAAACGAACTCAGAAAATCCAATCAAATGTAAGTGCAAAATCATTATTATTTGATTTTTTTTTTGATTATTTTTACTTGCACATTCTAACATGTATAACAAAGGCTGACACACTTACTCCAGAACACGACTAACGTCTGCACAGTCTCAAGCTAGCATCTTAAAAAGACACATTACGATTCAATGAATAAATAATGTTCATTCCCATCACCCAACAATTCAACTTATCAAGAAAGAACCAATGTGTTATTTATGAATTTTAAGTTAATCCTTGTTCAATGAATGACTTAGTTCATAAAATTTGATTGCTGATGTAATGTAAATTCCCCCCACACTTGAGTGTGACTGTGTCCTCACAGTCTTAATCAGACATATCATAGTGAAAAATAAAATAAGAGACTATTTACATATGTACAAAAGAGGGTTAGTGCGTCTTACCGAATGTAATGTGGCTCATGGAGGACCATGAGCTCTTCCTCTTGGTTTGGTATTGGTTCCAAGTAAGGTTTAAGGCGTTGACCATTGACCTTACAGGAAGATCCATAAGCTGGATTCTCAATTTCTACCGCACCATACGGAAAAACGGTCCGCACAGTGTAAGGTCCTATCCATCTAGATTTTAACTTACCCGGAAATAAATGCAGTTTTGAGTCATACAACAGAACTTTTTGACCTAGTATGAAAGTTTTAGGTAAAATTGATTTATCATGAAAAACTTTCGTTCTGTCCTTGTAGATTCGTTCATTTTCATAAGCATCATTTCGAATTTCATCAAGTTCATTAAGCTGAAGTTTTCTAAGTTCACCTGCTTGCTCTAAATCAAGATTCAAAGTTTTTATTGCCCATAACGCCCTATGTTCTAGTTCAACTGGCAAGTGACATGACTTACCAAAAATCAACCGATAAGGGGACATACCTAAGTTTGTTTTAAAAGCAGTGCGGTAAGCCCAAAGAGCATCGGTTAACTTTTGGGACCAATCTTTACGATTTCGATTCACAGTTTTCTCAAGTATTTGCTTAATCTGCATATTCGATACTTCAACTTGCCCACAAGTTTGAGGATGGTAAGGAGTGGATAACTTGTGGGTTATCGAATACTTTCTCATGAGAGCTTCAAAAGAACGATTACAGAAGTGTGTTCCATTGTCACTGATTATTGTGCGAAGAGTGCCAAACCTAGAGAAGATATTTTCTTTCAAGAAGCGCACAACAACCCTGTTATCGTTTGTTTTGCATGGAACAGCTTCGACCCATTTAGAAACATAATCGACAACTAAGAGGATGTATAGGTTCCCAAAAGAATTAGGGAAGGGTCCCATGAAGTCTATACCCCAAACATCAAAAATTTCGACCTCTAGAATGGGGTTTAGGGGCATCATATTCCGTTTAGAAATTTTCCCTAAGAATTGACATCGATCACAAGTTTTGCAAAATTTGTATGCGTCCTTGAAAAGGTTGGGCCAGTAGAAACCCGATTGGAGAAGCTTTTCAGCTGTCTTTTTGGGACCGAAGTGACCACCACAGGCTTGGTCATGACAGAAAGAGAGGACACTGTGAGTTTCAGTGTCGGGAACACACCATTGAATGATTTGGTCGGGACAATACTCGAAAAGATAGGGGTCGTCCCAATAAAAATGTTTCACTTGGGAAAAGAATTTGTGTTTATCCTGCTTAGACCAAAAAGAAGGGGTCCGCTTGGTGACTAAGTAGTTGACAATGTCAGCAAACCAAGGATCAGTGGATAGAGAAAACAGTTGTTCATCAGGGAAATTCTCGTTGATCGAAGAGAAGAAGACGGGGCATTTGGAAGACGAGACAAGTGGTCCGCAATAACGTTGTCAGATCCTTTTTTATCCTTAATGGTAAGGTCAAATTCTTGAAGTAGAAGGATCCAACGAATGAGACGAGCCTTAGCATCCTTTTTAGAGAAAAGATACCTAAGTGCAGAATGATCAGTATGAACAGTGATGTGTGAGCCAACAAGATAAGGCCTGAATTTTTCTAAAGCGAAAACGACTGCCAAGAGTTCCTTTTCAGTGGTAGTATAATTGATTTGAGCGTCGTTCAGAGTTTTACTCGCGTAGTAAATGACGTGAAGATACGTTGTCCTAAGACAGCGCCAACAGCGAAATTCGAGGCGTCACACATGATTTCAAAAGAAAGCTTCCAGTTGGGAGCAGATGATCGGAGCAGAGACAAAATCATTTTTGAGATGCTTAAAAGATGAAATGCAATCAGAATTGAAGTCGAAAGGAACATCCTTACCGAGATGATTAGTCAAAGGTCGAGTGATTTTGCTAAAATCCTTTATAAAGCGACGGTAAAAACCAGCATGACTTAAAAAGGATCGGATGTCCTTAACGGATTTGGGAATGGGAAGATTCGAGATAACTTCGATTTTTTGCTTTGTCTACTTCAATTCCTTTATTAGAGATGACATGTCCTAAAACAATGCCATGTTTGACCATGAAGTGACACTTTTCCCAATTAAGAGTTAAGTGTTTATCTTTGCAACGGTTAAGAACAAGATCAAGATGATGTAAACACTCAGAGTAAGAATCACCAAATATGGAAAAATCATCCATGAACACTTCCAAAAATCGCTCGATCATATCAGAAAAAATGCTAATCATGCACCTCTGAAAGGTTGCAGGTGCATTACAGAGACCAAAAGGCATACGTCGGTACACAAATGTACCAAATGGACAAGTGAAAGTGGTTTTCTCTTGGTCCTCAAGAGCGATAGGGATTTGATTATAGCCCGAGTACCCATCAAGGAAACAATAGTACTCATGACCAGCTAGTCGTTCTAACATTTGATCGATAAATGGCAGAGGGAAATGATCCTTACGTGTTGCAGCGTTAAGTTTCCTATAGTCAATGCAAACACGCCAACCGGTCTGAGTGCGGGTTGGGATAAGCTCGTTAGCTTCATTTTGGATCACGGTAATCCTTGATTTCTTAGGTACGACATGAATCGTACTAACCCATTGGCTATCGGAAATTGGGTAGATGATTCCATTGTCAAGACATTTAAGGATTTCAGCACGAACTGCTTCTTTCATGATGGGGTTTAGTCGACGTTGGGGATCACGAGTGGGTTTGGCATCATCTATAAAGTGGATTCGATGTTGGACTATCGAAGGACTAATCCCCTTAATATCAGCCATGGACCAACCAATTGCTTCCTTATTTTTCTTAAGGATGGGAAGGAGCAATTGTTCCTGCTCTAAAGTAAGGTCAGAAGCGATGATGACAGGAAAAGTTTCATTGTCTCCTAAGTAAGCGTACTTAAGATGACTGGGCAACACTTTGAGTTTAGATTTTGGGGACGACTCAACCGAAGAAATTAGATGAGGAATAGGCTCAATTGTGAGCGGCTCAACAGGAATTGAATCAGAGACATTTTCGGGAATATCTTGAAATAATGTTTCGTAATTTGATTCAATTTCATTGCTCAGATGGTCGAGCTCAGATTCATTATCATGGACAGCATGGATTTCAGAAAACTGGTCCACATAAGAGTTAGGAGAGTTTTCAGTTCTGAAGATGTTTAGCTCGACAGTCATGTTACCGAAAGAAAGTTTCATAGACCCATTTCTACAGTTGATGAGAGCATTAGAGGTTGCTAAGAAGGGTCGTCCTAGAATCAAAGGGATCTGGTTTGCAGGATTGCTAACTTGCTGAGTTTCTAAGACAATGAAATCAACTGGAAAGATGAATTCGCCAATTTTGATCAATACATCCTCAATTTCGCCCACAGGTTTCTTAATTGAACGGTCAGCAAGCTGAAGGGTAACCTTGGTGGGTTTCAATTTTCCTAGCCCTAATTGGCGATAGATGGAATATGGAAGCAAGTTAACACTAGCACCTAAGTCTAGCAGGCATCTATCGATTTTCTTGTCCCCAATAGTACATGATATCGTGGGGCAGCCAGGATCTTTGTATTTCACTGGCATTGATTGGGACAAGACCTCGCTTAGAGTTGCCGCTAGAAACACTTTCTTAGGTACTTGTGTATGACGTTTTTGAGTGCACAAATCTTTTAGAAATTTCGCGTACTGTGGAACTTGTTGTATAATATCTAAAAGAGGAATGTTCACTTTAACTTGCTTAAATATTTCAAGCGTCTTTTCTAGCTGATCCGTCTTTTTCCTAGGTCGGAGTCTATGAGGAAATGGAGCAGACAACTCAGTAGATTGGGCTACTTGAGTTTGAGGATGGTCCTTATCAGAATTTGGCTCAATGTTTTGATCTGAGTTGGACGAATTTTCGATGGGGTTTGGAAGATCGTCCGGTAAATCATTTGGGTTGCCCACATGGTTGTCAATCTTTTTGCCAGATCTAAGAGTCGTGACCGCATTCAAGTGACTAATGTTTGAATCTTGAATGATGTGAATTTGGTTGGGGTTTGAATTTTGTCCTCTAGGGTTTTGAATGGGTTGACTTGGAAAAGTACCCTTTTCTCGTTCACTTAATCTAGCGTTAAGCTGAGACATTTGTTTTTGGAGTTCACTCATTTGTTGATTCGTGTTTTGCATATATGATTGCAAGGAGTTGTCTAGCTTGTTTTGATTTTCAACAGTTTGCTTAATCATTTGCACTAATAGGTTGCTCACCTCAGATAAATTCCCCTCAATCGTAGAAAGGCGTTTTTCATATTGGGGTGCAACCATTTGATTGTGGAAAGGCGCCTGGTTCAAATTGTACTGATTTTGCCTAAGAGGAGGGTTTACACCATTGTTTGGAAATGCTCGATTCAAAGGTCTGTTCATCGGGGGTTATTTGGACCATAAGAAAGATTTGGGTGGTTGTTAGGTCAATTGAAAGCGTTTACTTGCTCAAGGGACTGGGGACAGTCATCAGCCATGTGATTGGAGTCAAGACAGATGTGACACATGGCTTGGGAAGCGTTATTAGACTGAGTGTGTGTTCTAACAACGTTCAGTATAGCATCAACAAGAGTATTAGAAGAAGAAGAAGAGGATTCAACAAATTTACTACTAGAACGCGAATAGAGAGATTTTTCATTGGTTCGTTCCCATTGTTTCGATTTTTCCACTAACTCATCCAGAAATTCCCAAGCTTCTACGTCAGTCTGTTTTAGAAAATTGCCCTGACACATGGACTCTAACATTTGTCTAGAACTATTATCCAGTCCATCGTATACAGTTTGACATAACAACCATGTTTCAAAACCATGATGGGGACAACTTAACAGCAGTTCTTTAAATCTTTCGAAGTATTGCCAAAAAGATTCACCCCCTTTTTGGGGGAAATTGGTGATTTCATTTCTGATTCTAGCTGTTTTTTCTGGGGGGTAGAACTTTTTAAGGAAAACTGTTGTAAATTCATCCCATTTTTTAATCGAATTTGGGGGCAAGCTGCGAAACCATTTTTCTGCGGAGTCAGTTAGTGCGAATGGAATCAAACGAAGTTTAATACCATCCTCACATAACTGTTGTAATTTAAAGGTTGCACAAGCATATTCAAATTTCATTAAGAAGCTATATGGTTCATCATGAGAAAAATTTCCAAATTTGGGAAGGATGTTTATCTGACTCGATCGGATTTCAAAGTGGTTACCCACAGGATTGGGTAATTGAATGCAAGAAGGGACAGAAACTCTATCGGGAAGGATTCTGTCCATCAGGGTACGAGGTGTGGGTTCGTTACCCATTTCTAAGGGTTGGTCGAGTGAACTGGGTTTTGAGGAAAGAGAAGGTGGTTCGATTCTAACTAAACGACGAGATTCTTGGTCACGGGTCCAAGTTTGCATGCACCAGAAAGAAGAAGAGATTTCGTCAAAGAAATTTAGACAATGGAGAAGTTCAGAGAGAGGTGAGAAGGAAAAAGGTTTTGAAAATGGGAGTTTTTTTTTTTTGGAAAAGTACGACCTACAGACTAGCGAGATTTAAAAGAGAGGAAAAAAATGTAAATTTTTTTTTATTTGTTTTTCAAATTTTTATTTGTTTTTGAGGAATTTTGAAATTTTTTTTTATACACAAAACAATCACACACAGAAATTAGCTACAATGAAATTTTCTGTCCTTGATGGCTCCTAACTCAAAATTATATAGTGACACGTTTGATTACTTAGACCAAAAGATTTCTCAGCCAGTTAACGGACAGGAGTCATCGGTGCACCAGGAATCACCCTAGCAATGCAGCCGAAGGTTTAAGTACCTTCAGAGTAACAACCGATATAATATTTACGAATCACCATAATATTTATAAACGATTATTTCTCTGCCGTAGTCTAGACACCAAGAAATAATTCATTCCAAATAATCAACTATCAAAATACAATTAAGCCCTAGATGAGCCCGCGACTCCCTTAAGTCTAATGTCTAACCATTATTATTAGTCAGATTTTACGATGAATGCAGTTTGTGGGCTAAGGAAAGGGTGATGAAATCCCTCACCTTATGTGAATTGGGGTATTGCCCTTAACAGAATGAACACAGATGCAGAAAATAAGAATTGCAGAAATTAAAAGATTGTACAAGCAAGCCGCTGCCCCTGTAGAAGATTTTTACAAGCAATGTCTATTTTTTTTATTTGCAGCAGCAGTCCCTGTAGAGTTTAGAAAAATCCCACCTCGATCGGTAGTCCGTCCAGTGCAGTTGAGTAGTGCTAGCGCGTTCACACCCCACTTGGTGTGCAACCGCTCCAATCAAATCTGTTTGCAAATCACTTGGCTGAACTCTTCACTTCTCGTTGGCCTTTGAATTGATTTCTGTAACAACTCGTAAAATGCGAGCCAGTTTGAAATTTTTATTTTGGCAATTTTAGCGAATTTTGATTATTTCAAATGAATTATTTTAAATAATATCGACGAGGAATTTATTTTGAATATAATTCGAACGTATATATTTATACGCGTCGTCGTTAGAATATAAATAATTATATATAATCATAAATAGAATTGAAAATGGCGCGGTAGTTCGATAATTCGATTTCGAACTTCAATTGAATGTACCGGGTGCAAAACAATCCGGATTTTAGTGAAACCAAAAACAATGGGATCTAATTGATAATATCTTTCTATCGAATCCGAAAAATCAAGATTTCATAGCGGGAACCAAAAGATATGTCTAGTTGAAAATTCTGAATAGTCGCTATGGAATTCAGGCCCTTAAAAAATGGACATTTTGCAAACGACCTCGGATTTCGACGAAACCGGTTTTGTTGGGTCCGGGATGTCAAGTTATTGCTAGATTCCAAATTTCATAATTTTTCGAATCAATATGTGGGCGTGGCAAAGGAAAACGCGTTTGACCAGTTTCAGTTGATTTTAATCGACTGGAAATTGGCCATTTTTCTAACGGTCTCAGAATTCGACGAAACTAGTTTGGTTAGGCCCGTATAGTCAATACGAAGCTAGAAAATATTTTTCGGGAATTTTTCGAGTTAGTATGTGACCCCGGTAATTTGAAATGTACGTTTAAAATTCAATATAGTGATTTAAATGTAAATTCAAAACGAAAACTGATTGTAACGATCAAATCAGCTTGCGATACATATCCCATTGTGTTCGGAATGGGGGTAAAACGCTATAGACGACAGGCGGTGGGCCTCGTTTCGAGGTCGTATGTAAAAGTCAACCTATTTGCAAAATTAAATAATTAAATAATAAAATTAAAAAAAAATCTAAATTCCTTCCTATACCCTGCCCCCCCCCCTCATTCATTTCGATTTCAGACGGAAAGCAAAAGGAAAAAAAAAAGAAAACCCTCGTCGAAGACGGAGACGACCGCCTCCACCACGCCTCCGACCGCCCTAGCTCCGATCAGGCGAGCAACCCTCCCCTACCTCGCGTCCTCCCTCCATCGCGTTCGAACCCCGAAGCCATCGCCTCCCTGTTCGAACCTTCCCATCGCGACACCCGATTAGCAGCTCCGCCCAGTTCGAGAAACCCCCCCCCCCCCCCCGACGATCTGCGGAAACCCCCCCCCTCTGTAAGTCGTTTTGTTTTATTTTATTTTTATTTTAATTCTGTAATGCTGTTTTTTTTAGGTTAATACTGTAATGATTTTATAAAGATTTAAACTGTTTTTAAGAATTCAAAACTGTTTTTATAAAAAGGTTTAAACTGTTTTTATAAAAAGGTTTAAACTGTTTTTATAAAAAGGTTTAAACTGTTTTTTATAAGAATTTTAAACTGATTTTTTTAAAATGAAATTAAAACTGATTTTTATAGGAAGTAAAAACTGATTTTTTATAGGAAGTAAAAACTGATTTTTTATAGGAAGTAAAAACTGATTTTTTTATAGGATGTTAAAAACTGATTTTCGAAAGAGTTTAAAACTGATTTTATTTTAAACTTTAAATAGAAGAAGGTTTGAATTTTAAAAGAAAAAGATTTAAACTTTAAATAGAAAAAGATTTAAACTTTAAATAGAAAAAGATTAGAACTTTAGAAAAAAAATAAAGATCCTATTTTTAAAATAGAAAAAATAGAATTTTTATATATTGAACTTCGAAATAAAAATATGATTTTTATATAGTGAACATCGAAATAAAAATGTGATTTTTATATATTGAACATCGAAATAAAAATGTGATTTTTATATATTGAACATCGAAGTAAAAATGTGATTTTTATATATTGAATAATTGAATAAAAATTCGATTTTTAAATGTATGAAACGACGATAAAAATATGATTTTTAAATTGAAAATGAATAAATAAAAATATGATTTTTATTTTAAAGACATCAGCAAATATAAAAAATGTGTGATTTTTATATATGTAGTGACTACGGGCAACGAAGATGACGAAGATGCGATAGCGATGAAGATTTCTATCAATGAAGTGCCGTGGAGCTAGGATAGCTATTTGTGAGAATTTCTCACCTTTCAATTTCTTTTCTAGTTATATATATATACTAGGATGCAGACGGTGCTTAGTAGCACCCGACACAATCGTCCACAGACCATGGACTTGTTTGTTTGGTTGCATGAATTAATTTGATGACTTGATGTGAATTGGTTGTTTGGTGAATTTGATTGATGTGTGAATGGCGTGGGCCTTCACTAGACCGGGGATAAGGCTAGGCCTTGTCCCGTTTCTAGTATCGTGCCGTTATGCCGCCGAAATTTTCTAAAATATGTTAGATAAATAAAAATATCATTTTATTTAAAGAATGAACTGAATAGAAATTCATATGTTGGAATAAAATGTTTTATCGTTAAAAAAATAATTTTTAACGTGAATGTGAATAAATAAATATTCATTTACAAACCAGACGGTTTGTTTATGTACACCTATTTGAAGGACATTGATTGGGTCGATAAATTTTACACATCGCCCAACTGCACAAATAAAATCTGTGTTTGATTGTTTGAAACCCCACACGGGTGTTGGGATGAAATATGAATTTCACTCATCCTGATTGATTAAATATGTCGATTGATTGATTGACAAGCTGTTATAAGCGTTAGATATCTATATTTGATGCTTATACAGTGTAGTGCACTTTGGTTGATGGTTGATTATTTTTCAATGCTATTATACATGTGTTGTATGAAAATCCATATAATTAACTTTATATGGTGATTGATTGGGCCTCATTCCAATTTGAAAAATAAAGAATATTATAAAATAAAAGTTCATGTGTTGACAGTACTCATCCATTGAGATTGGTCATGTGTTGAACGAAATATTTTAGTAATAAAATTTACATCTTTATCGATATAAAATAAAAGTTCATGTGTTGACAGTACTCATCCATTGAGATTGGTCATGTGTTGAACGAAATATTTTAGTAATAAAATTTACATCTTTATCGATATAAAATAAAAGTTCATGTGTTGACAATACTCATCCATTGAGATTGGTCATGTGTTGAACGAAATATTTTAGTAATAAAATTTACATCTTTATCGATATAAAATAAAAGTTCATGTGTTGACAGTACTCATCCGTTGAGATTGGTCATGTGTTGAACGAAATATTTTAGTAATAAAATTTACATCTTTATCAATATAAAATAAAGGTTCATGTGTTGACAGTACTCATCCATT
Source organism: Allium sativum (assembly GCA_030737875.1). Lineage (NCBI taxonomy): Eukaryota > Viridiplantae > Streptophyta > Magnoliopsida > Asparagales > Amaryllidaceae > Allium > Allium sativum. The sequence continues at coordinate 507,593,757 of CM060920.1, read as the reverse complement.
GAGATTGGTCATGTGTTGAACGAAATATTTCGATAATAACAACTTTTTGGAAAAAGAAATATTTGAAATAGAATATTTGAAAATAGAAATTTATGAAGCCGTGTTGATTAGATTGACGCCATTTTGACGTGAACGATATTTATATCGATTTTGTTCGATTTCGAAATGAATTGAATTGAAAACGATTTCGAAATGAATTGAATTGAAAACGATTTCGAAATGAATTGAATTGAAAACGATTTCGAAATGAATTGAATTGAAAACGATTTCGAAATGAATTGAATTAAAAACGAATTCAAATTGAATTGAAAGTGAATTGAAATGAATTCAAATTGAATTGAAATTTGAATTGAATAGAAATGAATTTTAAAACGAATTTATAAAGAAGAATTCAATTTTGATTTGAATTGAAAAGAAAGTTGGAATTGCTTTTAAAACGATTTTAAAACTATTTATATAATTCGTTTTAAATAGAAATCGACGATATATATATTATATATATTATATATATATAATATAATGGCCTGAATAGAACGCGCCGCGCCGCGGCAGTTCGTGAATTTCGACCATTTATTTCAAACGGACATTACGGGAGATCCGACCGTCGGATTCTCCTAAAACCGGAACCGTTGGGTTCGTATCGAAAAGAGCTTTCTAACGAATATGAGAAATTAGAAATCTACGGTTGGATTTGGAATTATGTCCAAATCAAATTCGAAAAAGGTCGCTGTAAGTGCAGTTCGATAGCCGTTGATGGAAATCGACTGTACGGGCCTTGATAAAATTATTAAAAATAGTAATAATTTGTGTAAAATCATAAGAAATGATTTGTGAAGATTTGGGATGAAAAACTCCATATTTGAAAAGATAAAAATAGATTTTTATCGAAATGAACTAGTTTTGAACTAGAAATATAATTCTATTTATTTTTAAATGAATAAATTGAATTTGAAAAGGGTTTTAAAAATAACCAGAATTTCCAATGATTGCATTGGAGTGGATTTGAATCGAAATTGTCTTCGGAATATTTCGATGTTGGAATTCGTGATTATACAGATGTTGTTATGGAAATTTGAAAGATATATATTTATATCGTTATTTCCAATACGACATTTGTTAATCGTAGAATTTGATATTGAATATAAGCCGATATATTTTCTATTCATAGCCTTATATTGAATATCAAATGTGATTTGGGTTTGTCGTGAATGGTGTCTTCACTAACACTGTTCTTGAACCCAGTTGAGAAAAGATTAAATCTTTTTATTTAGATTTAATGAAATGTACCAATTAAATGATATTTAATTGGAATGGAATTGGTATTGATTTTTGGGTTTATCGTGAACAGTGTTTTAAATAACACTTGTTCTTTAACCCGATAATTAATGGAATGATTTTTGGGTTTATCGTGAACAGTGTTTTAAATAACACTTGTTCTTTAACCCGATAATTAATGAATGTGATTTTGGGTTTATCGTGAACCGTGTTTTAAATGACACTGATTCTTTAACCCAGTTAACGATTAAAACTAAGTGGAGTTTTAATGAATCTTTAATTAGATTGAAATAATCGAGAATGGAGTATCACCAGTTTTGCTCCAGGCGATAGTTAAATCTTTAATTAGATTTGAACGTGAAATGGTAATTGAATTTACCGATAACACTGTGGTGTTAGATATGAAGTATTACCAGTTTTACTTCATGGGATAAATAGTTTGGGATTGGGAAATTAAACAAATGATTACTTCGGTAAGTTTCGTTAATCCCGGCTAGTTGAATCGAAATTCAAAAGAATAGAATAAAGAATAAATTCAAGGAATTTATCTTGGATAAAATTAATGGGAACCTTTCCCTATGAACTTGAAATTTAGAAACTAACTGTCGGTTAGCCAAGCAGAATGGTTTTCTGGATATTGATCTGATGTTGGTTTCGGCCTTCGGGGTTAATATTTGGGGAATTATCCTCTTGATTAATTTACGGTTAGTGACTGATGAATTGGAATGAGGCGTATGTTGTGTTTGTGTAACACTTATTTAAAATGTACGCGAGTTATTCGGAAAGACCGGGTTTATCCCATTCTGAATAACTAATACGACGATAAGTCGAAGATGAAGACGATGGTCGAAGACCGGAGGTCTTCACGTCGTTTGGGTAATTACTGATGATCTTGATTGGGCTGTACACCCAAGAAGATGGAAACAGTTAGTGATCGTCCAGACGTACTTGGAGATCGATGGATATGCGGGGTACTAGGTGCCTCCGGTTTCGTTCAGCCCCAGAACGGACTTGTAAATGGACTGTGTGTCTGACATTGGATTTTAGTCCGTGTGATTGATCTCTATTAAATATATATCTGTTTGGCGGCGGAGAATTTATTCTCTTGCTTAACGCCCTTCTCTGAGACGTACGAGCTCAGGGGTTATATATTGATGGATATCAATCGCATGGAGTGAATTGCCTGTGTGGCATGCTTAAGTGGCAAATGATCAAGGCTTCTGTTGAAAAGCAAAGTCTTGTGGTTGATGATCGAAGCAAGGCCTTTGTGGCGTAGCTTTGTGTAACGTTTACTTCGCGAGTTTCACACCCGGTATGAACCAAAAACGGGAGACGGACCTCAGGGGGGACATGCGTTTTCTTTCTAGTTATGAGTGGCGTCAGTGCTTGAACTGGCTGACGAGTTTGACTCATGTGGATGTTGCTTATTATTACTTGCTGAAAAGCGAGGCGCCTCGTGATATCGGTTTCGGCCGATGCTTCTGGTCGGCTGACGGGCCAGGCTTACGCCCCAAAGGGCGGAGAAACGTATTGTTCAGGCATTATAATCCACATCGGTGGACCGGCCCTGACGATCCAAGGGGCAGTTGCGGCTGTTCCTGAGGGGCGGACTAGAGCGTATCGAATCGGTTGAGGATCTTGCCCCTAGCCTCGGTTCATACCATAAATGATAACCCAACTTCCAATACGACATTTGCGGTTTTGATTGTAAACTTATATATGGCGACATAGTGTTATGGGCCATTCATGCCGCATATGATTGATACTTATGATTTGAAGTGTTTTATACACTATGCACCTATAATAGTATCAAATGATTTGTTTTAAACGTATCAAGCATTCTTTGGCTGTTATAAGGGAAAACCCTATCCTCGGCTGCGTTGCATTGTGTGAGGGGACCTGGGTCTTATAACAGCATCATTTTTCTTTATTTAGCATTGCGCTGTTTGTTTTATGCACTGGTATTCTTGGGAGGAAACCCGTTCCGTGTTATACGGCGTGGTCCCTTGATTTACCTAATGATTTAAAATAAAGATTAATAACTGTTTTAGTTCTCACACCAGTCACATGACTGACCTGGAGTTTATTGTTTTAACCTAAACTCTGGGTGCCCTTATTTTCGACACGGGCAGCTAGTAGTTTTGGTTTTGCAGATTTATATTCACAGGATCCTGGTTTACAGCTGGAACGATATCCGGAAAGCTTTGTATCCGTATATCTCTTCTAGTTGTGTATTGTATTATTTTCCGCTGCGATGTATTTAAATGTAATTTGAATCTCTGATATTTCTGTGTAATATTTATTTGTTTATACTCTGTATATTCTTGTAATCTGATGCATTGTTGTAATATACAGTGAAATGTTCTTTCGTATGCGTTTTGTTGTGGTTTGTTCTCGAACTATCCGGCGCTTTCCTTTACGGGGAAGTTACGGGTCGTTTCATTTGGTATCAGAGCTTTGGTTTACAAAGCTCAAAGAACAAGACACATTAGAACTGTACGAAAGAATTCATCAGATATTGGGTTAGTAATATCCAATGGGAGTGACTCGTTAGAGATAGGATCAGTAGTATCCTAGAACGAGTGTGAAGAGTATATTTGTAAAATGAAAACAATTTTGTTTTGAAAATTTAAAATCAATTATTCGTATTTGATTATCTATTTATATTGATGTGGACAATCCAGTATATATAGATTTTGCGTATACGTCTGATCCGCGTGTATTCGAAATTTTAATATACTGGATAGATATAGAATTACACTCTAGTCGCCCGGGGGTGATTCTGATGATTGATCGATCATCATCCGAATTTATGTTCGAGTGACGAAAGTGGACTTTCTATATATTTCCTATTGATTGGTGTGAGAACCAAAATTAGATAGGGCTTATTGTTGTGAATTGGCATCAAAAACATGATTTTTGTATATGTATCAAATTATGAATTTGAAACGTTAAATTCACTAATTGATTGATGTTTGTGTTGTTTGTTCATTTGTTTACTAATTTTGAACCATTTAGCCTAATTGAACCAAATATTGAATTATATTGAAATTGGTCGCATTTGCTTGCATATACAAGTATATCATTGAACAGGTCATAGCAAGGAGGCTAGAGCAGAGAATAAAATTTGTTTGCCCGACAAATAGGTACATGTTTACTACATAATTTACTGTTTTGTTTGGGTGATGATGATTTTATGAGCCTATTGGCTAGCCGCTTGGCTTCTTTTTTTTCTTTTTTTTGAGATCTGAAGGACCGGGGAAGCTATTTGAAATTCCCCGATGCTCCCGGTGCAGGGGAGGTTATGGCGAAATTTTTTGAAAATTTAGGGTGTTAGCCAAATTTTTGAAATTTTGAAAATTCTCAGAAACTGAAAAGTTGGAGAATGCAAGCCAGATCGAACGTAGAGTTGATTAATCAAACCACTTTCGACTTTGTTCCTTTTCGGGGACGAAAAGTTTTAAGTGGGGGAGATTGTAACAACCCGTAAAATGCGAGCCAGTTTGAAATTTTTATTTTGGCAATTTTAGCGAATTTTGATTATTTAAAATGAATTATTTTAAATAATATCGACGAGGAATTTATTTTGAATATAATTCGAACGTATATATTTATACGCGTCGTCGTTAGAATATAAATAATTATATATAATCATAAATAGAATTGAAAATGGCGCGGTAGTTCGATAATTCGATTTCGAACTTCAATTGAATGTACCGGGTGCAAAACAATCCGGATTTTAGTGAAACCAAAAACAATGGGATCTAATTGATAATATCTTTCTATCGAATCCGAAAAATCAAGATTTCATAGCGGGAACCAAAAGATATGTCCAGTTGAAAATTCTGAATAGTCGCTATGGAATTCAGGCCCTTAAAAAATGGACATTTTGCAAACGACCTCGGATTTCGACGAAACCGGTTTTGTTGGGTCCGGGATGTCAAGTTATTGCTAGATTCCAAATTTCATAATTTTTCGAATCAATATGTGGGCGTGGCAAAGGAAAACGCGTTTGACCAGTTTCAGTTGATTTTAATCGACTGGAAATTGGCCATTTTTCTAACGGTCTCAGAATTCGACGAAACTAGTTTGGTTAGGACCGTATAGTCAATACGAAGCTAGAAAATTTTTTTCGGGAATTTTTCGAGTTAGTATGTGACCCCGGTAATTTGAAATGTACGTTTAAAATTCAATATAGTGATTTAAATGTAAATTCAAAACGAAAACTGATTGTAACGATCAAATCAACTTGCGATACATATCCCATTGTGTTCGGAATGGGGGTAAAACGCTATGGACGACAGGCGGTGGGCCTCGTTTCGAGGTCGTATGTAAAAGTCAACCTATTTGCAAAATTAAATAATAAAATTAAAAAAAAAAATCTAAATTCCTTCCTATACCCTGGCCCCCCCCTCATTCATTTCGATTTCAGACGGAAAGCAAAAGGAAAAAAAAAAGAAAACCCTCGTCGAAGACGGAGACGACCGCCTCCACCGCGCCTCCGACCGCCCTAACTCCGATCAGGCGAGCAACCCTCCCCTACCTCGCGTCCTCCCTCCATCGCGTTCGAACCCCGAAGCCATCGCCTCCCTGTTCGAACCTTCCCATCGCGACACCCGATTAGCAGCTCCGCCCAGTTCGAGAAACCCCCCCCCCCCCCCCGACGATCTGCGGAAACCCCCCCCCTCTGTAAGTCGTTTTGTTTTATTTTATTTTTATTTTAATTCTGTAATGCTGTTTTTTTTAGGTTAATACTGTAATGATTTTATAAAGATTTAAACTGTTTTTAAGAATTCAAAACTGTTTTTATAAAAAGGTTTAAACTGTTTTTAAGAATTCAAAACTGTTTTTATAAAAAGGTTTAAACTGTTTTTTATAAGAATTTTAAACTGATTTTTTTAAAATGAAATTAAAACTGATTTTTATAGGAAGTAAAAACTGATTTTTTATAGGAAGTAAAAACTGATTTTTTATAGATTTTTTATAGGAAGTAAAAACTGATTTTTTATAGGAAGTAAAAACTGATTTTTTATAGGATGTTAAAAACTGATTTTCGGAAGAGTTTAAAACTGATTTTATTTTAAACTTTAAATAGAAGAAGGTTTGAATTTTAAAAGAAAAAGATTTAAACTTTAAATAGAAAAAGATTTAAACTTTAAATAGAAAAAGATTAGAACTTTAGAAAAAAAATAAAGATCCTATTTTTAAAATAGAAAAAATAGAATTTTTATATATTGAACTTCGAAATAAAAATATGATTTTTATATAGTGAACATCGAAATAAAAATGTGATTTTTATATATTGAACATCGAAATAAAAATGTGATTTTTATATATTGAACATCGAAGTAAAAATGTGATTTTTATATATTGAATAATTGAATAAAAATTCGATTTTTAAATGTATGAAGCGACGATAAAAATATGATTTTTAAATTGAAAATGAATAAATAAAAATATGATTTTTATTTTAAAGACATCAGCAAATATAAAAAATGTGTGATTTTTATATATGTAGTGACTACGGGCAACGAAGATGACGAAGATGCGATAGCGATGAAGATTTCTATGAATGAAGTGCCGTGGAGCTAGGATAGCTATTTGTGAGAATTTCTCACCTTTCAATTTCTTTTCTAGTTATATATATATACTAGGATGCAGACGGTGCTTAGTAGCACCCGACACAATCGTCCACAGACCATGGACTTGTTTGTTTGGTTGCATGAATTAATTTGATGACTTGATGTGAATTGGTTGTTTGGTGAATTTGATTGATGTGTGAATGGCGTGGGCCTTCACTAGACCGGGGATAAGGCTAGGCCTTGTCCCGTTTCTAGTATCGTGCCGTTATGCCGCCGAAATTTTCTAAAATATGTTAGATAAATAAAAATATCATTTTATTTAAAGAATGAACTGAATAGAAATTCATATGTTGGAATAAAATGTTTTATCGTTAAAAAAATAATTTTTAACGTGAATGTGAATAAATAAATATTCATTTACAAACCAGACGGTTTGTTTATGTACACATATTTGAAGGACATTGATTGGGTCGATAAATTTTACACATCGCCCAACTGCACAAATAAAATCTGTGTTTGATTGTTTGAAACCCCACACGGGTGTTGGGATGAAATATGAATTTCACTCATCCTGATTGATTAAATATGTCGATCGATTGATTGACAAGCTGTTATAAGCGTTAGATATCTATATTTGATGCTTATACAGTGTAGTGCACTTTGGTTGATGGTTGATTATTTTTCAATGCTATTATACATGTGTTGTATGAAAATCCATATAATTAACTTTATATGGTGATTGATTGGGCCTCATTCCAATTTGAAAAATAAAGAATATTATAAAATAAAAGTTCATGTGTTGACAGTACTCATCCATTGAGATTGGTCATGTGTTGAACGAAATATTTTAGTAATAAAATTTACATCTTTATCGATATAAAATAAAAGTTCATGTGTTGACAGTACTCATCCATTGAGATTGGTCATGTGTTGAACGAAATATTTTAGTAATAAAATTTACATCTTTATCGATATAAAATAAAAGTTCATGTGTTGACAGTACTCATCCGTTGAGATTGGTCATGTGTTGAACGAAATATTTTAGTAATAAAATTTACATCTTTATCGATATAAAATAAAAGTTCATGTGTTGACAGTACTCATCCGTTGAGATTGGTCATGTGTTGAACGAAATATTTTAGTAATAAAATTTACATCTTTATCAATATAAAATAAAGGTTCATGTGTTGACAGTACTCATCCATTGAGATTGGTCATGTGTTGAACGAAATATTTCGATAATAACAACTATTTTGAAAAAGAAATATTTGAAATAGAATATTTGAAAATAGAAATTTATGAAGCCGTGTTGATTAGATTGACGCCATTTTGACGTGAACGATATTTATATCGATTTTGTTCGATTTCGAAATGAATTGAATTGAAAACGATTTCGAAATGAATTGAATTGAAAACGATTTCGAAATGAATTGAATTGAAAACGATTTCGAAATGAATTGAATTGAAAACGATTTCGAAATGAATTGAATTGAAAACGATTTCGAAATGAATTGAATTGAAAACGAATTCAAATTGAATTGAAAGTGAATTGAAATGAATTCAAATTGAATTGAAATTTGAATTGAATAGAAATGAATTTTAAAACGAATTTATAAAGAAGAATTCAATTTTGATTTGAATTGAAAAGAAAGTTGGAATTGCTTTTAAAACGATTTTAAAACTATTTATATAATTCGTTTTAAATAGAAATCGACGATATATATATTATATATATTATATATATATAATATAATGGCCTGAATAGAACGCGCCGCGCCGCGGCAGTTCGTGAATTTCGACCATTTATTTCAAACGGACATTACGGGAGATCCGACTGTCGGATTCTCCTAAAACCGGAACCGTTGGGTTCGTATCGAAAAGAGCTTTCTAACGAATATGAGAAATTAGAAATCTAACGGTTGGATTTGGAATTATGTCCAAATCAAATTCGAAAAAGGTCGCTGTAAGTGCAGTTCGATAGCCGTTGATGGAAATCGACTGTACGGGCCTTGATAAAATTATTAAAAATAGTAATAATTTGTGTAAAATCATAAGAAATGATTTGTGAAGATTTGGGATGAAAAACTCCATATTTGAAAAGATAAAAATAGATTTTTATCGAAATGAACTAATTTTGAACTAGAAATATAATTCTATTTATTTTTAAATAAATAAATTGAATTTGAAAAGGGTTTTAAAAATAACCAGAATTTCCAATGATTGCATTGGAGTGGATTTGAATCGAAATTGTCTTCGGAATATTTCGATGTTGGAATTCGTGATTATACAGATGTTGTTATGGAAATTTGAAAGATATATATTTATATCGTTATTTCCAATACGACATTTGTTAATCGTAGAATTTGATATTGAATATAAGCCGATATATTTTCTATTCATAGCCTTATATTGAATATCAAATGTGATTTGGGTTTGTCGTGAATGGTGTCTTCACTAACACTGTTCTTGAACCCAGTTGAGAAAAGATTAAATCTTTTTATTTAGATTTAATGAAATGTACCAATTAAATGATATTTAATTGGAATGGAATTGGTATTGATTTTTGGGTTTATCGTGAACAGTGTTTTAAATAACACTTGTTCTTTAACCCGATAATTAATGGAATGATTTTTGGGTTTATCGTGAACAGTGTTTTAAATAACACTTGTTCTTTAACCCGATAATTAATGAATGTGATTTTGGGTTTATCGTGAACCGTGTTTTAAATGACACTGATTCTTTAACCCAGTTAACGATTAAAACTAAGTGGAGTTTTAATGAATCTTTAATTAGATTGAAATAATCGAGAATGGAGTATCACCAGTTTTGCTCCAGGCGATAGTTAAATCTTTAATTAGATTTGAACGTGAAATGGTAATTGAATTTACCGATAACACTGTGGTGTTAGATATGAAGTATTACCAGTTTTACTTCATGGGATAAATAGTTTGGGATTGGGAAATTAAACAAATGATTACTTCGGTAAGTTTCGTTAATCCCGGCTAGTTGAATCGAAATTCAAAAGAATAGAATAAAGAATAAATTCAAGGAATTTATCTTGGATAAAATTAATGGGAACCTTTCCCTATGAACTTGAAATTTAGAAACTAACTGTCGGTTAGCCAAGCAGAATGGTTTTCTGGATATTGATCTGATGTTGGTTTCGGCCTTCGGGGTTAATATTTGGGGAATTATCCTCTTGATTAATTTACGGTTAGTGACTGATGAATTGGAATGAGGCGTATGTTGTGTTTGTGTAACACTTATTTAAAATGTACGCGAGTTATTCGGAAAGACCGGGTTTATCCCATTCTGAATAACTAATACGACGATAAGTCGAAGATGAAGACGATGGTCGAAGACCGGAGGTCTTCACGTCGTTTGGGTAATTACTGATGATCTTGATTGGGCTGTACACCCAAGAAGATGGAAACAGTTAGTGATCGTCCAGACGTACTTGGAGATCGATGGATATGCGGGGTACTAGGTGCCTCCGGTTTCGTTCAGCCCCAGAACGGACTTGTAAATGGACTGTGTGTCTGACATTGGATTTTAGTCCGTGTGATTGATCTCTATTAAATATATATCTGTTTGGCGGCGGAGAATTTATTCTCTTGCTTAACGCCCTTCTCTGAGACGTACGAGCTCAGGGGTTATATATTGATGGATATCAATCGCATGGAGTGAATTGCCTGTGTGGCATGCTTAAGTGGCAAATGATCAAGGCTTCTGTTGAAAAGCAAAGTCTTGTGGTTGATGATCGAAGCAAGGCCTTTGTGGCGTAGCTTTGTGTAACGTTTACTTCGCGAGTTTCACACCCGGTATGAACCAAAAACGGGAGACGGACCTCAGGGGGGACATGCGTTTTCTTTCTAGTTATGAGTGGCGTCAGTGCTTGAACTGGCTGACGAGTTTGACTCATGTGGATGTTGCTTATTATTACTTGCTGAAAAGCGAGGCGCCTCGTGATATCGGTTTCGGCCGATGCTTCTGGTCGGCTGACGGGCCAGGCTTACGCCCCAAAGGGCGGAGAAACGTATTGTTCAGGCATTATAATCCACATCGGTGGACCGGCCCTGACGATCCAAGGGGCAGTTGCGGCTGTTCCTGAGGGGCGGACTAGAGCGTCTCGAATCGGTTGAGGATCTTGCCCCTAGCCTCGGTTCATACCATAAATGATAACCCAACTTCCAATACGACATTTGCGGTTTTGATTGTAAACTTATATATGGCGACATAGTGTTATGGGCCATTCATGCCGCCTATGATTGATACTTATGATTTGAAGTGTTTTATACACTATGCACCTATAATAGTATCAAATGATTTGTTTTAAACGTATCAAGCATTCTTTGGCTGTTATAAGGGAAAACCCTATCATCGGCTGTGTTGCATTGTGTGATGGGACCTGGGTCTTATAACAGCTTCATTTTTCTTTATTTAGCATTGCGCTGTTTGTTTTATGCACTGGTATTCTTGGGAGGAAACCCGTTCCGTGTTATACGGCGTGGTCCCTTGATTTACCTAATGATTTAAAATAAAGATTAATAACTGTTTTAGTTCTCACACCAGTCACATGACTGACCTGGAGTTTATTGTTTTAACCTAAACTCTGGGTGCCCTTATTTTCGACACGGGCAGCTAGTAGTTTTGGTTTTGCAGATTTATATTCACAGGATCCTGGTTTACAGCTGGAACGATATCCGGAAAGCTTTGTATCCGTATATCTCTTCTAGTTGTGTATTGTATTATTTTCCGCTGCGATGTATTTAAATGTAATTTGAATCTCTGATATTTCTGTGTAATATTTATTTGTTTATACTCTGTATATTCTTGTAATCTGATGCATTGTTGTAATATACAGTGAAATGTTCTTTCGTATGCGTTTTGTTGTGGTTTGTTCTCGAACTATCCGGCGCTTTCCTTTACGGGGAAGTTACGGGTCGTTTCAATTTCGTTGCTTGACTTCGATTCCTTGATTTGTTTGCTTGAGCCTTGAATTCTTTCTGCTTTGGCCTTTGTTTGAGTTCTCTCTTTCTCTTTTTTGACTTTTTTTTTGGAAGGAAAACTAAAATGGCACTAAAACAAAAACAAAAGAAAACTAAGGCTAATAAAAAAAATTAAACAAAGAGATGAAATCTCTTTCTTCCTTTTTTTTAGGAAACAAAAGAAAATATATAACAAACAAAGAAAAAAAATTTAAAAAAAGGATTTGAGAAAAGAAAGCTAGAACCAACTTACAAAATTCAAAGAAGAGAAAAGGATTTTTTTTAAAGGGAACAGGGAGAACTATAAACTATGAGAAGAAAAAAAAAAGGAAGAGGATGGGGTATTGGTTTGAGAAGTGGTTGTGGTGACTATTGTTTGTGATGAAGAGGTTGAAGAGGATGGGTACATGTAGACAGAAGAAAGAAAATTGGAAAGAAATGAAAAAGGATTTTTTTTATTTTTATTTTGGGAAAAGGAATGTATTTATACAAGGAATATTGGAAAGTAGAGAAGTTTGGAAAGAAATTAAAGAAAAGAAAGGAAAGGAATTGTAATAAAAGCATTTTTTTTCTTTTTTAGAGAATTGCTGAAAAATAGAAAGAGATAGTAGAGAAATTTGGAAAGAAATAACGGAGAAGAGAGGAAAGAAATTGGAAAAAGTTGGAACGAAATTAATTAAAAAAAGGGAAGGAAATAAATGAAGAAAGAATGGTAATGAATAGAAAAGAAAGTAGAAAAGAAAAGAGATCAAAGTAAATTTGCAAGTTTTTCTTTTTTAATTAGAATTGTTGTAAAAGTAGAGGTGTGGAAAGGTGGAAAGAAATTTGAAAGAAAAAGAAAAGAATTAAAAGAAAGTAATTGTTAGAAAAGTTGAAATTTTTTATATGGAAATGTTGAAAGGAGGAAGCAAGAAGCAAATAAAAGTGGAAAGAAATAAATAAAAAAATGCAATTATTTTTTTATTATTGTCAAAATAGAAGAGAGAGAAGAGATTGTGTAGAAGAAAAATCAGAAAGAAGTAAATGAGAAAAAAGGGAAACAAAAAGAACAAAAATTGCACAAAAAAGGGCAAGATTTTTTTTATTTTTTTTATTGTAAGAGAATGAAATATGAGAGTTTGGAAAGAATTTTTTTTCAAAAAAAAAAAGGAAATCTAAGAAAAATAATGGGAAAGAAATTTGAGAAAATAGATGGCAAGAAATCGAACACAATTGTGGCAATTTGAATTGGTGAAATCAGGTGTAAAAGGAAATGAATAAAAAAGGAAGAATTATAAGAGAGATCGGAGATTGGGGATATAAAATTACAGAAAGGTTTTATATATATATATATAAATAAATAAATTGTAAATAGAAGGAAGAAAAGTGAAAAGAAATAGGAAAGAAATCAAAACAAATATGGCATTTTTTTTACGACAGAAAAATATGTAAAAGAGGAAAGAAATTTAAAACAAAAATTGGCAACTTTTTTTTTCGTTTTTTCTCTTAATTGGAAGATTACGGTATCATTGACTAACACCAAATCAAACCAATCAAGAATTTTCTGCTATATATAAAAGACAACAAAAGGAATAAAATAAAAATAAAACTAACACAAATTAGGAAATAAAATATTTTTGTGAGTTTTTTTTTATGGAAAAAGAAGAAAATAAATGGAAAAAAATAACTCGAAGGATTTAAAAATAAAAATAATTTTGATCCCGGCAACGGCGCCAAAATTTGTTTGCGAACAAATTAAACAGTTGTAAACAACTGTAAAATCCGTTCAGCTTTCCTAAACAACAAGGATTGTTGTAGAGGGTGTCGAACTCTGGGACCAAAAATATTTTAATTAATAAATCCAATCAAGTTATTCTTTGATTTTGAATGGTTGCAAACACAGAAAATAAACAAAAAGAGAGTTTTAACAATAAGAGAAAGCAATTAGGGGATAATGACATAAATTAGATTAATATTCATCAATAGCCAATCGAATAAATACAGATCTAATTCATGTTTCTGTCACAAACATGAATCAACTATAATTAGGTTTCTAGAAACAAATATGTAAATAACAAGTATAGCATATGCAGGAGCTCAGCTCTTAAACAACCATAGGGTATCAGGACAGATTCACTATTTTATTTCTAAAACCCTAAATATTAAATCTAAATCTGATAAGTGTTAGATCAAACTCGAATATACCCTGTGAAGGAGCACAGCTCTTAAACGACACAGGGTATGAAGGTTCAGATCTAACCCTTAGTTCAAATCTAGATCTACATACATGAAGTTCTAATCTTTTGGCTATGTGATTCATATTGAATCATATCTATTAGCGTCATCACCCCCTAATCAAAGAGGATTAGCTAGACATAGCTAAAAGAAAATAACAGACATGAACATAAATAAAATGCAAATAAAAACTAAATAGAAGAGAGAAAGAAGAGTTTTATTCCAAGCAAAGGATTACTGAATAAAACTAAGTGTGTTTTACAATGAATGAGATAAAGTGTATTTATAGCTGATATGACAAAGGATACTTGGCAAATTCCATAATGTGGGACTAAAGAATTAGCCCAACTAACACATAAGCTAGTGTGAACGCAGCTGTAGAGTGAGAGGCCTTGCAAACGAGCTAATGTGAACGCAACATGAGTGAGATGCCCTGCAAATGAGCCAATGTGAATGCAATATGAGTCTTTAGTGAGCCAAATCTACCCAACTGAACTCTATTTGCAACCGTTCTTCAAGCTTTAAACTCTTCAAGCTTTAGTAATTTCAACTTCACTCTTTTTAAGCAAATTCTTCATGCTTTATCCATCAAATGCTCTAAACCAAGCTTTTTATCAACAATCTGAAAACACAGCTATAAATACACAATATTAATTATTTTAAATAGAAAACTAGATAAATAAGCGGATAAAATATACACATTTATGTGTATATCAGTGTGTGTATATATATAATTATCCAAGGGTATCCAACATTACTGGTACATCTGGCGTTGGTGTGCAAACCCGCCGAGCTCTTTCCGACACCTTGTTGACAAAGTCAACGACGGTATATCTTGGTCTCATTTAATGAGTTGGACACCAAAGGATTACCAACATCTTGTTGACAAAGTCAGCGTTGGCCTGCACAATCCGCCAAGCTCTATCCCAAACTCTCACGTCAGTCCACGAGGCAATGCAAGGGTGGTATACCTTGGTCTTTTCAGTTAGGTGATTGTAAATAGTAATAATGTAAATATTTTGTAATAAAGAGAGAGTAAGCACTTGAAATCCAGGCACACTCTTCACTTATTCAACCTAACCTATTAACAAAAAGGAAGTTGAGATGCCATTTTATGATTTTTGATATCGATTATAGAATTCATTTCATATTTGCACTGTGTTTCTACCAAAACAACTGGCTAAGCTGGAGGAGTTTGTGATGATAACATGACTTTTATTTGAAGTTTTGATTAGTAATGGACTTAAATTTCATAGTGACGACCCAAATTTGTGTTAACTCATTCGTGTAATATTTAAAAGTAAATTATCCATTCGTAGATATTTCTTTAAAAACTTGCATTCATATTGTAAATATTTTCGAATCTTGCATTTTGTAAATATTTTTTTTTGCATTTGACTTTTGGATTTTGTGTGTAGTATCCGATGAAAACCCTCACGAGACAACACTCGTCCTACTGGGGACACCCAGAGGTTTAACGGCTTGTTGCATATGCTCAATGCAATCGTGCTCCATACGAAAATGGGTTTAGCTTAGTTTTTACTTTATTTGAGGACGAATAAAAAAATAAGTGTGGGCGTACTTAATGTGCATGTAAAAATGCACATTTATATTCACATATTTATTCTTGTTTAGTGCTAATAAATGTCATATATGGGTATTTTATCATGTTTAAACAATAATTGAATTGATTTCAAAACATCACGCTTTTATCATCATATAGGGGGAAAATAGTCATTTTTGTGCTTGTATTATTTTGAAAATGTTTACTTGGACATTTTTTATATTTTTGCAGAAATTGGATTCATGTAGAAGAGGACTTCATAAATATATATGTGCATACAAAGGAGAAAGGAGGAAATCAATGCCTTGCCCAAAAAAATGAAAAGGGAAATCAATCAATGAAAAGGGAATCAATTCAAATGGAGGACCTCATTCACTCTCCCTCCTTCTTTAGTGGGGACAAAAATTATGGCTTCATGAATCATTATTGCTAAAAACAAAATGAAACTTAAGGAGGGGGCATTCTTGGTAGTACCCAAAAAGTGAATTAGGGTTTAGTCATGTATAAATAACCCATGTATGTTAATGTAAAAATCATCTTGGATTTTTAGTTTAGAGTGAGGCTGAAATCAAAACTTCTCTTTTTCTGCCATGGCTTCTTAGCCATTTCTTTTTTGTAATATGTTGCTTTAATGCAATATTAAGTTGTTGTTTTCATTTACATGTTATTTTCTCTTCTACAAGTAGAATAGATTTTTATCTTTATTTTCTCTTTATTTTGTTCTCTTTTATAATGAAATATCTTTATGTTATCATTGAATCCATCATGAGTAACTAAACCCTTTCAATTTAGGGGAAGTGAAGCTCTCATGATTCATGATTAATTAACATAAGAATTTCTTGTTTCTAACTCTCTCATTTGAGCTTAATATATAATTGGATATTGATAAAGTAAAGTTTTATATGGTGAAAATTGATAGCACATGTTGGTTGATTATTCCCAAATGTGTTATACTCATATCATTAATAGAATCATACTTTATCACAATCTAATTCATATTAGAACTATTATTTTCTATGTGATAATTAGGGCGTTAAGTTCGTTTTGAAAATTGATGATTTATGTAGCTTGAATTTTCTAGCATATAAATCATGCTTGTATGAATACAACACATATGTGCTAGTTATTAAAGAGAGTTAGAACCATTTTTTATGTTAATTAGATTGATGTTGATAGTGAATCTACTCCTAAATTGTCTCATAGTCTGATATTTGTATTCATTTTAACATTGTTAGTTTTCTTTTTGTTTATAATTAACAAGTTCACTCACCTTTGGTTTAATTTGATTGAGTAAGATTAGAATAAATTCTTTCCCATTGGAACGACTCGTATTCGCCACGTAATACGATTGTAGGCCGTGCGCTTGCGGTATTATCACGATATTTCATGTTAACGGTTTTCTTAATAAAATATCCATTTATCGAACACGCCCAATATAGATTCAATGCTCAAGTTACTCTAAATTCACAATAATAACATTTTTTCCCTAAACTTGATTTATATGCCAATAACAATTTTGCCCAAAACTTGATTTATATGCCAATAACAATTTTTGCCCAAAACTTGATTTATATGCCAATTCCATACTTTGTCATTCATGCCAATTCTAGGTTCAATATGTCAAATTTACATATTTCATAACTCATGCCAAATTACATCTTAACAGTCATGCCATACTACATGTTCCAAATTATGCCAAATAATGTCAATTTCATGTTATACCCAATTACCCCCGCATTCATAACGAACGTATTTCGAGATTCAATGCAAGATCCATAAAAAAAGCTGAGAAACAATATGGAACATAAGAGGCATAAGAATAGACATATAATGATAAGAACTATTGGTCCATACATTTGATATGCCAAATTGACAAGTTTTGCATAGAATCCATCGCAGGCATATTGACAAGTTTTTCTGGGATCTGTATTCTGAAACTGAATAGCTCTCCCTTGATGTAGACTAATTGTTCTTCTAATCTAGATTTGATTTGATTCATAGCTTTAATCTTGCTTTCTAGTTAAAGGAGAATGGCAGCTACTCTAGGTTGAGTATTGACAGTATGACGGCTCTAGGAATATTTTTGTGTGGCTTAGGGTTTAGATTTAGGTTGCTTATATAGAAGTTTGATTTAATAAGAGCCATTAGATCAACCTAGGACCAATCAAAGCCGTACAAACCTAAGAGAACCAACCAGAACTTGCCACACAAGCCCTAATGACATAGCAAATCGTCATAAGAGAAAACACGTCAGATTTCAGATCTGGCCCGAGGAGGAAATCAACCCCCAGGTCGACCCCCTGGTCGACCTGTATAGGGGAAGGTCGACCCTCTGGTCGACCTCCTGGTTGACCTGGCCTTGGGCGGGAAAATTCCCGCCCAGCCCGCTTCTGCTTCTGATTTTGAAATTTGAATTTCAGAACTTTAATCTGAGCTGTTTATTTAAATTCTTGAATCTTCTGAAAGTCATAACTCCTTCATACGGAATCCGATTTACGCAAACTCAGACTCTATCTCAAGCAGAATTCGAAGACGAACGCAATGGCGTAACCCATTTCGCACATTTGTAATTAATTATTCTTTAATTCGTAACTCTAATGTTCATAGAAAATACGCGGTGTTACATTCTCCCCTCCTTAAAGGATTTCGTCCCCGAAATCTTCAAGTTAGGAGGAACGTATATCCTAACATCCAACATCCATCTACTCAACCATTCAATCACAGGCATCCATTTTCCTTAAAAGGTTTCTAATGTCATATGAACATATGCAGAGTGTGTGTATATGTCTCATATCTAATGCAAAATCAAGCGGTCTACTGATCCAGTTGACCTCCTTAATGTGAATCATGAGAGTGTCATGCGTCCAACATGTATGCAAATATCCCTAATCATGTAAATACTATATGTGTGCATATTCACTCATCCATATGCAACATCCATATGATAACACCAAGTTTCAATCCATATACAAATACATTCATATGCATATGCAATATGAAAGTGATTGAGCCGATCTAGTGCCTAGTGTGTGTATATGCATCCACGAGCAACCACAAGTAAACACTTGCAACCATCAATCATAACATGTCTCAAACAAACGTTTTCATCCATTGGTTTCTACCTAAGGACCAAGGATTGGACTGAGAGGATAAGGAATAGGATCGAGGAGATATACTTATAAGGTAGATACAAGCATGCATAATCTTAAAGAAAGAGAGATCAAGGATGTACCCTCAAAAAGAAAAGGGTAGGATGCGCGTATCTAGTCTTCAGTCTTCTAAGTCGCATCTTCTTAAGCTTCACTCCACTGTACCTTAACTAATTTAACTTCACGGTTGCGAAGCTTCTTGACCTCCATTTCCAAAACCCACTAGTTAAGATAGGACCTCGATCACTTACTATGCTAGAGAGTATCCAATGTAGTCGAGCTATCTTTCCAAGATAAATAGGTGTTAACCATGATACCAAGGCTATATACTAAGATGACTAGAGGTCTCTCCTCTACTTAGTCACAAACCTAAGGGTCTAAAGCTAAAGGTTGCTATGTACTTCTTACCTCTCTTAAGGTCAGTCTTACTTAGGGCGCCTGCTACAACCATTTATTTATCACACAAACCATCCTAGGTGAACTCAACATCCCTCAAGTGCAAGCCCCAAAGGCCTAAACCAATATTAGACAAGCACCCAAGGAATACGTCCTTCGAATTTGTACGATTTATGTGAGGTGATATGTAACAACCCGTATTTCTGGCCGATTATTTAAATTATTTTATTGTTTAAAATGTCAGTTTGAATTTAAATAATTGAATTTAATTATTTTGAATATTTAATTAATAATATAAATAGTATAAAAATATTTTTTATTCCAAAATATCTGGAAAAGGTTGGATTTGCAGTGTAATGTGGATTGACAACAAAAATGGGTTTAATATTGTTTATATTGAAAATATTTTAACGATTTCGTTTATTTAATGATAGTTGAATAAATAATTTAAAATTTAAATATAAAACAAGCTGCAGCGGCGCGGTAGTTCGTAATATGGAGTTTTGAACTTTAAATGGTCGTACAGGATTCAAAATAAGTCGGATTTTCTCGGAACAAGAA
This sequence comes from Allium sativum, assembly GCA_030737875.1. Classification (NCBI taxonomy): domain Eukaryota; kingdom Viridiplantae; phylum Streptophyta; class Magnoliopsida; order Asparagales; family Amaryllidaceae; genus Allium; species Allium sativum. The sequence goes on along the minus strand of CM060920.1, from coordinate 507,574,028 downwards.
ACGTCTGAATCTGTTGGATAATATCTTTCTAATGGAAGAGAAAAATCAAGTTTTCATAGTGTAGATTTTATTTTATATCCAAATAAAATTTTAAATAGTCGCTATGGAATTTATTTATAATTTTTAATGATTTATTTTATAAATAAAGGGGTTTTTAAAAATCGAATTGGCTTGGAATTCAAACCAAAATATTTTTATTTTGGTAATATAAGTAATTCTGGTTAGGTATGTCCAATTTTAATATTTTTATATTGAAGTATTTTAAAATTGGTTTATTTTAATTTAAATTGGACCCTTTAAAAGGGACTTTATTCAATAAAATCCGTTTTCAGCAAAACAAATTTTATTGAGACCGTAACAGCTAATTATTGCTTGATTTCAATTTGCACGTCGATCGGAGTTATTTTGTGAGCATGGAAAAACAAAATGCAAATAAAACAACCATTTGGACGTGAACGAGTGTCGTTTGAGCAAACAGACTCGGAATTCGACGAAACAAGTTTCATTAGGACCGTAACGTCAAATTGAACTATGCTGTCCATTTTCGTGATGAACGGAGCTTGTATGTAACCATAGTAATCAATAAACAACTTCAGAAATAGCGATAAGCATGAAATATAAATCGTTGGTCGTTGTCGGTCGTCACATCAACTTAAAATATAATAAAACCCACTTATATATACCCCCCACATCAGAATTTCTAGCCCAACTCTCATTTCAGTCAGCCATTTTTGCAAATAAGTCACTCTTTACAAAACAATTTATATCTTTTAATCAGAGAAGAATTTGCTATGGGGTTCTGAATCAAACATGTAGATCGGGAGGAGGTGAAGCTCTAGTAAAAAATTGGGGAGGTTTCATCGAGCGTGGTGGCCGGAAATCGTGAGGAATAGCAAAAAACTGATTTCGTTTTTATGGGATTTGAGGGAGTTTGGATAGACGATTGATGAGGGTTTGAAGCGATGTTGTAGAGGAGTGAAAGGGCTATGTTTTTGCTTTGGGTCGGAGGGTCTGAAATCAACCATTGCGGTCAAAAATCGAGGATGACTGGAGAGGAAATTTTTGTGGAGAAACGATCGGATTTGGTGAATTTCTGGGCGGAGGAGGCGACAAAGGGGTCGGAGGTTGAAGCAAAGCGGCGGAGCGGAGGCAGCCGCGTCCATCAGTGGTGGTCCGGCGTTCTAGAATCGTCCACGGTGCCGGCTATTGATGTATGAATGGAGTTCAATTCGAACCAAATTCTGGCGATCTGGAGGCGTCAGGGAGGTCGAGGTTTCTGGTGGATGAGCACGAGACAAAGGCGGTTCTGATGATGGGGGTCTGGCGGCGTCAGCTTAATGGTTGGGGCGGCGGTGGCTTTGGGATTTAGGCGAGGTCGAGTTGGGTTACAGGAGTAAGGAGCATCAGGTTAAGTGGAAGGGAAGGGGGAATCCACGTTTCTTTTGCTGACGTGGACTAGGTCGTTATTGACACTAATTACGGTAATTAATAATTTAATTAAGGTAATTTTTTTAAATAAATGTTGAACTTATATTAGCCATAGCTTTTTCATACATTGACGAAATTCAGTGAAATGGGATCCATTGGGATCGTGGCAACGGAGGCTACGCATACGCGCTGGTCGGTCAAAATCAGGAGCAGTTGGAATTTTGTGCAATTTTAAGTGCTGGTTTAAAATTATTCAACACAAAGCGACAACCGTCAACTGAAAACACTGGTGAGTTAACCCTCACACTTTTCTGGACTGCTATGATGTGATAAATCCATATAATTTAAAATATCATTTATATTGGTTAATTAGTTGCCTTGGTTACTATTTGTCTGCTATTGGTTGATGTTGAATTTATTCACACCATTTGAAGTGTATTGGCTGAAATCACCATATTGTTATAAAACATTATACTGAACTGTGATGCAGGGAAGAACAGGTAGGAGGAATCAAACCGGATTCCTCAAAGTTATTGTAAGTTATTTATTCACATATATGGATTATTACCCCAAAAATGATATCAAACCCTGTTCGGATTGAATGGTTGTTAATTATTTGTGATTTTAATCAATCGACGGTATTGATTAAATGGTTGGCACTGATGGCCTAGAACCTGTTATTTATAACGTCGTTTTGTCGCTAGGTGAACTGACGAAAGTTAAAGTTATAAATTTATTTTATACCTGAAAGGAAATTTTAAATTGATTTATACAAGTTAATTTAAAGCAGAAGTTTTTATCAATATATTTATATTTATAACCACGATTTATAAAAGAATTTATTTACAAATTTTATATAATGAATTATTTTGGCAGAAGAAAGAAACAAATATACGGATTGGTAAAAACTGAATATTTGTTTTATAAAACAATTAAATGATATTTTTAATTAATTAAGTTATTAATTAATTTAAAAAGGGAAATGATATCAGTTAATAATTAACTGATATCGACGGTCGACGAAGGGAACTGTCTTAATCAAAGTTGATGATGGGGATGATTTGATTTTAATTAATCAAGTCGATAATTTTCAAATATTCGTTAAACTTAACAAAGGTTGTTTAAATTTAGTTAATCTTTGATTAACTATATTTTAAAAATGATTGTCAAGTTAATCATTGTTAATGAGGTTAATTATGATTTAAAAATTCTTTAAAAATGATCAATTATTTTATTCGAATTAGCTATTTTTAATGTAGTAAATGTTATAATTAATTAATTAATTATTATTCTAATTAATTAAAGTGGTTACTTTTAAATTAGAATTAAATTAAGAAGTAACCCAGTGGCGATAAGATTGAATAAGAGTATAGTAAGAATTTTATAAGAAGTGAAATGAAGATCAGTTAACAGTTTGACTGATGAGTACGGTTGACAAAGTCTATGGGTTTTTTTATGGTTAGTTTAATTTGTTTTTAAATTAATCTAATCGATGGTTTCCAAAATAAGAGTGTCGTTAAAGTTTAGTAAAGCCCTGATTAACTATAATTATAAAGTGATTATCAAATTGGAATTTTGATAATAAAGTTATCTATTATTTTATAATCCCTTAAATGATTAATTACTTTATTTCTAATTTAAAATGGAATTAACCACTTTTAAAGTGGTAAATGTTGAAGTAAATTATCATTTGAAATAAATGATAATTAAAGCGATTACTTTAAAATGGTAAATTAAATTATAAAGGGATCAAATGGAAATAACTTTGATTCAAGGGTGTATGAAAGGATTTTAATTCGGTTTACAAATAGAGTTTGTAAAAGTGACTTGGGAGCTAATGCGAGGGTTCTAATCAGAGTTTATTTAATTAGGTAAGGTGAGATTGGTTAAAATAAGGCTAAAAAGGGGGTTTGGTGTATTTACTTGATAAATTGAGTAAAGAAATTCTAAGGAGGTTACCAATGTAAAGGATAAGGTTATAAAACCATTATTGAATCGAATGGTAAATGAGACTTGGTTCAGGGAAGTTTACTTAATTAAGGAATGGGAATTAACATGAAAAGTGGGTTTCCGAATAAAAGGGAATGGGTTATAAAACCATGATAAGTGGAAATGGGAATGGAATACCAGGATTTTGAGTTGTAAACTTTTATTGTCTGAAGGCAAGAACGGGGTCGATCAAGGTCTGAGAGGTAATTAAAATGCCCCAACATGGGCAACTTCACTATTGTCAAAAGATGATATTGGTTTGCAATGGTAGAGGATGTTGGGGATAGTATATTGAGAAAACATTGCAATATATTAAACCATTGGGTTTAAATTAAACAGTGTGTTATTTGGGTTTGACACGAAATATGATTTTACTTCTATAATGTGATTAAATAAATATATATATAACACTATTTCCAAAGGAGTGAAATAGTATGTTTGGGTGAGCGCGTTTATTCAAAAGAAATAAGCCGATAAACAATTCCTTAAAAATTAAGGAATTAAGAATGATATTTCTTTTGAAATGTAATTTATATTGAGAATAAAACTATGATTCCCAACAGAGCAATTGCTTTAGAGTTAATAAACATGTTTAAGATTAAATTATAAGGAAATACGTCATTTGACGATATTATAATTATACAAGATTTTTAATTAGAATTACACCTTTGACTAAAATATATATATCGATATTAGCAATGATTAATGGAAAGTGGTTTTATGGAACTATAGTGATATGTGCAAGGATAAGAAATGTGAAAAGGTTTTGACAATTGAACGATGTTTCAATATAAAGAGGAATAAAGATGTTTTTTTTTTAAATATGAAAGTAATATTGCCAGACAAAGGAAACAAAAATGAAGTTTGATAAATACGTTATTCGAAAGTAAGTATTGATTAATATTTTTCAAAGTAATGAACTCGAAGATTTTCTTGTGATATAATTTAAGAAGTTGATTATAAGAATCAATGAAATAGTTTAATGAAGTGTTTTTAATATAAATGACCAGAGCTGCCAATGTACTTAACGGTATTGTTATGATTTGATAGTTAAATAACCAACTATCAAATGGAATATTCTATTTCCTTTTTGACGTGTTGTTTCGAAGAGACCGGGATGGGGACTAGACCCAAAACCACTTCGAATCAACTATGCGATCGCGACAAATGTGCAAGCGATAAAGATGGAGAACTGAAGGCCATAGATCTTCATAAATGGAAGAACCACTTACAATCTCTGAGTCGACGCAAAGATATACTTGGGTTCTGTCATGGGTGAAATCTATGAATTGCAAGGACTACTCGTTATTGATCCATAGGGTGATTCCTAGTATGCAGTAGGAGGGTGCCTTCGGTTTGTCCAGTCCCAGGGCAACTTGTATGGATGAATGTCTGACAGAGTATTTCGAAAGGGATCACGTATGTTGATTTCTTCAAACGTACTGTATTTCATGGCGGAGAAATGGTTTTTCTCTTGCCAAATAACTAGAGTATTTTTTGTTGACGTCAATTAGTGATACCTGGCGGATCTGATAATGTGGCATTCAAAGTGAATAATGACCAGATGTTCTAAAGGTAAATTCAAGCCTCACAACCGGGAAATGACAAAAATCGGGCAGGCAGCATGGCTATGTGTGTTGCTCCCATTAGGGTGTATAATCAACTATCTAGAGAAATTCATTTCCTTCTTTAATCTAATTCGATGTTGTACCTTTTTCAGGAGATGGTTGCTGATCCCAACCATTGGTGATATACATTCGATACACTCAAGCGAAATGAGTGGTCGGTCATGTGAGGGCCGGGTTGCAAGACGTTCTTGTTGAACCCAGTGTATTCGCCTCTAGAGATACACTACCGGTAGGTGGTCGCATACCTTGTCATTGTCGGAATCCAATATCCAATAAGCGCCCGCGGTTTCGATTGTATACTATATATGTGGAGCGTGAGATGCAAGCGTTCCACTAGATTGTTATTTATTTGTATTTAGACGCTATTATAATATCAGAAAATATATTGGTTTCAAAAATGGTTTGGGTTATGGTAAGGTAAAAACCGTCTGTGTTTATGTGTGGCCTGGTCTTACTATTATCCTTTTATTTCAAAAGGATTTTCCAAATTTAAACAAGTGGTTTGTGCTGTGAATTTATCACTGAAAGTATTCCAGACTGACCCGGTGAATTCTGCTTTGCTTCAAATGTGCTCGTGTCAGACCGAGTGTATTTCCAGGTTAGGATTCGCTTGGAGTTTCAGGAGCTGGAAGCAGGAGGCTTCACCGCTAGTTATATAAAGTTATTTCCGCTGTGATAGTTATATGTTGTACTCTGATGATTGGTCTGTATATACAGTTCTTTTGTATAAAGAGATTTGATATTATATTTTATCTGTTCCGCTGTGAGATTCTGATGTGATGTTCTTCTTCTTTTCTTCTATTCTATTATCTCTTTCTTTCTTCTCTCACCCTCTAACTTCTTTCTATTAACAGTCGGGGTTCGATACTTGGATTTTTGGCAAGTGATACAGGGTTATGTATTATTGCTGGAAATTCGAGCGTCGGATTTTCCGGGCCGTTACAGTTGGTATCAGAGCTATTAGTTTAGTGATAACCTAGGCTCTGTGGTGCAACTCAATAGAGATTGGGTCAGTTATACACTAGATTGAGTTGTGTATATATATATGAGTGCGCATATTTGTAATTGAATATAAAAAATTATTTTAAATATTTTGTGAAGAGGGTAAATGAAATAATTTTGCCCAAATCATATTTTGTATAGAAAGGAAATTATTTTATCGAATTTTTGAGATATCTTATTGTTTGGCTAATCTGAATGGAATTAAAACCAAAGGTGGAATTCGACTTGATTTACTTAAGTCGAGTTAAATCAGGAAGGGATGTAGTGTTGGGATTGAATAAAATACATTTGGAATTTGGTAATTGAACTAATAATTGAATAAGAAATCAATTTGATATGAACCAATTGATATTTGAATATGTGAAACCAAAGTGAAAACAAATGAGAAAATATTAATGTTGAATCAAAATGATTTGGTTGGATTGTTTTGCCTTGTTTTTTGTTTGTTTTATGTTGGATGGTTTGTATAAAATTCACCAATAGTTAAAATTTAAAAGTTGAATAAATTGGGAGGTTAAGTAAATAAAATTCAGTATAATAAGGGTGATTGGAAACCAAAAGATTTAAACCAATAATGATCCCAAGTGTTTGATTTTGGGGATTTGTGTAATCATGGGTTAATCCTTGAAATGTTATTTCATGTATTGGGAACTTACTTGATGATGAAGTTAAGTACAGGTATGGGAAGTCTATGAAGATAGAATTTGATTGCGTAGATTGCTATAAATTGAGAATTTTACTTGATAACGCTTGCAAAAAGGTACGCCTACGCCAAATATAAATTTTGGATTTTAGTTTGGGTTTTGTGATCTGATTTTTGAATTTTCCGATCTTGAGAATCGAAGTATATATATTTGTTGAACCTGCAATATTGCAGATGTCCCTCCGTGTAAGGGAGACTCTGCCAAAAAAATTCCAAAATTAAGGGTGTTAGAAAATTTTTGAAGATTTTTAGGGAACTTTGTTATTTGAAATAAAATTGTTTAAAAGCCGATAAGATTAGTTTATAAATAAAACTGATTTTTAACTAAATATATTTTTGTAAAGATAATGGGGTTGTACCATTTTTTTCTGCCTTGGCAATTTCGGTGACGAAATTCTTTTAAGGGGGAAGGAATGTAATGACCCGTATTTCTGGCCAACTATTTAAATTATTTTATTGTTTAAAATGTTAGTTTGAATTTAAATAATTGAATTTAATTATTTTGAATATTTAATTAATAATACAAATAGTATAAAAATATTTTTTATTCCAAAATATCTGTAAAAGGTTGGTTTGCAGTGTAATGTGGATTGACAACAAAAATGGGTTTACTATTGTTTATATTGAAAATATATTAACAATTTCGTTTATTTAACGATAGTTGAATAAATAATTTTTAAATATAAAACAAGCTGCAGCGGCGCGGTAGTTCGTAATATGGAGTTTTGAACTTTAAATGGTCGCACATGATTCAAAATAAGTCGGATTTTCTCGAAACAAGAAACATCTGAATCTGTTGGATAATATCTTTCTAATGGAAGAGAAAATTCGAGTTTTCAAAGTGTAGATTTTATTTTATGTCCAAATCAAATTTTAAAATAGTCGCTATGGAATTTATTTATAATTTATAATGATTTATTTTATAAATAAAGGGGTTTTTAAATATTTTAAAAATCGAATTGGCTTGGAATTCAAACCGGAATATTTTATTTTGGTAATATAAGTAATTCTGGTCAGGTATGTCCAATTTCAATATTTTATTATTTTTATATTGAAGTATTTTTAAATTGGTTTATTTTAATTTAAATTGGACCCTTTAAAAGGGACTTTATTCAAACGACCTCCGTTTTCAGCGAAACAAATTTTATTGAGACCGTAACAGCTAATTATTGCTAGATTTCTACTTTCACGTCAATCGGAGTTATTTTGTGAGCATGGAAAAATAAAATGCAAATAAAACGACCATTTGGATGTGAACGAGCGCCGTTTGAGAAAACGGACTCGGAATTCGACGAAACAAGTTTCATTCGGACCGTAACGCCAAATTATACTATGCCGTCCATTTTCGTGATGAACGGAGCTTGTATGTAACCACAGTAATCAATAAACAACTTCAGAAATAGCAATAAGCACGAAATAAAAATCTTTAGTCATTGTCGATCATCACATCAACTTAAAATATAATAAAACCCACTTATATATACTTTTAATCCGAATTTCTAGCCCAACTCTCATTTCTAGCCCAACTCTCATTTCCGTCAGCCATTTTTGCAAATAAGTCCCTCTTTACAAAACAATTTATATCTTTTAATCCGAGAAGAATTTTCTATGGGGTACTGAAGCAAACATGTAGATCGGGAGGAGGGGAAGCTCTAGTAAAAAATTGGGGAGGTTTCGTCGAGCGTGGTGGCCGGAAATCGCGAGGAACAGCGAAAAACTAATTTTGTTTTTATGGGATTTAAGGGAGTTTGGGTGGATGATTGAGGACGGGTCTGAAGCGATGTTGTGGAGGAGTGAAAGGGCTATGTTTTTGCTTCGAGTCGGAGGGTCTGAAATCGACCGTGGCGATCAGAAATCGAGGATGATCGGAGAGGCGGTTTTTGTGGAGCAACGATCGGATTTGGTGAATTTCTGGGCGGAGGAGGCGACAAGGGGGTCGGAGGTTGAAGCAAAGTGGCGGAGCGGAGGCAGCCGCGTCCATCAGTGGTGGTCCGGCGGTCTGTAATCGTCCACGGTGGCGGCTATTGATGCATGAACGGAGTTCAATTCAAACCAAATTCTGGCGATCTAGAGGCGTCAGGGAGGTCGAGGTTTCTGGTGGACGGGCGCGAGACAATGGCGGTTCTAATGATGGGGGTCTGGCGGCGTCAGGTTGATGGTTGGGGCGGCGGTGGCTTTGGGATTTAGGCGAGGTTGAGTTGGGTTACAGGAGGAAGGAGCATCGGGTTACAGTGGAAGGGAAGAGAGAATCTGCATTTCTTTTTCTTACGTGGACTAGGTAGTTACGGTAAATAATTTGATTAATAATTTAGTTAAGGTAATTTTTTTTAAAATAACGTTGAACTTATATTAGCCATAACTTTTTCATACGTTGACGAAATTCAGTGAAACTGGATCCATTAGGATCGTGGCGACGGAGGCTACGCATACGCGCTAGTCCGGTGAAAAATGGAGCAGTTGGAATTTTTTGCAATATTAAACGTTGGTTTAAAATTATAAAACACAAAGTGACAACCATCAACTGAAAACACTGGTGAGTTAACCCTCACACTTTTCTGGACTGCTATAATGTGATAAATCCATGTAATTTAAAATATCATTTATATTGGTTAATTAGTTGCCTTGGTTACTATTTGTCTGCTATTGGTTGATGTTGAATTTATTCACACCATTTGAAGTGTATTGGCTGAAATCACCATATTGTTATAAAACATTATACCGAACTGTGATGCAGGGAAGAACAAGTAGGAGGAATCAAAACGGATTCCTTAAAGTTATTGTATGTTATTTATTCACATATATGGATTGTTACCCCAAAAATGATATCAAACCCTGTTCGGATTGAATGGTTGTTAATTATTGTTGTGATTTTAATCAATCGACGGTATTGATTAAGTGGTTAGCTGTGATGGCCTAGAACCTGTTATTTATAACATCGTTTTGTCGCTAGGCGAACTGACGAAGATTAAAGTTATAAATTTATTTTATAACTGAAAAGAAATTTTAAATTGAATTATACAAGTTAATTTAAAGCAGAAGTTTTTATAAATATATTATAGCCACGATTTATAAATGAATTTATTTATAAATTTTATATAATGAATTATTTTGGCAGAAGAAAGAAACAAATATACGGATTGGTAAAAACTGAATAATTATTTTATAAAACAATTAAATGATATTTTTTAATTAATTAAGTTATTAATTAATTTAAAAAGGGAAATGATATCAGTTAATAATTAATTGATATCGACGTCGACAAAGGAAACTGTCTTAATCAAAGTTGATGATGGGGATGATTTGATTTTAATTAATCAAATCGATAATTTTCAAATATTCGTTAAACTTAAAAAAGGCTATTTAAATTTAGTTAATCTTTGATTAACTATATTTTAAAAATGATTGTCAAGTTTATCATTGTTAATGAGGTTAATTATGAGTTAAAATCCTTTAAAAATGATCAATTATTTTATTCGAATTAGCTATTTTTAATGTTATAAATGTTATAATTAATTAATTATTATTTTAATTAATTAAAGCGATTACTTTTAATTAGAATTGAATTAAGAAGTAACCCAGTGGCGATAACATTAAATAAGAGTATAGTAAGAATTTTATAAGAAGTGAAATGAAGATCAGTTAACAGTTTGACTGATGAGTACGATTGACAAAGTCTATGGGTTTTTTGACAGTTAGTTTAATTTGTTTTTAAATTAATCTAATCGATGGTTTCCAAAATACGAGTGTCGTTAAAGGTTAGTAAAGCTCTGATTAACTATAATTATAAAGTGATTATCAAATTGGAATTTTGATAATAAAGTTATCTATTATTTAATAATCCCTTAAATGATTAATTACTTTATTTCTAATTTAAAATGGAATTATCCACTTTTAAAATGGTAAATGTTGAAGTAAATTATCATTTGAAATAAATGATAATTAAAGCAATTACTTTAAAATGGTAAATTAAATTAAAAAGGGATCAAATGGAAATAAGTTTGATTCAAGGGTGTATGAAAGGATTTTAACCCGGTTTACAAACAGAGTTTGTAAAAGTGACTTGTGAGCTAATGCGAGGGTTCCAACAAGAGTTTATTTAATTAGATAAGGTGAGATTGGTTAAAGTGCAGCTAAAAAGGGGGTTTGGTATATTTACTTAATAAATTGAGTAAAGAGATTCTAAGGAGGTTACCAATATAAAGGATAAGGTTATTAAACCATTATTGAATCGAATGGTAAATGAGACTTGGTTCAGGGAAGTTTACTTAATTAAGGAATGGGAAGTAACATGAAAAGTGGGTTTCCGAATAAAAGGGAATGGGTTATAAAACCATGATAAGTGGAAATGGGAATGGAATACCAGGATTCTGAGTTGTAAACTTTTATTGTCTGCAGGCAAGAACGGGGTCGATCAAGGTCTGAGAGGTAATTAAAATACCCCAACTTGGGCGACTTCACTATTGTCAAAAGATGATATTGGTTTGCAATGGTAGAGGATGTTGGGGATAGTATATTGAGAAAACATTGCAATATATTAAACCATTGGGTTTAAATTAAACAATGTGTTTTTTGGGTTAGACATGAAATATGATTTTACTTCTATAATGTGATTAAATATATATATATATATATATATATTACACTATTTCCAAAGGAGTGAAATATTATGTTTGGGTGAGCGCGTTTATTCAAAAGAAATAAGCCGATAAACAATTCCTTAAAAATTAAGGAATTAAGAATTATATTTCTTTTGAAATGTAATCTATATTGATAATAAAACTAGGATTCCCAACAGAGCAATTGCTTTAGAGTTAATAAACATGTTTAAGATTATATTATAAGGAAATACGTCATTTGACGATATTATAATTATATAAGATTTTTAATTAGAATTATACCTTTGACTAAAATATATATATATATATATCGATATTACCATTGATTAATGGAAAGTGGTTTTATGGAACTATAGTGATATGTGCAAGGATAACAAATGTGAAAAGGTTTTGACAATAGAACGATGTTTCAAGATAAAGAGGAATAAAGATGTTTTTTTTTAAGTATGAAAGTAATATTGCCAGACAAAGGAAATATGTAACACCCCACACCCGCTACGGTCACTCACTAAGGGAATGCCATAACATTGGTGGAGTATTTTAAGTGAATATAGAACAGAAAAATTACAACAAGACAGATATAAGTAATACTTGAAAATTTAAATCATCATTTTATTGCAGCGGAAAGTAAAACATGTTTGGTTACATCACAAAACCATACAAGAGTCAAGTACAAAATATCCATCTTGATAAAAATAAGTACATAATCCCACCAAGTAAACAATAGCCATAAAAGGAAAGATGAACTGAGCTTTACTTCAACGGTCCAAGCTCCAAAGGATAGATACAGCAATTCGATCAAGGCCCACTAGCACTAGGCCCACTCTGATAACCTGGGGTTGGGGGAAAAAGATAAAAACAACGGGGTCAGACATAAGTTTGAGTGAGTCCTATAACTTTAACAATACAATCATTAAAGTAACCAGAGAAGACATAAGTTGATTTCCGTTAACGCCTGGGGATGAATGGCTACACTAAGCAGCTTGGCAAACTTAGGATAAACTAAGATAACCGTAAAGACGCATTTATCCACCCAAGGATAATTACCAGATTACACCGCCCCAGACCTATCCACCCAAGGATAGTTTCTACACTGCACCACACCAGTTCTACCCACCAAGAGTAATTCCTACTTAAAGGTTGATCCCTCCAAGGACTTAGAAAATTTCCCCAGTAGATTCGTGTACTCCTAGCCCACTACATAGGTGCCGTCTGCCACTATCTCCACTAGGTGTACCTAGCAATTTTACCCAGTAGTTTCGTGTACCCCTACATAGGTGCCGTCTGCCCCTATCTTTATTAGGTGTACCCACTACTCCCCATCGATCGGCTCCCTACCGTAGATACCCGTGCTGGTCCCACAATTGGGGTGTATCATTCCCCAACGTGGCCACCTGATAATATCAACGGTGCACGGCTTTATATCTACACGATGCAACAACGACTTACCAACCAGCCCGGGTCCACACACGCATATGAAACCCGTTGGTCCTGCGTTGCCACCGCTAACCCGTTTTGGCCACTTATAGTCAAGCCCAATATGCGTGTCCCGTCACCCGACTAGAGTCGGGCCCACAAAGATACGTTTGGGATATTGGTTGAAATGGGCCCCCACAAGCTACTACTTAAGCTTGCTATTTTTATCTAGTGCATCCCACTTAACCCCTTTTTATAATCATGCCCCCTTACATGTTAAGATTTGGTTAAGTCATCAATCATATTTCAATTGCCACTAAGGGCACCCACTAGATTTCCACATGCCACCCAAAGCACTTACTTAACCCTTCACCCATGTTTTAATTACATGTTCCTCTTTGGTTAAGTATTCTAATCGTATTTTCTATTGCCACCCAAGGCAACTTACTAGTTTCCTCATGCCACCCGAGGCACCCCCACTAGTTACTACATGCCACCCAAGGCACCCACTTAACCCTCATGTCCCACTACATGCTAATTTGGTTAAGTGTTTCTTAATTAATTAAGACCGTGATCCTCCTAAAGACCTCTCACATTAGACTATCTTTTATGACCGCTGGTTAAGCCGGTTGGGTCCGGGCAGCCTTACGTCATAACCGAGTCTAACCTCGTGTCTTTACGTTAATCACGCATTTAGTTTGTGACTAAGACCTCTCACATTGGGCCAATCATTTGTAGCCGCTGGATGGCCGGTCGGTTCCGGGCAGACTTCCGCTACAAAAAGGGTCCAACCTCGTGTCTTAGTTGATTAATTACACCTAATTAATCACCCCCACAATTAATTATCCCTAATTAATTACACATTCACATTTTTCATAACATGGGTAGACCTAACTCAATAGGTAAATTCCCATGGGGTAGACCTAACTCAATAGGTAAATTCCCACTTATGTTAATTTATTTTTATGGTATGCTTAATCATACCCAATCATACTTTTATTAACATATTTATTACCCCATCGTTCCCCACGTAAATCGTTCTCATTTCACGACATAATAAAGGGAAAGATCCATCACAAATATCATGGGTTTAGCATATACTTTGTCATGGGTTAAGAAGATGTCAACTTGCATGTATGAGCATATATTAACCCAACTACATTTAACCCCAAACTTGCATATTATCATACACATGACTTGCATAACATGTTGCATATGAACTTGCATATTATCATACACATATCTTGCATAACATGTTGAACTTGCATATAAGCATTCACACAACTTGCATAACATGTTGAACTTGCATATAAGCATTCTCACAACTTGCATAACATGTTAAACATGCATTTAAGCATACACATAACTTGCATAAGCATTCACATTCTTGCATAAGCATTCACATACTTGCATATTAACTCATAAACTTGCATAATGTGTCATCATGAACTTGCATATTAACAAACATGTAACTTGCATAGCATATCTTGCATATTAACATACATGTAACTTGCATAGCATATCTTGCATATTAACATACATGTAACTTGCATAGCATATCTTGCATATTAACATACATGTAACTTGCATAGCATATCTTGCATATTAACATACATGTAACTTGCATAGCATATCATCATGGACTTGCATAACATGTATATGATCACATAGCCCACAACTTGCATATTTAGCATCATGTAAACATAACATACATCATACAAAACTTGCATAAACTTACATACTCAACATGCATAAACCCACTTGTTAAACATGCATAAACCAACTTATTAATCATGCATAAAACCACTTATCAAATATGCATAAACCAACTTATTCAATATGCATAAACCAACTTATTCAATATGCATAAACATAGAAAAACATAGAGTAACATATCATTACAAATGATTCAAACTCACTAATCCGCATTCAAGACCATAAGTCTCATTACACCTAATCTACTTGCTTTAACAATTGATGTTAAAGTGATAGAAACTCACAACTAGCAATTTGCACTCCAAATGAAGAAGATTAAGATGCTTAGAATGGATTGGAGGTTGATTAGAGCTTGCTTTCCTCTTCATTGATTTGTGGAGGCCATGATCAAGTTTCATTTTGCCATAGTTTAGTTACAAGATCTAATTATGTATGAATTAGGGTAGGGTTAGGGTCTTATTTATAGGATTAGGTTGCATTTTAGACCCTTAGATTAACCCTTGATTGGTTTAGACCCGTCAGATCCAAGAAGCTTCCAGAACCAGCCCTCCAAGCCAGCCCAAGAACCCAAACTGGTGCACCCAGTTTCACTGGGCGTCGCACCCCTGTCGACAGGCAAGTCGACAGGCAAGTCGACCCCCCTGTCGACAGGCCTGTCGACAGCCCTGTCGACATGGGTAGGGCGGGAATTTTCCCGCCTGGCCCCGCCTGCCCTATTTTAAATTCTGATTTTAAATTTTTAAATCTGTTTTTAGCTTAGAATTTTCTGCAAACTTCATCGGGCCATAACTGGGCCATACGGACTCCGATTCTCGAAAACTCGGACTCTATTTCGCGTATTTTTCCGAGACGAACGCAATGACGCAGCCCGTTTCCCCCAATTCTCACATCTGAGATTATTTATTCTTGTTATTAGTGAATTTTAGCATTAACCCAAAATACGGGGTGTTACATTCTCCCCTTCTTAAAGGATTTCGTCCCCGAAATCTCCAAGCTAAGGAGAATGCATATCCTACCATCCAAACAACCATCTACTCAATCCATCAAACACGGGCATCCATTGTCCTTAAACAATTTCTAATGATGTATGAGCATATGCGAAAAGTGTGTGTATATGTTCCCTATCTAATGTATGAACATATGCAAACCATGATAGTGCCATGCAACCATTATGTATGCGAGAGAACCCTATCGACACATACAATATCTACATGTGTGCACAATCATTCACCAGAATGCATCATCCATATGATAACACAATCATTATACATCCATCAATATAGCTTCCTACACCCAATTTTATGCAATATGCAATATGAAGTGATTGAGCCGATCTAGTGCCTAGAGTGTGTGTATATGCATCCACGAGCAACCACTAGCAAACACTTGCATCCACTTGCATCCATCAACCATAACATATCTCAAACACATGTTTCAACCATAGGTTTACCCTATCTAAAGGTCAAAGATACAAATGAGAGGACATACTAAGGATAAGATAAGCACAAGATATGCGATGAAGGAGAAGCAAAAGGACATACCCTCCGAAAGAAAAAAGGGTACCTCGAACGCATCTTCGCTTCCGTCTCCCAGGTAGCGTCGCTCTCTTCATCTCCCCTTCGTACTTTGACTATTTGAACCTCTCTGTTTCTCAACTTCCAAATCTCTGACCCAAGGATGCAAGTAGGAGCTCGTCCAATCGTCACATCGCTCTACTTCCACTTCTCTAAGCAGGCTCGGCTCTACCGCCTCTGCGGTCTCATGTAGGAACTTCCTCAAATGTAATACATGGAATATATCATGTACACCACTAAGCCTGTCGGGCAACTCCACTCTATATGTCATCTGTCCAATCCTTTCCTTAATAGGAAACGGGCCAACAAACCTTGGTACTTACTTCCCAACAGATCCAAAGTGAACCACATTCCGTAACGGAGATATCTTGATAAAAAGCATGTCCTAATATCAAACTCAAGCTCTGTTCTCCTCTTGTCCGCATAAGATTTATGTTTATCTTGCGCCGCTTTCCTCCTTCTTCGAATCAAATCAATCTTTTCCCAAAGTCTTTCTAACCTTATCGGCCCAAGCAAGATCTCATCCATAGATTCCCACCAACGTGTAGGTGATCGACAAGGCCTTCCATAAAGAGCTTCGAAAGGTGCCATACCAATACAGGACTGAAAGATGTTATTATAAGCGGACTCCACCAATGGAAGATGCTCTTCCTATGTACCTCCAAAATCTAAGATACAAAGCCTCAAAAGGTCTTCTAGGACATGATTCACCCTCTCGGTCTGGCCGTCCGTCTGAGGATGATATGCGGTATTCAAACACAACTGAGTCCCCACTGCTTCTTGCAAACTTCTCCGGAACTCGCTAGTGAAGATAGGATCTCGATTACTCACTATGCTAGAGGGTACCCCATGCAATCGACTATCTCTCGAAGATACACAGAAGCTAGCCATGGAGCGGTCCTCTTGCTCTTCATAGGTATAAAAATGGGCGCTCTTAGTAAGTCTGTCTACCACCACCCAAATTCCCGTATTACCCTTTCTTGATCTGGGTAACCTGTCAACAAAATCCATCGAGATGCTATCCCACTTCCATTGCGGAACTTCCAATGGGTGAAGCAACCCACCTGGTTTCTTTTGCTCTGCCTTCACTTGTTGGCACACCAAGCATCAGGCAACATATTCGGCCACATTTTTCCTCATACCGGCCCAGAAGAAAACCCTCTTCACGTCTTGGTACATCTTGTCCCCACCGGGATGAATGGTCATCTTAGAACGGTGTGCATCATCAAGAATAACCTTCCTCAAACCCTCGCCTTGCGGTACACAAAGTCTACCGTCTCTACGCAAGCACCCCCTATCGTCTAGGGTGTACCTACTCAAATGGCTGGACGACTCCCCCCCCCTTATGAGCTTCCCCACCAACTCAACCAACTGTGGGTCGTCCCTCTGTGCTTCTCCAATCTGCCCCAAAAGAGTAGGTCTAACCTCCAAGGAGGCTAGCAAACCGGGTACAAAGTCAACAGAAGGTCTAAAGTCAAACTTAGAAATAAACTCTAAGCTCCGTCGTTCAACGAACAATGAACTCAAGGACAACCTTTTTCTACTTAAGGCGTCCGCTACCCTGTTTCCCTTGCCATGGGTATACGCTATCTCAAACTCATAGGATGCTAAGAATCCCATCCACCTTTGTTGTCTTAAGACAACGCGCTCAAAGAGTTTCCAACACTTCCCTAAGATGTAGGGCATGCTTTTCTCCATTCCTAGAGAAAATCAGGATATTCTCCCATGCAAAATCGTCACACTATCCATCTCTCACGCAGACCACCCTGGTCGAACTCGACATCCCTCAAATGCAAGCCCCAAAGGCCTAAACCAATATCAGACAAACATCCAAGGGATACCTCCTTCGAATTCAGACGACCTACGTGAGATGATACTAGTAAAAATGGCCAAATAATTGAGCCCTTGTCCAACTCTGGATGTCCTTGCCAGTCTCGCTCTAAAACCACCGTTTTCCCATAACTGGCTTTTGCTCATCCCATTGAGCACATACGAAAACTTATTTCGCTTCCTAGAAAAGACCCAGATGTCATCTACAAAGACCATCACGAACTTATTTAGGTACTCCCTGAACACCCTTCTCATCAAATCAACAAAGTATGCGGGGGCGTTCGTCAAACCCAATGGCATCACCAGCCACTCATAAAAGAAATCATCTGGAGTCCTAAAGGCAGTCTTCTCTATACTATTCTCAGCCACTCTCAACTAATGAAATCCCGTGGCTAAGTCCTACTACAGAAATACTGAGGCGCCAGCCAACTGATCAAAGAGATCATCAATCCTCGACAATTGGGTGTCTATTCTTCTTTGTGAGTGTATTTAGTTCTCTTTAACCTACACAAAGTCTGAGGGACCCATCCGCCTTCGTGGCAAAAACTACCGGAGCACCCCACTCCGATATACTTCGTCTTATGAACCCCTTCTCAAGCAAATCGCCTACTTGCTTATGGAGTTCCCTCCTCTCACGAGGAGCCTTGTGGCACACTGGCCAAGATAGTGGTTTGGCATCGTCTACCAGATATATTCGGAAGTCAATCTCCCGCTCCGGAGGTAAGCCCTTCACGTCCTCAAAACACATCCGAGTATTCCCGGACCACTCTAACAGATCGCAAACTCTAGACCGACGTGTCAAGCGATTCTAGATAACTTAGCATAACAGATTCTATGGGATTACAAGAGATCTCGAGAGTGTTACCCAAGCGGGTCATAAGCCTAACAACTCTCCCTTCAAAGTCAAGAACGGCACCTCTACTGGATAACCAGTCCATGCCCAAAACTAGCCCATAGCCCGTGAAGCCCAACAAGCATCACACCTAAGCTCAACGCTAAGTATAGAAACTTTCAAACCCAAACACATCATGGAGCCCAATTGGGTTTGAAACAACTAAGGGATCATCTACCAAACTGGTGTCTAAGTGCAGTGACTCAACTAACAATGATGAGATAAACGAACTCGATGTGTCAGTATCAATTAAAGTTCGAATCGGATAATGAAGAAATCCAAATTCCAACCTAGACGGTCCTATCCCCCTCAGGTACCCTAGTCGCGAGGGAATACAACTACCCTCCAGGAGATTCCATAGCTTGCCTATGCCCTTTTGGACAATCCTAATAAGATGTCCCATTCCTTCCCAAAAGGATAACTACTTGCCTTCTTCTTCCCATTCTCCACTTGTAACCTTCCACCAATGAGGTTTCATCCTTCATTAACCAAACAACTGTTTGAGCCTTCCTCCCCTCATCTAT
Organism: Allium sativum; assembly: GCA_030737875.1. Lineage (NCBI taxonomy): Eukaryota > Viridiplantae > Streptophyta > Magnoliopsida > Asparagales > Amaryllidaceae > Allium > Allium sativum. Next base: position 507,554,710 of record CM060920.1, on the reverse strand, counting down.
CCAATAGATACCTACCATTCCTCCTCCTTCTTGAACCAACTTCCAATCCGACTAACGTCTAAGTCCCTTGAAGTGGTTTTCCACTCTTATCTATCTTAGAAAGGTCATCTATACGCGGAGGGGAAACTCATAATGAGAGAGAGGAAGGGATTCAAAACGGAGAATTCGAAAGATATAGATATGGCTATTGGGGATTATGCTTTTCTTTCAAAAACTTTTCTCTTAAAAGACATGTTTTTGAAAATACTCCTTCCAAACATATTCTTAGAAAATAGTTTTTCTAAAAATTGTATCTGTTCTGGTAACCTTAAGCTCTGATACCACGTGTAACACCCCACACCCGCTACGGTCACTCACTAAGGGAATGCCATAACATTGGTGGAGTATTTTAAGTGAATATAGAACAGGAAAATTACAACAAGACAGATATAAGTAATACTTGAAAATTTAAATCATCATTTTATTGCAGCGGAAAGTAAAACATGTTTGGTTACATCACAAAACCATACAAGAGTCAAGTACAAAATATCCATCTTGATAAAAATAAGTACATAATCCCACCAAGTAAACAATAGCCATAAAAGGAAAGATGAACTGAGCTTTACTTCAACGGTCCAAGCTCCAAAGGATAGATACAGCAATTCGATCAAGGCCCACTAGCACTAGGCCCACTCTGATAACCTGGGGTTGGGGGAAAAAGATAAAAACAACGGGGTCAGACATAAGTCTGAGTGAGTCCTATAACTTTAACAATACAATCATTAAAGTAACCAAAGAAGACATAAGTTGATATACGGTAACGCCTGGGGATGAATGGCTACACTAAGCAGCTTGGCAAACTTAGGATAAACTAAGATAACCGTAAAGACGCATTTATCCACCCAAGGATAATTACCAGATTACACCGCCCCAGACCTATCAACCCAAGGATAGTTTCTACACTGCACCACACCAGTTCTACCCACCAAGAGTAATTCCTACTTAAAGGTTGATCCCTCCAAGGACTTAGAAAATTTCCCCATTAGATTCGTGTACTCCTAGCCCACTACATAGGTGCCGTCTGCCCCTATCTCCACTAGGTGTACCTAGCAATTTTACCCAGTAGTTTCGTGTACCCCTACATAGGTGCCGTCTGCCCCTATCTTTATTAGGTGTACCCACTACTCCCCATCGATCGGCTCCCTACCGTAGATACCCGTGCTGGTCCCACAATTGGGGTGTATCATTCCCCAACGTGGCCACCTGATAATATCAACGGTGCACGGCTTTATATCTACACGATGCAACAACGACTTACCAACCAGCCCGGGTCCACACACGCATATGAAACCCGTTGGTCCTGCGTTGCCACCGCTAACCCGTTTTGGCCACTTATAGTCAAGCCCAATATGCGTGTCCCGTCACCCGACTAGAGTCGGGCCCACAAAGATACGTTTGGGATATTGGTTGAAATGGGCCCCCACAAGCTACTACTTAAGCTTGCTATTTTTATCTAGTGCATCCCACTTAACCCCTTTTTATAATCATGCCCCCTTACATGTTAAGATTTGGTTAAGTCATCAATCATATTTCAATTGCCACTAAGGGCACCCACTAGATTTCCACATGCCACCCAAAGCACTTACTTAACCCTTCACCCATGTTTTAATTACATGTTCCTCTTTGGTTAAGTATTCTAATCGTATTTTCTATTGCCACCCAAGGCAACTTACTAGTTTCCTCATGCCACCCGAGGCACCCCCACTAGTTACTACATGCCACCCAAGGCACCCACTTAACCCTCATGTCCCACTACATGCTAATTTGGTTAAGTGTTTCTTAATTAATTAAGACCGTGATCCTCCTAAAGACCTCTCACATTAGACTATCTTTTATGACCGCTGGTTAAGCCGGTTGGGTCCGGGCAGCCTTACGTCATAACCGAGTCTAACCTCGTGTCTTTACGTTAATCACGCATTTAGTTTGTGACTAAGACCTCTCACATTGGGCCAATCATTTGTAGCCGCTGGATGGCCGGTCGGTTCCGGGCAGACTTCCGCTACAAAAAGGGTCCAACCTCGTGTCTTAGTTGATTAATTACACCTAATTAATCACCCCCACAATTAATTATCCCTAATTAATTACACATTCACATTTTTCATAACATGGGTAGACCTAACTCAATAGGTAAATTCCCATGGGGTAGACCTAACTCAATAGGTAAATTCCCACTTATGTTAATTTATTTTTATGGTATGCTTAATCATACCCAATCATACTTTTATTAACATATTTATTACCCCATCGTTCCCCACGTAAATCGTTCTCATTTCACGACATAATAAAGGGAAAGATCCATCACAAATATCATGGGTTTAGCATATACTTTGTCATGGGTTAAGAAGATGTCAACTTGCATATATGAGCATATATTAACCCAACTACATTTAACCCCAAACTTGCATATTATCATACACATGACTTGCATAACATGTTGCATATGAACTTGCATATTATCATACACATATCTTGCATAACATGTTGAACTTGCATATAAGCATTCACACAACTTGCATAACATGTTGAACTTGCATATAAGCATTCTCACAACTTGCATAACATGTTAAACATGCATTTAAGCATACACATAACTTGCATAAGCATTCACATTCTTGCATAAGCATTCACATACTTGCATATTAACTCATAAACTTGCATAATGTGTCATCATGAACTTGCATATTAACAAACATGTAACTTGCATAGCATATCTTGCATATTAACATACATGTAACTTGCATAGCATATCTTGCATATTAACATACATGTAACTTGCATAGCATATCTTGCATATTAACATACATGTAACTTGCATAGCATATCATCATGGACTTGCATAACATGTATATGATCACATAGCCCACAACTTGCATATTTAGCATCATGTAAACATAACATACATCATACTAAACTTGCATAAACTTACATACTCAACATGCATAAACCCACTTGTTAAACATGCATAAACCAACTTATTAATCATGCATAAAACCACTTATCAAATATGCATAAACCAACTTATTCAATATGCATAAACCAACTTATTCAATATGCATAAACATAGAAAAACATAGAGTAACATATCATTACAAATGATTCAAACTCACTAATCCGCATTCAAGACCATAAGTCTCATTACACCTAATCTACTTGCTTTAACAATTGATGTTAAAGTGATAGAAACTCACAACTAGCAATTTGCACTCCAAATGAAGAAGATTAAGATGCTTAGAATGGATTGGAGGTTGATTAGAGCTTGCTTTCCTCTTCATTGATTTGTGGAGGCCATGATCAAGTTTCATTTTGCCATAGTTTAGTTACAAGATCTAATTATGTATGAATTAGGGTAGGGTTAGGGTCTTATTTATAGGATTAGGTTGCATTTTAGACCCTTAGATTAACCCTTGATTGGTTTAGACCCGTCAGATCCAAGAAGCTTCCAGAACCAGCCCTCCAAGCCAGCCCAAGAACCCAAACTGGTGCACCCAGTTTCACTGGGCGTCGCACCCCTGTCGACAGGCAAGTCGACAGGCAAGTCGACCCCCCTGTCGACAGGCCTGTCGACAGCCCTGTCGACATGGGTAGGGCGGGAATTTTCCCGCCTGGCCCCGCCTGCCCTATTTTAAATTCTGATTTTAAATTTTTAAATCTGTTTTTAGCTTAGAATTTTCTGCAAACTTCATCGGGCCATAACTGGGCCATACGGACTCCGATTCTCGAAAACTCGGACTCTATTTCGCGTATTTTTCCGAGACGAACGCAATGACGCAGCCCGTTTCCCTCAATTCTCACATCTGAGATTATTTATTCTTGTTATTAGTGAATTTTAGCATTAACCCAAAATACGGGGTGTTACAAAATAAAAATGAAGTTTGACAAATACGTTATTCGAAAGTAAGTATTGATTAATATTTTTCAAAGTAATGAACTCGAAGAGTTTCTTGTGATATAATTTAAGAAGTCGATTATAAGAATCAATGAAATAGTTTAATGAAGTGTTTTTAATATAAATGACCTGAGCTGCCAATGTACTTAATAGTAATGTTAAGATTTGATAGTTAAACAACCGACTATCAAATGGAATATTCTATTTCCTTTTTGATGTGTTGTTACGAAGAGACCGGGATGGGGACTAGACCCAAAACCACTTCGAATCAACTATGCGATCGCGACAAATGTGCAAGCGATAAAGATGGAGCATTGAAGACCATAGATCTTCATAAATGGAAGAACCACTTACATCTCTGAGTCGACGCAGAGATATACTTGGGTTCTGTCATGGGTGAAATCTATGAATTGCAAGTACTACTCTCTATTGATCCATAGGGTGAGTCCTAGGATGCAGTAGGATGGTGCCTTCGGTTTGTCCAGTCCCAGGGCAACTTGTATGGACGAATGTCTAACAGAGTGTTTCCGAAGGGATCACGTACGTTGATTTCTTCAAATGTACTGAGTTGATAGTGGAGAAATGGTTTTTCTCTAGCCAAATAACTAGAGTATTTTTTGTGGACATCAATTAGTGTTACCTGGCGGATATGACAATGTGGCATTCAAAGTGAATAATGATCAGATGTTCTAAAGGTAAATTCAAACCTCAAGCCTCATAACCGGGAAATGACAAAAATCGGGAAGGCAGCATGGCTATGTGGGTCGCTCCCATTAGGTTGTATAATCACCCATCTAGAGAAATTCATTTCCTTCTTTAATCTAATTCGATGCTGTCCCATTTTCGGGAGACGGTTGCTAATCCCAACCGTTGGTGATATACATTCGATACACTCAAGCGAAATGAGTGGTCGGTCATGCGAGGGCCGGGTTGCAAGATGTTCTTGTTGAACCCAGTGTATTCGCCTCTAGAGATACACTATCGGCAAGTGGTCCCATACCTTGTCATAGTCGGAATTCAATATCCAATAAGCGCACGCGGTTTTGATTGTATACTATATATGTGGAGCGTGAGATGCAAGTGTTCCGCTAGATTGTTATTTAATTGTATTTAGACACTATTATAATATCAAAAAATATATTGGTTTCAAAAATGGTTTGGGTTATGGCAAGGTAAAAACCGTCTGTGTTTATGTGTGGGGCTGGTCTTACTATTATCCTTTTATTTCAAAAGGATTTTCCAAAGTTAAACAAGTGGTTTGTTCTGTGAATTTATCCCTGAAAGTATTCCAGACTGACCCGGTGAATTTTGCTTTGCTTCAAATGTGCTCAGGTCAGACCGAGTGTATTTCCAGTTTAGGATTCGCTTGGAGTTTCAGGAGCTGGAAGCAGGAGGCTTCACCGCTAGTTATATAAAGTTATTTCCGCTGTGATAGTTATATGTTGTACTCTGATGATTGGTATGTATATACAGTTCTTTTGTATAAAGAGATTTGATATTATTTTTTATCTGTTCTGCTGTGAGATTCTAATGTGATGTTCTTCTTCTTTTCTTCTTTCTAACATTTCTTTCTTTCTTCTCTCACCCTCTAACTTCTTTCTATTAACAGTCGGGGTTTGATACTTGGATTTTTGGCAAGTGATACAAGGTTATGTATTATTGTTGAAAATTCGAGCGTCGGATTTCCGGGCCGTTACATGATACTAGCAAAACAACCAAACAATTGAGCACTTAATCGACTCTGGCTATCCTCGCCAATCTTGCTCCAAAACTATCGTTGATCGCATAATTGGCTTTGCATTGTCAACTAGATATATGCGGAAGTCTATCTCAAGTTTTAGGGGGAAAATCCCTAACCTAATCAAAAACATCTGCGTACTCATGGACAACTCTAACGGATCGCAAATTGTCGATAGGTGCATAAAGTGATTCTAGGTAGCTAAGACAAATTGATCCCTTAGGATCGCACGAAATTTTGAGGGTATTCTGGAGGCAAGTCGAAAGTCTAACCACCCTCCTTTCACAATTTCTAGCTAACCAATCCATGCCTAGAATCAACCCATAGCCCATGAAACCAAAAACTTAAGCATTAATATAGCTATTCTCAAATCCTCACAAACCAAAGATAAATGAGCCGAACCACAAATTGGACTTAAGACAATAATGGGATCCTCTGCTATACAAGCTCTAGGGTGCAGAGACTCAATTATGGAAGCAGATAGATATAAACGAATGTGAAGCGCTAAAATCAAAAGAGTACTAACAGGATGATCAAAAGAAAAACTATACTTTTTCAACAGAAACTTTACTACCACTCTCAGGTATGCTGGCGGTGAGAGCATGCATTTGCCCTTCTGAAAATCTTGTCATTCGTTCTTGCCCTTGCCCTTAATTATACGACTTGTTATACCATAATAAATATACTTCCTCTTGTTTTAGGTTTTAATATTCTTTCCTCCCCTCCTTTGTGAACGAAGTCTATATCCATGAGTTCTTCATCCTTGGGTTGTGCTCCTTAGCCAAACTCCCTTATTCTTATCTTTGCCATCCTTGTGTAACTTGTTGACAGGTCTCTTGAAAGCTGCCTCCATCGCACGAAAAATCCTACAAAGCTCGAAAGAAAATTAGCCGCAGGTATAACTACTGCTGCTATAGATGGGAGTTGGGTGCTTATTTGCCCTTTGACAAGTTTCGTAGTCTCATCAAGCCTACGGAACCATGCCGCGATGAGGTTACCTCCTAAAAAGCCAGGAGCCCCGGAGACTCAGGAAAGAAGAAAACAAGGATTCAAACAGAGGATCAAAAGATAGTGCATATGGCTTTGGGGAATATGCCTTTAAAACAAAACTTTTCTTTAGAAAATGCTTATTTTAAAACCGTTTTGAAAATAATTTTTCAAATCTTTTATCTGATCCGGTAACCTTCAACTTTGATACCAAATGAAACACCCCACCTCTGTTAAGGTCACTCACAAAGGGAATGCCTTAACTTTGGTGGAGAATTATAGGTAAAAGATGCAGATAAATTACAAGACAGACAAATAATGCAGCGGAAAATAAAGTCATTTTATAAACAACTTAATTCAGTCAAGCTTTTACAATAATTGTCTCAATCATACTTAAAAGTAATACATAGAAATTATGTCTTGATGTTAAAACTTCCAAGTATAAAAGAAGCATAAAAATAACAATGATATTCCCCAATGAAGCATGAACCAGCCATAGCAGTGGAAGAGAGAGTCCAAAACAATACATCGACTATCTTCGAGCTTGGAAGGAAAACTGAGCTAAGTGATAACATTTCCTCCCTGTGAACCTGGGGGAGGGGGGAAATGGAAGAAAAGAGGCGAAACAAAACTAGGTCAGACATGAGTCTGGTAAGTCCAGTGACTTTCAGCATATAAACAAGCAAAAGCATCATGACATGAATAAACTGAATATAAGACAATACCGTGATAACAGGGATATAGGATAAGCATAAGGTATGATAAGGCAAGATAAACTGAATGTTCTTCTACTCTTTCTCTGCTTCGTACTACTTTGTTATTCTGATTTCTATATCTATCTTAGCACCACCTAACTAGTGTCCCAACTAGTAATATGTAAAAAATGATAAAGTGATCCCAATTCCCGTAATTGTGGTAGCCTTCAGGTGTACATCCATCGTGAGGATTCCACCTCAATCAGCCTAATTACCATGAACATGTTAGATGCACCCTTACTACCCAATCGATCGGCTCCCTACTTGTATTCATTTCTCTTGTGTCTGTGTCAATCGGCCCTCTCTTGCATGTGGATACCTTGTGCTGGCCCCACCATAAGGTGTATCAATCCTTATGATAGCGACCCGACACGATTCAAGATGCACAGTGTATAACTACTAGTACTCAGTGCCTGCTTTTTCCCACTCCGGAGTACGTGCACGCTCGTAAACCGTCGTAACCTACACTGACGTACCCCCTGCCGCTGTTTTGACCGCTTATAATCAGTCCACTAATCGTGTCCCAGCCTACCTAGTTTAGGGTACCGTGATACATCTATGTGGGTTACCGCTGAAATGGGTCCCCGTCACTAGGGTTTCCGTATTGGTTAAGTTTGTGGGCCTATATTTACTAATATTACCCACCAACCCGATATGTACTTGACCCTCCCACTGATTCAAGCATTTTTATTTAACGGTTAAGTTTGTGGGCCTATATGTACCAATATTACCCACCTACACGAGATGTACTTAACCCTCCCATCGATTCAAGCATGTTTATTAAACGATTAAGTTTTGTGGGCCTATATTTACTAAAATTACCCACCAACTCGATATGTATTTAACCCTCCCTCATATTATGTCATATTGGTTAAGTGTTCTCCATTCATGTTAACTTAACCCACCCATTCATCGTGTCATGTTGGTTAAGTGTTCCTTATTTACTTAACCATGTCTGTTCATCAAGTTATATTGGTTAAGTGTTTTCTTGTTGACTTAACCCCACGTGTTCATCATGTTGTATTGGTTAAGTGTCTTCAATCAATTCAAGTTAACTTAACCCACCTACTTGCCATGTTACTTTGGTTAAGTGTTGCCTTCTTGTGTTAACTTAACTCAACCACAAATCAAGTTATATTGGTTAAATGTTGCCCTCTTGTTTTAACTTAACCTTACCACAAATTAAGCTATATTGGTTAAGTGTTGCCCTTTTGTTTTAACTTAACCTCACCACAAATCAAGTTATATTGGTTAAGTGTTTCTTATTACTTAACCCTACCTATGCTATACTGGTTAAGTGTTTCCTATTAACTTAACCCTAGTCATTCATCTTGTTATATTGGTTAAGTGTTCTTATTACTCAACCCTACCCATTCATCTTGTTATATTGGTTAAGTGTTTTATTATTTAACCCTAGCCATTCATCTTGTTATATTGGTTAAGTGTTATTATTACTTAACCCTACCCATTTCTTAGCATGTCTTGTTCATTATCATTAACTGATTTATTAATGCACCAACCTCTCACATTAGATATGTGTAGTTGCAGTTACTGGATGTGTCGGGCAGTTCCGGGCAGTTTTACACCACAACTCAATCTAACCTCGGGTTTTTCTTAGGCATGATACACTAACCTCTCACATTAGATAGGAGTTGTTGTGGTCACTGGATATGCAGGGCAGTTCCAGGCAGTTTTACACCACAACTCAATCTAACCTCGGGCTAGGCAGGCATATTCATCTTTTCACTAATTCACATATTTATAGTTTATATGCAAATTATTCACAATTACCATATATACCCAATTCTATATTTTTCACGCTAATTACCAAATTCAACAAAACTATTCATGTTCCAATTTCAAGTTATTAATCATAATAGGCTACATCTAATCTTCTCAAGTTTGTAATAATAGTCATGACCCAAAATTCCAATATTCATTATACTAGGCATCCCAAATCAATAGTTAGGCCGCATCTAGATTTAATGTTCCAAGTTACATTTTACGCCCAATCTAGATTTAATTCTCAAGTTACCCCAAATTCGCAACAATAACAATTTTGCCCAAAACTTGATTTATATGCCAATAACAGTTTTGCCCAAAACTTGATTTATATGCCAATAACAAATTTTGCCGAAAACTTCATTTATATGCCAATTCCATACTTTGTCGTTCATGCCAATTCTAGGTTCAATATGTCAAATTTACATATTCCATAATTCATGCCAAATTACATCTTAACAGTCGTGCCATACTACATGTTCCAAATTATGCCAAATAATGTCAATTTCATGTTGTACCCAATTACCCCCGCATTCATAACGTACGTATTTCGAGATTCAACGCAAGATCCATAAAACAAGCAGAGAAACAATATGGAACATAAGAGGCATAAGAATAGACATATGACGATGAGAACTATTGGTCCATAAATTTGATATGCCAAATTGACAAGTTTTGGATAGAATCCATGTAGGCATATAAATATGAATATCGTCATGAACTGTCATATAAGTTTGACAAGAGTTATATCATAGGATTACAATTTCGCTATACAACAAAGATAGATATGACTGGAACAATAATGATTCCCAAAGGCATATACAAGCACAGATTCAAATGAAAGGATTGCTTACATCAGGCATATTCTCATATTCATTTTATTACATGTCACAATTAGATTTAGGTGTTCAAATCTAAAAAGTAAATGACTTACAAAACAAAGGCAAATCTTGTCTTTCTGGGATCTGTATTCTGAAACTGAATATCTCTCCCTTGATGTTGACTAATTATTCTTCTAATTTAGTTTTGATTTGATTCATAACTTTAATCTTGATTTCTAGTTGAAGGAGAATGGCGGCTACTCTAGGTTGAGTATTGACAGTATGACGGCTCTAGGAATATTTTTGTGTGCCTTAGGGTTTAGATTTAGGTTGCTTATATAGAAGTTTGATTAAATAAGAGCCGTTAGATCAACCTAGGACCAATCAAATCCATTCAAACCTAAGAGAACCAACCAGAACTTGCCACACAAGCCCTAATGACACAGCAAATCGTCACAGGAGAAAACACGTCAGATTTCAGATCTGGCACGAGGGGGAGGTCGACCCCCTGGCCGACCTGTATGGTAGGGAGGTCGACCCCCTGGTCGACCTCCTGGTCGACCTGGCCTTGGGCGGGAAAATTCCCGCCCAGCCCGCTTCTGCTTCTGATTTTGAAATTTGAATTTCAGAACTTTAATCTGAGCGGTTTATTTAAATTCTTGAATCTTCTGAAAGTCATAACTCCTTCATACGGAATCCGATTTACGCAAACTCAGACTCTATCTCAAGTAGAATTCTGGGACGAATGCAATGGCATAACCCGTTTCGCACATTTGTGATTAATTATTCTTTAATTCGTTACTCTAATGTTCACAGAAAATACGAGGTGTTACACCATCATCCATATAAGTAAAAATGTCTGGGCTCTATACCATGACACCACTCGTAGCTAGAAAGAAACGCATGTTCTCCTTGGATCCTTCTCCTGTTTCTGGTTCATACCGGGGTGTGAGTCTCGCGAAGTAACTCTATACACAAAGCTATGCTAAATAAAGCTGTGCTTTGATCATCAACCACAAGGCTCAACTTTTCAACAATAAGCCTTGATCATTTGCATCTTAGTATGCCACACTGACAATTCACGCCATACGGCTGATGTCTATCAATATATAACCTCTAAGCTCGTACGTCTCAGAGAATGGTGTTAAGCAAGAGAATAAATTCTCCACCACCAAACAGATATATATTTAATAGAAATCAATCAGTACAGAATAAAATCCATGTCATACATACATCCATTTACAAGTCCGTTCTGGGTCTGAACGAAATCGAAGACACCTTATTCCTCGTTCCATATTTCCAATACAAAAGAGAGGCTCTCGCATATTCGGACAATCAACAAGTACGTCCGGACAACTACCACTGTAACCCTTTCAAGGCAGCAACTCCAATAAAAGGCATCAGTAGTCGTCCATTCGATGTGAAGATCGCTGGTCTTCAACCACCTCTTCAATATCTTCGACTTCTAATCGTCGATCAATTATTTGAAATGAGAATTAAATCGGCCTTTTCAAATAATTCACAAATATATATAATTCAAATCAATTCATTTTATTCCATATCGTTTATAATATTTTATAACGATTTATTGCTATTTTTACTTACATAAAAATAGCCCTTTTAATTAAACGACACTTCAGGTCATTACGCGGCCCTGGCGTTGTTTTTATTGAAGTTTGAATTACACATTTCTCAAAATCTAGCCATTGGATCTTATCAAATTTTATATTGTTGGAAAGATCTTTCCAAAGCGAACCAATGGTTCCAGATTTGGGAAAATCCGACGTTCGGATATTTCGGTATAATCGTTTAAAGTTACAATTCCAAATCGTGAAATACTGCGCGTGATACGTTTTATTTAATTTATATATATATGTGTGTGTGTGTGTGTGTGTGTGTGTGATTCATTCGACGATTTCAAAATCATGTAAATTTTATACACTTCATACACATGTTAAAAAGAATATATTTTTAATACACACAAATATATTTCATTACATGTAAATTTAATTCACTTCATTAACATGTTAAAAAGAATAATTTTAACACACACAAATACATTTCGTTACATGTAAATTTAATTCTCTTCATATTCATGTTAAAAAGAATTTTTTTTAACACACTCAAATACATTTCATTACATTACATGTAAATTTAATTCTCTTCATATTCATGTTAAAAAGAATATTTTTAACACACACAAATATAGTTCATTACATGTAAATTTAATTCTCTTCATACTCATGTTAAATAGAATATTTTTTTAACATATAGAAATATAGTTCAACATATGACTATTTTTATTTCCTCATTTACATGTTCAAAATGATATTTTTATCAAACCAAAACATATTTTAACATATGATTCTTTTTAATTTCGCTAACATGTCAAAGATAATGCTTTTAACCAACCCAAATATATTTAACACATGTACATTTTATTTTCCATTAGCTTGTTAAAATAACATTTTTTTTAACTACCACAAATACGTTTGACATATGTACATTTAATAATTCATTCTTACACTAAAAATGTAATTTTTTTCAATGTTAAAACATTTTTTTTATCAAACTTGCATCTTTTTGATAAATCATACTTACATTAAAAATGTAATTTTTAATGTGACAAATTTTAATTCAACTTGAATTCTTTTTTAATGAATCATACTTACATTAAAAATGTAATTTTTAATGTGAAACATTTTTATCCAAACAATGAATCTTTTTAATAAATCACTCTTACATTTAAAATGTAATTTTCAATGTGACACATTTTTATTCAACTTGAATCCCTTTTTTTTGAATCAAACTTACATTAAAAATGTAATTTTTAATGTGACACAATTTTATCCAAACAATAAATTTTTTTAATAAATCATTCTTACATTAAAAATGTAATTTTTAATGTGACACATTTTTATCCAAACAATGAATCTTTTTAATAAATCATTATTACATTAAAAATGTAATTTTTAATGTGAAACATTTTTATTCAACTTGAATCCGTTTTTTTATAAATCATACTTACATTAAAAATGAAAATTTTAATGTGACACGTTTTTATCCAAACAATGAATCTTTTTAATAAATCATTCTTACATTAAAAATGTAATTTTTAATGTTCAAATATTTTTATCAAACAATGATCATTTTAATCTTTTCTACATGCACAATAAAAATGTAAATTTTATCGTTTGCATATTTTCATATAAACAATGAACATTTTTTTTGAAATGCAAGCGGGAGAAATGGCCCCTATAATCTTTATTATTAACACTACAAAAGAAAGGATACAGAGGTCAACTAAAACAACGAATAATAAAAAGGACCAATACATGTTTAAGAGACAATGTTCCGTTAAACACCATACTGTTCCTCTCCATCCAAATCATATGTAGAATTTTCTTCAATATCTTCAAAAGTAAACTTCCACTAATATTCTTCCTTCTGGTAGCTTTGAAAATTAGAAACCATTCTTCCTTAGAATCAGAGCGAGGAACGTGAAGGCCATAATGCGCAAGCACTTTCTGCCATACAAAGTTAGAATAAGCATATTCAAAATAAATGTGTTTGACAGTTTCGGATGATCTTCTACACAACACACATTCGTCGTCATGAATCAATCCCATTTTCTTCAACTTACTTTTGGTTTTAATACCATTCATTAGCACCCGCCACATAAAAACATTCTCTTGAGGTATAGAGGTTGATTTCCAGATTCTAGAGTGCCAACGGAAGACCTCATTGTTTTGTGTTAAGCAAGTGTAAACGCTGGATATAGAATGGGATTTAGCATTCCATAACCCGTGAATATTGTCATCAGGGAGGGGATTCCTCAATAGTGAGAACCAAACTGTGTTGATCGTATCAGAACTGCAACGAGGCAGGCATAAAGCCCCATTTCGAATCAAGTTACCCAATACTGCACCTTCCCTAACACCAGAATTAGTCCTCAAATGAAGTCCACAACGTCAGCCAATAAAGTGCCAGGATTACTCCAAGGATCGAACCAGAAGGAGACTTTATTGATGAATTTTAAACCATTTTGGAACATAGGCAGAAACTTTTCTCTTGCTTTCAACAAACATCTCCAAGCCCAACTGCAATCTACAGGAATCTGTATACTCCAGAAGTATTTATCCCTGATCGAATTAGTTCAACACCATACAACCCATATGTTAGAGTCACAGTTAAAGAGCTTGTCTAGTCTAGAAGACACAACAGCTCTGTTCCAAGCACGAAGGTTTAGAACACCCAAACCACCACTAGCGTGTGATAAACATACTTTATGAAATGAAATTGGTATCGGTTTTTTGGAAAAGGGGTTGCCGTGTTATAAGAAATGGATTAGGGCAGAGTTAATCATGTCAATGATCTTGCATGGGAGGATGAAAATTCTGGTGTAAAAAATAGATATAGCCAAAGCAACAGATTTTACTATCACGAGCCGACCAGCCAAAGAAAATTTAGAAGATGGCCAAGTAGATATTCTTGAAATTATACTTTCGACAAGAGGAAGACATTGGGAAGCAGATAATCTAGCAAAACAATTGGGGGCACCAAGGTATTTCTCGTCATTAAGCATAGGAGAGAGGCCAGACACATCATAGATGATGGATTTAGTAGCTTCAGAGATGCCACCACATTTGATTTTTGATTTAGCTCTACTAATTGATAAACCAGTGAGGTGAGAAAAGGATTCAAGAACCGAAGGAATGCCATGAAGGGATTTAGTATTTGGCTTTGTGAAGAGAAGAAGGTCATCGACAAATACGAGAGAGGAAATTTTGGAAGGTTTATAGGAGGGGTGGTAGTCAATGAGTTTAGCTTCGAATGTAGAGGCAGATAAAATTGAGAAACGTTCCATCACACAGACAAAGAGGTAGGGGGATATGGGGTCACCCTGTCTTAAGCCCTGGTTATCTTTAAAGTACCCAAAACATGAACCATTTATACTCAAGGAGATATGCATAGAAGATATGCAAGTATATATCCAGCAGAGAAATGGAACAGGAAAGTTCATCTTGAATAAAATGTATATAATATTATCCCATCTGACAGAATCGAAAGCCTTTTGAATATCCAGTTTTAAGACACATCTTGGGGAAATATGAGATCTACTATATCCTTTCATTAATTCAGACACTAGCAAGATGTTGTCAGCAATGTCTCTCCCATGTAAAAAGGCACTTTGGTTTGTTGATATAATTCTAGAAAGTGCTAAATTAATTCTTCTTGCAATGATTTTAGATATACATTTATACAACACATTACAATAGGCGATGGGATGGAACTGAGTGACAGAATTAGGCATGTCAACCTTAGGTATTAATGCTAGCCGAGTTGCATTGATGCCACCTAACATTTTACTATGTAAAAAAAAAAATTAATAGCCTTTGTAACTTCAAGTCCTATAATCTGCCAGCAAGACTTAAAAAAGTGGGAGTTAAAGCCGTCTGTGCCAGGGGAACTAGTGGCTTTCATAGAAAAAATGGCAGTCTTAATTTCTTCATCAGATATTTCAACTATCATATTATTTTTCAGGACCTCGGAGATAGAAGAAAAGTTAATATGGCCGAAAGAGTCTAAAGATATCTGAGATTCAGGAGAGTTACCCAACAGAGAAGTAAAATAATGAAGAAATTCTCCCTGGATAGCATCACTGCCTTCACACCTATTGCCTAATGAGTCACGAATGAATTTGATGGAGGAAGCCGCCTGCTTAATTTTGAGGGAGTTATGGAAGACCAAGTTATTCCTATCGACTAAAGTTTCCACTTCAATTTGCTCTTCTGTTTTGCCATCTTTACTACAATAATAATTGCCTTTGCTAAATCAGAAGATAGTTGCTTTTCTTGCGAAGAAAGGGCAGAAATTTCCCCATCATTCGTACAAGAAAGAATAGCAGCCTAGATCTGAAAAAGTTTTACTCTGAAAGAGTTAAAGAGGCTAGTTCCTGTCCCAAAGTGGACCTTCGACCAAGTCTTCAAAGTGAGTTTAAGTCTTTTCATTTTTTCCTGCACAATAAACATAGGATTTCGGTGAACCTGCATGTTCCAACTGTTAGCAACAGTCGCTAAAAAATTTGGATGGTCCGTCCAAAATATTAAAAAATGAAAAAGAGGAATGGACTCTCATATTGTTCTTTCCCTAATCCAAAACCAATGGGGAATGGTCAGAAAGAGAAGGAGGGATGAAGGTGCTAAGGGAAGGCCACAAATTAGGGGTAGAGAGATTCATGAAAGACTTGTCGAGTTTACAGTACGTTCTGATAGAATTCCTCGAAGAGTTATTCCAAGTAAATTTCTCTCCTGAGGCAGGAATGGGAATAAGGTTTGATTCAAATATGGCATTGTTTAAAGGTCTGGTTTGTCTAAAGGTAAGGGGAGAGCTGCCATGCTTGTCAAACGAATGCTGCATGCAATTCCAGTCCCCCAAATAGATCCAAGGCTGAGAAATGGGGTGAAGAGTATGGAGAGAGTCAAGGAAAGTCTGCCTAATAATAGAATTGTTGACAGCGTAGACAGCCATCAAAAAGAATTTAGAAGAAGTAGAGGTGTGAGTTATCTCAGCATGAATGAACTGTTTGTGAACAACAATGGGAAGAACAGAGAAAGTAGAGGGGTTCCAAAGTATAAGAAGTCTGCCAAAAGGAGCTTGAGATAAGTTATGAATGTATCCCCAAGAATCTCAAATGTTATGAACAGCTTTAGTTGTAGAAGAATGATTCAGCTTAGTTTTAGCAATGATCATTAAGCGAATGTTAAAAGATGAAATCAAATGTCCAATTTCTAGTTGTTTAGCTAAGGGGTTGGCTCCCCTAATGTTCCAATAAGAAATTTTATCTATCATTAAGAAGAGTGAGATGTGGCCACTCCGGTCTTAACACCAGAGGGAGGATTTTTGGGTATTTGTAGAGACGGCAAGGATAAAACAGACTGTTCAAAAGAAAAGTTGATGGATTTATCAAGGTCATTCGCAGAGACAGGGATTTTCTTAGGTCGACCTCTGCTACGTTTGAACACTCTATCCCTAAGGATAGGGAATAAAGGAGGCTTTGGAATTTTTGAAAGTAAAGAGGTAGAAGGATTTGAGGCATTGGCTGGAGGAGAGGAGGTAGTGGCGATGTTTAGATCACCAAAAATATGGTTTGGAAAAGAAAGAGAGGAGTACGGAGAAACGGTTAATAGTGGGGAATGGTTTGGAGAGGTTTAGGTTGCGCTGTTAGGAGTGTGCATGTCAGAAGCGTGCACAGGGGATATTGTACTGGAGACATTCATGATGGACTCTTCTGAAGAATGCAACTGCAAATCTAGTAGAGCAAAAGGATTGGATGACAAGATCTTATCAGGAGATTTTGGAGGAGGAGTATTGGAAGAAGCAATAGGTAAGGACAAGATGGGAACTTGAGGAGAGTTAGAAGAACTCGTTATAGACATGGCTGCAAATGTAAAAGGGACGTTCACATTAACATTCATTTGGTTTCTTCCACCACTAACAACACTTCTTTCTTGCCTTAACCCCAAAGATTCTTGGGCAATTGTAAGTCTTTCATCGTCAATATTCATACCATTTTCACTACTACCACCAGCATTTGGGTCATTTTCTGAATTCACGTACATTGCTTCATTTATGTCATTTTCTGCATTCACATTTGTAACTTCATTGCTGCTCTTCTTTGGGACACTCCTCCACGCCTTTTTAACATGCTTGTTTCTTTTCTTTGCACACCGTAAATCCATCTTGGTTATGGGCACTTTGCTGGTCTTCAACTCGTGTGACCTCGCTTCTCTTTCCATTCTCTTTTCTCTCTTTTATTCTAGTATTTTCCCCATTTTTCTGATTAGCTTGAACTTTGTGCTTGTCGCAATGTTGAGTCATATGCCCAAAAAATTTGCATTTGGTATAGATCAATGGTTTCCATGAGTACTCAACTATTTTATTCGGGCAAGTCGCATCTCCAACAACTAAAAAATATGGTAATTCTTTTTCTGTGCTAACCTCAACCAAGCACTTCGCATACTCAAATCTTTTCATCTTTTCTGTGTTCTCGTCATAACATAACACCTTTCCTATGTGACAAGCTACCCAATTTATACCAATCAAAGACCAGTACAACATAGGAATTCGGTAAAAATGGATCCAAATTGGAACAGTTCTAACAGCTGCTTGAGCTGACGAAAGAGAAGGAGTCCAATTCGATATGATAAACATTTAACCCCTTATGAACGTTGAGTCACGCTTTAACACATATCACTTGTCTTCATTGTTGGCAAACCTAAAGAAGTAGTTTTGTTTGTCAAAGAAAATCTCGTACTCACCCTTCAGCTTCCATACGCGATCTAGGTGTTGCTTGACTGCCATGAAATTCACATTTCCAACAAGAAAAGATCCAACAAGGCAATCGTCCATGATTTTTTACCCGCATCCATGACTACCTTAGGCGGAGGAACGGAACGACCAAAATAGTTCACATCAAAGTGAATTGGAACATATTCCCGAGCATTCTTTGGTTTTGAGTTGAAAAGCGAAGAAAACTTCACCGGAGACGATGAAGAGATCAGAGGAGGATTTAAAGGAGTGGGGCGAGGGGGTAAAGGAGGGGGAGGAGGATCTGGAGAAGGGGCAAATGGCTGGGGAGGAAAGGCAGAGGGAGGAGAAGGAGAAGCGGCGGAGGCAGAGAGGAGAGAGGAAGAAGCGGCGGGATCAGCAGGAATCGAGGAAGACAATTAGGTAGGCATAGAGGAAAGGACGCCATGAGAGTCCATTGTAATCACGATTCCGTATGATGATATTTTTTTCTTTCCTTAATACAATAAAAATGTGAATTTTTATTGTTAACATATTTTATTCAAACAATGAATATTTTTATTCTTTTCTTATATACAAATAAAATTTAAATTTAATGTTTAATATATTTTTATTCAAACAATGAATATTTTTATTCTTTTCTTATATATAAATAAAATTTAAATTTTATGTTTAACATATTTTTATTCAAACAATGAATATTATTAGGAATCCTACATACAATAAAAATGTAATTTTTATTGTTTGACATATTTTATTTCAAACATGATCATTTTTAATCTTTCTTACATACACAATAAAAATGTAATTTTATTGTTTAACATATTTTTATTTTCCAACAATGATCATTTTCATATTTTATATATATACAATAAAAATGAAATTTTTATTGTTTAAACAATTCTATTTCAAAACATGAACATTTTACATATTCTATACATACAATAAAAATGTGATTTTTATTGTTCAAACAATTTTCATTTCATATATGAATATTTTACAACATATGAATATTTCAGAAAATTTCGGCATTATAACGGTAGGGTAATTAAAAGCGGCACCGTCCCTAGTATGTCTCCTCTGCTATCCTAGGCCTCGCGGCGATACAAGGGTTTCATTTTCATAATACAATTTCTTTTCACAAACACAATTAACTTCATTTCAACCACAATCAATTACTCACAATCGCAATCAATTTCACACCACGATACAAGCAAGTCGTCCATGGTCCGTGGACGATAGTGTCAGGAGCTACTAAACTCCGTCTGCAATATAATTTTATTCATTTATTAATGAATTCAGATTGCTCGCCTTGGTTTTGACTTTGCCTAAAATTGTAGATGGCTCTAAAATTCTCCCGGTCTCTTCTAGAATGTCATAGACACTGACACTTGTCCAACGCCCCCTGTTTCATCGAATTTTGTTACCATATGAGCAATATATGAATTTTATAGTGTTAATGACGTTATTGGTAATTAATTTAATAATTAATTAAAAAAACAACCTCCTTCCTCACCAAATCAACAGGCCGCCGTTTAACGCCTTAGTTCCAAACTAGGGTTGCAGATTTTGGTTGCCACCACGCACCAAAAGTCGATCTGATGCATCGACGTCAACAGGCTTAGCGCCCTCCTCCTCTGCCTCGAGTAGGGTGGAACTCGGCGGTCCCTGTCGGCTTGGACAGGCGTTCGAACGGTGGAGCTTCCTGCTTAAAAACCACGCTAACCAGTCAACGAACGATTGTCCACACCGTATAGATCTGAAGAGCACTGAACTCTCTCCAATATTATCTTAAGTACTTCCTTGAATCGATCAGCTGATAAGAAGATCAAGTGCGGTTTTGTTTTGAACTGTTGGCTAGCTTTTGGACCAAGCCACCAAGGTTCACACACAAAGGAAATACGAAGCCTCACATGTCAAAACCCTTAAGCACCCGATCGTGGTCACATTGTCCTCCTCAACTCGTGGCGCCCATCAACGATCGTGACTCCTTATCACGATCCGATCCCTCCACGTCACCTTTCCACGATCTGATCCCAGAAGCCAAATCATGAAGGGTAGGACTAAGTCTACCACGATCCGCGAATGCAGCATCGAACGAAACCAGTCCATAACGGCTATATTGACTATTTCTCCATCATGCCACGAACCAGTCCGAGATCCTCAGGATTTGTGCCACATGTGACCACGATCCACCCGTAGATATCAGCTATAAATATCCCTGTGCTTGACATTTTCAGGATCTTTTTGGCAGTTCTAAGTACTGTTTCCATCATTATTAGTATCTTACAATTTCTTATCAGTCTTAGCTCGAAATTATTGAGTGAATCATCATTGTACAAGTGACATTGAGAGAAATATCATTGATTGTACTCGAATCTAATGTATAATCATAGATATAAAGTGGACATAGGCTCGTTAACGCCGAACCACTATAAACCTTGTGTGTTTTCTGCGTTTTCTTGCATTTCTAAATATAAATCTCTGCCTATTCAGATAATTTGGGTGTTAGACCCACTTTTGGATCTAACATTTTGGTGCTTTCACTGAGAAAGAAGTCTCAGCATATCGGATTGTTGTTCTATTGTTCGGATAGTCGAGTCCAAAGAAAACAGTCCAAAACTTCACTATTTCGATTTTTGAAGATTTCAGCAAATCCAAAGTACTATGGCTGGAAAGAAGTCTAAGGAAGTACAAGCTTTGCAGGCCAATGAAGCTACAAACGAAGCTCGTGATGACAACGTTCAGGAACGGGTCGAGGATGATTCTCTGGATTGTGAAGTAGAGGGGGCGAGGAGGTGCCACGAGCCGTGTGACGGAGGGCGTAACGACCTGTTCTCAAGAGAATGCCACCCTCCTTCCTACCAATACTCCCACGATCCGAACCCAGGGGACCACCACGAACCGACGCCAAGTGGGTACCACAAGCCATCATCCTAAGAGGACCACGATCCGAAATGAAAATCATACCACTACTCAACCTGGGAAAGAGATTATGGCTCGTTCCGCTCATGCTGGTACCTCTGCTCGACCTAGCTCAAGTTCTTTGCGTATGAGAGAAGATGATGATAATCAGTTCAACCCTTCTGCCCCATCTACCGAAGGAGATCTCTCTCGAATAATTGAAGCATTGGACAGACAAAATGATGAATTGGCCGCTCAAAGGCAGGAGAGCTCGTTGCTGCGTTAGAATATTACCTCCCTAGGCAGACGAATTAATGATATCCAGAGGCAGGTTTCGCCACCGCCAGCTCACCCTCTTTCTCCGGAATGCACATTCTCGTCTGAAGAACCTCGAAGAAACCGGCGGTGGCCTCCGTTAGAAAGAGCTGAAAATATAGGGCAGCCTCAATTTGGGACATTTCCTTCTTGAGAAGAAGAGGCTCTTAATCAGGGAACTAGTTATCGTAACTTAAATGAGACCGTCCTACCACCTAGAAGTGGAAATGTCATTGACCCTGCTCAAAATCAACCCACTCCTCCTGCTCGTCGCGTGATTGACTGTGGTAATAGGGGGCAAGGGAGTTCTGCACATGCCCCATACCTTACAGTAGCTCGTCAAAGAAATGCTGGAGATGTCCGCAAGGCAAGAAGTGTTGATCCCGAATCCACCCTGACTTATGCAAATGTTGAGGCCATGATTAGACGAGTGATGTTAGAAAACCGCGGACAAAGAAATCAGGATTGGGCTATAGGCCGCAGTCATAAGCCCTTCACGGATGACATATTAGAGGTTCGATTCCCCAGGAAATTCAACATGCCTCTTATAAACCGCTATGCAGGAAGGGCGGAACCAGTCCAACACCTAATGAGATATTCATGGTACATGAACGCAGCTGCTGCCTCCGAAGCTGTAAAATGTAAGGCATTCCTGATATTTATGGAGGATACGACGCTAATGTGGTTTACTCACTTGCCAGCGCGATCGATCTCCAGTTTCTGGGAGTTAAGCGAACATTTCGTGAATCAGTTCCGGTTGCATACTCAGAGATCTAAGAATGTCATCGAATTATCTCTCATTAAGCAACGTCTGAACGAATCTTTGAGGTCCAATCTAGATCGCTTCAATCTAGCAGTCACAAAGGTTAGAGATCCCCATGAACAAACTGTTTTGATGTCCTTGATTGACGGAGTGGATAAGGATACCGAGTTTGGGAGATACCTGGCCGGTAAACCACCGTTGACCAGAGAAATATTTTATGAAAAGGCCAACATCCGCCTACTTCAAGAGGAAATTTACGCCAACCAAAAGAGGAAGGTTGCTGATAAGGAGGATATCCAAAGTAATGTGGCCATCAAACAGACGGTAGATATCTCAGGAAAGGTCAAAGTCAATGTTGGGAACAAGAATCAAGGCAATGATCGCCAATCAGTGAATAATAATAACAATAATCGGAAGATAAATCGAGGGAATGATTCTCAAAGAAGATCTCGGCCTAGGCCATTTGAGAGTTTTACACTGTTAAACGATACACTGGAGAATATCTTCCTGGATACGTACAACGTCCTCCAGTATAAGAGGCCTCCTCCGAGAGATTTGAAAGAAATGGAACGTGAGACTAGGAAATTTTGCCTTTTTCACCAGACTCATGGCCACACTTCAAACGAATGTCATCATCTGAGAGATGTGGTTGAAAAGCTACTTTGGGAAGGAATACTCGATGAGTATAAGGTGACACCCAGAGACAGGGGCAAGCCGCGCAAGCCCCGAACCAAAGCCAACCTGCTGCCAAACCAACGGCTCAGCAAAAAGGAAAAAATATCGTTATCAATACCATAGTTGGTGGGCTTCATCTGGCAGGGCACAGTTTCAGGGCTATGAATCAGTACGTTAACGCAGCTAAACAGCCTTTTGAAGTGGGAGAATGTAGCAATCCCGAGGATAATGCCCCGATTAAGCAACAGAAGACGATGTATGATGACGTCATATTTCGCGATCAGGAAAGTATTGGGGTCCACTCCCCAACCGAGGACCCATTAGTGATCACCATCGCCATTGGTCCAGCTACAGTCCACAATGTTCTAGTGGATAATGGGAGTTCGGTTAACATTCTGTTTAAGAAAACATTTGACCAAATGAAACTCGAACCGAAGGATTTGAAACCATGCGAGGGTTGGATACGTGGATTTAATGGAGCCTTAATCGCACTGATGGGATACGTGGAACTATCAGTAACCCTTGGGGAAGGAGAACGCCAGAGAGTGAGAATCCTCCTCTTTGTAGTTCTGGATATTGTGTCGCCTTACAATGCCTTTTTGGGCCGACCGACCCTAGCTAAATTCAGGGCCTGCATTGCACCCTGGTGTTTGTTGTTGAAGTTCCCGACGGATGCCGGTGTAGGTATAGTCAGAGGAGATCAAGTTGTTGCACGAGCATGCTACATAGTAGAGCTGAAGTTACTCCGTAAAGGAAGAGATGTAGAAACAAAGGACGCTTCTTCCCTCCTAAGGGAGGAAACGTCATAGCAACAAAAAAAAGTAACTCGGGGAGAGTCGCCTAGAGAGTTGCCCGAGGATATAGATCCCAGAGAGGATGAAGTGCCTGGGGGCGGAATGGCGACTCCCAATGAAGCGACTGTAGATGTACCAATCGATGATAGTGACCCAGAGAAGGTCCTGAAGATTGGATCCCAGTTGGACCCTGTTCGAGCTAAAGAATTAACAAATTTCTTGAAAGCTAACTTGGATGTATTCGCCTGGACCCATGCGGACATGTGTGGAATATCTCCCTTAATTATGAGTCATTCATTAAGCATTAACCCAAATCATCCCCCCGTCAAAGGCGAATGCTTGGCCCGGAGAGGTCCACTGCCTTGAAGGAAGAAGTTGAAAAGTTGAGAAGTAATGGGTTCATTAAAGAATCGACATACCCTGACTGGATCTCAAACCCGGTTTTGGTAGAGAAGGCCAATGGAAAGTGGTGCACATACATTGATTTTTCAGACCTAAACAAAGCCTTCCCAAAGGATAGCTTTCCATTACCTAGAATCAATCAACTGGTGGATTCAACTGCGGGTCATGAGCTGCTTTCTTTTATGGATGCCTACTCAGGGTACAACCAAATCCCTATGCACGTCCCAAACCAAGAGCATACCAGCTTCATTACAGACCTGGGATTATACTATTACCTAGTGATGCCTTTCGGTCTGAAGAATGCCGGTGCTACGTATCAGCGATTGGTGAATAGGATTTTCTAACAACCAAATCAGGAAAACGATGGAGGTATACGTCGATGACATGTTGGTAAAGTCCAGACAATCATCCGACCATACTGCCGATTTAGAAGAAATGTTTGAGATTCTCTGGAAATATGGGATGAAACTAAATCCTTTGAAATGCTCATTTGGGGTAGCATCTGGAAAATTCTTAGGATTCGTCGTGATCTCGCGTGGAATTGAAATCAATCCATATCAAATTACAGCAATCCGAAATACTAAAAAACCTAAGCAAATTAAAGATGTGCAAAGCCTCGCCAGAAAAGTGGTAGCGCTGAGTAGATTTATCTCCAAAGCTACGGATAAATGCATCCCGTTTTTCGAGATGATAAAGCGAGGCAAGCACAACTTTAAATGGACTCCTGATTGTATAGAAGTGTTCCAGAATCTATTGAATCATCTGGAGAAACCCCTGATACTGTCTAAGCCCCTGGATCACGAGGATTTATTTGTGTACTTGGCAGTGTCATCCCACGCGATCAGTTCGGCTTTGGTAAGAGAGGAAGATAAGGTGCAAAGACCAGTGTACTAAGTGAGTAAGAAATTGGCAACGGCCGAGCGAAATCACCCAAGAATAGAAAATCTTGCGTATAGCTTGCTGATCGCATCTAGAAAGCTTCGCCACTATTTCCAGGCTTATCCCATTACTGTGTACACTGATCACCCGCTCAAACAAGTTCTGTAAAGGCCAGAAGCATCAGGAAGACTACTCAAGTGGAACATTGAGCTGAGTCGGTTCAATTTGAACTTCCAGCCCCGAAGGTCGATAAGTGGGAATGTACTGGCAGATTTTACAGCAGAGTTCACTCTCCTAGAGGATGATGTGGCAACTGAAGAAGTCGACCCACCAAAACTTCTCCTTGACCCTAGTGTCTGGAAATTGTACACTGATGGAGCTAAGAACGACAGGCGATCTAGTGCCGGAGTGGTCCTTGAGACTCCAGAGAAACGACTAATATACTATGCTCTTAGATTGGAGTTCCACGCCACTAATAACGACTCCGAATACAAAGCTCTAATTGTCGGGCTGAAGCTCGCAAAGGAGTTGGAGATCACAAAGATGGACATCCTTTGTGATTCCAAGATAGTCGTGAACCAGGTCACTGGAAAGTTTCAGGCCAAGAGTCCAAGGCTGATATCATATTTGGAGAAAGTGAAGAAGTTGTTGGATGGTTTTGATCACCACAGCATATCTCATATTCCTCGAATGGAGAATCAAAAGGCAGACAAGTTAGCGAAGATGGCTTGCTTTGATAATCCGGAAAATACAGAGCTAGTCCCGATTGAAGTGTTACAATCCCCTAGTATAGATCAGATGGAAAATTGATTCGGTACTAGAGATTGGACCCGAGAGGGATTCATGGATGACCCCTCTAAAGAATTCTTTGATGAATGGAACACTTCGAACAAAGAAAAGTGAGATGCGTGCAGTTATCCGGAAGGCTTCCTAATATGTGTTGCAAGGCGAAGTCCTGTACAAACAGGGTTTCTCGATGCCCCTCCTTCAGTGTATCACCCATGACGACATCAAGCGTGTACTAAAAGAGGTCCATGAAGGTGAATGTGGCGGCCACACTGGAGGGAAAACATTGGCAAAGAAGATATTGCGATATGGCTATTTTTGGTCCACCATAAACAAGGATGCAGCCAAATATGCATGACGCTGTGATGCGTGTCAGAAGTTTTCCAAGATCCCCAGGGAACCTCATAGCCAGCTGAAGACGATGATGAGCCTGTGGCCCTTTGCTCTTTGGGGAATGGATATTGTTGGAAGCCTCCCCATAGCTAGGGGCGGAGCAAAATTCGCCATTGTGGCCGTGGATTACTTCACCAAATGGGACGAGGCTGAGCCATTGACCACGATCACAACCAAGCGAATGATCAACTTTGTCGTTAGGAAGATTATATGCCGATTCGGGATTCCAAAAGTTGTCATAACTGATAACGGAACTCAGTTTGATAGCACCGAGTTTCGAGACTTATGCCATAAGTATCATATCGAGAAAAGATACACCTCTGTGGCACATCCGCAATCGAACGGGTAGGTCGAGGCGGTAAACAAAGCGATCAAGTCTATTCTGAAGAAAGGATTGAAACGGGCCAAAGCCATGTGGGTTAATGAATTACCCTTGGCACTATGGGCCTATAGGACAACATACAAGTCGGCAACGGGTCACAACCCCTTTCCCTCGATTTTGGAGCCGAAGCGGTCATCCCGGTTGAGTTAGAAGTACCATCTCATCGAATCACTTATTATGACCCGATGACCAACAATGAGCTGCTCCTTGAGTCTCTGGATATGATTGAAGAAAAGAGGGACGAAGCCGATCTACGCGCCTTGAGACACAAGCAATAGGTCGCTCGGTATTACAACAAAAAAGTCCAAGCTCGAACCTTTGAACCCGGAGACTTGGTCCTGAAACGCGTCTTTCCACCCCCGGTGCATATGGGCCTGAAATGAGAAGGACCGTACTCCATTTTACGAAGGCTTGATAATGGAACCTTTAAGCTAGCACTGTGGATGGAGATGAAATCCCCAGAGTGTGGAATGCCCAACATTTGCGGCCTTATCTAACATGAAATTGTCAGTTTTACTTTTTTGTTTTTAGGACCATGTAAAAAGGCACGAATTGCCTAGAACAGTCTGGTTACTTGAGCAAAAGATTATAAAGTGGACGTAGGTCATAATTTGACCGAACCACTATAAAAATATCGCGTGTCATTTACCTTTACTGCACCGTTTCTTATCTGCTCTTTTATTTTTAAACTAACATCAATCATTATCATTTCGAAATTTGTTATAAACTATGCAGTGATTTCGAAACACCTAATTCAAAGTTTTAAATGGTGCAGCGAGGTAAGTCACACGACTACTTGCACTCTAACCCTTGAGATTGGAGATAGAGCATAAAGGACTCAAAGATAACGTCCCTAAGGCGTGAAGACGCACTTTGACAAAACCGCCTTGTAACACTCTGACCCACTGAAGGATCGGGAAAGTATAATGGCGCTATAGACTTTGCGCCCCCAGAACTTTTGCCCCGCTGAAGGATCGGTGAGCAGACTAAGAAATCAGCTTGAAATCTAACCTACTGAAGGATCAGGAGAGTATAAAGGTGCTAGAGACTTAGCGCCACGAGAATTCCTATCCCAGCCAAAGGGTCGGAAAAGTATAAAGGCACAACAGCGTATGCCGCCAAATGACTCGAACCCCTCATTTCTGAAAATGAGGGAAAGCGCACATATGACCCCAATCAATCCTCAATGAGACCTGGCCAAGCATCATATTAATGATTGGTTGGGGGCATATATACACACATATTTATGTTGTCACATAAATTTTGAAATTTTTTGTTGCTTGAAATTTTTGTTGCAATGCTTCATGGTTCGATTTTTAACTTAGTTAGGATCTAAAGGTTTATGACTGAGTACGATAAGTTAAATTAGTAGGTACACAATGGTATAAAAGAAACAAATTTTCATTCACTAAGAGCAGGTTTACAAGACCAGGAAGCTAAACAAAAGTGAGGGCCATTCTCACAACTACATTTCTTGGCCAGTGGAAAGTCTAAAAGCAAAAAATGTGAACTAATAAGTGCATCCTATTTACGCTTGGGAGACGATTTTGATATCTTCTCCTTCCTCTGTTTCTCCAACTCCTCCTTGCCAGCATCAGAGCGGTCACCTTTCTTCCTTTTCCTCTTATCAGCAAGAGACTCCTGGGGAGAATTAGGAGGCTGGGAGGCAAGCTGTGCAGTTATTGATTTATAAGAGAATCTTATAACCAACCCAGTTTTGGGATCGACTTCTGAGATAGGAGGCACATATAGAGGGCCCTGTCCCTCCTTCTGCAAAGCCAATTGTTTCTCTCTCCAAGCCTACACACCAGCCAAGGTCTCGCTATCGTTATCCTTGATTTCTTCTGTGATGACTACGTCATCCTCTTCATCTCCATGACCACCATCGGTGTCTTGCAAAGCCCCAATGACTTCAGCATCCATAGGAGCATCAATGCTAGATGCCACAATAGCCTTCTCACTTATTGTATCCTTGGTTTGCTTTGCAACCTCAGAGAATTCAACATCAGCACTTGAGGGGACACTAACTTTCTCCGCCTCTACTTTCTCTTTCGCATCCTTCTCGATCGGCTTGTTACCTATGTCATGAGAAGAAAATGTTAATGATTTGGGAGATAACGTGGTCATCTCAGTTGTCTATCCCGCGATACGATGACAAGTTATAACTACTTTGACGAACTGTGGAGAGAATATGGAGATACCTTCAGCCGACTCCTCGCCCAGATTCGTGATAACAGCTCCGACAACTGAAGGGGTAGGAGCCAAGGGAATCAATGGATCATCAGGATTGTATTCCTCGACTTCGGAGGCCTTGGGATCCACAATCGAGCTAGAGCCTTCCTCAATTTTATCCTTTCCCTTGAGTTTTGTTCTCTCTTTCTCGATTTCCTCGTGGATCAGACGTCTGCCTATTTCCAAAGCCTCAGGCTCTTCACCTTTGAGGTAAGTCTGTATGAGCTGTTTCTCATCAACTTCCTCGGTTCCCAGCGGACGCTTTTCGCTCTCAACGATCATATCCCACACATTGGCCAAAGTAATGTGATAATCTTGAATCCACGAGATATCTCCGGTCTTAATAACTTGGCCAAAGAAGTCGAATAGCAGTTCTTCGAAACCCTCTATCTCTTTTTTGGTTGTAGCAAGCTCATCAGTAGTGGCGGAGGCTGATTCAAGAGCATTGTTAGCATTACTTTCAGTAAAAGCTGCGCGTTCTTCGGCTTAGACAAGTCGATCATTCAAAGTTGCCTTCTCTTTTTCAACAAGAGAGAGATTGTCTTTTAAGATCGCCTTCTCTTTCTCCCAGGAAGCCTTCTCAGTAGCAAAATGTTCATCTGCTGTCTTCAATTCAGTATTGATTGTCCTGAGATCCTCCGCTTCTTTTTTCAAAGCCAAACATTCTTAGCTATTTGAGTCGAGCTCAATGTGAAAACGCTTCCTAGCATTCTCTAGCTCTGATTTGTAATTTTCCGCATCCCGTCGAGCTAAAGCGTGCCGAGCTTGTGCATCCTCAAGTTCCTTTTCCATTCTGCTCCTGGCCCTACCGTCATTATCAATCTTCACTCTGATTCTGGCTGCTTCCGTCTCCAAGTGGCAGATGGCAGTAGAAAGTGTGGCAACATGCTTCTTCATCACCTTATATTGTTTGGCCACGTGACTCACCTGCCCTATGATTTCTACATCCCAGTTCTCAGGAACCAGTTCAAGATCTGGAACAAACATCATCCTTTCAAAGAAAATATCAGGAAACTGCTTCCGCAAACGCTCTAGCTTGACTAATTCTCAGTAGTATAGACAACATCATGTGCAGTGGTAGTATCCAAATCGCGCTGACTAGAGGGGACCATAGCTATCTTCTCCTTTTCTAAATCCTTGTTTGGATTTTTGCTTTTATCTTTCGGCTCATGGTGTTTCTTGGAAGACTTCCTATGAGAGGGTGTACTTTTCGGAGGAGTCAAATCTTTGGGAAGTTACTTACCCCCCACCGGTGGCACTGGACGACTATGGGACTTCCCAGAATCTTGCCTTGATGGAGAATGAGACCGTGTAGAATGAGTTTGATAAGAATCACGTGGTCGATGACTATCTCTCCCCCGGCTATCACTGTGAGCATGCTCAGAATCAGAAAGAAGCCTCGGTGTGCTTGCTCAGAGAGAGCGATAAGAATAGGATTGTTTACGAGGCATTTTCCCTGCAAAGAAAACAAATGTGTATCAGAATCATGAATATTGGTGATGAAGAAGTGTTGTGACGAGTGGTGCAAGTGATTCATGCATCCCGTATAATCCCGCTAACAGTCTAAGGCCCAGAGTTTGGCTCGTATGCGTGTTTTCTTTTTCCCCAACTGGAACATTCACTTCCTTAGAGATGGGAAAGAACGGTTCCCCTTCGAAGTCTTCTTGTGTGTAAATGTTGTCTGGTAAAGGAATCTTTCTTAGTTCCCCGAATATCTGTTCCTCTGTTAATTCATCATGAGCAGGAGGCTCAGCTGGGGGTGAAATCCTTAAGGGAGATTGTCCCTCAGAGTCTGGGACTTCTTTTGTCTCATCGGCTCGGACCTCGCCTCCTTTATATACATTTAAATCCTCATCATCCTGATCGATCATTGGCGAGGGGCTCTTGCGAAGTTCAGTGGTTTTCGTGACCCACGAGGTTCCTTCACCTTCAGTCGGGGGCACATATTTATAAGGAATACCACCCGCACCAAGTCCAAACCTTATATCCAGAAGCCGGTGCTTGCGAAAATTCTCGTCGGTGATACATTTCTTGATTTTTAAGAAGTCTGGTTTGCTCTTGAGAAGGCGGGACAGTCGATCATCATAAACTGAGCCCTCCGTTTTTTGGAAGCTATGATCTGTATAGAGAAAAGAAACATGTCAATGCTTCGGTTACGTAACCAGGTAACACATCTAGAGGCTTAAAGCTTACTTGATTTTAGCTACTTCCTTGCACACCCGGCTTGGTGTTTTATATAGAACCAATCAGCTTTGGGATCCCCTATGTTGCTGTGACCCTCCGATAAAACCTTCCTATTTGCTACTGATTCAAAGAAAGAAAAGTTTGGAGTTGCTGTGGAACGGTGTTTGAAGAGATAATAGAATTTCAAATCTTTGAAAGTGAGCTCAGTCTGTAGAATCTCCGCATACGCAATGCATAAAGTGTACAAGGCTGCGTAAGCATTAGGATAAAGCTGCATAGGGGTGATGCGCAATCGTCTTAAGGTTTCAACAATGATTGATGGAAAGGGAGGAATAGCGCCTACCCAGCACATTAGCCAACTAACGGTCATGTACCCTGGCGGGGCAGAATGAGGCCTGTCCTCACTTCCTGGAGTCTTAACATCGTCCCAGGGGATCCCGTGTCTCAGACATATTTTCTTAAGCTTTATGTCATCTAACTTGGAAGCCAAGGAATCACTGAGCTTCTCCTCCTCCACTTCATCGACACCTGGGATCTCGTCAGGAGCCCGATCATCTTCTTCTTCCTCATCTTCAAGAGATGTACTTTTAGAAGTCATCGATTCAATATTGGTGTTGGTCTCATATTCGCGGTCGTAATTTTCCAAATCTGAACCCATGGGAAGCACGTCGGGATCATAATGCTTTGATGACTCGGATTCTGTATCTCTCTCTGACATTTTGGTTGACTGCTTATCTAACATAACTGTGTTGACGAGAAAACCTGAGAAGTTAGAATACAATTACCCATTCCCCGTGTGTGTAAGTGCAAGTGTGTGCATGTGCATACATTAAAGAAAAACATGAAGTTAGTTAGATAAACTGGATATTGGTCATTGTAGGCTGTTGAATTATGCTGTTGTCCAGTTCAAAAGGTTCATCTCGAAGGCTCTAACCTAATTGTCCCTTGGTATATCATAATTACATTGTATATTCTAGTCAACATGTATATCGGATCGTTGGTCAAGCTGGCTCGTGAGGCAAAGTTTGGCTCGTGATACATCATTGGTTCGTCAAGCAAGTCCTGGTTCGTGGGGAAGCATCTGCTCGTGGAAAGGCATCGGATCGTGGGACACTTAAGCTCTTGACCCATTCCACATTACTTGATCAGATCATGACAGATCCCCCATGATCCACTTTTTCCACGAACCAATGATCCCCTAATACTACGACCTGATGCGTTCTCCAGAACAACGCTACGACTTCCTCCTTCCATCTCACTGTTGCCACGAACCAAGTCATCATCTTATCCATGAATCGACCTTCTCAAACTCGTCTTCCTCCTCATACACCCCTTTTCTTCCACCTAAAGACCACACCCTCCTTCTGAATCAAACCCAACCACATCTCGACCTGCCGACTGAGGGCGGTGATTCTCACCACCAATGTCTGACTCCAGCGACAACGCTAGCGGCGCGTTCACAACTCACGGTGGCGGAAAACCCACCAAAAACCGGATTTAAGTCATGCTAAAAAAGGATAAGATAAATCGGATTCGAATTACTACCAATTTGAAGTGGTTGGATAATCTCAAAAGTATAAGGAAAACCACGATTTAGGGTTTGTAAAGGAAAGAAGCGGCTGCAGTGTAAAAAGGAGAAGGAGGGGAGCGGATGAGAGATCCCAGCTTATATATCCATCGAAGTGACTCTCGGTCTCCCCCTTTTTGTCGCGACTCGGTCCATGAAGATCCATGGGCCACGAGTGTTCGTGAAGGCCCATCGAAGCTTAGATAGCAATCCTCTCAAACCTGATTGGTCGTGATACGTACCACAGTCACGAACCGTGTGGAATTCCAAAGACCTAGACTCGAGAACGATGGCGAAATAAGAGAAATGAAAATATTTATAAAAATTTAAATACTTAGCTTGCAAATTATTAGTGATGTACACTGAAGTCCAGAAGATGAAAATCAACCAATGAACAGAGAGATTATTGGAAATTCGGACTGGTATTTATACTCCTCAAAGGATATTACCATTCGAAGCAGTGCGACGCTATAAATAGACACGACTATTGATTCACTCGCTTCGAGAAAAGATAGCTGAGTAATTTCGAAGCATGTTCCATCCTCGATAAAACATACTTCGAGGGGGCAAAGTGTTTGCTAGCTTTTGGACCGAGCCACCAAGGTTTACACACAAAGGAAATACGAAGCCTCGCATGTCAAAACCCTTAAGCACTCGATCGTGGTCACATTGTCCTCCTCGACTCGTGGCGCCCATCAATGATCGTGACTCCTTATCTCGATCCCATCCCTCTACGTCACTTTTCCACAATCCGATCCCAGAAGCCAAAACATGAAGGGTAGGACTAAGTCTAACACGATCCGCGAATGCAGGATCCAACGACACCTGTCCATAACGGCCATATTGACTATTTCTCCATCAAACCACGAACCAGTCCGAGATCTTCGGCATTTGTGCCACGTGTGACCACGATCCACCCACAGATATCAGCTATAAATAGCCATGTGCTTGACATTTTCAGGATCCTTTTCGCAGTTCTAAGTACTGTTTCCACCATTATTAGTTCTTACAATTTCTTATCAGTCTTAGCCCGAAATTATTAAGTGAATCATCTAACGTATAATCATAGACATAAAGTGGACGTAGGCTCGTTAACGCCGAACCACTATAAACCTTGTGTGTTTTCTGCATTTTCTTGCATTTCTAAATATAAATCTCTGTCTATTCAGATAATTTGGGTGTTAGACCCACTTTTGGATCTAATATGAACGTTTAACGGCATTGTTTTGAGAAGGGAGGCGGCGGCTATACGACAAAGAGGATAGGGTTTTTTTAATTTTTAATTTTTAATTCCTTTAATTTCAAAAAAAGCCTATTAATCCATATGAACTAATTAAGCCCAACGACTGTCGCCCTAGCTAAATACCCCCATTCCGTACATAATGGAATATGTTTCGTAATCCCACTCGACTGTTTCATTCAGCTCTCCTTTAAATTAAAATATAAAACATTCAATTTTAAATTTGAACGTATATTTTAATTTACCGGGGCCACATACTGATTCTAAAAATTCCCGAAAAATAAATTTAGTTATGTTTTGAAGATACGATCCTAACAAAGCTGATTTCGTCGAATTCGGAGACCTCTAAAAAATGGCCATTTTCTGGTCGGTCCAATTTGACTGAAATTGACGAAACACGTTTTCTTTTGCCACGATCACATATTAATTCCAAAAATGATGGAAATTTAAACCTAGCAATAAATGTATATTCTGGATCCAGAAAAAGTGGTTTTGTCAAAAACGGAGGTCATTTGTAAAATGACTATTTTTAAGGGCTTTATTATAATTTAAAAATCAAGATTTTAAATTCTAACCAAATTTCTATTGAAATTTCTAAAAATAAAATTTTTAAATCGGTTCTGATTTTCCGGGTTGTTACATAGGTGTTCGCTCAACCTAAGCTCTGATACCAACTGTGATGGCCCACAAATCCGTATTATCTGAGCCAACTAATACAACATACGTCCAACTCAAATAATACAGAAATACGAGTCATTACGGTTTAAGAAATAGAATTATATAGAAGATAGAATAAAGAAACATCAGAATCTCATAATGGAATGAATTAAATATATTATATAACATAACTTTGGAATACAAATCTGTATTGTATATACATACCATATCAGAGTACAACACAATATTTGAAACAACGGAAATAACTCTAAAATAACTAATAGTGAAGCCTCCTACTTCAAGCTCCTCCAAGTATATCTGTAAAAGCCTGAAACATTTGACTGCCCGTACAAATTTGGGTACCCAAGAGTTTAGGAAAAACAAATAAAATAAACTCTAGGTCAGTCATAGGACTGGTGTGAGTAAACTCCAACATATTATTTAACTTTGAAAATCTTTTAAAAGAAAGGGTAATAGTAAGACCCGCCCACACATAAACATGGACGGCTTTTACCTTACTATAGCCAAAACATTTTGATATCAAAATCTGGTGACATTATAATAATGTCTAATCAAATAAATTACCAAATAGTAGAATTCTTGCGTCTCACGCTCTACATATATAGTATAAAATCGAAAACCACAGGGTGCTTATTGGAGATTGGATTCCAACTATGACAAGGTATGGGACCACCTACCAATCAGTGTACTCTAGAGGGGATACACTAAGGTTCATCAAGAACGTCTTGCAACCCGGCCACACATGACCGCCCACCCATTTAGCTTGAGTGTAGCGAATATATTGTCACCCACGGTTGTTGACCATCCAACCGTAATCCATAAGATACAAAATCGAAAGAAAAACAAATAATGAATTTTCTCTAGATCGGTGATAAATATACCATGCTTGGGTATGACCCACCTAGCCATGCTGCCTGCCCGATTTTTGTCATTTCCTGGTTGTGAGGTTTGAGGCTACGTATACACTTTTAAAACATCTGGCCACCATACACTTTGAATGCCACATAATTAAACCCATCAAATCCCTAGTTGATGTTCTCAAAAATATTATGGGTATAAAAGCTAAGGGAAACGAATTTCTTAACCACCGGAAGTAATAACTTGAAAAGATCATCTTATGTGATCCGTTAGGAATTCTCTATGCAACTTCAGGCCCAGCTGAGAACCTATTTTCAATACATTGTCAGGATCTTTGTCATGCACTGGAATTGAGATTGTGGCTTCAACTGGTGCCGCTCTATTTTCCCCCACACTAGCTTTCCTAGGGTCAATTTCCTTTTGAGCGCTGCTGTGCTCGCCAGTGTGAGAGCCCAGCCCTAGTTGCTATAAGGGGGAGTCATGAATGCGGAGAGAAGCCTCCACATTCTTCTTTGTCTCCCTCTTCCTAGCTTCTGCCAACTCTGCCATGTAACACTCCCTTGCCGCCTTCTGGTCTCCTTTAATCACACTGACTCCATTTTCGGTAGGGAATTTCATGGTCAAACACCATGGAGCCATTGCTATCTTGAATGCGGCAAGAGATGGTCTTCCGACGAAATCATTATAGGCTGAAAGCTCATCACCTATGACAAAATCTTGCTTCATGGCAACCTTCTGTTATCCTTCTCCTAGCTCGACGAGCAGGTTGATGACGCCAATTGGCTGAGTTGGTTGCCCTGTGAACCCACGGATCTTATTTTGGAAAGCTTTCACATCATCCATAGAAAGATTCATCTTGTTGAACGCATTAATGAAAACACTGTTTCAAATCTCGTAATTATCGCCCGAGATCTCCTCCGAGACCTCATTTTGGGCTCCTTCTGAAACGAAACAGCAAATATCACTCTAAATATCCTTTCGAATATATTGCTAGAGAAATGCAATATCGAAGGATATATCGATCGAGACGAAATACCGGAATATCGTCCGAGATCTTAGTTTTTTTGGTTAATTTTTTTTTCTCCTGAACTAGAACCGTAATTAAAAAACTCAAATCTAGCCATATCAATCTTTTGTTATTTTACATTTTGCATGTTAAATGACTATATTGTATGTTCGTAAATGTTTTACAATGCTTATGATTTTCATATTCGTCTTTTTACATACATGTTACTTATGAAATTATGTATTTTGTGGTCTACTTATGCTGAATTTTTTAATGTTTTGGATACTTTTAATGTTTTCTGTCTAACTATATTCCTGTTTTAAGCATAATACGATTTAGAGTATGAATGATCTTTCGCAAAATAAAGAATAATAAAGTTATTTTGCATTTTAAGTTTAGGTTGCTATGTTTTTGATAGCATTCATAAAAATCACTTTGCTAAATATCATTTTTAACATATCATGTACCCCGAGATTGTTACGGTATGAACTTTCAGACCCGAGAAGAAAATCCGAGATGAACTCCCGAGTTAGACTCATCTCGTCCAAGATCTCCCCCGATACGAGACTGAGTCTGTAAAATCCCAGAGACGAAACGCGATCGATATCCGAGATTTAAAACCTTGAATGAAAAGAACTTTGATAGACGTTGTAACACCCCGTAATTTTAAAACATGTCACAAGTGATAATTAAAGAATAATTAATTTTTAAAATAAGAATTAAGTGAAATGGGTTACGCCATTGCGTTCATCTCGGAATTCTTCTTGAGATAGAGTCTAAGGTTGCATAAAACGGATATCGTATGAAGGAGTTATGGACGATGGAAGTTTGGCAGAACAATCAGGAAACAGGCCAGGATAACTGGCGCACTTGTGAAGTGCGCCAGAACAAAATTGCACAGGCGCACCTGGGAAGTGCGCCAAGCCCGAGCCTGATTTGCAGAATTCTGGAGAGTTCCATGATGACTGTCTTTTTAATCTGAGCGGTTCTGATGGTCTCTAATCTAATCTAAAAGTCCTAATTCACCTAATACATCTATAAATAAACACCTAAACCTAACCCTAATCTTATTGTTATCATCCATGGCGCCTCCACGCTGCTCTAATCTAAATTAAAACAAGCCTTTCTTCTCCATCAAGTAAAATTAGAAGATCGGATCTACAAATCAAAATAGGGGTATTCTAAGATCAAGATCTGCAACAACAAAGCCTAATTCTCTTTTCTAAGAATCCTATCGCTGTGAGTTTATGTCACTTTCACATATAATTAAATTAAAAAGTAATTGTGATAGGATTCTAAATTGGATCTGATGTATATGCCTATAAATAAGATGAATCGTATCAAGTTTTGTAATTTGTTATCCTTTAGATTCATACCCAATTGCTATTATCATATGTCTATCTAATCTACTTTGTCGTTATTCATTTCACATGCCCGTTTATATGTTTATGCCAGTTTGGATGTTTTGATTCTCTCCCCTTCTTCTTTTCCTTTTTTCCTTTTTGATATTAGACTAACTTCGAGCCTAAGCATATTGCATTGAGATTTACGTACGAATAACGTTGGAATGATTGGGAAAAGTTTGGGAAATATGTAATAAAATGAGATTTGGCATAAATTGTTGATGGTTATGGAAATTGGTATGGGGATAATTTGGCATAAATTGTACACATGAGATTATAGGCATAATTTGGATTAAAATTATTAACATAATTTAGAGTGGAAATTGGAATATATTATAATCCAAGATTTGAAATTGGGACTTGAATCAAAAAAGTGATAATAAACGCCTAAGACACGAGACTAGATTCGGATTGCAGTATAAGCCTGCCCGGAACCGCCCGGCATATTCAGCAACCGCAAACAGTAATCTAATGTGAGAGGTCAAAGGCATAAATTAGATGCGTAATAATGCAAAGACACGAGGTTAGATTCGGATTGCGTTATAAGCCTTCTCGAAACCGACCGTCATATCCAGCAACCGCAAACGGTAATCTAACGTGGGAGGTCTTGCAAGATTACAGATATAATGAATTAATGAACACTTAACCATGATAAGACATATGGTAAGACACGGGAATAAAAAAGGGTTAAGTAGGTAACATGGGTAGCATGTGAAACATAATTAAATCACTTAACCAAGATGAGACATGTGATTAGACATGGGGATAAAGAGGGGTTAAGTGGGAATTCCTAGTGGGGACCAAGCTTAGGAGGGAAGCTTGTGTCAAGTGTGTGGACCCTTTTCAACTAGTAACCCATTTTAGTATTTATATGAGCTCGAACTAGGTCGAGGACAGGGACACGCTTACTGGGGTTGATTGTAAGAGGTTAATAAAGAGTTAGCGATGATGGTGCAAGTCCAACGGAGTCATGTGCGTGCATGGGTCCGGGCTGGTAGGTAAGACGATGTTGCATCGTGTAGGTATAAGCTGTGCATTTCAGTAGTACCGGGGTTGCCACCTTAAGGATTCATACACCCTATTGTGGGACCAGCACTGGTATCTACGAGGTTAGGAAGACGATCGAATTGGGAGGGTAGTGGGTACAACTAGTGGTGGTAGGAGCAAGTGGGCACCAACGAGAGCAGCTAGGTGTACATGAAGCTACCATTATTATGATTAGTAGGGAGGGGTCATCTTTTAGTATGTAACTAGTATGTTGGTACGGTGCAGAGCATATCTTATAGTGGCTAGGAGCGCAGTCAATGTCCAATCTTGCTTACCTTGTTTACCTTGTCATATCTGCTTATGTTACAGTCATCTCTTTTATCCAGTTTATGTTCTTATCCTGTTACTTTACTGATTATATTGTTAAAGTCACTAGACTCACTAGACTTATGTATGACCCTTTTTGTTTTGCCTCTTTTCTTCCCCTCCTCCCCCCAGGTCCTCAGGGTGGGATTAGTGAAGCTTTACTTGGATCTCTTTCTTCTTGAAGTGCTTGGAAGTGTTGAAAGTAATGCTCAACTTTATCTCTTTATCATTATGGCTATTTGGAGCGGGATTATGGTTTTGCTTTTAATAATCTTGTTCAAGATGGATATTCGTGTACTTGGCTTTAGTATGTGGTTTTGATGTTGTAACCAAACATGTTTTGCTTTCCACTGCAATGAATAAATTTTGAATTTTTAAGTACCATTTTATGTATCTGTCTTGTGATGTTCTGTTATATACTCTTATAATGCTCCATGAAAGTTAATGCATTCCCTTAGTGAGTAACATTAACGGACGTGGGGTGTTACACGTGGTATCAGAGCTGAAGGTTACCAGAACAGATAAAAGATTTTGAAAACCATTTTCAAAAGAATTTTTAAAAAGAAGTCTTTTCAAAAACATGTTTTAAAGAGGGTATTTTCAAGAGAAAGGTTTATTATGAAAAACATAATCCCAAAAGCCATATATCTTTCTTTCGATTCTCTATTTGAATCTCTTCCTTTTTCCTTTCAACATGTCTGGGGAACCCGATATACCCGAGGGCGTACAGATACCAGGCTTGTTCAGAAGGTATCTGGAGGCTAGGGCTATTACCGTAGGCCCAGGAAACGTTCCTACTCCCCCAGCTGCAGCCTCTTCTCCTCCTCCTCCCTATGTAGATGCTTTTTCGAAAATATGCAAAGACTTCCGTGCGATGGGCGGAAAACCATTTTATGGTATGAGACGTTTGTTGAGGCTTGGAATTAGCTCAAGGAAGTGGGGAATTTGTTTGGTATCTTTGAGATAGACGAGGGAAGGAAGGTTCAGCTAGCTGCTTGGTTAATGAAGCATGAAGCTTCTTTTTGGTGGGAAGTAACTAACGGAGGATGTGTAGTGGAGGCGTGGATGGATTTTAGACAAAGGTTCGAGTAGAAATTTCTTTCACAAGCTGAGGAGAGTTTATACATGGAGAGGTTCTTGGCTTTGAAACAAGGGAGTTTGTTTGTGAAGGAGTACGTTAACAAGTTTAACCAGTTAGCAAGATTTGGTATGGAATTAGTTAATACACCACATAAGAAGGCTTTGAGATTTACCAAGAGTCTGAATGAACCATTACACGGGTGGCTATGTCCCACATTCCTATGGGGGCTACTTTCAAGAATCTTGTTGATATGGCGTTGATACATGAAGAGGAGAAAGGTGCTAATGTAGATAAGGCACAGGATAAGAAAGGGGATCCAAAGAAGGCACAACAACAAAAGAAGGGCGGTAAGGATAACAAGGGTTTAGAGAAAATAAAGTGTCATAATTGTGGAATACTTGGCCATTTGAAGGACTGTAGGAAGAAGAAGAGGACGACTGGTTGCTTCCAATGTGGTGAGGCAGGACATATGATTAAAGACTGCCCAAGGAGGCAAGGAAAAGGACAAGGATAGAGGACAGGATCTACTTCTGGAGGACAGGTTCATGCTCTCATGGCATCTACGCAAGAGAGAGGTAGAAACATTTCTGTTGAAAGTTTTATTTTCCTTTTCAATCATCCTATACGTACTTTGTTTGATTCTGGAGCTTCACATTCGTTTATATCTGCTTTTGTTGTTGAGACTCTGCACCTAAATACTAGTATAGTAGTGGATCCCGTTGTTGTCTCAAATCCTATTGGGGGTACGGCTCATCTTTCTATGTTATGTTGGGATTTGAGAATATATGTGTATGTCGTTGAGTTCGAATGCAACGCTTATGTGCTTGGTTTTACGGGCTATGGGTTGATGCTAGGAATGGATTGGCTAGCCAGGTATGGTGCCATTCTCGACTATGAAAAGAGGGTAGTTAGACTGTTGACTAGTTTGTGGAATACTCTTGATATCTCATGCGACCCTTAGGGTTCTGTTATGCTTAGCTGCCTAGAATCTCTTGACACTTCTATTGATGATTTGCAATTTGTTCGAGTAGTCCGTGAGTTTGTAGATGTCTTTGAGGAGGTTAGGGGCTTACCTCCAAAACTCGAGATATATTTCCGTATATATTTGGTGGACAGTGCAAAGCCAGTTGCATTGCCTGTGCGCCACATGGCTCCAAGATAAAGGAGGGAGCTTAGTAAACAAGTGAAAGAGTTGCTTGAGAAAGGGTTCATAAGAAGAAGTATCTTGGAGTGGGGTGCTCCAGTTGTTTTTGCCACG
This sequence comes from Allium sativum, assembly GCA_030737875.1. Lineage (NCBI taxonomy): Eukaryota > Viridiplantae > Streptophyta > Magnoliopsida > Asparagales > Amaryllidaceae > Allium > Allium sativum. The sequence continues at coordinate 507,513,239 of CM060920.1, read as the reverse complement.
AAGGCTGATGGTTCGCTTGGATAGTGCGTGGACTATAGGGAGCTGAATAAGCTCACGAAGAAGAACAGACACCCATTACCGAGGATAGCTGACTTGTTTGATCAGTTGGTTGGTGCTTTGGTTTTCTCGCAGTTGGATTTAGCTACAGGATTTCATCAGCTAATGGTGGTTGAGGACAGCATAGATAAGACTGCATTTAGGAATGGCTCGTCATGCCTTTTGGTTTGACGAATGCACCCGCATATTTCATTGACTTGATGAGTAGGGTGTTTAGGGAGTTTCTAAACAAGTTCGTGGTAGTCTTTGTGGATGATATCCTGATCTTCTCTAGAAGCGAGGAAGAGCATGCCTTACATCTTAAGGAAGTCTTAGAGACCCTTCGAGCACATCAACTCAAGGCTAAGTTCTCCAAATGTAACTTTTGGAGGAAGGAGGTAAGATTCTTAGGGCACGTCGTCTCTAAAGAAGGGATAGCAGTGGATCCCACGAAGGTAGTGGCAATCAAAGATTGGAAGATTCCTAAGAATGCAACGGAAGTAAGAAGTTTTCTTTGTTCAGCGGGCTATTATAGAAAGTTCATCAAGGACTTTGCTAAGATTTCAGCCCCACTTACTCGGTTAATGAAAAAGAATTTGAAATTTTCTTGGGAGGTTGACTGTGACGATGCTTTCCAACGATTGAAGAGGGCATTGATGATAGCTCCAATTTAATTTTGCCGGATGGGAGTAAACCGTTTATAGTATATACCGATGCTTGTGGGATAGGGTTTGGCGCAGTTTTGAAGCAAGAGGGAAGGGTGATATGTTATGGTGGAAGGCAGTTGAAGGTCCATGAGAAGAATTACCCTACCCATGACTTAGAATTAGTTGCCATAGTTTTTGCGCTTAAGTCTTGGCACCATTATTTTCTTTGTGAGAGGTTTGAGTTGTATACAGACCATAAGTCACTAAAATACATGTTTTCTTAAAAAGATCTGAACTTAAGGCGATAGTGGTGGATGGAGTTATTAGCACCCTACGATTTTGAGATTGCATATACCCCTGGCAAGGGTAATGTTGTAGCTGACGCCTTGAGTAGAAAGAAGTTGACTTTGACTCCTTTGTTTGTCGAGCAACAGAGTTTAGAGTATATATCTACCTTTGACTTTAGACCCTCTATTGATTATGTACCTGGTTTGTTGGCATCATTAGAGGTGTGACCTATGCTTTTGGGATAAATAGGTACGACACAGCGAGATGACCCACAGTTGATAGAGATAGTAGACATGCTCATAAGAGGGGAGTCTTCGAGCCATCTTAGTAGGTATACTATAGATGAAAAAGGTTGGTTGCATAGGGATGGGAGACTTTGCGTATCATAAGATGAGAGTTTGAGAAGGACAATCCTTGAAGAAGCACATCATTCTAAGATGATCATACGTCCCGGTGGTGATAAGATGTATAGGGACATGAAGCGAGTTTTCTTTTGGGCCGGAATGAAGAAGGATGTGGCTGAGTTCATTTCTAGATGCTTAGTGTGCCAACAAGTCAAGGATGAGCAAAAGAAGCCTGGTGGTTTTATTCACCCTTCTGAGGTTCCACAGTGGAAATGGGAAAGTGTTTCCATGGATTTCGTCGACGGGTTGCCTAGGTCAAGGAAGGGTAATACGGGGATTTGGGTAGTAGTAGATAGACTAACCAAGAGCGCCCATTTCATTCCCCTTAAGAGTAAAAGAACAGCGGCATGGTTAACGTCTGTTTATCTCCGAGAGATAGTTCGTCTACATGGAATACCTTCTAGTATTGTGAGCGATCGAGATCCCATTTTCACTAATGAGTTTTGGAAGAGCTTGCAAGAGGCGGTAGGAATGCAATTGTGTTTGAGCATCACTTATCACCCTCAGACGGACGACCAAACAGGAAGAGTGAATCGGATTCTAGAAGATCTTTTGAGGTTATGCATCTTGGACTTTGAAGGAACGTGGGAGGAACACCTTCCATTAGTAGAGTTAGTGTAACACCCTACGTCCATTAATGTCACTCACTAAGGGAATGCATTAACTTTCATGGAGTATTATAAGAGTATAGAACAGAATATCACAAGACAGATATATAAAATGGTACTTAAGAAAATTCAAAATTTACTCATTGCAGCGGAAAAGTAAAACAAGTTTGGTTACAACATCAAAACCACATGCTAAAGCCAAGTACACAAATATCCATCTTGTACAAAATTATTATCAGAGTACATAAAAGTAAAACCATAATCCCACTCCAAATAGCCATAATGAAAAAGAGATAAAGATGAGCATTATTTTCAACACTTCCAAGCACTTCAAGAAGAAAAGGAATCCAAGTCAAGCTTCACTATTCCCACCCTGAGGACCTTGGGGGGAGAAAGAAAAGATGGAAACAAAAAGGGGTCAGACATAAGTCTGGCGAGTCTAGTGACTTTAACAATATAATCAGTAAAGTTGCAGGATAAGAACATAAACTGGATATAAGAGATGTCTATAACGTAAGCAGATATGACAAGGTAAACAAGATATGACGTTGATTGCGCTTCTAATCACTATAAGATAATTCCTACATCGCACCAATGCTAGTTCCATACTGAAAGTTGGTCCCTCTTACTAAACATAGTAATAATAATAATGATGGTAGTTTCGTGTACCCCTAGCTGCTGTCATAGGAGCCTCCTGCTCCTATCTCCACTAGTTGTACCCACTACCCTCCCCATTCGATCGGCTCCATAACTCGTAGATACAGGTGTTGGTCCCACAGTAGGGTGTACCACTCCCTAATGTGGAAACCCGATACTACTAATATGCACGGCTTATACCTACACGATGCAACAGTGTCTTACCAACCAGCCCGGACCCACCCACGCACGCACATGATTCCGATGGACTTGCACTGCCATCACTAACTCTTTATGACCTATTACGATCAACCCCAGTAAGTGTGTCCCGTCCTCGACCTAGTTCGAGCTCACACAGACACTAAATGGGTTACTGGTTGAAAAGGGTCCCCACACTTGACACAAGCTTCCCTCCTAAGCTTGGTCCCCACTAGGAATTCCCACTTAACTCCTCTTTATCCTCATGTCTAATCACATGTCTTATCTTGGTTAAGTGCTTTAATTATGTTTCCCATGCTACTCATGCTACCCACTTAACCCTTTTATCATGCCTTACCACATGTCTTATTTTGGTTAAGTGTTCATTAATTCATTATAACCGTAATCTTGCAAGACCTCCCACATTAGATTCCCGTTTTGCGGTTGATGGATATGTCGGGCTGTTCGGGCAGTCTAATACCGCAATCCGAATCTAACCTCGTGTCTTTGCATTATTACGTATATAATTTTTGCCTTTGACCTCTCACATTAGATTACCAAGTTGTGGTTGCTGGATGTGCCGGGCAGTTCCAGGCAGTCTTATATCGCAATTCGAATCTAACCTCGTGTATTAGGCATTCATTATCACTTTCTTGATCAAGTCCCAATTTTTAGTATTGGATTAAAATTTACTCCAATTACCCATAATTTCCAATCTAAATTATGTTTACAATTTTAATCCAAATTAGGCCTATAATCTTATGTATACATGTTATGCCAAATTACACCCAAATTAATTTACATTCATTGTTATCAACAATTTATGCCAAACCTCATGTATACAAATTATATCCAATTTTGCCCAATCCAACTTATGCCAAATCTCATGTATACAATTTATACACAATTACGCTCAAATTGATTTATGCTAATAATCTCATTTTATTACAAATTTTGGCTAGAACTCGATATGGGTGAAATAGCATAAACTTGGCATACATGTAAATAGGCAAGAATTGGACATATGTAAACTGACTAGAATTGGGTGTATATATATATATATCTATACATATATATATATATATTGGCATGTAATTTTGGAACTTGGGCATATGTTTATTAATATGTAAAGTTAGGAATTTGAAACATGAAAATGACTGTGTATTGGATAATTGACTTGAACACGAACATGAACATTTCTATATGTTAAACACATGAACTGATATTGGGGTTTTAGGGGAAATACGACCATTAATGAACCTTTGACACGAGGTTAGACTCGGTTTGTGGTGTAAATCTGCCCGGAACCGCCCGGCAAATCCAGTAGCCACAAAGTGTCAGTCTAATGTGAGAGGCCGAAGGCCAAATTGTAGGCGTAACGATTTATGACACGAGGTTAGACCCAGTTTGTGGTATAAATCTGCCCGGAACCGCCCGGCAAATCCAGTGGCCACAAAATGCACGGTCTAATGTGAGAGGTCATGATTCGTTCGTCATAATGAATGAATTAAGGAATACTAACCATAATAAGACGTGGGTATGGTTAGAGGGTCAGGTGGGATGACATGGAAATTTGACAAGTAAATGTGGACCTAACCGGTATGAGTTAAGAACATGTAAAACTTATAAATGTAGGCTCAACCAATATGAGATGAATGGGTGGGTTAAGTAACGTGGCTAGGATAATGACACTTAACCGTTATAACATGACTAGCGGATGGGTTGGGCTAACTTGAATAGGTTGATAACACCCAATCGATATAACCTGACACGTGGCAGGGTTAAGTCAACTTGAACATATAGATAATACTTAGCCAACTTAGCATGATACGTGGGCGGGTTAAGTCATGAACCGCTTGAATATACTTAACCAATTTAACACGATGATTTGATAGGGTTAAGTCATGAACCGCTTGAATATACTCAACCAATTTGACACGATGATTTGATAGGGTTAAGTCATGAACCGCTTGAATATACTTAACCAATTTGACACGATGATTTGATAGGGTTAAGTCATGAACCGCTTGAATATACTTAACCAATTTAACACGATGATTTGATAGGGTTAAGTCATGAACCTCTTGTATATACTTTAACACGATGATTTGATAGGGTTAAGTCATGAACCGCTTGAACATACTTAACCAATTGAACACGATGATTTGGTAGGGTTAAGTCATGAACCGCTTGAACATACTTAAACAACTTGACACATGATTCGTAGGGCTAAGTCATGAACTTGAACGACAACACTTAGCTAATTTGACATGACACGTAGGCGGGTTAAGTCTCGAATTTAAATGACAACACTTGACCTACTGGACGGAAACCCTAGTTACGCGGTCCTTTTCAGCAGTAACTTACTAGATGTATCATGGTACCTAGAACTAGGCAGGGTGGGGCACGATTACTGGGTTGATTGTAAGCGACCAGAACGACGGCTGAGTTGGTGCGCCATTGTAGGTTCAGGCGGACTATGGTCATGCACGTAGTCCGGAGTTGAAAAAGAAGGCATTGGGCACCAGTAGGTTTACACTGTGCGTGCTTGATTCGTGTCGGTGGTTGGCACCCTAGGGCTTGATACACCCTATGGTAGACCTAGAACAGGTGACTACATTTCGTGATTGGGCCATATGACACAGACACATGAACGAGCTAGGACTTGTAGGGAGCCGATCGATTTATAAATCGTTACGTGGGATTCGTTAGGTAGCATAATCCCTAGTGGTCCTAGGTGGCATAAACCCTAAACGAATCTAGAAAACGTTCAATAGGTAGCATAATCCCTAGTGGTCCTAGGTGGCATAAATCCTAGTTGAACACGCGATAGTTCATGATAAGGAAACCTAGACAGAACAAGGGTGGCAGTCCAAACGATTTCAAGAATGGTGGCACTACGTTGAAGTAGTATAGAAAACGTGATGAAGCCCGTGCGATATACGGCAAGGGACTGTACGTATACATGGAAAGGATGATACGGGTTGGGGTACTAGTACAGTTGGTGCAGAGAATATAGGAAATCAAAGAAAATAGTGGAATGGTGAAGCTTAAAAATCTTGCGATGTTATACTTAATAGAAACCTTGCAATGTTATACTTGATTCATCGTGCCTGTAGCTTACCTTGTCATCATGCTTATGTTTACTTTCAGTTTATTCATGCCATGTTATCTATACCTATTTTTATGCTGAAAGCCACTAGGACTTACTCAGTCTTTATGACTGACCTAGTTTGTTTCGCCTCTTTTTCTTTCGTCCCCCCCCCCCAAGGTTCGCAGGGTGGGAATACAGCTTAGTTCGGATCTTACCAAGCTCCAAGGCTCTTTCATGTACTGCTTGGATCTCTCTTGGCTATGGATTGCTTTGCTGTTTTACTTGGTGAATGATTTATGACTATGGTTTTATGCTTCTTTACCATTGCAAGACAGATTTCGATGTAACGGATTTAATAGCGTTTTGATGTAAAAGGCTTTAGACCTTTCTAGATTTTAAAGCAATGAAATTTGGTTCTTCTTCCGCTGTTTTATATGTTCTGTCTTGTAATATTTCTGTGTATGTTTACCTAGATAATGCTCCACCAAAGCTAGTGCATTCCCTTTGTGAGTGACCCTAGCGGAGGTGGGGTGTTACATTTGGTATCAGAGCAGAAGGTTACCAGACTGAGCAAAAGTTTTTAAAACATTTTGAAATTATTTTCAAAACCATTTACAAAGAAGCATTTTTTAAGAAAAGTTTTGTTTTTAAAGGCTATTCCCCAAAGGCCGTTAGCATTATCCTTTGTTTCCTTGTTCGAATCTCTTTTCCTTTCTTTCCTCCATCTGTAGTCACATTAGTTCCATCTGCGACTAATCTTATTTCAAGCCTTGTAGGGTTGTCGTGCGATGGAGGTAGTTCTCGAGAGACCTGTTAACACGTTATATAAGAGGGGATAAGAGTGGTTAAGGCGAATGAGGCTCAGAACAAGAAGGTAGAAATGTTTCTGTAGGAAAGTCTAGTTTATATTTCTATCATGTTCGTACCCTTTTTGATTATGGTACATCGCATCCCTTTTATTTCTGCTTCGATAGTTGAGTCTCTACACCTTAGTACTAGCGTAGTAGAGGATCCCGTTTTTGTCTCAAATCATGTGGGGAATCGGCTCATTTATTAATGGCTTATTTGGATTTGAGAATGTCTATGCTAAGGGTTGAGTTTAGAAGTAATGCTTATGTTTTTGGGCTATGGGTTGTTTCTAGGGATGGAGTGGTTATCCAGAAATGATACCATTCTCGAGTATGAAAAGAGGGTAGTTAGACTCTTGACTTGCCTTGGTAATGCCCTCGAAGTCTAATGTAACCCTTAGGGTTCTGCCATGCTTAGTTACCTAGAATCTCTTGATACATCTATTGATCCCGAGTAGTGTTCGCCACTAAGGTGGATGGTTCATTTCGCTTATGCATGAGTTATAGAAAATCACCTTAGTAAGTACACTTGGCAACATGGTTGGCATTTGTTTATTTTCAAGAGACAATTCATTTATGTGGAATACCTTCTAGTAAGTGAACGAGATCCGAGATTCACTAGTGAATTTTGGAGAGCTTGCATGAAACCATGAGTATGCAGTTATGTTTAAGCCGAGTATACTAGAAAAAGAATAAGGGAAAGTGGAACGAGAGGCGACAGTGGAATGAGTTCCAACTTATATTTTGGAAATAGGAATTAAGAAGCTAAGAAATTATGAGGTTAAAGACGGACGAAGCACAATGGAGTTAAGCTCAAGGAAATGCGACTCAGAAGATTGAAGACTAGATACGCGTATCATATCAGTTTTTTAGAGTATATCTTTGATCCCCCTTTTCCTGTAGAGCTTACTTGCATGTTATCTTTTAAGTATAACCTCTCGGTCCTATTCTCAACCCTATTTTTGTTGCAAAACCCCATAGAATCATTTGTTAGTAATACTTGTTGGGGCTTTAGGGTGTCCGTTGGGAGTAATTCTTTGGGTATCAGTCTGATGTTGATTTCGGTCTTCGGGGCTGGTGCTTAGGGAGTTCTCCTTCAAATCAGTATATATGTGACATAGATTTCCAGCTTTGACATTGCCTAATGGGCACAAATTTTTTACTTGCTTCTATCGTTCGACTATACCTTTAGGTAGGAACAATTGGGTGTAAACATGTGTTTGAGACATGTTATGATTAATGGTTGCAAGTGGCTGCTAGTGGTTGCTCGTGGTTGCATAACACACATTAGGCACTAGATCGGCTCAAACACATTTTCATATTGCATATGCATGAGTGTTTATACTTGTTTATGGATAAGATTGAATGTGTTATCATGTGGATGTTGCATATGGATGAATGTTTGTGCACACACATAGTGTTTATGTGACTAGGACTATTTGCATACATGTTGGACTCATGGCACTAAACATATTTTGCATTAAGAAGATCAATCAGGCCTGATCATTTGCATTAGATAAGGAACATATACACACACTTTCGGCATATGTTCATACAGCATTAGAAATCTCTTAAGGACAATGGATGCCTGTGATTGATGATTGAGTAGATGGATGATTGGATGGTAGGACACATTCTTCTTAACTTGAAGATTTCGGGGACGAAATCCTTTAAGGATGGGAGAATGTAACAACCCGCATTTTTATAACATGTTAAAACAAGAAATCAAGGCAGAATTAAAATTTTAAATCAGAATTAGGGGAAACGGGTTATGCCATTGCGTTCGTCTCGAAATTTTACATGATATAGAGTCCGAGATTTCGAAAACTGGAGTCCGGATGAAGAAGTTATGGCATGTACAAGTTTCAGCAGTTTACGGGCAGCACTGGACCATGGGGTCGACCATAGGGTCGACCTACCCCCCAGGTCGACCATAATGTCGACCCCCCCACCTTACAGGTCGACCTGGTCGGCCTGGTTTGACCCAGAACTCATTTTTGAAGCCTGAGACGTGTTTTGATGGTCCGGATTGATTCTAGGGTTAATCTAAGGGCCTAAACTAGTTGCTACACCTATAAAAACACCCTTAGACCTAACCTAATTCATATCAAATCATTCTTACACAATTATGCTGCTAAAATACCTCTTGAACCATGGTCGCCGCCCCCAAATTAAAGAACAAGCATTCAAACTCAATCCAATTCGAAGATTAAAGCTTGTACAATGATTCAAGACAATAAATGACTGTGTATTGGATAATTGACTTGAACACGAACATGAACATTTCTATATGTTAAACACATGAACTGATATTGGGGTTTTGGGGGAAATACGACCATTAATGAACCTTTGACATGAGGTTAGACTCGGTTTGTGGTGTAAATCTGCCCGGAACCGCTCGGCAAATCCAGTAGCCACAAAGTATCAGTCTAATGTGAGAGGTCGAAGGCCAAATTGTAGGCGTAACGATTTATGACACGAGGTTAGACCCAGTTTGTGGTATAAATCTGCCCGGAACCGCCCGACAAATCCAATAGCCACAAAATGCACGGTCTATTGTGAGAGGTCATGATTTGTTCGTCATAATGAATGAATTAAGGAATACTAACCATAATAAGACGTGCGTATGGATATAGGGTCAGGTGGGATGACATGGAAATTTGACAAGTAAATGTGGACCTAACCGGTATGAGTTAAGAACATGTAAAACTTATAAATGTAGGCTCAACCAATATGAGATGAATGGGTGGGTTAAGTAACGTGGCTAGGATAATGACACTTAACCGTTATAACGTGACTAGCGGATGGGTTGGGCTAACTTGAATAGGTTGATAACACCCAATCGATATAACCTGACATGTGGCAAGGTTAAGTCAACTTGAACATATAGATAATACTTAGCCAACTTAGCATGATACGTGGGCAGGTTAAGTCATGAACCGCTTGAATATACTTAACCAATTTAACACGATGATTTGATAGGGTTAAGTCATGAACCGCTTGAATATACTTAACCAATTTGACACGATGATTTGATAGGGTTAAGTCATGAACCGCTTGAATATACTTAACCAATTTGACACGATGATTTGATAGGGTTAAGTCATGAACCGCTTGAATATACTTAACCAATTTAACACGATGATTTGATAGGGTTAAGTCATGAACCGCTTGTATATACTTTAACATGATAATTTGATAGGGTTAAGTCATGAACCGCTTGAACATACTTAACCAATTGAACACGATGATTTGGTAGGGTTAAGTCATGAACCGCTTGAACATACTTAAACAACTTGACACATGATTCGTAGGGCTAAGTCATGAACTTGAACGACAACACTTAGCCAATTTGACATGACACGTAGGCGGGTTAAGTCTCGAATTTAAATGACAACACTTAACCTACTGGACGGAAACCCTAGTTACGCGGTCCTTTTCAGCAGTAACCCACTAGATGTATCATGGTACCCTGGAACTAGGCAGGGTGGGGCACGATTACTGGGCTGATTGTAAGCGACCAGAACGACGGCTGAGTTGGTGCGACATTGTAGGTTCAGGCGAACTACGGTCATGCACGTAGTCCGGAGTTGAAAAAGCAGGCATTGGGCACCAGTAGGTTTACACTGTGCGTGCTTGATTCGTGTCAGTGGTTGGCACCCTAGGGCTTGATACACCCTATGGTAGACCTAGCACAGGTGACTACATTTCGTGATTGGGCCATATGACACAGACACATGAACGAGCTAGGACTTGTAGGGAGCCGATCGATTGATAAATCGTTACGTGGGATTCGTTAGGTAGCATAATCCCTAGTGGTCCTAGGTGGCATAAACCCTAAACGAATCTAGAAAACGTTCAATAGGTAGCATAATCCCTAGTGGTCCTAGGTGGCATAAATCCTAGTTGAACACGCGATAGTTCATGATAAGGAAACCTAGACAGAACAAGGGTGGCAGTCCAAACGATTTCAAGAATGGTGGCACTACGTTGAAGTAGTATAGAAAACGTGATGAAGCCCGTGCGATATACGGCAAGGGACTGTACGTATACATGGAAAGGATGATACGGGTTGGGGTACTAGTACAGTTGGTGCAGAGAATATATGAAATCAAAGAAAATAGTGGAATGGTGAAGCTTAGAAATCTTGCGATGTTATACTTAATAGAAACCTTGCAATGTTATACTTGATTCATCGTGCCTGTAGCTTACCTTGTCATCATGCTTATGTTTACTTTCAGTTTATTCATGCCATGTTATCTATACCTATTTTTATGCTGAAAGCCACTAGGACTTACTCAGTCTTTATGACTGACCTAGTTTGTTTCGCCTCTTTTTCTTTCGTCCCCCCCCCCCCAAGGTTCGCAGGGTGGGAATACAGCTTAGTTCGGATCTTACCAAGCTCCAAGGCTCTTTCATGTACTGCTTGGATCTCTCTTGGCTATGGATTGCTTTGCTGTTTTACTTGGTGAATGATTTATGACTATGGTTTTATGCTTCTTTACCATTGCAAGACAGATTTCGATGTAACGGATTTAATAGCGTTTTGATGTAAAAGGCTTTAGACCTTTCTAGATTTTAAAGCAATGAAATTTGGTTCTTCTTCCGCTGTTTTATATGTTCTGTCTTGTAATATTTCTGTGTATGTTTACCTAGATAATGCTCCACCAAAGCTAGTGCATTCCCTTTGTGAGTGACCCTAGCGGAGGTGGGGTGTTACATTTGGTATCAGAGCAGAATGTTACCAGACTGGGCAAAAGTTTTTAAAACATTTTGAAATTATTTTCAAAACCATTTACAAAGAAGCATTTTTCAAGAAAAGTTTTATTTTTAAAGGCTATTCCCTAAAGGCAATTAGCATTATCCTTTGTTTCCTAGTTCGAATCTCTTTTCCTTTCTTTCCTCCATCTGTAGTCACATTAGTTCCATCTGCGACTAATCTTATTTCAAGCTTTGTAGGGTTGTCGTGCGATGGAGGTAGTTCTCGAGAGACCTGTTAACACGTTATATAAGAGGGGATAAGAGTGGTTAAGGCGAATGAGGCTCAGAACTAGAAGGTAGAAATGTTTCTGTAGGAAAGTCTAGTTTATATTTCTATCCTGTTCGTACCCTTTTTGATTATGGTACATCGCATCCTTTTTATTTCTGCTTCGATAGTTGAGTCTCTACACCTTAGTACTAGCGTAGTAGAGGATCCCGTTTTTGTCTCAAATCCTGTGGGGAATCGGCTCATTTATTCATGGCTTGTTTGGATTTGAGAATGTCTATGCTAAGTGTTGAGTTTAGAAGTAATGCTTATGTTTTTGGGCTATGGGTTGTTTCTAGGGATGGAGTGGTTATCCAGAAATGTTACCATTCTCGAGTATGAAAAGAGGGTAGTTAGACTCTTGACTTGCCTTGGTAATGCCCTCGAAGTCTAATGTAACCCTTAGGGTTCTGCCATGCTTAGTTACCTAGAATCTCTTGATACATCTATTGATCCCGAGTAGTGTTCGCCACTAAGGTGGATGGTTCATTTCGCTTATGCATGAGTTATAGAAAATCACCTTAGTAAGTACACTTGGCAACATGGTTGGCATTTGTTTATTTTCAAGAGATAATTCATTTATGTGGAATACCTTCTAGTAAGTGAACGAGATCCGAGATTCACTAGTGAATTTTGGAGAGCTTGCATGAAACCATGAGTATGCAGTTGTGTTTAAGCCGAGTATACTAGAAAAAGAATAAGGGAAAGTGGAACGAGAGGCGACAGTGGAATGAGTTCCAACTTATATTTTGGAAATAGGAATTAAGAAGCTAAGAAATTATGAGGTTAAAGACGGACGAAGCACAATGGAGTTAAGCTCAAGGAAATGCGACTCAGAAGATTGAAGACTAGATACGCGTATCATATCAGTTTTTTAGAGTATATCCTTGAACCCCTTTTCCTGTAGAGCTTACTTGTATGCTATCTTTTAAGTATAACCTCTCGATCCTATTCTTAACCCTATTTCTATTGCAAAACCCCATAGAATCATCTGTTAGTAATACATGTTGGGGCTTGAGGGTGTCCGTTGGGTTGAGTAATTCTTTGGGTACCAGTCTGATGTTGATTTCGGTCTTCGGGGCTGGTGCTTAGGGAGTTCTCCTTCAAATCAGTATATATGTGACATAGATTTCCAGCTTTGACATTGCCTAATGGGCACAAAGTTTTTTACTTGCTTCTATCGTTCGACTATACCTTTAGGTAGGAACAATTGGGTGTAAACATGTGTTTGAGACATGTTATGATTAATGGTTGCAAGTGGTTGCAAGTGGTTGCAAGTGGCTGCTAGTGGTTGCTCGTGGTTGCATAACACACATTAGGCACTAGATCGGCTCAAACACATTTTCATATTGCATATGCATGAGTGTTTATACTTGTTTATGGATAAGATTGAAAGTGTTATCATGTGGATGTTGCATATGGATGAATGTTTGTGCACACACATAGTGTTTATGTGACTAGGACTATTTGCATACATGTTGGACTCATGGCACTAAACATATTTTGCATTAAGAAGATCAATCAGGCCTGATCATTTGCATTAGATAAGGAACATATACACACACTTTCGGCATATGTTCATACAGCATTAGAAATCTCTTAAGAACAATGGATGCTTGTGATTGATGATTAAGTAGATGGATGATTGGATGGTAGGACACATTCTTCTTAACTTGAAGATTTCGGGGACGAAATCCTTTAAGGAGGGGAGAATGTAACAACCCGCATTTTTATAACATGTTAAAACAAGAAATCAAGGCAGAATTAAATTTTAAAATCAGAATTAAGGGAAACGGGTTATGCCATTGCGTTCGTCTCGAAATTTTACATGAAATAGAGTCCGAGTTTTCGAAAACTGGAGTCCGGATGAAGAAGTTATGGCCTGTACAAGTTTCAGCAGTTTTCGGGCAGCACTGGACCATGGGGTCGACCATAGGGTCGACCTACCCCCCAAGTCGACCATAATGTCGATCCCCCCACCTTACAGGTCAACCTGGTCGGCCTGGTTTGACCCAGAACTCATTTTTGAAGCCTGAGACGTGTTTTGATGGTCCGGATTGATTCTAGGGTTGATCTAAGGGCCTAAACTAGTTGCTACACCTATAAAAACACCCTTAGACCTAACCTAATTCATATCAAATCATTCTTACACCATTATGCTGCTAAAATACCTCTTGAACCATAGCCGCCGCCCCAAATTAAAGAACAAGCATTCAAACTCAATCCAATTCGAAGATTAAAGCTTGTACAATGATTCAAAACAATAAATCAACACTACTACAACGTTCTATGACAATTTCAGTTCCTAATTCACTAGCCATGCTCTGTAAGTTCTAGTTGTTTTTAGATTTAAACATTTAATTACAATATGGACATGAAATAAAGTGGAATTGGATCTAAGTATGTTTATCAATTCTGATCTATTTCTGTTGCTCCTTGAATCTTCTGTTTTGGGACTTGTCTATCTTTATGTTCATGACAAATTTATGATCTATTCAGCAGTTTTCTTGATTTGGGATGACGTTATCATCAAGTTGTAATATTTATGCCTATGATGATGTTTTCCTCTGATCTCATTTTTATTCATATTCTATCTCCCCCAATTTATTTTCTTTTCATGAACCTTGGTCAATTTCGGACCTTGGCCTAAAGTCGCGATATGCGTACGATATGTATACGGGGGAATTATGGAATTATTGCCTATATGAATATGATGTAATAATTGGCAACATGAAATTGGATATTATCATTGTATTTGCAAGTTTGGGCTTGATCTATAAATTTTGGTATAATCTTGTTATGAACAAATTTGCATAAATATTATACATGGAATTTGGCACAAATAGAATCTATGTAATGTAACATGAGATTTGGTATATATAACATGTATGTAATTTGGCATGTAAATTAAACCACGAGTTCGGGCCTATGTAAATTAAATCAGAAGATTTGGCTTACGATTGGGCATATGTAGAATTGGGGATTCGAATATAAAAGCGATTGTAAATTTGATAATTGGCATAAATATGTATTATGAACTTGGGTAGTTGGAGTGTGTTGTAATAAAAATATTACAATTTGGGATAACTACATCATGAATCATGATTTGGGTTTATTTGGGCATGATACAGGCAATTTTGGCTAGAACTCGATATGGGTGAAATAGCATAAACTTGGCATACATGTAAATAGGCAAGAATTGGACATATGTAATCTGACTAGAATTGGGTATATATATATATATATATATATATATATATATATATTGGCATGTAATTTTGGAACTTGGGCATATGTTTATTAATATGTAAAGTTGGGAATTTGAAACATGAAAATGACTGTGTATTGGATAATTGACTTGAACACGAACATGAACATTTCTATATGTTAAACACATGAAGTGATATTGGGGTTTTGGGGGAAATACGACCATTAATGAACCTTTGACACGAGGTTAGACTCGGTTTGTGGTGTAAATTTTCCCGGAACCGCCCGGCAAATCCGGTAGCCACAAAGTGTCAGTCTAATGTGAGAGGTCGAAGGCCAAATTGTAGGCGTAACGATTTATGACACGAGGTTAGACCCAGTTTGTGGTATAAATCTGCCCGGAACCGCCCGGCAAATCCAGTGGCCACAAAATGCACGGTCTAATGTGAGAGGTCATGATTCATTCGTCATAATGAATGAATTAAGGAATACTAACCATAATAAGACGTGGGTATGGTTAGAGGGTTAGGTGGGATGACATGGAAATTTGACAAGTAAATGTGGACCTAACCGGTATGAGTTAAGAACATGTAAAACTTATAAATGTAGGCTCAACCAATATGATATGAATGGGTGGGTTAAGTAACGTGGCTAGGATAATGACACTTAGCCATTATAACGAGACTAGCGGATGGGTTGGGCTAACTTGAATAGTTTGATAACACCCAATCGATATAACCTGACATGTGGCAGGGTTAAGTCAACTTGAACATATAGATAATACTTAACCAACTTAGCATGATACTTGGGCGGGTTAGGTCATGAACCGCTTGGATATACTTAACCAATTTAACACGATGATTTGATAGGGTTAAGTCATGGACCGCTTGAATATACTTAACCAATTTGACACGATGATTTGATAGGGTTAAGTCATGAACCGCTTGAATATACTTAACCAATTTGACACGATGATTTGATAGGGTTAAGTCATGAACCGCTTGAATATACTTAACCAATTTAACACGATGATTTGATAGGGTTAAGTCATGAACCGCTTGAATATACTTTAACACGATGATTTGATAGGGTTAAGTCATGAACCGCTTGGACATACTTAACCAATTGGACACGATGATTTGGTAGGGTTAATTCATGAACCGCTTGAACATACTTAACCAACTTGACACATGATTCGTAGGGCTAAGTCATGAACTTGAACGACAACACTTAGCCAATTTGACATGACATGTAGGCGGGTTAAGTATCGAATTTAAATGACAACACTTAACCTACTGGACTGAAACCCTAGTTATGCGGTCCTTTTCAGCAGTAACCCACTAGATGTATCATGGTACCCTGGAACTAGGCAGGGTGGGGCACGATTACTTGGCTGATTGTAAGAGACCAGAATGATGGCTGAGTTGGTGCGCCATTGTAGGTTCAGGCGGACTATGGTCGTGCACGTAGCCCGGAGTTGAAAAAGCAGGCACTGGGCACTAGTAGGTTTACACTGTGCGTGCTTGATTCGTGTCGGTGGTTGGCACCCTAGGGCTTGATATACCATATGGTGGACCTAGCACAGGTGACTACATTTCGTGATTGGGCCATATGACACAGACACATGAACGAGATAAGACTTGTAGGGAGCCGATCGATTGATAAATCGTTACGTGGGATTCGTTATGTAGCATAATCCCTAGTGGTCCTAGGTGGCATAAACTTTAAACGAATCTAGAAAACGTTCAATAGGTAGCATTATCCCTAGTGGTCCTAGGTGGCATAAATCCTAGTTGAACACGCGATAGTTCATGATAAGGAAACCTAGACAGAACAAGGGTGGCAGTCCAAACGATTTCAAGAATGGTGGCACTACGTTGAAGTAGTATAGAAACATGTGATGAAGCCCGTACGATATACGGTAAGGGACTGTACATATACATGGAAAGGATGATACGAGTTGGGGTACTAGTACAGTTGGTGCAGAGAATATCGGAAATCAAAGAAAATAGTGGAATGGTGAAGCTTAGAAATCTTGCGATTTTATACTTAATAGAAACCTTGCAATGTTATACTTGATTCATCGTGCCTGTAGTTTACCTTGTCATCATGCTTATGTTTACTTTCAGTTTATTCATGCCTTGTTATCTTTACCTGTTTTTATGCTGAAAGCCACTAGGACTTACTCAATCTTTATGACTGACCCAGTTTGTTTCACCTCTTTTTCTTTCGTTCCCCCCCTAGGTTCGCAGGGTGGGAATACAGCTTAGTTCGGATCTTACCAAGCTCCTAGGCTCTTTCATGTACTTCTTAAATCTCTTTTGGCTATGACTTGCTTTGCTATTTTACTTGGGGAATGATTTATGACTATGGTTTTATGCTTCTTTACCTTTGCAAGACAGATTTCGATGTAATCGATTTAATAGCGTTTTGATGTAAAAGGCTTTAGACCTTTCTAGATTTTAAAGCAATGAAATTTGGTTCTTCTTCTGCTGTTTTATATGTTCTGCCTTGTAATATTTCTATGTATGTTTACCTAGATAATGCTCCACCAAAGCTAGTGCATTCCCTTTGTGAGTGACCCTAGCGGAGGTGGGGTGTTACAGACTCACATCGATCGGATTAAGAAGAGAGAATAGATCTGAATTCTGATTTCTGAATTTGATTAGCTAAACCGTTGTTGTAGAATTTGATTCTTATCTTCCAATTTGAATACTCTAATTCTAATTTGCTTTAGTGGAGGACAGGTTAATTTAGACTAGAGCATCATGGAGGCGCCATAGATGAATAACAATGAGATTAGGGTTAGGTTTAGGGGTATTTTATAGATGCTCTAGGTTAATTAGGACCTTTAGATTAGATTAGAACCCATCTAAACCATCCAGACCAAAAAGACACGTCATCCAGCCAATCGCAGAAGAACACATCAGCCCTGGACCAGCAAAACACGTATGCCAGATCTGGGCAAATGGGGGTCGACACCCCTATAGGGGTCGACACGTATGTAGACACCCCTATAGGGGTCGACACCTATGCCGACTCCCTTGGGGGGTCGACACCCTAGAGCGGGAGATTTCCAGCTCACCTAGATTTTAGTGATTTTGATTTTTGAACTCGTTTTTTATTTTTACTTATTGTTTTAATTTAAATTCTACTTTAAACTGAAATCTTCCACGCTTCATAACTTCTTCATATGTTATTCGATTAACTCAAACTCGGACTCTATTCCAAGCAGACTTTCGAGACGAATGCAATGGCGCAACCCGTTTCCCTTAATTCTTCTTATAAAGATTAAGTATTCTTTAATTATCCCTTATGTCATGTTTTAAAATTACGGGTTGTTACATTCTCCCCTCCTTAAAGGATTTCGTCCTCGAAATCTTCAAGTTAAGAAGAATTTATCCTACCATCCAATCATCCATCTACTCATCCATCATCCACAAGCATCCATTGTCCTTAAAAGATTTCTAATGTTATATGAACATATGCAAAAGTGTGTGTATACGTCCCCTATCTAATGCAAAGATAAGGCGATCTACTGATTCAGTTGACCTCCTTAATGCAAAACATGATAGTGCCATGCATCCACTATGTATGTAAACGAATCCTAACGATACATATTATTTCTATACGAGTGCACAACCATTCATTCAAATGCAGCATCCATATGATAACACATTCAATATACATCCATTAACTTAAATATGCACACTCATTCATATGCAATATGAAAGTGCTTGAGCCGATCTAGTGCCTAGTGTGTGTGTAAATGCATCCACGAGCAACCACTAGCAAACACTTACATCCACTTGCATCCACCAAACATAACATGTCTTAAACACATGTTTAAAACCATAGGATTTTCTACCTAAGGGTCGAAGATATAATCGAGAGGATACGTTAAACGATAGAACAAGTATAAACAAAGCGGCGGAAAAAGGAGAAGTTAAGAACATACCCTCAAAAAGGAAAGGGTACGACGCACGTATCTTGTCTTCGGTCTCCCAAGTCATGTCTCCCTGGTCATCTCCCCACTGGACTTTGACCAACTTGACCTCTCGGTTGCATAATTTCTTAACCTCCGATCCAAGGATGCACGTAGGAGATCGTCTAATCGTGGCATCTCGCTCTACTTCCGCTTCTCTAAGCATGCTCGACTCTACTACTTCCGCTGTATCATGTAAACACTTCTGCAAATGCGACACATGAAATACGTCATGAACACCACTAAGCTTCTCGGGTAACTTCACTCTGTAGGCCATCTGTCCAATTCGCTCTGTAATGGGGAATGGCCCTACAAACCTTGGCGCCAATTTCCCTATAGACCCAAAATGAACTACATTCCTCAACGGTGATACTTTAATAAAGACCATGTCTCCAATACTGAACTCAAGATCGGTCCTTCTCTTATCAGCATATGGCTTTTTGTCGGTCCTGTGTCGTCTTCATGCATCTTCAAATCAAGTCTAACTTCTTTGAAGTTTCCCTAATCATCTCGGGCCCAAGCAAAATCTTATCCATAGACTCCCACCAACAAGTCGGTAATCGGCAAGGTCGTCCATATAGAGCCTCAAAAGGTGCCATGCCCATACTAGTCTGATAGTTGTTGTTGTAGGCGAACTCTACCAATGGAAGATGTTCCTCCCATATCCCTCCAAAGTCCAAGATACATAACCTCAAAAGATCTTCTAGGATCCTATTCACTCTCTCAGTTTGGCCATCCGTCTGAGGGTGATAAAAGGTGCTCAAACCCAATTGCGTTCCTACCGCCTCTTGCAAGCTCTTCCAAAACTCACTAATGAAAATGGGATCTCGGTCGCTTACGATACTAGAAGGTATGCCGTGTAGACGAACTATCTCCCGGAGATAAATAGATGCTAACCATGTCGTTGTTCTTTTACTCTTGGCAGAAATAAGATGGGCGCTCTTGGTAAGTCTATCCACTATTACCCAAATCACTGTATTACCCTTCCTTGACCTCGGCAACCCATCGACAAAATCCATCGAAACACTTTCCCATTTCCACTGTGGAACCTCTAAAGGGTGAAGCAAACCACCAGGCTTCTTTTGCTCAGCCTTGACTTGCTGGACACTAAGCATCTAGAAACGAATTCATCCACATCCTTCTTTATTCTGGCCCAAAAGAAAACTCGGTTCATGTCCCTATACATCTTGTCTCCACCAGGATGTATGGTTAGCTTAGAACGATGTGCTTCTTCAAGGATTGTCTTTATCAAACTCTCGTCTCGAAATACGCAAAGTCTCCCATTTCTACGCAACCAACCTTTGTCATCTCTAGTGTACCTACTAAGATGGCTTGAGGACTCCCCTCTTATGAGCTTGTCTACTATCTCTATCAGTTTTGGGTCATCTCGCTGTGTCGCACCTATCTGTCCTAAAAGTGTAGGTCACACCTCTAATGATGCCAACAAACCGGGTATATAATCAATGGAGGGTCTAAAGTCAAAGGTAGAGATATACTCTAAACTCTACCGCTCGACAAACGAAGGACTCAAAGTCAACTTCTTCCTACTCAAGGCGTCAGCTACGACGTTACCCTTGCCTGGGGTATATACAATCTCAAAATCGTAGGATGCTAAGAACTCCATCCTCATTTGTTGCCTTAAGTTTATGTCTTTTTGGGAGAAAAAAATACTTTAGTGACTTATGGTCTATATACAACTCAAACCTCTCACCAAGCAAATAGTGACGTCAAGACTTAAGCGCAAAAACTATAGCGACTAACTCTAAGTCGTGGGTAGGGTAATTCTTCTCATGGACTTTCAACTGCCTTCCACAATAACATATCACCCTTCCCTCTTGCATCAAAACTGTGCCAAGCCCTGTCCCGCAAGCATCGGTATACACTGTGAACGGTTTACTCCCATCCCGCAAAACTAAATCTGGAACTGTCGCCAATGCCCTCTTCAAACGTTGGAAAGCATTGTCACAGTCAACCTCCTAAGAAAAGGTCAAATTCTTTTTCGTCAACCGTGTAAGTGGGGCTGATATCTTAGCAAAGTCCTTAATGAACTTTCTGTAATAGCCCGCCAAACCAAGAAAACTTCTTACTTCTATTGCATTCTTAGGAATCTTCCAATCTTGGATTGCT
The DNA here is from genome assembly GCA_030737875.1 of Allium sativum. Taxonomy (NCBI): domain Eukaryota; kingdom Viridiplantae; phylum Streptophyta; class Magnoliopsida; order Asparagales; family Amaryllidaceae; genus Allium; species Allium sativum. Next base: position 507,492,135 of record CM060920.1, on the reverse strand, counting down.
AGCACCTTCGCGAGATCCAACAGCTATCCCTTCCTTGGAGACCACGTGCCCTAAGAACCTCACTTCTTTTCTCTAAAAATGACATTTGGAGAACTTAGCTTTGAGTTGATGTGCTCAAAGAGTCTCTAAGACTTCCCTAAGATGTAGGGCATGTTCTTCCTCGCTTTTAGAGAATATCAAAATATCATCCACAAAGACCACCACAAACTTGTTTAGAAACTCCCTAAACACCCTACTCATCAAGTCTACGAAATATGCGGGTGCATTCGTCAAACCAAAAGGCATGACGAGCCATTCGAAGAAACCGTCAGGAATCCTAAAGGCAGTCTTATCTATACTATCCTCAGCTACACTCAATTGATGAAATCGTGTAGCTAAGTCCAACCACGAGAAGACCGAAGCACCAACCAACTGATCGAACAAATCATCTATCCTCGATAATGGGTGTCTGTTTTTCTTCGTGAGCTTATTCAGCTCCCTATAGTCCACGCATAATCTAAGCGAACCATCATCCTTCGTAGCTAAAACAACTGGAGCACCCCACTCCGAGATACTTCTTCTTATGAACCCTTTCTCAAGCAACTCTTTCACTTGTTTTTTAAGCTCCCTCCTTTCTCTAGGAGCCATGCGGCGCATAGGAAATGCAACTGGCTTTGCATTGTCCGCCAAGTATATACGGAAATATATCTCGTGTTTTGGAGGTAAGCCCCTAACCTCCTCAAAGACATCTGCATACTCACGGACTTCTCGAACAGATTGCAAATCAACAATAGATGTGTCAAGAGATTATAGATAGCTAATCATAACAGAACCCTTAGGGTCACAAAAAATATCGAGAGTATTACCCAAACTAATCAAAAGTCTAACTACCCTCTTCTCACAATCGAGAATGGCACCATACCTGGCTAGCCAATCCATTCCATAAATCAACCCATAGCCCGTGAAACCAAGCACATAAGCATTGCATTTCCATACACATATATTCTCAAATCCTAACATAACATAGAAAAATGAGCCGTACCCCTAATAGGATTTGAGACAACAACGGGATCCATAACTAGACTAGCATTTAGGTGCAATGTTTCAACTAACGAAGCAGATATAAACGAATGTGAAGCGCCAGAATCAAACAAAGTTCGAACAGGATGATCAAAAAGGAAAATCAAACTTTCAACAGAAATGTTTCTACCTCTCTCTTGTCTAGGTGCCATGAGAGCATGACCCTGCCCTCCAGAAGTAGATCCTGTCCTTTGTCCTTGCCCTTGTCCTTGCCTCCTCGGGCTGTCTTTAATCATATGTCCCGCCTCACCACATTGGAAGCAACCCGTCTTCTTCTTCTTCCTACAGTCTTGCTTAAATGGCCCGGTGTTCCACAATTAAAACACCTTTTCTTCCCTTGGCCCATGTTATACTTGCCGCCCTTCTTTTGTTATTGTTGTAGCTTATTTTGATCCCCTTTCTTATCATGTGCCTTATCTACGTTAGCACCTTTCTCCTCTTCATGCATCAACGCCATGTCAACAATTTTTTCTAAAGTAGCCCCATAGGAATGTGGGACATAGCCAACTCGTGTAATGGTTCATTCAGACCCTTGGCAAATCTCAAAGCCTTCTTATGTGGTGTATTAACTAATTCCATACCAAATCTTGCTAATGGGTTAAACTTGTTAACGTACTCCTTCACAGACAAACTCCCTTGTTTCAAAGCCAAGAACCTCTCCAAGTATAAACTCTCCTCCGCTTGTGAAAGAAATTTCAACTCGAGCCTTCAACTAAAACCCACCCATTTCTCCACTAAACGTCCTCCACTAGTTACTTCCCACCAAAAAGGAAGCCTCGTCCTTCATCAACCAAGCAGCTAGCTGAACCTTCCTTCCCTCGCTTATCTCGAAGATACCAAATAAGTCCTCCACTTCCTTGAGCCAATTCCGAGCCTCAACAAATGTCTCAGTCCCATAAAACGGTTTTTCGCCTAGCGCACGGAAGTCTTTGCATATCTTAGAAAAGGCATCTACACGAGGAGAAGGAGGAGAGGCTGCAGCTGGGGAAGGAGGAACGTCTGTTGGGCCTGCGGCAGTAGCCCTATCCTCCAGATACCATCTGAACCAGCTAGGTATCTGTACGCCCTCCGGTATACGGGTTCCCCAGACATGCTAAAAGGAAAAAGGAAGAGATTCAAAACAGAGAATCGAAAGATAGATATATGGCTTTTGGGGATTATGTTTTTCATAATAAACTTTTCTTTTGAAAGTACCCTCTTTAAAACATGTTTTTGAAGATGTTTCTTTCTAAAAAAAATGCTTTTTGAAAAAGGTTTTCAAAATCTTTTATTTGTTCTAGCAACCTTCGGCTCTGATACCACATGTAACACCACACGTCCATTAATGTCACTCACTAAGGGAAAGCATTAACTTTCATGGAGTATTATAAGAGTATAGCATAGACACAAGACAGATAAATAAAATGGTACTTAAGAAAATTCAAAATTTATTCATTGCAGCGGAAAAGCAAAACATGTTTGGTTACAACATCAAAACCACATGCTAAAGTCAAGTAAACAAATATCCATCTTGTACAAAATTATTGTCAGAGTACATAAAAGTAAAACCATAATCCCACTCCAAATAGCCATAATGAAAAAGAGATAAAGCTGAGATTACTTTCAACACTTCCAATCACTTCAAGAAGAAAAGGAATCCAAGTCAAGCTTCACTATTCCCTCCCTGAGGACCTAGGGGGGAGAAGAAAGAAAAGAGGCAAAACAAAAAGGGGTCAGACATGGCGAGTCTAGTGACTTTAACAATATCATCAGTAAAGTAGCAGGATAAGAACATAAACTGGATATTAGAGATGACTATAACGTAAGCAGATATGACGAGGTAAACAAGATGAACAAGATATAACGTTGATTGTGCTTCTAATCACTATAAGATAATTCCTACATCGCGCCAATGATAGTTCCATAATGAAAGTTGATCCCTCTTACTAAACATAGTAATAATAATGATGATGGTAGTTTCGTGTACTCCTAGCTGCTGTCATATGTGCCACCTGCTCCGATCTCCACTAGTTGTACCCACTACCCTCCCCATTCGATCGGCTCCCTAACTCGTAGATACCAGTGTTGGTCCCACGGTATGGTGTATCACTCCCTAAAGTGGCAACCCGATACTACTAAGATGCACGGCTTACACCTACACGATGCAACAACATCTTACCTACCAGCCCGGACCCACGCACGCACATGACTCTGTTGGACTTGCACTGTCATCGCTAACTCTTTGTTGACCTTTTACAATCAACCCCAGTAAGCGTGTCCCGTCCTCGACCTAGTTCAAGCTCACATAGATACTAAATGGGTTTCTGGTTGAAAAGGGTCCCCACACTTAACACAAGCTTCCCTCCTAAGCTTGGTCCCCACTAGGAATTCCCACTTAAAACCTCTTTATCCCCATGTCTAATCACATGTCTCATCTTGGTTAAGTGCTTTAATTATGTTTCATATGCTACTCATGTTACCCACTTAACCCTTTTATCATGCCTTACCACATGTCTTATTTTGGTTAAGTGTTCCTTAATTCATTATAATCGTAATCTTGCAAGACCTCCCACATTAGATTGCCATTTTGCGGTTGCTGGATATGTCGGCAGTTCTGGGCAGTCTTATACCGCAATCTGAATCTAACCTCGTGTCTTTGCATTATTACGCATCTAATTTCTGGCTTTGACCTCTCACATTAGATTACCAAATTGCGGTTGTTGGATGTGTCGAGCAGTTCCGGGCAGTCTTATATCGCAATTTGAACCTGACCTCGTGTCTTAGGCATTCATGATCACTTTCTTGATTCAAGTCCCAATTTTAAGTCTTGGATTAAAATATACTCCAATTACCCATAATTTCCAATCTAAATTATGTTTATAATTTTAATCCAAATTAGGCCTATAATCTTATGTATACATGTCATGCCAAATTACGCCCAAATTAATTTGTGTTCATTGTTATCAACAATTATGCCAAACCTCATGTACACAAATTATATCCAATTATGCCCAATCCAACTTATGCAAAATCTCATGTATACAATTTATACACAATTATGCTCAATTTGATTTATGCTAATAATCTCATTTTATTACAAATTCCCTAAACTTTTCCCAATCGTTTAAACGTTATTCGTACGCAAATCTCAACGTAATATGTTAGGCTTTAAGTTAACCTAATCTCATAAAAAAAGAAGGGAAGTGAATCATGTCATCCAAACAGGCATAAAAGAGACATATGAAACATGAACTGGCATAGAACAATAAAATAGATCCAATTAGGCATATGATAACAGTAATTTGGGTATGAATCTGAAAGATAAGAAATCTACAAAACTTGGTATGATTCGTCTTACTTACAGGCATGATCATTAAATCAAATTTACAATCCAATCACAATTACTTTCTAATTATATGTGAAAGTAACATAGACTCACAAAGACAAGATTAAGAAGAGAGAATAGATCTGAATTTTGATTTCTGAATTTGGTTAGCTAAACCGTTGTTGTAGAATTTGATTCTTATCCTCCAATTTGAATACTCTAATTCTGATTTGCTTTGGTGGAGACTAGGTTAATTTAGACTAGAGCAGCATGGAGGCACCATGGATGAATAACAATGAGATTAGGGTTAGGTTTAAGGGTATTTTATAGATGTTCTTGGTGAATTAGGACCTTTAGATTAGATTAGAACCAATCTAAACCATCCAGACCAAAAAGACACGTCATTCAGCCAATCCCAGAAGGAAACATCAGCCCTAGACCACCAAAACACGTATGCCAGATCTAGGCAGATGGTGGTCGACACTCCTATAAGGGGGTCGACACCTATGTCGACTCCCCTAGGGGGGTCGACACCCTAGAGCGAGAGATTTCCCGCTCACCCAGATTTTAGTGATTTGGATTTTTGAACTCATTTTTTATTTTTAATTATTATTGTAATTTAAATTCTTCTTTAAACTGAAATCTTCCAAGCTTCATAACTTCTTCATATGATATCCGATTAATGCAAATTCAGACTCTATTCCAAGTAGAATTCCAAGACAAACACAATAGCGCAACCCATTTCCCTTAATTCTTCATATAAAGATTAAGTATTCTTTAATTATCCCTTATGTCATGTTTTAAAATTACGGGTTGTTACAGTTCTCCTACAACAACAACTATCAGACTAGTATTGGCATGGCACCTTTTGAAGCTCTATATGGACGATCTTGCCGATCACCAACTTGTTGATGGGAATCTACAGATAAGATATTGCTTGGGCCCGAGATGATTAGAGAAACTTCAGAAAAGATAGACTTGATTCGAAGATGCATGAAGACAGCACAAGACTGGCAAAATTCATACTCTGATAAAAGACAAACCGATCTTGAGTTCGACGTTGGAGACACGGTTTTTATTAAAGTATAACCATTGAGGAATGTAGTTCGTTTTAGATCTGTAGGGAAATTGGCACCAAGATTCGTTGGGCCATTCCCCATTATAGAAAGAATTGGACAGATGGCCTACAGAGTGAAGGGGCCTGAGAAGCTTAGAGGTGTTCATGACGTATTTCATGTGTCGCATTTGAGGAAGTGTTTACACGATACTGTGGAAATAGTAGAGCTGAGCATGCTTAGAGAAGTGGAAGTAGACCGAGATGCCACGGTTAAACGAGTTCCTATATGCATCCTTGGATCGGAGGTCAAGAAATTACGCAGTCGAGAGGTCAAGTTGGTTAAATTCCAATGCGGAGATGATCAAGGAGAAGCGACTTGGGAAACAGAAGACAAGATACATGCGTCGCACCCTTTTCCATTTTGAGGTTATGTTCTTAACTTCTCCGTTTTCTACCACTTTGTTTATACTTGTTCTATCATTTAGTGTATCCTCTCGATTATATCTTCGATCTTTAGGTAGAAAATCCTATGGTTGTAAACATGTGTTTAAGACATGTTAAGTTTGGTGGATGCAAGTGGATGTAAGTGTTTGCTAGTGGTTGCTCGTGGATGCATATACACACACAATAGGCATTAGATCGGATCAATCACTTTCATATTTCATATGGATGAGTGTGCATATTTAAATTAATAGATGTATATTGAATGTGTTATCATATGGATGTTGCATTAGGATGAATGGTTGTGCACTTATATAGAAATGATATGTATCATTAGGATTCTTTTGCATACATAATGGACGCATGGCACTATCATGTTTTGCATTAAGGAGGTCAGCTGAATTAGTAGACCGCTTGATTTTGCATTAGGATAAGAACATATACAAAAATTTTGCATATTCTCATGGAAGCATTAGAAATATTTTAAGGACAATGAACGCCTGTGATTGATGGATGAGTAGATGGATGATGGATGGTAGGACATACATTCCTTTCAGCTTCGAGATTTCGGGGGCGAAATCCTTTAAGTAGGGGGGAATGTAACACCCCGTAATTTAAAAACATGACATAAGGGATAACTAAAGAATAATTAATTTTTAAAGAAGAATTAAGTAAAACAGGTTACGCCATTGCGTTCGTCTTGGAATTCTGCTTGAGATAGAGTCCAAGTTTGCATAAACGGATAACGTATGAAGGAGTTATGGACGATGGAAGTTTGGCAGAACAATCAGGAAACAGGCCAGGATAACTAGAACACTTGTGAAGTGCACCAAAACAAAATTGCACTGGCGCACCTGGTAAGTGCGCCCAGGCCGAGCCAGATCTACAGAATTCTGGAGAGTTCCATGATGACGTGTCTTTTTAATCTGAGCGGTTCTGATGGTCTCTAATCTAATCTTAAGGTCCTAATTCACCTAATACATCTATAAATAAACACCTAAACCTAACCCTAATCTTATTGTTATCATCCATGGAGCCTCCATGCTGCTCTACTCTAAATTAAAACAAGCCTTTCTTCTCCATCAAGTCAAATTAGAAGATCAGATCTACAAATCAAAATAAGGGTATTCTAAGATCAAAATCTGCAACAACAAAGCCTAATTCTCTTTTCTAAGAATCCTATCGCTGTGAGTTTATGTCACTTTCACATATAATTAAATTAAAAAGTAATTGTGATAGGATTATAAATTGGATCTGATGTATATGCCTGTAAATAAGATGAATCATATCAATTTTAGTAATTTGTTATCCTTTAGATTAATACCCAATTGCTATTATCATATGTCTATCTGATCTACTTTGTCGTTATTCATTTCACATGCCCATTTATATGTTTATGCCAGTTTGGATGTTTTGATTCTCTCCCCTTCTTCTTTTCCTTTTTTCCTTTTTTATATTAGACTAACTTCAAGCCTAAGCATATTGCATTGAGATTTACGTACGAATAACGTTGGAATGATTGGGAAAAGTTTTGGAAATATGTAATAAAATGAGATTTGGCATAAATTGTTGATGGCTATGGAAATTGGTATGGGCATAATTTGGCATAACTTGTACATATGAGACTATAGGCATAATTTGGATTAAAATTATAAACATAATTTATATTGGAAATTATGGGTAATTGGAATATATTATAATCCAAGATTTGAAATTGGGACTTGAATCAAGAAAGTGATAATAAACGCTTAAGACACGAGGTTAGATTCGGATTGCGGTATAAGCCTACCCGGAACCGCCCAGCATATCCAACAATCGCAAACAGTAATCTAATGTGATAGGTTAAAGGCATAAATTAGATGCGTAATAATGCAAAGACACGAGGTTAGATTCGGATTGCGGTATAATCCTGCCCGGAACCGACCGGCATATCCAGCAACTGCAGACGGTAATCTAATGTGGGAGGTCTTGCAAGATTACGGTTATAATGGATAATGAACACTTAACCAGGATAAGGCATGTGGTAAGACATGGGAATAATAAAGGGTTAAGTGGGTAACATGGTTAGCATGTGAAACATAATTAAAGCACTTAACCAAGATGGGACATGTGATTAGACATGGGGATAAAGAGGGATTAAGTGGGAATTCCTAGTGGGGACCAAGCTTAGGAGGGAAGCTTGTGTCAAGTGTGTAGACCCTTTTCAACCAGTAAGCCATTTTAGTATCTATATGAGCTCGAACTAGGTCGAGGATAGAGACACGCTTACTGGGGTTGATTGTAAGAGGTCAATAAAGAGTTAGCAATGGCAGTGCAAGTCCAACGGAGTCATTCGCGTGCATGGGTTCGGGCTGGTAGGTAAGATGTTGTTGCATCGGGTAGGTATAAGCTATGCATTTCAGTAGTATCGGGGTTGCCACCTTAGGGAGTGATACACCCTATTGTGGGACCATCACAGGTATCTACGTGGTTAGTGAGTCGATCGAATGGGGAGGGTAGTGGGTACAACTAGTAGTGGTAGGAGCAAGTGGGCACCTATGAGAGCAGCTAGGAGTACACAAAGCTACCATTATTATGATTAGTAGGGAGGGATCATCTTTTAGTATGTAACTAGTATGTTCGTACGGTGTAGAGCATATCTTATAGTGACTAGGAGCGCAGTCGATGTCCTATCTTGCTTACCTTGTTTACCTTGTCATATCTGCTTATGTTACAGTCATCTCTTTTATCCAGTTTATGTTCTTATCCTGTTACTTTACTGATTATATTGTTAAAGTCACTAGACTCGCCAGACTTATGTATGACCCTTTTTGTTTTGCCTCTTTTCTTCCCCCTCCAGGTCCTCAGGGTGGGATTAGTGAAGACCTCTTTCTTCTTGAAGTGCTTGGAAGTGTTGAAAGTAATGCTCAGCTTTATCTCTTTTTCATTATGGCTATTTGTAGTGGTATTATGGTTTTGCTTTTAATAATCTTGTTCAAGATGGATATTTGTGTACTTGGCTTTAGTATGTGGTTTTGATGTTGTAACCAAACATGTTTTGCTTTCCGCTTCAATGAATAAATTTTGAATTTTTAAGTACCATTTTATATATCTGTCTTGTGATGTTCTATTCTATACTCTTATAATGCTCCATGAAAGTTAATGAAATCCTTTAGTGAGTGACATTAATGGACGTGGGGTGTTACACACGTCCCACTGTCTATAAGGACTCTTCTGACTATGGCCGGATCCAAACCGATGGTAACAACCATAGGATCAATTGTTGGTGTTAGCAATCCGTCTGAGTCCCTGTCTATGAACACAACATCGTCCCATGAAGTCTTTGGCATTTTTGCAGGAAAGGAATTTTTCTTGATCATGAGTTCTTCACCTTTCGGAAGGGTTTTCATTTCTTCAGTATACTTCACGATGTCCCCCCAGCTTCTTCCGGTTAGGTGGGGTCCACTTAAATTGTGTTGATGATTGGTCTTGGAATAACAGCAACTGAAGTACTCTCATTCTGTCTAGGCTATCCCATAGATGTTCCTTGCCCTTGAGCGGCTTGAGTATTATACGGGTTTTTCGTATACCGCTGGAGCCTATTCTTCCTTATTAATTCCTCAATTAAGCTCTTTAAATGTCTACATCATTCATTGTGACCTGGTTGGTTGTGAAATCGATAGAACCTGCTTGACTATATTGCAGCATCATTGACCTTTACTTTCCCTGGTGTTGGATATTCCTCGGTATCCCTAGTAGCTATGTAGATATTTTCTATGGTGTCATTGAGAGGAGTCAGCTTGGAATTCTTAAAGAATTGGAGTTTCTTGTTATCTCAATTATCCTTTCCATCATTGCCCCTTTTTTAACCACCAAAATTCTTTTGTCCACCTTGCACATTAACATCCTTCTTCTCCGGTTGTTCACTACTTTCAGGAGCTTCTAGGGCATAGGCGGTATCCTCATCGACACTCATATATTCCTCATCTTTATCGAATAATTTCTCGAGCGTGGTTGTCTTCTTCTTCTTTTCGCCCAAACTTGGTCTTTTTGCATATGGCTCCCTTCAAAGCCATCAGAACCAAGCGGGGCTCATGATTTACAACTTCGGATGCAGCCGCGTTGAAGCGAGTGAAAAAATCCTTGATGGACTCCCCTGGCTTTTGCTCTAGCTCGTTCAGCTCCATAACATCCCTGACCTTGGTTGCTTGGAGCTTGAACTGCTCTCTGAATAGTTTGGCTATAATAGCAAAATCATCCACAGACTTCGGTGGTAATTTCGTGAACCAAAGAGAAGCCACCCCCTTCTAGATAAGTTGGGAAGTACAGGCATTTAAGCTCGTCTGTGGCACGCACCCCATCCATATGTTGATCATATTTGAACAGGAACACGTTGGGATCTTCCATTCCATTATAGGCTTGCACCATTGGAGGTTTGAACTTGTTCGGGTATGGAGCCATCTTGATCCTCTCCGTGAGTAGGGTCTTGGTAGGAGCGAATCCCCACTCTTTTTCATCATCCTTTTTTTCAAGCATTTCTCCATGATCTTATGAACCATTTTCATATGTGCTCCTCTTCGTTGTACTAGTCCACAGGGCGGACGTCATCCTCCTTACCAGATGTATGCCTAAGAAAACGGTCACGGTTTGAATTCCAGGGCCCTGGGCCTCCCTCTTGGGAGGTGCCCCTTTGGTGGAACCAAGCACTTATCAAAAGGTTGCTTTATTAGAATGGTTGCGCGTGGGTGGTTGTACTTCATTATGATGAGGATCACTAGGATCTGCAACCTCTTGGACATAATTTTCGCGATTCGGACTTGAAGAGGAGAAGCCCGCATTTTCCGTATGGGTAGTCTGAGCAGGCTGTTTAGAACGGGCAGCATTCACGGTAACTTTCGTTGTTGCAGCTTGAACGACAAATATGGATTCTAACTTTTTCAACATAGCATTATTTGCTATATCTATTTGACTTGTTAGACCCGCAACAACTTCATCCAACTCTTTCCTTGTTACAGCCGCTCCATCTCTAGAAGATTTACAAACTTCAAAGCGGTTGGTGGGTGGTGTAGCATTGTCGGTGAGTTTGTCGCTCTCTTCAAAAGTCTTATTAGTGAGGTTTTTCGGTCTATCCATAATTTGGACAAAGTCTCGAACTTAGGAGGAAGTTTGTTGATTTGCCTGGATCTTAGATCTAGAGGATCCAAAATAGAAGCAGGCTTGGAACTTCAAGGCAAGGCTCGTAAGCTTGAGAGAGATGTGAAGGAAGGAGTTGCGAACATGGCCTCACGGTGGGCACCAAATGTATAAACCGAAATTAGTTCAAACACCAAAGGTGCTACGAAAGCAGTTCACCAAATGGTTTGAAATGAGACCACAATTGCAACAAAAAAGTAGAAAGACAAGGATTTTTATAGTGGTTCGATCTAAGACAGATCTACGTTCACTTTGAGGGAAATATTTATTATCACATGCGAAATTACAAAGTTTGTACACTCTCTCATTACATTAAACTTCATTCTCTCAAGCTCTTCTCTTGATCTAATCAAAAATAGCCAAGGAGATTGGATGAATCCTCTAGGTATAGCAATTAGAGAAGTAAATTTATGATCTTCCAAGCACTTGTATGGATTTCCATGATTTGATGGTAGATTCAATGTTAGATCCTTGATCGGAAATGGTTGGGGTGTTGGAATCTATTGAAATGGCTGAAGAAATAATTGGGCAGCCTTTCGAGGTCATAAAATTCAGTTCCCATTAAAGTGGTGCTCATGGGATATTTACAGGAGTGAGTAGAGTGGAAATATGTAGTGCAGAACCCCCATGTTGCAGGAACAACATGACTCATGGCACAAGGAGCACAACTGTCAACAGGCTGGCATAGGACAACTGGCTATAACCTGGCAAACACGGGTTACGGCATGGCTCGCGTCGGTATGGTTCATGTCATTCACGACATGGTCTTCAATGGCTTAACACTGATTCTGCGGCTTGCCTTGGTTTCATACCGTGGTTTAGAATGACACCATATCGCATACGATATGGTTGGGAATGACATGCGGTGTAACAGTCCGCATTTTACGTATCGAAGGATCATAAAATATTTTTATTTTATTCTCGAAGGGTTGGATCATTCTCATATTTTAATATGTTGCTTATGGTGATGTGAGACATGTCCATAATTTTTACTGATTTTGTTTGTGACCATTTTGTCCCTGTTAGTCTTGTATAGGGCATAACTTTTGACTCAGGTCGAATCAGAGGGTGAAACCTATGTCATTGGAAAGGAATTGATGATTATCTTTCCGTAGAGTGGTTACATTAAAGATTTGGCTCAGCAGTTTGGGAGGAATCGTTGTTTTAAGGTTTTCAGTCGGTTGTTCAAGTTTGGAGAGGAATTGGTGAAGTGTAGGTTTTGGGTCGGTCGAGCGAGCCAGGGTGGGTCGTTCGATCCCCAAAATGTGTCTTGGAGAACAAGCCAGAAGCCATGCTTGGTCAGTCGGTCTCACCTGCATCGGGTCGGTCTTGAAGTGGTTCGGTCGAACAGGTCAGGGAGTTCTGGTTTTGGAGGAAGTTTGAGCCGTGTCGGCCACTATGGGTCGGGCCGGTTACTCTGTGTCGGGCTTGAGGTGGGTCGGACGTGTACGAGGAGGAAGACTTTGGGTCGTGCATGCAGGTGGTCGGTCGTGCACATTCTGGGTCGGGCATGGTTAGGTCGAGCAGATGGGGTCAGTCGCACCAGGGGGTTGGTCGAACAGGGTCATTTTCTGAAAATATATTTTTTCGGGTACGACTCAGATTTAAATAAAAGGCCTAAAAAAATTTCAAGGGCAACCCCCAGAACCCTAGCCACAGTGCAGTGATGTAATTGGCTCGGCGATGGTGTGACTTCGAAGTAAATTAAAGTAGGAAGGTTTGACGTGTTGAAAGGCGTTCGTTAATCGGTGTAGAACAACAAATGAGGTGACAACTCAAAAGTCATGAGTTGGTGGATAATGGTCGCTTGAGAAGGTTGCTTGAGCTGTGAAAAGTCATCGGGTTGGATAACTAGAGATGCGAAGGCCGAGAGATTATCGTTGCCGTAAGTTCTAGCAAGGCTCACAGCAAGGGTACACTAGAGACGTCTAAAGGACCGGTTGTAGGTCGAGTACCCTGGGTATTGTTGAAAGGCCTAGTTGTCAAGGTTGGACATACATACGTATCGTTGAAAGGCAAATGTAGTTTATGCTAAAACTGTGGTTACCATTAGCCCTTGACATGTGGCAAAGTAGACCGTCATACGATTAACATGGTTTCAAAGCAGGTTGGTGGTGATAAACAGAGTCAGTCATGGATGATTTGTCGTTCTGTTTGTACCGTCTCACGTAGGTCGTCCAACATCGAAGGAGATGTTCCTTGGGTACTTGTATGATATTGGTTTAGGCATCAAGGGCTTGTTCTTGAGGGATCTTGAATTCGATTAGTATGGTTTACATGAGATATATATAATCTGGATGTTATGAGTGCTTTACCATGATTGAATAGGTGTTCTGGTTTCCATGGACGAATGGTTGAATTGTTTAACTTAAAGGCTATCACTGTCCAATATGGGGAAGGCGGGAGTTGAGTTCTTATCTGGTGTTTGGTAGATTGGTTTGTTAATCTACCTATTCTCATATACTTTATTGTTGAAGTTTGTTAGCTATTTTATCGCTCACTAAGACTGTCGTCTGACTCAAGGTTTTATGTTTCCTCTTATTACCTTGGGTTGTTCATCCAGTTGTGGATGGGCAGACTAAGTAGTAGGTTACAGGTTATTAGTAAGGACGATGATGCTATGCAGAGGCGAACAGGAGGCTGGCGTACCAGATTTATTACTATCTAGTATTTCAGTTTCGACTGTTGAGTGCTCTATGAGGGTTGTAGTGAGGCCTTATGTACAAACTTTGGTATTCGTTGGATAACCTTTACGAATGTTGTGAAAGTTTGAAAAGTTTGCTATATAATGCTTCATTACTATTACCTGTTGTATAAGTTTTATTATATTTTGTCCTTGCACTATGAGTTCTACGACAGGTTCCGCTTGTGTTTACCTACTCTGATGATCGTCCATAGCTGCCTAGCACACCTTTCAGTGCATTATTTCTCTTGTTTAGTGCAGGGGTTATGGGCGGTCGTCACATGCATCTTGGTTGACTGTGGAATGACTTCGGTTTTGCACAATGCCTTGACTATCGGGCGGCAAACGCTATGGTACGAAAACGACATGGTGGCTTGACTTGGTTTTGTCTTTGTGAATTGAAGGCGGCATGGTTTAGGGCGACATGATGTCCTCGAAGTGACTTTTTGGAGGGCGGCATGACATAAGAACGACATGGATTTGGAATAGCATGGTCCTTATTTGGTCACAACGATATGAGTTGATAACGATATGGTAGCATGGTATCTGCTTTCACGGTATAGACTGTTGCGACTTAGCATTTAACTGGTTTTAACAGAATGAACAAATGACGAGATAGGGAGCCCTGACTTCAATGCGACTTGGTTTCACATGGCCTGAACTACATATCATATGGTGGCATGCGGTATGACATTGATTTGTCTTGTGCCTTGGCTTCATAACGACATAATGACCAGACGGTCTCACTTAGTTATAAAGACATGGTTCAAATGTGGTATGGTAGCTGGACGACATGGAGCTAAGTGCCTTAGCTTCCACGACATGACTCTGAAAATTTCTTGGCGACATGAGTTAGACATCACCTTTATAAAATATTGAACCCGTATTTTCATGGGTTAACACCTAACATATGTGGATCTAATGGAAACCAATAGCAAATGACCACACAGTCCTACTAGTTGCCTTATACCGTTGAGATTATACGTTGGAAGGAAATTTTCAAAGGTGATCAGATTCTGGTCTCTATGCCCTTATCATACCATTAGCCTATGAAAATGAATGACAAAAAGCATGTAAATGAAAAACCAGTATTATTCTCAACTTTGTCGGTTTTAATCCCTACTATCAATATTTCAAATTATATATATTGAAAGAGTTGGGAAACTAGAGAGTAATTTCAAATTTCACATCAAAAAATATTTATAATGCTATTCAATTTGAAACCTAAAAGAATTCGCCTAGCTTATAGTAATATAAAATAATACATTTAAAAAAAATCGTTTATGGGATCTTTAATGGGCCTACTAAGTTCATTTGGAAATTTCAATATTTCTGTTAAGTAAAGTCAATATTTTATTTCATAATTATAGGAATAGTAATTAATGTATCAAAGCACATTTTTGTGTATCTTGCAACTGCAACATATAAGTAGGGTATATGGTTAATATATATATATATATATACGTGTATAGATATTGGGATTTATACTGCAACATCCACATTCACCATTCATATATGCCTTTTTCCTCCATAGTTTATTTTGGAAATATATATAAAATAATAATGTATGTATATATGTAATTAGTCGACATTTACTTATGCATAATATTTCACAAAATTATTTTACGTATATATAAAAGGACAATCAATTATGTTAAATATAGCGATCAACAAGGAGAAGAAAAGGTGGAGGAGTTATCTCATTTCATTTTTTTACTTATATTTACTTACACATTTTATTTAGAAAGTTCTTTTTACCTAACTAAAGGTTTATAAAAAAATAGAATCAAATAATTATGTTGAAGAAAGCTGTGAAGTTTATGCCCCCTATTCCCCGCCATATCCCCGCTATATCGTGTAGCGTGCTTCTAACGCTACACTATTTCCAAAATAGCCTCTGAAATAGCCTTTCCACTTTAAGCCCCACTATATTCTGATATTCATGATATATCCCATTATTTCAGCTATATTCCGCTATTCCCGCTATATCTTCCAAAACACAAATGAATTATTATGCATTATAAAATTATTTTTTATATAGAAATTTTTAACAAAAAAATTTCAAAATATAAAATAATATAATATTCTATTAAATTTAGTCAAGGTAAATAAATGTTTACGTTTGTTTACATACACTTGCCTATACTTTTACTTAATATTAAGAATGTACTAACTATAATTAAGTTGAAAGTTAATTTTCCATTTATTTATCATTTACATATTAGTAAAAGCATTAAATATAAGTTTTATTTGTTGTTATAGGTTCTTCTGCTATATCCTGTTATTTCCTCGCTTTATCCCCGATACAACTTTTTGCGTCTCCTCCGCATTGGATCTGCTGATCGCTTTAACTACATAAGAAGAAAAAAACTTATAAGGAAAGAAAAAGATGAGAAGTTATCTCTATAAATAACTTTTCTTTAATGTTATTTCAAACAATTTGTACAATGTGACACATTAATGTATGCATATATGAATAACAACAAACTATGTTCTAAATTAAAATAACATACACGTCTGTACATATATAGAAGCTTTCGATGAGGTACAAAATACAGTAATTAATTAAACGGTTTCCAATTGAAAATTATTTGTTGGTTTGGTCTTTACAAAATAATAATATTAAAATAATTAGGTTGGAAAAATTAGCCATATATAAATGTATTGTAAGATGAGTTAGATCTGAATATAATATGAACATATGATGAAAATGTTACAACAGATGTAGGTCTACTTAGATTACCATAGTTAACCATGGTTTCTTTGTGGCTAACCACTTAACAAAATAAGAACATATGAGAAGCCATAGTGTCTCAATCAAACTAAACATAAAATTTCGTTCCTTAGCGGAGGTTGAATTATGCACTATATCAGAAGGATTTGGATTAGTAACATCGACTTGCCCAACGAGAAGTTTAGCCAGGTCAGGTAAGTAGTTAGCTGAATCCCTAGGATATATAAAACTTGCCCAACGAGAAGTCTAGCAAGGTCGGGTAAGTAGTTAGCTGAATCCCTAGGATATATAAAACTTATGTCCTAAGAACTATCCTCAAGAGTCTATGTATTTCCATCCGAAGCCATAATAAGCTCATCATCTAAATACTGATAAAATATACATCATTATTTGCCCTAATGGCCGGAGACAGACTTGAAAAACAACTGTTGGTGGTAGTTCCTGCTAGAAAACTAATGTTCCTAAGGTTCCTCAACACGGACCTAGGATATAAAGGGGCTGACAGGGGAATCAATCACTAAAGGAACAAACAAAGACACAGCTAGAATACTGTAATGAACTGTGGATTTTTGACTCTGAAAATTGACAAAGAAACACCATGTCGAACATTTAAACATCGAAACACGTTATTAGAAAGAAATTAGAGGGTGAGATAAGAAAGAAAGAAATATTAGAATAGAAGAAGAAGAGCTAACACAACACAGAGTCTCACATCGCAGTGGAACAAAATATAATGTAGAAATAAATATTTACTGAGAGCTTGAAATAAAAACTTACAATCATCAGAGTACATAACACATCTTGACGATTATAATAATCTGTCCTCATATACAATCACATAGCGAAATATATATAATATCATACGTTGGAACTCTTCCAGCTCATCTCTTTACAGTGCCCGATAACCTGAACCTATACAACTCGGTCTAACCTGTGCATTACAAATACCGAGCCAGTCTGGTGAACCAGAGTGAGAAAAGCACACTAAGTTTAAAAGCATCACACAACTTGATTTTAACATTAAAATCTTTTTGAAAGAAGAGGATAATCGTAAGGCCAAATCCACACATAAATACGGACAGTTTTTAACTTACAACAACCCAAAATGTTTTTGAAATCAATATCTTCTTTGATATTATAATAGTTTCTAAATACAAATAAATATCAATCTAGCAGAATGCTTGCATCTAACGCTCTAATATATAGTATATAATCAAAACTGCGGGCTCTTATTGGAGAATGGATTTCCTGGCAAGGTATGGGACCACCTTCCCAACAATGTACCTCTGGAGATGAATACATTAGGGTTCAACAAGAACATCTTGCAACCCAAGCTAAACATGACCGGCCCCTCACTTCGCTGGAGAGTACCAAATATATCATTACCACGGTAGGGGGCCACCCAACCGAAATGATAGCATGTAAATAAAATAAAGGGACAACCGAAGGCATTTGATTTCACCAGATCAGGTAATGATATACCCTTTTGATGGGTGCGACCGACATAGACATGCGACCTACCCGATTTTATGTTATTTCCCGATTAATGAGGCTAGAGGTTAAGCTTATCCTTTAGAACAGCACATCTTCATTCATTTTGATTGTCACACCGTCAGATCCGCTGGATATCACTTAACTGATTTCTATAAAAAATACTCTGAGTGTTAAGCTAAGAGAAGGAGTACAGCCTTCCCCGCCGCCAACAGAAATACATTTGTAAATTCAATGTACGTGACTCCTTTGGAAATACTCTGTCAGGCACTGGTCCATACAAGTCATCCAGGAATAGGATGAACCGAAGGAACTCTCCTACCACATCCAATATAGGTATCACCCCAAGGATCAGTAGCGAGTAGTCCTTGCAATCCGTAGATTTCAATCACGACAGAATCACTACCAAAATATCTCCGGTCGCTAAACCAGAGAAATTCAACCAGTGGTTCTTCCGTTTATGAAGATCCATGGTCTTCAATGTTTCATATTCAATCAACATCTCTCATGTTATTTGATAGTCGGAATGGTTTTCGAATATAATTCAATCCCTGTCTTTCCGTACCAACAATCGTATTTGGCCAGATTTGATAATCGGTTATTTAACTATCGAATAAATAATCATGTGAATGAAATGAGTTTACTGATTCAGTACTCGGCATTACTTGGCCTCTTTTAATCAAACATCTGTTAATGATATTGTTGAAATTTTCCAATATTTGGAGTTTATCTTTTATTTCTTATTATAATAAGAATATTCTTAAAAATTATTTCATTCGCTTATAAACTTTTCGAATACAGTTTATAATATCATTTACGAAAATCATAACTTATGTTTCCCCTCAATTTCTCTCATTTATAAACTAACCATTTTTATTGGATAATCGTGAAGTCGTTCAAGTTGGGGTATTTTATTTACCTCTCAGACCTTGACCAACAACATTCATATCTTCAGAATAGATAGAATTTCATTAACACACGTTTTCCTTTGGACACTTTCTTTAAATCTCAACACAAATTACTTCAATTACTTAATAAATTATTAAGTAAACTATTATTATAATAATTCTCTATTAATCCTTAATGATCCTTGATAGTATTATACCCGAGCTTCGATTCCATTAAAAATAGAATCCTTTATAAAATTCTTCAAAACTTGTTTGCAATACTATATTTGTTTATAAATCATATATAACTATCTTTAACAATCCTAATATAATTATCTTTTCAAATCTTATATGTATCTTTATAAATCTTATCTACTTGACAACTCGTATGAATCCTTATATTTATTTATATTAAAATAAATTAACTTATCATCTGTAACAAACGTTATAGATTTCATTTTAAAAAAATTTAATTTCTTACGTTACAACTTTTTTCAAATCATTCCGACAACTTGTGCGTTGTCTAAAATCACATAGTGATCTTTTTAATGATCTTCAGTTCATAAATCAAATTGTTCAATTTATTATTTGTAACAATTTTTACAAATTCATTTTTCAAATCTCTTACTTTATTTACAAATTCCATTTATAAATTATTATTGACAACTAACATTTCGATTACATTTCTACACTCTTTAACTTCCATTTACAAAATATTTTTTAAATCATTTACGATGACTATCTTCTTTGTTATTTCCAAAACCTTTTACTTAACTTACACTCTCGACTTCGCTTAACATTCCGAACTTCGGAATATCACATTTCGAACTTCGGAATATCACATTTCGAACTTCGGAATATCACATTCCGAGCATTGGAATAATTTCAACTCTGCTTAATATTCCGAACTTCAGAATATCACATTCCAAACTTTGGAATAAATCTCACTTCGTTATTTCATACCATTTCCCAATTTCTCGATTTCCTTTTTCCAACTTCAAATATTAAATAATATTGGATTTAAGCGATTAGATTCGCTAAAAATTCCTTTTATAATTTCATTATAAAAATTTGGGTTTTAATATAATACCCATCAATAAATTCTTTTCATAATTTAATTCGATTCACTTCAACTTCGATCACTTCTTAAATGAATTTCAATTTAAAAAGTAATATCCTAAATTATTATTAAAAACAATAATAATTCACTTCAATCATTAACTACAGTAGACGTAGTTAATTTCTTAATTAACTAAAATAAATAGTAAATTCCTTTTTAAAAGCTTATTAAAATCAAAACCATTATTCATTAAATTATTTTATTAAACTAATTCAAACAATTTAATTTAATAATTATTCTTGGTTAAAAAATACAATACACGATTAATTCGTTAACCAATTTCTATTGGTCCTTCCTTTAAATTAATTAATAATATAATTAATTTAAATAATTCTATTTAATTGTTTCTTAACAAAAATAATTATCCAATTCTTAACCGTTAGGTTAATTTCAATTCATTTGCTTATAAATCTGATTAACATAAGCATTTCCTCTATAAAATCATTTAATACTGGCTTATAAATTTAAATAATAAATATTTGTTTCCTTTTTCTAAACTTTTATCCAAAATAATAGATTTAGATAAATCTATATCCAGTTATAAAATTTTTATAACTTCCCTTATGTCAATCTATCTGACGGTAAATCAATATTTGGAAAACGATTGATTTATAGGCCATATACTGCCAATTACTCAACCAATATTATCCACTGGTTTAAACAAAACAAATGTTGAAATTCAGGTCAACGGTCAACAATCAAATCAATTATTCAATCAGAACAGTTCATATAACGATAATATGCAAATAAATATCATTAAATATATGTGAGGAATCCCGTTGGATCCCTCCAACCTGTTCTTCCTTATATTCACATAGATTATTTCAATTAATGTCATTCAATCCAATTTAACTGATAACTTCAATAATATAAATAACGGCCATTTAACAACAACCAAATTATCTAACATTAACAAGAAGTCAGACAGTTCATTAAATTAAACACGTTTATTTTATAAACGTGACCAACAAGGTAAGTTGTCTTAATTGGAACCAATCATTAAAATAACAATTTGGTGTTTCATTGAAATTAAACAACATTTAATTTCATCGGTTCAATCAATATATGAATATATATATTTAACAAACAACAAATAGTCAACCATTAGCAACCATAGCACACAATTATAAAAACCCAACTTATATAAAATTTAAGTGGAATAACTGAGTGAGTTTAACTCACCTTGAGTTGATTTGTTTACTTTTTCGTCACAGCTAAATTAAACAGTTGTTTAATTAACTGTAAATTCCAATCGTCCCTTGCAGTGTCCAGATCAGTTCTATACTGTTCTGCTCGTCAATACGATCGTAACGTAACTTGAATCGTCCCATTCAAGTAAGATATGCACTCGTTAAAACAATTCAATTAGACGATTAAATTAAAGTAATTAATTTCTTTAATTATATATATAGGTTAATTACATTTTCAATGAGTGTTACTCAATGCTGAATTAAACTGTCTTCCTTATTTCCGCATTACTTCCCTTCTCGTTTCAGAATTTTATGCCACGCTGTTAATCCGATATCCATAACCCTGTCATGATATATAATTTAAGTAATCAGTTTATAAATTTAATTAAACTTAAACTTTAATTAATTAATATTAAAGTTTATTTACGTTTCTGACTAGTTGGGCCAATCCAATTTCATGTGGTTCATACACTCCTGCGCACACTTAGCTTTCCATTAATCCACGCTCTTGTTCAGAGAAAGCTGCACAAGTTAAACATCATATAAATTAATGTTTTTAAATTTATGCTTAACACTTAATTAAAATGTTAATTTAATACTAATTACATCTATTTAGTTTCTTTCTTAATTCGTATTGCTCATGTTCTCGCGGTTCCTTTGTTCACTAAAGCTTTGTTCCAAACAGGTCAATATACTATGCCCTCAACCATGCTGCATCGTCCCTTTGTAATTGAACAGAACCATGTTCGACACTAATAAACTACCACCGCTTAGGATTCCGACTACCGGACCGAGATCAGATATGACCAGCGCCTTCACCCCGCCTCACTCCACCTTCGACCAGAGTGCGGTCCCCTCCAGCTCAGCCTATTGCCGTCAAAAGCACCTTAACCTCTGCGCCCTTATGATCAGATCTCGACCACCTCGAGGCTTGGTGTTTGATCACAGCCGTTCAACATCACAGTCTCCTCAAGCTGAACACATTCCTAGTTGATAAGGTTTCTAGTTGATCAAGGGATTAGAAGATATAAGGAGGAGAAGGTGGAAGATTCATAGCTGTTAATTTTCTACTGGAGGCAGCATTACATTCGTTGACCAGGCCAAACACTATTTTAGGGCATTTAACCTTTACGTAAATCATATTATTATTTTAATATGTTGAAACTTACACATGAAGTATCCCTCAAAACACTCACATACGACCTCCGTTTTTGATTAAAAAAAGTAATCCCAACATAAAAAAATATTCCGGACCCAATGGGTCAGATTTCGTCGAATTCCAAGGTCGTTCGTGAAAAAACATTTATAATTATCGATGAAAAATCAAGCCTTTAAAATTCCTATAATTATAGAAAAATCCAGCAAATTTGAAACCTTAACATTTTACTATACCTTTTCCTTACGGATCCAATGAAACTTATTTCATTAAATTTGGAGTTCGTTTGGCCAGTCGTTTACTCATTAAAACTTACCCCTAT
Source organism: Allium sativum (assembly GCA_030737875.1). Classification (NCBI taxonomy): domain Eukaryota; kingdom Viridiplantae; phylum Streptophyta; class Magnoliopsida; order Asparagales; family Amaryllidaceae; genus Allium; species Allium sativum. The sequence goes on along the minus strand of CM060920.1, from coordinate 507,469,519 downwards.
CAAAATGATCTAAACAATTAAATAAAACAAGGATGTTTTTGGCTACCAAAGTCACATACGATACCGGTCTGCCATGAAATTTGATTTTCTTATAATAATTTAAAGATACAGCTCCAATGAAACTAATTTCATCGAAAACTGAGACCGTTTGCAAAAATGACTATTTTTAACGCTTATATAATATCGAATAAAATATTGTGTAAATTCCCAAATAAATCAATTAGATAATAATAAATTATTTTCATCATATATATCCAGACAGAATATATATACAACTTCAAATACAATTTATACAGCTCGATATCGTCATTTGGAGTTAACCTCTATTCAATTTATATCAAAAATCCTTATTTATTAATTAATAAACGTTATATTTTAATAACGATTTCCATAGCGACTATTTTAAAATTTGATTTGGATATAACTAACAATCTATAACACGAAATATGGATTTTTCTCTTTTATATGAAAATTATTATCAACAAGATTCAAACGATTCTTGTTTCACAGAAATCCGACTTAAAACGGATTCTGCATATTCAATTGAAGTTGAAAACTCAATATTATGAACTGCCGTGCCATTTCGAGCCCGTTTTTAATTTAATATAAATTTAACGTTCAAACTTCGTTTTTAATAACGAATCAAATATTAAAATCCATTAATATTCCAAATATAATATTTAAAATAATAAAATAATTCAAATATTCAACTACTAAAAATATGGGACATTACAAATACTACTACCAGCCAAAGAGTTAGCAAGGAAAGAGTCAGGAATAAGAGAAATATGGGCATCAACTAGCGAAGTTATAGAAAGAATAAGAGGATTGCTAGTCTGTGAGCGTCAACTGTTAGAATTTTCTTTATTATTCGATCTTTTATGATTAATGATGTACAATTCAATTGAATAGACCTAGGATCACCAATACAGAAATTTCACAAACAAAAAGGGAGAAACCTAATTTGATATATTGTTTAATATGACGTACCTTGATTAGCAGTGGAAGATGTAATGGATGTCATCTTCTTTCTTTGACTTCTAATGTTTACTCTTCAGAATTTGATTTCTCTCTCTTACCCTATTTCTTTATGTGTTTCTAAGCGGAGAAGAATATAACTCCTTTCTTTTTTAGAGAGAGAAAGGACCCAATCCTTTATATAACATTTAACTCTAAATCTAGTACGTCCATCATATACCAATTCAACGCTTAAAATTAATCACAGACCTAACATTCTAAATATGAACGGTCTAATTATGTCCTAATTAATTGTGTCACATTAAGATTAGAAAATGCATAATGGAAAATGAAACGTTCCATTTATGACCCAATTAATAGTGTCACATTAAGATTAGAAACTGTATAACGTTAAAGGTAAACGAAACGTTTTATTGCAGTTTCTAATAGCAGATTTCTAACATTCTCCCACTTGACCTGATTATTCATAATATCAAGCATTGAACATCATACTATGATAAATTGCTGCGAGTTATCGTGGTTGTGCATTATTAATTTAACGAATTCCCTTCCATATACTACAATGCCAGCAATCCACCAATTTACATTCACAATCTATATAAAACAGCATAACGGTCCGCATAATGTCTTATATCATAATGATTAAACATAATATCTTTATAAGAGTCTTTCTTGTTTAAAATCACATAAAGTGTGTACTACCACATTAAACAAGAGACTCATAATTTTATATCAAAAACGCATAAAAGAGCTCAGAATGTCACACATCAATCATTATTAATACAACCAAGACCCATTTTTTGAACATGTTCCTCAAATTGTTTTGGCTGTAACCCTTTCGTCAAAGGTTCCGCAATCATAAGTTATGTCCTAATGTGCATGATTGACACTCTTGGTTTCTGAACCTCATATTTCACAACAAGATACTTTAGTTCCATATGTTTGGCACCTTTAGAGTACTTGTAGTTCTTTGAGAAAAATACTGTTGCAGAGTTATCACAATAAATTTTCAGTGGCTTGCTAATGGTGTCGACAACCTCAAGTCCTGAAATAAGGTTCCGCAACCATAATGCATGAATTATGGCTTCATAAAATGCCATAAATTCTACCTCCAAAGAAGATGAAGCAACGATAGTTTGTTTCATAATTTTCCATGATATGGCGCCTTGAGCAAACATACACAGGTAACTAAAGGTCGATTTTCTAGTATTGATGCATCCAGAAAAATCTGAGTTGCTATATCCAATTACCTACAATTCATTGGATCCACTATACTTGAGCATGTATTCTTCCGTGCCTTGCAAGTATCTCAAAACTTTCTTTGCAGCTTTCCAATGTTCCCTTCCTGGATTACTATGATACCTCCCTAACATATTGACAGCAAAACTGATATTCTGTATAGTACAAGTTTGAGCATACATTAGGCTACCAACTATAGATGCATATGGAATTGATTCCATTTCCTTTCATTCAACATCATTCTTAGGACATTGCATGAGATTGAATTTATCACCTTTCCGTACAGGAACATTCCAAGGTGAACATTTACTCATTCCAAATCTCTCTAGAATCCTTTCGATATATCCTTTCTAGGACAATCCCAATATTCTTTGTGATCGATCACAAAATATTTCTATTCCAATCAAATAGGATGCCTTTCCCATACCTTTCATTTCAAAGTTCATTGAGAGAAATTTTATAGTCTCATGCAATATGCTTAAATTATTTGCAGCAAGCAAGATGTCATCAACATAAAGGACTAGATAAATAAACTTGCTCCCACTGATCTTTTGGTATAAACAGTGATCGCCTATATTTTCCTTAAAACCAAAAGACGTAATAATAGTATTGAACTTAATATACCATTGTCGGGATGTTTGTTTAAGTCCATATGTTGACTTCTTAAGTTTACACACCAATTGTTCTTTACCTTCTACAGAAAAACCCTCAGGTTGATCCATATGACTTCCTCATCAAGATCTCCATTCAGAAAGGCTATTTTCACATCCATTTGATGCAATTCCAAAACATAATGAATTACTAGTGCGCTTCATTATAATTCTTAGTGAGTTCTTTTTCGAAACAGGAGAAAATGTCTTCTTGTAGTCAACACCATCTTTCCGAGTGTAACCCTTTGCAACAAGTCTTGCTTTATACTGTTCGATATCACCACTAGAGTCATGTTTGGTTTTAAAAACCCACTTGCATTCAACTCTTTTACACCTATGTGGTAACTCAACGAGATCCCAAACTTCATTTTGTTGCATGGATTTCAGTTCTTCTTTCATGGAATTAATCCATTCCTTTGACTCTTTACTTTCTATAGCATGTGAAAACGAAACTGGGTCCTTATTGATTCATATGTCATAATCTGATTTTTGCATATAAATCACATAATCATTAGAAATAGTTGACCTATGATCTCTTTGAGATCTTATTAATACTACTTGTTGTGGTTCATGCGTATTAGCGTTATGTAAGACATTTCCTTCGGGAAGTACTTCTTCATTTATATGGTGTTCATCATCATGATGTTCTTCAACAGCTGGAACAACATTTGGAGTAATAGTAGATGGAGGAGCTATTATAGGCAGTGTAACATTTACCTTTATTTCCTCTATTTCTACTATTTCTCTTCTAGTACTCCCACTGACTTCACCAATCTTAATGAATCTAGCATTACCAATTTCTACAATTCTTGGACTATGATTAAGACAATAAAACACATACCCTTTATATTTTTTAGGGTAACCTAAGAAGTATCCACAAATCATTCGAAAATATAATTTCTTTTCATTTGGATTATAAATTTTGGTTTCCAATGGACAATTCCAAACATGCAGGTGTCTTAAGCTAGGTTTCATGTTAGTCCATAATTCAAAAAGAGTCTTTTGAACAGCTTTACTATAAACCATATTCAACAAATAATTAGCAGCTTTTAGAGTGTACGACCATAAACTCTTAGGTAGTGTAGAATCTGGCATCATACTCCTAATCGTATCTATGAACATCCTATTGCGCCTTTCTGCTACACCATTTTGTTGTGGTGTATCTGGCATTGTGTATTGCGCTCATATGCCATGATTTTCGAGGAATTTTGCAAATGGACCTAGACACTGGCCTTACTCATTATGTTTTCCATAATATTCACCACCTCTATTGGGCCTTATGATTTATAGCTTTTTATCTAATTGCCTCACAACTTCCTTTAAACGTCTCAAGGACATTCACAGATTGAGATTTTTCATGAAGCAAATAGACAAAACCATAACGGGAAAAATCATCAATAAAAGTAATGAAATACTTTTCTCCAATAAAGGCTAGATTGTTCATTGGTCAGCAAACATTAGTGTGAATTATTCCAAGGAGTTGGCTGCTTCTAGTGGCTCCTTTCTTATTATATTTGGTTTGTTTACCTTTAATAAAATCCACACATAATTGTAGATCACTAAAGTCCAAATTTGATAAAATTTCATTACTTACTAATCTCATCATTCTTCCTTTGGATATGTGACCTAGTCTTTTATGCCATAAGAAATCAGAATTTTCATTCAACATGTTATGTTTGCGTCCAACATTATTACTACATTCAGCAAGGAATTCGCATAACTATTAGTCAGTTTCAATTTATATAGACCATCAATTAGAATACCAGAACCAACATTATCGGTATTCTTATATAAATCAAAATAACCAGATCCAAACATATATCTCAAACCAGAAATATCCAATTTACTTATGGAAATAATTTCTAGATAATCAAGGTATATAAAGGGTACTATATAACTCTAATACTTATCCACTTTCTAGAATAAGATGATAAGTCCCAATGCCTTCTATTGTGGATTTCATTTCGTTTCCCATAAAGAGAAAATGTCCTTCATTTGGATTTATAGTTCAGATCATAAGAAATCCCTGCACATTATTGGAAACATGTGTTGTAGCACCAGTATTAAGCCACCATGTATTAATAGGAACTTCAACTAAACTTGATTCAAAACATACGAAAGATTGATGATTACCTTTCTTTTCAAACCAAGCTATCTTTTTCAGATAGTCATTTTGATAATGTCCTTTCTTTTTACAGAAATGACATCGAACATCCTTTAGTTCCTTATTTTCCTTATTCTGCCCATTCTTAGCAGGTGCCTTTTTCTTCTTGAAATGACTTGATTTTCCATTTTTTCTTTACCAGCTTTATTACTCACAAAGCTAACAGAGTGATTCACTTGACTTTTCAAACATCTTTCTTCCTAAACAAGTCTACTGGCCAATTCATTAACATTCCACTTATCCTTTATAGTGTTATAGTTAATCTGAAAAGGTCCATATTCAAAAGGTAGCGAGTTCAGAATAAACTGGACAAAAAAAGAATCCACTACTGTAAGCCCAAGGGAGTTAACCTTGGTGCATGATTAGTCATCTCTATAATGTGCTCTTGCATAATTCGCGACCCATCAAACTTCATGGTTTGGAGTTCTTCCATAGGAGTACCAGCGAGTGACTTATCAGCTGAACGAAAATGCTCTTCCACAAACTGCATATATTCCTTAGCACTTTCTGTTTTCGGAATTGTTGACTTGATGTTGTTAGCAACAGTTATCTTGATAAACATAAGATTCAATTTGTTACTACATTCCCATGTTTTATGGTGTGATTTTTCAATCTCAATACTAGCTACTGTAAAAGAAACAGGTTTATACTCATGGAGTGCCAAGTCAAGATCCTGAACATTAAATGGAAATTGACTTGTTCTCTTCATTCAGAATTAACACTAGATCGTAATGTAACAAATGAAGCATGTGTACTCATTGGAACTAATGCAAATAAAAATTGGAACAACTATATGCTCATAACTAAGGGGATCCAAATATGTACATAACAGTATAATATAGAACTCCTTTTGGTAGATACTATCTTATACTTAACATAATTAAATACCAAAACATAAGTGAATAATAAATATATTCAATTAAATAGAACTAACATCTTTGGATGATTCAATATTTATTTAATCAAAATATCTAATAAACCTCATCATATCAACTAGTTATAGAACAAGACTATCCTTTTGGTAAGTTCTCATGTTCTATCATTAGTGACACCGGATTTTTTTATTGGTATAATTATAATAGGAAAATTCTATCAATAATCATTATGTCACTTATGCACTAAATGATTATTATAATTTTGACCACTTTGGTGATTAACAAAATCATAAATCTCATGTGCATAAATGACTTATTACACATACTCGATTAAACATCATGAGTAAAGCATAGAATAGATCAATTGCAATCATAGGAAATATTCAGTTATTGGTTGGCTCTGATACCACATGTTAGAATTTTCTTTATTATTCGATCTTTTATAATTAATGATGTACAATTCAATTGAATAGACCTAGGATCACCAATACTGAATATTTCATAAATGAAAAAGGAGAAACTTAATATGATCTATTGTTTAAGATGACGTACCTTGATTAGCAGCGGAAGATGTAATAGTTGTCATCTTCTTTCTTTGACTTCTAATGTTTACTCTTCTTCTCAGAAATCGGTTTCTCTATCTTACCCTATTTCTTTATGTGTTTCTAGATAGAGAAGAATATAATACTTTTCTTTTTTTGGGAGAGAAGGGACCTAATCCTTTATTTAACATTTAACTCTGAATCTGGTACGTCCATCATATACCAATTCAACGCTTAAAATTATTCACAGACCTAACGTTCTAAATATGAATTGTCTATTTATGTCCTAATTAATCGGGTCACATTAAGATTAGAAAATGCATAATGTAAAATGAAATTTTCCATTTATGACCTAATTAATAGGGCACATTAAGATTAGAAACCGCATAACGTTAAAGGTAAATGAAACGTTTTATTGCAGTTTCTAATAGCAGATTTCTAACATCAATTGCAACATTGTTATGGAACAAGTGGATCACTATCAATATGGACCATAACATCACAATTCTAAACCATTAAACTTACCCTGTATAAGGGGCGAGGCAACAGGACTTAGAGTTGAGTAGGAGTTGTGGTCGAGAGCTTTCACGAGACGGCTAGATGATTAAAGGAGTGACAAATATAATATATGGCAGGAACCTGACTATAACGAACACGAACATTTGCAATTTGGCCAATAGCAAGTTGAAACCTAATAGTTGAGGGTACAGACTCATCTTTGGTTATTTAAATTATTGCATCCACATATATTGATAGAAAATAACGAGTGAGTAATTATATAGGTATCCAACTTGATGCTCTCAATAGTCATAAGCAATACATTCTACTTTTGGTGAGCATTACGTACTCTGACTTGAATAGATATATCAATATTCAGTGTCTAGATATATCTTGATTAGGTATTTTTAAAATGACATATAAATTTTTCATTCATATGGAAAATAGCAACAAAAATTTCCTATGCCATTGCGATGCCAAAAAGTTGGGCATCGAAAATTTGTAAAATGCAAAAATGATGTTGGAACGATGTTATAAAAACTGATGGTGTTGTGATGCTATTTATTTTTCAGTAAAAATAACAAGGATGTTGCATATGTATTGATAAAATATTGACGTCATTCTGACACCTTTGTTATGTCTATCGTGCAAACAAAAGGCATCGGAAAGATGCAGTATTTTATGTTGCTATGGTGCAATTCGATGCCTTTTTTGTTCACCACAACGCCATTCCAACTCTATTTTTTAACCCAACAAAAACATTAAAAAGTTGTCTTAATGGGTTAGAATATGAAAATACAGTTCGGATGTTAACTTCAATTTCGTTATGTAAGAAAATGATATTGGAAAGGCATTGGTAATTTTTGATGCCCTTGTGACGCCTTATTACTCCTCTCTTCCTCCACTTCTCCATGATGATCTACCAAGATTATATAATTTAGGTAAATAGCATTATATAATTTTCAAATTATTTACATTTCAATTATTTCAAGTTAGATATTTTACATTATAATAATATGTGCATTATTATGGTTTATTTTTCAATTTAAATATTTTATTTATTTATACTTCATTTCCTAATTTATGAAATCGGGTTGTATATTTGTCACTACCATATAAGTAAATTAAACATATGTTTCCATGCCAGTTTGACACGTATATTAGTTTGAATTGGTCATTTTCAATATAAGATATCTATATTCTATTCAAATAACTAGTTTTAACAGAGATTTTATATATTTTGTGACAATTAATAGTACATTTTTCTAATCTAGTTCAATGATTTTTAACAATTATAAAAAATATGTTCGTTACCCTAAAATCGTCCAAATGTAAAAATATTAAAACATGTTAGAACGATGGTAATGATTTTTGATGGCACTTGGATACCTTTGATCTTAGCGTTCCCTCATTTTACCCGGCCAACAGAAAATAATGTAAATTTAAAATTCCTAATAAAGTGACAAACCGTAAAGTAAAAGAAAAATTATATGTGCAGTAACAAATGGGTCAAAGCCTGTTAGAAGTGAATCAAGGGATAAAGTTAGAAACTCATGTATTCCCATTTGTATAAGTAGATATAGCATCTAAACGAATATGCGTACCATGAAATTGTTTCATTCTATTACATCAAAATCAGTATTATATCATTTTGAAATTCAATAAAATTAACATTTCTTTTCAGATGTCATAGTTATAGCCTCACGGCATCAGAATTCAAATCGATCCATATCAAAGATCAATATATGAAGGAAATTGAATGTTACCCTTCTTATAATTGTTTGATCACATAAGGGTTTACCTTACTCGATCATGCAACAGTTGTAACGACCCGTATTTTTAACGGATAATAAATAATTTATTTAATTATTTAAATAATGGTTTGGTAATTTAAAATGGTCAGAATTAAATAATATTTAATTAGTTAGTAATAATAGAATAATATATAATAATTTCGAAATAGTCGGAAATAGTGGAATTCACAATATTGTGTAAATTGGATCATTTATAATATATAATTCAGTTTAGAGTTGAATTATATTAATGAATATATTATATAAATGACAGTTGAATGTATAATTATATTGTAATTATAATCGAGCTTGAAATGGCGTGGCAGTTCGTAATTTGGCGATTCGAACTTTAAACGAATATACAGAATCTGTTTTAAGCCGGATTTCTGTGAAACAAGAAATGTTCGGAGCTGGTGAAGTATATTTTTCTAATGAAAAAGAAAAATCGAGATTTCGTCGTGTAGATTTTGAGTTATGATCAAATCAAATTTTTGAAAAGTCGCTATGGAATTCCTTTATAATTTATAACGATTTATTTATATTATAAATGGATTTTCAATATAAATTGAATACTGATTTAATTTGGATTTGAAATGTTGAGTTATAAATTCAGATAGGAATATTTTGGAGCTGTAGTATATTCTATGTGAATATATATGATAATATTAATTTATTAATATTTAATTTAATTATTTTTAAATATATAAATATTTAAATGGGTTATTTAAAGCTTTAAAAATAGCCAGTTTTGCAAACGAGCTCCGATTTCGACGAAACTAATTTTGTTGGATCCGGAATATTAAATTATTGTTAGATTTCAATTTCCATGATTTTTGGAGTCAGTATGTGGCCGTACGGGGATTTTAATGTGAAAAACAGTCGATAATTTGACTTTAAAAATACGCTGTGTGAGCAAACGAAGTCAGAATTCGACGAACAAGTTTCATTGGGTCCATAATGTCGAACTATAGCTGCACGCCATTTTCATGATTTGCAGATGTTGTATGTGATCACACGAATTTTTAAACAGCAAAACAAATAGAGGTTGATTATAAATAAATATAAAATTCGAATAAGAAAATATATAATCTACCTATAAATATCTAACATCCTCCTAACCCTAAACATTTCTCCCAGCATTCAAAATTTTGTAGTTGCCACCTGATAGAAGGAAAATAGCAAAATCGTGAGTTATAAAAAATCCAAAACAAATTCCTTTCTCCACCGAAAAATCTGAGATGTATATATATTGGATCCCTGAGAGAATCCCTTCCAGCCTATACCCGTTTCGTTGGGCTCGATGCAGAAACTTTCTCACTGGAAATTTACAGCGGTAGATAGAGCTGGCCGCAGTTTGAAATCTGGGTGGTAGGAGGAAAATCCGAGGTTGCAGGCAAGTTCGAGGTGAGTAAGTGTGCATGGTAGCAATATATGAGGTATTTTGGTGAACATTTATGTCGCGTGTTCCTTCAGGGGCAACGCGAAACCGTGAACGACGGATTCTGGTAGAGATGACCGAAGGCGAAGTGACGGTGACCGTTGGATGTGGTTTTGGAAAAGGAGTGTATTAATGAGGTTTGTTTGGATTTCCATTGAGTAAGGGAGGATCAATGGAGGCTTAAAATGTCTGAAATGGATGGGTTTGCTGGGCATGGTTCATTCCTTGTAGTTGGAGGAGGTGAAGGAGGGTCTGGGTGTTTGAATATGGAGATAGGCCAAGAATTTAAGGTTAAGCCCAACTATTCATAAAAAGGGAATTTAATTTATTTTAATTAAAAATAGTATTAACTTGTAAATTATATATCTTTGTCATAAATTATCCAAATTCAGTAAAACAAGATCCGTTGGGATCGTATGGATGGTGGCTACGCAATGGAACTGATTCGAAGTGAATTGGAACTCGTTACAATTTATAGCGAAATAAATCTTTTGTTTGAATCAACGACGGTTATCGTTATTTAACGATAAACCGACCAATGTGAGTAAATCTCACTAACTCTGTACAGTTTATATTTTTATAAATACAATCTAGTATTGATAAATGATGACTGATTGATGCGTGTTGATTGTTTGGTTGAATTGATGATGTATTGTTTGAAATTATAGATAATGATATATATATAAATCGTTAATCAAATATTGATTATGTTTATCAGAATATTTCATATTGAAATGAAATCAATGTTATATTATATTGTTTAACATTTGTGAATGCAGGGAAATAGGTCGGAGGGATCCAACTGGATTCCTCAACATTTATTTTACTGTTTTTCATATATTACTATATATGATGTGATATATAATCTGTTGTTGATAATTTGTGGTTGGATGATATTGATCATTGTTATATGGTACGTCAAATACCATAAGGAATACTGGAATGTAAAAAGAGAATTTTTATAGTACAGATTGAAAATAAAATATTTATATAAAATAAATAGACATTATAAAAAGAGAACATTTATAAACTGGATAGATATTATAAAGGGAAACATTCATAAAGGAATAGAATGTTATAAAAGGAAATGAAATATTTGTAAGTCAAATAGAATATTAAAATGAAATATTTTGGAAATAAATAAAATATTATAAAAGGAATTATTTATAAAATGAACAAGATTTCATAAAAGGAATTATTTATAAAATGAATAGGATTTTATAGAAGGAATATTTCACAAATAAATAGAATTATAGAAGGAAATATTTGGAAAGTAAATGAGATTATAAATGTTGGAAATGAAACAAGATTTGTATGAATAATTCTGCAATTAAAAATATAAATAGAATTTGGGTTTGAGATATTGTTTTTAAATACGAAATCAAACTGTTTTGATTATATAAAGAAATATTTTCACATTCTAGATGAAAAATTAGATGAAAGTAAATATTTTGCAAATAAAATAGTATAAAGGAATTTGGGGTTTGAATTAGGAATTTAAATGGAATTACTGAAATTAGAAACTGACTGGAAATTATTTGAGTTGAATGGCTTTTCTGGGTATCGATCTGATGTTGGTTTCGGCCTTTGGGGTTTATGCGTGGGAAGCTGTTCTATTACAAGTTTACAGTTGGAGACTGGTAGAGGTGGGAAGATATTGATGCGTGAATCAGAAATGGAAACATTTTCCAAAATTAATAACGTATATTTTCTAATTTTAGAAAATAAGGAATTTATGAATATATGGAAGTGATAAATAGGAAATTAGGAAATGAAATGATTATTGATCGGTGAGATTTCCATTTGGGAATACGACTGTTGTTTGTACACATGTTTTCCTTTGATAGTTAAATCACCGACTATCAAAGATTTTGACTATTTCCGTTGTCAATACGGAGAGACCGGGATCGGGTATATTATCTGAAAACCATTCCGTATGGCATTAGCGTTGCGAATCAAATATGATGAAGATAACTGAAGACGGATTTATGCAGGGGTTGTTCAGTAAATCCTAGGTAGAAATTACCTAAGATGGATTTACAGAATAGTGCCTTCGGTTTGTCCAGTCCCAGGACGAACTGTATGGAAGAATGTCTGACAGAGTATATTTAAAAGATCGCGTAAGTTGATCTCTTCAAACGTATTTGTAACGACCCGCCTTTTTTTCCGGTTCTCGCCGGTAATTAACCAACTTAAACCGTTCAGAAAGACGAATTGTTATGGGTACATACATACATTGAAGAAAATGACAAAACTTTTCATTGAACAAATTTCAATATTACATCAGAGTTACATGAATATCAGAGTACAACTTATACAGCGGAAGAAAGATAAATATACTCTCAGCGGAAGATCAAAATGAAACAGTGGAAGCTTCAACTCTATCGTGGACTCCAACTCAGAAAGCGCTCCGAACCTTGCTCCAACGAACTAAAACTGCAAAACTAAACTACCGGCTGCCCGTGTGAAAATTTATGGGCACCCAGAGTTTAGGAGGAAACAATAAACTCCAGGTCAGTCATGAGACTGGTGTGAGAACATAAAAACATTTGCTTAAGGTTTATTTTAAAGTTGGGAAATTCACCGGACCACGCCGCTAATGCGGGACGGGTTTACTCCATGTGAACACCCGTGCATAGAAATACGCAATGACCTTTTGAAAATGAAGCTATCATAAGCTTGTCCCACATCACACAATGCAAGCGCACACCAAATGGGCGAGTTTTATCTTATGATAACCAAAAATGCCTTCATACGTAAATCCTCTTTTCATACTATATATATATATATTGCGGAAAACCATTTCGCAAATAAATGTATTAATCCTAGACGGCATAATACCCATAATATTATGTCGTCATATATATATATATACAATCAAAATCATATGGCTCGTATTGGAGATTTGGGTTCCAACTTGATGATTCCTGACACGAAAGATCAGTCAGGGATACAAAACGAAGTGCCTCACGGCTTTTTCGTCCATCACGGACACCAACTACACATCGTCAGGGCAGATCAACGGTTTTCGACCAGACACGGCCCCCCGAACATACCCAACTTCCCCAGGTTCATAAGTGGTTTCCCACTGCTGCACAGCTTCATCATCAATTCATATATAAGTGTAAAACCTAACCGCCAGTTTCTCATCAATCCGGGGTGTGAGGTTCGTCGATGTCACGTCCATACACAAAGCTATGCTTCGCTAAGCCATTCTTTGATCATCACTAGCTCGTTTCATAACTCGGGTATGTCACATTGACAATTCACGACATATCACTGATTTAAATCAATGCATACCCTCTAAGTTCATATGACTTAGAGACGAGGATAATATATTGCCACAAATCCGATATACATTAACGGAAATCAGTGCTATGCGGTCAATTCCAATGTCAGACATACCATCCATACAGGTCCGTCCTGGGTCTGAACGGAACGAAATCCGAAAGTTCTCCCCATACGTTCAGACTTCCTGCCACTCCGGTAATAGGGGCATCTCTCTACTGTAGCTATTTAGTAAAGAAACCAATCAGCAGACAGTCCGTTCAATTGTGAAGAACCATGGTCTTCATTCATCGATTCCAAGTCTTGCATTTGCTTCATGCGTCGTATTATTACTTGGAATGGTTTTCGGACTTAAATCTGATCCCGGTCTTTCCAAGTAATAAGTGTACTTAAAATTTGAGCTATGGATTACACGGTTTTCAATCCAAATCTCCTTCCCAATCGTACTCAATTCATTTAAGGTTGGATTCATTTCAAGTTCTTTAAATCCTGTTACCAACTTAATTGTCTTTAGAAATTCAATATTCGTTGCCAACCTTAAAACTTAAAACATAATTCCTTTATGTTGGTTATCATTTCTATAATTCCTTTAAACCTTCCAAAATACTTCATAAATACATTTTGGTTTCAACCCATGGTTCATGACTTATAAACTTCAAACCCAAACCATATAAACGAAAATGTAAGGCATTATAGCAAAATTTAAAATCATTAAATTCATATCCTTCAACTCAAGTCATAAAATGGTTTAGATCAAATTTCCTGAATTCTCAACAACTTATAATCCTTTTTGATCGATTCCTTATTACAGTCGTTAAACTGTAATTATAGCCTTTTTAAAACACGACTTGAAACCATATGTCGCAATCTGAAAATTTCTTTCTATTCAAAAGTCATTGTAAATAGAACTCAATGCTTCTTGTTCATGTAAATTTGATTTAAATGTTCAAGTATGGTCGTTTGAAATAATATCGATATAAATGAACTGTTGTTACACGACGCGTTCAATTCAAATCATATAACGGTTAATATAACCAAGTTTCGTAACTTAACTTTAAACCATTTCCGAATAATATTTTATATTTGCATTCGAGCTCCAAATCGCTTCAAAAGTCATTATTTCAAGTTCAAAATATTTCCCAATTACCTCGAAACTTTAAAAATGAAAATTTTACAAATCTCGTCCAATTGTTAAATGCTGAAAACATATTCCGATCATTATCTGATCTATATTACAAACCTCTTTAATTCCAAAAATCGTTTATATGAACATTTGTTGATCCTTGTAGGTTCTCAAATAATAGAAAACAACTCTATTTGCATAAACAAATTCATTTAATCAAACTCAATACGTTATTTCCAACTTGTCTAATTATTTCAAAGTGTATCGTAAAATAATGAACCAATTTATATTTATTTCAATATTGCGTTAGTGTTTTAAATTTTAAAACTTATTTCCATTCAAACTAAATTCAGCTAAATCTCCAAATATTTAATATAAAAAAAATGTTGTTCATAGGAAGGAGGATTTAATCGACGATCCACATAAATCCACAACTACAGTGTGTGTGTTTCATACAATTAAACTAAACCATCTAAATCTACAGACATGCATCATTCATTGTAAACAACCATTAAACATACAATTTATTGTGTGCAAGCATCATGTTTAATAACGCTGTGACCGGTGCGTTCTAACAACGTACATATTCACCCAAACATCACACAACAATCAACATTCAATAGCCATTAATAGCGCTAACAAATTTTAATTATCAGCTAATTATAATTAACCATTTCTAAAATAAAATTTTATTAAATGTTCTCACCAAATTAGTTTTCCAAAGAATTCACCGCTTCTCTGTTTCCAGACTCCAACATTCCTGCGTGCTCTCCTTCTTTTCTTCTAGCCTTTCTCTCTCTTGTAACCTCTATTTCTTCGTTCTCCTTTCTTTTCTTTTTTTTTCATTTTTTTCAATTTTTTTTTTCGCGCTCTTAAATCTGCAAACAACATTCGCGTCCGCATGCAAAGTCAGCTAGGTGAGCTTGGTTTCACGCTTGCATTTTTTTTCTTCTTTTCTTCTTTTTTTTTTTTTTTAAACTTGGTTCAAATGAATGGTGCGGTGAGCTACTGAGAGGCCGAGTATAATCAAGTGGGCGGAAGTCTTTGCATGAAGGCGGAAGGGTATAAAGCATGCAGCTTCTCACGTTGCAAACCCCCCTTTTCTTTTCTTTTTCTTTTTTTTTAATGAAAGTGGCGAAACTTGTTTAAGTGGGAGAGAAACAAAGTTCTGTACACGGTGGAGTTTTCATGCATGGAGGAGTCGACAAGTGGGCTGATGGTTTGGAGTTTGCAAAACACAGTGGAGTGGAAAGCAAGGCGGAAAAGTGAATGGCGAGAGGAAGGGAGAAGTCTGGGTGCCTGCGCAAGCTTCTGGTTTTCGTTTTCGTTTTTTTTTTCTTCTCAAATAAAATGGCGGAAGAT
Source organism: Allium sativum (assembly GCA_030737875.1). Lineage (NCBI taxonomy): Eukaryota > Viridiplantae > Streptophyta > Magnoliopsida > Asparagales > Amaryllidaceae > Allium > Allium sativum. The sequence continues at coordinate 507,453,569 of CM060920.1, read as the reverse complement.
GGAAGACCAGAATGGAAGAGGAAATGGGGAAAGAGGAGTTGTAGTGTTAGAAGGAATGGACGCTGCTTCTTTGAAGTGGGAAGGTAACATGGTTATGGGGAAGGGAAGGCTCGGCAAAAATTCTAGAAGAGGGGCAGACGATAAATGGTTACAGGGAGAAGTTGAGACTTGGGCTGAGAAATGGTAGATGGGAACAAAGTGAAGTGGAGCAAAGCTTTTGATAAGGTAAAAAGGAAAAAGAGCATGCATGAAAGCAACATGGCAACACATGTTTTACAAAAGAACAAGTGGCCATGCATGGTTCATATTTCAACACATCCTCCCTTTTATTCATTTATTTGGTTTTTTTTTATTTCTTTTTTTATTTTTCTTAGATAATTTCTTTCATGCGTTAGGTGTAAAAATAAAGTTGAATTTGTTCCATTCTTAATTGAACGTTACTTTTATTTGAAATGTATACACCAAACTTTTCCCTTTCAATTTCCTTTGTTTTAAATTATCAGTAACTAGTAACACCAAACTAACAATATAATTGTGTATAATAATGTGTCACGATCCCAGAACAGTAATAAAACAAACCGGTTGACTGATTCTGTAAAGTGTCAAAAAAGACCACAGTTACCCTAAAATACGCTAGAAAAATATATGCTTATTTTCTGAATTAAAAATTACAGTAAAATTATATAAAATATTTTAAGACTACGCGAACTGAAACTGAACAAAAATCTTAAACGAATATTTAATTATAATTTAATTTCAGATTCTGATCGATTCTAGCAACTGAACTACAAGTTATTTTGATAATTCGATTAACGACGAAACATTTTCTCTAAACAAACATTGTTGTAACAAATTCCACCGTAAAATTTAATTTTCCATCATTTAAATATTATTATCGCCTTAAAATCTTATTCAACACTTATTTAAACCTTCCAAATTTTATTTAAGATTCATAATAAATTCAAATTTGATTTTCAAAAATCTTAGATCGTTACATTCTCCCCCACTTAAGGCTTTTCGTCCTCGAAAAGGAGAGCTCGTGAAATTATACATAAGCAAAATAAACCTTATTTATAAATATGTTAAACTTACAAATTCTTATATTAAATCTAAATTTATCAACGCAACTTATAAGAAAATTTTCATATGACTAAATTTGCCAAAACCCTTTTTATATCCAAGCTTAATTAACTAAACTCAAACCGTTATATTAGAACGATAAAATTTTGGAAAGGTTAATTAAAGAAGTTCAAGTTTATATTTTGATTGCAAGTCATCGTTTGCAACGCATTTTGAAAGTCTCAAAATGATTTCTTCGACTTAGAATCCCATTTTCAACACAAACCATTGAAATATTATATATTTCTTCCATATACATAAGTTACTTCGGGATTTTCAAAACCAAATTCGCTTTCAAAGTTTCAACGTACCCTAATCAAGTCTATATGTTATTTGTTCGAGAAATTCATCCTTATGGCAGGGCCACTGAGTACCACCCATCATACAAAAATCAAATACCTCATCACAACCCAGTTTTAGTCACGGTTACTCAAACAAACCAAATAATTTCGTATCCCGAAGTTGTAAATCATTTCATAATCATAGTTGACAATTACTTATTGTTTTTCAAACATTTCAAAATATCGGGATTCTAGTCGTCGAAACCACTGTTTTTATAAACAGTTTATAACCTATTTATCATATCCAAAGCGGTTCAAAAAAAAATATAATTTCCAAGCAACTTATGTCGACATCAACATTTCAAGTTCCGAATTCATACTGAACTTTGTGAATTTTAATTTTCATTCTTTACATAAGTTGATTTTTTTTCCGACTCATATTATCATAAATTGGTCTTCTGCGAATTCAAACTTACATTCCAACCGTTTAAACTTCATACATGGCATCAACTTCTTTAAAGTTCAATATTGCTTCAACATTTCAAGATTTTCATATAATATTTTCCAAGAGTCTAATTCCATAATTTAGAATTCATATTCATAGAATCGAACAACTTTCCTTTTTGTTTGTATTTCGAGATCTACGACATTTATTCATTCTAGTTTCAAATTCCAATTCTTGTGTGGAAAGTTACTTTATTCAACAAGTCTAGCGAAAGTCTTTGAAACATTCCTTTCAAATTACCACTACGCTTTCGCTGCGCTACTCTGATTTTACGTATACATATTTCAAACAATTTTTCCCAAACGCTAGAAATTGATTTCGAAGATATTCAACCAAGCTTAAAAAAAAGGGGATGAACGACGCTACTCAACTGTTCGAATTAAACAATGGAACTAACTTAGGCCAAGCTATGAAAAACGAGCGCACCTAAGGATATAGGCATAAATAGTTTATTCTTGGAATATTCGTTTTTTTTTTTTTCATTAACTACCTCTTGAGTAAATCTTACTTAAATTTCGTCTTCCATTGTATCGTAGCGATTACTCTTTAATACTTTCCATTTGGATTGCTCATACTGTTTCAATAGTGAAAGATAGTTTTCTCCCCCTCTTAAAATATTTGTTACAATTTAAACCATTTTTTTTTTGTCCAAACAAATTCTCAACTTAAGTAAATTTACCTTCAAATTCTTTGTGGGAGTTTAATTTCCGAAATATACTTCTGAGAAAATAGCTTTATCTTGCATTTTACCGTTTTCAATTCACGCCAGGTATAGGTTCGACTCTATTGCTTAACACTCATTGAGGAATATGATATCTTCTCTGATTATACTTATTAGATCTCAATATTTATATCCACATTCGCCATGACTTGATCAATTACCTTTGTTTGAACGGGGAAATGTTCGATGCATGTGATTAACAAATAAGCTTACGTACGTGCATATTTAAGATTCATTTTCCAATTCTTCAGATGAACTTTGCTCTTAAACATTTCTCTTTCCTGTTATTTATAGGCTACTCTTGACTAAATGTCCAGGGTAATTATGTTTTTAGCTTATCTACCTTATATTAAATTTCTTTAATATTTCCAACATATCGAATAATTTAATTATTTTCGACATCGTAGCCGGAATCATATAGTCATCCCACTTTCGAAACTCGAAAATCACTACTGATGGTGCCATGGTCATCAGTAAATTCATCCTCGAGCGACTAGAATGTGATTCTATATCTATCTAGTATACACTGAACTTCGTATATACGTTAGCTAGGCGTATATTCAAAATCCCTATATACTCGATAGTCCAATCGCGACGTCGAACACAATACTCAAGAATCCCTTATCTTAAATTATATTCCTAAAATAATCATACTTTCAAAACGATATACTTAGTTCAAAAATATTTTATATGGGTTTCAAAATACGCTCTCTCGACAAAATATTCCAAAATCTCATTCTAGGGCATTTCTGACCCTATCTCTAATGAGACGTTATAACTCTGATGAGTCCTATCTTTTATTCAAAATATGCCGTACCCCATAGCTTTGTATAAACCAAAGCTCTGATACCAACTGTAACGACCCGCCTTTTTTTTCCGGTTCTCGCCGGTAATTAACCAACTTAAACCGTTCAGAAAGACGAATTGTTATGGGTACATACATACATTGAAGAAAATGACAAAACTTTTCATTGAACAAATTTCAATATTACATCAGAGTTACATGAATATCAGAGTACAACTTATACAGCGGAAGAAAGATAAATATACTCTCAGCGGAAGATCAAAATGAAACAGCGGAAGCTTCAACTCTATCGTGGACTCCAACTCAGAAAGCGCTCTGAACCTTGCTCCAACGAACTAAAACTGCAAAACTAAACTACCGGCTGCCCGTGTGAAAATTTATGGGCACCCAGAGTTTAGGAGGAAACAATAAACTCCAGGTCAGTCATGGGACTGGTGTGAGAACATAAAAACATTTGCTTAAGGTTTATTTTAAAGTTGGGAAATTCACCGGACCACGCCGCTAATGTGGGACGGGTTTACTCCATGTGAACACCCGTGCATAGAAATACGCAATGACCTTTTGAAAATGAAGCTATCATAAGCTTGTCCCACATCACACAATGCAAGCGCACACCAAATGGGCGAGTTTTATCTTATGATAACCAAAAATGCCTTCATACGTAAATCCTCTTTTCATACTATATATATATATATATATTGCGGAAAACCATTTCGTAAATAAATGTATTAATCCTAGACGGCATAATACCCATAATATTATGTCGTCATATATATATATATACAATCAAAATCATATGGCTCGTATTGGAGATTTGGGTTCCAACTTGATGATTCCTGACACGAAAGATCAGTCAGGGATACAAAACGAAGTGCCTCACAGCTTTTTCGTCCATCACGGACACCAACTACACATCGTCAGGGCAGATCAACGGTTTTCGACCAGACACGGCCCCCCGAACATACCCAACTTCCCCAGGTTCATAAGTGGTTTCCCACTGCTGCACAGCTTCATCATCAATTCATATATAAGTGTAAAACCTAACCGCCAGTTTCTCATCAATCCGGGGTGTGAGGTTCGTCGATGTCACGTCCATACACAAAGCTATGCTTCACTAAGCCATTCTTTGATCATCACTAGCTCGTTTCATAACTCGGGTATGTCACATTGACAATTCACGACATATCACTGATTTAAATCAATGCATACCCTCTAAGTTCATATGACTTAGAGACGAGGATAATATATTGCCACAAATCCGATATACATTAACGGAAATCAGTGCTATGCGGTCAATTCCAATGTCAGACATACCATCCATACAGGTCCGTCCTGGGTCTGAACGGAACGAAATCCGAAAGTTCTCCCCATACGTTCGGACTTCCTGCCACTCCGGTAATAGGGGCATCTCTCTACTGTAGCTATTTAGTAAAGAAACCATTCAGCAGACAGTCCGTTCAATTGTGAAGAACCATGGTCTTCATTCATCGATTCCAAGTCTTGCATTTGCTTCATGCGTCGTATTATTACTTGGAATGGTTTTCGGACTTAAATCCGATCCCGGTCTTTCCAAGTAATAAGTGTACTTAAAATTTGAGCTATGGATTACACGGTTTTCAATCCAAATCTCCTTCCCAATCGTACTCAATTCATTTAAGGTTGGATTCATTTCAAGTTCTTTAAATCCTGTTACCAACTTAATTGTCTTTAGAAATTCAATATTCGTTGCCAACCTTAAAACTTAAAACATAATTCCTTTATGTTGGTTATCATTTCTATAATTCCTTTAAACCTTCCAAAATACTTCATAAATACATTTTGGTTTCAACCCATGGTTCATGACTTATAAACTTCAAACCCAAACCATATAAACGAAAATGTAAGGCATTATAGCAAAATTTAAAATCATTAAATTCATATCCTTCAACTCAAGTCATAAAATGGTTTAGATCAAATTTCCTGAATTCTCAACAACTTATAATCCTTTTTGATCGATTCCTTATTACAGTCGTTAAACTGTAATTATAGCCTTTTTAAAACACGACTTGAAACCATATGTCGCAATCTGAAAATTTCTTTCTATTCAAAAGTCATTGTAAATAGAACTCAATGCTTCTTGTTCATGTAAATTTGATTTAAATGTTCAAGTATGGTCGTTTGAAATAATATCGATATAAATGAACTGTTGTTACACGACGCGTTCAATTCAAATCATATAACGGTTAATATAACCAAGTTTCGTAACTTAACTTTAAACCATTTCCGAATAATATTTTATATTTGCATTCGAGCTCCAAATCGCTTCAAAAGTCATTATTTCAAATTCAAAATATTTCCCAATTACCTCAAAACTTTAAAAATGAAAATTTTACAAATCTCGTCCAATTGTTAAATGCTGAAAACATATTCCGATCATTATCTGATCTATATTACAAACCTCTTTAATTCCAAAAATCGTTTATATGAACATTTGTTGATCCTTGTAGGTTCTCAAATAATAGAAAACAACTCTATTTGCATAAACAAATTCATTTAATCAAACTCAATACGTTATTTCCAACTTGTCTAATTATTTCAAAGTGTATCGTAAAATAATGAACCAATTTATATTTATTTCAATATTGCGTTAGTGTTTTAAATTTTAAAACTTATTTCCATTCAAACTAAATTCAGCTAAATCTCCAAATATTTAATATAAAAAAAATGTTGTTCATGGGAAGGAGGATTTAATCGACGATCCACATAAATCCACAACTACAGTGTGTGTGTTTCATACAATTAAACTAAACCATCTAAATCGACAGACATGCATCATTCATTGTAAACAACCATTAAACATACAATTTATTGTGTGCAAGCATCATGTTTAATAACGCTGTGACCGGTGCGTTCTAACAACGTACATATTCACCCAAACATCACACAACAATCAACATTCAATAGCCATTAATAGCGCTAACAAATTTTAATTATCAGCTAATTATAATTAACCATTTCTAAAATAAAATTTTATTAAATGTTCTCACCAAATTAGTTTTCCAAAGAATTCACCGCTTCTCTGTTTCCAGACTCCAACATTCCTGCGTGCTCTCCTTCTTTTCTTCTAGCCTTTCTCTCTCTTGTAGCCTCTATTTCTTCGTTCTCCTTTCTTTTCTTTTTTTTTCATTTTTTTCATATTTTTTTTTCGCGCTCTTAAATCTGCAAACAACATTCGCGTCCGCATGCAAAGTCAGCTAGGTGAGCTTGGTTTCACGCTTGCATTTTTTTCTTCTTTTCTTCTTTTTTTTTTTTTTTTAAACTTGGTTCAAATGAATGGTGCGGTGAGCTACTGAGAGGCCGAGTATAATCAAGTGGGCGGAAGTCTTTGCATGAAGGCGGAAGGGTATAAAGCATGCAGCTTCTCACGTTGCAAACCCCCCTTTTCTTTTCTTTTTCTTTTTTTTTAATGAAAGTGGCGAAACTTGTTTAAGTGGGAGAGAAACAAAGTTCTGTACACGGTGGAGTTTTCATGCATGGAGGAGTCGACAAGTGGGCTGATGGTTTGGAGTTTGCAAAACACAGTGGAGTGGAAAGCAAGGCGGAAAAGTGAATGGCGAGAGGAAGGGAGAAGTCTGGGTGCCTGCGCAAGCTTCTGGTTTTCGTTTTCGTTTTTTTTTTTCTTCTCAAATAAAATGGCGGAAGATGGAAGACCAGAATGGAAGAGGAAATGGGGAAAGAGGAGTTGTAGTGTTAGAAGGAATGGACGCTGCTTCTTTGAAGTGGGAAGGTAACATGGTTATGGGGAAGGGAAGGCTCGGCAAAAATTCTAGAAGAGGGGCAGACGATAAATGGTTACAGGGAGAAGTTGAGACTTGGGCTGAGAAATGGTAGATGGGAACAAAGTGAAGTGGAGCAAAGCTTTTGATCAGGTAAAAAGGAAAAAGAGCATGCATGAAAGCAACGTGGCAACACATGTTTTACAAAAGAACAAGTGGCCATGCATGGTTCATATTTCAACACATCCTCCCTTTTATTCATTTATTTGGTTTTTTTTTATTTCTTTTTTTATTTTTTTTAGATAATTTCTTTCATGCGTTAGGTGTAAAAATAAAGTTTAATTTGTTCCATTCTTAATTGAACGTTACTTTTATTTGAAATGTATACACCAAACTTTTCCCTTTCAATTTCCTTTGTTTTAAATTATCAGTAACTAGTAACACCAAACTAACAATATAATTGTGTATAATAATGTGTCACGATCCTAGAACAGTAATAAAACAAACCGGTTGACTGATTCTGTAAAGTGTCAAAAAAGACCACAGTTACCCTAAAATACGCTAGAAAAATATATGCTTATTTTCTGAATTAAAAATTACAGTAAAATTATATAAAATATTTTAAGACTACGCGAACTGAAACTGAACAAAAATCTTAAACGAATATTTAATTATAATTTAATTTCAGATTCTGATCGATTCTAGCAACTGAACTACAAGTTATTTTGATAATTCGATTAACGACGAAACATTTTCTCTAAACAAACATTGTTGTAACAAATTCCTCCGTAAAATTTAATTTTCCATCATTTAAATATTATTATCGCCTTAAAATCTTATTCAACACTTATTTAAACCTTCCAAATTTTATTTAAGATTCATATTAAATTCAAATTTGATTTTCAAAAATCTTAGATCGTTACAGTATTTACGTTTGGTGGCGGAGGAATTCGTTTCTCTTAGTTGTATACACATGGTACATTTGGGGAAATCAATTTGTGATTTGGCGAGTATGACGATGTGACATTCAAAGTAAATAAAGGTGTGATCTATACGTTATGGCCTCTAGCCTCACAACCAGGAAATGGTATAAAATCGGGTAGGTCGCATGGCTAAGTGGTTAGCTGCCAATTAGGGTGTACTGTCACCTGATCTAGAGAAATTCCATTTTACTTTTATAATCTATTTTGATGCTGCCCCTTTCGGGAAACGGTTGCTGATCCCAACTGTTGGTGATAATACATTCGGTACACTCAAGCGAAATGAGTGATTGGTCATGTTTAGCCTGGGTTACAAGATGTTCTTGTTGAACCCGGTGTATTTCCCTCTAGAGATACACTGTTAGAAGGTGGTCCCATACATTGCCAGTTGGAATCCATTACCCAATAAGCGCCCGCGGATTTTTGATTGTATATTATGTATGTGGAACGTGAGATGAAAGCGTTCCGCTAGATGATTATTATATTGTGATTGATAGGCATTATTATAATATCAAAAGAGTTTTGATATAAAGATTATCGTTTCTTTCAAAAGGATTTTGAAAGTTAAATCAAATGCTTTGGATTCTCATAAGGAAAAAACCCATTCCATGTTATACGGCGTGGTCTTATGAGATATCGTTTATTTTCTCAAACTGTTTTAAATTGTTTACTCATACCAGTCCCACGACTGACCAAGAGTTTAATTTTTTTTGTTTTCCCTAAACTTTTGGGTGCCCAAATTTGTACAGGCAGTCAAGTAGTCAGGATTTTACAGATACTGAGAGCTTGGAGCAGGAAGCTTCAGGATTTTATAGCAATTGTTTATTTCCGCTGTGTTGTAAGTGTTGTACTCTGATAAATGTTATTGTATACAAATACTGTTTTTATTTCAAAGTTATGTTATATTTTATTCGTTCCGATGTGAGGTTCGTGTTACTCTGATTCTGTTGTGATGTTCTTATCCTTCTTCTATTCTAATTTTCTATCTTATCTATCCTCATCCTCTAACTTCTTTCAATAACTATTCGGTATTTCCGATGCTTGGATAATCGACATTAAGTTATGTCGATTACTCAGGATCGCGAAAACCCGGGTTGTTACAGTGGTATCGAGCTAAAGGTTAAGTTATTACCTTGGCTCTGTGGCGTGATTCAGTAGAGATAGGGTTAGCAATACCCTAGATTGAGTTTGAGTGTATAAATACGAGTGAACGTATTTGTTATTTGATATAAAATGGTTTTATATTGTGGAGATTTATTGGTTGAGTTGTTTATGGGTTCTGGTCGATCAGTTTGATCCACTGTATCGGTAGAAGTTTATAGACACTCGAATACGTTGAACCGACATGGTCTATTTTGAAAAGAGGGTAAATGTTATAATTTTACCCAAATCATATTTTGATATAAAAGTATGATTAATATTTGAAGTATTTTCGTATATTGATTGTGTTAGTTGTGATAATAATCAGATAAGATTATAATTGAAACGGTTATGTAAATAACCAGTCAAATTCCGTATAAATGTTACGAAACGAAGTAAATTTGGATTTAAATCAGAATTGAAATTAAAACCCTGGAGATTTGGAAAGGTGTTTGTAAATGGATTTGGATTAAGTATATGAGAATTTTAAAATCCTGGGAAATCTTAAATTATTTTACAAGCACTGTGAATGGTATTTTGAAATGTATTTCAAAATGGAAGTACTTAGAAATGGTTTTAAAAGTGATATAGTATTGAACTCACTTCGATAGCTGGGAAATAACCCTGATGATGAATCGTGACATCATTAGTGTTCATTTTCGAGTTCTAAGTGACGGATTACTACCAAAGTTATTGATTTCGAATTGTTTTGGAAAAACAATTTATTTTGAATCCTAAAAGGGAAGTTTGATTTTTGATATGGTAAACTGTTTAAAACCCCCAGGATTGTTTAAATTTGAAAACAAATTAAATTAGAATTTCTGAAAGCAAATCGAAAAAGAAGATATAGTGCTTTATAGCATAAACTGCATAGCATGTTAAACCAAAATCATGTTAATCCAAAATCCTATATAGTGCTCTAGATCATTTAGGGTGGTTCTTTGTTTAAAAGCATGTATAGGCTGTGTACTACACGAGTGAATAAAACAAAAATGAAATTAAAATTTCTATTACCATGTATAAATTCTGAGTCATATTTCTACATTCACTTTTTACAAGGTTGTTTTTGGTATCTTAATATATTAGTGTTTTATGCAATATGTTTCTGCAAGTTAAATCAGCAGAATCATGCACTACATTTTGTATACAATGAAACATGCCTTCCAGAATGCCTCTTGTTATTTTTATAAATAAGATAACTATTACATCTTTTGATCAAGCTAAAGTTTTTCTCCTTTGTTTTATAAATCATTTTGCGTTTATGCTTCTGGTAAGGACCTATATATCCTTATCCATTTGTATATATCCATGTACAATAAATATCAGAATGCTGTTGCTATATGAAGCATACCAAGTTGACTTAAATCGCATGCTTTCGTTATGCAAGTACAGGTGCAGAAGGGTAAAAACTACCATCATTTGTGAAAAAGCTATGAATATAAAAGAAATATACCCAGCTCAACAAATAAACATAGACTTTATGTTATACAGCTCAACAAATAAACATAGACTTTATGTTATAACCTTTTTTTTAAACTCAGAAAAGGATTGAATTCACAATTGAATTAGTCTGCATCATTCGGTCCACTGTGGCTCCTAAAAAATGTAAAGGGCGGAGCCAACGACCAATTCGTACCTGCTTTAATACGTACGCTGAAACAACTGATTCCTAGCAATGTAAAGCAGACTGTATATAAGAATGGAAGAGTGGTGGAGCTGTTAAAAACAACTCTTATCTAAGCTGAAACCAATTCATACCTGCTCTAATACCTAGGATTTAAAACAATCGATTCCTAGCAAGCTAAGTTGAATATCAATATTATAATTTGTTTAAATAATGAAGCCTATAGATATATTATTTATGCTTGTTCCCTCTGCTTTCAACTTCAATATTTTCACCATATACTTCAAAAATGGAAATGGTAGCAAAAGTAAGGACCGGGTTGGCTCTCTCAGGTCTATTTCGTGTTGTGGGTATTCTGGGCGAAAACTTTAGATATGCTAAAGCTACTGAAGAAATGAGAAATCTGAATGACTTCACCGATCAGAAAATTGAAAAGCTGATCAGAGAAGCAAAGTCCGAAGAAGATTTAGCTCGGTTGACGCCTTTACTGGAGGAGCTGCAAGCTGCCGCTTTAGATCTTATTGATCAACTTGATTTGTATGAATATAAACAAATCGAAAAACGGGTCAACTCCTCTTCTTCTGAATCTATACCTGAAGAAAATGTTCTTCCCACACATTTGACAAAGGCTTTAAACAAATTGATTATGATTGTTGGATGAGTTGAAAATAAGAAGAACACAACACAACTAGAAGCTAATACTATTACTTCAACTATGCCAACTCTTTTATCTCTCCATCTTCTATAAAAGAGAACCAACTTGATAGATCTATTGATTTCTTGGTAGTGAATCTCGTATGGCACGACCAGTAATACAATTGGCTATCTCGGATCTATCTCATATCATGATGAAGCTGGGTTCAAACTTCAAAGATGACAGAGCTTACAAAAATTTATTGGAACAGCAGAAGGATGTTGTTAATTACCATATTCGAGCGTTAATCAGAAATTTAAATCGCATTGATTTTGCTTGGACCATGCAATTGCTGGACGAACTGGACACTGCTTCTTTTGTACTAGATCAGATTGATCCATGTGAATATCATTTTATCCAAAAACATGTTAGGTTATAACAAAATTCGATGTAAAGAATTGTGTCCCGTGTTATGTTATGCGGCTGTGTAACATATAAAGTCTATGTTTATTTGTTGAGCTGGGTATATCAAGCCCATTTATAGCATATAAAAGAAATCTACTTTTTTTTATTAGAAGAAAGAAACTAAAAATGCAAGTAATAGAAAAATAAAAAGCAGTAAATGATGTTGAATATATAGGGGGAAAACATACAAATGACAAATACAGAGATATCCAACCCTATCAAACAACTTCACACTATCAGTTTTGATTGCACTTGCTGTTATTTATTCACAAATGCAATATATATCAAATCCTGTTAATCCAAAACTCACACTGACAAAAGCCAGATTCAACCACTTTGATTTCGAATCAAATTTTAAAAAGGCATACAAGGGATTTACATCTAGGGTTAAAAGAAAGAGCTGTAGATGACCGAGAACGATATCATAATATAAATGATTATAGAAGTTGTTTAAATTGTAGAAACAAGATTTACAAGCAGTAAAAAGTTTCAGGATGAGATTTTATGAAAAGCAGATAAGCATAATTTTGAAAAGGCGAACCATAATTTATAATTGTTGATATCATAAAAACGGATAACTAACATTTGCAACGGTGCAATTATGTTTTTATCTGGCATGAAGATGCAAATAAAACTGCATGCTGTTGATATATAATTTGAGCATCTGAATCATGACATGATAAATCTCAAAATTATTCACTAAAACTCCATCTGTTCGTGATACGATGTAGGATATGAGATTAAGGGCCACCCTTTTTCATCTTATTATTAAATATGATATGATTAGCATATTTCAGGCAGCAAAGGTATTATGGTACATTATATCTCATGAATATTGCAAAACTGATATTATGAAACCATACAAATAGAATATGAATGAAATAAAGGAACTTACATAGGCTGCAGTCATGCTAAATTTTCAATTCCTGGAGATAAGAGTCCAAGATAATCTCTAGCTCGTAAACTTCTGCAACGATAGAAGCAAATCTGAGGATGAATTCAAAAGTTAACTTCTAGTGCAATTACCTGGATACAGGTAACGGGCATGTGAAAAATCAGTATTAACATATCTTGTTTCAAGCTGTATTTGATGAAAATGTGATTAAACCAAAAGAATGACTACACTAGTATGACACGCGAACAGACACAAGGCCATAGAGAAATCATACTAGTTAAAAAATTGTTAAAGCTAAAAAACAGATAAAGCAAAGGGATTTTTGTGAGATATTTATCAGTGTTAATCAGCTAAACAACTGCTAATTAATAAAAATATTAGTGGATTAACATACTGAAGTCAAAATGGGGATTAACGAACAAGGCTAATAGATATATAAAAGTAATCTACAACACCCAGCAGAAAAAATAAGCCTTTAACGTACTAGATGACTACAAGTTAGCCATTTTATGTTTGTATTTGTGCATGAGGTAAATTTCACTGTGGCACCTGAATGTTCAGATGGACCTGTTAATTATATTTGCAAAAACGAAAAAGAAAACCAGTCATGTTGATTACATTTGCAAAGCAAATAAAGCAATCTACAAATCACTAATAATGTAACAGTTTAATACAAATCAATTAATTATTGGGAAGTAAATAAAAAATATCAATGAACAAGGTACCTAATAAGAAAAGCTAAAAGCATTAACACATAAACAATGCCTTGATCAATCGTTGTGCCATCATTTTTCATCATTGGAGAAGGCGCTACGTACTGATCTTCTACATTTCCAAATTGCATAACTTCCGAAAATATGTAAGCATTGAATAACAAACCCAAAATATTACTTAAGCTCATTTTCTATATAAGAATTACTGAGAATTCATTTATAACCAAAGCGAAAACTTATGGAGATGAAAATGACTAAATAAAATTATTATGTCAAAATGAATATTGTAACAACCCACATTCTACGCATCGGAGGATCGTAGAATATTTATTTCTTTCCCATATGAAGTCGTATGGTCATGTAACTTTAGGAAACAACCATTAGACTCATTTCCTATGTTCATGATTTTTGTCGATTTTTAAATGACCGTTTTGCCCCTAGCTGATCTTGTTTCGGCCATAACTTTTGACTAGAAAGGAATTTTGACCTGAAACCACTTCCATTAGATTCGTTTGATGGTTTACCTTTCCGTAGAGTGGTCATAATAGCCAAACGGACTCACCGTTTGGGAGATATGGCTGAAACAAGGTTTGGAAGGTGAAAAACTGCTTAACCGGGCCAAATAGGGTGATTAGTGAATGGGCCCATAACCCATTTCGGGATTAGGGTTATGGGGAGGCTGAAAAGTGTTGGAGATTCGTTCCATTTCAGTTTTCTAGCCTCCACTTACCTCTTAGAAACCCTAAAAATGGCCTCCAACCTCTAAATCATCTCCAAATCACCTTCTAATCAAGGATTAAGCTTAGCAACATCAAATCAAGGGAGATCTTCACCAAATCAAGATTAGAGTTGCTGTTTAGCATTGGGATTCACACCAAATCAGAGATTTATTTCAGATCTAAGTTTTATTTGTGGCTAAGGTGAGTGATTTATTTCAGAGCTCAGGATCCAGTTGGGAACCAATGAGTTCACTTCATGGTTGGGCTTTGCTGCGGGACGTGTGCTAAGGAGTTGTCAACGTTCATAACTTCGATTCACCACTGAAAATGGATGATGGGCTACTTATCAGTGCAGTAGAGTCACTATGACTCGAGGGGCAAGGTGATGGTAGCAAGACTAAGTTATCAGTGCAGTGAAGCCATTTATGACTTCATGGGGAAAAGTGATGCGTAGTAAGACTATGAGCCAATGCAGTGGGGTCATGTGACTCCATGGGGCAGAGTGGACATAGTAAAGGATTAGTGAGGCTATGAGCCAGTGCAGTGGGGTCATTGTGACTCCATGGGGCAGAGTGGACATAGCAAAGGATTAGTGGCTATGTATCAGTGCAGTGAAGCCATTTATGACTTCATGGGGCAAAGTGATCATAGCAAAGTATGTTGGGTGATCGAAGTGGTGAATATCGTATGCTTTACGCACTGAGTGAGAGTTGTGAGGATGGATGCTATGTCTGATTGTTTGCCATCACTATGACATGCACACCCCCACCCCCATTATCTTTACACCATTTGAAATGGCACCTTAGAGTGTTGTACAGTATGTAGTGCTAACTCTTTGGTTGCAGGTTCAGGTATGGTTTAGTCTACCTGTTATTGTTCTGTTAGATGCTTATCGCTCATACCAGGCTTTATGTCTGACCCAGAGTTTTATGTCTCTTCTTATTACTCTGAGTGCTCACACGAGCAGACTAGAGACAGGTTAGCTGGTGATGCGCGAGTAGCTGATTCGGAGGCGAGCAGGAGGCTTCCACGTATGATATATAGATATTCTCCCTGTGTCGTTGGTGGTCGCTACTTGGGCATTAGTAGTGTGCCTCCTTTATCTTGCTTTTGCTCTTTGAGACAGTTTGAAAAGTTGTAATAATGTTAACTTTGGATCATAAGCTGTACTTGGATTTTCCGCTGCTATGTTAGTTGTTTTCAGCTTATGCACTGTCTCACCTGTTTTATGTCAAGTATGTTGTTATTATATTTTTTTCCATGCGCTGTGAGACATTCTACAGGTTCCTTGTTAGTTCATTTCCTTCTTCCCTTTTTCTTCTGACGATCCGTTCCGTGCTAACTGGACATGTGTACAGCGCACTTTTGGAGTAAATGTCGGTTGGTGCGGGGAGGGTCGTCACATTTGGTATCAGAGCTCTAGGTTGCGTAGTTAACCTAGGGAAAGACACTAGGGAGAGATAGTACGTATATGATAGCTCGTATTTGTGATTACTTTGGTTTTCAGAAGCTATATATATACTATTAGTAGTATAAGAATGAAGTCGTACTGCACTAGCACCACTATGGGGTCGTTAATCGTTTCCTCTTTACAGATTGAACGATGAGCCGATATGCTAGAGGTGCTAGTAGGGGGACCAATAATGGGAGTGCTCCTGACATGAGGATGATGTTCACTAACTTCATGAGGGAGATGCTTAGGGATGTTCAAGGGGCAGTTCCCAATCCCGGAAATGGTGGTGGTCCTGTAGTGCAAGCGCTTAGGGTCGATTTCGCCAAGTTGTGCAAGGATTACACTAACCTTGGTGGGAAGCCGTTCCACGGAACGGAGTCGACCACAGATGTTCAGGATTGGTTGGATAGCTGTGATCGTATCTTCGACGACTTGGGTATCGAGGATGCGATGAAGAGAAGGCTAGCGTCTCGTCAGCTGCAAGGGCGAGCGATGAATTGGTGGAATGCCATTAGAACAGCTACTTCAGAAGATCAGGTTACTTGGGATCAGTTCAAGGCTCGCTTTAGCGAGAAGTTTATTCCAGCTGCCCAGAAGTCAGTGTTGTTTAAGAGATTCTTGGAACTCAAGCAGAGTAGTAGGACAGTCTCTGACTATATTGCTGAGTTCGACACTTTGTCGAAGTATGGACTATCTCTTATCGATACTCCTGAGAAGAAGAATGAGAAGTTCATTACTGGTTTGGATGGATACTTGGGGGAAAGGCTTATCAACCACATCGATGAGACTTTTGAATCGATTGTGGGGAAAGCTTTGAGATCAGAGAGTCTTTACCCTAAGCCAAAGATTGAGGCTGCATCTGCAGAAGGGCTGAAGCCGCAAGCAGGCGGTGGAGGCAAGAATAACTCTCAGAATAAGAGGAAACAGAACCAATCTAAGGATGGCCAGAAAAAGAACAAGAAAGATGTTGAGTGCTTCAGCTGTGTTAAAAAGGGCCATTATGCTAAAGAATGTCGGGCCAAGCCAGCGGATAGGAAGTGCTATAACTGTGGCCAAGTGGGACATCATAAGGATAAGTGTCCGCAACCTCTTAATGAGAAGCAGATTGTGAAAGCATATGTTATTGATGCTGTTCCTTCTTCGTCAAATGCCCCAACTGCGGCGGAGAAAGGAAAGAATGTTGTTATTCAAGGTATGCTTTCTATTTATGATGTACCAGTTCGAGTTTTGTTTGATACTGGGGCTTCCCGTTCCTTCATATCTAGTGACCTGGTAGATACGTTGGGATTGGAACCCGAGATAGTCGATAGACCATTGGTTGTGACGAACCCGATTGGTGGTTCGACTAACCTTAGTATGATTTGCCGAAATTTGGTCTTATCGAGTCATGGATGTATGTTTGTTTGTGATTGCTTTGTTTTGGGCTTTACTGGGTATGGCATTATATTGGGAATTGATTGGCTCTAAAGATACGGGGTGGTGGTAGACTGTGAGGGCTTTTTGGTGACAATTAGGGCGGATGATGGGCGGAGGGTAGTGTTTGGTAGTCTACCTAGTGATGGGGTAATAGCTAGTTTTATAAATTCCCTCGACATCCCGCATGATGAGTTGTCAGATGTGCCCGTGGTTGGCCAGTATCCGGACATCTTCGAGGAAGTGACCGGGCTTCCACCACACCGAGAGATTGAGTTCCATATTGATTTAGTAAAAGATGCCAGACCTATAGTGATGCCACTTCGTCGTATGGCACCAAGGAAGCAGCGAGAGCTCGGGGTGCAAGTCATCAATCTTTTGAAGAAGGGATTTATTAGAAGAAGTGTCTCCGAGTGGGGAGCACCAGTTGTGTTTGCCACTAAGGCAGATGGTTCCCTTCGTTTGTGTGTGGACTATCGCGAGTTGAATAAGGTAACGAGGAAGAATAAGTATCCTCTACCGCGGATAGATGATTTGTTTGATCAACTGGAAGAAGCAAGAGTGTTCTGCCAGTTGGACCTCGCGAAAGGATTTCATCAGCTACGAGTAGCGGATGAGAGTGTTCCGAAAACGGCATTTAGGACGCCGTCTGGATTTTATGAGTGGTTGGTCATGCCATTTGGGTTGACCAATGCACCAGCCTACTTTGTGGATCTTATGAATCGAGTATTCAGAGATCAGTTGAATAAGTTTGTTCTTGTGTTCGTAGACGATATCGTTGTTTACTCGAGGACAGAGGAGGAACACAAGGGACACTTGAGGATAGTGATGGAGGTGTTGAGGAAACACCAATTGAAAGCGAAATTCTCTAAGTGTCATTTTTGGAGAAGGGAAGTGAGATTCTTGGGCCATGTTGTTACAGAGAATGGTATTGTCGTGGACCCTGCGAAGGTGGCTACGGTGCAGGATTGGCCTACGCCCAAGAATGCAACAGATGTAAGAAGTTTCTTGGGGTTAGCTGGATATTATCGTAAGTTTATCCAGGACTTCTCCAAGATAGCAGCACCGTTAACTCGGTTGACTAAGAAGAATCAGGTCTTCGTCTGGGACGGAGTGTGTGAGAATGCATTCAAGAGTCTAAAAGAAAAGTTGACGCATGCGCCAGTATTAGTCATTCCTAAAGGGAATGAAGAGATGACGGTATACACAGATGCTTGTGGTACCGGACTAGGTGCTGTGTTGATGCAAGGAGGTAGGGTAGTAGCTTATGCTAGTCGGCAGCTAAAGCCGCATGAGAAGAAGTATCCTACCCATGATTTGGAACTGGCAGTGATTGTGTTCGCATTAAAGATGTGGAGACACTATCTCTTGGGAGAAAGATTTGAGTTGTTTACCGATCATAAATCGTTAACGTATCTCTTCTCTCAGAAAGATCTGAATCTCCGTCAGCAGAAATGGTTAGAGTTCTTGGCTTCGTATGATTTTGATATCGCATACACACCTGGGAAAGGTAATGCTGTAGCGGATGCCTTGAGTAGGAGACATGCCAGTTTGGGGGCTATGTTTCTTGAATGGAAGCAACTGGAGTATATCACAGGGTTTGATTTCAGACCAAAGTGCGAATTGGATCCAGAAATGGTAGCTAGTTTGGCGATCAGACCCACTTTGATAGAGCGGATTGGTTCCAGCCAGAGGGACGATCCTAATATATTAGAAACCATCTCCAAGTTAGAGATGGACATCGACGGTGAGGAGATGAATGTGTATGGGCTTGATCGAGATGGATGGCTTAGAAAGAATGGAAGACTAGTTGTACCCAACGTGAATGGTTTGAGAGATGAAGTGCTTAGAGAATGTCATCACTCAAAACTGACTATACATCCCGGTGGTAAAAAGATGCATCGAGACATGAAGTAGACTTACTACTGGGAAGGGATGAAAAGAGACGTTGGGAAGTTTATATCCAAATGCACGAATTGCCAGCTAGTTAAAGCCGAGCAAAAGAAGCCTAGTGGGTTGTTGCAACCATTAGAAATTCCCGAATGGAAATGGGAGAAAGTCTCGATGGATTTCATCGATGGTTTACCAAGGACTAGATCGGGACATGGTAGCATTTGGGTAATTGTGGATCGATTGACTAAGAGTGCAAGATTTATACCAGTCAAATCGACCAGAACGGCAGCTAAGTTAGCAAAATTGTATATGAAATGGGTAGTGAGATTTCATGGAGTACCTAAAAGCATTGTGAGTGACCGAGACCCGTTGTTTACTAGTGGGTTTTGGAAGAACTTACAAGAGGCTCTAGGGTCAGAATTACATCTCAGTACCGCATATCATCCTCAGACCGACAGTCAGACAGAGAGGGTGAATCGTATATTGGAAGATCTCTTGAGAGCATGTATATTGGATTTTGGTGGATCATGGGATGACCATTTGCATCTAGTAGAGTTTGCATATAATAATAGCTACCAATCCAGTATCGGTATGGCTCCATATGAAGCTTTGTACGGAAGACCGTGCAACTCACCATCATGTTGGATAGAGACTGACGAGAAGTTTATGCTTGGACCAGATGTGGTGAGGGAAACTTCGGATAAGATTAAGATCATTCAACAACGAATGAAAGCTGCCCAAGATAGGCAGAAGAGTTATGCTGATAAGAGGAGAAGAGACTTAAAATTCTTCGTTGGTGACTTGGTGTTTGTCAAGGTTTCTCCGTTGAAGAGCATAATACGATTTGGCAGGAGAGGCAAGTTGGCACCAAGATTTGTTGGCCCATTCCCAGTTCTCGAACAAGTTGGGAATTTGGCGTATAGAGTTGACTTACCAGAGAAGATGGCGGGAGTTCACAACGTATTTCATGTTTCCCAGTTAAGGAAGTTCGTACACAACCCAGATATGACTATTTCACCTGATCAGTTAGAGGACTTCGAAGTGGAACCCGAGGCGGTTGGGAACTGCAAGCCAATTCGTATTGTCGAGCACGATACGAAGCGACTTCGAAGGAAGACAGTGAAGCTAGTCAAGGTTCAGTGGGGCGAAAACGAGAATGACTGTACTTGGGAGACAGAGGAGAGCATTAGAAAAACGTATCCAGAACTCTTTGCCTGGTAAGATTTACTTTGCAATTTAGTTATTCCGCATGCTAGGATAGACTTGTTTTACTTGTTTTGCATGTTTGATTGTTGTTTTATGGTTGATAGGCATGCGGGACCCTTTGTGTGTTTTGGTTAGGGAATTTTGGGGGCGAAATTTCTTAAGGGGGAGAGAATGTAACAACTCGCATTCTACGCATCGGAGGATCGTAGAATATTTATTTCTTTCCCATATGAAGTCGTATGGTCATGTAACTTTGGGAAACAACCATTAGACTCATTTCCTATGTTCATGATTTTTGTCGATTTTTAAATGACCGTTTTGCCCCTAGCTGATCTTGTTTCGGCCATAACTTTTTACTAGAAAGGAATTTTGACCTGAAACCACTTCCATTAGATTCGTTTGATGGTTTACCTTTCCGTAGAGTGGTCATAATAGCCAAACGGACTCACCGTTTGGGAGATATGGCTGAAACAAGGTTTGGAAGGTGAAAAACTGCTTAACCGGGCCAAATGGGGTGATTAGTGAATGGGCCCATAACCCATTTCGGGATTTGGGTTATGGGGAGGCTGAAAAGTGTTGGAGATTCATTCCATTTCAGTTTTCTAGCCTCCACTTACCTCTTAGAAACCCTAAAAATGGCCTCCAACCTCTAAATCATCTCCAAATCACCTTCTAATCAAGGATTAAGCTTAGCAACATCAAATCAAGGGAGATCTTCACCAAATCAAGATTAGAGCTGCTGTTTAGCATTGGGATTCGCACCAAATCATAGATTTATTTCAGATCTAAGTTTTATTTGTGGCTAAGGTGAGTGATTTGCATAGTTCCTCACTAATCATGGTTATTTAAGGGTAATTAGTGTTAATTAGCGAATTTATACACTAATAAATTCTGGAAAAATACTCATAAATTCTTAAATAATGTTTTAGACCTATGATATGAGTTTGGGTTAATTTGGTTAAGTTTTGCTAATCATATCATTAGTTTCACCTAAACATGCTTAGGGAAAAATATGGGGTTTTGGGTATGTTTGATCCATTTTACATGCTATGATTATTGTTTTGATGTTTGTGGTCGATTATACATGTTGCTATGACTGTATGGTATGCTTTGTGATTGATTAGAATAGTTGGAATGGTCGAAAACGCCGTCGAGTGGCGTAAACTGCTGCTGGAAAAAGTGCAGGAAGACATCCGAACCGGATCGGATCGGTTAGGAGGACCCGATCCGAACCCCCACTCGAACTCAGAAGATCCGATTCGCTATTACGCTCCATACCCCGATCCGAACAGAGGAGGACAACAAGGACTGAAGAAGCTTTTATCCACTTGCATTTCTCGTGGCATACATCATCCGATCCGACCCGCATGGTCACCCCCGAACCGAACCGACGCGTGGTGAATGGAATTGAAGAATCCGACCCGATCCCCTAGAGGCGACGTCTTCCGATCCGAACCGACATATTGGGAGGGAGCTCGAGATATCCGACCCGATCCAGTGAAGGGAAGCATTCCGATCCAAACCGAACTAGTGATTAGGGGAAGATCCGAACCGATCCGGTGATGATCAATAACCCGAGATGCAAAGGTAGTCCAAATGGAAGTTAGAGCTCAGGATCCAGTTGGGAACCAATGAGTTCACTTCATGGTTGGGCTTTGCTGCGGGACATGTGCTAAGGAGTTGTCGACGTTCATAACTTTGATTCACCACTGAAAATGGATGATGGGCTACTTATCAGTGCAGTAGAGTCACTACGACTCGAGGGGCAAGGTGATGGTAGCAAGACTACGTTATCAGTGTAGTGAAGCCATTTATGACTTCATGGGGCAAAGTGAAGCGTAGTAAGACTATGAGCCAGTGCAGTGGGGTCATTGTGACTCCATGGGGGCAGAGTGGACATAGTAAAGGATTAGTGAGGCTATGAGCCAGTGCAGTGGGGTCATTGTGACTCCATGAGGCAGAGTGGACATAGCAAAGGATTAGTGGCTATGTATCAGTGCAGTGAAGCCATTTATGACTTCATGGGGCAAAGTGATCATAGCAAAGTATGTTGGGTGATCGAAGTGGTGAATATCGTATGCTTTACGCACTGAGTGAGAGTTGTGAGGATGGATGCTATGTTTGATTGTTTGCCATCACTATGACATGCACACCCCCACCCCCGTTATCTTTACAACATTTGAAATGGCACCTTAGAGTGTTGTACAGTATGTAGTGCTAACTCTTTGGTTGCAGGTCCAGGTAAGGTTTAGTCTACCTGTTATTGTTCTGTTAGATGCTTATCGCTCATACCAGGCTTTATGTCTGACCCAGAGTTTTATGTCTCTTCTTATTACTCTGGGTGCTCACACGAGAAGACTAGAGACAAGTTAGCTGGTGATGCGCGAGTAGCTGATTCGGAGGCGAGCAGGAGGCTTCCACGTATGATATATAGATATTCTGCCTGTGTCGTTGGTGGTCGCTACTTGGGCATTAGTAGTGTACCTCCTTTATCTTGCTTTTGCTCTTTGAGACAGTTTGAAAAGTTGTAATAATGTTAACTTTGGATCATAAGCTGTACTTAGATTTTTCGCTGCTATGTTAGTTGTTTTCAGCTTATGCACTGTCTCACCTGTTTTATGTCAAGTATGTTGTTATTATATTTTGTTCCATGCGCTGTGAGACATTCTACAGGTTCCTTGTTAGTTCATTTCCTTCTTCCCTTTTTCTTCTGACGATCCGTTCCGTGCTAACTGGACATGTGTACAGCGCACTTTTAGAGTAAATGTCGGTTGGTGCGGGGCGGGCCGTCACAAATATCATATTACCACAATAACATTTACTATACTAAAACAAACAACAGTTGATTTACTAAAGATGGCTTGCAAAATACAGAAATACAAAAATAAAATGAATCAGACCTAGTAATTATAACTAAAAACATATAGGAATTTCATACTATGATAAAACCCATTTGACATAAGGTTTAGGTACATGTTTAAAACATTTTAAACTCTACCAATCTTCATCGGTATCATCTTCTACTTCAATATCGGTATCAAATTCATGCTCGACCTCTGTATCTTCTTCTTCTTCTTTATTTTCGAAGAGCTCCACAACAACATTTGATTCATCATTAAGAGGCCCAACACCGTCCTCATGTTCTACTATATTTATTTGCTCACTTGCATCAAAATCAGCTTGGTAAGCTTGGGCATTTAGAATATTGGCATCAAAATAATATCGTGCTTTTGTTTTACAAACAGCCCACCATTCCGACTTACTTGTGTTGATGGATGGATAAGGTGTGTAGTACACTTGTATTGCTTGCCTTGCCAAAACAAACGGATCATACTCTGAATATTTGAGAGTATGATTTACTTCAATAAGTGGATAATTTTTATGCACACGAATACCAACAATTGGTTTGTTGTTAAACCAATCACATTTGAACAAAACAACCTTTTGCTCTGGCTTAAGTGAATATGTTAATTCAATAATCTCTTTCAACACACCATAGTAATCATTGATATGGGCATTTGGATCATCGCTACCTTTTACACACACACCGCTATTGAATGTCGATTTGTGAGCTCCATATTCTTGTGTGTGAAATTTGAACCTGTTGACAAAGTACGTTGGAAATTTTTTAAATTTAAGTTGTGGTCCATGTGCAAGATACTTCAAACCAATATCGACGATATTATATGCACGTACCTATCAATTATTGTACAATACGTTAATAATATAATATACTAGTAATATATTAAACTTTTTAGTAATTGATAATAATAATTTTTATTATATAATACACTTACATAATTCAAAAACCAATCCACAAATTTCTTGCCGAGCTCAAGAGTTGATTGCTCGTCTTCAAAAATTCTGTTTGGTCACATATCAATGTAAACAAAAACTTAATTTAAGTATCTAGATAAGTCATTCGATATATAACTAGGAAAACTTACCTAATAAAAGGGGCTACTTCGGCACAATTGAGGAGTACGTAAGTTCTGATAGTATGAAGATCTTTGTCACTCAACCAGCCTTCTTTACATTTACTAGCTGATCTTCCATGTTTTCTAAACACGGATATAAGATTCTCAAATGAATCGTCCACGGTACCTTCAATGTTATGAGGAACGCTATTAAGCATTGATTTAACGTGCTCCTCAAAGTAATGGTTAAAAAATGTGGATGCTTCTTCCACAATATATGCCCTGTAAATTGACCCCTCCACACGTGCTTTTTGTTTTATTTTTTTCTTCAAATGACCCAAACCTATACATAAGTACTTTATGTTATACATGATATAACATATTTAATAAAAAAAAGTTATTAATTTTTTAATTACCTCTCAAAAGGATACATCCATCCATACTGAACCGGTGCTCGCATCAAAGCTTCACTAGGTAGATGTATGGGAAGATGTTCAATAACATTAAATAAACCTGGGGGAAATATTTGTTCCATCTTGTAAAGTAATATTGGTATGTCTTCTTTAAGTTTTTTCAAGTGTTCTATTTTCAATGAAGTTGCACACAAATCTTTGTAAAACATGCTAAGTTCAGTGATGACTTTCCAAACTTTAGCTAATAATAGCTCTTTAAAAGCTATTGGAAAAAGTGTCTCAATCAAAACATGGTAATCATGAATCTTCATTCCTGACATTTTCCTAGATTTTAAATCAACACATCGTCTTATATTTGAAGCAATACCATCTGGAAATTTTAAAGTACTAATCCATTCCAATAATTTCTTACACGGATCATGATCTAACTCATAACAGGATAAAGGTTTAATATTCTCATGAGTTGGGTCAAGTTCAAGTTCAGGCCGCTTATAGTACAATGCTATATCTCGTCTTGATTTCAAGTCATCTTTTGTCTTTCCACTCACATTCAACACCGTGTTAAAGACATTGTCAAACGTATTTTTCTCATTGTGCATTACATCGATATTGTGTCGAAGCAACAAATGTTTCCAGTATAGCAATTCCCAAAATATGCTTTGCCTGCACCAATTATGATTTTTTCCTTTATCCAAAATTTGTTCTTCTTTACCAACTTCATGGATCTTTGGATAATCTTTAACGATTTCATAAATTTCTATGCAAGATAAACTTGGTGGTGGTGATCTTCTTTCAACTTTATTCGCTTTAAAAATTTTCTTATTATATCTATAGCGATCATTAATATGCAAAAAACAACGATGATAACCAAAACATGATTGTTTTCCACCATTTTGTAGTCGAAATGCTTGAGTATGTTCCATACAATATGGGCAAGATAGTCGACCACTTGTACTCCAACCAGAAAGCATTCCATGAGCAGGAAATCGCTTGTAGTCCATAATAAAGAAGCATACATTCTGAAATTGTTCTTTTTAGATATATCATACGTATTGATTCCATCATCCCATAATTTCCTTAATTCTTCAATTAAAAGCTGCAAATATACATCAATTCCATTTTTTGGATTTCGTGGTCCGAGAACAATAAGAATCAGAAACATATAAAAGGTTTTTTCATACACATCCAAGGTGGTAAATTATACGGTGTCAAAATAACAGGCCAAGATGAATATTTACTTCCAAAATGATTAAATAGTGCAAATTCATCTGTACATAAGCCAACCCTAACATTACGTGATTCATTTGCAAAATTTGGATAAGTATTGTCAAAATGATTCTAAGCTTCACCATCTGATGGGTGACATAAAAATCCTTCCTCATGAGTTCTTTCTCTATGCCATCTCATATGACATGCAGTTGTTGGAGATGCATACAACCTCTGTAGTCTAGGTGTAATGGGAAGATAATGCATTCGAGTATGAGGAACACCTTTGCCTTTACTTTTCTTCATTAAGTATCATGAACAATTACAAAATTTGCAGTTGGTTAGATTTATATCATCTTTTCAATAAAACATGCCTCCACTTTTACATGTATCTATCTTTTGATATTGCAAACCAAATGCAGAAATTTGTTTTTTCATCTTATAAAAGTTTTTTACTAACACGTTATCGGGTGGTAACATTTCTTTACTCGCTTGGAGAAATGCATCAAATTCACTTTCTGTATATTTAGCTTTTATTGCTATAAACCTAGCCATCGCTGATAACTCCGTGTGTGCTTTGCAACCATTCCACAATGGTCGATTTGCAGCTTGTGACAAATCATAATTTTTTTTTGCTTTTGGGTTAGGATCTTCCTCCACATTATGCTCGTCGGCATGATAATCATGTAGCATTGGACCAACAACATTGCAAACTAATTCCAACATTCTTTTTTCTGAGCTGGTTGCTTCAGAGTAATTTATGGTTTCATTTTCACTGACATTCATTCTTTCAGATGTTCTATCCATTTCTCCGTGATATATCCATACATAGCAATCAAGTGCGAAACCTTTACACAATAAATGCTCTCTTACAATATCATTCTTTTGCAATTTCCTATTATCACACTTAATGCAAGGGCAACGGATTACATCTCCGGTGCCATTGTTAGTTGCAAAGTTCATGAGTACGTCCAAACCGTCCAAAAAATATTTCTTTATCCATCCTTTCTCCCTTTTCCTTTTATACATCCATCCACGTTCACTTGAGTAGTTCATTGAAACTGCAAATTTACCATGACATGATTAAAATATCATACAAGAAAGGATCCTATATTTAATTATGGTTGTTCGATTAATTTGCTAATATAATTTACAATTATAGTACTACATTACCTATTTATAAAAAAGCAAACATGTGAAAGATTGATAAAACGGACAATAAAAAGTGCATGCCCCTCTTAGATTATATCATTCTAATTCAGTGTAAATGTGCTTGTACATCTTTATACTTGGGAGTAAGTCCAGATCGAACCATATTATCTGAGGTTGCCATGCACTTAATGCATTCTCCCGAAATATTGGCATGAAGCTCGTGAACGTCGATATATAATGCTTCACCGAGCATAAGTTTCACATAATTAAAGAACGAATATAATACTCCAATATCACTTGGGAATTGTGATTCTAACAACAAAGCTAATTCTTCTTCCTCATTTAGCATCTAGCTCTTACTGTCCTCTTTCAAGCGGTTTATTAGGTTAGGTACTAGCTGAGAGACTGTTTCATTATTAGCGG
This sequence comes from Allium sativum, assembly GCA_030737875.1. Taxonomy (NCBI): domain Eukaryota; kingdom Viridiplantae; phylum Streptophyta; class Magnoliopsida; order Asparagales; family Amaryllidaceae; genus Allium; species Allium sativum. The sequence goes on along the minus strand of CM060920.1, from coordinate 507,426,137 downwards.
ACATGACCTTGGTAAAGATAATTTTCAAAATATCTCTAACTTCAACAGGTTCATTTCGTTCTTTAGCGATAAACAAATTTTCATTTTCAAGACCGATGAGCTCTATAATCTTAGGCACATTGCTAAAGGCATCCTTAAGTTCCTCGTTGCTAACAAAAGCACACAAAGCCTTAAACTCTGTGATAGCAATTGCCATTTCAGGCTTACTGTTTGGATCCCTATAAATTCCCGGGTTCTTCTTGTTTAGTGATTTATCTGGATGCGCTTGTATAGACAATACCTTCCCCACTGAAGAATCATTAGTTATAAATTCCTGGGTTCTCCTCGCTGCTCCTCGTCGACTCCTCCTCGCATCTCATCACTACCAGATATATATGTTTAAAACTTATATATACTATTATAATAATTAACTGATTTGTATATATATACTTTTAATAATTAACGGTATATACTATTAATAATCCTCGCCGCTGCCAGGTTACTGTTAATAATTAACTCATTTGTTTTATTTAACTTATACGCTAATTAATAATACTGTTAAATGTAAATAATTATATTATATATATTTAACTTAAATCCTAATTAACTTATTTGATTTTAATTATATATGCAGCAGTTGAAATGGAAATTTGTTGAATTTGAACCTGCTATTATGTTATCTTTGTTGAATTTGAACTTATTATAAATTTATAATTATATCTAATTATATTACATATTTATAATTATATCTAATTATATTATATATTTAAGTCTAATAAATATATGTATATAAAGACTTGTCGACTAGTCATGACTAGTCGGGCATTTTGTCGACTAGTCTTCTAGACGGTAGTGGCTCGACTTGGCGTCGTGATAACCTTGGATGATTCGGCTCCCCCTTTTTCCAACCAGCCATGCCCGTGAGTTGAGCCACATCGCTGCACCTTCTATTTGGCTTGATTGCCTCCGTTCATGATGAATAAATGAAATTTATCTATCCCTCTCTCAAACTATATGCCATAGAAATTTGAGTCTTTCATTAGTCAATTTATTAAATTCATTACAATGGATAATTAAGATTTATCGGCACACATAGGAACATGAAAAAGGGAATGCAGGATTTGATCCGGTTTCAATTGGTGTGTAAACCATAAGAAAAAGAAAAGGTGATGAGTGAAAGAAATATCCGAAAAGACACTATCGTGGAACGAAATCTTAATAATTTCCCAATCAAACCAAGTAGTTAAATTGCAATGAAAAGTTGTATATAACGAACGCATCCCCCTACTACAAAAAGACAGATGTTATATAATAAATTATAAAATAGAGAAAATATGATCTTCAATTATATATCCATCTCAAAATAATAGCAAACCTCGAGCAGTGGTAGCAGTGAGACCAAGCAAGATGACGATGAGCAAATAGCAATTATCAAGATGCATTGTAAATGAGAGGAAACTATAAGTACAAAATTGATTTTATCGTACATATATTATGCCATAATTAATGCTTACAAATACACAAGGATATACAAATGTGTATGAAAGCATATTCATGTGGTTCCAAAAAAGTCGAATATGGCGACAATGTAAGCAGATATGTAACATTAGAAATAATTTTTTAATGATGGGTTTTCTTAATGTGTACCCTAATTGCACACGTTAAGAATTGTAGTTATTAGCAAAGAACATAAATAATAATATGTCATAAAACCGTGTCCATATTCCTGATTTTAAATATCAATACAAAATATTTAAAACATACATACAAGAGTGGAAGGTTCTATAATTTATGAACAATGGTATACGGATCGAAATAATTTACGTCAGAATATGTGAATAGTGCAATTCTGTAGCTGATTTTATTGGCTGAAATTTAGGAGGCCCCCGCAGCTTCTTTTTTATTCGCATTTTTTGATGTAAAAGTACAGCATTTTTGATATTTCATATACTACATATTATTGTTTTAATTAGCAGCATATACTATTTCATTATTAAAAATATAATTGTGTATTTCATTACATAATTATATTATCGTTATATCGATTTAAGAAATGCCCAAGTCTACCTTGAAGTTACAGGTCTTTGAAAATTCATTTTATTCCAATCTTTCTTAGGTGAACATGTATCTTTATTCATTGTTGTGAAATAATGTCCATTATGTTTGGCATCTTTCCTCCGTTATATAAAGCATTTGGCCTAAACTTTCAGTATTATATAATTAAGTATTAAATGCATTAGTAGCAGGTAATAAATAATTCTTTTATCTAAAAGAAACTAAATGCATCAACAACAGGCAGTAAACTACAAAAAGAGGAAAGCTAATATTTTATTTTTATTCGTTTAATTCGATGGAGGAAAACAAAACATGTCTGTAGGGATATCCCGATCAAGTTACTGATATCGCATCGGAAAGCATATCCTCAACGTTAAAGGGCTATCTATACCAGAATCAAACGCTGATACTACGGATTTTGAGGGAGGTGAACTCTGGAACCCGCAAAGATATGATCCTTCACTTTGATTTCTTATTATGTTATGTTATTCAGTCTTATAAGCTCTAAACATTACTGTACAATAAGTCTGAATCTTGTGTTGCTTGGGATTTGAATACTGCTAAAAACTCAGGGATTGCGCTTACGGTACAAAGAGAAGCAGTGATTATTATGCTATACGATTTTAAAAGCTTTTAGATCCCTGGATGTTTGATATTATTTAATTAAGTCATTTTTATCATTTTAAATGGCATGATGATCAAAGATCACCACCACCATATTCTCACTGAGACTCTTCGCCATTATATATAAAAATGACTATAGTATTCAAGACTATCACTACAAATTTTAGCACAGCGCGTCAAGATTTCACACAACAAAATAACATAAACAATAAATGGGTGAACCAACAGGCAAGAACGCAAAAATCAAGCAATGAAAAGAGTAGATTTAGTTGTAACAGGGGAAAGAAGGTTAACTGCAGAAAGTTACAGCAACACCGAAAGCAGCCTATTTATCTTTGATTTAACATCGATCATAACAATAAGGAAACCTAAATCAAGCAATCAACAATAAGAAAGATAAAAATTAACGATGTACCTCAAATTAGAGAGAAATTATCCTAGATCTGGAACAAAGAAAAGAAAATCAAAACACGGATATAGGGAAAACAAATCAATCGACAAAAAATTAGTGCTTGAGACTCACGGAGAGAGAAGTTCGCTGCATACAGGATACCGAAAATCCTGGCTAGAGTTTGGCTGACTCTTGAATTAGAGAATTGAACAAATCGATTTTGACAGCTCTCGAAAGAGAGAATCGAATAAGATCGTGATATGAATAGGTGAAGAAAGACGTTGCCTGTGAAAACCGATGTCATATACTTCGACCGACTCCCAAGAGGCTAGCTACGGCCGAATAAATGGAGATCGTTAAACATATTTAGCCTTCTAATACCAGCCGTTGTTTATTAGTCTTTACAAACCTGCATCATATAGCTTCTTTCAGTTAAGGCTGTGTTTGTTTTTGTTCAGAACTTCTGAATTCACCTTCTGAATTATAAATCAGAAGATTTTATGTTGTTTGTTTTTCCATCGGTGTTTTGAATAAGTAATTTATTCAGACATAATCATTCAGAATTTTTTTTCCTTCTTATTTCTTGTTCTAGATGCTAAATGAATTGTTTGTTTTGAACGCTTAATGTAATCAAACGAACAAATGATTATTTAGAACTCAGACAGTAGAATTCAACAATCAAAATTAAGAATTTAGCACTTTAAACAAACAAATCGTAAGTTTAACTTCAATATATATAAGTTTAATTTACTATACAAATAATCGATTGGAAAATATGTCATGATAGCAACAGTTTTCGCGATGTTTTTTTCTCAATTTGGTTGGGTGGTATGAATCATCGCTAATGCATCGGTGTTACGTTGCGATTTCCGATGTATTTTTCGCCGATGTTTAGGCGTCGCTATTAACAATGTTTCTTCCAGTTAGTTGGGAAAAACATCACGATACCAATAGTTTTCATGATGATTTTTCTCAATTTATTTGGATGGTATTAACCATCGCTATTGCGTCAGGATTGCGTTGCGACTTCCGATGTTTTTTTTTTTTGTCGGCATTTAGGCGTCGCTATTGACAATCTTTCTTGTAGTGATCACTTACCACCTACATGCATGTTATCTAAACCACACCAAGTTAAATTAATGTTCATATACAACAACACATGTGCTTACTTCATTGGTTTGAGTTTTGCTGCATATGCCTCCGTTTATCTTTACTATCTCATTTGATGCAAATATTTGCTCACTGGAAAGTAGTTTTGAACCAGACCATTGACGTTCAGATAAATATTGAACTTCATATTTGATAGTTACTTGAAGTTGCATTTTCTAAACAAATGTTTTTAGATGCAAATTAATGCGAAGAAGTCTTAATGAACATATCATAAATAAATGGAGATTTACTGGCAAGGATGAAAACATATAATCCTTCAGTAAATATTTAAGCATCGTCAAGCAGTGGGGACATCTGCATTTTTCTTACTAACAGACAATGAACCTGGGTCTTCCTGTTAGGTCGGCTGAAACCTTTTTGTTGAACATGGTGTCCTTATGTATTGCACACATGCTACTGTTATACTTGTGTCCGTTTGAGTCTGTGTATGTTTGTGTTTCCAAGCCGCGCCTCCATTTTCTTGCTTATTGTTAGTATAATTTTTTCATGCTACATTTGTTTGCCATGATTATGCTGCATAATCTGCTCATATGTATTGCTATGATCTGTTATCCCAAATCACTATGGTTGTGCAAGTATATTTTGGTGGTCTCGCATGGGTTTTGATGTACTCGAAGTTTAATAAATTCGTTAGGATTAACTTCTTATATTTCAGTTCTTATTAAAATTAATTTATTTGAACTATGATTAATTCTGATTTGAGTGTTTTATGTTTTACATAGAACGCTCGGGTCAAATACGAGCATTGCAGATTTTAAAGATATTCAGCTCGCGAAGTGGAGAAGAACATGAAGACGCAAGTCTCGTACGCGCGCACTCGACAAAAACCGTAAAACTTTATTTTATAAATTCATGTACATATCTTATATTTTGCTTTTGCTCTACAAATATTTTGTAGAACTTTGATAATTTTTGTATATATTATTCCCTTATAATACATACTATCATTTTCTGCGTTTGTGATTCTGTGTTAATTTTATTTGAACTCTGTAAGCTAATAACGAACTGTCGTTTTGAACGTTTTGAGTTGGTTTAAATACCGACTTAGAGCGATCAAAAAGGCAGGTCGTTACAGTATCTCTCTTACATTATACTATTTCATGCGGGAAAATCATCTAAGTACTTATATTACTACTGACAGGAACATGATTAACTCAATTGAGTACTCATATTATTACTTTTAGTTCGAAAATCGCACTTAATTTAAACTAATTAAGACAATTTATTTTAGTCATGACGTACACTAAAGAATCTAAAGATCCCTTCCAACTGAACAGAGCATCATACCACGTACCAGAAGCTGTCTTCTTCCTCTGCATTGCGGCATCGAATTCGTAGATCGATTATAGATCTAGGGTTTAGTTTCGTTGATCGGTTTAAAAATGAGGACGGACGATAATCGATCGAAATAGAAATAGGGTTAATAGCGTGGTAGCCCCTATTTTTTAAGTGTGTGGTATTAAGAAGAGTATAATACTAAGTGTTGTGGTATTTTTTAGCCGCAATATTAAGAAGTGTATATTGGAGTGCCCTTAGCATCATACTTTACATATTAATGTGATGCTCAGTCCCTGGATATATTTCAAATCCCATTAATTTTGCAATACAAATCCAGAAAAATACTACTCTTTTGATGCTTGGTAATATAAGAACTTTTTTATTCATTGAAGTATAATCAATTAAAACAATGCATGTAAATAGGATGGCACATCATCAGTTGCCGATTACTGGTCCACTAGTATATCCGCGTAACAGTGGGAAAACGGACTGTTAAGTTGTGTGATATCATGTTTGGATGACATTTTCTTCTTTGATGGTATTTTGGCATTTGCAATGAAGGCATCGCCATCGACATCCTTTTGAGCCTTATTCGTTTTGAGTTTCTCCGACTTTTCCCGAGAACAAACAAATAAAGGATTTTACCATATAGTTCACCATTCATCTAATGTTTATTACATCGAAGAGAGAAATTAAAAAACAATTACTAAGCTTTGTAACCCTCCTTTGTCATAGCCTCAAACCACAACAAATTGAAGTAGGATAAGTGGGAAAAATAATCACTTCACCTTAAATACTACTCCCAGTGGTTGTAATAGAAAAAAAGTCCAGACACCAAATTGAAACCAAATTGAATATAATACTATAGAATATATATATATATATGAGGAGGGTTCCGCTACACCTATTATATTGCACGTGAATTCTCCCCCTTAATCTCCACCACCCATTTCCCTACTCATTCTCTCTCTTCCCGTTTCAATATTATTTCTTAGTGGGAAGAGAGAGAATGAGTGGGGAAATGGGTGGTGGAGATTAAGGGGGAGAGTTCACGTGCAATATAAGAGGTGTAGCAGAACCCTCCTATATATACATATATATATAATCCGTAAACAAATTCAGTTTAAAAAGTTCATACAAAGCCATTAATGTAGCTTCCATAGAGCCATTTTCAGACATAAATATGAAATCCGTTTCCCTGAACTGAACGTAGGGAATGAAAATTTTGAATTATGAAGTGAAAACTAAACGTAATGTAGATTGAATATTTGTTTACCATCTTCTAATTTGGTTTAGACCAACTATCTTATCTAAACCCAATTTGACATACTATGTAATAACCCGGAAATCCGAGCCAAATAAAAAAATTTATTTTGGCAATTTTAATGAATTTTGAATACTTAAAATGAATTATTTTAAATAATAACGACGAGAAATTTATTTTGAATAGAAATAGAACGTATATATTTATTTGAATCGGCGTCGGAATATAAATATTTTATTTTAATTATAAAAGGAATTGAAAATGGAGCGGTAGTTCAAAAATTCGATTTCAAATTTCAAATGAATGTACATGATTCAAAATAAATCGGATTTTAGCGAAACCAGAAATATTAGAATCCATTTGAGAATATCTTTCCAATGAATCCGAAAAATTGAAATTTCATAGCGGGGATAAAAAGTTATGCCCAACTGAAATTTCAGAATAGTCGCTATGGAATTTTGGCCCTTAGAAATAGCAATTTTGCAAACGACCTTCGTTTTCAACGAAACCACTTTTGTTGGATCCGGGATGTCAAATTATTGCTAGATTCCAATTTGCATAATTTTCTGAATCAATATGTGAGCATGGCGAAGTAAAACGTGTTTTAACAGTTTCAATCAATTTAGATCGACCTGAAAATGACCATTTTTCAATCGATCTCAGAATTTGACAAAATTAGTTTTGTTAGGACCGTATCGTCAATAAAAAGCTAGAAAATATTTTTTGGGAATTTTTAGAATCAGTATGTGGCCCCGGTAAATTGAAATGCGCGTTCAAATTCAATATATAGATTTATATTTTGATTTTGACGAAAACTGATCGAAACGATCGAATCATCTTACGATACATATCCCATTGTGTTCGGAATTGGGGTAATTAGCTATGGACGACAGTCGGTGGGTTCGATTTCGAGCTCGAAATAAAAATTTGCTTTTTGAAATTAAATGATTAAATAAAAAAAAAACCTCTCTCCCTCTCTATACTCTCTCTTTCCACTTCCCCCCTCCCCCCCCCCCCCCCCGTTTACTTTTCCAAAGAGAAAAAAAATGAAATCCCCAATCGAACGATGTGCCACCCTTCCACCGCGCGGACGCCGCCATCCCCAGACCGACCTCCGCCGGAGCCCCCCTCCACCGATCCGCCACCACCTCGCGAAAACCCCCCTCCTCTGTCCAAACCGCCGCCTAGATCAGCCCAGCGCCGCGCAGAGGGACCCGCCGCCTTCCATTGTGTCTGCGCCACCTCGAGGCGCCACCACCGGCCGTGACCCCCCTCCCTCGCTAAAAACACCCTGTAAGTTTCTCTTTTTTTATTACTAGGGGTTTTATTTAATTAATGTTAATGATAAGGTTTTAAAAAAATATGATTTTTCCAATGTAAATGGCATAGGAAAAAAATGTGATTTTTGTATAGGAAATGGCTGTGATTTTGAATAGAAAAGATTTGATTTTTATATTTGAAAAGTTTATATTTTTAATTGTAGAAAGGCGAGAATTTTAATTATAGAAAGGAGAGATTTTAACATATGTAGTAAGATAATAAAAATATGATTTTTATATATTATAGAAAGATTAAAAATATGATTTTTATATATTATAGAAAGATTAAAAATATGATTTTAATATATTACAGAAAGATAATAAAAATATGATTTTTATATATTATAGAAAGATTAAAAATATGATTTTTATATATTATAGAAAGATTAAAAATATGATTTTTATATATTATAGAAAGATTAAAAATATGATTTTTACATGTGTAGTAACTAAAAAATGTGATTTTTATAGCGTCGATATAAAAATTCGATCTTTATATAAGAAGTAGGAATATAAAAATATAATTTTTATATAGAAAGAAGCATCTAAAAAATATATGAAGTAGAAATAAAAATGTGATTTTTATTTATTGGAATGAAGCAATAAAAATATAATTTTTATTATGAACAACGTAGAGAAGACTGCATTGGCATTGCAAACAAATCTGAATTCAAACCGTTCAAAAACAGAATGGCAGAGTGGAAACCCAAGGTGAGAACTTCTCACTTTTAACTTGTTTTCTAGTTGAAATATATACTAGGATGCAGACGGTGCTTAGCAGCACCTGACACCCGTCGTCTACAGACCATGGATGACTTGTTTGTTTGATTGATGTGTTGTGGAAAATTGATTGTGTGATGTGGATTGAATAAATATTTTATAGTTAAAAATATAATTTTTAATGTGTATATAAAATAAATATTTATAAACAAATCGGACGATTTGTTTATATACACTGATTTGACTGATATTGATTGGGACGATAAATTTTACACATCGCCCAACTGCACAAATAAAAATCTGTGTTTTTCGATTTAAACCCCACACGGGTATTGGGATGATATTTGACGTACACTAATCCCGATTGTTTAGTTGTATGTCAATCGATGGGTTGACAGACCATGTAAGCGTTAATTATTTATATTTAATGCTAATGCAGTTGTGTGGTGCACTTTGGATGATGGTTGATTATTTATCATCGCTATTATATACATGTGTTGTATAGAATCCATATAAATAACATTATATGGTAATTGATTGGTCCTCATTCCAATTGGGAAAATAAGGAATATTATAAAAGAAAATTCATGTGTTGAATAGAATAAAAATTCATGTGTTGAATAGAAAGAAAATTTATGTGTTGAATAAAATATAAATTCATGTGTTGAATAAAATATATATTCTTGTGTTGAATAAAATATATATTCATGTGTTGAAGAAAATATTCATTTGTTGAATAAAATAACGAAGTTATTGAAATATATAAAGCCGTGTTGATTAGGTATGCGCCGTTTTGACGCGAGCGATATTTATATCGATTTTATTCATTTTTATAATGAATATCGAATAGGAATTGATTTCAAAATATAACATTTTGAAAATATTATCATTTATAGATTAATGATATGGGATATTCAATTTTGATTTGAAATTGAATGTGAAGTTGAAATCGTTTTGAAAACGAATTTAAAACGATTTATAAAATACGTTTTAAAAGGAAATCAATGAAATATATAATATATATATATTATATAATGGCCTGAATAGAACGCGCCGCGCTGCGGCAGTTCGCGAATTTCGACCATTGACTTCGAATGGATATTACGGGAGATCCGACCGTCGGATTCTCCTAAAACTGGAACCGTTGGTTTGTATCGAAAAGAGCTTTCTAATGAATATTAGAAATTAGAAATCTAACAGTTGGATTTGGAATTATGTCCAAATCAAATTTGGAAAAGGTCGTTGTAAGTGCAGTTTGATGATGGAAATCGACTGTACGGGCCTTGATAAAATTATTAAAAATAGTAATAATTTATGTAAAATCATAAGAAATGATTTGTGAAGAATTAGGATGAAAAATTCCATATTTGAAAAGATAAAAATAGATTTTTACCAAAATGAACTAGTTTTGAACTAGAATTATAATCCATTTATTTTTGAAATAAATTGGATTTGAAAGGGTTTTAAAAGTAACCAGAATTTCCAATAATTGAATTGGAATGGATTTGAATCGAAATTGTCTTTGGAATATTTCGATGTTGGATTTCGTGATTATACAGATATTGTTATGGAAATTTTAAAGATATATTTATATCGTTATTTCCAATATGATATTTGTTGGTCGTAGAATTTGATATTGAATATAAGCCAATATATTCTCTATTCAGAGCCTTGTATTTAATATCAAATGGGAATTGGGTTTATCGTGAACTGTGTTTTAACGACATTTGTTCTTTAACCCGATTTACAGTGAAATGTGATTTGGAATTTATAAATCTTTTGTTAAGATTTAAAGGAGGTTTTCCAAAGTAAAGTTTTCAAATTTAGTAAAATAAATTGGAATGGAATGGAATGTGATTTCGGGTTTATCGTGAACCGTGTTTTAAATGACACTTGTTCTTTAACCTAGTTAAAGAAAGGATATGATTTCCCAAGTTAAACAATCATTAATATTGATTTTTGGGAAGATTAAAACCAAGTGGTGTTTTAATGAACCTTTAATTAGATTGAAAAGATCGAGAATAGAGTATCACCAGTTTTGCTCCAGGCGATAGTTAAATCTTTAATTAGATTTGAGCGTGAAATGGTAATTGAATTTACCCATAATACCGTGGTGTTAGATATGAAGTATTACCAGTTTTACTTCATGGGATGAATAGGTTGGGATTGGGAAATTAAAACAAATGATTACTTCGGTAAGGTTCGTTAATCCCGACTAGTTTGGATAAACCATAATTTGGTTTGAATTGATATTCAAAGGAAGATTAAAAAATAAATTTAAAGAATTTATCTTTGATAAAATTAATGGGAACCTTTCCCAAAGTATAAGAATATTTGAACAAAAGAATATTCTGAATTGGAATGAGGCGTATATTGTGTTTGTGTGACACTTGTTTATTATATACACGAGTTATTCAGAAAGACCGGGTTTATCCCATTCTGAATAACTGATTCAACGATGTGTCAATAATGAAGACGGTGGTCGAAGACCGGAGGTCTTCACATCGTTTGGATAATTACTAATGATCTTGATTGGGCTGTACACCTAAGAGGAGGGAATCAGTTGGTGATCGTCCAGACGTACTTGGAGATCGATGGATATGCGAGGTACCAGGTGCCTCCGGTTTCGTTCAGACCTAGAACGAACTTGTAAGTGGACTATTTATTCTCTTGCTTAACGCCTTTCTCTGAGACGTACGAGCTTAGAGGTTATATATTGATGGATATCAATCGCATGGAGTGAATTGCCTGTGTGGCATGCCTAAGTGGTAAATGATCAAGGCTTTTATTGAAAAGCAAAGTCTTGTGGTTAATGATCAAAGCACGGCCTGTGTGGCATAGCTTTGTGTAGCGTTGATTCGTGAGCCTCACACCCCAGTTGTGAACCAGAAACGGGAGAGGACCTCAGGGAGGGCATGCGTTTCCTTCTAGCTAGGGTGGTGTCAGTGACCTACCAGCCCTGACATTTATATTATTTTCACCTGTGTGGTTGTTGCTGTTGCGAGGCGCCTCGGATATATCGGTGACTATGTGGAGCCGATGGAGTCATTTGGCTCATTTACGCCCCAAAGGGCGGGGAAACGCAGTGTTCAGGCATAATAATCCACATCGGTGGACCGGCCCTGACGATCCAAGGCTTGTCTGTGCGCTTGCCTGAGGCTCGGGCTAGAGAGTCTCGAATTCAGTGAGGACGATCCCTTGCCTCGGTTCACAGACGGAAATCCAATTTCCAATACGTGACTTTGCGGTTTTGATTGCAAACCTATATATGGCGACATAGTGGTATGGGGCACTTATGCCGTCTATGATTGATACTTATGATTGAAATTGTTTTGAAACTATACACTTATAGTAATAATAAAACATGAAATTTAGCGTATCAAGAATTCTTTGGCTATTATAAGGTAAAACCCTATCCTCCGGCTTGCGTTGCATTGTGTGATGGGACCTGGGTCTTATAATAGATTCATTGTTCTTTATTTAACATTGCGCTGTTGTTTTATGCACTGGTATTCGTGGAAGGAAACCCGTTCCATGTTATACGGCGTGGTCCCTTGATTTACCGAACTTTAAAATAAAGATTAATAACTGTTTTAGTTCTCACACCAGTCACATGACTGACCTGGAGTTTATTATTTTAACCTAAACTCTGGGTGCCCCTATTTTCCACACGGGCAGCTAGTAGTTTTGGTTTTGCAGATTTATAATCACAGGATCCTGGTTTACAGCTGGAATGATATCCGGAATATCCGTATATCTCTTTCAGTTGTGTATTGTATTATTTTTCCGCTGCAGTAATGTATTTAAATCTCTGTATTATATTTGTTTATACTCTGTATATTCTTGTATTCTGATGAAATTGTTGTAATAAGCAATGAAATGTTCTTCTGTTTGTGTTCTGATTCGTCTTGTCCTCAGTACGATCCGTGATTTCCCGTAAGGGGAAGTTTGGGTCGTAACATACTAATATGTTATAGTTTACAGATTGTGAAATTTAAGTAAGATCGAGTTAACACTTCAATTTCATTCTGATTCAACTGTCATGAACACAACTAAAAAAATAAGATTACATATCAACTTTCAATTCGATGGCTAAACTCAAAAGCAATCATGATATAAAGGTCTGATACATGCATTACCGTTTGAATTAAAATTTTGTTGTCATCCCTAACCGTTGTTCATGTTGTTTCATGTGACGTAACACAAGGAGTTTCCTATGCTAACACCAATTATACCCCACTCAAATTTCCATGTGTTATATTTCAAATAGGAGCTTATGTAGCGTAGCGTACTACATAACAATTTATATGTCAGACCACAAACTTCACTTAATTACTGTTACCTTTTATGTGTTTCTCTTTTGTTGCGCGCTCAACATGGTTAGTAGCACGAACAATAGCAATATCCAACTCCTACATTTTGTACAAATTTCAGCATTATACTTTATAATTAACTGCAAGATAAGAAAATCCAAGTAAGTTTCCATATTATGAAGGAGTTCTACTGGGTATAAAGAGAAGAACCTTTCACATTGTAATCACTGTTAGCTTTCGTAAGAGTGACCGTAGTCATGTCTTTTACAGCTCCAATATACTTTCTGAAGCTTGTAATTTGCGATCCCCTTCCTGCTATGCTACTATATATAAAAAATATCACTGCCAAATCAACAAAAAATTCCTTTCCAATTTGGAGAACAAAAGCAGTTAAATATTATATATTATTACATAGCTAGACATAAAGAATAAAGACCAAGGAAAATTAATTAAATATTCCTACTACCTTGTATCTTCTTGTTCTTAAATTCATATCTGGTTCAGTCTAACAATCCAACTTAATAATCCAAAAAAGGATCTCTGCTTGATAGGCTAGAAGATACATTTTAAGCATTTATCCACTTATTCGGCTAATATGTAGCAAACTCATTATTGGAGGCTAATACATATATTCTAAACAACTATTAGAATACCTCTAGACTCCTTCGATTTGACCAAAGGTCGTTTTACGCTTACTGTTAAACTATGTGAGTTATTCTCCAGGTGAACAATTCTCCAGTACATACTCGAGATACAGGACATGAGATGCTATATATTCTCTAGAGGTGAATTATTCTCCAGTAGCCGTGAGATATTATGTGAGGATACAGGACGTGAGATGCTATTCTCCAGGATAAATATAGGATCTGATGTACGCTACTATTTTGTATTCAAATTTATTTTTAATATGCGTATTTTTCGCAAAACACAAATAGCCAAACACACATAAAGATGAATAAGACGGAACCTTTCCGAATAAAATTTCATGAGGAGATTTGAAACTAAGAGTACGTGTGGGTAATTTATTTATGAGAAATGCAGCAGTGAGAATACATTCGCCTCAAAAAGAGAGGGGAAGATTAGCTTGGAATCATAGTGAGCGAGCAACATCAAGCAAGTGTCGATGTTTACGTTCCATAATCCCATTTTGTTGAGGAGTGGCTACACAACTTCGTTGATGGATTATACTATGAAAATGAAACCAATTTTGAAACACTGATGAAAGAAACTTAGTTCCATTGTCAGATCGAAGAGCTTGAAGTTATGGAATAAAAATATCACCATTTCCATATTGTATAGTGGAGATTGATAGTCCAAACTGTCTATTAACTTGACTAGAATAATGTTTTATCATATAAAAAGTTTGATACTTGAATTTCATTAAATAGACCCAAGTGCATCTTGAATAATCAACAAAAATGATAAGAAAAACGTGAACTATTTTTAGATGGAACATTAAATGGTCCCTAAACATCAACATGTAATAATTCAAAACATACAAAAGAACAATATACACTTTGTGGAAACGAAATATGACATTGCTTAGCTTGTGGGCAAACATCACAAATAAATTTACTATTCACGGATATATCTGGAAAATTATTAACAAGGAATTTAAAACGGGAACTACTAGGATGACCAAGGCGAGAGTGCCAAAGATCAAAATTATCTGAATGCTGAAATGAAAAAAATGAATTCAAATGGGAAACATCCTCTAAGTAGTAAAGGCCACAATGAACTCTACCCCGACCAATCGTCCTGTTTGTCAACAGATCCTGAAAAATGATATTTGAAATTTAGATAAAATTACTTCAAAATTAAGTTGTTTTGTTAATTGTGAGACAGATAATAAACTGAATTTGAATGATGGGATAAAAAATACATCTTTGAGAATAAGGAACTTTAAATGTTTAACAATTCCAATGTGAGTCATTGATGCAAAAGTGCCATCAGGTAATTGAACAGACTTATGTTTTTGCAATGGAACATATGAAGAAAAAACTGATAGTGATGTGCATATATGATTGGATGCGCCTGAATCTATAATCCAACAAGAATACATACAAGACAGAATTGTACCTGTTAAGTTAGCCGATAGTTCACTGACTTTGTTTTTAGCCAAGAGAGCAAGCAACTTATTGTACTATTGAGTTGTCAGATGATTGTTTGGCACGGCATGAGAGGCTGATCCATGTTCAACTGCACGCTTTTCTTGTTTTCTTGGTAATCCATGAAGTTGATAGCATTTGTCCCGAATATGCCCATGTCGGTTGCAGTGATTATAGAATGGACGCTGCCTCTTTGACAGCCCACGGTATGGTGGCTTTGCAGCTTGGAAGGAAGCACACTCAACAGCAGGGGTTAATCAAACATTCAACTCTTGTTGCTTCTCTTCTTGATGGACAAGATTGTAAATTCACTGAATGGATGGAAATGGCTCCATAAGGAGAATCTGACTTCGCACAGCAGCAAAACTATCATGAAGTCCTTGAAGGAACTCCATGGCTTGATCCTGATTTTGCTGTTCAATAATACACTTTACATTTCTGCAAGTACATGCAACAATCGAAATAATGCTACTCAGTTCATCCCACAAAGATTTTAGTTGGGTGAAGTATAATGAAACACTCATACCTTCTTGTTTGGGAGAGGAGATAGAGAGTTTTAACTGATATATCTTCGGCGCATTTGACTGAGAGAAGCACTCTTTGAGATCCATCCACATCTAGACAGCTCTGTCTGCATAGAGAATACTTGGACTGATTTCCGGAGATACGGAATTGAGTATCCGGCTGCCAATAAGATCGTTGCAGCGACGCAAATTGGCAATGTCGGTTTCTACTGTTGGGATCAATAAGGAATTGTCGACAAAAACAAATTTTCTCTTGGCTCGTAATGCCATTGTAATGGCATGACTCCAAGAGCCATAATTATCACCAGTTAAGAGAGGTGTGACAAGAACAGTAGAGGGACTATCAGAATGATGGATAGCTTAAGGAACAACTCTTATAGAAACAGTAGTAGAATTGTTTTCATTAGCCATTATGAGAAATTGAGAAAAATAAGAGTGTAATTGTAAAGACCCGCAACTTCCCCGTAAAGGAAAGCGTCGGATAGTTCGAGAACAAACCACAGCAGAACGCATACAGAAGGACATTTCATTGTATATTACAACAATGCATCAGATTACAAGAATATACAGAGTATAAACGAATATTACACAGAAATATCAGAGATTTAAATTACATTTAAATACATAGCAGCGGAAAATAATACAATACACAACTAGAAGAGATATACGGATACAAAGCTTTCCGGATATCGTTCCAGCTGTAAACCAGGATCCTGTGAATATAAATCTGCAAAACCAAAACTACTAGCTGCCCGTGTCAAAATAAGGGCACCCAGAGTTTAGGTTAAAACAATAAACTCCAGGTCAGTCATGGGACTGGTGTGAGAACTAAAACAGTTAATCTTTATTTTCAAAGTTAGGTAAATCAAGGGACCACGCCGTATAACACGGAACGGGTTTCCTCCCAAGAATACCAGTGCATAAAACAAACAGCGCAATGCTAAATAAAGAAAAATGAAGCTGTTATAAGACCCAGGTCCCATCACACAATGCAACGCAGTCGAGGATAGGGTTTTCCCTTATAACAGCCAAAGAATGCTTGATACGTTTTAAAACAAATCATTTGATACTATTATAAGTGTATAAAACAACTTCAAATCATAAGTATCAATCATAGGCGGCATAAGCGCCCCATCCCACTATGTCGCCATATATAGGGTTACAATTAAAACCGCAAATGTCACGTATTTGGAAATTGGATTTCCATCTATGAACCGAGGCAAAAGATAGTCCTCAACCTATTCGTGACTCTCTAGCCCGAGCCACCGGCAAGTACTCAGTCAAGCCTTGGAGCGACAGGGCCGGTCCACCGATGTGGATTAAAATGCCTGAACACTACGTCTCCCCACCCTATGGGGTGTAAGTCTGGTCCGTCAGCCGACCAGAATGCATTCGGCCGAAACCGATATAACCGAGGCGCCTCGCAACCGCAACAACCACATAAGTCAAACTCGTCAGGGCGTGTAAAACCACTGACGCCACTTCTAGCTAGAAAGAAACGCAAGTCCTCCCTGAGGTCCGTCTCCCGTTTTTGGTTCATACCGGGTGTGAAACACGCGAGGTAAACGTTACACAAAGCTACGCCACAAAGGCCGTGCTTTGATCATCACCACAAGACTTTGCTTTTCAACAGAAGCCTTGATCATTTGCATCTTAGCATGCCACACAGGCAAGCCATCCTATGCAACCGATATCAGTCACACAGAATGAAATCCGATGTCAGACACACAGTCCATTTACAAGTCCGTTCTGGGTCTGAACGAAACCGGAGGCACCTAGTACCCCGCATATCCATCGATCTCCAAGCACGTCTGGACGATCACTAACTGTTTCCATCTTCTTGGGTGTACAGCCCAATCAAGATCATCAGTTATCACCCAAACGACGTGAAGACTTCCGGTCTTCGACTATCGTCTTCATCTTCGACTTATCGTCGTATCAGTTATTCAGAATGGGATAAACCCGGTCTTCCCGAATAACTCGCGTATATTTTATAAAAGTGTTACACAAACACAACATACGCCTCATTCCAATTCATTAGTCACTAACCGTAAATTAATCAAGAGAATAATTCCCCAAATATTAACCCCGAAGGCCGAAACCAACATCAGATCAATATCCAGAAAACCATTCTGCTTGGCTAACCGACAGTTAGTTTCTAAATTTCACATTCATAGGGAAAGATTCCCATTAATTTTATAAAAGATAAATTCCTTGAATTTATTCTTTAATCCATTTTTGAATATCAATTCAAACTAGTCGGGATTAGCGAACCTTACCGAAGTAATCATTTGTTTTAATTTCCCAATCCCAACCTATTCATCCCATGAAGTAAAACTGGTAATACTTCATATCTAACACCACAGTGTTATCGGTAAATTCAATTACCATTTCACGTTCAAATCTAATTAAAGATTTAACTATCGCCTGGAGCAAAACTGGTGATACTCCACTTTCGATCATTTCAATCTAATTAAAGATTCATTAAAACTCCACTTAGTTTTAATCTTCGACTGGGTTAAAGAATCAGTGTCATTTAAAACACGGTTCACGATAAACCCAAAATCACATTCATTAATTATCGGGTTAAAGAACGAGTGTTATTTAAAACACTGCTCACGATAAACCCAAAAATCAATATCAATTCAATTCCAATTAAATATTATTTAATTGGTACACTTCATTAAATCTAAATAAAAAGATTTAATCTTTTCTCAACTGGGTTCAAGAATAGTGTTAGTGAAGACACCATTCACGACAAACCCAAATCACATTCGATATTCAATACAAGGCTCTGAATAGAAAATATATCGGCTTATATTCAATATCGAATTCTACGACTAACAAATGTCGTATTGGAAATAACGATATCAATATATATCTTTCAAATTTCCATAACAACACCTGTATAATCACGAATTCCAACATCGAAATATTCCGAAGACAATTTCGATTCAAATCCACTCCAATGCAATCATTGGAAATTTTGGTTATTTTTAAAACCCTTTTCGAATTCAATTTATTTATTTAAAAATAAATAGAATTATAATTCTAGTTCAAAACTAGTTCATTTCGATAAAAATCCATTTTTATCTTTTCAAATATGGAGTTTTTCATCCCAATTCTTTCTAAATCATTTCTTATGATTTTACACAAATTATTGCTATTTTTAATAATTTTATCAAGGCCCATACAGTCGATTTCCATTAACGGCCATCGAACTGCACTTACAGCGACCTTTTTCGAATTTGATTTGGACGTATCTCCAAATCCAACCGTTAGATTTCAAATTTCTAACATTCATTAGAAAGCTCTTTTCGATACGAACCCAACGGTTCCGGTTTTAGGAGAATCCGACGGTCGGATCTCCCGTAATGTCCGTTCGAAATAAATGGTCGAAATTCGCGAACTGCCGCGACGCGGCGCGTTCTATTCAGGCCATTATATTATATATAATATATATAATATATATTTCGTCGATTTCTATTTAAAACGAATTATATAAATAGTTTTGAATTCGTTTCAAAAACATTTTCAACTTCCATTTCAATTCAAATCAAAATTGAATTCTTCTTTATAAATTCGTTTCAAAATCCATTTCCATTCAATTCAAATTTCAATTCAATTTGAATTTATTTCACTTCGCTTTCAATTCAATTCGAAATCGTTTTCAATTCAATTCATTTCGAAATCGTTTTCAGTTCAATTCATTTCGAAATCGTTTTCAGTTCAATTCATTTCGAAATCGTTTTCAGTTCAATTCATTTCGAAATCGTTTTCAATTCAATTCATTTCGAAATCGTTTTCAATTCAATTCATTTCGAAATCGTTTTCAATTCAATTCATTTCGAAATCGTTTTCAATTCAATTCATTTCGAAATCGTTTTCAATTCAATTCATTTCGAAATCGTTTTCAATTCAATTCATTTCGAAATCGTTTTCAATTCAATTCATTTCGAAATCGTTTTCAATTCAATTCATTTCGAAATCGTTTTCAATTCAATTCATTTCGAAATCGTTTTCAATTCAATTCATTTCGAAATCGTTTTCAATTCAATTCATTTCGAAATCGTTTTCAATTCAATTCATTTCGAAATCGTTTTCAATTCAATTCATTTCGAAATCGTTTTCAATTCAATTCATTTCGAAATCGTTTTCAATTCAATTCATTTCGAAATCGTTTTCAATTCAATTCATTTCGAAATCGTTTTCAATTCAATTCATTTCGAAATCGTTTTCAATTCAATTCATTTCGAAATCGTTTTCAATTCAATTCATTTCGAAATCGTTTTCAATTCAATTCATTTCAAAATATTCGATTTCGAAATCACGTTTCAATATTCATTTTAAAATGAATAAAATCGATATAAATATCGTTCACGTCAAAATGGCGTCAATCTAATCCTCACGGCTTCACATATTTCTATTTTCAAATATTCTATTTCAAATATTTCTATTTCAAATATTTCTATTTCAAATATTTCTTTTTTTCTCGAAACTGGAATGAGGCCCAATCAATTACCATATAATGTTAATTATATGGATTTTCTACAACACATGTATATATCAACAATGATGAATAATCAACCATCAACCAAAGTGCACTACACTGTATAAGCATCAAATATAGACATTTAACGCTTATAGCAGCTTGTCAATCAATCGATCGACATATTTAATAAATCAGGATGAGTGAACTTCAAATTTCATCCTAACACCCGTGTGGGGTTTCAAACAATCAAACACATATTTTATTTGTGCAGTTAGGCGATGTGTAAAATTTATCGACCCAATCAACGTCATTCAAATAGGTGTACATAAACAAACCGTTTGGTTTGTAAATGAATATTTATTTATTCACATTCACGTTAAAAATTATATTTTTAACGATAACACATTTTATTTTAACATATGAATTTATATTCAGTTCATTCGTTAAATAAAATGCTATTTTTATTTTTCTAACTTATTTTAGAAAATTTCGGCGGCATAACGGCACGATACTAGAAACGGGACAAGGCCTAGCCTTATCCCCGGTCTAGTGAAGGCCTACGCCATTCACACATCAATCAAATCAATTCGTTATGCAAACCATAAACTTTGGAGTAAGGGTCTAACCTAGCCTTACTCCTTCGCCTTATAACGGCGCACGTCTAATCCTAACCAATTTATCGATTCGATTTTTCACACCACAAACCACATTCAAACCAATATCACAATCAATCACCAAACAGTCAAACAAACAAGTCCATGGTCTGTGGACGGGTGTCGGGTGCTACTAAGCACCGTCTGCATCCTAGTATATATATAACTAGAAAAATAAATTGAAGGGTGAGAAATTCTCACCTTTAGCTATCCAACCATCTCGACTCTTCTTTTGCAGAAGTCTTCGTCGTTTCGCCTTTTTGTCACCTTCGTTGCTGCTTTCACTACATACGTAAAAATCACATTTTTACTTCGCTATTCAATATATAAAAATCGAATTTTTAGTTCGAAGTTCAATATATAAAAATCGAATTTTTATTTCAAAGTTCAATATATAAAAATCGAATTTTTATTACAGAGTTCAATATATAAAAATCGAATTTTTAGTTCGAAGTTCAATATATAAAAATCGAATTTTTATTTCGCCATTCAATATAAAAAAACTAATTTTTATTCTTCGCTTTCATATATAAAGATCTAAATTTTCTCCTATTTCTTTTCAAAACAAATGTTGATTTTCTTTTCAAAACAAATGTTGATTTTCTTTTCAAAACAAATGTTGATTTTCTTTTCAAAACAAATGTTGATTTTCTTTTCATAACAAATGTTGGTTTTCTTTTCAAAACAAATGTTGATTTTCTTTTCAAAACAAATGTTGATTTTCTTTTCAAAACAAATGTTGATTTTCTTTTCAAAACAAATGTTGATTTTCTTTTCAAAACAAATGTTGATTTTCTTTTCAAAACAAATTTATATATACTTCAAAAACAATCAACAAGGTATATGATTGTAAATAATAACAATAAAAGAAGAAATAAACCACCTTCATCCCCGATTATCACGCTTAAGACGTTTGCTTCGAAGAACTCATCCATTAGCACTTCAACCCGCCCGCAATCCGAGGTGCCGAAGTCTGATCGGAGGCGTCCCCCTCCTGCGCCTCGACGGTGCTTGTCAGCACTGGCCACCGCTGCCAGTTCGGCGGTCCTCAGGCGGAGGAAATCGAGCTCGAACCTCGATTTGGGCATTGGGGGGGTGGTGTTGTTTACACGGGGGAGGAGGAGAGAGGGGGAGTGCGGCCTGACGGGGTGGGGTCCGTGGGTGGTGGCGCGGTCCGATGGAGGTGGGCGGCGGCTATACAAGGGGCGACGGAGGTTATCGAGGAAGGGGCGGGTTTTAGGTTTTTTTTCTTTTTTTTTTTCCTCTTTCTGTTAAACGAAAACGGGGGGGGGGGGGGGCCAATGAAGAAAAAGGGGGGAAACGAAAATTAAAATAATATATTTTTTTTTCATTAATTAATTATTTAATTTTGGTAAAAAGGTTGACTTTTACATATGTCCTCGAAACAAGGCCTACCGCCTGTCGTCCATAGCGTTTTACCCCCATTCCGAACACAATGGGATATGTATCGTACGTTGATTTGATCGTTTCGATCAGTTTCCGTTAAAATCAACATATAACTCTATATATTGAATTTGAACGCGCATTTCAATTTACCGGGGTCGCATACTAACTAGAAAAATTCCAGAAAAATATTTTCTAGCTTCGTATTGACAATACGGTCCTAACAAAACTAGTTTCGTCGAATTCTGAGACCGTTAGAAAAATGGCCATTTTTCAGTCGATTAAAATCAACTAAAACTGGTCAAATGCGTTTTCCTTTGCCACGCTCACATATTGATTCGAAAAATTATGAAATTTGGAATCTAGCAATAACTTAACATCACGGACCCAACAAAAGTGGTTTCGTCGAAATCCGAGGTCGTTTGCAAAATGTCCATTTTTAAGGGCCTGAATTCCATAGCGACTATTCAGAATTTTCAACTGGACATATCTTTTTATTCCCGCTATGAAATCTTGATCTTTCGGATTTGTTGGAAAGATATTATCAAATAGATCCTAATGTTTTCGGTTTCACTAAAATCCGGATTGTTTTGCACCCGGTACATTCAATTGAAGTTTGAAATCGAATTATCGAACTACCGCGCCATTTTCAATTCTGTTTATAATTATATATAAATATTTATATTCTAACGACGACGCGTATAATATATACGTTCGAATTATATTCAAAATAAATTTCTCGTCGATATTATTTAAAATAATTCATTTTAAATAATCAAAATTCGCTAAAATGGCCAAAATAAAAATTTCAAACTGGCTCGCATTTTACGGGTTGTTACAATCTCCCCCACTTAAAACTTTTCGTC
This sequence comes from Allium sativum, assembly GCA_030737875.1. Lineage (NCBI taxonomy): Eukaryota > Viridiplantae > Streptophyta > Magnoliopsida > Asparagales > Amaryllidaceae > Allium > Allium sativum. The sequence continues at coordinate 507,402,977 of CM060920.1, read as the reverse complement.
CCCGAAAAGGAACAAAGTCGAAAGTGGTTGGATTATTAAGCTCTACATTCGATCTGGCTTTCATTCTCTAACTTTTCAGTTTCTGAGAATTTTCAAAATTTCAAAAATTTGGCTAACACCCTAAATTTTTGAAAAATTTCGCCATAACCTCCCCTGCACCGGGAGCATCGGGGAATTTCAAATAGCTTCCCCGGTCCTTCAGATCTCAAAAAGAAAAAGAAAAAGCCAAGCGGCTAGCCAATAGGCTCACAAAATCATCATCACCCAAACAAAACAGGAAATTATGTAGTAAACATGTACCTATTTGTCGGGCAAACAAATTTTATTCTCTGGCTCTAGCCTCCTTGCTATGACCTGTTCAATGATATACATGTATATGCAAACAGATGCGACCAATTTTCAATACAATTCAATATTTGATTCAATTAGGCATAATAGTTCAAAATTAGCAAACAAATAAACTAACAACACAAACATCAATCAATTAGTTGATTAGCTTTTCAAATGCATAACTTTGATATATAGTCAAAAATTAGATTTTGATGCCAAATCACAACAATAGGCCCTATCTAATTTTGGTTCTCACACCAATCAATAGGAAATATATAGATATTACACGTTCGTCACTCGAATATAAATTCTGACGATGAGTACTCAACCATCAGAATCATCTTCGGGCCACTAGAGTATGATTCCATATCTATCCAATATATTAAAACTTCGAATACACGCGGATCAGACGTATACGCAAAATCTTTATATACTGGACTGTCCAACTCAATATAATTAAATAATCAAATACGAATAAGTGATTTAAATTTTCAAAACAAAAATTTGTTTTCATTTTCAAAAATATACTCTTCACACTCGTTCTAGGATACTACTGATCCTATCTCTAACGAGTCATCCCATTGGATATTACTAATCCAATATCTGATGAATTCTTTCGTATGGTTCTAACGTGCCTTGTTCTCTGCTTTGTAAACCAAAGCTCTGATACCAAATGTAAAGACCCGCAACTTCCCCGTAAAGGAAAGCGTCGGATAGTTCGAGAACAAACCACAGCAGAACGCATACAGAAGGACATTTCATTGTATATTACAACAATGCATCAGATTACAAGAATATACAGAGTATAAACGAATATTACACAGAAATATCAGAGATTTAAATTACATTTAAATACATAGCAGCGGAAAATAATACAATACACAACTAGAAGAGATATACGGATACAAAGCTTTCCGGATATCGTTCCAGCTGTAAACCAGGATCCTGTGAATATAAATCTGCAAAACCAAAACTACTAGCTGCCCGTGTCAAAATAAGGGCACCCAGAGTTTAGGTTAAAACAATAAACTCCAGGTCAGTCATGGGACTGGTGTGAGAACTAAAACAGTTAATCTTTATTTTCAAAGTTAGGTAAATCAAGGGACCACGCCGTATAACACGGAACGGGTTTCCTCCCAAGAATACCAGTGCATAAAACAAACAGCGCAATGCTAAATAAAGAAAAATGAAGCTGTTATAAGACCCAGGTCCCATCACACAATGCAACGCAGTCGAGGATAGGGTTTTCCCTTATAACAGCCAAAGAATGCTTGATACGTTTTAAAACAAATCATTTGATACTATTATAAGTGTATAAAACAACTTCAAATCATAAGTATCAATCATAGGCGGCATAAGCGCCCCATCCCACTATGTCGCCATATATAGGGTTACAATTAAAACCGCAAATGTCACGTATTTGGAAATTGGATTTCCATCTATGAACCGAGGCAAAAGATAGTCCTCAACCTATTCGTGACTCTCTAGCCCGAGCCACCGGCAAGTACTCAGTCAAGCCTTGGAGCGACAGGGCCGGTCCACCGATGTGGATTAAAATGCCTGAACACTACGTCTCCCCACCCTATGGGGTGTAAGTCTGGTCCGTCAGCCGACCAGAATGCATTCGGCCGAAACCGATATAACCGAGGCGCCTCGCAACCGCAACAACCACATAAGTCAAACTCGTCAGGGCGTGTAAAACCACTGACGCCACTTCTAGCTAGAAAGAAACGCAAGTCCTCCCTGAGGTCCGTCTCCCGTTTTTGGTTCATACCGGGTGTGAAACACGCGAGGTAAACGTTACACAAAGCTACGCCACAAAGGCCGTGCTTTGATCATCACCACAAGACTTTGCTTTTCAACAGAAGCCTTGATCATTTGCATCTTAGCATGCCACACAGGCAAGCCATCCTATGCAACCGATATCAGTCACACAGAATGAAATCCGATGTCAGACACACAGTCCATTTACAAGTCCGTTCTGGGTCTGAACGAAACCGGAGGCACCTAGTACCCCGCATATCCATCGATCTCCAAGCACGTCTGGACGATCACTAACTGTTTCCATCTTCTTGGGTGTACAGCCCAATCAAGATCATCAGTTATCACCCAAACGACGTGAAGACTTCCGGTCTTCGACTATCGTCTTCATCTTCGACTTATCGTCGTATCAGTTATTCAGAATGGGATAAACCCGGTCTTCCCGAATAACTCGCGTATATTTTATAAAAGTGTTACACAAACACAACATACGCCTCATTCCAATTCATTAGTCACTAACCGTAAATTAATCAAGAGAATAATTCCCCAAATATTAACCCCGAAGGCCGAAACCAACATCAGATCAATATCCAGAAAACCATTCTGCTTGGCTAACCGACAGTTAGTTTCTAAATTTCACATTCATAGGGAAAGATTCCCATTAATTTTATAAAAGATAAATTCCTTGAATTTATTCTTTAATCCATTTTTGAATATCAATTCAAACTAGTCGGGATTAGCGAACCTTACCGAAGTAATCATTTGTTTTAATTTCCCAATCCCAACCTATTCATCCCATGAAGTAAAACTGGTAATACTTCATATCTAACACCACAGTGTTATCGGTAAATTCAATTACCATTTCACGTTCAAATCTAATTAAAGATTTAACTATCGCCTGGAGCAAAACTGGTGATACTCCACTTTCGATCATTTCAATCTAATTAAAGATTCATTAAAACTCCACTTAGTTTTAATCTTCGACTGGGTTAAAGAATCAGTGTCATTTAAAACACGGTTCACGATAAACCCAAAATCACATTCATTAATTATCGGGTTAAAGAACGAGTGTTATTTAAAACACTGCTCACGATAAACCCAAAAATCAATATCAATTCAATTCCAATTAAATATTATTTAATTGGTACACTTCATTAAATCTAAATAAAAAGATTTAATCTTTTCTCAACTGGGTTCAAGAATAGTGTTAGTGAAGACACCATTCACGACAAACCCAAATCACATTCGATATTCAATACAAGGCTCTGAATAGAAAATATATCGGCTTATATTCAATATCGAATTCTACGACTAACAAATGTCGTATTGGAAATAACGATATCAATATATATCTTTCAAATTTCCATAACAACACCTGTATAATCACGAATTCCAACATCGAAATATTCCGAAGACAATTTCGATTCAAATCCACTCCAATGCAATCATTGGAAATTTTGGTTATTTTTAAAACCCTTTTCGAATTCAATTTATTTATTTAAAAATAAATAGAATTATAATTCTAGTTCAAAACTAGTTCATTTCGATAAAAATCCATTTTTATCTTTTCAAATATGGAGTTTTTCATCCCAATTCTTTCTAAATCATTTCTTATGATTTTACACAAATTATTGCTATTTTTAATAATTTTATCAAGGCCCATACAGTCGATTTCCATTAACGGCCATCGAACTGCACTTACAGCGACCTTTTTCGAATTTGATTTGGACGTATCTCCAAATCCAACCGTTAGATTTCAAATTTCTAACATTCATTAGAAAGCTCTTTTCGATACGAACCCAACGGTTCCGGTTTTAGGAGAATCCGACGGTCGGATCTCCCGTAATGTCCGTTCGAAATAAATGGTCGAAATTCGCGAACTGCCGCGACGCGGCGCGTTCTATTCAGGCCATTATATTATATATAATATATATAATATATATTTCGTCGATTTCTATTTAAAACGAATTATATAAATAGTTTTGAATTCGTTTCAAAAACATTTTCAACTTCCATTTCAATTCAAATCAAAATTGAATTCTTCTTTATAAATTCGTTTCAAAATCCATTTCCATTCAATTCAAATTTCAATTCAATTTGAATTTATTTCACTTCGCTTTCAATTCAATTCGAAATCGTTTTCAATTCAATTCATTTCGAAATCGTTTTCAGTTCAATTCATTTCGAAATCGTTTTCAGTTCAATTCATTTCGAAATCGTTTTCAGTTCAATTCATTTCGAAATCGTTTTCAATTCAATTCATTTCGAAATCGTTTTCAATTCAATTCATTTCGAAATCGTTTTCAATTCAATTCATTTCGAAATCGTTTTCAATTCAATTCATTTCGAAATCGTTTTCAATTCAATTCATTTCGAAATCGTTTTCAATTCAATTCATTTCGAAATCGTTTTCAATTCAATTCATTTCGAAATCGTTTTCAATTCAATTCATTTCGAAATCGTTTTCAATTCAATTCATTTCGAAATCGTTTTCAATTCAATTCATTTCGAAATCGTTTTCAATTCAATTCATTTCGAAATCGTTTTCAATTCAATTCATTTCGAAATCGTTTTCAATTCAATTCATTTCGAAATCGTTTTCAATTCAATTCATTTCGAAATCGTTTTCAATTCAATTCATTTCGAAATCGTTTTCAATTCAATTCATTTCGAAATCGTTTTCAATTCAATTCATTTCGAAATCGTTTTCAATTCAATTCATTTCGAAATCGTTTTCAATTCAATTCATTTCGAAATCGTTTTCAATTCAATTCATTTCAAAATATTCGATTTCGAAATCACGTTTCAATATTCATTTTAAAATGAATAAAATCGATATAAATATCGTTCACGTCAAAATGGCGTCAATCTAATCCTCACGGCTTCACATATTTCTATTTTCAAATATTCTATTTCAAATATTTCTATTTCAAATATTTCTATTTCAAATATTTCTTTTTTTCTCGAAACTGGAATGAGGCCCAATCAATTACCATATAATGTTAATTATATGGATTTTCTACAACACATGTATATATCAACAATGATGAATAATCAACCATCAACCAAAGTGCACTACACTGTATAAGCATCAAATATAGACATTTAACGCTTATAGCAGCTTGTCAATCAATCGATCGACATATTTAATAAATCAGGATGAGTGAACTTCAAATTTCATCCTAACACCCGTGTGGGGTTTCAAACAATCAAACACATATTTTATTTGTGCAGTTAGGCGATGTGTAAAATTTATCGACCCAATCAACGTCATTCAAATAGGTGTACATAAACAAACCGTTTGGTTTGTAAATGAATATTTATTTATTCACATTCACGTTAAAAATTATATTTTTAACGATAACACATTTTATTTTAACATATGAATTTATATTCAGTTCATTCGTTAAATAAAATGCTATTTTTATTTTTCTAACTTATTTTAGAAAATTTCGGCGGCATAACGGCACGATACTAGAAACGGGACAAGGCCTAGCCTTATCCCCGGTCTAGTGAAGGCCTACGCCATTCACACATCAATCAAATCAATTCGTTATGCAAACCATAAACTTTGGAGTAAGGGTCTAACCTAGCCTTACTCCTTCGCCTTATAACGGCGCACGTCTAATCCTAACCAATTTATCGATTCGATTTTTCACACCACAAACCACATTCAAACCAATATCACAATCAATCACCAAACAGTCAAACAAACAAGTCCATGGTCTGTGGACGGGTGTCGGGTGCTACTAAGCACCGTCTGCATCCTAGTATATATATAACTAGAAAAATAAATTGAAGGGTGAGAAATTCTCACCTTTAGCTATCCAACCATCTCGACTCTTCTTTTGCAGAAGTCTTCGTCGTTTCGCCTTTTTGTCACCTTCGTTGCTGCTTTCACTACATACGTAAAAATCACATTTTTACTTCGCTATTCAATATATAAAAATCGAATTTTTAGTTCGAAGTTCAATATATAAAAATCGAATTTTTATTTCAAAGTTCAATATATAAAAATCGAATTTTTATTACAGAGTTCAATATATAAAAATCGAATTTTTAGTTCGAAGTTCAATATATAAAAATCGAATTTTTATTTCGCCATTCAATATAAAAAAACTAATTTTTATTCTTCGCTTTCATATATAAAGATCTAAATTTTCTCCTATTCCTTTTCAAAACAAATGTTGATTTTCTTTTCAAAACAAATGTTGATTTTCTTTTCAAAACAAATGTTGATTTTCTTTTCAAAACAAATGTTGATTTTCTTTTCATAACAAATGTTGGTTTTCTTTTCAAAACAAATGTTGATTTTCTTTTCAAAACAAATGTTGATTTTCTTTTCAAAACAAATGTTGATTTTCTTTTCAAAACAAATGTTGATTTTCTTTTCAAAACAAATGTTGATTTTCTTTTCAAAACAAATTTATATATACTTCAAAAACAATCAACAAGGTATATGATTGTAAATAATAACAATAAAAGAAGAAATAAACCACCTTCATCCCCGATTATCACGCTTAAGACGTTTGCTTCGAAGAACTCATCCATTAGCACTTCAACCCGCCCGCAATCCGAGGTGCCGAAGTCTGATCGGAGGCGTCCCCCTCCTGCGCCTCGACGGTGCTTGTCAGCACTGGCCACCGCTGCCAGTTCGGCGGTCCTCAGGCGGAGGAAATCGAGCTCGAACCTCGATTTGGGCATTGGGGGGGTGGTGTTGTTTACACGGGGGAGGAGGAGAGAGGGGGAGTGCGGCCTGACGGGGTGGGGTCCGTGGGTGGTGGCGCGGTCCGATGGAGGTGGGCGGCGGCTATACAAGGGGCGACGGAGGTTATCGAGGAAGGGGCGGGTTTTAGGTTTTTTTTCTTTTTTTTTTTCCTCTTTCTGTTAAACGAAAACGGGGGGGGGGGGGCCAATGAAGAAAAAGGGGGGAAACGAAAATTAAAATAATATATTTTTTTTTTCATTAATTAATTATTTAATTTTGGTAAAAAGGTTGACTTTTACATATGTCCTCGAAACAAGGCCTACCGCCTGTCGTCCATAGCGTTTTACCCCCATTCCGAACACAATGGGATATGTATCGTACGTTGATTTGATCGTTTCGATCAGTTTCCGTTAAAATCAACATATAACTCTATATATTGAATTTGAACGCGCATTTCAATTTACCGGGGTCGCATACTAACTAGAAAAATTCCAGAAAAATATTTTCTAGCTTCGTATTGACAATACGGTCCTAACAAAACTAGTTTCGTCGAATTCTGAGACCGTTAGAAAAATGGCCATTTTTCAGTCGATTAAAATCAACTAAAACTGGTCAAATGCGTTTTCCTTTGCCACGCTCACATATTGATTCGAAAAATTATGAAATTTGGAATCTAGCAATAACTTAACATCACGGACCCAACAAAAGTGGTTTCGTCGAAATCCGAGGTCGTTTGCAAAATGTCCATTTTTAAGGGCCTGAATTCCATAGCGACTATTCAGAATTTTCAACTGGACATATCTTTTTATTCCCGCTATGAAATCTTGATCTTTCGGATTTGTTGGAAAGATATTATCAAATAGATCCTAATGTTTTCGGTTTCACTAAAATCCGGATTGTTTTGCACCCGGTACATTCAATTGAAGTTTGAAATCGAATTATCGAACTACCGCGCCATTTTCAATTCTGTTTATAATTATATATAAATATTTATATTCTAACGACGACGCGTATAATATATACGTTCGAATTATATTCAAAATAAATTTCTCGTCGATATTATTTAAAATAATTCATTTTAAATAATCAAAATTCGCTAAAATGGCCAAAATAAAAATTTCAAACTGGCTCGCATTTTACGGGTTGTTACAGTAATTTTATTTAATGGTGCTTTGATACCATGTGAAACAGGAAAATATTTTTGAATTACTTGTTTTATTTCATTGAATAAATGGGTATTTATACACAATATTTACACTTACACAGCTGAATGAAAATTTGAATACAAAATAGTAGCTTACACAAGATCCTATATTTATCCTGGAGAATAGCATCTCACGTCCTATATCCTCACATAATATCTCACGGCTACTGGAGAGTAGTTCACCTCTGGAGAATAGCATCTCACGTCCTGTATCCTGAGTATGTACTGGAGAATAGTTCACTTGGAGACATAAAGAATAAAGACCAAAGAAAATTAATTAAATATTCCTACTGCCTTGTATCTTCTTGTTCTTAAATTCATATATGGTTTTGTGTCTGTGACGATCCGAAATCCCCCGACCTCCGAAGAGACGGAAAACAACGGATTGCTTTGATAACACAACACATCAGAACACAAACAACAGAACATTTCATTGCTATTACAACAATTACATCAGAGTACAAGAATATATCATAGTACAAGATAAATATTACTCCACGGAAATAAAATAATACCAGAGATCTACTATTACAAAATCACCGGAAATAAAATGTATAAATACAATGCATAGTGGAAATACATCAACTAATCACAACTGAAAGAAATATACGGATACAAAGCTTTCCGAATATGCTCCAGCTATAAACCAGGATCCTGTTAAATAGAAATCTGCAAAAACCAAAACTACTAGCTGCACGTGTGGAAAAAATGGGCACCCGGAGTTTAGGTTGAAACAATAAACTCCAGGTCAGTCATGGGACTGGTGTGAGAACTAAAACAGTAATGAAATCTTTACTTTAAAAGCTGGGAAATCATGGGGACTGCGTCGTATAACACGGAACGGGTTTACTCCACATGAATCTCAGTTTAAAATAGAAGAACGCAATGCTTTTTGGAAAATGAAGTTATTATAAGACTCAGGTCCCATCACACAATGCAACGCAAGCTGGAGAATAGATTTTTCCCTTATAATAGCCAAATATGCTTGGTACATTTAAGACAAATCATTTTGATATTACTATAAGTGCATAGTGTCAAAATTAACTTCAAATATAAATGTATCAATCATAGACGGCATAGGTACCATATATTATGTCGCCATACTAGTTTTACAATCAAAACCGCACAATGTCCTATTGGAAATTGTATTTCCATCATGAACCAAGGCAAGGGATCCTCCCTATCCGATTCGAGACACTCTAGCCCGTGCCCTAGGACTCAGACTCGGGTGAGCCCTTGGATCTGGCAGGACCGGTCCACACTTACTTTAGTCGATTGGCAGTTCCTGAACAATATGTTTCCCTTCCCTATGGGGCATAAGATCTGGCCAGTTTGTCGCCATCAAGAGCCACAAGGGACTCAAATCTGAGGTACCTCGCTTTCCATCATCCACATAAGTAAAATGTCTGGGCTCCATACCATGACACCGCTCCTAGCTAGAAATAAACGTATGCCTTCCATGCGGTCCTTCATCCCGTTTCTGGTTCATACTGGGGTGTGAAGCTCGCGAACTAACGCTATACACAAATCTATGCTAATTAAAGCTGTGCTTTGATCATCATCCACAAGACTCTGCTTTTCAACAAAAGCCTTGATCATTTGCATCTCAGCATGTCACACTAACAATTCACACCATGCAACTGATGTCTATCAATATATAACCTCTAAGATCGTACGTCTCAGAGAAGGGTGTTAAGCAAGAGAATAAATTCTCCGCCACCAAACATATATATATATATATATATATTTAATTGAAATCAATCAACACATAATGAAATCCAATGTCAGGCACACGTCCATTTACAAGTCTGTTTTGGGTCTGAACGAAACCGAAGGCACCTTATTCCTTGTCCCATATGTCCAACACAGGAGAGAGGTCCTCGCATATCCATTTGATCTCCAAGTACGTTTGGACGATCACCACTTATTACCTTATCTCGGGAGATCAGCCCAATTAAGACATCGGTAATCATCCATACGATGTGAAGACCTCCGGTCTTCGACCGCCGTCTTCATCGTCGACTTTAGTCGTCGTATCAGTTATTCAGAATGGGATAAACCCGGTCTTTCCGAATAATTCGCATATTTTATAATCAAGTGATATATAAACACATCGTGCGCCTCATTCCTAAGACGACCCGAACTTCCCCGTGAAGGAAAGCACGAATTGATTTGAGAACAAGCCACATCGGAATGCAAACAGAAGAACATTTCATTATTAATTACAAAAATTCATCAGAATACAAGAATATACTGAGTATAAATAAACATTACACATTCGATAAATATCAGAGATTACAAAACATTACATAGCAGCGGAAAATAATACAAAGCACAACTAAAGGAGATATACGAATACAGAGCTTTCCGGATATCATTCCAGCTGTAAACAAGGATCCTGTGAATATAAATCTGCAAAACCAAAACTACTAGTTGCCCATGTCAAAATAAGGGCACCCTGAGTTTAGGTTAAAACAATAAACTCAAGGTCAGTCATGTGACTCGTGTGAGAACTAAAACAATTATTAATCTTTATTTTAAAGTTAGGTAAATCAAGGGACCACGCTATATAACACGGAATGGGTTTCCTCCCAAGAATACCAGTGCATAAAACAACAGCGCAATGCTAAATAAAGAAAAATGAAGTTATTATAAGACCCAGGTCCTATCACACAATGCAACACAAGCCGGAGGATAGGGTTTTACCTTATAATAGCCAAAGAATGCTTGATACGCTAAATTTCATCTTTCATTATTACTACAAGTGTATAGTGTCAAAACAATTTCAATCATAAGTATCAATTATAGGCGGCATAAGTGCCTCATACCACTATGTCGCCATATTAGGCTCTACAATCAAAACCGCAAAGTCATGTATTGGAAGTTGGATTTCCATCTGTGAACCGAGGCCAGGGATCGTCCTCTACTGATTCGAGACAATCTAGCCTACCATGTCTCAGGATCAGAGCTCGAGCGACCCTTGGATCGTCAGGGCCGGTCCACCGATGTGGATTAAAATGCCTGAACACTGCGTTTCCCCGCCCTTTGGGGCGTAAATGGGCCAAATGACTCCATCGGCTCCACATAGTCACCGATCTATCTGAGGCGCCTCGCAACAGCAACAACCACACAGGTGAAAATAATATAAATGTCAGGGCTGGTAGGTCACTGACACCACCCTAGTTAGAAAGAAACGCATGCCCTCCCTGAGGTCTTCTCCCGTTTACGGTTCACAACCGGGGTGTGAGGCTCGCGAATCAACGCTACACAAAGCTATGCCACACAGGAGGTGCTTTGATCATCAACCACAAGACTCTTCTTTTCAACAAAAGCCTTGACCATTTGCCACTTAGGCATGCCACACAGGCAATTCACTCTATGCGATTGATATCCATCAATATATAACCCCTGAGCTCGTACGTCTCAGAGAAGGGCGTTAAGCAAGAGAATAAATTCTCCGCCGCCAAACAGATATATATTTAATAGCAATCAATCACACAGAATAAAATCCAATGTTAGACACACAGTCCATTTACAAGTTCGTTTTGGGTCTGAACTAAACCAGAGGCACCTTGTACCTCGCATATCCATCGATTTCCAAGTACGACTAGACGATCACCAACTGATTCCTTCCTCTTGGGTGTACAGCCCAATCAAGATCATCAGTAATCACCCAACCGATGTGAAGACCTCCGGTCTTCGACCACCGTCTTCATCCTCGCCACATCGTCAAAACAGTTATTCAGAATGGGATAAACCCGGTCTTTCTGAATAACTTGCGTATATAATAAACAAGTGTTACACAAACACAACATACGCCTCATTCCAATTCATAATATTCAAATATTCTTATACTTTTGGAAAGGTTCCCATTAATTTTATCAAAGATAAATTCTTTAAATTTATTCTTTAATCTTCATTTGAATTTCAATTCAAACTAGTCGGGATTAGCGAACCACACCAAAACAATCATTTATTTTATTTCCCAATCCCAACCTATTCATCCCATGAAGTAAAACTGGTCATACTTCATATCTAACACCACAGTGTTATCGGTTAATTCAATTACAATTTCACGTTTAAATCTAATTAAAGATTTAACTATCGCCTGGAGCAAAACTGGTGATACTCCATTCTCGATCATTTCAATCTAATTAAAGATTCATTAAAACTCCACTTGGTTTTAATCTTCCCAAAAATCAATATTAATGATTGTTTAACTTGGGAAATCACATCCTATCTTTAACTGGGTTTAAGAACAGTGCTAATGAAGACACCATTCACAACAAACCCAAATTCCATTTGATATTAAATACAAGGCTCTGAATAGAAAATATATCGGCTTATATTCAATATCGAATTCTATGACCAACAAATATCGTATTGGAAATAACGATATAAATATATCTTTCAAATTTCCATAACAATATCTGTAAAATCACAAAATCCAACATCGAAATATTCCAAAGACAATTTCGATTCTGATCCATTTACACTTTATATATTGGAAATTCTGGTTCTTTTCTAAACCATTTCAAATCCACTTTATTTATTTTAAAAATAAATGGGATTATTATTCTAGTTCAAAACTAGTTCATTTCAATAAAAATCTATTTTTATCTTTTCAAATATGGAATTTTTCATCCCATTTCTTCACAAATCATTTCTTATGATTTTACACAAATTATTACTATTTTTAATAATTTTATCAAGGCCCGTACAGTCGATTTCCATCAACGGCCATCGAACTGCACTTACAGCGACCTTTTCCAAATTTTATTTGGACATAATTCCAAATCCAACCGTTAGATTTCAAATCTCTAATATTCGTTAGAAATCTCTTTTCGATACGAACCCAACGGTTCTGGTTTTAGGAGAATCCGATGGTCGGATCTCCCGTAATATCCCTTCGAAGTCAATGGTCGAAATTCGCGAACTGCCGCGGCGTGGCGCGTTCTATTCAGGCCATTTAATATATATATATATATATATATATATATATATATTGTCGATTTCTTTTTAAAACATATTTTATAAATTTTTAATTCGTTTTCAAAACGATTTCAACTTCATATTCAATTTTGAATCAAAATTGAATATTCCACATCATCGATATGCAAATGATAATATTTTCAAAACGTTATATTTTGAAATCACTTCCTTTTCTATAATCATTATAAAAACGAATATAATCGATATAAATATCGTTCGCGTCAAAATGGCGCATATCTAATCAACACGTCTTTATGTATTTCAATAACTTCGTTATTCTATTCAACAAATGAATATTTTCTTCAACACATGAATATATATTTTTATTCAACACATGAATATATATTTTATTTAACACATGAATATTTATTTTATTCAACACATGAATTTATATTTTATTCAACACATGAATATTCTTTCTATTCAACACATGAATTTTTATTCTATTCAACACATGAATTTTCTTTCTATTCAACACATGAATTTTATAGTATTCAACACATGAATTTTCTTTCTATTCAACGCATGAATTTTTATTTTATTCAACACATGAATTTCTATTTTATTCAACACATGAATATTCTTTCTATAATATTCCTTATTTTCCAAATTTAAATGAGGCTCAATCAATTACCATATAACGTTAATTATATGGATTTTCTACAACACATGTATATAATAGTAACGATCAATAATCAACCATCATCCAGAGTGCACCACACAACTGCATAAGCATTAAATATAAATAATTAACGCTTACACAGTCTGTCAACCCATCGATTGACATACAACTAAACAATCGGGATTAGTGTACGTCAATATCATCCCAACACCCGTGTGGGGTTTCAACTCAACAAACACAGATTTTTATTTGTGCAGTTGGGCGATGTGTAAAATTTATCGTCCCAATCAATATCAGTCAAATCAGTGTACATAAACAAATCGTCCGATTTGTTTATTACTATTTATTTTACTTCAACACATGAGTATTTTATTCTATTCAACACATGAATATATATTACTTTCAATTCCACCTCACAATCAATTTTCACACAATCAAATCAATCCAAACGCAATCAAACAAACAAGTCATCCATGGTCTGTGGACGACGAGTGTCGGGTGCTGCTAAGCACTGTCTGCATCCTAGTACATATTTCAACTAGAAATTAAAATAAAAGTGAGGAGTTCTCACCGACTAGCTAAACCAATTCACCACTACTCTTCATATGCAGGAAATCTTCATCGTGTCTCCAACGAGATCTGTTTCACGCAGTATATGTTAAAAATTATATTTATAACAACGCTACTTCCTATATAAAGATCATATTTTTATATCGCTACTCAAATAATAAAAATCACATTTTTATTTTGTCTACTTCATAGTAAAGATCACATTTTTATTTGTTTACTTTCAATATAAAAATCATATTTTTATTTTTCACTTCATGTATAAAAAATCGAATTTTTACCGCTACTTCACATATAAAAATCATATTTTTATAATCTCTACTATATAAAAAAATCATATTTTTATAATCTCTACTATATAAAAATCATATTTTTGTAATCTCTACAATATAAAAATCATATTTTTATAATCTCTACTATATAAAAATCATATTTTTATTTGCTAGAAATATAGACAAAAATCCTATTTTTATCTTGCTAAACATCAAATATTTTTGTATGATAAAAATCATATATTTCTTTCCATAAAAATTCTACATTTCTTTTCATGAATAAAGATCTCTACTTTATTATATACTTCATAATAAAAATCAAAACTTTATATTATATACTTCATAATAAAAATCAAAACTTTATATTATATACTTCATAAAAAAAATCAAAACTTTATATTATATACTTCATAATTAAAATCAAAACTTTATATTATATACTTCATAATAAACGTATTTTCTTAAGAATAAAAATCATATCTTCATGTTAATGAAATTCTAGTTCTAACATCGAAGAAACGCTAGTTTAAAAATCAATGAAACCCTAATTTTAAAATCATAGAAACCCTAGTTTTAAAATCAAAATCAGGAAGAGAAAAGAGAAAGGGGAAAAACTCACATTGCCGAAGAAAGGGGTGCTGGAAACAGATAGCAGTGGTCATCAGTGTCGGAGGGGGAGAGAGGGGGTCAGCAGCAGTTCCTGGCATGTGGTGCGGTGGCGCGCTCAGGCAAGGGGGTGGCGCGGCGAGTTTGGGTTCGTGACAGGGGAGCTCGCGACTAGGGGGATCGAAGTCGAAGGGTTGGGGCTTGCGTCGATCGGGACTGGGGAGCAGCTCCGCCTGGAGCGGCGGCGGGGCTGGTGAGGGGAGCGGTGCCTTCGGTGGCAACCTAGAGGAGGGCGACAGCCTCCATCGGTTTCCCCCTTTTTTTTGATTTTCTGAATGAATAGATATCGGGGAAAGAGAATTGGGGTGGAGGGTGTTTATATAAATAATTATATATTATTTTTATTTTCCTTTTCATTTTTCAAAAAGGTAAGTTTTTCATTCTAACTCCAAATGAGACCCAACGACTGTCGTCTCTAGCTAATTACCCCTATTCCGAACACAATGGGATATGTATCATAAGCCAGTTTGGCCGATTCGATCAGTTTTCGTCAAAATCAAAATATAACTCTATATATTGAATTTGAACGCACATTTCAATTTACCGGGGCCACATACGAACTCTAAAAATTCCAGAAAAATTATTTCTAGCTTTGTATTGATGATACGGTCCTAACAAAACTAATTTCATCGAATTCTGATACCGTTTGAAAAATGACCATTTTCTGGTCGATCGAAATTGACTGAAACTGTCAAAACACGTTTTACTTCACCACGCTCACATATTGATTCAGAAAATTACGACTTTTGGAATCTAGCAATAACTTGACATCCCGGATCCAACAAAAGTGGTTTCGTCGAAAACAAAGGTCATTTGCAAAATTTCCATTTTTAAGGGCCAAAATTCGATAGCGACTATTCTGAATTTTCAACTGGACATAACTTTTTATTCCTGCTATGAAATTTCAAAATTTTTGGATTCACTGGAAAGATATTCTCAAATAGATTCAAATATGTTTGGTTTCGCTAAAATCCGGTTTATTTTGAATCCTGTACATTCATTTGAAATTTGAAATCGAATTTTCAAACTACCGCGCCATTTTCTATTCCTTTTATAATTAAAAATAAATATTTATATTCTAACGACGATCTATATAAATATATACGTTCTAATTCTTTTCAAAATAAATTTCTCGTCGTTATTTTTTAAAATAAATCATTTTAAATATTCAAAATTCACTAAAATTACCAAAATAAAAAATTTAAATTGGCTTAGATTTCTGGGTTATTACAATCTCCCCCACTTAAAGCTTTTCTTCCCCGAGAAGGAACGAAGCTGAAATATGTTTTACAAATCAACTCAACTTTCATTATTTTCCTTATGGCCTAAGTTCTTCAACTTTTCAGTTTCTAAGAACTTTTCAAATTTTCAAAAATTGGGCTAACACCCTAAATTTTCGAAAAATTTCGCCATAACCTCCCCTGCACCGGGAGCTTCGGGATATTTCAACCTCCCATGGCCCTCACCAATCCAAAAGAAAAAGAAAAAGCCAAGCGGTTAACCAATCGGCTCATAAAATCATCCAAACCCAAAGAAATATAATAAACATGTACCTATTTGTCGGGCAAACAATTTTATACTTCTGCTCTAGCCTCCTTGCTATGATATGTTCATACATATATATGTACATGTATGCATTCCCAAACAATTTTCAATACTGTTCAATATTTGATGCAATTTGGCTAAATGGTTCAAAATATCAAACCAATAATCAAACCACACAATCAGAAGTCAATTAGTTGATTAAAGTTTCAAATTCATAATTTTGAAATATATACAGAAAATCAAGTTTTTGATGCCAAATCACAACAATAAGCCCTATCTAGTTTTGGTTCTCACACCAGTCAATTGGAAATATATAGATATCCCGCTTTCGTCACATGAAAATAAATTATGATGATGACGCATCAATCATCAGAATCATGTCCGAGCGACTAGAGTGTGATTCTATATCTATCCAGTATATTAAAACTTCGAATACACGTGGATCAGACGTATACGAAATTCTTTATATACTAGACTGTCCAAATTCAATACAAAATAAATAATCAAATACGAATAATTGATTTAAATTTTCAAAACAAAAATTGTTTTCATTTTAAAAATATACTCTTCACACTCATTCTAGGATACTACTGATCCCATCTCTAACGAGTCATTCCCATTGGATATTACTAATCCAATCTCTGATGAATTCTTTCATTTGGTTCTAACGTGTCTTATTCTCCGAGCTCTGTAAACCAAAGCTCTGATACCAGCTGAGACGACCCGAACTTCCCCGTGAAGGAAAGCACGGATTGCTTTGAGAACAAGCCACATCGGAATGCAAACAGAAGAATATTTCATTTTTAATTACAACAATTCATCAGAATACAAGAATATACTGAGTATAAATAAATATTACACATTCGATAAATATCAGAAATTACAATACATTACATAGCAGCGGAAAATAATACAAAGCACAACTGAAGGAGATATACGGATACAGAGCTTTCCGGATATCATTCCAGCTGTAAACCAGGATCCTGTGAATATAAATCTACAAAACCAAAACTACTAGCTGCCCGTGTCAAAATAAGGGCACCTAGAGTTTAGGTTAAAACAATAAACACCAGGCCAGTCATGTGACTGGTGTGAGAACTAAAACAGTTATTAATCTTTATTTTAAAGTTAGGTAAATCAAGGGACCACGCCGTATAACAGGAACGGGTTTCCTCCCAAGAATACCAGTGCATAAAACAACAGCGCAATGCTAAATAAAGAAAAATGAAGCTATTATAAGACCCAGGTCCAATCACACAATGCAACACAAGCCGGAGGATAGGGTTTTACCTTATAATAGCCAAAGAATGCTTGATACGCTAAATGTCATCTTTAATTATTACTATAAGTGTATAGTGTCAAAACAATTTCAATCATAAGTATCAATCATAGGCGGCATAAGTGCCCCCATACCACTATGTCGCCATACTAGGCTCTACAATCAAAACCGTAAAGTCACGTACTGGAAGTTGGACGTCCATCTGTGAACCGAGGCCAGGGATCGTCCTCTACCGATTCGAGACAATCTAGCCTACCATGTCTCAGGATCAGAGCTCGAGTGACCCTTGGATCGTCAGGGCCGGTCCACCGATGTGGATTAAAATGCCTGAACACTGCGTTCCCCGCCCTTTGGGGAGTAAATGAGCCAAATGACTCCATCGGCTCCACATAGTCACCGATCTATCCGAGGCGCCTCGCAACAGCAACAACCACACAAGTGAAAATAATATAATTGTCAGGGCTGGTAGGTCACTGACACCACCCTAGCTAGAAAGAAAAGCATGCCCTCCCTGAGGTCCTCTCCCGTTTCTGGTTCACAACCGGGGTGTGAGGCTCGCGAATCAACGCTACACAAAGCTATGCCACACAGGCGGTGCTTTGATCATCAACTACAAGACTCTGCTTTTCAACAAAAGCCTTGATTATTTGCCACTCAGGCATGCCACACAGGCAGTTCACTCCATGCGATTGATATCCATCAATATATAACCCCTGAGCTCATACGTCTTAGAGAAGGGCGTTAAGCAAGAGAATAAATTCTCCGCTGCCAAACAGATATATATTTAATAGAAATCAATCACATAGAATAAAATCCAATGTCATACACACAGTCCAATTACAAGTTCGTTCTGGGTCTGAACAAAACCGGAGGCACCTTGTACCTCGAATATCCATCGATCTCCAAGTATGTCTGGACGATCACCAACTGATTCCCTCCTCTTGGGTGTACAGCCCAATCAAGATCATCAGTAATCCCAACCGATGTGAAGACCTCCGGTCTTCGACCACCGTCTTCATCCTCGACACATCGTCGAAACAATTATTCAGAATGGGATAAACCCGGTCTTTCTGAATAACTTGCGTATATAATAAACAAGTGTTACACAAACACAACATACGCCTCATTCCAATTCAGAATATTTTTTTATTCAAATATTCTTATACTTTGGGAAAGGTTCCCATTAATTTTATCAAAGATAAATTCCTTAAATTTATTCTTTAATCTTCTTTTGAATTTCAATTCAAACTAGTCGGGATTAGCGAACCACACCGAAGTAATCATTTATTTTATTTCCCAATCCCAACCTATTCATCCCATGAAGTAAAATCGGTCATGTGACGGCCCGCCCCGCACCAACCGACATTTACTCCAAAGGTGCGCTGTACACATGTCCAGTTAGCACGGAACGGGTCGTCAGAAGGAAAAGGAATAAGGAAATGAACATACAAAGAACCTGTAGAATGTCTCACAGCGCATAGAACAAAATATAATAATAACATACTTGACATAAAACAGGAGAGACAGTGCATAAGCTGAAAATCAGAACTAAACATCATAGCAGCGGAAATCCAAAATACAGCTTATTACAACTTTCAAACTGTCTCAAAGCAAAAGTAAGATAAAGGAGGTACACTACTAATGCCCAAGTAGAGACCACCAACGACACAGGGAGAATGTGTATCATACGTGGAAGCCTCCTGCCCGCCTCCGAATCAGCTACTCGCGCATCACCAGCTAACCTGTCTCTAGTCTACTCGTGTGAGCACCCAGAGTAATAAGAGGAGACATAAAACTCTGGGTCAGACATAAAGCCTGGTATGAGCGATAAGCATCTAAAGTGAACAATAACAGGTAGACTAAAACATACCTGAACCCGGACCTGCAACCAAAGAGTTAGCACTACATACTGTACAACACTCTAAGGTACCATATCAAACAGTGTAAAGATACGGAGGTGGGGGAGGTGTGCATGTCATAGGGATGGCAAACAATCAAACATAGCATCCATCCTCACATCTCTCACTCAGTGCGTAAAGCATACGATATTCACCACTTCGATCACCCAACATACCTTGCTACGATCACTCTGCCCCATGAAGTCATAAATGGCTTCACTGCACTGATAACGTAGCCACTAGTCCTTTGTTATGTCCACTTTGCCCCATGGAGTCACAAGAACCCCACTGCACTAGCTCATAGCCTTACCAATCCTTACTATGTCCACTTGCCCCATGGAGTTATTCACCCCATCTGCGCTGGCTCATAGTCTTACTACGCATCACCTTGCCCCTCAGGTCATAATGACCCTACTGCACTGATAATGTAGTCTTGCTACCATCACCTTGCCCCTCAGGTCATAATGATCCTACTGCACTGATAAGTAGCCCATTATTCATTCTTAGTGGTGAATCGAAGTTATGAACGTCGACAACTTCTTAGCACACGTCCCGCAGCAAAGTCCAACCATGAAGTGAACTCATTGGTTCCCAACTGGATCCTGAGCTCTAACTTCCCATATTGGACTACCTTTGCATCTCGGGTTATTGGTCAATACAGGGTCGGGTTCCTTCTCAAGCCATCGGTTCGGGTCGGGTATCCTCCATCTGTTCGGGTCGGGTCTCCTTCTGGTGCGGTTCGAGTCGGGTGTCACTCCATCGGTTCGGGTCGGGCGTTTCTCCTCGGTTCGGGTCGGGTGTCACTCCCCCTCAAGTTCGTGCTTCCGCTCCGATCTGCCTCCTCATCCTTTACGTGCTTCGATCCGATCCATCCTCCTCTATCCGCTCCGATCCCTACTCCCTAATCCGATCCGATCCCAGTTCAGCTAGCGTGGCCTTCCTTTTTGCCATTTTTCCCAAGTGTTGGGTTCCGATCCGATCGAATTCCTTGCTCAGTTCAACATATCCGATCCGAGCCCCATATTCGATCCGATCCGAACCCTGCACTGTTTTCTGAAACTGTTCCAGCAAGTGTTTACGCCATTCGACGACGTTTTCGACCATTCTTAACTATTGAAATCAATCACAAAGCATTTCATGCAGTCATAGCAACATGCATAATCAACCACAAACATTAAAACATCAATATAATAGGTTAAAATGGATCAAACATACCCCAAAATCCCATATCTCCCCCTAAGCATGTTTAGGTGAAACTAATGATAGGATTAGCAAAACTTAACCAAATTAACCCAAATTCATATCAGAGGTCTAAAACATCATTTAAGAATTTATGAACATTTTTCCCGAATTTTATCATGTTTAAATTCGCTAATCAACACTAATCATCCCTAATTAACCATAATTAGTGCAAAACTATGCAAATCACTCACCTTAGCCACAAATAAACTAAGATCTGAAATAATTCTCTGATTTGATGTGAATCTCAATGCCAAACAGCAGCTCCTATGTTGCTTTGGTGAAGGTCTTCCTTGATTAGGGGTTGCTAAGCCAAATCCTTGACCAAGAGATGATTTGGAAGTGATTTAGAGGTTAAAGGCCATTTTTTAGGGTTCCTTGGTGATAAGTGGAGGCTAGAAAACTGAAATGGAATGATCATCTATCTCATTTCAGCCTCCCCATAACCCTAATCCCGAAATGGGTTATGGGCCTACTCACTAATCACCCGATTTGGCCCGGTTAAGCAGTTTTTCACCCTCCAAACCTTATTTCAGCCATATCTCCTAAACGGTAAGTCCGTTTGGCTATTATGACCACTCTACGGAAAGGTAAACCATCAAACGAATCCAATGGAAGTGGTTTCAGGTCAAAATTCCTTTCCAATCAAAAGTTATTGCCAAAACAGTACCAACTAGGGGCAAAATGGTCATTTAAAAATCGACAAAAATCATGAACATGAGAAATGACTCTAATAGATGTTTCCCAAAGTTACATGACCATACAACTTCATACGGGAAAGAAATAAATATTCTACAATCCTATGATGTGTAGAATACGGGTCGTTACACTCTCCCCCCCTTAAGAAATTTCGCCCCCGAAATTCCCTAATTAAAACACACACAAAGGTCCCGCATGCCTATCAATCATAAAACAACAATCAAGCATGCAAACAAGCAAAACAAGTCTACCCTAGCATGCGGAAAACTAAATTGCAAAGTAAATCTTACCAGGCAAAGAGTTCTGGATATGCCTTCCTAATGCTCTCCTCTGTCTCCCAAGTACAATCATTCTCGTCCTCGCCCCACTGAACCTTGACTAGCTTCACCAACTTCCTTCGAAGTTGCTTCGTATCGTGCCCCACAATACGAATCGGCTTGCGGTTCCCAACCGCCTCGGGTTCTACCTCGAAGTCTTCTAACTAATCAGGTGAAATAGTCACATTTGAGTCGTGAACGAACTTCCTTAGTTGGGAAACATGAAACACATTGTGAACTCCCGCCATTTTCTCTGGTAAGCCAACTCTATATGCCAAATTCCCGACTAGTTCAAGAATAGGAAATTGGCCAACAAATCTTGGTGCCAACTTGCCTCTCCTGCCAAATCGTATCACGCTCTTCAACGGAGAGATCTTGACAAACACCAAGTCACCAACGGAGAATTTCAAGTCTCTTCTCCTCTTATCAGCATAGCTCTTCTGCCTATCTTGGGCAGCTTTCATTCGTTGCTGAATGATCTTAATCTTATCCGAAGTTTCTCTCACCACATCTGGTCCAAGCACAAACTTCTCGCCAGTCTCTATCCAACATGATGGTGAGTTGCACGGTCTTCCGTACAAAGCTTCATATGGAGCCATACCGATACTGGATTGGTAGCTATTATTATATGCAAACTCTACTAGATGCAAATGGTCATCCCATGATCCACCAAAATCCAATATACAAGCTCTCAAGAGATCTTCCAATATACGATTCACCCTCTCCGTCTAACCGTCGGTCTGAGGATGATATGCGGTACTGAGATGTAATCCTGACCCTAGAGCCTCTTGTAAGCTCTTCCAAAACCCACTAGTGAACAACGGGTCTCGGTCACTCACAATGCTTTTGGATACTCCATGAAATCTCACTACCCACTTCATATACAATTCTGCCAACTTGGTTGTCGTCCTGGTCGATTTGAATGGTATAAATCTTGCACTTTTAGTCAATCGATCCACAATTACCCAAATGCTATCATATCCCGATCTAGTCCTTGGTAGAGCCATCGATGAAATCCATCGAGACTTGATCCCATTTCCATTCGGGAATTTCTAATGGTTGCAATAACCCACTAGGCTTCTTTTGCTCGGCTTTAACTAGCTGGCAATTCATGCATTTGGATATAAACTTCCCAACGTCTCTTTTCATCCCTTCCCAGTAGTAAGTTTGTCTCATGTCTCGATACATCTTATTACCACCGGGGTGTATAGTCAGTTTTGAGTGATGACATTCTCTAAGCACTTCATCTCTCAAACCATTCACGTTGGGCACAACTAGTCTTCCATTCTTCCGAAGCCATCCATCTCGATCAAGCCCATACACACTCATCTCCTCACTGTCGATGTTCATCTCTAACTTGGAGATGATTTCCAATAGATTAGGATCGTTCCTCTGGCTGGAACCAATCCGCTCTATCAAAGTGGGTCTGATCGTCAAACTAGCTAGCATAACTGGATCCAATTCGCACTTTGGTCTGAAATCAAACCCCGCGATATACTCCAGTTGCTTCCACTCAAGAAACATTGCCCCTAAGCTGGCAGGTCTCCTACTCAAGGCATCGGCTACCGCATTACCTTTCCCAGGGGTGTATGCGATATCAAAATCATACGAAGCCAAGAACTCTAACCATCTCTGCTGACGGAGATTCAGATCCTTCTGGGAGAAGAGATACTTTAGCGATTTATGATCGGTAAACAACTCAAATCTTTCTCCCAAGAGATAATGTCTCCACATCTTCAGCGCAAACACAATCGCTGCTAGTTCCAAATCATGGGTAGGATACTTCTTCTCATGCGGCTTTAGCTGTCGACTAGCATAAGCTACAACCCTACCTCTTTGCATCAATACAGCACCCAGTCCGGTACCACAAGCATCCGTGTATACCGTCATCTCTTCATTCCCTTTAGGAATGACTAACACTGGCGCACGCGTCAACTTCTCCTTTAGACTCTTGAAGGCATCCTCACACACTCCGTCCCAGACGAAGGACTGATTCTTCTTAGTCAACTGAGTCAACGGTGCTGCTATCTTGGAGAAGTCCTGGATAAACTTACGATAATATCCAGCTAATCCCAAGAAACTTCTCACATCTGTTGCATTCTTGGGGTGTAGGCCAATCCTGTACCGTAGCCACCTTCGCAGGGTCCACGGCAATACCACTCTCTGAAACAACATAACCCAAGAATCTCACTTCCCTTCTCCAAAAATGACACTTAGAGAATTTCACTTTCAATTGGTGTTTCCTCAACACCTCCATCACTATCCTCAAGTGCCCCTTGTGTTCCTCCTCTGTCCTTGAATAAACAAGGATATCATCCACGAACACAAGAACAAACTTATTCAACTGATCTCTGAATACTCGATTCATAAGATCCACAAAGTAGGCTGGTGCATTGGTCAACCCAAATGGCATGACCAACCACTCATAAAATCCAGATGACGTCCTAAATGCCGTTTTCGGAACACTCTCATCTGCTACTCGTAGCTGATGAAATCCTGTCGCGAGGTCCAACTGGGAGAACACTCTAGCTCCTTCCAACTGATCAAACAAATCATCTATCCGCGGTAGAGGATACTTATTCTTCCTCGTCACCTTATTCAACTCGCGATAGTCCACACACAAACGAAGGGAACCATCTGCCTTAGTGGCAAACACAACTGGTGCTCCCCACTCGGAGACACTCCTTCTAATAAATCCCTTCTTCAAAAGATTGCTGACTTGCACCCCGAGCTCTCGCTGCTCTCTTGGTGCCATACGACGAAGTGGCATCACTATAGGTCTGGCATCTTTCACTAAATCAATACGAAACTCAATCTCTCGGTGTGGTAGAAGCCCGGTCACCTCCTCGAAGACGTCCGGATACTGGCCAACCACGGGCACATCTGACAACTCATCCTGCGGGATGTCGAGGGAATTTACAAAACTAGCCATAACCCCATCACTAGGTAGACTACCAAACACTACCCTCCGCCCATCATCCGCCCTCACTGTCACCAAAAAGCCCTCACAGTCTACCACCACCCCGTATCTTTGGAGCCAATCGACTCCCAATATAATGCCATACCCAGTAAAGCCCAAAACAAAGCAATCACATACAAACATACATCCATGACTCGATAAGACCAAATTCCTGCAAATCATACTAAGGCTAGTCGAACCACCAATCGGGTTCGTCACAACCAATGGTCTATCGACTATCTCGGGTTCCAGTCCCAGCCTATCTACCAGGTCACTAGATATGAAGGAACGGGAAGCCCCAGTATCAAACAAAACTCGAACTGGTACATCATAAATAGAAAGCATACCTTGAATAACAACATTCTTTCCTATCTCCGCCGCAGTTGGGGCATTCGACGAAGAAGGAACAGCATCAATAGCATATGCTTTCACAATCTGCTTCTCCTTAAGAGGTTGTGGACACTTATCCTTCTGGTGTCCCATTTGACCACAGTTGTAGCACTTCCTTTCCGCTGGCTTGGCCCGACATTCTTTAGCATAATCGCCCTTCTTTCCACAGCTGAAGCACTCAACATCCTTCTTGCTCTTTTTCTGACCACCCTTAGATTGGTCCTGCTTCCTCTTATTCTGAGAATTATTCTTGCCTCCACCGCCTGCTTGCGGCTTTGGCCCTTCTGCAGATGCAGCCTCAGTCTTTGACTTAGGGTAAAGGCTCTCTGATCTCAAAGCTTTCCCCACGATCGATTCAAAAGTCTCATCGATGTGGTTGATAAGCCTTTCCCCCAAATATCCATCTAAACCAGTAATGAACTTCTCATTCTTCTTTTCAGGAGTATCAATGAGAGACAGTCCATACTTCGACAAAGTGTCGAACTCAGCAATATAATCAGAAACTGCCCTTCCGTTCTGCTTGAGTTCCAAGAACCTCTTAAACAACACTGACTTCTGGGCAGCTGGAATGAACTTCTCGCTAAAGCGAGCCTTGAACTGATCCCAAGTAACCTGATCCTCTGGAGTAGTTGTTCTAATGGCATTCCACCAATTCATCGCTCGCCCTTGCAGCTGATGAGACGCTAGCCTTCTCTTCATCGCATCCTCAAGACCCAAGTCATCGAAGATACGGTCACAGCTATCCATCCAATCTTGAACATATGTGGCCGACTCTGTTCCGTGGAATGGCTTTCCACCAAGATTAGTGTAATCTTTGCACAACTTGGCGAAATCGACCCTAGGCGCCTGCACTACTGGGCCAACACCAACTCCGGGATTGGGAACTTTCCCTTGCACTTCTCTAAGCATGTCTCTCATGAGGTTAGTAAACATTGCCCTCATGTCAGCGGCATTCCCTTGGTTGGTTCCTCTACCAGCACCCCTCGTGTCTCGGCTCATCGTAAATCTGAAAAAGGGAAACGATTAACGACCCCATAGTGGTGCTAGTGCAGTGCGACTTCATTCTTATACTACTAATAGTATATATATACATAGCTTTTGAAAACCAAAGTAATCACAAATACGCGCTCTCGTATACGTACTATCTCTCCCTAGTGTCTTTCCCTAGGTTAACTACGCAACCTAGAGCTCTGATACCAAGTGTGACGGCCCGCCCCGCACCAACCGACATTTACTCCAAAGGTGCGCTGTACACATGTCCAGTTAGCACGGAACGGGTCGTCAGAAGGAAAAGGAAGAAGGAAATGAACATACAAAGAACCTGTAGAATGTCTCACAGCGCATAGAACAAAATATAATAATAACATACTTGACATAAAACAGGAGAGACAGTGCATAAGCTGAAAATCAGAACTAAACATCATAGCAGCGGAAATCCAAAATACAGCTTATTACAACTTTCAAACTGTCTCAAAGCAAAAGTAAGATAAAGGGGGTACACTACTAATGCCCAAGTAGAGACCACCAACGACACAGGGAGAATGTGTATATATATATCATACGTGGAAGCCTCCTGCCCGCCTCCGAATCAGCTACTCGCGCATCACCAGCTAACCTGTCTCTAGTCTGCTCGTGTGAGCACCCAGAGTAATAAGAGGAGACATAAAACTCTGGGTCAGACATAAAGCCTGGTATGAGCGATAAGCATCTAAAGTGAACAATAACAGGTAGACTAAAACATACCTGAACCTGGACCTACAACCAAAGAGTTAGCACTACATACTGTACAACACTCTAAGGTACCATATCAAACAGTGTAAAGATACGGAGGTGGGGGAGGTGTGCATGTCATCGGGATGGCAAACAATCAAACATAGCATCCATCCTCACATCTCTCACTCAGTGCGTAAAGCATACGATATTCACCACTTCGATCACCCAACATACCTTGCTACGATCACTCTGCCCCATGAAGTCATAAATGGCTTCACTACACTGATAACGTAGCCACTAGTCCTTTGCTATGTCCACTTGCACTAGCTCATAGCCTTACCAATCCTTACTATGTCCACTTGCCCCATGGAGTTATTCACCGCATCTGCGCTGGCTCATAGTCTTACTACGCATCACCTTGCCCCTCAGGTCATAATGACCCTACTGCACTGATAACGTAGTCTTGCTACCATCACCTTGCCCCTCAGGTCATAATGACCCTACTGCACTGATAAGTAGCCCATCATTCATTCTTAGTGGTGAATCGAAGTTATGAACGTCGACAACTCCTTAGCACACGTCCCACAGCAAAGTCCAACCATGAAGTGAACTCATTGGTTCCCAACTGGATCCTGAGCTCTAACTTCCCATATTGGACTACCTTTGCATCTCGGGTTATTGGTCAATACTGGGTCGGGTCGGGTTCCTTCTCAAGCCATCGGTTCGGGTCGGGTATCCTCCATCTGTTCGGGTCGGGTCTCCTTCTGGTGCGGTTCGGGTCGGGTGTCACTCCATCGGTTCGGGTCGGGCGTTTCTCCTCGGTTCGGGTCGGGTGTCACTCCCCCTCCAGTTCGTGCTTCCGCTCCGATCCGCCTCCTCATCCTTTACGTGCTTCGATCCGATCCATCCTCCTCTATCCGCTCCGATCCCTACTCCCTAATCCGATCCGATCCCAGTTCAGCTAGTGTGGCCTTCCTTTTTGCCATTTTTCCCAAGTGTTGGGTTCCGATCCAATCGAATTCCTTGCTCAGTTCAAAATATCCGATCCGAGCCCCAGATCCGATCCGAACCCTGCAGTGTTTTCTGAAACTGTTCCAGCAAGTGTTTACGCCATTCGACGACATTTTCGACCATTCTTAACTATTGAAATCAATCACAAAGCATTTCATACAGTCATAGCAACATGCATAATCAACCACAAACATTAAAACATCAATATAATAGGTTAAAATGGATCAAACATACCCCAAAATCCCATATCTCGTGAAACTAATGATAGGATTAGCAAAACTTAACCAAATTAACCCAAATTCATATCAGAGGTCTAAAACATCATTTAAGAATTTATGAACATTTTTCCCGAATTTTACCATGTTTAAATTCGCTAATCAACACTAATCATCCCTAATTAACCATAATTAGTGCAAAACTATGCAAATCACTCACCTTAGCCACAAATAAACTAAGATCTGAAATAATTCTCTGATTTGATGTGAATCTCAATGCCAAACAGCAGCTCCTATGTTGCTTTGGTGAAGGTCTTCCTTGATTAGGGGTTGCTAAGCCAAATCCTTGACCAAGAGATGATTTGGAAGTGATTTAGAGGTTAAAGGCCATTTTTTAGGGTTCCTTGGTGATAAGTGGAGGCTAGAAAACTGAAATGGAATGATCCTCTATCTCATTTCAGCCTCCCCATAACCCTAATCCCGAAATGGGTTATGGGCCTACTCACTAATCACCCGATTTGGCCCGGTTAAGCAGTTTTTCACCCTCCAAACCTTATTTCAGCCATATCTCCCAAACGGTAAGTCCGTTTGGCTACTATGACCACTCTACGGAAAGGTAAACCATCAAACGAATCCAATGGAAGTGGTTTCAGATCAAAATTCCTTTCCAATCAAAAGTTATGGCCAAAACAGTACCAACTAGGGGCAAAATGGTCATTTAAAAATCGACAAAAATCATGAACATGGGAAATGACTCTAATATATGTTTCCCAAAGTTACATGACCATACGACTTCATACGGGAAAGAAATAAATATTCTACAATCCTATGATGTGTAGAATACAGGTCGTTACAGGTCATACTTCATATCTAACACCACGGTGTTATCGGTAAATTCAATTACAATTTCACGTTTAAATCTAATTAAAGATTTAACTATCGCCTGGAGAAAAACTGGTGATACTCCATTCTCGATCATTTCAATCTAATTAAAGATTCATTAAAAGTCCACTTGGTTTTAATCTTCCCAAAAATCAATATTAATGATTGTTTAACTTGGGAAATCACATCCTGTCTTTAACTGGGTTTAAGAACAGTGTTAATGAAGACACCATTCACGACAGACCCAAATTCCATTTGATATTAAATACAAGGCTCTGAATAGAAAATATATCGGCTTATATTCAATATCAAATTCTACGACCAACAAATATCGTATTGGAAATAACGATATAAATATATCTTTCAAATTTCCATAACAATTTCTGTAAAATCACAAAATCCAACATCGAAATATTCCAAAGACAATTTCGATTCAAATCCATTTCCACTTTATATATTGGAAACTCTGGTTATTTTCTAAACCATTTCAAATCCACTTTACTTGTTTTAAAAATAAATAGGATTATAATTCTAGTTCAAAACTAGTTCATTTCGATAAAAAATCTATTTTTATCTTTACAAATATGGAATTTTTCATCTCATTTCTTCACAAATCATTTCTTATGATTTTACACAAATTATTACTATTTTTAATAATTTTATCAAGGCCCGTACAGTCGATTTCCATCAACAGCCATCGAACTGCACTTACAGCGACCTTTTCCAAATTTGATTTGGACATAATTCCAAATCCAACTGTTAGATTTCAAATCTCTAATATTCGTTAGAAAGCGCTTTTCGATACGAACCCAACGGTTCCGGTTTTAGGAGAATCCGATGGTCGGATCTCCCGTAATATCCCTTCGAAGTCAATGGTCGAAATTCGCGAACTGCCGCAGCGCGGCGCGGCGCGTTCTATTCAGGCCATTTAATATATATAATATATATATTATATATATATTTCGTCGAATTCCTTTTAAAATGTATTTTATAAATCGTTTTAAATTCGTTTTCAAAACGATTTCAACTTCATATTCAATTTTGAATCAAAATTGAATATTCCACATCATCGATATACAAATGATAATATTTTCAAAACGTTATATTTTGAAATCACTTCCTTTTCTATAATCATTATAAAAACGAATATAATCGATATAAATATCGTTTGCGTCAAAATGGCGCATATCTAATCAACACGACTTTATATATTTCAATAACTTTGTTATTCTATTCAACAAATGAATATTTTCTTCAACACATGAATATATATTTTTATTCAACCCATGAATATATATTTTATTCAACACGTGAATATTTATTTTATTCAACACATGAATTTATATTTTATTCAACACATGAATATTCTTTCTATTCAACACATGAATTTTTATTCTATTCAACACATGAATTTTTATTCTACTCAACACATGAATTTTTATTCTATTCAACATATGAATTTTCTTTCTATTCAACACATGAATTTTTATTTTATTCAACACATGAATTTTTATTCGATTCAACACATGAATATTCTTTCTATAATATTCCTTATTTTCCAAATTGGAACGAGGTCCAATCAATTACCATATAATGTGAATTATATGGATTTTCTACAACAGATGTATATAATTGCAACGATCAATAATCAACCATCATCCAGGGTGCACCACACAACTGCATAAGTATTAAATATAAATAATTAACGCTTACACAGTCTGTCAACCCATCGATTGACATACAACTAAACAATCGGGATTAGTGTACGTCAATATCATCCCAACACCTGTGTGGAGTTTCAACTCAACAAACACAGATTTTTATTTGTGCGGTTGGGCAATGTGTAAAATTTATCGTCCCAATCAATATCAATCAAATCAGTGTATATAAACAAATCGTCTGATTTGTTTATTACTATTTATTTTACTTCAACACATGAATATTTTATTCTATTCAACACATGAATATATATTACTTTCAATTCCACCTCACAATCAATTTTCACACAAACAAATCAATCCAAACGCAATCAAACAAACAAGTCGTCCATGGTCTGTGGACGACGGGTGTCGGGTGTTGCTAAGCACCGTCTGCATCCTAGTATATATTTCAACTAGAAATTAAAATAAAAGTGAGGAGCTCTCACCGACTAGATAAACCAATTCACCACTACTCTTCATATGTAGGAAATCTTCATCGTGTCTCCAACGAGATCTGTTTCACGCGGTATATGTTAAAAATTATATTTTTAATAACGCTACTTCCTATATAAAGATCATATTTTTATATCGTTACTCAAATAATAAAAATCACATTTTGTCTACTTCATAGTAAAGATCACATTTTTATTTGTTTACTTTCAATATAAAAATCATATTTTTATTTTTCACTTCCTATATAAAAAATCGAATTTTTACCGCTACTTCACATATAAAAATCATATTTTTATAATCTCTACTACATAAAAATAATATTTTTATAATCTCTACTATATAAAAATCATATTTTTATTCGCTAGAAATATAGACAAAAATCCTATTTTTATCTTGCTAAAAATCAAATATTTTTGTATGATAAAAATCATATATTTCTTTCCATAAAAATTCTACATTTCTTTTCATAAATAAAGATTTCTACTTTATTATATACTTCATAATAAAAATCAAAACTTTATATTATATACTTCATAATAAAAATCAAAACTTTATATTATATACTTCATAATAAAAATCAAAACTTTATATTATATACTTCATAATAAAAATCAAAACTTTATACTATATACTTCATAATAAACGTATTTTCTTATGAATAAAAATCATATCTTCATGTTAATGAAATTCTAGTTCTAACATCGAAGAAACCCTAGTTTAAAAATCAATAAACCCCTAATTTTAAAATCATAGAAACCCTAGTTTTAAAATCAGGAAGAGAAAAGAGAAAGGGGGAAAACTCACATTGCTGAAGAAAGGGGTGCTGGAAATGGATGGCAGTGGCCATCAATGTCGGAGGGGGAGAGAGGGGGGGTCGGCGGCGGTTCCTGGCGGGTGGTGCGGTGGCACGCTCAGGCAGGGGAGGTGGCGCGGCTAGTTTGGGTTCGCGACAGGGGAGCTCGCAACTGGGGGGGATCAAAGTCGAAGGGTTGGGGCTTGCGTCGATCGGGACTGGGGAGCAGCTCCGCCTGGAGCGGTGACGGGGCTGGTGAGGGGAGCTGCGCCTTCGGTGGCAACCTGGAGGAGGGCGACGGCCTCCATCGGTTTCCCCCTTTTTTTTGATTTTCTGAATGAATGGATATCAGGGAAAGAGAATTGGGGTGGAGGGTGCTTATATAAATAAATATATATTATTTTTATTTTCATTTTTCAAAAAGGTAAGTTTTTCATTCTAACTCCAAACGAGACCCAACGACTGTCGTCCCTAGCTAATTACCCCCATTCCGAACACAATGGGATATGTATCGTAAGCCAGTTTGGCCGTTTCGATCAGTTTTCATCAAAATCAACATATAACTCTATATATTGAATTTAAACGCACATTTAAATTTACCGGGGCCGCATACGGACTCTAAAAATTCCAGAAAAAATATTTCTAGCTTTGTATTGACGATACGGCCCTAACAAAACTAATTTCATTGAATTCTGAGATCGTTTGAAAAATGGCCATTTTCTGGTCGATCGAAATTGACTGAAACTGTCAAAACACGTTTTACTTCACCACGCTCACATATTGATTCAAAAAATTATTAATTTTGGAATCTAGCAATAACTTGACATCCCGGAACCAACAAAAGTGGTTTCGTCGAAAACAGAGGTCGTTTGCAAAATTTCCATTTTCAAGGGCCAAAATTCCATAGCGACTATTCTGAATTTTCAACTGGACATAACTTTCTATTCCCGCTATGAAATTTCAATTTTTCGGATTCATTGGAAAGACATTCTCAAATAGATTCAAATATTTTTGGTTTTGCTAAATTCCGGTTTATTTTGAATCGTGTACATTCATTTGAAATTTGAAATCGAATTTTCAAACTACCGCGCTATTTTCAATTCCTTTTATAATTAAAAATAAATATTTATATTCTAACGACGATCTATATAAATATATACGTTCTAATTCTTTTCAAAATAAATTTCTCGTCGTTATTATTTAAAATAAATCATTTTAAATATTCAAAATTCACTAAAATTGCCAAAATAAAAATTTTAAATTGGCTCAGATATCCGGGTTATTACAATTCCAATTTAGAATATTCTTTTATTCAAATATTCACTTCTTTATGGAAAGGTTCCCATTAATTTTATCAAAGATGAATTCTTTCAAATTTATTCTTTAATCTTCCTTTGGATATCATTTTCAAAAGGTTTTATTATATCTTTTCACAATCTAAACCAAAACAAGGTTTATTTACTAGTCGGGATTATCGAGCCTTACCGAAGTAATCATTTATTTTATTTTCCAATCCCAACCTATTCATCCCATGGAGCAAAACTGGTAATACTCCATATCTAACACCCATCGGTAAATTAGTTACTATTTCACGCTTCAAATCTAATTAAAGATTTAACTATCGCATGGAGTAAAACTGGCAGTACTCCATTCTCGGCCATTTCTTGAATTCGGTAAATTTAATTACCTTATTCACCTTCCAATCTAATTAAAGATTCATTAAAACTCCATCTTGGTTTTAATCTCTAAAATCATTACTTTATGGTCATTCTACTTTAGCAAAATTAATCATGTCTTTAACTGGGTTAAAGAACCAATGTCATTTAAAACACAGTTCACGATATACCCAAATCACCTTCCATTAACTATGGAATCTTCACGGAAAACAGATCAATATATAATCGATATAAATTCCCGTATCATATTAATAATATAAATGGAATAACGACATAGCCTTTTAAATTCCATATATAGTACCGGTCTTCCTTCACAGAAGCTCATCTCGATTATTACCAAATCGAATTCCATTCAATTCCAATTTAATATATTAAATTAGAGAACTTTTCTTTGGAAAATTCCATTAATATTATTTAAAAGATTTATAAATTCCAAATCATAATCTCACTATTAATTAGGTTAAAGAACGAATGTTATTTAAAACACAGTTCATGACAAACCCAAATCCAATTCGATTCCAATTAAATTAATTAATTGGTAAACTTCTCTAAATCTTAATCAAAAGATTTATTCTTTTCTCAATGGGGTTTAAGAACGGTGTTATTAAAGATGCCATTCACGACAAACCCCAAAACCCAATTTGATATTGAATATAAGGCTCTGAACAGAAATTATATCGGCTTATATTCAACATCAAATTATGAAACTAACGGATATCGTATTGGTAATAACGATATCTATTTCTTCCAAATTCCTCAATAATATCCGTATAATCACGGAATCCAATATTGAAAAATTCCAAAGATAATTTCCATTCCAAATCCATTCCAATTTATTCGTTGGAAAATTCTGGTTATATAAAACCATTTACAAATCCAAATTATTATTTCTAAAAATAATTTGATTATTATTCTAGTTATTAACTAGTTCATTTAGATAAAAATATATTTTCAAAACTGGGATTTTTCACCCAAACTATTTACAAATCATTTATTATGGTTTTACACAATTTTTCCATATTTTTTATAATTTTAATATCGCCATTTTAGTCGATTTCCAATAATGGCCACCGAACTACATCCATAGCGACCTTTTCTGAAATTGATTTGGACATAATTTGAAATCCAACCGCTCAAATTTAAATCTCTTATAGTTATTTGAGAGCTCTTTTATACGAACCCAATAGTTCCGGTTTTAGGAGAATCCGACGGTCGAATCTCCCGTTACATCAATTTGAAATTAATGGTTGAAATTCGTGAACGGTCGTTGCGCGGTGCGTTCTATTCAAGCCATTATATATATATATAATATCGTCGATTTCCATTCAAAACGTATTTTATAAATCGTTTATAAATTCATTTTAAAACGATTTCAACTTCATTTTCAATTTTAAATCGAAATTGAATATTCGACATCATTATAATATTAAAATGATAATAATTTCAAAATATCAGATTTTGAAATCCATTTCCTTTTCGATATTCATTATAAATGAATAAAATCGATCGATAAACCCGTTCGGGTTAAAATGACGAATATCTACTTACTCGGCTTCATATATTCCAATATTTTCTTGTCAATCTAAAATCGGATATCAAAATCATATTTTTATTCTTTACTGAATATTATTTTAAAATATTCGTTATTTCAGAATCGGAATGTGACTCAATCAATTACCATATGATTTCAGTTATATGGATTTCATACATTGCATGTATTCAAAATAATGATAAATAATCATTACATATTCAAACATCATCCAAAGTGCATTTTACAACTGTATAAGAATTAAAATGAATAAATAACACTCATCACAGCCTGTCAACTAATCGATTGACATACAACTAATTATTGGGATTAGTGTATGTCAAATATCATTCCAATACCCGTGTGGGGTTTTCAAACAACAACAGTCTATATAAATAAATCATTGTTTAATAAATTTAACCAATTCTAATTCGGTTTTCTTTTTTTCTCCTCTTCTTTTTCTAACTAAACAATTTTCACATTTCAATATATATAAATGAATATTTTTGTCCATTTTCAACTATCGATTTAATATTAGCATTCTAACATGTTAAATATCAGAAAATCATCATCACAATACACAAATCGCCAAATCGTCCAAATAAATAAATACTCAACTACGCAATGCCATTACGGCGCCATAAGTGGCCATTCGCGGAGTATGAAATGCGAGTGTCGCTAATATCCATACATCGCTTCCAATTTATGGGATTTGTGCGAATTCGTGTGTTAAACTCCATATAACGGATAAAAATCAATACTGGCAATTTCTATACATTTACAGTTATAAAATAAATTAAATAACTGTACAAGATTTTAGTGAGAGAATTCTCACTTTCGTTTCCACTCCGCCATTCTTTAACTGATGATTGTTTTAATAAAATTAAACAGACATTTAATTTTATCAAAAATTCCAACTGTTCCCGTTCCCATTCTGGTCTCTTCTGAAATGTAGATCGCGTTGAGATGATTCCAAAGCAACTGATTTCGTCAGATTTGGACCACGTAAGACAAAGATATGAATTTTATTACATTTCATTACAAAAATAGAATAATTAAAATAATTAAATTACTTAATTACCCTTAATTAATCTCCCTCCCTTCTAATCTTTCTTCCCCAAACCCATCGCCCATCTTCGATTGGAGAAAACCAACGGCGCCGCCACTACTGGCCTCCGGCCTCTGATCAACCGTCGCCACCTTGAAGAGCATGTCGTCACCACCCCCCGCCAGCTGCACGTCGCACTTCGCACCCCCTAGGTGCTCGAAAAATGATCTCGAACGCCAGACATTTGAGCACCAAAATTGAGAAATCTGTAGCGCCTTGTCCGATCTTAACCGTTGATTTTATTGATCTCATGACGTTCTTCAATTTTGTCTTTGGAAAGGTTTGATTTAATTTCATGGATCAAGAGGAAAAGAAGGAAGAAAATCGGAGCGGTTTTTGCCATTGATTCATTTGAACTGGCGGCTAGAGCATTTGTGAAGGACTTAGGGTTTTCTTTGATTATATATAATATTTAAACAATATTATTTAATTCAAAAAAAGTAGGGTTTTGCATACGAACTCCAAAGAACCCCAACGATTGTCGCCCCTGGCTAAATACCCCCATTCCGGACACAATGAGATTGTTTCGTAAGCCAGTTAAACTGTTTCGATACGTTTTCATCAAAATTAAAATATAAATTAATATATATTGAATTCGAACGCACATTTTAATTTACCGGGGCCACATACTGACTCCAAAAATTACAGAAAAATAAATCTAGCTATGTTTTAACGATAT
Source organism: Allium sativum (assembly GCA_030737875.1). Classification (NCBI taxonomy): domain Eukaryota; kingdom Viridiplantae; phylum Streptophyta; class Magnoliopsida; order Asparagales; family Amaryllidaceae; genus Allium; species Allium sativum. The sequence continues at coordinate 507,365,771 of CM060920.1, read as the reverse complement.
GGTCCTAAGAAAACTAATGTCATCGAATTTAGAGACTGTCTGAAAAATGATCTTTTTCTTTTTTCGGTTGATTAAATTCGAACTGAAATTACAAAACACGTTTAAATTCATCACGCTCACATATTAATTCCAATAATTATAAAATTTGAAACCGGGCTATAATTTGACATTTTGGATCCAAGAAAAGTGTTTTTGTCGAAAAAGGAGGTCGTTTGCAAAATGACTATTTTTAAGGGCTATATATTATATTAAAATATATATAAATTCCATACCGACTATTTTAAATTTTAAACTAGACATAACTTTCAATTTATATTATGAAATCTGAATTTTTCACATCCGTTAGAAAGATATAATTAAACAGATTCAAATGTTTCTTGTTTTACTGAAATCCGATTTATTTTGAATTCTATACATTCAATTGAAATATAAAATCAAAATTTCAAACTATCGCGCCATTTCAAACTCTATTTATAATTAAAATAAATTTGTACGTTCTAACTTCAATTTAAATAAATTTTAAATCGTTATTATTTAAAATAAATCATTTTAAATATTCAAAATCAATTAAAATAGCTAAAATAAAATAAATTTAAATTGGTTTTGAAATTCCGGGTTGTTACAGTGTCTAACAATCCAACTTAATAATCCAAAAAAGGATCTCTGCTTGATAGGCTAGAACATACATTTTAAACATCTACCAATTTTTTCGGCTAATATGTAGCAAACTCATTACTAGAGGCTAATACATATATTTTAAACACCTATCAGAATACCTCTAAACTCCTTCGATTTGATGATAACACCAAAGGTCGTTTACGCTTACTGACCAAATCAAGGAGGAGACTTAGTTCTGAAGCGAAACAAGACGAACACTAAAGGTGATTTGCTGAGCGATTCACGTTTACGGAGCGGAAATTGATGGATTACATGAGACTGAAAATATCGGTGGGAGAAGGAGGCTATTGGATTTCATAGGAAGAGAGAGTGATGAGTGAAATGTGAATTAGTCACAATGGAGGAGAAGAAAGAGGAGTTATTTGATGAGAACGCAATTCAGATAAGGCAGGAAAGAGAAATAAACGGAGAAAGGAGAAATGTAGGGAGACGAGAAGACGATGTCATTGTGTCGGGAAAATCTGGATTTGTTCAATAATAATTGGCTTAGACAAATTTTTTTAGCCTCTCTAACAGTAGAGAAACCTCCCTAATGGTCGGTTTGATTAAATGCAACAAGTTGATTACATACAACACCTCGGTTTCCTCTAAACGAGAAGAATCATTGTCGTTGTTATGCTAGTACAAGCCAAAATAAATCTAATACTCATTATTACAAACATTTAAACTATGAATAAAGATGAAGATGCATGAGCGCATTTTGCACCATTATTCTGAGAATAAGAGGACCATGCAGAGAGTATAGTCACTGGTCTTCAGCACAATCCACAAAGCAATTAATCACAATGCAATCATTAATTGGAAGTTGATCGGCAGTTATGTTCTAATTGAAAGATCGCAACGCAGTCACTTTGTCCTCCAACCATCCTTCAAAAATGATGCTTAGATTAGAATTGTTCGATATCCCATCACTTTTCCACCTTTACATGAGTATATCAATATGACCCTATCGTTAGAAATAGAAGCCACATGATGATGCAGTTGTCTTGAAGACATCTTCTCATACCAACGGTATAACCTATATTCCTTTTATATTTTTCCTACGATGTAGCTCAACTGTAAATAAAATTAGAATGAGCACAAAAATCATTGTTTATCTTATTTTATTCACACTAAATACTTTTATAGCATTTTTACTTGTGATGAAACAAATATGCGAAGTACCATAAAATCAAAGTAATCCTCAATACAATAGAATCCAGACATATTTGTAGTAGCGCTGTAATCTGAATATAGGTTGACAAGAAAGACCGTGTTGTTCACATATTGTACTATTTGTAAGTGGTCATACTTCAATTTTATCTATCCATCTACATTGACAAATAAATAAATATATCACTTCTAGTAAATTAATAGTCGCATTGAAAATGTGATTAACTTGAAGATGTGCATATCTTTCATTCAATTGAATGAATGGTTTTTGCAATAAGTGTAAAAGTTCTGCTGCTCATGGCACAACAATTACAAGTAGTTTTGCTGGTAGTATCAAATGAAAATTGATAGTAAAATTCCATTGATGAATGATTGAAATGGATGGTGGTGTAAGTTGTAAAACATTGGTGTAACTCCGTTGATGAGCAGTACAGTATGCGCGGATTTTCAAAAGAACATTGTAGAAATCATATTCATTGATTTCTCTTTACTATTAGTAAAAAGAATGAGATATATGTGTGTGCGGTTAGTATTAATAATATTATTGCTTAAGTTGAATAAATAGGTTTACTTACATTTTAAAAAACATCATTGTTTTTTTTCGAGCTTTTGAATACTCATCCATTGTTATTGGTTGGACTTGAGGATTTCTATCATGCATTGATGACCTGATAATCGATGTAAGACCAAATATGCAAAAAATGTTAATAAAATCCAACAAGTAATTTGCTATCTGCTTGCTCTGAAACATCCAAAAAAAAATCCCATTGTTGTTTCTTGTTTTGCTAATAGGGATTGCAAACCCACGTACGAATGATCTCGTCATAAGTTCGATGTTGTGTTAGTTCAATTTCAAATCTTTGTTTTTGAACATTAGCCATTTCAATTTCACTCTAGTGATCTGCAGATGCAATAAATATCTATAAAATAACGTAATTTGGCTTGTACCAATATAAATAACACGGATATAATTGGTAAACCAGTAGTAGCTTGCACGTTCATGCACTAGTCAAACATTCGGTTAAGTCTAGATATATTTTAGGCCTTCATGGTTTGTGCAATAATGTTGTGTACTCCTAATATAATGAGTTACTTTTTGCATTCTTTCACTTAGTTTAAGTCATGTGCTTCATAGTTTAAGCGGCACTATTTACACTTTAAGTAGTCAATACATCTATATCATTTTTAGTGTTATTTCAATAAAGGTATGACATATTATATCAAAATACTGATATGAATATATTATTATTTTCATATATATAGGTAGTGATATGGATATGATTAATGAAATTAAGATGTATTGCCTAACTTTTGGTGCAGGTGTTCTTATTAGACTAAAATTGATAATTGACCTTTCATAACAGTAAGATTAGCAGTGGTAATGCCATACTAAGAGTCCATTTGGCAACTGAAAGCAGAAGCGGTTATACTAATATGGTAAGTACTTCTACTTTTAAAAAGTCAAAATGTTTGTTAGTGCTAGGGGTGAGCATTATTTGGTTAAACCAAATAAACCAACCAAATAAATTTATTTTGGTCGGTTTGGTTTGGTTTTGAAATTAGTTTGGTTTATAATCAGTTAGAAAAAATATTTAGTTTGGTTATCGGTTTAACCAAATCAACCGAACTTTTATTAAACTTTCAAAATTATCGATGTTATAACAAATATATTTGGTTAGTTTAGTTATCCAAGTAAAATTTAATCATCACATATGTGTTAAAATTACTTTTGAAAAGCGTAGGGATCATAAATAATAATATGTTAATCATATATTTATAAAAAATCAAACGATGGTTAATATTACAAACATAAATTCTAAAAGGTTTTTAGTTCGTTTAAATCGGATAACCAACCGAACCAACCAAACTTAATTTGGTCGGTTTGGTTTGGTTGTACTTTTGATTGGTTTTAGTTTGGTTTGACAACTTTCATCGTCGGATAAACCAAACCACCCAAACGCTCACCCCTAGTTAGTACTATAATGACTTTTAAGTCAGAAAGATACAAAGTCAATACGGATAAAATCATATATTCATAATAGTTTTTTGACTTTTGTATTAAAATCTTAGAACAAAATGTTGGATAATTCAAATTTTTAGACATTTATACTGCAAAAGTTAACTAAAAATCATATAATTGGTATTTTGGAATATAAATCATGAAATATATGAAAATTAATCCAAACACAACATAAATAAACATGTCGTTTCCACATAAACAAAACAACTAAAGTTCATTTAAAGTTATAAAATCAAGCAAACAAACCACACAATAGATATAAGTTGATCTTTTTAACAAATTTCAAGCATCACAAAGACAACGGTGTAGTTTACATTTAAGCTGTGAATACAAAATTAGCAGATTCAATAACTAGTAATCCTTAATCCAAAGCTATGAATGCAAACATGTCATTTACACAAGTATAACTCTTACCTTTTAATAACCAAGTTCACATCATTGCTTAATATAAAACAAGGAAGAATTGAGACTTATGCAAGAACAAGGCTTGTTATTTGTAGTCAGCTGTAAATTTTTGATAAAATAGCAATGATTAACTAGCTACAGAGTATAAAAAACATACACAGATAGGGCTGTCAATGAATAACCGAAAAATCCGAAATCTGTCAGCATTCATATTCGAAGAACGGATAGTTATCCCAAAAAAGGATGCAGATATGGATACATAGGTATACACATCCAAAAATTATCCTTCTGATTTTTTAATATTATACTCAAAATTATATATATTTTGGTACACTGAATGAGATTTATTTATTGTTTTATTAAGCCGAAAGTTTATATTATATACACTAAATGCATATTAGCTATTCGAATCTATTTAATTTCATCATACTTGTTTATTTTTAACACTGCTGATCAATGGAATTGAAAAATATTTATATTAAAGTAATTTTTTTAATCTCTTGATTTATCGATCGTTAGCAGATAAGATAATTATATAACATATGTCTGTATCCACGGATATGGATTTCGATATCCAAAAATGATTTCGGATGTGGATACGAATATAATACTATTCGTATCCAAAAATATTCGTTGACAGTCCTTACCACAGAGTTTTGTTTAAAGTTGACATAAAAAATGTAACATAATCATTCTCACTCATAAATAGTTACAAAATAATAGTCAAGACAATGTTACCCATAGTTAAAAAATGCCAGCCTTGAACAAGACAAAAGGGTTGAGTACCTCCTAAGATTTGAAAAATGAAAATTTTAATTAACATCCACTCCAATTTAATTCAACATCCCAAGCAAACAAGTCAACAATGCAAGTACAGTTCGGGTGCATTAAACAAACAGCTAAAACATCAATGAGAAAATATTTGAAGCAACCAACTTTATTTTTTGGCACAAACAATCCATTTAATATTATTATTTAAAAAAAAAAAAAAAAAAAAAAAAAAAAAAAAAAAATGGACCACCCGACACTCCTAGCTCAGTTGGTTAGAGGTGGGCGAATTGGGATGAGACATAGGTCTCAGGTTCGAGGGCCACCTCTGCCAACTCTAGGGGTGACTACCTAGGTAGTGTGAAGGCGTTGAAAAATCGGGGTATATCACTACCCGTGGGGTTTACTAAGACCGACAAGTAATGGCTTGAGTGAAGTCTTAGGTTCCACACGTAAATCAAAAAAAAAAAAAAAAAAATGGACCTCGGTAAGTTAACATAATCTCAGTAAATTACGTCTATCTTAATGAATGAAAAGAAAGCATCTGATTTTATTGTAAGCCAAAATGAACTACATGACGCTTTTTTGTTACTTTTTGCCTAACAAAAAAACGCATTACTGACTATTTTAAAAAACTATAACAAATCACACATCAAACACCGTTATCGGCTAATCTTACATCAATCAATCATAATAGAATGGCTTGAAAATTCAAAAGAAGAAGAGGGAAGGAGGAAGGGGGGGGGGGGGGGGGGGGGGTAGCTTCGCTTCTACTGTCGTTAGGAGTATGCAAAGCAGACCTATTCCTGGGCCAATTCTCCACCAACTGCTTCACAACTTCCCTCATATCAGGTCTAACTACAAGCAACCGCGCACAGCACCCCATCACCAGTTTCAGCGCCTAAACGACTCCCTCGTCGTTCGCATTCCTAACTCCCCTCATCAACTCCACATCGAAACAACTCCATGGTCGCCTCTTCTAAAACCGCCACTTTCACCAGTGCTGCCAAATCCGAACCTTCGCTCCCTTTTCCTGGTTTCTTCCCCATCAGAATCTCTAACAGTAGAATGCCGAATGCCTACACGTCCGTCCTCGAGTTGCATTTCTTCATCTTCTGCATCTCTGGTGCTTTGTACCTGTCTTGTTTCGAGACTGCGATCATCTCATCAGCAACTGCTGGAACCATCAGTTTGTCCAGTCCGTATTCCATGAGTCGGGCTACGAAGAAGACGTTCTTGGACTTCACGTTTCCATGAGTTATAAGGTTTTCTTGACCTGTGTGAAGGTAAGCTAAGCCTCGTGCTATGCCCAAAGCCATCTTGTGTCTCCTTGTCCAGTTTAGCATTGGCCTCCATTCCCTTGACTCATGCATAAGATCATGTAACCTTCGGTTGTGAAGATATAGTTTTTAATCAGAAGTTTCTCTCCTCTCTTTTCTTGGTAAAAAGCTCTTAATGGAACAAGATTTTCATGTTGAGAGCATCCAATATGCCTGACAATAGGCAAACAAGAAGCAAGGTCCATACAACTTCCTTCTCTCAACAATCTCAAAGCAATAGTAGCGCCATCAGCCAACTAGGCTTTGTAAACAGTTCCATAACTGGTCTTCTCCATCACTTGATCCGTTGTATTCAGTACATCTTCAGGTGTCAGGTGCTCTCCACCTTGAAAAACCATTAACTTTCCTTCTCCTCCATTTTCTTCTTCCATTTCCATTTCCATCTCCTCTTGGTCTATCCTTCTACCAACATTCTTTCTTTTTCTTCCTTGATGCCAGCCTATCAAAACAGAAGCCAATACCACTAGACCTGCCATTAACCCGATGACAATACCCGCTATCACCCCTGCACTTAAACCTGAACCTGACCCGCATTGCCTTAAAGGCAATCCACAAATATTGACATGGTTACCCTTAAAATCATCAGCTGTGAATCTACTGTTACTCAAACCTTGTGGCTATACACCAGTAAGGTTGTTGAAGGAAAGATTCAAGCTTTCCAAATGGTTCAACTTAGTAACTGAAACTGGAACAGCCCCGGATAAGTTATTTGAGTTTAAGTCAAGTTCTTGCAAATTCCTGAAATTAGTAACAAACTCAGGAAAGTCTCCTACTTATCTATTACCATCAAAGTTTAAAATTTTAAGATTTCACAGCTTGGGTTTACAGTAGCAGGAGGTGGAATTGATCCAGTAAGTTGATTGCCATGCAAACTAATGCTAGTTATTTGATTGCACAGATTCCAAATAGAAATAGGAAGTGAACCATTAATTTGAATTTTGACTTAAATCCGGTTCAAAAAGCAAAGGACTGATTCTAAGCTAAAGTGGGATAGTGCCAGTTAAGGAATTAGCTTCTAAAAGGACAACTTCACTATGTTGACTGTTTGTGAATGAGCATTAATAAATAAAAGGATTGCTCGTCTTGAGGATGGATAGCTTTCCAATTTGCTGTGATACCACTTAAGAGTTTCTGCTGCTGCAAATACAAGGTGTGCTACCACAAAGAAGAAAAGGAGCCATATTGTAATGTCTAATCCTCCACTTGCAAGCAGAATACCAGCATAAATTATTATTTCTACAAGATAATGTGGGCAAGAAACATATTCAAACCAGTCGCCATGGGGAACAACATATTCATCTGCTGATTTGTGTCCACGCAAAGAACCCAGAATTGCATGACACCGTAGCTGATGCAACCATCCCCAAATGAATATAGCAGACCCCATATATTGGCAGCAACCGAAATTCATAAAAGGCTTTAAAAAGTCCCACAAACTCAACTCAAAGCCGACCACTCTTTCCCTCCTTTTGAAGATGCAATAAAGTGTCTTGTCTACAGCATATGAAGCGCATGGGCTGGCAAGAGGTAGAGGTGCTGCAATGTAGAAGAACAATCCAGCCAGATAACCAATGACATGCATTCTTGCCTTATCGCTATACCAGAAAACAAGCATACTCTCATATAACCTCCTGACAACCTGCACTTCCATCAAAACGAGCACAAACATACACATCCAAACCAAATTCCTATGCGCCGGCTGCAGCAACTCCTGCTACGCATGAAACCATACTGTAACCAGTAAAAATGTGGTAAGGCAAACAGCTAAAACGTAGACGTGGGTGGAAGTAGGATTGGGGAAGTGTAAATTTGTTTTTATATGGAGTTCGGTGCAGAAGGGTTTTCCCTCGAGAGGCGAGGCGAATAACGAGAGAGGTTTGTGTAAGGATGGGAGAAAGTAGGAGAAGAGGATCGGAACGGAGGCCAGCAGCCATGAGACGCGGAGGATTGACATAAGCGGTATCGGTAGCAGTTGGAAGAACGATAAAATCCACATTTTCTGAAGGGCCTACCCACCGCTTCCTGTTAGTTATCTGAAGCAAACATAATATTAGATGCAAGTGCAACTACCACTTCAGATGTTAAAAAACTTCATGACAATGTCTAAGTTTCATTACTCTCAGTGAAACCGAGCACAGCATTGAGTTAACAGCAAAAACCAATCATATTCAATATCAAAGCTACAATTTCATCTTATGAATCCACAAATTTACGCAGTTGCTATTTCATCTATCCACCGACGGTATATTCACTTCTCAAGCTAATTATATTCCCACCAATACATCATAATAAATAAATAAATAAATGTTTGCATTAGGCTAGAATCCCAACTGTATATATAGATGTAATATATTAAATATGGCGCTGTTTTATCAGAACAGACAAAAAAGGGAATAAAATGTTGATACTTAACACTAGAAAACATAGTACTCAAATACAATTGAAAATATACTTTTCTAGTTAGAACCTGGTCAAACATCAACAGCAATAATCAACAATAACAGGTGCTCCGCACAATAAAATACATCAACTTGTGCACCGCAAAAAATATTATAAGACCATAATTTTTGCCTGTTTGTTTGATAAATTTTGCTTGTCATTATGGTTATGTCTCTTTCTACTTTTATGATCAACAAGTTCAAACAATAACAGGTAACCGATGACAAACATTCTCAAATTTCGGACAGATGATTATATATATGTGGGTTGAACATTTACAAATCCTTGTTGGATTTGGATTGGTGTAGCTCACGACCCCTCCCCCCCCCCCCCCCCCCCCAAAACACACACACACATACATACATGGAGCACTGGTTTTGCAGCACTTTTTTAGCGCCCCTACCGTATCGTGAGCTACGCTAATCTAAATTCGACAAAAAATTGTTGATGGTCAATCCACATATATATTATTATCTATCCAAAATTTGAGCTCGTTCCAACATTCGTAGAATAATATATTTGATGTTTAAATTTAATGGTTCGAATAAATGTCTGAACGGTGAATAATTGAGCTAAGAGTTTGAAAATGTTACGATCGTCGAAACGAGCTCAATTTTGGATAAATGATAATATATATGTGGGGATTGAGCATCTACATTTTTATTTTTTTTATTTGGATTGGTGTAGTTCACGATACGGTAGGGGTGCTACAAAACAGGGATGCCCCGGAGCGTATATATATAGACATACACAAAGAAATATGACTAAATTATTACACTTCGAAAAAGTGCTTGAATTCACTTTTTTGTGGTTTTTAGGAAGGTGGAATAAAGTCTATATTAAGCGCTGCTTAAGCCAACAGTGATATCAGCATTACAGATAACTAATGATTTGATAGGCATTAACAAAGCATATATCTACTGTAAAAAAAGAAGTACGAAATAATTTATACTGCACAGACCTATAAAACTAAGACTAAAGGAAAAAAAGGCTCTGAATGATGATATAAACATGCACAACAAACTAAAATCAACTTGAAAGTTGTTCTATCTTTTGATTATAGCACATGAAAGGAGATGTAATGTTCCAAAAAAAATAGCAAGTTGCAGTAAACAAAAATTTACATATGTAAGGTATATTAGCAATATAATGTTATTAGAATCTACAATGTGAATCTAAAATATACATTACTAAGGTATATTAGCATATAAAAGACGAGGGATGATATAATCTACTGAACATAGAATTATATCTAGAAAATATAGGATAATACCAGACAAAGATGAGGGATGATATTATCATATCATGGCCAATGTAGCATATTTTCTATTTGCAAGTAATCATAATGTACAACCATCAATTATCAGCTGGTCATATATGGTGTGATGAGAGCCGTAAGAAAAATAGGGAACATAGAATATTGAGTTGGCAATATGCTGCCTTGCTATCCCTATTGAAAACACCCCTCTAAAATATGCAACCATGAAGATTAATATATATATATATATATATATATATATATATATATATATATATATATCATTCGGCTGCTAACAATTTAAACCAAAACTTGCTGAGACACCCAATAATATCATACTAGACTTGACAATATTTTTGTGATATAGCTAAAACAACCAAATACTGCCATCGTTCTATATATATATATATATATATATATATATATGTGTGTGTGTGTGTGTGTGTGTGTGTGTGTGTATGTATGTATGTATGTATATGTGTGTGTGTAATACATATATAATGCATAAGATAAGAACGAATTGAAGAAAAAAGCGAACCTTTGTCGAAAGTATAGAAGAAAATCCAACGTTTTTGGATGAAAGAAGAAAACAAAAATCGCCTCCAACCATAATATTAGGGTACGCGGCTAGAAAGTTAAGCTATGTTTTGGATTTTGGCAGCCAAAAGCGAAAAGAAAAAAAAACTGCTTCTAGGATAAGTAGAAAAGAAACTAGTACAAGGCCAAATATTAATTGGATCCATCCATGCAGACTTAAAAAGTTTTGCCTTTTCAAATCAAAAAAGCTGCTTATTTTCAAGTTGCCAAACAGGCCCTAAGTAAATTCTAATGCTAGAGAAATGATGTTGATTGTTTTAAGCATAATGTTCTAAAAAGAATTTAATTCATGTTTAGTCTGGATTTGGTTGGATTCTATTTGCGATGCTTGATATATTGTGGATGATTTCTTATGATTTTTGAGTACAAAATAAATTGCTGTGAGAAATATATATGATTTTATATTTACAATTTTATATTGTATTATGAAAGTTACGGGAAAATTTATCAAAATGTATTGGTAGTGCTTATTTAGATCAACCCATAAATAAAATTAGCCCGTATTTTTTTTCCCTACTAATCATATATCACGACCTATAAAAAATTGTTGGGATGTTGAACTCATAAAATACACCCATAAAGAATCATTGTAAAATGTTTAAGATAAAATATTTTCATAGCATCTCACCTAAATCCTAAATGTTATCCTCGTTCACAACTCCTAATGAAAAAATGCTAAGAAAAATATCAATGTGCTTCAACTACATTTTGGAAGCATTATAAACACTTTTCTCCAATAGGGTTTACTTTTTAAAGTATAATGCATAAGTAACATTATCAAATATCAGTATATATAACGCATTTTGCACCATTATTCTGAGAATATAACTGGACCATGCAGAAAGTATTTTGGGCTTTTGGTGACTAATCTTCAGCACATTCCACAAAGCAATTGATAGCAATGAAATCATTAATTGGAAGTTGATCAGCAATTATAATCTAATTGATAGATCTGCCATCATCCTGCCCATACGAATTAAACTGATTCAAAATGCAGTTACAAGTACCCAATATAAACAGTGAATCCAACTTTTTCTTTTACCTTGCACAATTTTATCTTATTTTCCCCTGCAATTTTTGTCATAGAGATAGTCACACTTGATTTCACATAACATTGTCTCATACAGTTCCATCTTGCAAAAATATCTTGAAATAAGATTACACCGTGCACGCAATTGCAAATGAATTCAGAGCTCTCATGTACGTAATATTAGACAATAGAGTTCACCTGTAAACACTATATATATAACACTGTGAATTGTGTGTGTGTGTATACATATATCATAAGACGATCAGAATACTAATCAACACTAACTGTTGTTCTACTAAAACTATCTTATCGCGGCTTCCGCGACCGAGGTTTAGGTGGGGTTATAAGAACCAACTGTGAAATTGGCTTCAAACATAGATTTCATAGTTAACGCATGTACCAGCAACATTGATTAGTGATATCAATGCTGCAACTACATTGATTCTCAAGTTAAGGTGTGCCTGGTGTAATCGTCGATTTGACTTTTCCATCTATTCTCTTATCGTTGCAATTATTCTGGTATATCTTAGGACATATATGTTCAGTTCAAAAGTCAACTAACCGAACAGTACAGGAGCAAAAGAGCAAGTCCAATAGCACCAATGAATGAGAATTTGTACAAGTAATTGCATCATCTTAGAGCCTTCTTATATTGTTAATATTATGTTTTAACGCAATAGCGCAACCCAAATTTCATCACCAAATAATGGTCAAACTAGTTTCCGAAACTACTATTTTTCCTAATGTAATACTACCTCTGGTTCTAAATATAAGATGTTTTAGTTGTTTGCACAAGAATTAAGGAATTAACTAATTGTGCTTGAATTCATACTCCAAATAAGTCTCTCTCTTAAATTAGCTTCTTTTCGTGTGCATCTATTGTTTGAAACATGAATAAATACATAAAAAATCACATCATTTAACGGATAAAGAGAGCATTAAAACCTTAAACATCTTATATTTTTAAACAAACTAAACTTCTTAAAAAATCTTATATTTAGAAGCGGAGGAAATATAATGGTTTGAAAGAAAATGTTCCTTGAAATTAATGCTCTCTATTAGAGACGTCTCAACTACAAAATGTAATTGTTAACTAAAACGGTCCATTTTAACTCATATTAGTTATGAACACATAAGACATTATAAGATGTATATACGTGATTAGATAATCCGTTGGAAAAGGATAATATTGTTTTATAGGAAGTCGATAAAATGATGTACCTCTCAAGACCTCCATGTCTGAGGGAGCAATGGGGTTGTAGGAAAAAACAAGAAAATTGCATTAAACATGAAATTTTTATTAATGTCATTGCCATCAACATCAATCAATGATGCAACTAAGCCACCATTTCCAACTAGTGTAGGCTCAATGTAGTCTTGTCTTGCTTTAATATCCATAAAATCATCATTTTTGTCAAGTCTTCCAACCGCTGCTTTGAAAATGATATTTGGATTAGAATTGTTGATATCCGCCACTTTATTCCACCTTTACATAAGTATGCAACTCCATCATGTGGAATCGAAGTTCCACGGTGATGCACTGACTATACAACGATATAACTCTTATTTCTTTGGTTTTCTTCCCATGATGTAATTTAACTATAAACATAATTACAATAAATACAAAAACTATTATTATTTTTACTTTATTTGCACTAACTATGCTTGAATGGTAGTTTTACATGTGAGGAAGCAAATGTGCGAAGAACCATGAAATCGATAAAATTTTAAATTCAAAAACATACACATCAGTCATATAATCCGAATATATGTTGGCAACAAAGGCCGTGTTGACCACTTATTTTAATGTCTGTAAGTGGTCATGCTTTAATTGTATCGGTCCAGCTACATTAAGAAATAGGAGAATATATCACGTTTAAATAAATGAATATTCGTATTGAAAGTGTGATTAGTTGAAAAATTTGCATACCTTTCGCCCAATTGAATACATTGTGTTGTTTCATGTACGAATACATATTTAATTGACCAGTATCATGATACACTTTCGGTGATTCCTAGATTATCTGGATCTCTTTGATATACTTTGGGATTTTTCGATAATTTCACATTTGTTCCAAACGTGATATAACTTTTATTACCTACAGCATAATACATCCAGACAGCACACCACATATATTCATCCTAATATCCAGTATATTCATAAAATTCCATGTGGCCGACGATATGACTAGAATATGCAATACAATTACGTAGTGCAAATTTATATACCATTAATGCACATTTCAATAGTTTAATGAAACGATAGTGTCTTCTTTAAAAGCTATGGAAGCAACTGCTATTTCTTCAGGAGCGAAGAGATAAGCCTTGAATGTGGATAGTCCATATCTTCAAGTCAAGTCCAACAGTGATAGTCATCCAAAACAGTAGATCTGTTCAGTGTCATTCCAACTTAAAATATAAAAAAAGTTGAAATATATTCATACAAATTTGAAAAAAAAAATTATATGCAAAGATACATGACAATAAATAAGATCGATATCAGTGGCGTTGGAGTTAAACGTCTTTAGAAGATAGTCAGTTCCGCATCATATAATGTTTTTGACATGTTAGTACTCTTTAATAACTATATATTTATGATTGTATTTTATAACTGACCAACTTAGCAATGTGATCGAAAATGCCATAGGAAAATAAAATTTGATATCATTTCCTTTGTCATAGTATGCTACCACTAGACCTTTTCGTGAATTCATTCATCTTTTAAACCCGAATCCCCCCTCCATTTCACGTCATTGTCCTTTGATAATTTACCAGCTAGTATAAAAATTAATATCAGTAAATTTTATATATATAATAACGAATATTTACCATTTATAAATGTTTACAATATTATTTTGTGATTAATATATTTAATAAATTGAATATCAGTTTCTAAATCATATTTGGTCTAGTGCCAATAGAATGAAATCGGTTGTCTTTTCATTTCTTATTAGGAGCGTTATGTTATGCGCTTCGCACTTGACATGTTTTCTATAAATGTATATGCTTACCACATTAAAACATGATTAATAGTAAAAAAAAATGTGGTTAATATTAATATATAAAAATTGCCTTGCAAAAAAAATATTATTGCTTAAGTTGAACAAATAAATTTACATTTTTGGACATTGAAAAACATCATTGTTTTTTAAGAACTTTTGAGTACTCATTCATTCCTATTGGTTGCACTTGAGGATTTCTACCACGCATTGATGACTTGATAATCCATGGAAGACTTAATACGCTAAATAATGTTCATAGTTATAAAATTCAACGAATAATTTGCTTTCTACTTTCTCTGCCTCATTCAAAATTAGTTGTTCTCACTATTGTTCTTGGTTTGCATGGGGATTACGAATCAATGTACGATTAATCTCATCATAAATCCGATGTGAATCACTATTGTTTCTTAGTAATTCACTATTGTTTCACATAAAGTAAGAAACAGTAGTGAATTACAAACACGACATCGGACTTATGATAAGATTACTCGTATATGAATTCGTAATCATCATGCAAACCAAGAAACAATAGTGAAAAAACAAATTTTGGATGTTTCAGAGCAAGTAGAAAACAAATTATTTGCTGGATTTTATCACTATTAACATTATTTAGTATATTATGTCTTCCATGGATTATCAAGTCATACATGCATGGTAGAAATTCTCAAGTGCAACCACTAGCAATGGATGAGTATTCAAAAGCTCTTAAAAACAATAATGCTTTTCAATGTCCAAAAATGTAAATTTATTTAGTCAACTTAAGCAACGATATTTTATTAATATTAACCACATACACATATATTTTTATTATTAATCATGTTTTTATGTGTTAAACATATACATTTATAGGAAAAACAGGTTAAGTACAAAGTGCATAACATAACGTTCGTAATAAGAAATGAAAAGGCAACCGATTTCAATATGTTGGCACTAGACCAAATAGGATCTAAAAAGTGAATAAGTGATATTCAATTTACTAAATACATGTCAAAAACATTATATAATATCCAAAAAAAAACTTACAACGTCTTCGATAATATTGTTGAGTTAGTCGGTTATAAAAACAGTCATAAATATAAACTATCAAAGAGTATGAACATGTCAAAAACATTATATAATGGGGAACTATTTTCTAAAGACGGTTGACTCCAATACCACTGATATCGATCTTATTTATTGTGGGTATCTTTGCATATAATATTATCATTTCAAGTTTGTATTAACATATATTCCAACTTTTATTTTCTTTTTCTTTCTTTTAGGTTGGAATTGCACGGAACAGATCAATTGCATTGGACGACTATCACTGTTGGACTCAGCCTGAAGATATGGACTATTCTCGTCCAACGCTTCTCTCTCTTTCAACTCGTGAATTACGTGCAGGAATAACAGTTGCTCTTGGTGCCGCTTCTATAGTTTTTAAAGAAAACACTGCTTATTACAACAAATTATTAAAAGATGCATCAACGGTATATAAATTTGCACTACGTAATCGTATTGTATATTCTAGCTATACCTTTGATAACAGACAATTTTATAGCTCTACTGTTTACTGATATGAATATATGTGGTGTGTTGCCTGAATGTATAATGCTATGGGAAATAAAAATTATATCACGTTTGGAACAAACATGAAATTATCAAAAATG
This sequence comes from Allium sativum, assembly GCA_030737875.1. Lineage (NCBI taxonomy): Eukaryota > Viridiplantae > Streptophyta > Magnoliopsida > Asparagales > Amaryllidaceae > Allium > Allium sativum. Next base: position 507,349,433 of record CM060920.1, on the reverse strand, counting down.
CGAAAGTATATCATAGTCCAGAGAAATTCAGATAAGTTAGGAATCACTGAAAGTATATCATGATACTGTTTAATTAAATATATATTCATACATGAAGCAATACAATGTATTAAATTGGACCAAAGGTATGCAAATTTTCTAGTTAATCACATAATCAATACGAATAATCATTCATTTAGAAATGATATATTATTTTGTTTCTTGATATAGTTGGATTGATACAATTGAAGTATGTCATTTATAGATATTATGTGATCAACGCGGTCTTTCTTGCCAACTTATATTTATATTACATCGCTGCTGCAAATATTTCTGAATTCAAAATTTTATAGACTTCATTGTTCTTCGTACATTTGTTTCATCACATGCAAAAATACTATACAAGTATAGTTAGGGCAAATAAAGTAAGAATAATAATAATTTTTGTACTTATTTCAATTGTATTTATAGTTGAATTAAATTATGGGGGAAAAAAATGAGTTATATCGTTGCATGTGGGAAGAAGTTTTCAAAACAATTAAAATGGCGGGATATCAACGACTCTAATCCAAATACCTTTTTCTTCCACTGCTCGTATTCAGCGTATCTTTGAGTACGATGTTGTCTTAAACTGGGTCTTGCTCCACCTTCTTCGAGTACGCTGTTGCTAGAGGATGAACTCATGATGTTGAAGAACTCTTTCAGCTCCGCATCATTCAGTCAAGACGCTGCTTTCTGTGCCATTACTTCCACTGTATATCACATATGGAATGAGAGGAATTTACGAATTCATAGTAACCATAGGTGGGATAAATTTTGACGTTGGGATTTTATTGAAATTGAAGTAAGATACCTTCTGAACAAATCGAAGAGAAAGAAGAACCGAATCCGTGAAGACGTTAAAATTGGAGAACGGTAGGGAGTAGATCTTCGAGATGCGGGTTAATGTTAGAAAATCGTTTCAGCGTAATTTGGGGTTTCTGAGGAGCTCCATTTTGGGGAAGATCCAGTTATGTAACGTCTTCTTTTTTCGGATCTTGTTGTTTACCATGTTTGAGGTCACGTGCCGGTTTTTGCACGGTGGAATGACTTGTAATGCCGGTTTGTCTTGTTTTTTTATTTTGGGTTTATCGGCTGGCACAAGATTATTGATGTATTGGCCTCGTGTTTTTGTACATTTTGTTGTTACATCTTAGACAAAGCACTGTACTTTTTTTTTTTTTTTTTTGTCTAGTTCTCACACTGAGTTGTGTTCGAGTTTAACAAGGCGGTTTACCTATTTTCAAAAGAAAAAAAATCATAACCAATTGAGCTGAAGCACACATATATCTTTCAGCTGAAAATATTAAGTTTGTTACATCTAATAGTCATAAATTTATGTGCCCAGCAATGAATGCCAATGCTAAAATAATATAGATTGAACAACTATTTTTATGTTAATTCTCGATTGTTTCAGTTTTACTATTTGGATCTAACATATTACGGCGTAATCAATATTATTTTCTACCACTTAGTTTGTAAAATTTGATCACAATACAATATTTCAATTTTGAACAATCCATCATAAAATTTTAATGTAGAATGCATATTGTACGTTCAAATACATGGACTATAAGTTCATCGATTCATCAAAATAATAATACCATGGTTAACTATTTATTCCTTATGGCATACAACCTTCTATATAATTCACACATCAAAAACAGTCATATTGTTGATTGTGATAATAAGTCTGTTGCTGATAATTTACTTGAGAGTTGCAGTGAGGATCATTTCAAAATTGGAGCTGTTGTTAATGAAGAAACAATGGATGAGTCAGATAGTTCAGTCAACAGCTTTAAAAGGAGGAAAGTCAAGGTTAATTCTTGTAAATTCAAAGGTAAAAGATAGCTTGATATATAGTGAACCATTGGTAGAAGAAAACCCCGAGTGGGTTAAATTGGTATCACAATTTCAGAATAGATCCAAGGAAAAAAGGAAAAAGATGATGGAAGCATTTTAGTTGGGATTAAGGGTAGAGGAATTTCTAAAAAGTGATTTTTTTTTTTCTGTTGTTCTATTGTCCTTCTGCGTGGATATGGTTTTGGATAATTAGGTGTTTTGTTCGGTTTGTTGTTTGCTTTAACATTTCAGTTGCTGGTTCTTTAGTTTTTGTTTTGAGTGGAGCTCCTTTGCTGGCGGTTTACTGTTGATTTTCCTGTCGATTTTTGTCACGGGGTTTAAACAGAATAAGACACAGAAATCATGAAATGAATAAACTACAATACTCACAGCGGAAGCATTTTACACAAAATATTAGAGTTGCACAATAAATTTTGTACAACAAAATAAAATACATAGATTTTTAATAAGTAACATTTACAAATTTTACGATCCGGAGCACGCACGCCTTCACCACTTTCTATCATCGCTAGCTGAAATCTTTAAATCTACAACACTCGGATCTGACCCGAGCGTTCCATGCAAAACACAACACTCGAGTTAGGATTAAAATTCTCATATTAGTCAAATCAAATCAAATGAAATATACAAATGATCATAATTTCAAATCTTATTCTAGTTTATATAAAGGTCTCGCCATTTTTTTGAAATTCATTTAAGTGTCTTACATAAGATATCAATTTAATAGATCCAATGTTTCAAAATTTACAATAATTAAACTTCTATTCACATTCAAGTTATTAAATCGTTAATTTTAATAAACATCCTTCATGCATATTCTTCCATATTCTATATCATTTCAAGGGATAATCCTTTAAAATCTGATAATTTATTCAAATCTAAAATATCCAATTTAATTTATAGTTAAATTTCATCTGTTGGGTTCCTCACCATATTTCTCTTTTTTTAGTATTTTAAATATTCAATCATTCAGATTTGCAAAACCGCAAAGATCAACAAAAATCACACAATATCTAACAATCAACAATACATTCAATATTACATACCAAATAGAGTGTCTAAAGGTCAAAACCAAATATAAAGTCAAGTGATCTATCACCACATAGTGGTAAACATAAGGAATAACATAAATATCAAATCACTAACATTTTAACGAAATAAATAATATCGACCATCTCAATATCAGTCAACATCCAAATAGGTACCCCATCCATATCACACAATCAATCAATAACCAACAAATATCGGATTATTTAAACGATCGTAACAGGAAATTCCAATACCAATATAAAATTTAACAATCCAAGTTACATGTCCAAATTTTGACTATCAATAAATATCCATTTCAATAATCAGATTTAATGTCAATTTAACAAATCAGTTAGTATAGTGTGTGTGTGTGTATTGAAATGTATGTATATATATATAAAGAATTCAAACCAATTTCTACCGTCCAGTTAAAATATCAAATTTTACGATAAAATAAACGGTCCAAATTAAGTGTCACATTTTAGTTAAATCAATCAATTTTAATTTTAATCACTCAATTTGTCTAACAAAAATCAATATTAATTATAATGTCCCATATTTTCTGATCAATTATTTAAATTACTTTATTGTTTTAAATATTGATTTGAATTTAAATAATTGAATTTAATAATTTTGAATATTTTATTGATATAAATAATATGAGAATAAATTTAATCCTGAAATAATCGAAATTAGAAACACTCAGAAATCGTTTGATTAATCAATTAAAATTGTCGTTTTTAAATTTATATTGCCTTCATACGTTCGGATTAAACCTCAAAAAAACTTGATACGGTATGTTTAACATAACAGTTAAAGCCAAAATCGCCACTCACGACATTTTTATTGTAGTTCGGAACTAGAGATAAGAATTACTGTCAGAACATCAGTAAATCGTTTAAATCTCACAAAAACTCGCTGAATCTTGATTAAATTCTTACAAATCCTGATGCAGTGTAAATGTTAGTACAATATTATCGAAATCGTATCTCACTGCATAAAATCTTTGAAAAATGCTGGAAATCTTTATTGCATCTGCACGTATGTCATTTCGTATCTTTTAAAAATCTTATGTGATAAGATTTGTTTCTTTTTGTCCACAGTCAAGTTTCCAGCAAACAATAATTACTATTTTTATTGATGGCAGCAAAGTTTAGCCTTGATATTATCGTTTGTACCTTCTTTCAGAAATATATACGAGAGCCTATAATTTCAATATCCTGCCGTGTACCAATCTTAACGTAAACACATGTATACCCATTGTATAATCCTGCAAACAAAGTCAAAATCTAAATAACAACATAACCATATGCTCTTGAGTCTTGTCTCTGTTTTCTTTCCTGAATGAAGCTGCTACCATGTGCCAGTTCTTTTTATATTTCGAGCTCCTGCGATTTAACAAATCAAAAGAAAGGAAAAATATCTCCGTCACTTCTTATCCCTGTGAACTCTCTACACGTTGTCTTCCCATATGCAAACTGAATGCGACACAAAACTTTCGGCTGCAGACTGAAAACTTCACGTGCCTTTAAAATGGAATTATTTTCCCCCGTCTCTCTCTCTCTCTCTCTCTATATATATATATATATATATATATATATATATATATATATATATATATATATGTATGCCTATTTCTTCCTCTTGTTCATACCAAGCACAGCCTATTTGTCCCTTATGTTGTACGTTGTCCAAAATCGAATGGACTTTGTTCCTATCCAAAGTTTTCTCTTTGCATATAGATGTGCTCTAAACTGTTTCCGCACCCCATTTCTTCACCAAACAATTTTCCCCCCTCACGAATTTATCCAGCAAAACCAAGACATTTAAACTACTTCTTCGAGACCTTCAACCAAAGCATGTAGTACCTTTAGTTTCTTTTCTCTCCCTCCATTTTGGAGCCACACAACTAAAACACACGAACAGCAGGAGGTGGTCTGGTTTCAGCAAGGAGATCGTTCGTGGTGTGTAGTGGCGCAAACGATGAAGTTTGCAAGTAGTAGGAGATTGGCACATGGAAAGATCTCTAGAGTAGCAACGATAAACGCAGTGGGTGGAGGAATGTGTTTTGCGGTATTCGGGGTTGCTGGAAGCCGATTTGGTCAATTACACGGTAGAGGAGGCGTGGCATTTTGGGGTCGTTGGTTTTAGGCTGTTTGGTTCGCTGAGTCGTTTGAGGACTGTAGGTCAACAATTTTTAATGTATTTAACAATGAAGTAATTGATAAATGATTAATTATTGAAACAAACTACCTTTATTCGGTTAATAAAGAAGTTAATTATTATATTAATAATTAAAGTTGGTGTACCAATTATTGACATTCCTTTCAAAAGGAAATCGAGTTATGATGAGATTTTAATTAAGAAGGTTATAAAGGATTTTGTTACAAATCCCAGAATTTTATAAACATAAGTTTACAAAGCACTCTCGGGTTAGGGTGATATTAAAGATAAGCTTTGAACATAATTAAAACGATGATTTTAATTGGAATTCAATTAAGAGGTGATCAATTAGCATTAAGTTTTGATTTAAGTATAATAAGAGTTTTATAAAAGGATTATAATCCGAGCTTACAGACAAAGTTTGTAAAAGTGGTTTATAAGTAAATATAGGGATTTCGACAAGGTTTTATTAAGTAAAAATGGAGGCGATTATAAATGGGATGATTAAATGGATTTGTGCAAAAGGATAACGTAAGTAAAGAAATTAGAACGAAATTACAAATGTAAGATATGGGTTATAAAAATCATATTGAATTTGATTGATAAAAAAGATTGGAAGGCTTACCTGATGAGGAAAAGGGGATTAACTGGTATAGTGGGTTTTGAAATAAAAGAAAATGTGGGTATAAAGCCATAATAAACAGAAATGGGAATGATGTAACAGAATTGGGTATTGCAAATGTGTGTTATCTTAGGATAAGAACATTGTCGATCAAGGTCTGAGAGGTAATTAGAACACCCCAACTTGAACGGCTTCACTATTATCGAGAGATAATATTAGTTTGTAATAGGTAGGAAAGTGATTATCGAGTTATTCGCGATTAATAAAATTTATCATTATTTAAATAACCTTTTAAAATGGATTAACTATGCTAGTTTTAGTTAATCGGAAATATAACTATTAATAATAACTAAAGTGAGTACTTCACGATTGGAATTCTTTTCTTAAAATAAAAGTTATGGAATGGATCAGTATGGAGAGGATTTGAAGTTTAATTCAAATCATATAAACAATGTTGTAAAAAAGGTTTTACCCAAGATGATGATTTTAAAAATAAGCGTTCGCCGGGGAATGGAATTAAGTGAAATAGTTCAATCGAAATTAGAGAGAGATTTTGGTAATTAATCATATGCCATTTGATTAAATAGAAATATAATGATATGCCCAAATGGTAAAGGAAATGAAAAGTGAGATTATAAAACCATAGCGATAATTTCAAATATAAGAAAATATAAAAAGAGTTCTGAGAATATATAAACGATGTTCCCAGATGAAGAAAATAAAAGATGATTTATAAATTATGGTAATATTTCCAGATAAAGGAAATAAAAAGAGAAGTTGATAAAAAGAGTGTTGAGTAATGTTGTCAAAGTAACAAAACCAGAAGAGTTTTGATAAGATAAAATTTATGGAATTGATTACAAGGATCGATAAAATGGTTAATGAAATATCTTATATAAGGGACCTGAGCTGCCAATGTACTTAACAATATTGTTATTATTTGATAGTTAAATAACCGACTATCAAAATCTGGCCTTTTATCGATTGTTGGTATAGAAAGATCGGGATCGAATTTATATTCGAAAACCATTCCGACCAGCAAATACGTAACGTTGAAGATATCAGAAGATGTTTGAGATGGAGCATTAAAGACCGTTGATCTTCATGAGCGGAAGAACTACTCTTTCAATTTCTTTGGCTAGCTACCAGAGTTATGATGACTTGTGATTCTGTCGTAATTGAAATCGTTGGGTTGCAAGGACTTCTAGCTACTGATCCTTAGGTGATTCCTATATAAGGATGCAGTAGGAGGATGCCTTCGGTTCATCCTGTTTATGGATGACTTGTATGGACGAATGTCTGACAGAATATTTCCTTAAAAATCATATACGTTGATTTTTACAAATATACCAAGTTTGGTGGCAGAGAAATTATCTTGCTTGACACCCAAAGTGTATATGTGGACGTCAATTAGTGATTTGATGGATCTGACGATGTGGCATTCAAAGTGAATGAAGATGTACTAAGCGTGACCTCGAGCCTCATTAACCGGGAAATGGTACAAAATCGGGCAGGCGGCATGGCTATGTGGGTCGCACCCATTAAAAGGGTATATCATTGCCTGATCTGGAGAAATCAAATGCCTTCGGTTGTTCCCTTATTTTATTTATATGTTATCGGTTTGGTTGGCTAGCTCCCAACCGTGGTAATGATATATTTGGTACTCTCAAGAGAAATGAGGGGTCGGTCATGTGTAGCTGGATTGCAAGACGTTCTTGTTGAACCCCAATGTATTCATCTCTGGAGGTACATTATCGGAAAGGTGGTCCCATACCTTGCCAGGAAATCCATTCTCCAATATGCGCCCACGGTTTTGATTGTATACTATATATGTAGAGCGTGAGATGCAAGTATTCCGCTAGATTATTATTTATTTGTGGTTTGATAGACACTATTATAATATCAGAAAAGATATTGATTTCAAAAATGTTTTGGGTTATAGTAAGGTAAAAACTGTCCGTGTTTATGTGTGGACTGGTCTTACTATTATCCTTTCCTTTCGAAAAGGTTTTTTTTTCAATGTTAAACAAATTGTTTGTGCTGTGAGTTTATCACTAAAAGTATTCCAGACCGATCCTGGTGAATTTTGCTTTGCTTCAATTGTGCTCGGGTCAGACCGAGTATATTTCCAGGTTAGGTTTTGCTTGGAGTTTCAGGAGCTGGGAGCAGGAGGCTTCACCGTTAGTTATACAAAGTTTATTTCCGTTGTGATTGACGTATGTCGTACTCTGATAAATGGTATGTATATATACGGTTTCTTTATAAAGAGATTTATTATATTATTTTTATTCGTTCCGTTGTGAGATTCTAACGTGTTCTTTGTTTTCTTCTATTCTAATATTTCTTTCTTTCTACTTCTCATCCTCTAATTTCTTTTTACTAACAGTCTGGGGTTCGATACTCGAATTTTTTGGCAAGTAATACGAGATTATGTATTATTGTTGAAAATTTAAGCGTCGAGTTTTTTTCCGGGTCGTTACATTAATTATATTCTAAACGATTTGGATTAACTAATAGCAAGAATAGTAGTACTTCGTGAATGGAATAAACCACTCACCTGCAGGACACACTGAAAACTTGATAGTGACAAACAATAGCGAATCAACACCATTGCGAAGATTTTTCAAGGAGGAAATGGATGTGGAAACAACTAGGATGGAAGTGAGGTTCGATTTCAAGTAGCAACTGACTTGGCGGTGGATGAGCGGATCTCAACTGTAACGACCCGGAAATTTGGAACCAATTTAGAACTTCTAAATTACATAAGAATCAAAATAAAATTGAAAATGTATAATGATATAATTGTAACAAGGTTATAATAATGAGTTTTAATATAAAATAGCACGTTTACAAAGAAGCTATAAGAAACATTTCTTCTCAGACCTAGAACTGATTCCATTGAATCCGGAATAATGAAATTTGGTAACCTCCCAAGTTTGGCCAAAAGCAAAATCTATTTAATATTGATTAAAGATTGAAAGATTAAAATTTGAACTAAAATGGACGATTTTGAGGATATTTTGAGAACACGATACCGCTAGATCGTGAGACCACCTCCGTTGGATCTGGAATAGTGAATTTTAGTACGAAGGAAGATTCGCGTAAATGACATCCGTATATGGAAAAGAAAAATAAAAGGGGAAAATTTGAACTAAATATTGACGGTGATTGGAATTTGATAGTGCTAACGGCAATACCAGAACCTGAGACCTATCCAGGAAAATTCTAAACGTAGGATATTAGTTATGTATAAAGTCTGAGGAAATTCCTTATCGAATATAAAAAGTTATTAACAAAACAAAAATAAAATAAAATATATGTAAATGAAAACGAACTCAGATTTTATATTTAAATACATAGGATTGAAGTATGTTAGAAACCGGACCTTATAGTTGAAGAATTTCTGAAAAGTTTTATCGTTTGATACTCCGACACCAGGCTCGAAGGTGCTGGAGAAAACACAAGTTACCATTCATAAAGATAAGGGTGAATTTAAGCCATAAGATCTTCCATGCTTATCCATATAATGTAACAATCCGGAATTTTGGAACCAATTCAAAAAATTTATTTTAGAAATTTTAATGGATTTTGAATATTTAAAATAATTTATTTTAAATAATAACGACAGAATTTTTTTAAAATAAAGTTAGAACGAATATATTTATTTTAATTATAAAAGGAGTTAGAAATAGCGCGGTAGTTTGGAAATTTGAATTTGAACTTTGACTGAATGTACAGGATTCAAAATAAATCGGATTTCGGTGAAACTAGAAATATTAGAATCTGTTTAATTATATCTTCCAACGAATCTGAAAAATAAAAATTTCATAGCGGGAATCAAACGTTATGGCCAGTTGAATATTCGGAATAGTCGCTATGGAATTTAATATAATATATAGCCTGTATAAATAGCTATTTTGCAAACGACCTCCGTATTCGACGAAACCACTTTGGTTAGATCCAGAATGTCAAATTATTGCTAGATTACAAATTTCACAATTTTTGGAATCAATATGTGAGCGTGGCAAAATAAAACGTGTTTTTGTCAATTTCAGTCAAATTTAATCGACCAGAAAAGGCCATTTTTCAAACGGTCTCCAAATTCGACGAAATTAATTTTGTTAGGACCGTACCGTCAAAACAAAGCTAGATATAATTTTTTCTTTAAATTTTAAAGTCAGTATGTGACCCTATTAAATTAAAATGTACGATCAAATTAAATGATTTATATTTTGAATTAAAGAAAAGTGGGCTAAAACGATCGAATGGGCTGACGGGACCTAGTCTATTGGGTCCGGAATAGGGGTATTTGGCTAGGGGAAATATCTGCTGGGCTGGGTTTGGAGTCCGTATAGATTAACGGGTTATTTTTTTAATTAAATAATTAAATAATATAAAATATACTGTATAAATACGGTTGAATATGCTTAACCCTAATTCTCTAAACACCAGCCGCCACTAACGATATCAATGGTCATCGTCCTTCCGTCTTTCCAACACTCATTCCCTCAATCCTCAAATTCATTCAAGTGGGAATATAAACAAAAATCGAAGCACTTTCTGTACTCTTTAATTCTATGTGAAGATGATCGAAGATGGAAGGGTGTGGAGTTCGGAATTTGGTTAGGACAACGCCAACTTTGGAGGGGTTTTCAGCGTAGGGGGCCCGCCGATATGGCCAGGAAGGAGGTCGACGGGGAAGAAGGTGGCGGCGCACGATGTGGTGGCAATCGATCGTCGGTCAGGCGATGGAGTGGAGGCGCGCAGGTGGATGTTGTAATCGAACGAGGGGTTCCTTCTTCTGAGCGACGTGTAGTAGACAATGGGGAAGCAGTTAACGAGGGGATTAAGATGTAATTATTTATTAATTATAAATTTAATTATTTTTAATGTAACCCAATGTTTACATCAACGTAACTTTGTCAAACAGAAGCGGAATTAAACGAAACTGAAAGCGTTTGAATCATGAAAGCGAGATCTTCGTGATGGAACTGAAGGAAATTGATTAGGAGCTCGTCTAAATTTTGGCAGAGTGGAAAGCTTTCGATGAGATTTCTTATTTAAATAATAAAAAACAAACAAATTATTATCGTGTTTAGAAATTCTTACATATACATGATTTGATTTAAATTGTTTGATACTATTTATTGATTTGATGGAATAATTTTGCTGTATCAGAATCGATAGAATAAAATGTCGTTGATGTTGAATTAGAATGGTCATATAAAAATATAATGTTTATATTGAATTAGAATGGTCATATAAAAATATCATTTTTATGGTGAATTAGAATTGTGATGTTTAACAAATTAGAATTGTTAAATTATAATTGTGATGTTTAACAAATTGGAATTGTTAAATTATGATTGTCATGTTTGACAAATTAGAATTGTTAAATTATAATTGTCATGTTTAACAATTTTGAATTGTTAAATATGTTAACGATAAAATTTACATTTTATCATATATGTAGAAAGGATTAAATATGTTCATTTGTTTGAAATGAAGATATGTTAACAATAAATATTCACATTTTTATTTATATAAGAAAAGATTAAAAATGATCATTATAGAAAATAAAAATATGTTAAGAATAAAAACCACATTTTTATTGTATAAATAGAATATGTAAAAATGATCATTGTTTTGAAATAAAGATATGTTAACAAATAAATATTCATATTTATTTGTCATATTAAAGATTGAAATTTGTGTACAAATAAATATTCACTTTTATTTGTTATGTTAAAGATAGAAATTTGTATACAAATAAAAATCTCCTTTTTATTTGTCATTTACAACCTAGAAAATGTCATGAAAATAAATACTTCTTTATTTTGTCATTAGAATTATATAACATGTTATGTAGACAAAATTATCTTTTATTTTGTCATTAGAATTATATAATATGTCATGTAGACAAAATACTTCTTTATTTTGTCATTAGAATTATATAATATGTTATATCGACAAAATTATCTTTTATTTTGTCACTAGAATTATATAACATGTTATGTCAACAGAATTATCTTTTATTTTGTCATTAGAATTATATAACATGTTATGTCGACAAAATTATCTTTTATTTTGTCGTTAGAATTATATAACATGTCAAGTAGACAAAAGTATCTTTTTATGTTGTCATTAGAAAATATAGAACATGTTCAACATAGAAAATGTTATGACAATAAAAATCTTTCTTTTTATTTGTCATAAGCAACGTAGAAAAAATGTTTACAATAAAAATTCCTTTTTTATTGTATATGTAAAACATGAAATGTGATTAAACCAAATACACTTGGTTGCTGACATTGGGTTGGGTAAAAAATATCTATGTGCTAACACCTTGTGAAACACTTCACGATTTGACTATAAGGTGTTTAGCGATGTTGTTTATTTTAAAATTTAATAAATGATTTTGAAATGAGATTTCTTAAGTAAAAGAAATGTTATTCCCGATTTTGGACAGAGAATGTTTTATAAAATGTTTTATAAAACAGAAAGGATTTCGAGGACTACACCCGATGATTTCGAAATGATTTGTAAGTAGAAATCTTTGTAGATTTGATTATACTTATGATTTTGTTGTGAAATGATTTTCTCTACTTCGGGATATAAAATGATTTAGCAAGTATGTGGCTAAAGATGCGAGTGACCCGAGATTGACTAACAGTGTGAGGACGTGCATGTCTTCCCCAATTGGTGGGATGGTGCATTGTCAGTGTAGCCGTTAGGTGCATATATATATATATATATATATATATATATATATATATATATTGGTTCGGTTAGGGTGCGTACTGCCCGGTCCTAAGGGATCATGACCAATATTTGGTTTCATACTTGTTTGTATGTTTTGTTACGTTTTGGAATTCATATTTCCAATTGTTTTGTTTTCAAATCCCGAAGTGAAATCTACTTTGATATAAAAAAATATATATGTATTTCAAAATGACTAGAAATAAGAAATCGGGAGTAAAGTCCAAAGAAATAATTTCTGTAAAGTGAATTGGATTTTGAAATCTAAGTTTAGGGATCAAGTCTAAATGGGTAGATTAAGGAATTGCATGTTGATTGTTTCATTGTAGATCCATATCTTTATTTATGGTAGTAGTATATGCACTGGCAATCTAATGGAGTAAACCCGTTCCGCGTTAGCAGCGTGGTCCTGTGATTAGCCTTATTATTGAATAGGTTAAGTAAGACTTCTCATACCAGTCCCATGACTGACCTGTAGTTTGTTTCACTTGTAAACTCAGGTGCCCATATTTTCCACATGGGCAGTCGAGTAGCTTATTTTGCAGATATATTGAGCAGGATTCTGGATCGAAGCTTAAAGCTGTGTCCAGAGCATTGATAGTCTTTTGCTGCATTGTATTAAATTCATTGTAAATTATCTTCTGTTGTTGTATTATTATATCGATGTACTCTGATATTCTGTACTCTGATGTAACATTATTATAATGTTTATAAAAATCTTTTGTTATTTGTTCTGATGTGTTGTATGCCCAAAGTTAGTGTATTCGGCGATTTCCCACAAGGGGGATTTTCGGGTCATTACACATAAGACACGTGTCAAGCATCCATGCATTACTCCTTTATTATATATACCTTATTCCTTCCTTATTACTCCATCTTTTTCTTGAAAAATTGTTCCTCCTCTCTCCATGAATTGCTCACGTTTTTCCCCTTATTAAATAAAAAAAAGATTTTTCAAGAAAATAAAGAAGAAAGGAAAGAGAAAAGCTAGGAGAAGGATCTATATATCCTTGGCTAAGTTCTGCAAGCTTCTAGGGTAAGAAATAGTTTGATTTAAAGTGTTTAAAACTCGTTTTATTAGCATGCACACAAGGTGCTTGTATAAATTCCTAAAAGAGGAAACAAAGTAATTTTGTAATGGATCTTCATGGATTAAGGTTATAATTAGTTGCTTAATATTTCCATGAAGTATATACGTGAATATATGGAGATTTGGAATTTAATTCCTAAAGTAGTAAGCAAAATCATTGGTAAATTTTTTATATGATGTTAGAAAATTATAATAGGAATTGTGAATATTCCTAAGTGAAAATTTAAGTGATTTTAGGTTGGATTAATCATCGATTAAGGTTAACTAACACCTATATGAATTATTGATGTCATTTGAGTTGGATTTGAAATGGAAATCCTAAAGGAAGTAAGTGATTATCTCTTTAAGTTGTTAGGAAAGCTATATGTGTTATTATTAGAGTTATATTGATTTTTGAAGATTGCAATCATGAATTTAAGGTGATTAAATCCATGTAAGAAGGTATTTTCATGTATGAATATAGTTAGATTTGGAAATCAATATATTTAAAAGTATATTCATGTTAATTAGAAAATGTATTAATATTATGAGGGCTAATGTTAATTATAACCCTTAATGGCTAGGTTGTTAAACATTCAAGAGAGAGCGCAAAGCTGTGATTGTCCTATAGTGAAGGAATTGAAGGAACCTACTGGGATGGTGAGTGATTTATCCCTTCACACTTGCTTGTGGTATTTCTTTGTGTGAAATGATTTCATGCATGTTGTTATGTGTTTGAAATGTTTGATATTGTTTGGAAACCCCACACAGGTCATGGAATTAAGTTACACTAGTCCTATGTGTTTATTACACGGATTGCTATTTATTAGTAAACCCCTACACATGGTATTGGGATGATGACCCACACTAGTTCCAAGTGTTCACAAAATTGTGTATGTGGTTGCTTTGCGGATGTTATAATGTTTGATATTTGGATTGGGGTGACCAATGGTTATGAACACCATTTGGTTTGATATTTGTTTTGGATGGCCTTTTAAGGCAATAGTGTGGTTGTATCGATGCTCTCGCATAGGGGAGGTTATGGCAAAATTTTCCGAAAATATAGAAACCAAATTGACACTATCTTAAATAGTTAAACAATTAACAAGTTTGGCTGCGACTCGTTAGACACACGACTTCTTATTTATGTTTATTGGATGTTTGTATATACCCAAATTCTAGGGTTATACAGGAGTTAATGAGTCTCATTCCAGAAATTGAATTTTAAATGATTATTTTAATAATAAAATAATCGGGGAAAATAAAAGTATGAATTTAAGTTCCAATACTTTTCGGAAATGAAATTGAGTTCATAACAATGAACTTTTGCAAAAGAACGAATTGGTTTTGAAGAAGTTAAGAACAAGTTATGGCTTATCGAATATTAAAACGAATAGTAAATCGATTTTATGATGAATAGTAAATTAAAGTTGCGTTTGCCTAATAATAGACTCGGTTTTGCGAAATTATGGTTTCAATGTTCTTACTTATTTTTATAACAGGCATCATCCAATTTTGAGACTTTAATAATCATTTTTGAAGAATAATATTATTTTAATGGTTTGAATATTAATTTAAAATCTAAAATGTGGAATAATTGATCTAAAGTTCAAAAATGTGGAAATTGAATTCCAAAAGTTATTTAATATGATTCGAATAATTTTTGAACTTATTTTGAAGTATTTCGACTCAGTTTTAATAATAAGTCACTTTTGGGTTCGAATAGGAATTGTCACGTAGCGACAGTTCGAGAATTTCGACCCGACATTTGAAATTGAAATTCCAGGAGATCTAACTGTCGGATTTTCTTGAAACGCATCATGTTTTGTCCGAAATTTGAATAGCTTTCCAACACAGGAAGAAGAAAGGATTTTCAACGGTTAGATTTTGAAGTAAGTCTAAATCAGTTTGGCCGGAAAATCCAGTTTTGGTAGTTCATGTGCCAAATTCGGATTTTTGGTAAAAAGGCCTTATAAAAATATGAAAAAATCATTTTAAATTATAATAAATTATTTGAAAGTATTTTGGATGAATAAATAATGTTTTAAATAATAAACAGCTATTTTGGTTGGCTATGCGAAAACCACGAGTAAGTCTGTCCCGATTGTGAGATCCAGAAAGGTAAACGACGCATTTAACAAGGTAAGGGATGCTGCAACTAGTGCGTTGAACTTACCAACGTTTATTTATCTGGACGGGGATCGAAAGGAAAGCCCGGATGTTCATTTAACAGTTTATTAAACGTTAAATGTAAGGAAAATATTTATCTTTGTATAATGAATCCGAAATAAAGGTAAGTGAAAACAGGAGTCTCCAAATTAATTAAATTAAATTGGAGTTGAATGGAAACCATATTGGTTAACGGTTAACACTAGAAGAAAAGCTGTACATAGCGGCAAATTTTAGCAGCGGAAAATTCCATCGAAAATTAGCGACGAATTTTCGTGGACTTTGTAAGACATAATATTTTGGATTTTATATGTCAACTTATTTTAAATTATTACCGTCGAATCTTATTTCTGTCGCTAAATCATTGGAAATTGCAGCACTTTACCACCATCCAAAATTTAACGCTAAATTCCGTTGCAGATAGAAGCTAATTACCGTCATCAGAATTTTGAAGCTATTTTTGCAGCAGTTTTTCAAGAGATTTGAAAAGGACTTTTATATTTATTATTTATAAAATGTTTTACATTTGTTTTTTTACGTGGTAATTAATACGTGAACATAAATTTTAAATAATTAATGTTAATAATATATTAATAATAAATAATAAATAATTACTATTAAAAGTAAATAATATTCAGTAGTTAGTATTGATTAATTATTAATTACTATAAAATATAAATAAGAGGTAATAATAATTAATAAAATATATTAGTATTCGATGTTTAAATAAATTTATTTTGATAATCAATGATTAATAGTAATCTTTAATACGACTAACGAAATTACTATCAAGCAATTATTAATAAATATTTACTTTTAGGAAATTGATTAGTATGTATTAATTAATAAATAATTAGTAATTAAGAAAAAAAATTGTTGAAAGTTTAAAAACAAGAAATTGAATAAATATTAAAGAATTTAGAAATTCAAAAAATTCAAACTTTACCATACAAGTAATTTAATAATTAATAATTATCTTATTAAATAATAAATATTTGATAATTAATAATTAAAATTATTAATTAACACTTGACATATTTAATACTTAATAATTAATGGTTTATAATTATTTTTACTAATTAGTAATATGGTATAGTTAATTAATAATGTATACTTAAACAGAAATATGAATTTGAAAAGTACAAATTATCATGTCCCGATTTATTATTTCTATATTATAAAATCTTTAGTAACTCTATAATATAAAATTTTCCATTTTTTCTTAAACAACATTTTCATTCCTAAGTTCACTATTTGTTTACGACGTCTAATTGAATTTTTGTTCCCGCTTTTGTTTTTGTTCTCAAATACCATTAACCGCTAAAACCATTTCACAGTCCGCCTTAAAATAAACGAAAACGCTACTATACCCGAAATATCTTTTGTCATTTCCTGCGGCTGTATTGCGTGCCGTCCGATTTCCTTCACGTTTTGGACTGATCTGCAGACCTCCCTGATTTGCACCGTTAAAATCTAGATCCGCATTTTGTTACTTACTTGTTCCGGGTATCCTAGCAGTTCTCTAAAATAAATAACCAATCAACAATTTCATAGTAATGGCGATTAAGTTTTCTTCTGCCGCCTCCCTTTTTTTCTTCTAAATCTTCAGTCCTTCCTCCACTTCATCGCACTCTTCGCCATTAAACTAGCTTCCAATGCGTCCTTGTCGCTCGCTCCTCACAAACTATCCCTCTCGTTTTCCATATCTATTTCCTTCTCATATTTTCGCTTTCTTTTGACTTCAGGCCTCCTTTTCATGTTGTGTCCTCTTATCCTCCTCGTTGAACTCCTTGTTGTCGATTCTGGTATCAAACCGCGAATCCACCTAAGCTGCTGCTGTCAAACCCGCTGAGAAAACACCAAAGTTTTATCCGGTAGAGGAAGTTAGAAGGTCGCTGGCTAATAGACAAAAATCCAAGCCTATAAATCTCAGGTATAGGTGAAGATTTGATTCTCTTTCTGCTCACATATGTTTTGCACAGTCATTGTCATCCCATGGAATTAAATCAAATGATTATTATTGTTTTTATGTTTATCATTTACATTGTAATATTTGGTTATATCGGAAGCTAATTCTGGAAATCGCAAGGTACTTTAAAAAATGGCGAGAATCAATTTGATGACAATTAATGGCATACGACACTATGAAGGAATCGATCAAATTCAATATAAAAGGGACCTTCATTCCTCAGCAGATGATTGATCAAAAGTTAAGAGAAAAGGGATAAAAAAGAAGAGAAGAAGAAGAAGAACCTGCTGCAAAGCCAAGAAAGAAAGAAAAATAGCGAGGAAGAAGAATCTACAGCAAAGCGAAGCATAGAGGGGTAAACATTTTAACAATCTATTATATTATTATATCATGCTTTCTTTATTAATTCTGTTCTCTTCCTCTCCTTTTCTTTTCTCTTTTCTCTTTTCCTTTTTCTTACTTAAAGATCTGCATGCTGCTGAAATTAGCTCATCGCGCTAAAAGAAATTAGGTTGATATGTTGTTGAAACTGATAGAATAACTGATAAATATAACACTACAAAAAAATATTGAATTAAAGACTGACAATTACAGTCTTTAAACCGGCATTTCAGTCTTTAAGTTATACTTACAGACTGATCGAAGACTGAAATTTCAGTCTTTGAATTTCTAGTCGCAAAAAATATATTAAGACTGACGTTTCAGTCTCAAAATGTAAAGACTAATATTTCAGTCTTAAATTTACTTGAAACTGAATTTTAAAGACAGAAATTCTGTCTTTTATCAGTCTTAAATTTACATAATTGAAACGCATATAATATCCAAAATAGTAAAATATGAATCATCATAACGCATTAAATATATCAACATCACAATTTCATACGCCTGAAATTACATTCAATATTATATAAAAATTGCATAGTACCTAACAACAATACACAAATGAAAAATTAACCAATTTACAATATCAAAACATTCATCAAAATGTGTGTACATACAACACTTTTACAAGAACATTAAAATAACAAGTCTGAAACAGATTTCATTAAACAAGAATATAATTTTTATTTTTATTTTACTAATAATCTATTGTAACAAAAGATACATCGATGTACATGATAAACCGTATAGTTCTATGAATTCTTTTTAGAATTGTCATGTTATCCCAACAAGAAGAGAGTAATCTTAGTATAGAGTAAAACATAGTGGTGATGAAATTCCAACATGAGGAAGGCCAGTACCAAGGATAGAGAAGCCGCAAAAGGAGGCTTACCATATGTCGTGGGTGACACCCAACAGGAAAGAGAATGTCTAGCATATCCCAGGCTGCATCACGAACAACTCTAGTTGGATACACGGGACCTCCTTGAGATGTAAAGCTGCACAGACGGGCCTTCAGTCTTATGCTTATTATCATCCTCGGCTCCCATCCTTGAAGGACTCGCGTAAGAAAGAGAATGCAGGTGTACTGGTTCTATTTTTAACTTTTGTAGCTGATCAGTAAGCTCAATCACAAAGAAATCTACTGCACCACCAATAAAGAAAGCATTGTTAAGAGTAGGATAATGTTCAAGGAAAACTTCAAGCATGTGATCTTAATTGTAGAAGAATATGAACCTAGAAAGAACATAAAAGAGGGCACGGCGTGTCTGCAAAGTAGTATTATTCAGGCGCTCAGGAACAATAGCCACTTCCTGGAGTAGATAACTGAACAAGGATTAAAAAAAAGCCTTGTATTTGTCTGGGTATCAATCCAGAATACATTTGTTGTGCCTTTGAGAGAAAATCCATATCTTGAAGCAGCTTCAGTGTTTTCAAGAGGGATTTCAAATAAACACTTGTGAAAAAGAAGAGCAAATACATGTGATGCAAAAGGCAGGCTCCAAAGCTGGACAATCAAATCAAGTATGCACTTCCCATTTTCCGGTACTTTAAAATAGTGGTTGACAAGAACATCATAGAAGCACATGCTATTTTCAATTTGTCGCATGCTACTCTGACATCATTTTCGTTGCTATTCAAAAGTATCTCACCAGCTCGCTCATCGATATCCAAAGCAATATCAGCGAATAACTGTTGCAAAATATCAAATCATTGCAACTTTGAAGCTAATGTCTTTTGCAGCTTCCGCTTGATTTCTTGGGTAAGGGCGGTCAAATAAGCTGATCCGTGCGGCAGTGAAGCCACATGCATCCTCTAATTGCATTTGAGTGTAGCTACAATCTGAACAAAAAGATAATTCAACATGTTCACTACATATGTTACTTCTAAAAGAAAAAAGGCTGTTACTAGAAGTCACATAAGTTACATCGTCACTGTTAATCGTTGTTGTTACTATTATTAGTATTTCAACATAAGTTACATTGTAACTATTACTGTTGTTACTAGATCTTATATTCGCATGTGCCAATGTAACTTATGTTGTTACTAGATCTTATATTCGCTACTCAGAAGAAAAAAGGTTGTTGCTAACACAAGAAACTTAATACGTTATGTTCAGCATGTACTTCATGTATATTCGTACAAACATAAAATCACATACAGTGTAACCCTTTCTGATAGTTCATACAATTTCTGGGAAGTTTCCACAAATTTCAAGGAAAATACAAATAATTTGTATTATATTCGAACCTGAGACCTATGCACTTGAACCACAAGCAAAAGATCTTAGCACTTTCCTATTGAACTTCATGATCTGCATATAGATTATCAGATTCTGCATGATGCCTTTTTTAAATATCAAATTAAATCGAAGCTTACAGCGCATGGTGATTTTTGCAATTGATCAGTGGATACGAGGAACTTGTAACTATTAGATCTTACCAATCGATTCATGCCAGAGAACTGTCCCATGGTAAATGGCTAAATGCATTTAGATCGATGCTGCATGACAATATGATGATTGGCACATTCTCTCATTCAACAGCTGTTGGGAAGTTACGAGAAGGTTTGCCTGATGTTCCTAGGAATGCACGCGTTATGTTTCCTCGATATATCTTGAATGAAGCTGCCACCGACGCCCACTATTATTTGAGGCAAAAGCTGATAAGAGAGGAGATTTTTTCAGAAGATAAATGGAAGAAGATATATTACCTGTCTAATGGAAATGGATCAGAAATGAGGTGGTTGTCTCCCTTTATATGATCCATGGTAGAACATGCCTTTTTCAATGGCTCTTCTACTCACCTTAAAGATTTAAAATACAATGATTCAAACAAAATGCCTTAAAGGATTTGGTCTGTTATTTATTCTTGAATTGTCCGGAAATACTAAGGTGCATTGTGTCTTCATTCATGTAACATGTTTTTGCTTTTCATAGACGTTCATTCTTTTGTCCTAGTTTCACATCAGTGCAGGCGATATGATAGGAGAAGATGTTACACCATTGCACTGAATTTAGAGTGACGAATAAAATTTTGATGTCTTGGGCAGAAAAAAAATATACATACATACAGCTAATGTCTAACCTATAAGTAGCGACATTACATCTATGTTGCATGGACTAGAGTTCATGTTTGGAGCTCGTAACAGATGAATATAAATTTCAACGACAGACTATATAATAAATGTTCATAAGCCACTAAAAGAATATAATGTATAGATCCAAGTGATTTCTAAAGATATAATAATGTGGTATAAATTAGTTAACAAAGAAAAATGACAGGAAAAAAAAATTAATTAAAAATATTATATAGCTCATCCTGATAGAAGTAAACGTGAATTGATATTATTTTCATCAAAATTTATTACATTTGCTATGACATTATCCTGTTCTAAAAAACTGAAAGCATATCAAGCATAATATTTGAACCAACTATCTATACAAACTAGTTAAGTGCTTCAAGCTTGTTTAAAACTTAAAATTTCAAGAAACAAGTAGGTATGATGTTTGATTTTCCATAAACTCGTGACTAAGCAATAGAGTAGTACCAAACAAAAGCAGGAAAATAATGTTAATAGAAAACTAAATTTATCAAACCCTATGATTTTCATTAATCAAAATATATATTGTGGTCGTCATATCTAATGAAGATTAAAACATGTAATTTGTTAGTTGGTCCAGCTACAACTCATCTTTCCGCAAGATGGATATTATTAGGATTGTATATAACATAACTATATAGAATAATTCATATCGGTAGATATATGGAACACCTACTCATGCTATATAATTTATTAGAATAAGAATATCAAGATGTTGATAAATAGTATCTATGCCCAAGATCAGTAGACAATGAATTTTTATTTTTACAAGTCAGATAACCATGTGCTTCAACTAGCTGTCAACTTGGATCTCAACAAACATTTAGAAAGATACGTAATTCTGATCTTCTCCTATTGCTTTAAAAAGGTTATCTCAATAAATTAGAATAACTATCGTTAATCAGTAAACAATTTTTCCATGCAAGATGCTATATTATGCACATATATGTAGTTTACCAACAAAATTAATTTGGACAATTGGTAGTTCATATACACCATACACAAGCATTTTGGTAAGTCTACAAGTTAGTACATGATGACAATATATCATTGTACTATTTGTTTTCGTCATATTTTAGAGAACAAGTTAATTAGGAAATTGGAGAGTGCATGGTAAAAATAACAAATTAATAACCTCCATTACAAGTCTATAAATATCATCATTTAGTCCAGTTACAAGCTTTTGCAATGAGAAATGATACTATGATTCATTAGCATCGATTATATTAACACAAATATTAGAGAAATAGATTAAAAAAAAGTAACAAACAATCACTGCATATATGTGATAATATTTATTGCTTTTTCCCATCGCTAACATTTACAAGTACCATGCTATTTCAATCTACAGAAGAAGATTGATCCAAAACAATCCCCTGAATAATGTGGACTTATAATTATCAGAGTTTTTCAAGCTAATATGTGTTACAGATCTAAAGTCTGATGATGTTACAGATCTAAAGGCTGATGATGTTAAGAAGAGAGACTATCACTGTCGATCGCTCTCCTCTGTGGCACCAATTTTGACACAATGAACCATTTACAATCCTTGGGTTCTGATATGAAAGATAGAACAACCTCAAGAAGGCAGATTGTAACTTCTCTAGTCTCACTTAACATCAAACGATCGCCATCAATACACTTGTTGACATTCTGCTTAAATGACCTCAGACAATTTTTAATAACCATTTGTATCTTCTTTAGTCACAATTTTCTTTTTCTAGTTGCATCTTTTACTTGGTTATTTTCTGGTGATTCAGCCAACATTCTTGAATGCTACTGTACATCTGCAACGTTGATGGATAGATCAAGATCTTCTTCTACACATTTCTTATGACGAGATAAAGAGGGAACATGCTGATTTATTGGCAAATGAATAGACTCTTTTGCTAAATCATAATCCTGTCAATATTAGTTGCGAAATCATAGCAGGTTTTGATGAAACCAGAAAGTTCTTAAAGAAGTTTAGTTCTTTAATTTTTAGAGCAAATGGGTGTTGACCGGAAGGAAAACTAATTGAACGGGTATGGAAAGACATTACGCTGAATATTTGGTAATGGTAGGAATTATGACATACCTACATATATGCATGTGGACTGAAGACAAACAGGGGGACATGGAGAATATTAGCAGCTTACCTCTTATGTCAACACTTCATTTTTTAATAACATTCAGGGTTTGGATAGCTGCTTCGTATAAACGTAGCAAAAATATTGGAAACAAGAACATCCACATGGTCGCTGTTAGTTAATAGCATTTCATAATACTGAATGGGTGAAATTAATTAATATGTAACTTTAAAATCCTAGGATAATATCATTCTATCTTTCCGTTTGACATTCTTGCAAACATAATAACACACACGGATGATTCATGTTTACACACAATAAAATATAATTTCTAACGACAAGTCGCTACCAGAGAGGCAAGGACACATGATATTTATCTGGAATACTACATTATATCTATGTTTTGTGGAGTAGACTACATGTTTTGAAATAGTAAGAAATGGCTATAAATCTAGCATTCATCAACAAGAGACATAACTCTTGGTTCATATTTATAAGCCACCAAAAGAATACTGTATTTTAGTTTCCATTTCTAGCTATATATTGATGTGGAATAAAATAGTTATCAAAGCATAATGACGGGAAAAGAAACAAAATAAAAATATTATATAGCTCATCCTTAAGTCCTAAGAAGCTGTGAGGGATATACAGCCAAAAAAAAAAAATGAACCAATTATAAACTCAGTGCAAACAAAAAACTCAACAAATCAATCTAACTTAACTCAAACATCAGAATGAAACTATTTGATTTTCAGGCTACCTGCTGAGAGCTGCAGACGTTAAATGGAGGCCCAAGTCGGAGCTTAAGGGTTGATCAAGGCACTAGGGTTTTAAGGCAGAAGTGAAGTGAAATCTACAGAAATTACAAACGGTAAAAAGATGTTAACCAAGATCAACATCGCTGCTACTCATTTATAAATCAAAAACCCTACACAGCAAAGCAAATTTTCGAAAACACAGAAAAAATTACCTCTTGATTTAAATTCGGAGATGATGAGCGATAGTGGCTGCATAATCGGTGATAACTGAGCCGAGTAAGAATCGTGGGAAGAAGAGGTAAAGATTTAGCGCGAAAGAAAAGGAATCCGTCGTGGATTTTGATCGGAACTGTGCGTTTAAGAGGGGAATGGATGAGAAAATGTTACGGCAGTTACGACACTATCAAAGAATGAATGAGAAAGGTTATGGAATTATTAATATAATAAAAAATTAATTAGCATATTTATTTCTGGATAACAATAACGGTGTCATTTCCAAAACCAAACGCCTCAAAAACAGAAATGGATCATTTTATCTCAATTTCTCATTTAAATAATAGTAAAGCATAAGGAATTCAATCTTTCATTAATTTTAGGAGTTATCTCCATTCTTCTTAATTCTCTCTAATTTCAGATATTTTATTTTTAAAATTTTAATTTCAATTATTTTACAAATATTTATTAATTAATCTCTTACACTATTTTATATTCAAATAGCTACTTCAAAAAAATTCTACAACAATTTACAAATGTTTTTCGATTTTTTCCCAATTATTTTGACATAGAGACCCACATATTTAAATTAATTAATTTATCCAAACTTTAAACTAATAGATAAAATCAGTCAACTTCTGTTCCAAAATTTCAATATGCATACCGCACACACGTTAACAAATTGGCTTAAAAACCATTTAGATACAAAAATATATAGATCGCATAACACAAATTATAAACATTGATAATAATAACAATTTTCTTTTACAATAGTTCATTCACAAATTTATCATATACTAAAATGCAGAAAGTCATTAGCTTCAACATTTTTTTTACAACTATATTTTCCACTATATAGAAGCAATCTCAGTCCTGTCTTAATATTTTACGCTCAAGTCCGTGTATCTAATTAATTGTGTAAATCTTAAATTTATTAATATTTGATTAACTGTCATTCATTAATCTATATAATAAATCCTAAAAATACCATAATTTCAATATATGTAATTTTCTATACAATTAAAAATAATAACAAAATTATTTCTTTAGTCAAATAAATTAACATAAATGTATACTTAAATATAATATAGCTTTTAATTTCCAATTTATTTATCCTGAAAAAAGTTGTTATTTACTGCATTACGTAATTTTATTTTTAGCACCTTTTAAAGACAAAGTTATATTTTACAACATTAATGTTAGGAAATCCATTCTACCGTTTCGATGACAACAACTATACAATGAAAATCGTATGTATACACACACACACTGTTAGATCAAAAAATGGCTCTAACACCCAAATTGTCGTATTTTGAGCATAGGATATGAAGAAATAATCGAAAAATAGAAAGAAAAGCAAGACAACGAGATTTTTATAGTGGTTCGGCGTTAACGAGCCTACGTCCACTTCATATTTTCTCATTTCACTCATGGATTACAATTACAATGAATAGTGTCTTTCAATCACTTGAATTCAATGAATAATTCTCTCTGAATCCATTGAATTTATTGAGGAAGATGGTGGTTATTCATGGAGAAGTGTTGGCTATGGCAGCCATGGATGAGGAGATGCCAAAAAGTCCCTTGAAAATGCCCTCTGAAGGTGTATTTATAGCTGTAGGAAAGCTCCTGGGAGGACTGATTCGTGATGGGGTACGTGGCAGGCGATCCAGAAAAATAGGAGAGCCAGTAGCCTTGAGAATAGGTCAAAACAAGCTGCGTTTGAATAGGTCCGAAGGTCAGATCGCAGTCATAGGTCGGATCGCGGTCATGGGTCGGATCGCGGTCATGGGTCGGATCGCGGTCATAGGTCGGATCGCGGTCATGGGTCGGATCGCGGTCATAGGTCGGATCGCGGTCATGGGTCGGATCGCGGTCATAGGTCGGATCGGATCGCGTAGGCAAGGGCGGATCGGATCGCGGTCATATGCCAGCTTACACCCGTTCACGGAAATGGGCGTAACTTTCAAACCGTAAGTCCGATTGAGCCAAACCAAAGCTCAAACTGAAGCTAATTCAAAGGGCTACGAGTATATGAGGTGAATAGATCCAAATGAGGTCATTTGATAGGGGTTTCGGGCTAGTTTATACTGATGTTGTGATTTTGACCAAACTGCCTTGTGTCTTCTGATGATGCTTCCAATGCCGGAGAGCGATGTTATCCAGAGATTCCATATGAGACAGCATTTACCCAGAGGTATGTCAACATGATCTTTGCTTTGAGTAGCCTGGTCACAAAGCAGGCTAACATTTTGCCCCCCAAAGTACATCTTATCGAGGATGAGATGTGCTTTGAATATGTTGAGCTAAATCTTTCTGGAATATCATTTGTCCTTGAGAAGGCTTTATCCAATTGTTGCATTGCTTCCATTGGAGCTAATCAGGCTAAGTTCTATGAGAGGAGTATTCGAGACGATCAAGAAATTGTTTAAACCTTGTCAAATCAAAAGATCTAATTCATCCGTCAGAAGTCATGCTAAATTGTCGGCTCCCGAGCGTGATCCTACACGCATAGGTCGTCGCCAAACAACATCATCACTCTATGCAAGCCAAGCGCGTGGTAGGGTTCGACTTTCCTTTACATATGAGTCAATAAATGGAGTAGCCACCCAAATCATGGGGCGATGTAAGAATCTTTGGGCTCTAAGCTAACAACTGGACTGTTGGCATAAAGCACATCAGAATCAACATATGAATTTGTCATTTGTACTCAAGTTCGAACTATCTTGATATCTTGATATTAATCCAGGATCTTAAAATCGCATTGAATCGTAACAGTAAGGAATTCAAAAGCCATGATCACTCTGGATCGTAGTCGAGAGAATCCACAATTGTTACGGATCATTTCTTAATCCAATATTCACATATGAAGTAGTCAGTAAGGGATGTTGTTAAAATTATGTGGACCAGTGCCTATAGGATCGTCACCATCGCAAGGCAGTAGATAGGTTTGTCACACCTTCCATTCGGTGTAGTTTGAGTCTTTAAGTTCACATTCGATCCACAAGCTAGCTCGCTTGGTCGGCAAAGATGAGTAAGATTGTACTCCGGAGGCATGACATACATGTTTTGAATCCCATTTCATGCCAGGATTGTCTTCAAAGTTAGTCTATGAACCGACACTTGTGCTCTCAGTGCCATCGGAGGACAAGCGAGGTCAGTACTTATGCCCCCAGTATCGATGGGGGTTGAGTTGAGTCAATAAGGCATTTAATCTTAAAGATTTTATACTTCCTGTCATTGCATCTGGTAAGAGTTGCAGGTTCAACAATCTTAGTCGACCCAGATCATTCTGTACTGTTTCTCAATTTAGCAAAAATCGGAATTGTATATGCGAATGGTTGAACCACATTTGCTTTGATATCATCTCTTCTCTTTAGTCAGATAGTGAGGATTGCCTCATCGGGCATCAGCGACTTCGGCTACTCTCATCAGATCAGTTGCGGAGTCAAGTAAGGTTGTTGAATGCGAGTAAATAAATGTCGTTATGAAGTTAGTTGGGCCCCACCGTTTATGCTTTAGCATAGTCCGAAATGGTTATCACAGTCTTATTGAGTCTCTTTCTCATGCTCGGTTCAATTGTGCTTGACAAATAAGATCATGGGCTCAATAAGTGATATAGATTCACTTTGGAATTGCACATTCTTGTCATTGTTTTCTAGGGCTTTTCCTTTGTCCTTATCAGTTCGGGAGTCGGATGATGCTCCATCCTTTATCATAAAAGCATTGAGATTTTCTATCTCGACATTAACACCTTCTTATCATAGAAGTATGTCCACCTCAGGGTTGAATTCATCAAAGCTTCTAAATAACTCTCGTTAGAGAGAAATTTTAAAGTCCGGGGGAATAACAGGGGATCCTGACGTCCCACGTGTGAGGGCTGTAATTGTTGTTATCCATATCATCTCGAGAAGTGCCGCCTCTCGAGAGGCGCCGAATCAGACTAGCGAGCTGGTTGCCATCAAAGAATTGATGCACATTATCAAGATCCTGGTTGGTGCCCCCAGCATCGAATCTGAGATTACAAAAGGGGGTCTTTGCTGATTTCTTGTTTCCACGTCGATATTGCCCCCGGGTCATGGTTCGAGTCATTCGACCTGGCCGGGTTCCTGTTTTTCGAATTGTTGCGTTCTTTCTTAGAGCTGAGTATGAAATGTCGCTCGAGTATTCATTCGAGTTGGAGTTAAAACTGGTCGTGCATGATCTGAGTTTGTCACAATTCTTGCATTCTCATCTAGGATGTTGCAGGTAGCTATTCCATTGCCCGTATTTCCATCCATGACGTAGGGAATCGAAACCGCATGTTGCGCGCCTGCTGATTGGTTTGTGTTCAACCCAAGCTGATGGTTGATATCTGACTGTGCCAAGTTCGTCACTACCTGAACTTCAATTTTATCATTTCCAGCGAATTGATGGTTGTTGCTCGGCCTTCCAGTTCATTCCTGAAATAGGTGAAGGTCGGCCTCGGGCTTCTTGATTCATGTACCCCCTATCCACAGGGGTTTTTGTTGAGCAGTACACTTCGAATTCACGTCTTCTCTAGATTCATGTTCACTTCTCGCATCAAGAGCCGGAGTTGAGTGCAAAAATAAATGGTTAGTATTCAGCCCATGCTAAGCCCTAGTCACCCATCCAAGCTCCAAGGACAGAAATCAAGCGGTAAAGGGTCAGATTGTAGTCGCCTCGAGTGCTCCCGTTTGCTCTTTGCATCAAGGGAAAGGTCGGGGACGAAATGGTTGCATCATGTTCAATTATTACGTGGGATATATCCAGCCTTATCTGAGCTTCCCATTCTGGAAGTAAGTTGGGATCAGCAGATGGACGTTCTCTTTGCATCTGCTTTCTGGTCTTCAAGGGGCCTGCATCATCCTTCTGGACGCGACCCTTTGTTCATTTTCCATTAGCACGTTGCCATCACTGCGAATGAGGCCCTCGCGTTCTTGACTAGTTATCTTTTGTAAACCTGCGTTTAGTAATAAAAATTCTGTTCCTTTCGCATTGTCTTGTACCTGCGAATGGGCAAATAAGTCATGAAGCGTTATAAGTAGTCAACGCAATTATAAATGAAAATGCACTAAAGTAGTATGTGTGTATAGGTATGCTCCCAATCAATCATTAACTTAGTGCCTGGCCAGGGCTTTGTTGAGGATTGATTAGGACCTTAACTGTTTTGCCCCCATGTCCGGACATGGAGGATCCGGGCTCGGAGTTCAGTCAGTCCCCCGACACTCTGGCGGGGTAGGAGCCCTTGTGGCGCTAAGTCTTTAGCGCCTTTATACTTTCTCTGGAGTTCGAACTCAGCTTTCAATCTGCTCCCCAATCCTTCAACGGGGTAGGAGTTCTAGCTTGTTTCATGATATGCTCAACGATCCTTCAGCGGAGCAGAAATTATGGGGAGTGCTGAGTCTCCAGCACCTTTCTCAGCGCTTAATCATAGACGCTTTTATACTCTCCTGGCGGTCGCCAAGGTTAGAGTTCGAACTCAGCTGTTCTGTCGCTCCCCGATCCTTCAGCGGGGTAAGAGTTCTTTCTCAGCGCACAATCAGGGACGCTTTTATACTCTCCTGGCAGTCGCCGAGGTTAGAGTTCGAGCTCAGCAGTTCTATCGCTCCCCGATCCTTCAACGGGGTAAGAGCTCTTTCTCAGCGCTCAATCGGAGACGCTTTTATACTCTCTCTCTGCTCTGGAGAGTTAGAGTGTTGTCGAGGCGGTTCCCATCATGGTGCACCTTCGCGCCTTGTGGACGTCATCTTCGCGTCCTTTATACTCTTTCTCGAATCATGAGAGTTAGAGTCATGGATCGAGCGGTCTTCAATCAGGCACGCCCTTCAAACTCATCCAAGGTTTATATTTTAATCCAAGCTCTGAGTATTAAAGTCAGACAGACAAACAGTTGGAAAACGTTTGCCAAGGCTCTGCGTTCCTCCGAACAGTCTTTGGGAGGATTGGTTGGCACCAAACTTCGGGTACCTGCGTCATTCATATCACACGAGTTAGTCATGTCAATAACTCGGAAAGCATATGTAAGTAAATTGCATGATTGAAAAGTGAGCATATCAAGGGGCAGTATTGCCTCCTTTATTTGAAATCATGTAATCCGGTGGCGTCGAGCATAGGATCGAGCCATGTAGGCGGTCACATCGCGTTCATCTGGAGTTGGACTACGACTTTGCGATTCAATGATTTATGTACAATTGTCTTGCGGTCTGCCACGTGTAAGCCAAGGATTGGATGATCATTCCAAATCCACCTTGAGCTATATGACTTTCTTTAGACGGGGGGCATGACTTTGCTAGCGAGCAGTTCAGTCGGGCCCGTTATGGCAGTGCTCCATAATTCTGCATGCGGGTCTTAAAAGTCTGATCGATACCAGATCCAAGGTACCTACACCATCCACATATTATTTCATCTGAGTTAATTACATCAATAACTCATAAAGGATGCAAATATAAGAGTCATGGTTATAGAATAATCCCGTTAAAGGAATGAGCATCATTCTGAGTGAAAAATGGCGTTGCATATTCATTGCAGGTCCATTTTGCTTCACCCTATCTCTGCCAATGAAGGGCTGCCAAAGCCTTTTAGTTGATGAGGAATCCTTTTTCAAATTATCATGGGGGCGACAGTCCCAAAAAATGAATAGACCTTGATTAGGGTCTTGAGATGGCAAAGGCGGTTAAGTAGGTACTATAAGCGAGTGATGAGGTCGCATCTCTTTTTGAATCGCCTCTTTTCCCCCTATGCTGTGGGTAAGGATAAAGTGTCAGGAAGTCATGACTGTATCGCTAATGGTAGCACATCGTCGCATTGGTGCTAAGAAATAGGATAATGCTGCTGGTGAGATAATCATATCTCACCAATTTGCTGATATGCCTTCGATTCCATATTGGGGGCAAGAATTAAATACTCAATTTGCTACTCTTCGGGCAAGAAAAAGCAGTTGGCCGTGCAAACTCCTGATGTGTCAGCTTTGAATTGGATGATTTATTCTCGAGCGATTCATGCTCAAATCTCTAGTTGCCCCCAGCGTCCGGGGAATGAGTTTGCTTGACATATAATCGATGAAAGGAGTGGAAGTGTGAATCTTCACTTTCTAGCTTCAAAATGCCGTTCATCAGAAGTTTCACTCATGTACATCTCCCATTTAACGGGAAGTTGACTAGTGATTTCGACGAATCATTCAGGGCAGCGGATTTAGCAATGAGGCTCATTGAAGTCTATCTCGGAGCAACCTTCCAAGGAAAATAAGCCATGTCGCCTTGCATGCCTTTCACTTCACCTTGTTAAATGCATTCTGTGCTGTAGGAAGTTCATCATGGGGTTATCCATGACTCTCTTCCGGGTTTGGTCTCCAACGTTGGGTCAACTTCCGTCTGATCAATAGTTGTATTTCATAGTGTCTTGATGGGGATCATCTCTATCTTTTCTATATTGTCGGACCCTTGTAACTTGGTCAGATTATCCACCTTCTGATCTTCTGCTCGCAGGACATGAGATATGTTGTAACGTTCCAATTCGTCCAACAACCCTTCTTCCGGTTCTAGGTAAGCTGCGAGTGGTGGTTCCTTCGTCTGGAATTCCTTTCGAGCCTGGCGAACAACAATGTGAAAGTCAGAAAATATGCTTAATGCCACTATTCCCAACTCCTTAGCAAGTTTCAATTCGATAATCAGGGTGACGTCTTCGGAGCCGTTGTTAGTAGCGGAGAATTTCAACCGCAAGGCATAGTAAATTGACCGCCCTTTAGGGGTTATTAATAAGACACCGGCGTCGGACAGTCAATCATTCTTTGCACCGTCTGATTACATCTTCCAGGTGCATCTTCTACATCTGCCACATCCTCTTCGGGAGTGGTACATTCAGCGATGTAGTCGGTTAATGCTTGCCCTCGTATGGACTTCTTTTAGGAGGGAGTTGAGATCAAACTGGTTTAGCTCTATGTCCCGATCAAGCAATTTTCCAGATGCCTCAGGTCGTTGCAGGACCTGTCGTAGCAGTTAGTGAGGGTGCATACCATCGGATGAACTTGGAAGTAATGGGGGAGCTTTCTTAGAGCAATCAGCAAGCTGTAGACGAGTTTTTCAATCTTTGAGTATACCACGACTACTTTCTTGCTCACATTATTGACTAGTTTTCAGACCTTATCCTCCTTACACACAAGTGGTGCCAACTTTCATGCCAAGCTTCAGACGCCTTTAATTCTTTGTTGTTCATGGCTAACTATGAGGCCTTTAGGTTCATTCCAGATATTGAACATCTCTGTCAGATTCGAAACGTGGTAGGTTGATCGCTCGGACTCCATAAGACTATCACCTACATGGATTTCCATGGGCCTTGCACTTTGGTTGTGGACCATATAATTCAGTAAGCACTGGTAAGTTGCCTCGGCATCCTTCGGTCCGAATGCCAATTCCATATAACAGTACAGTTCGAGGTCAATGATAAAACATGTTTATTCATGATCAGGCACATGCATAAGAATTTGGTTGTAAGCTGCGCACACGTCCATGAGAGGGATACATTCATGTCTAGTCATTGAATCCACAAGCTGATCAATTCTGATTGACGGGATGCTTCCTTTTGGGAGAACTTTGTTCAAATCTAAGAAATCAATGCATGTGCGCCATTTTCCATTAGCGTTCTTGAAAAGGACGGGATTTGATATCCAAGCGGGATGTGTGGCACATCATATAAAACCATTGCCTCTCAACATTCCGACTTCCTCTTTCATGGTAGATGCTTTCCCTGGATCGAGCATACGTCTTGTTTCCTTGGCAAGAACACACTTCAGGTTTATTCTCAACAAATGACTCATAAACTATCGTAAAATCCTGCGAATATTAGCATAGGTCCAAGCGAACACATCCAGGTTTGCCTGCAGAAAGCATGTCAGTTCCTTCGTTCGGAAGAGGACTAAATGAGATCCGATTTCAAGACCTTAGTCAGGTCGACGTCACCAATCGGAACACGTGTAGTTGCGTCATTAGATGTCACCCTTCTGCATCCCGAATGATGATCCTTGCTGGGATCTAGATCTTCAGACAGATCCTTGGGCAATTCCTTTTGTGATGCTCCCATTATTCGCAATATTGATACCTCCTTCACACTCCATTTCATCTAGAGGGGAAGCATCTTTGGGTTTCACGCCATCTTTGTTGTGTAGCATGGTCCATCCAGCTGAATAGTCGGCTTCTCCAATAACTTGGTCACCATAGACCATTCCCGCTCCATCTTCGGTTGGCATATTTAGCAATAGGCTCTAGGGTGCAATGTAGGCTCTGAATTCTGTTGGAGCTGGTCTGTCTGAATCTTGATCAGATGAGCTTGAACATGATAGCATAGCTTGTGAGGCTTCAAGTAAGGTTCGTATATCCTATCACAACTGTTGTATGAAGTGGAGAGCTAATGGTTGATTCATATTTGCGTTGATCTCAAATTCTCATTTCTTGACCAATGTCATATGGTGGCTGGTGAGCAGTCAAGTTGTTATCATCCCAGCAATGATCCATATATCCAATCACGGCCTGCTGAGGTTCAATTGGTTCCTAACTCTGGGGACCAAAGTACATCGATCTAACCCTTGGACACGTGGAAATCAATCTATCTCGATGCGGTTGACGGCAAATAGGTGAACCGTAGGACATACGTTTTTCACCACGCCATTCAAGCGAAGGGTAACTTTGTAGTGCTAGGATCCTTACTTGTCGTCGGGTATCCCATTATTGAGAATCATGGTCATTGGGATCTTTTGAGTCATCCTCAGAATAGTATCCGGATTGCTCTATGTCAATGTCATCTGGGATTTCGCCTGTAGGACAGGTTTAAGTCACGTAAACTAGGTGATCACTATTCGCTCAGGAGCATCATCAGTTGCATTTGGGAAATATGCACACCATTGGAGCTTTGGAAGAAGAGGTTGCCAAGAGATAATCATTATCTCGTATAGCGTCATAGCCAGCGTGCCGAATCTTTCCAATAGCTCCTCACATTGAATAACATCAGTATTAAGTGTTATGGCTCTAGAAAGAATCCTCAGAATACCTACCAAATCTTGGTCGATAAGCATTTGTGATAATTGTGGGTCAAAATGTACTCCGAGCTGAAGGCGAGCCGTGCTCCGAGCCGAAGGCGAGGCCGTCAGCGGGTCCGGGCGCAGCGCCGGCGGGGGTCCGGGGCCCCGCAGTCCCGGCGGCGATCGACCTAATCGGTTAGGTCGAAAATGTGGGCACCGCACGATTTTTTCGATTTTGGAAGATAGAGCCTTTTCTGAAATGATCTGAAAATTGCATTTTTTTCCAAAAAATGTCACTTTTTTGGGTCGGGTCGCGGACCTTGTTCGTCATCACTTTTCTGAGTCGCGGTTCGCTACTGTCGTCTGGTTCGTGGCTCGGATCGTCAATTAATCAACGTCTTCGGATCGGGTCGCGGATCCTACCCCAGGTCGGGTCGTGAAGGTCACTCTGGGCCCGGGTCGTGGTGGTCGTTCTACGAGCTACGAATCGGATCGTGATGGCTCTTTGGGCTCCGTTCGTGGAGGTCGTTCCGCGAGCTACGAATCGGATCGTGATGGCTCTTTGGGCTCCGTTCGTGGAGGTCGTTCCGCGAACCGCGAACCAGTTCAACTAAAAGGCTCCTGTGCATTTTCTTTATTATCCTCATTTGGTCGTGAAGCTTGTGAACCCTTAGCTTTTTTTCGAAGGCATGAAGCTCTGATTTTCTGAAATCAACGAAATATTCAAAAATGGTAGAAACGCGGACTGTTTTCTTCGAACTTTCAAATCCAAATAGTAGAATAGCAATCCGATAGGTTGAGAATTCGGTTCTCAGTGAAAGCACCAAAATGTTAGATCAAAAAATGGCTCTAACACCCAAATTGTCGTATTTTGAGCATAGGATATGAAGAAATAATCGAAAAATAGAAAGAAAAGCAAGACAACGAGATTTTTATAGTGGTTCGGCGTTAATGAGCCTACGTCCACTTCATATTTTCTCATTTCACTCATGGATTACAATTACAATGAATATTGTCTTTCAATCACTTGAATTCAATGAATAATTCTCTCTGAATCCATTGAATTTATTGAGGAAGATGGTGGTTATTCATGGAGAAGTGTTGGCTATGGCAGCCATGGATGAGGAGATGCCAAAAAGTCCCTTGAAAATGCCCTCTGAAGGTGTATTTATAGTTGTAGGAAAGCTCCTGGGAGGACTGGTTCGTGATGGGGTACGTGGCAGGCGATCCAGAAAAATAGGAGAGCCAGTAGCCTTGAGAATAGGTCAAAACAAGCTGCGTTTGAACAGGTCCGAAGGTCGGATCGCGGTCATGGGTTGGATCGCGGTCATGGGTCGGATCGCGGTCATAGGTCGGATCGGATCGCGTAGGCAAGGGCGGATCGGATCACGGTCATATGCCAGCTTACGCCCGTTCACGGAAATGGGCGTAACTTTCAAACCGTAAGTCCGATTGAGCCAAACCAAAGCTCAAACTGAAGCTAATTCAAAGGGCTACGAGTATATGAGGTGAATAGATCCAAATGAGGTCATTTGATAGGGGTTTCGGGCCAGTTTATACTGATGTTGTGATTTTGACCAAACTGCCTTGTGTCTTCTGATGATGCTTCCAATGCCGGAGAGCGATGTTATCCAGAGATTCCATATGAGACAGCATTTACCCAGAGGTATGTCAACATGATCTTTGTTTTGGGTGGCCTGGTCACAAAGCAGGCTAACACACACACACACACACACACACATATATATATATATGCATTTATGTAGGATATCTACAAGATCAACTAAAATTAAGTCATGGTAGCAATGCTCAAGAACAAGCAAAAGAAATAAAAGAAGTTACAAATCAATTAGAGCAACAAAGAACATACACAAAATGGACAAACAATAGTTGATACACAATACCTGTAACGACCCAGCTTTTTCGACATTTTAAAATATGTAATTAATTTAGATTTAGTACTGAAATTAATGTTTAATATTGGAATTTATTTAGAATTTAAAATATAGTAGACGTTATTAATATTTTAATGCTATTTGATATGTGTTGCTTGAGGAATTTAAATTTAACTTGAAGATTTATAATTTAGTTTATTTAGATTTGAATTCGATTTTAAAAATTAATTTAAGCTTGTATTTGAAATGTATAAAATACACACGTATATGTTGTATACTTAGAGTATATTGGATTTGTATACACATTTGTTAAAATAAGGTTTAATAAAATTTGTCGCTTGTTAGGTATGCTGAAAATTGTTTGACACTTGTATAAAGTTATATGAATATTGAAAACAATTGGTTTCATTCCCTTTTATTTATTTTATCTCCTTCCTCCTTTCATTTCATTCTTTTTCTCGGCCAAAATTAAAATCCCCAAATCAAAGAAATCATTGCCACCGTCTCGTTCCTCCCTCTATCCAAATGTCCTCAGCTTCATTTACACCGAGACCATCGCACCCACGATCCGAGCCCGCTCGGCGTCAAATCTGCCTCGTCATGATTGTGTCTTCCTCGTCATCGCGCCACAACCTCTATCACCACTCCAACAACCGTAATCGAAACCACAACCCAAATCGCCACTACAACTATAGTCGAGCCACTCCTTTTGTCCCTATTGCCTTGTCGTGCCCCAACACCG
Source organism: Allium sativum (assembly GCA_030737875.1). Classification (NCBI taxonomy): domain Eukaryota; kingdom Viridiplantae; phylum Streptophyta; class Magnoliopsida; order Asparagales; family Amaryllidaceae; genus Allium; species Allium sativum. The sequence continues at coordinate 507,312,600 of CM060920.1, read as the reverse complement.
GCATCAAGTTTCGAAGCTCCGCTGCCTCCTAATTACTTCTTCCAACTTGGCTTTAAGGTGAGTTTATTCTCATGATTGGTTTTATTTCAAGTAGGTTGACATCGGTATTTAGATGAAATATTATATATGCTTGATTTATTGGTTTGCTTATGCGCTTTAGTTGTGATCAGTCCTCTATAGTCCTGTTATCACTATTTTATAGCTGTCATCCCTTCAATGTGTCCTATTTTAACCCCTTCTTGTTGTACCACCTAAAACACTAGAACTTGACACCTTTGATTGTACACTTATGTTATGGTAGTTCCCTGTTGGTGCATGGGTGCAATAGTCTTAAACCTGAAACTTGCATCTTTTACCTTGCCACATTGAGACGAAACAACACTGCACATGCATGCATGTTGCCTTCTTCATGACACTTGGGTTTCCTGTTTTCATATTTCAACTGTTTGTGGCTTAATACCTGCTGTTGATCATTATTTTGTTGGGTAGACTTTTGTGTAGTCATGGTCATTGTATTGTTGTACTTACTTACACGTGAGACTGTTAGAGAACCACAAATTACAACAAAACCAATTGGCAATGTGAAGGGTGAACTCTTAATAGTTATACAGGAATTAGTTTACAAATTCCCCGATGTGAGACTTGTTTCAACACGCTCCCGCACGTGTGGCATATCTGAGCCTAACATGTAGATGTTATTGGGCGACATGGATAAGTGTGGCAATGTGCGCACGAATTAATCCCGCTCTGATACCATGTTAGAGAACCCCAAGTTATCACAAAACCAATTGGCAATGTGAAGGGTGAACTCTTAATAGTTATACATGAATTATTTTACAAATTCCCCGATGTGGGACTTGTTTCAACAGAGACCATGTTGTTGGTACACTCTTTGGGTTGAACTACATGTTGGCCCTGTTGTATGTGCTGGTAAGCGTATGTCTTCAACCTTGTTACTGCTCCATCATGTATGATTTGGTTGGCCCTGTTGTTGGTACATGTCTTGAACTACACATTAACCCATATAGCCTTGAATTGTGTGTCATAATTCATGAAACTAAAGCCCATATAATACTGTCATATGTGTGTTTTTGGACTCACTTGTACCGATTAGTCTTCATGTAGAAATATGCATGCCCTTGTGCCATGTTTTTAAAATCTGAAACCATGTATACATTTGCACTTCCCATGTTTATGCTTGCATGTATTGAAGTGCATGTGCCTTATGTTTATGCACTTC